>CM049426.1:294656891-295906891 GCA_026929855.1 Poa annua
AACAACAACAACAACAACAACAACAACAACAACAACAACAACAACAACAACAACAACAACAACAACAACAACAACAACAACAACAACAACAACAACAACAACAACAACAACAACAACAACAACAACAACAACAACAACAACAACAACAACAACAACAACAACAACAACAACAACAACAACAACAACAACAACAACAACAACAACAACAACAACAACAACAACAACAACAACAACAACAACAACAACAACAACAACAACAACAACAACAACAACAACAACAACAACAACAACAACAACAACAACAACAACAACAACAACAACAACAACAACAACAACAACAACAACAACAACAACAACAACAACAACAACAACAACAACAACAACAACAACAACAACAACAACAACAACAACAACAACAACAACAACAACAACAACAACAACAACAACAACAACAACAACAACAACAACAACAACAACAACAACAACAACAACAACAACAACAACAACAACAACAACAACAACAACAACAACAACAACAACAACAACAACAACAACAACAACAACAACAACAACAACAACAACAACAACAACAACAACAACAACAACAACAACAACAACAACAACAACAACAACAACAACAACAACAACAACAACAACAACAACAACAACAACAACAACAACAACAACAACAACAACAACAACAACAACAACAACAACAACAACAACAACAACAACAACAACAACAACAACAACAACAACAACAACAACAACAACAACAACAACAACAACAACAACAACAACAACAACAACAACAACAACAACAACAACAACAACAACAACAACAACAACAACAACAACAACAACAACAACAACAACAACAACAACAACAACAACAACAACAACAACAACAACAACAACAACAACAACAACAACAACAACAACAACAACAACAACAACAACAACAACAACAACAACAACAACAACAACAACAACAACAACAACAACAACAACAACAACAACAACAACAACAACAACAACAACAACAACAACAACAACAACAACAACAACAACAACAACAACAACAACAACAACAACAACAACAACAACAACAACAACAACAACAACAACAACAACAACAACAACAACAACAACAACAACAACAACAACAACAACAACAACAACAACAACAACAACAACAACAACAACAACAACAACAACAACAACAACAACAACAACAACAACAACAACAACAACAACAACAACAACAACAACAACAACAACAACAACAACAACAACAACAACAACAACAACAACAACAACAACAACAACAACAACAACAACAACAACAACAACAACAACAACAACAACAACAACAACAACAACAACAACAACAACAACAACAACAACAACAACAACAACAACAACAACAACAACAACAACAACAACAACAACAACAACAACAACAACAACAACAACAACAACAACAACAACAACAACAACAACAACAACAACAACAACAACAACAACAACAACAACAACAACAACAACAACAACAACAACAACAACAACAACAACAACAACAACAACAACAACAACAACAACAACAACAACAACAACAACAACAACAACAACAACAACAACAACAACAACAACAACAACAACAACAACAACAACAACAACAACAACAACAACAACAACAACAACAACAACAACAACAACAACAACAACAACAACAACAACAACAACAACAACAACAACAACAACAACAACAACAACAACAACAACAACAACAACAACAACAACAACAACAACAACAACAACAACAACAACAACAACAACAACAACAACAACAACAACAACAACAACAACAACAACAACAACAACAACAACAACAACAACAACAACAACAACAACAACAACAACAACAACAACAACAACAACAACAACAACAACAACAACAACAACAACAACAACAACAACAACAACAACAACAACAACAACAACAACAACAACAACAACAACAACAACAACAACAACAACAACAACAACAACAACAACAACAACAACAACAACAACAACAACAACAACAACAACAACAACAACAACAACAACAACAACAACAACAACAACAACAACAACAACAACAACAACAACAACAACAACAACAACAACAACAACAACAACAACAACAACAACAACAACAACAACAACAACAACAACAACAACAACAACAACAACAACAACAACAACAACAACAACAACAACAACAACAACAACAACAACAACAACAACAACAACAACAACAACAACAACAACAACAACAACAACAACAACAACAACAACAACAACAACAACAACAACAACAGGTGATATGCACCGGTGCATTTTGTGTAGGGTCGATTTCATTAGGATTTCCTGTATTTCTTGCACAATGTCTCTAAGCAATAGGTGATATGCACCTCCCAGGTCAAGTATTTACCTCCCTTGATCTTCTTGTCCCCTTGGACCTTGGAGCAACTTCTAGAAGTTTCATTAGGATTTTCTAACCTGTCGGTGGTTCTTCTTCTTCCTCTTGTTTATCATGGCAACAAAGTCTGGATGTTTCTTTAACGCTCACAATCCATAACCTTATGTCCTCCCTGAAATGCACCAATACAAAGCAGATGAAGATCACGATGTTTCATTATTCCAACCAAATCGAGATTTTCTCAACCACATCATCGATAAACTGCAAGCAACAAGGTGTCAAACCGGTCCACTGGAGTTTCAATGTATGTCATGTTCTTCTAATTCCACAAGTAAAAGGATGAGTTGTTGAACGGATAGACGTCGCCTAGAGGGGGGTGAATAGGCGATTTAAAAACTTTTTCGAGAAGCCGGATATTCCGGTATGCTTGATAAAGGCGGAATAAAACTAGAGGTTTACTTTAACAAGCATACAACCTAGATAAATAAACTAGGCTCACCTATGTTCACCAACAACTTATGCTAAGCAATACAAGTGACAAGATGATAGCAAGATATATGACTTCAAGCACGAAGGCTATCACAATGAAAAGTGCATAAGTAAAGAGCTCGGGTATAGAAATAACCGAGGCACGCGGAGACGAGGATGTATTCCCGAGTTCCACCCAAAGGGTGTACGTCTCGTCTGGAGAGGTGTGCGCAACCACAAAAGGTTAGCCGCAACGCCACAAAGGCTCACCTTCTTCTCCTGATGAACTCAACCACAAAAAGTTGCGAGTTCACCTTCCACTATTGATCTCCTTTGGGGCGGAGATCGAATCCCGTACAACTCTTGAGGCACACACCCACAACTTAATTGGGGGCTCCCAAGTCTCGAGGCACACACCCACAACTTAATTGGGGGCTCTCAAGTGACCACAAAAGGTCTTGACCACAAAAGGTCTTGGCCACAAAAGGCCGGCCACAAAAGGCGTCTAGGGTCCAAAGACCCAAGAGTAACAAGCTCACAAGTAATACCACCACGAATCCTCGTGAAGGGCTCAAACCGATGCAAATGCAATGGCAAGAGCACACGAAGTGCTCAAGTTCTTCACTCTCAAATTCCAACACAACAACAAATGTTTATGGGGGAATAAGAGAGGAAGAACAAAGGAAACCACAAAGGAGTCAAATCCTTCACTCCCAAATCCCACCAAAAGCAATTAATGCTTATGGGGGGAGAAGAGAGGAAGAACCACAAAGGAACTCCAAGATCTAGATCCACTAAGTTCCCCTCACTTAGAGGAGAGATGGGTTGGTAGGATTATAGATCTAGATCTCCTCTCAACTTTCCCTAAAGAATATGCAAGATTCTATGGAGGGATTGAGAGGGGAGTGAGCTTTCCAAGGTCAACAATGGAGTAGGAGAGAGAAAGAAATCGTGCAGCCTTGAATTCTTGGGAAGAAGAAGGGGAGGGGTATTTATACCCCTCCCAGAAATCTGACCGTTTTCTGCCCGTTGGGCCGGAACTTCCGGCCACTAAACCCGGAACTTCCGGTCGGCCGGAAAGTTCCGGCCAAAGTTCCGGCCAAACTTCCGGCCTGGCGAGGGCGCAGGCAGTTCCAGACTTAGAGAAAAACCAGCATGTTCAGCACCGGAACTTCCGGTGGTTTGGCCGGAACTTCCGGTCGCCCGGAAAGATCCGGCCAAACTTCCGGCCAAAGTTCCAGCTTTGCCCGAGTGCGAGCAATTCCTGACTTAGCCAATTTTCTCGTTTGTCTGGAACGGAACTTCCGGTCGAGGGCCGGAACTTCCGGTCGCCCGGAAAGTTCCGGCCAAACTTCCGGTGAAAGTTCCGCCTTTGCCAGGGGCTAAATCCTAAAAGGACTTAGCCGTTTTCTGGCCAGATGGAAATGTTCGGTGCAGGCCCGGAACTTCCGGCCCTTCGGCCAGAACTTCCGGTCACAGCACCGGAACTTCCGGTCGGTCGCTAGGCCGGAACTTCCGGACGAAGTTCCGCCCCCGCCAGAAGGCCTCACCAAAACTGAAGTAACTTTTGCAAATGAACTCCAAAAGAGGTGAGACCAAATTTGTTGGAAATATTGCATCCCATAAATAGAGTAAAATCGACACACATGGCAAGGTGTGGGACTTTCCTCATGGTAAAACCGACAATATTTCCGCCACCGAAAACACAACAAGTTGTCCAAGTAAAACCGATTTCTATGAACAAGAGCTTGACATGGAGATGAACCAAGCTCTAATTCCTCACCAGCATAAAAGCCAAATAAGAACCAAGAAATATGATATGCCAAGTATGCAAAGGTTTGAGCTCTTCACAAGAATGCGATCCAGTTACTAACTTGAGAGCCCCTCTTGATAGTACGCCTATCTATCCTATAGCCCTATCAAGATCATACCTTTGCCTTGAGGATTCCACTTGAGTTGGATGATGACTATCTTGATCTCTTCAAGTGGATCATCTTTCTTGATTGCGCGTCCAAACACTTGCTTGATGAAGACTTCTCCAAATACTCCCCCATGCTCACAATGAGAGAGTCTCGCTAAGCTTCGTCTTCATGTATCCATTGCAAGCACCAAGCATAGGATCTTTTCAAGAAAGCTTCTCTTGGTCTTGCACAACTCATCTTTTCTTCACTAAGATGATGTCTTGAATCTTCAAGACATACTTGCAATAAGCTTCACTCAACACGTGAGCTTCAAGAGTTCAACACATGAACTCCACAATTCCATGGACATGATCTATAATGATATCTCAATGCAAACATTAGTCCATAGAGATTGTCATTCAATTACCAAAACCACACATGAGGGAAAATGCTCTTTCAGTTGTAACTCCTCAAGAAAAGTAGAACTTTACATGTTCTTCAAGAAAAGCACAAGTTCACTAAAAACGGATTCGGTATGACATACTTGTTGCATTTTTATGGTGGAAGCTTTGTTGGTTCTTATTTTATAGAGAGGACACACCTTTATGCTCGTGGATATCAACTTTTTGTTGGTATTAGATGTTTTCCTGTATATTGTTGTTAGCTTCAAAACAATTATGAGTTCATAAAAATGGATCACATACAAATGATATTCCAGAGCTTGTTGGTAGCTTCAAAACAATTTTGAGTTCAGAAAAAATGTATCTCACATGCAAACGGCATGTCGTTTTTGTTCTGGTGTGTACGGAAGTTTCGAGGCTGGCCTCGATTGTACTGGGGAAAGTACTAATGTGTCCATAGAATTGTCCAGAAGGGCGCCTAGAGCTTCGAAATTCGTTTACTCCTCAATGGTTTCAACCGGCACGAACCAGTTTTCATCCAAAGAGACCTCATGAAATTCCAAAAGCAAAAGAATGCTAATGTTGATCACTTTCTTTGGCTGCCTCCATCTACTTGGTGGAGGTTGTGGGAAATTCCTTGTCTGGTTATCACATTTGTGTACACAAGGTTGCTCAATGAGATTAGTCCTCTCTTCCCCACGAGACGAAGTTGAACCCGGTCAATAAAACATATTGTGTCCCTCGTTTTAGTCTCTGAAATCCAACTGGCTGTCGAGCACACCCTTACTTTATCGACATTGCCCCATATGTTATATTTATGTTATTTTCACAATAACAACAATTATCGTCATATGATTGTCTCGGGACATATTTGCAACAAATAACACCTTCTTGGGACAAAACAAATATAGGAGATTGTGTCGGAGACTCACCATAGATACGGTGCAACATCACCAGGTCATAGAGATGGTCCATCTATGTTGTCATGATTGTCCCTGGCATGCAGTTCAACGATGATGTTGTCCTCCTTCACCGCCAACACTCTTGACATAATGATTGTCGGCCACATGTAGTTAAACGATGATGGTGTCCTAGCGCTCGAGGTCCTCGGTCCACCTCCCATCAGAATCTAGCAAACTAATGACGCGTAGTTGCGATCGGCATCGATGCGGATGTCTACATTGATCGGCCGTCTTCCGCTCCGTTCCTATGACACGGGCCCTCATGTCAGAAGCGTTGTTCGGCAGCCTTGAGGCATCTCCCAAATTTGGAGACCCACGGGGGTGTGAGACATAAATTGGATCGAACATGACATATGGAATATCGTTGTGACCAATTTTCGACACGTTTTGGGGGTGCTGCTGGAGATGGTATTGATATTTTGGGATAATAATAACTTGTATTGATTTGAGCAATATTACAAAGTTTATATAGAAGAGGAAGGGAGCCAGCCAAACCGACTTAGGCCTAGAGTCCTAGACTAACACGAATACAACTCTAATACCCCCCCCCCCAGCAGTATCAACGTAGGGCGCCACGATGTTGAGACTGGAGCGGGAGAGACCCTTGGTGAAGATATCTGCAAATTGTGCGCTTGTCGGAACATGAAGAACTCGAACCTCGCCGAGAGCCACTTTCTCTCGAACAAAATGAATATCAATCTCTATGTGCTTTGTGCGTCGATGCTGAACCGGATTGGAGGCCATGTAGACTGCAAATATGTTGTCACAATAGACAATGGTAGCACGCTCAATTGGGCGATGTAACTCAGCTAGAAGCTGACGTATCCAGACCGCTTCGGCCACTTCATGGGCAACTGCCCGATATTCTGCTTCCGTCGAGGACCTGAAAACTGTAACCTGCCTTTTCGAAGACCAAGAAACAAGATTATCACCCAAATAAACACAAAAGCCGGATGTGGATCGTCGAGTATCTGGACAACCAGCCTAGGCTGCATCAGAATAAACTGTCAAGCTTGTAGGAGAAGAAGAATTGAGAAGAAGACCATGATCTAGAGTGCCTTTGAATAATCGAAGAATTCTTTTGACATGAGAAAGGTGGGGAACACGAGGATCATGCATATACAAGAAAGCTTGCTGAACAAAATAAGAAATATCAGGACGAGTAAGAGTAGCATATTGCAGTGCCCCTGTGAGACTACGATAGAATGTAGGATCGGAAACGGGATCACCATCCGCCGACAGTTTGGCGCCAATATCAGCAGGGGTACGGCTGGGCTGGCAGTCAATCATGCCAGCACGAGATAATAGATCGATTATATATTGACGTTGAGAAAGAAAGAGTGTGGATGAAGTGCGAGAAGCGGTAACATCAAGAAAGTGATGAAGTGGTCCTAAATCAGTCATAGAAAATTCCTTATTAAGAAGGGTAATTATGTGGCTAAGAAAAGAGTCGGAGGAGGCGGTGAGAGCTATATCATCGACATATAAAAGAAGATAGGCAGTTTGAGTAGAAGAGCGGAAAATAAAGAGAGATGAATCACATTTAGAGGGAAGAAAACCAATAGTCTGAATAAAAGTGGAGAAGCGTTGAAACCACACACGTGGTGCTTCTTTGAGACCGTAGAGAGACTTTTGGAGATGACACACAAAGTCAGGATGGGAAGGATCTACAAAGCCAGAGGGTTGTTGACAATAGACGGTCTCATTGAGAGTGCCATGCAGAAAAGCATTTTTAACATCAAGTTGATGAATTGGCCATGAAGAAGATACAACAAGACTGCGAATAATGCGGATAGTGCTTGATTTGACAGCCGGAGAAAAGGTTTCATCGAAGTCAATCCCTTGTCGTTGAGAACCCCCCCCCCCCCCCCCCCCCTCCACATACCCAACGAGCCTTGTAACGTGCGAGAGACCCATCGGAATTATATTTGTGGCGAAAAACCCACTTGCCTGAAACAACACTGGCGCCGAGAGGTTTTGGAACTAGAGTCCACGTGCTATTTTGGAGAAGAGCTTCGAACTCATCGCGCATAGCCGAATGCCAAAGAGGATCTAGGAGAGTTCGTTTGTAGGAGGTGGGAATTGGAGAAATAGTGGAGGTAGCATTGAGGTTAAGAAAACGACGAGGTACGTGAAAACCCTTTTTGCCACGAGTACACATGACATGATCATTAGCCGGAATAGGTACATGCACGGCTTGAGGAGGAAGTTGTGGAGTGGGAGAGGGAGTAGGGGTACCGAGATCGCCAACAGATGACGAAGCAAAAGGTGTTGTTGGAGAGGAGGAAGTGGTGGTGGTGGGTGATGACACAGCAGGAGAAAGCGGCGCGGCAGGATGCCGTGGGGTGTCGCAGGCTGTCGTGGGGTTTCGGCAGGCTGTCGTGGGTACGCGGCAGGGAGATCGGTTGTCGCGGCAGAGGTGACGGCAGCACTATGGCGTGAATGAGGGGGCTCGGTGTGACCACGTGTGGGGTAGGTTGGGAGGTAGTGGATGCTATGGACTGTATGACGGAGTAAGGAAAAGTGTTTTTGTCAAAGGTAACATGACGAGAGATAAGCACACGTCCAGAAGATGGGTCGAAACACCTAGAACCCTTGTGATCGTCGGAGGGTCTGAGATAAATGCATGGTAAGGAGCGAGGGGCTAGTTTGTTGGGAGCGGTGGATGTGGTGTTGGGAAAGCATAGACAACCAAAAACACGCAATTCAGAGTATTCACGATGGTGGAGAAAGAGAGATTGAAAGTGAGTATAAAGGGGACAAGTTTTGGTTGGTCGGATGTTAAGGAGATAGGTTGCCGTGCGAAGTGCTTCTACCCAAAAGCAAGGGGGAGAGAGGCTTGAATAATTAAGGTACGGAGGATGTCATTGATGGATCGTAAAGAACGTTCGGCCTTGCCGTTTTGAGGGGAAGTGTATGGACAAGAAAAACATAGAAGAATACCTTGAGAGAGGAAAAAAGATCTCTTTTGGGTATTGTCAAACTCTCGGCCATTGTCACATTGGATAAATCGTATGGGGAGGCTGAATTGGGTAAGAACATAGCGCCGAAAATTTAGAAAAATAGAGTGGACATCAGATTTGGCGCATACTGGAAAGGTCCATATGTAGTGAGAATAATCATCAAGAATAACAAGATAATATTTGAAACCAGAAACACTAGGAATCGAAGACGTCCATAGATCACAATGCAATAACTCAAACGGAAAATTACTATAGGTAGTTGATGTGCCAAAAGGTAATCTAACATGTTTGCCGCATTGACAGGCATTACAAATAGAGGGATCATGAGAAGAACTAGAACTATCGATAGGAAGACAAAATTCTTGAAGCAAAGACGACATTGTGTTTTTGTTGGGGTGGCCGAGTCGGCGGTGCCAAAGGTCGAGGGAGGTGTGCATGGCGTGAGGTGTGGAAGTGGGCGCACCATGGAGGGGATAAAGATCACCCGAGCTAGAGGACCTTCGCCGTTTTCAGATCTTTCACAGATAAACCAAACGAGTCAAACTCTAAAGAGACATGGTTGTCGATAGTGAAACGACGAACAGAGATAAGATTTTTGATTAAGGAAGGAGCAACAAGAATATTGCGGAGAAGAAAATTTGTGTGGGGATTAGTGATGTATGAGTGACCGGCACAAGATATGGGAATTGAAGAACCATCACCAATAGTTATAGAAGAGAAAGGTGAAGAAGAACAAGCTGACAGAAAATCCATATTTGAAGACATGTGAGAAGATGCACTAGAATCGAAAATCCAATTCATACCTTCGTGGTTGTTGAGCGTGAAGTTGTTCATGGCAGCGATGGAGGCGGCTTGGTCCCAACTTGGTGGAGCGGTGGATGAAGCGGTTGATGGCGACGGTGTAGACATGTATGGTAGTGTCGGAGGAGCCCCGTACATGTAGGGCTTTGGCGTCGAGGATGGCATGTAGTATTGAGGCGCGTGAGGCGCCATGTAGGCCGTAGGTGGAGCTTCGACGGTGTAGACCTGCTGCGGAGGTTGAGGTCCAAGAGGCCTGGGCGCGCCGAAGAGGGGGCCGACCAGTAGAGCAGGTGTGGCGGCGGCGGAGTAGGCGGAGCCATCTAGGTGCGGAAAACCTAGGCATCTGATACCATGATATTTTGGGATAATAATAACCTGTATTGATTTGAGCAATATTACAAAGTTTATATAGAATAGGGAGGGAGCTGGCCAAACCGACTTAGGCCTAGAGTCTTAGTCTAACACGAATACAACTCTAATAGGTATAAGTAAGAGTAACGGAAGTTTCTTTTCCGCCAACTGTTTCGTGGATGGATCCGGGTCCAGGCCAAGGGTTGGAAATTCAAGTATTAGGAGAGCTCTAAAAATTATGACAATAGCGGCTCTGCTGTTCAAAAACTCCTATGGTGTTCGGAATGTTCTATGACAGCTCTACTAAAGTTGCTCTTTCTTCTAGCGTTATTATCTGTTTCCAAACCACCTTCTCTTCCGATGTGCAGTGGCTAGGAAAACAACGACAGCTGCTAGAAACACCCTTTTCAGCCGTGATTACCTAATCGTCTTGGTCCTTTTCACGCACGCCGGATCCAACCCGAGCCGCCACCATTGACAAGATACAAAGTGGTAGCTGGACGATAACATAGATATTACGCACTCCATCCACCGCGTGGGCGGCTCATGCAGTGCGAGTTTGTTCGCGTTGCAATTGCTAACGTGTAGGCATCAAGGCATGGCAGTGGAACCAGAGGTAAGAGGTTGCTCTCATGACGTTGAAAGCTTGAGGAACATCGGAATCCCAGGTTACAGATTAGAAAAACATCACTGTTTTACTCTATTCGCGCCACTTAACCAGTACTATCAGCTAGGAGTAAAAAAAAACTACTACTGTACTATTAATACGTACTAGTTACTGTACTTGCAAGTGATCCGTATGTCCACACGAGATGGAGTATGATCGTAGAGAACTCGACGTAGTATTCACGTCTTGTTTGTTTATTCACCTTCCTCCGGAGAGGCCGGAGACGGCCGATACGTCGCCGGACACGGGGCTGGCGTCCGTGGTTACCGTGGAAGGGAAGGACATGGCGAACGAGTCGAACCCGTCGTTCTGCATCAGCGCCAGCGTGGTGTAGCTGAAGAAGGTCGGGACGACCTCCGGCATGGCCACCTCGCCCTCCAGGTACTGCGTCACCTGCCGCATCCCGGGCCGCGCGTCCGGCAGCGGGTGCGCGCACATGAGCCCCAGCTTGATCGCCGTCCGCGCCTCGTCGGCGTCGTACTTGCCGCACAGCCGCGGGTCCACGGTGTCGAGCGCCGCGTGCCGCCGCTCGTGCTCCTGCACCCAGTCCAGCAGCACGTTCTGGTCGTCCGGGGCGAAGCTGCCCAGCGGGCGCCGCCCGCAGGTCACCTCCAGCACGAACACGCCGAAGGCGAACACGTCCGTCACCGGCGTCGCCTTGCCCGTGCGCACCAGCTCCGGGGCCAGGTACCCCATGGTGCCCACCACGTGCGTCGTCTGCGGGTCCACGCCGTGGTCGTACAGCCTCGCCAGCCCGAAGTCGCCGAGGCGCCCGTTCATGTCGCCGTCCAGGAGCACGTTGCTGGCCTTGACGTCGCGGTGGATGACGATCTTGTCCCAGTCCTCGTGGAGGTACAGCAGGCCGGACGCGACGCCCCTGATGATCTGGAACCTCTGCCCCCAGTCCAGCACGGGCCTGGTCTTGTCGTGGAGGTACTTGTCGAGGCTGCCGTTGGGCATGCAGTCGTACACCAGGAGCAGCTCCCCTTGCCGGCGGCAGTAGCCGAGCAGCTGCACGAGGTTCCTGTGCCGGAGGTGGCCGAGGCTGACGACCTCGGCGATGAACTCCTTCATCCCCTGCTTGGAGTCGTGCGACACGCGCTTCACCGCGATCTCGAGGTTGGATTTAGGGAGCACGCCCTTGTACACCCTGCCGAAGCCGCCGGTGCCGAGCAGCTGCCTGTTCTTGAACCCCTTGGTGGCCTTGTACAGCTCCTTGTAAGAGAACCGGTGCGGGCCGAACTCCACCTCCCAGTCCTCACGCACCTCCGCGTACCTCACCCGCGTCCGCACGAACAGGAAGAAGGCGATGGCCAGCGCCAGGACGAACGCCGCGGTGGCGATGGGGAGCACGATCTCCAGCACCTTGGACCGGGGCTTGGGGCCGAACCGCGGCAGAGCCGGGAGCTTCGAGGTGTCGAGGGCCGGCGCCGCGCCGTTCAGCGCGAAGCTCCAGCCAAGGACGTAGTGCCGCGTGTAGATGACGCCCGTGGCCGCCGAGAACCCGACGTAGGCCGTGTCGGTCACGACAGACGAGAGGTTCACCGGGGCCGAGATGAGCGGCTTCCTGGGCCTGGGCACGTCGAGGGGCGCCATGGTGACGTCGAGCCGCGTGGTGGCGCCGTCGTAGTCCACCCACACCTGCATAGGCCGCCGGCTGATGAGGCTGAGGTTGTTGAACACGCCCGTGGCGTCGTCGTAGTATCCCGCGGAGTGGTTCTGCACGGACCGCATGCTGTTCACATCCACGCCGACGTGGTTGCTGTTCATGTCCTGGAACTCCGGGTTGAGCATGGTGTCGAGCTCGACGGCGAAGATGTTGTTTTCTGCCTTGCCGTTGTCGGTGACGTTGAGGATGCCGAGGTACTGGCCGGCGTTGAAGGTGGAGAGCCTGGTGGCGGGCGCGACCACGAAGGTCATGCCGTTGTCGCTCAGGATAGTGAAGTTGGAGACGATGGCGAAGACGAACGCGACCGAGAAGGACTGCACGGTGCCGTTGCTGAGCATGCGGAGCGGCGTCGGGTGGAAGGCGTGCCCCGCCGCCTGGCTCGTGCCGTTGCTGAGCACCAGCAGACCGTTCGGCGCCACGGCGGCCATGCCGTCCAGGGTGAGGTTGGCGCCGGAGAAGTCGTTGTAGGTGAACTGGTCGTCGGCGGCCAGCACGGTGGTGGCGAGATGATCATCGGTGCCGAGGAGGAGGGCGAGGAGCAGGAGTGGGAGGAGGAGAAGGCGGCTGCGTGGACACATCGTAAGTGTGTGTGTTTGCTTGCGGCGTGCGCTGCGCCTCGATCGTCTCTTGTGGTGGTCGGTTTGTACTGCTAGTGTTGAGTGCGCAGAGTAGTGGAGCGTGTGAACGATGCGATCCTGGTTTGGTGATGGTGCGAGTCTTCGTTCAAAATCTGCTGCTGCTGGAGTGCGGATCAAGATGGTGTTGCTAACGTGGGTGGAGGGGCCATTCGGAGCTGTCCAAGATCAATCGTAGGTCGCCCACCTGGCCCTTCCTACGCGAGTCATTATACTTTGACGACTCCGGGAGTCAAAGTCAAGAAAGAATTCAGACAAATAAATCTAAATCTTAGGTGGACGAGGACATTATTATGATAGTTGACTTTGTGCCGAAAGTGGTTCTAGAAAAATTTAAAGAAAATAGACATTACATTTGCCTGCATCAAATGCGAGAAAATATGATCATATTCATATCCTATGGATCGCCATGTACCGTGCAAAGGTTGAAATAAGATATTTCTAATAAAAAATTTACATCATCTAATGGAGTCTCGTCCCTCCACACGCGTTCCTTATTTCCCTTTAGTATCGCCATATTTTTTTTGATTTATTCAAGCAAAAATCAGATCCAGGGGGAGCTAAATATTATAATTTGCACTAAAATTATATCTATTTTTATAATATTATTTATATTAGAGTATTAACGATAACAATTATAAATTTATATTTTTTATTTATAATATTGCCCATATATAAATGGTGATGAGATTTAGTTTGTAATGTTCCTTGTTATACAGTTGTATTGATTTTGTTAGACCAAAGTTGCTTATGCTAAATATAAACTGTACTCACTCTATTTTTAAACATAAGATATTTAACGTATTTCACATGTTGTCTGTATGCGGACTAAAATAGGTGAACATACACACCAAAATATTTCTAAATATATGTGTCTACATGTAAATGTGGAAAAGGCTAAACATCTTATATTTATAAACAGAGGGGGTAGTTTAGAACAAATTTTTCTTTTTCTATTATGTTTAGACAATTGCATAAATTATATGGTTTAAATATACATAATTATTTCCAAATATTATGACCTGACACATATCTTAATAATATATTCTAGTATACGACTTGTTACCATATTTAGTGACACTTCTAGAATGTAACTTCATTATTTTTTTACTGATATTTTCTAGGTAAAGATAGTTAATAAATTATAAATTTTGTGCTTGACAAGTGTTTTCTTAAAAAGAAAGGTTCCCCAAGAAATAGTCAAATTAAGGGAGGGTATGGAGCTCATTTACTTGTGAAAATAATCGGTTGCAACAAGTTCTCTATGCACCACACTTGAACTTGATACATGAGATATCTCTACACACCACACCTGAAAAGAAATACTGAACAAGACAATACTTATACGCACTCATTGCACTCTTGATCAGGAAGTACCAGCTCCTCATAAGTGTGACGACATAACAGAAGTAGAAGCTAGCTTTAGTTTAATAGATCACTACACTTTAAATATATTTTTTGCCCACAATGACGTGTTTTATCAGATAATTTCTAAAACAAATGTCTCCTATGAAATTAAACATTGAAAAATTCCAAGCATGTATTTTGGCATGAGCTAATCAAAACAATTTATTGCCCACAATGTCGAGTTTTATCAAACAATTTCTAAATAAAATGTCTCCTATGAAATGAAACATTGAAATTTTGTGAGTATAGATTTTAGTATGACCTACTAAAATGGTTTCGTCAATTTGATTTATTTTCGCATACATGAGATACAGTTGATGTTATAGACCATCACCAACAAATCATGATATTTTTTAAAGAAATGTCTCCTATGTAGTAGTAAGAATGGTGACTATTATACGGAGTATTTACTATTTCGTCCATCCTCCACTCGCCGTGACAGATAGGCTGATGCTAATTGCCACGAAACTAAGGCTCAGTTGACTTGTGGTGTCTGAAGTGATTTTCCTAACAGCCAACCCATGTGAGGGTCATTTAAGGTTTCGCAGAAATGAGCTGCAGATAGTCAAAACAAATGGCGTATTTAAATCCTGGAAGCAGATAGCAACGGATCTGTTTGGTGACATATTATACTGAAACGAATTTCTTCAGTCTTCAACCACCGTAGACAATGAGGTGAGTGAGTGGAGAGGTCAAACGAGTTGAGTTGAGTGGCAAGCCCCACAGCGCACAGCGGAGGAGACGAGCAGAAAGGCGCAGCACACCAGGACCAGGGAGGAAGGTTCCCACGAACACGCCGCAAAGGATAGGATAGGATAGGAGCCGCCCACGGCGGCGCCGGCGCCGGCGGTTGGCCTCTAGTTATTGCGTGCTCCCGCCGTGTCCCCACGGTCGCGTCCTTCTCGATGAGAAGACGATCGTGGTGGGGCGGTAAACGGGGCCGGGATCGTTGACGGCGAGCTGACCTCTGACCCTTCCTTGAGGACAAGGCCAAGAGGGATATGCATTCGCGTCAGCTGATGAGCATCACGGCTCATGGAAGACGCGTCCACACATGTGCCGTCGCTGTACCATAGACCCCATGGTGACTAGAGCGCTCCAAGATTAGGAATTTGCTTTGCTGACTCTCGCTCTCACCATCCTATTCCCACCAGGATCTGTTGTTATCTTGACGCCTACATCTGGTCAGCTTCACACTACTTTTAAGGTTAAGCCACCCACACAAAACTGATTGATCATATACACACAAGATCAAGGAGACGATTTGTTAATTAGGAGAAATTGCTGCAATTACGGGCAATGTTAAGGACGCAACGTGGAGCAACGCCACTGAGTCAAACAAGTGTGGCGACAGTGGTGGTGGCACTGACGCTATAGAGGCCAGCCACGGGCACTCGGCGTTCGCCTCAGTTCACCACTGTGTGCAGCAAGCAAGCAAGCAAGCACGGGCAGAGTCCGATGTTGTTTCCCAACCAAACCATGGCGGTACCGTTCCTTCTCCTGCTCCTCTTCCTCACCCTCGGCAACCTCCGCCCGGCGTCGTCGGCGGACGAGCAGTTCGTCTTCAACGGCTTCACGGGCGCGAACCTCACCCTGGACGGCATGGCCACGGTGACCCCGAACGGGCTGCTCCAGCTGAGCAACGCCACCAGCCAGCTCAAGGGCCACGCCTTCCACCCGACGCCGCTCCAGTTCCACGGCGCCACTTCTTCCCCCAACAGCACGGCCATGCGCTCCTTCTCCACGGCCTTCGTCATCGGCATCATCGGCGCCTTCGAGCAGCTCAGCAGCCACGGCATGGCCTTCGTCGTCTCCAAGACCACCAACTTCTCCTCCGCGCTGCCCGGCCAGTTCCTCGGCCTCGTCGGCTCAGCCAACAACGGCAACGCCACCAACCACCTCTTCGCCGTCGAGTTCGACACCATCCTCAACTCCGAGTTCAACGACATGAGCGGCAACCACGTCGGCATCGACGTCGACGGCCTCAACTCCGTCGACGCAGACAACGCGGGCTACTACGACGACGGCGACGGCAACGGCAACGGCGGCGCGTTCAGGAACATGAGCCTCGTGGACCGGAAGCCGATGCAGGTGTGGGTGGACTTCGACGGGCCGACCATGCAGGTTAACGTCACCATGGCGCCCCTGCAGATCGCCCGACCGAACAAGCCCCTGCTCTCCACCACCGTCAACCTCTCCTCCGTCATCGACGGCACCGCCTACGTCGGCTTCTCCTCCTCCAGCGGCATCCTCTTCTGCCGACACTACGTGCTCGGCTGGAGCTTCAAGATGAACGGCGCCGCCCCGGCGCTGAACATCTCCTCGCTGCCCTCGATGCCGGTCACGTTCCCCAAGCCACGGTCCAAGACTCTCCAGATCGTGCTGCCCATAGCGTCCGCGCTGCTCGTCTTCGCGGTGGCCGCCGCCGTCTTCGTGTTCATGCGGAGGCGGCGCATGTTCGCGGAGCTCAAGGAGGACTGGGAGGTCACGTTCGGGCCGCACAGGTTCTCCTACAAGGACCTCTTCCACGCCACCGACGGGTTCAGCGACAAGCGGCTGCTGGGCATCGGCGGGTTCGGGCGGGTGTACCGGGGCTCGCTCCCCAAGTCTAAGGCGGCGGAGATCGCGGTGAAGAAGGTGGCCCACGGGTCCAGGCAGGGGATGAGGGAGTTCGTGGCCGAGGTGGTCACCATCGGCCGGCTCCGGCACCGCAACCTCGTGCAGCTGCTCGGCTACTGCCGGCGCAAGGGCGAGCTCCTGCTGGTGTACGACTACATGCCCAACGGCAGCCTGGACAAGCACCTCTACGACCAGGCCAAGATCGCCCTCAGCTGGGGGCAGAGGTTCCGGATCATCAGGGGCGTCGCGTCGGGAATGCTGTACCTCCACGAGGACTGGGAGAAGGTGGTGGTGCACCGCGACATCAAGTCCAGCAACGTGCTGCTGGACGCCGACATGAACGCCCGCCTCGGCGACTTCGGCCTGGCGCGGCTCTACGACCACGGCACCGACCCGCACACCACGCACGTCGTCGGCACCATGGGCTACCTGGCGCCGGAGCTCGGCCACACGGGGAAGGCCTCCAAGGCGTCCGACGTGTTCGCCTTCGGGGCGTTCATGCTGGAGGTGGCGTGCGGGCGGAAGCCCGTGGTGCTCGACGCCCGCGACAACCACCTGGTGCTGGTGGACTGGGTGCTCGACCAGTGGCGCGCCGGCACCGTCACTGCCGCCGTCGACCCGCGCCTCGGCGGCGACTTCGTGGAGCAAGAGGCCAGCCTGGTGCTCAGGCTGGGGCTGCTGTGCTCGCACCCGCTGCCCGGCGCGCGGCCGACCACCAGGCAGGTCGCGCAGTACCTGGACGGCGACCTCAAGCTGCCGGAGCTGTCGCCCACGTACCAGAGCTTCAACATGCTCGCGCTCATGCAGGACCAGGGGTTCGACCCCTACGTCATGTCCTACCCGATGACGTCCATCACCGCCGGCACCATGTCTCACATGTCTGACCTCTCCGGAGGGAGATGAGCCGCCATCGCGTCGTGCCTAATCAGTAGTCCGTAGTAGTAATATTAGTCTTTGGTTATATATGTCAGAACTGGGTGCGTCTTTTGTGTAGAGTGGATCGATAACCTGGATGTAAAGTACTGTGCACTCAGCATAGTGATGTTCAGTTGAGAGATTACCAACCATAGATGGGATATTTCAGCGTTTGATCTACCACTGGTAGGAATTTCTAAATGTATACAATGATGCCGATCCCCTCAAGCTCTGTAACCAGAGTTTTTAAAAAAAATATACTGTAACAAGAGTCGAGTCTGCATATTTCGGACATGCTAGCTCGCCCCAAAGAGTCTCACTTTCACGTACTGTATTAGACACCCGCCCTGTCACTCCCAAATTACCAGGCAATTTCATATATCCTGTGTAGCTAATCACACATGGCACTTGAACTTACTGCACGAGTTCCAAACTACTGAACATGTTTTAACTTAGATCATGTGGGCATCATTCTGGTGTAATTATGTGTTTAACTGCACCAGTTTCATTAAACTGGAAGAAAATTGGATAGTAACAGGATGATTCTTGAGAAAGTTATGTGTTTTGATGAAAATATTGCTCAGTGACATTGGTTTGGGCGTCTGAAGACGACAACGCAAGCAAATAATTGGTCCATTGCAACAATTATCTGAAAGAGATATTGCGGTAGTATAGATACATATCATCAACAGGCAACAAGTCCTTTCAGAAGAAAGACCATGTGATATCTGTGATGTCACGGATGATGCAGACTTTGTGCTTCCAGAATCAGTAACACAAGAGGAAATTTTGAACCCCAAGCTCGGTGCCATCAGGGTATATATACAGGAGGACAACAACAAACGTCGGGCCAATAAACTGTTATGGAGTAGTGCTCGCAAAGCGGCCATAACACATTTAAAAGGGCAAACAAAACCAAGTCCCGAGGCCAAAATGCCTGTGAATTATACGCAATCATCACAAATATAAAGAACTCACAGTTGCAGGAATACTACATGATCGAAAAGCAGGTAAAAGTAGGACTGAAAGAAACATAAAAGTATTTCAAAGAGGTTTGGGTCATAAAAGATTCCTACAACTATGATCGTTAAGAAACACATATATGGATTAAGGTGTGATACAATCAAGATGTACCTGAACTTTCCAAATTACATGATTTCCAGAAGTAATACATGACAGCCTTTCGACGATCTGGATCAGCAGAACTAAGATATATAAGCTTACATCAATGGTGTTTAATTAATTTCAAGCATCCGAGTCTATCTTTTGCCAGTAGCAGAAAAGAATGCATTCTCTCAAAATGCTTCTAGATTCCTATTAGTCTAAATCAACAGCCTTTCTCAAAAAATTATATTATAACACACTGCAAAACTGTAACCAACCAAATAAGGAATCAGTGAATCCTCACTTGATCTTGATCCAATACTAGGATGGTACGGTGCAAAAACCAAAACTTGCCCACCTCGTATTGTCTGGTGATATCCCAAATTTGTCCAAACCTCAGTGAAAAACCTCCGGAAAACCATTAGTAAAGCCGAGACAGGGATCCAAGCAGAAGCTGTCAAAAACATGAATAAGAAAACCAAGGATGAAAATAACACATTAATAATTTAAGGGACTGATAGGACTAATGAACACTGTACAACAAATAAAATGCAAGGAACACTGATCAAATCTAGAGCTAAAATAGAAAACTTTATGTGTTTTAGGCATAAGGGTTTGCCCCTCGCATCAGGGGTCACAGTCCACGATCCCAATGTTAGCCCACGAGTCATGAAAACTAATGCTTACTGATCTATCGGCAAGCCTTACTGTCAGTTCTGAAGCAATTTTTACGAATTTGCAACTTGGACACTAGAGGTCCAAGATCCGATCTATTGTTCCAAATTGTGTCATCTAACAACAACTTCATATTTTACACACACACACAGAGAAGAAGTTGCAACTCACAACCATGTACGGTTCCCACTTACTGCCGATCAATCTATACACCATACATACTGGCCAATATCAGTTACAGCGTCAATGGAAATGAAAGGAAAGTACAGGTTTTGAAATCCTGTTTACCATAATTTCTTTAGAACATTATCCAATTTGCAAGATAACACGAAATTTTATAAGTGCATTAGCTCTATCAAACATTGTTTCATTCCTTATCAAGAGTTGCTAACTTGCACTGATGTACTATATGAAATAGATACCTGGGTCACATGAGACGCTAGCAAAATCCTGTTTTATTCATTTCCAATTTGAAACAACATAATTATAGTAATCCTCTTCATTGTAAAGTCTCCTGCAAACGTGAGAAGAATAAGCATTAAGATAGCTGCCAATTAAGGAATAAACATAATATGAATGAGGACGATTACAAGAAACCACAGCATTGCAAAATCTTGTTTGTCCCAACTCATATCCTACTCCCTTTGGATCCCACTGGAAATATATCGAAGTATAACAGAACCAAATAATCTATCTCCAGCTCGATAAAGCCTGTGAGATGTCAGATGAACTCTAAACTGGCAATATAGCAGTACAAAGAAGCCTCCCCGTCTATATTTGATAGGTTGATCTTTGCTGAAAAAACTATTATGTCTCTCTTAAGCCAAATATTTCAGCATGCTAATGTAATTGATATCCCTATGTGAAGGTACTTCCAAATCATAATCTAACAATATTATTTTTGTGTGTCGAAACAAAAATGACACGAATTAGCCCCCACCCCTCACCACGGCCATAACTGCCATCCTGCTGTAGGGTGAATGGGCCCGTTTCAAGAGGACCGATAACATAAATTGGGCAGTATTATCCATGGGTAGCATAAGAGCAATGCATCTCCAAATACGGTGCTACGTGAGCTCATGATTTGCAAAAGAAAACAAATAGGGATTTGGCTTCACTTACGCTACATCTGCCGATGAAGCACACTTTATCACACCTTTCCCTTCAGCGAGTTCAAGGTTAGTATAGTGTGTTATTATTTCTCTCAGCGTCGTCTTTGTGCTCTTAATATCATTGTCCCACAAAATAGTCTGTTCAAAAGAACTATAATGTAAAGACATATCGATCCGACAAGTAAAACATGACAATTTAACTTTCGATGCTGGGACCAACAGTTTAATACCTTTCTCACGTACTCTATTTTGTACTCCTCCCAAGGTATTTTGCCTTTTGCACTGAAAATGGAGGCATTCCACAAGGCGCCTCTAGCAGCCATTACAGACGCAGCACCTAGTAGTGGAAGTAATCAAGACACAACCCATAGTTAGAAACAACAAGATGCTGGTGTACTCCAACTCACCAAGGAGATTTGTGGGTTTTCAAAACAATCTGATTATGCATGCTCTTTCTGAATGAATAATTTGATTTTCCAGAAACTCAGATGTTTATAGCCATTTGGCGCTTTAAAAAATATATGGTACTTTGGCAATCAATGTACATTGAGATTTCTTTTTTCTTTTGGTTAGGAGAAATAGTTTAGATAGCCGGCTATAGCTCCACTACAGCAGTTTGAGCAAGTTGCCGCCAAATGAAATCCATGTACAGTAGCCCAATATAGCCGCATTTAGCTCCGCTACAGCTATTTCGGAGGGCAGCTGCTATTTGTCATACCCCGCTATTTAATTTTTTTATTTCCGAGTACAGTAAGTGAAATATTTATAACTGGCAAGCGGAGAAATCAAGATTAGTGATAGTGAAGCTGACGATCATTTATATATTTCTCTTTGATGCGGTCTACCAAAAAATAGCAAACTAGTAATGAGGGTACATGATATGAATTGCACATACAAACCTGTAGCATCTTTGATTCTCTTAAAATCTTCGTACTCAAATACATCCCCATTAGCTATTACTGGAATTGACAGCGCGGACACAACATCAGCTATCTCATCCCACTTAGCCGGATCTCTTGGCCTGTCTTTAATCGTTCTGCATTTTTTGAAGGCCGGCCAGGAAAACAATTACTTAAAACGATCCCAGGACCCACAAAAAATGGAAGATTGATATATGCACCAAATCACATTTCATTTTATTACTGTAAGAAACCAAACCCAATTAATTCAGAAGTAAATCTACAAGGTAGTTAATGCAAAGCACGGGCATTGGAACAAAAAAGTGTGAAAAAACTTCGGAGCAGGTCCTGAACTTTCCATGTATTTAAGTTCTATCAATCTGGGCACTACAATTCCCATAAACCGAACTGTTTGCACCAGGTTTTGCATTGTTGGGTGTTAAATACAGTTACGCCATTAAAAAGTATGGATGGTAGATTCTGCATTTTCAAGCAAGATAAGACTGAGAACTCAGAAGTACAATTGTACATGTGCTTACCTTCCATGGACAGCTAGAGCTGGCACACCAGTTTTCTCAATCCGGCGTGCCAATTCCACAGTGTCCTGACGGTTGCTCAGAAGACGGATTTTACATGTCACTGGAGTGTTCAAGTTCCTTCGCAATGTGGTCAAAATCTACATGGAATAATATGCAATAGCCTGAATAAGCATAGTAAAGTACAGGACATGACATGAAATTAGGAGAACAAATAAGACCATGTAGGCACCTACATCCTGTATAAGCTCAGGTTTGGTGAGCAATGCAGCACCCATTCCTCCACTGATAGAAAAAGCCTTTGGACAACCCATGTTGATATCTATAGCAGCAACATCGTTACACCTGGTGAGGGTAAAAAAATATGATTAAAGAGAAGATGCAAATCAACATATGTCCCTTCCTTTCCCCAATAACACAGTGCACTTCAAAGTTATTTACTGTAATAAAAAACTCAGAAATAAAGCTTACACAATCTCAGCAGCTTTAAGTGCTCTCACGGCATCCGACGTCCCCATTTGAAAGACAACCCTGTCCCTTTCTTGTGGGCATGTTCGAAAAACTACACTACCAGTCCCTCTCTCCACAAAGTCAGTAGTCCCAAGCGTTTCTGACAAATGATGAACACCATAATTAGAATGAAATGAAACCATACCACACAAATTTGGACAACTTAGGGAATTCGGTGGCGTTAAGTTGTCCTTAAATTATATACATGTTCATTAAGTTGTCCTTTAACTTGTTTGTGACTGCAAGCATTTATCTTCACTACAAAAAAAGACATTCAAGAATCGTCTCAAATAAATGCTTGCAGTCGCCAACTTAAAATTCAACATTGCAGGAGCAAAAGCTATCCACAATAATATAAATTATGGAAAACCGCCAATTTACGAAGTATATAGCCATCGATGTGGCAGACATAGTTGTGAGGTCATAATAAACTGTAAAGCATAAACTGAAGAACAATACCATTTGTAACGCGTTGACAGTGCACAAACTTGTGATCTATTATTTCCTCTCCGTATGTAATATCAGCACCATATTCAGCAGACAGTAGCCTAAGCGGCAGAGCGCCCTGCAGAATCCATTGACAGAGTAAGGGTAGGCACTACAGACAACCATGTAAGGATGTTGATGGAAACCCCCATACAGCTATGTGATAAGAAGTCAAGTATATTGCCTAGAAATAACTCTGAATTGCGGAGGATAACTAGTACTATTTATTCAGGAATCGAGCATGGGTCCCGTAATTAAGAACCATACAAAGAGCTAAGTCAGTTCATCCATAGGGATATCGTGCTGTTTACTCAATTCTGACATAAAGATATGTCAAACCATTTATCGTACGAGCGGGCATCCAATAGAAACCCTGATTTCCAGCTGGAGATCTCCCAGGCTCCGTCTTAATTAACACGGCAACCGCCCATCGAGCAGTCAGCGCGCAGAGAAAGACGAGCTACAGGTTCACCCCGCCCGCAGTAAAGCTTCCGAGGCTAGATTCAGGTCCAAGTCTAGGACCCGGGTGCTCCAGGAACTGAAACTCGTGTGGACGCTGCTGTGAATCAAGGTGGGAGGGAGGGTTACGAGGAGTTACCGCGCGGACCATGGGCGCGAGCACCATCTTGTTGCGGTAGTCCATCTCCGGCTTGCCTCGCGTCTGCTCCGCCTCTGACTCCTCTCGCCGGAAATTTTGGAGGACGATGGTCCTCCGCTTCGACTGCCGCAGAGAACAGAGGGCGACGGTGGCGGCGACCGCGCTGTGTCCGTGCAAGAACACAGCACTGCGTCCTCTCCAGAGCCCAGAGTCCAGACCGGATCCTGTCGAACGTGCAATGTTGGGTCGGGCCCCTGAAAAGCCCAAAGCTTCGTGTTCTCAGCTGGTATGGGCTGACGCGATAAAAAAGCAGGTCCTTGCTTTTTTTTATGCATGATGTTTTTCACAATTTATTTTTACCGAAGCAAATGAATTACCATTTTCATTAATTAAGAACAAGTTTTTCACCATTTCAATTACCTTTCTAAAGGCCTTTTGATTCGCAAGAAATATAAAACACGTCAATAGGAAAATATATATGTTTTTTCCATATATAAAAGGTAAAATACAGTATTCGAATTTCATGTCCCCTTCATTCCTACACCTTTGGAATACTACACGATTAGCACAAAAGAATGTTTGACCCATCACAAAAAAAAGTGTAGCAATATATTTGAGTGGATGAAATTAAATTCCTAATAGTATGAATCCTATTAATAAACGGCTTACACTAGAAAAAAACTAATGGTACAAACCCTTTGGAATACCTTTGAATCAAAGCACATATAACTTACCTACCAAAAGCAATATACGTTTACAAAATATGTAGCCTTCAAAGTGGCTTCGGTGTATAAATTTAAGATTCAAGAATCACCCAATCAAAGATCAATAAAATATTAGTTATGTTGATCATTCAGATATTTATATTTGCATATAGCATACGTAAATGGTCTACACATATCATCACAAACACCCATGCATACGACTAATATAGAAAAGAATATTGTTCAAAGTGGTCAGGTAGTTCTCTTAAAATCCATCATATCGTCAGCCTTCCCACACTCTCAAAATGGACTAATAAATGGTCCTAAATTAGATGGGTTTTTATTTTGAAGGTTATAGGGAGAAACTAGAGTGGTGGTCATTCTCTTGTGAATTGAGAAAAGGTGTGGTGCTCCAAGGACCTCAGAGGCTTGGACAGGATTGGTGTTTTTTATTTGAACAATTTTGGCCATGATCTCCGGTTTTGGTAGTCATAATTCAGATGGACTACACCAAGTAGATATTTGGGTGGTATAGTTCGTACGCGGGATGAAACTGACATTACCATTGTTTCAAGCTAGTTTGATAGATACTAGAACCTGATAGCTACCTTCTTCTTCTTCTTTTGCAGCCAGTACATGAAGATAAGGAGAACTTGTCTGTTGCAAGATGGTTAGAAGGATGGTTGTATCCCCAACCCACCAGAGTTCAAACCACGGGTTTGACGCTGGTGTTTCTCATTTAGGCGAAATATTCTTTCAGTGGGAGGCGACGTTCCCGTCGACAGCGAGGCGCCTGTGGTGACTTCGTCAATCTCAAGACCCGCCGGCTCAGTCTTTCGGAGGTGCTCATAGGGGTACGGTGTGCGTGCGTTCATAGGGGTGAGTGTGTGCGCGTGTATATGAGCGCTTGTGTTGTATTGTGTTTCTCAAAAAAAAATACATGAAGTTAAGAATCTACTCTTTTGAAGAATGAAGACCAATATATAATACTCTGTGCAAATTTGAGTATCTTTTGCAATTGTGTTTTCAAGTTGTCCATCTTTATTCAATACTCTGTGCATGTATGTGTTTGGTAAAAGCAATTTGTGAGAAAGCTTGGTAAATATTTAATCTAATTTGGATCGAGCGCTATTTCTACTATGTATGGTAAAACATTCGAGTGATCTATCTTCCAGTGTTCACGTATGTGTTTCTTTGTTGGTTGGAAAATGGGTTCCAATTTGCTTTCTTGGAACTATGATAATTTTACTGTGGAAAAAAGGCTCAAGGAGGTAGCAGAGAGAAGGATGTCTTATTTGCTGGACATAAATTTGGATACCTATTTGATTTTCATGTGATTTTTGTATGTAGATAATCTACCAGTTTTCTGTTATGTTCACCTCGAAACTGTCCGGGTGAGTTTATGGATTCTGTCATGAGGCAAAAGAGCGGTCATATCGTTTTCTTGAGTCATTTTGTTGTGGGCCTTATTTATTTACACAACAAAATCACTGCCATCGGGACGTGGGCTTTTTCCTTGGCCCAATAGCAAGAGTAATCGGGGGAAACTGTCGTGAGGATAGCCGCCGTACGGATGGACCTGCGTGCGGCGCCGCCGTGTAGTCACATCCTTTTTTTCTTTTGTCGTGGCGGTGCTGGATTGGATGATTGTAACGAACCACACGACGACACATGGGGTGCTCCATTGCTCTCTATTTCTAGGGAGCTTAGTTTTAGGAAAGGATGGAAGGTGCCAAAATGTTTCTTTTGAGTTTTGACGAAACAAGTTGTTAATCGGTCTCCAATCGATATCAGCTCTGAAACATTTTTTCTCTAAATGGTGTACTCTCATTTTCATGAAATTGCTCAACGGGAATTCAAAGTCTGACGAAAAGAAGTGTCACAACACATGAATATAAACGGCCGTCTAAAAGAGGTGTAGTACAACACACACCTAATGACCAATATCATAACCCAAGAATCCAAAACCCACATGCAGGATACAGCTTGCGCATCACATCACAGGAGGAGCCAAGCTTGCAGTTTTTTCTTTAGTCAACCTGCCGGCCACCTCTCAAAGTCTCAATCATCTCCCTCCCCTCTTGGTCACACAACCCACACGGTAGTACGAGCAATCCACGCTCTAGATCGGAAACGGTGACCCCATGCATTCGGCCATCTTTATCACAGTACTACTCAGTACAGTAGCACCTACGGCACAAGGCAACGACGCTCTCAAGTCTCATCCCCCAAGCCCCAAGCACACTCTGCTCGGTCGCCAGCTCGCATCCATTACACAGACTACGCAAGTACAGAGCCCACCTCCCTCTTCTTCCGGGAGGTCAGCCAGCTAGAGCTAGAGCTAGCCCACACTCCCCCTCACCCTTCCCCCATCTCTTAGCATGGTGCGGGACACCGGCGGCGGCGCCGTGCAGCTACTGGCAATGCTCCTCCTCCTGCTCGCGTCCGAGCTCGCCACCTTCAGCTGCGGCCACAGGATCCCCAGAGCAGACGTCGCGTCATGGAAGCGTGGCGCCGCGACGACACCGACGCGGACGGCATCCACGAAGACGGCGGCGACTGTTGCCGGCCAAGCGGCGGCGGCGGCGTCCGTGGCGGCGGGGTTGGATGAATCCAAGCGGCTGGTCCCGCGCGGCCCCAACCCGCTGCACAACTAGCGCCGCGCGCCCGCTCAGGTTCTTCTCCGCCTCCATTTTTCTCGCGCGGAAGAACTCCGGTGAGCGCTGAGCAGTACCGAGTGCTGAGTCGTAGCGCCCGATACAGTCGCATACATACGCGTCGCTCACTTTGTATGCAACTGTATCGGGCACGGACCATGCGAGCACTGAGTAGCAACTGTAATTAGCTAGCGCATTAGAGCTGATCTGGAGTCTGAATCCAAAGACCAGAGTGTAATTACATGCATGTACCATCTTCTTGTTCCTCCATCCCTGGCTGTTCTTCACTTCTTCATCGAGCGAAGTAATAGCAGGACGGTGATTGATCTGAAAGTAGCTTTGCAAATCTGCTGGGAACGGTCAATGGCGTTGTGTGTGCGCTTGATTTCCGGGGGCGTTTAGGGTCATTTCACGTTGCGTTGCAAAGGGACAAGCGAGCCACGACAAGGCGGAGCTTTGTCGCGCCTCGGCTCGGCTAAAATACAGTAAGATGCATGGAGCCTTTACTAGGGTTTTTGTTCGCTTATGGGCACTGATCACATGCGAGAACCGTCGCGCAGGAGATTAAAAATTGTTGATTCGACAGGAAATAGGGCCGGAGGCGATAATGGTTCGGCCGTGTAGTGGTAGTGCAGGTCAAATTAAGGAAATTACGTTTGCCTAGAGCGCGCAGCGCTGTCTCTGCCTGCAGTTTGAGTCAGTGTACATTATTAAACCATAATCTACTCTCCGGCATCAGAAAGACATGTTAGGAGAACATGCCTGGAACATGGTGCTGATTACCGCCGGGGCGTTTCTTCGTTAGATTACTACAAGAGGATTTCTTCGTCCTCGCCTCCTTGGCCTTGCCATGTGGAGCGCCGAATAAAAAAGCATACACCATTAAGAGAAGAGCAAACGTATGGGATTTGGTGGAAGTGAAACCCAAACCACCGCCGACGTCCTCCCGCTTCACCACAGCTGGAGGGCCTCCCCTGATGTCCTCCCGCCTCACAGCCGTCGGAGGCACAGGTGGACCTAGCGCCCCTGTTGCCCGGCCAGCTGGCCGGCTATGCTAATTTTATAGTTATTAGGCAAATAATTAGCATAATTAGCCTTAGAATTAGTTGTTTGCCCGGGCTTCAAAGTTTTCCTAGGTCCGCTACTGGGAGGGGGCGTCAGCAAAGCCGTCCACGCCTCGTGGAAGGTGGCGACAGGCTTTCTTCTCCGGTGTGCTGGGATCCCGACAATTTGGAGTGGCGTCAGGCGGGCGCGGCGGCCGAAGCGTAGGCTGCGGTCGGTGGCGTGTGGAGCGGTGACGCCGTCACCGGTGGATTGACGCGCTCGATGGGCTTTACCGAGCCTGATCTGGGCTGGTCGGGCCTGAGTTGTGGTGTGCTTCATAGAGGCGGTGACTGACGATGGCGCGGTGGCAGGTGGCCAATGAGGCACGGGTCGACCACGGAGGCAAGCCGGGGCGGCGGCACCAGACCTGTTGCTGCTCCGGTGGTGCGGGTGCATCGGGCATGGTAGCTGCCAAGGAGGGAGTTGTCGTGGATGCGGGTGGAGCTCGATGGTTGATGACATGACCAGGATGTCATCCTGCGGATCCTGATGCTTTTTGGTTGGGTTGAACTCCGAACGAGAGCTTGCATGGACTTCAGTTCATGCCGACAACGGTGTCTCGGTGAGATTTTATAATCTATATGTGTGTAATTTTAAGAAATCTATGAGAAGAGAAGATAAGAGATACACCCTCCGTTTACCATTATAATATGTTTTAAATATTTCATTGTGGACTATATATGGGTCACAATGAGTGAAACTACGCACTGAAACACGTCTAAATACACCCATTTAAAAAAGTACCAAAACATCTTATAATGGAACAGAGAAAGTATTGTATAGTTAGGCTTCGTAGGAAAAGGGCCGCGGGTATGACAAATCAGTTTAGTGACCATTAAAGAGCAAACAACATTATTACAAATTTAAATACTGAAAAATGACACCAGTTAATATGGAGACTTGCAGTTATCAATAACAGAGGAAACAATGGAAAAGGACATTAACAAACGAAACACGACTTGTCACACATCATTGTAGTTCAACAAATATCTGCTTCTTCTCAAGAAGTTGATTGCACCACCATAGTTTTTCGTGGGTAAATCTTAATCACGACACTCCTGTGAACAAAAGGAGCATTTCGTCAAAAGGTAAATAATGAGATCGGAGGAAACATTTGTCGAAATGTTGGAACTGACTCCAGGACAAGGGACAACTCATTAAGTTTCATGGCAATGGTAAACATTAACCAAAACACAAGGGAGATGCACACCAACAGAAATATTTTAATTTGCCACCTGTTCAGTTCATCAATTTATCACATCAAGGTTACCGCGAATAAAGCTCTAGAAAATAGTATTTCATATATAAAAGGGATCCCTCCTGCTTCATTAACGAAACATGGAGTCTACTGCATTTTTGCATATTACATGTACTCCCCAGTCCCACTTTTCACGGGACTGCTAGTGTGGTAGAGGTTTTGAGAAGGGAACCCTTCATCTATACAGTTTACAGTAGTAATGCAAACTTAAGAGAAAGGGCGCACACACGTGTAACCAATATGGCAGACAACATCTGATTCGGGGACAATGTGGCGTGTAATCTTTGATCATAAAGGTGAGACAATTACCTCCGGAGTGAATGTCAGACCAATTTTGATTTCTCCACGGTACTCCTCGTCTTTGACAACATTGTAAACAGTTGGTGGTATGCGGCCTTCACCATAGACCGCATCCAATGGGATCCTGCAAGAATCAGCTATTCCGTTGTGAGCGACGAAATTAATTTGCAAACTTTCAGGTTGCATCCTGCCAGGCCACGACATGAACCGAATTGCAAACTACAAGTATTTCAGCAGAGAATTCGTCAAACATAGGCCCAGAAATGACCTACAGGAACACTTTGGTTCGCGAGTCACGACATCTTGAAACCGACAAAAATGAAGAAATGGCTAGCTCAGGACGGCTTAAATTATCCTATAAACTTACGTTGCTTCACCAACAATGTCGTCTTCCGTGCCAGCATCACTGTCCAAGAGCTTGATGATGAGCTCAGTTGCGTGTTCAGAGGTTGTGAACACAAAGGTCTCGTTCCATTCAGGTTCACTTCCTTTGCCTGCACGAACGGAATGAATTCAAGTTACCATCGAAAGGGAAGTCAATGGCAAACATGCACAGTACCATTGAGATGCATTGCGCTACTTGTTACTAAGCAATAAGCATGTCTCGATGGATCCAGTTTTTGATTTTGAGGAAGACTAGCTTAACACGGTTCATGTCGATTGTCGAAGGCAATGCGGTAAATTAAGACCTATTCACTACTTGCGCGTGCTTTTAGCAGCATTTCGAATCGACTTGCACCTTCTCACTATGATCGCTTAAATATTTAGCTGTTAATGATAGCTTCTATGAGCATGGCATAAGCTAGGACTTATTCAGGGCTCGTTTTGAAAACTTCAAGTCTCCAATTAAGAGCGTGAATCGTGATCGTTCTACAATTGGCTGTTCAGAAGCAGAGACAAGCCTGACCCAGCCCAAAGATGCCTTGAATACTGTCACAGCTCATAGAAATGCAGATATTAGCCGACTAAGACGTACGGTAGCTTCAAGAAGGATTCTTCCAATTTTGCATAAAGCAGAGCAGCACGATCATCGAAACTATATATGTAGATTCATTCAGGGATCAGTAGACCATGTTTCGACTTGAGAGCAAAGCTAGTCGATAGAAGACGGTTTACCTGACGCGACGCTGCTCTTCTGCTCGTCGGAGGTGCATCTCAGAACCGCGTACGGATCCATGTCGCCTGCAGGAAACGATCTGTCAAACGAGGATCGATATCCCATTCGTAGGTAGTAGTACAGCGATAACGAGAACAAAATGAAACCCACAATTCTCCAGATTTGCATGATCCAGAGATCCACAGACTGAAGCGATCGAGCAGGTAAACGGGAATTCGGAAGGGGAAAGGGGGCTGAATTAAGGTTGGCGTAGTACGTACACAGAAAGTCGGTGTTCTCGAGGCCCTTGGCTCCGACGAGCAGCACCTCCAGCGTCCCCTGCGCCATCTGCGTCGATCAGGAAGACAGGAGCTGCGCAGCTGACTTCTCCGGCAGGACTGAACGAGACGATCGCGAGATCTAGTCGGAGCCCCGGGGGCAGCTATATGTTGCGTTGAAAATGGAAGAGGAAACACTCGCTCCCGCGTCTTCCTCCCGCGTTCCGCCTCCCCCACACCGCATCATCACATGGAGACATGGAGTAGTGGTGGCCGGTAGGGCTCGATCCTCTCGGCGACTTGCGTAAAAGTAGGTGGAATCAATGCGGCGCTGGCCATGAGGGATTCGGGGAGGCTTCTTCCGCCGGTTTCGCGGGAGCCTAGCCTTCAGTTACGCGTCCACGCCGGCCGCGCCGACCGTCCGAGTGACCGTGACGGTGCTGGGCACGTTCCATATCCATCCATGGACGGTGGCCGGGGTCGGTAGGGGTGCTGGTTTAGTTCGTTTTCTGATACAGAATCTTGTGGGCTGGATTTGGAAGTGGCTAAAGATCATGCTGGGCCTCAAGGAAGATTTGCAGAGGGATGAGGAGGAGACAGACAGAGAAATGGGAAATGTCATGCTGGGCCTCAAGGAGAACAACTGATGCTCAATGGCAAGTCAGCTAACATTTGGCTACCCTCAAAAAACAAAAGGCTAAAATTTGGCATCACATGGGAAGATCTCTTTTCAACGGATTTCAAAAGTAATATAAATTAGTAATAGGTTTTCAGACCACTAGAAACGATCGACAAGCACTAAAACGAGTCGTAGATGTGCTGCCATCAGTGAACTCACGCAAAACTTATCATGGTAGAGTTTGATGTAATAGTTAAACGGGAAGCCGTCGTACTAAGACCTTGATGAACCAACGCATTAGAGCAACAAACATCGCCAATGATGATAACCGTATATCGGCCACAGCCAAACCACACGAACGAACACGAAAACGGATCGAATCTAAGAAGATCCGTCGGATACAAAACTCCACGGGTCCTCCACCGACACTAGGCACAACTAGAGTGAGGATATGACGGGGAGAACCTCAACATGCCTTCAGGATGTCACCTTGCCATAACATTCCGAAGAGGATACATAAACAACCTAACAAAGGGAACGAAAACCTTCCTGTCGGCGAGGGTTCGCGGTCCGCCGCACCTTCAAGGCGCCAAGGGCCGCCGGAGGTGCGAGGACAACTGGTATTACCAGCAAGAGGTATGAAAACCTAGATCGCCTTTGGATCACATGTACCCCTCGATGGAGCCGTACTGGTTTGGTCCTCTTAGTTGTACGTGTTGTTGTTGGTGATTAACACGTGGTTAAGGCCACAAATTTATGGAACTTTCGACACCTACTCCTCTACCATCCGCTAATACAGAGATGCACGACATTCACATATTTCTTCATGCTCTCTAAGGATACCAACTTTTTTTTTAAAATTCAAATACCCATATATTAGGTCAGCAAGCCGCCTCATTAAAACCCTGCCAGTCCCTTTCGGTACCCTGGTTAGGGAAAGAGTGCGTCCCGAAACCTGCTGCCTTTAAACATCATTCGCAAGATTACAATCAGCACCAAGGCTGTGAACTAAGAAGTCCGGAGGTTCAGCATCCCATAAAAACGACCCCTCCTGAATACATGCATATTTTGCACAGGTATGTGCCGCCTGGTTTGCTTCACGACGGACATGAACAATATTAAAGGAAGTAAACGAAAGAACAATCTCACTAATCTCATCCAAAACTGGTTTGATCACCGAGCGGTGCTCCTGTCTTCCTTTCCACATGCGGACAAGTTCAGTGGAATCTACCTAAAAAATCACCTTGGTAAAACCCTTCTGAGCCGCAAACACACAAGCATCTCTCAGCGCAAGGGCTTCAGCCGTGAGAGGATCAGAGATGCCTGCATACAATTTGCATAGAGCCTCTTTAAACCTGAGAGCACCACGCGCAACAATACCAGTTGCTGCCATACTATTCTCCAACCGAATCGCTCCATCTGAGTTGATTTTGATGGTATCATCCAGTGGTCTTTGCCATTTGCACACCGTCCTAGCTGGGTTTGGCCCAGCCTTCACACTTGGTAGCTCCAGAGCTTGTAACGTCTCCTTCACCAACTCCATGGTTTTGACCGGATTAAAACCTGCCTCGCCATGAGTTAAGTTGTTTCTTGATAGCCAAATCGAGTACATGACAGTGGTTATTACCGCGCTGTCCTTCAGGGTGGACGAAGACTCACATAAAATGTCCCTCGCCCACGTCCTTGGGTGCAACCTTGGTAACTTCACCACAAACAAGTCTTTGGCAGTCTCCCAAAACATTTTTGCGTGACTACACTCAATCAGTGCATGCACTAATGTTTCAGACCCCGCTTTACAAATACCACAAATGCTATTTTCCATTATATGTCGCCGTGACAGAGTCCCATAATCTGGTAAAATACCCCAAAGAACTCGCCACCAAAACACACGCATCTTTGGTACCACAGGAAGCTTCCATAGCCTCTTCCATAGTTCACTATCATTCCCAGAGGATGACGGAACAGGATCATGTCTCAGCTCTTCCTCTTCCTGATTATTACAAACAAGAGCACGATAGGCTGATTTGACCGAATAAATACCAGATTTCTCCTTTGCCCAAGCAGTCCAATCTTGACCCACACTATGACGTAGAGGTATACTCAAAATTGCATCAGCATCAGGCGCAAAAAACAGACTTCGTATCAACGGAACATTCCACTGAAAATCAATCATCAACTCATTTACTGTGGCAATATTCGTGTCATGTAGCCGGCCCATGGGCCGCATTGTCTTGGCATTCGGAATCCATCTATCCTCCCAAATCGAAATAGTTTCTCCCGAGCCAACGCGTTTAATCAAACCGAGTTTCAGAACTTCTCTTCCTGCCAACACTGCTCGCCAGGTTCTCGATGCCGTACGTGGAACTGTAGCAGACATCAAGTCCTGATTGTGTAAATATCTAGATATCAAAACCTCGGAGCAAAGAGAAGTCGGATTAGTAATTATTCTCCAAGCTTGCTTCCCCAACAAAGCTATATTGAAAGCATGCATGTCGCGAAACCCCATGCCACCTCGACACTTTGGAATAGCCAATTTATCCCAAGCTATCCAATGCATAGATCTTTTATCCAAATTCCCACTCCACCAAAATTGGCCCATCATAGATGACAGCTTCTAGCAAGAATCCTTGGAGAGTAAAAAACAACTCATGCTATGGCAAGACTTGGCCTGTATGACAGATTTGATTAGAGCCTCTTTTCCCGGATAAGCAAGATTCTTCTCAGCATAGCCATTAATCTTCCCCCTTGAACTATCAGCGATGTACTCAAAGGCATCGCCAATCAATTTTCCAACCGCGGTTGGTAGACCCAAATACTTCTCACTAAAAGCCTCTGATTGAATATTCAAAACTTGCTTGACTGCCTCCCTGTGATTAGCTGGAGTACAGGGGCTAAAAAGATAGAACTTTTCTCCTTGTTAACCTTCTGTCCAGACGCTTCATTATAAATAGTTAATATCTCATTTAACCTAGTCGCGCTGGCTCCATTTGCATTGATGAAAATAAGGCTATCATCAGCAAATAACAGGTGTGATATCCACGGAGCTCTATTGCAGACTCTCACACCTCTGTCAACGAAACCCGTGTGATAATGGTGTAATAATGCCGAAAAACCCTCAGAACATAAGAGGAATAAATATGGCGACACCGGATCTCCTTGCCTGAGTCCTCTTGAGGGAGAGAACGGATCCAGCAACACCCCATTCACCTTCGCGGAAAAACTGACCGAAGATATGCACTTCATGATCAGATGAACTACTCCTGGAGGAAAACCAAGTTTAAACATCATTGCCTGAACAAAAGGCCACTCCACCCGATCATATGCTTTCATCATATCTAGTTTGACAGCACAGTGACCTTTCTTGCCCTTCTTTTTCCTTTTCATAGAATGGATACTCTCGAATGCAACTAAAGCATTATTAGAAATCAATCTCCCAGGGACAAAAGCACTTTGTTCTTGACTGATTGTATATTCCAACACTGGCCTCATTCTGTTAGCAATTGTCTTAGTCGCAATCTTATATAGAACGGTGCATAAAGAAATAGGCCTATACTGTTTAATGGATTGAGGCTGCCGAACCTTTGGAATCAAAGTAATTGCTGTATCATTAATCTGCGATGGCATATCTCCACCATTTAAAAAACTCAAGATAGCAGCACACAAAGCTGGTCCTATCAGACTCCAATGTCGCTGATAAAAACCTGCTGTGAACCCATCCACCCTTGGCGCCCTTGAAGGATGCATTTGAAAAAGAGCACGTTTAATCTCCTCCTCTGTATAAATTTCGTCCAACCTCACACGGTACTCCTGCAGAACCTTCTCATGCACCAGATTCAACACACCACCCATAATTGGTGGACCATCTGAAGCATACAAGGTTTTGTAAAAACCCTGAACCTCTTCCTTCACACTATCTGGATTATCACACCACGTCCCATCCTCACGCTGAAGGTTTGTAATAGTATTCATTCTCCTTCGCTGAGCCACTTGCGCATGAAAATAAGCCGTGTTGCGGTCTCCAGATTTAAGCCAATTAATTCTAGAACGCTGCTTAACCCAGATTTCCTCCTGAAGAAGAACTTCATTGATTCTCTCTATTAGTCTCTTTTCTTCTACATATGGGCCTCTGCGCACCGAGCCTCGTCTCACTCAGCCTAACTCCCTCCTGAGATTAAATAATTTCTTTTTGAAATTTCCGAAAACTGCCGTACCCAGCTTGACAAGCCTTTCTCCATACTAGCTAGAGAATTAGCAAACCCCTCCAACCCAGCACTTTTCTCAGACTGATGCCACAGGTCACTAACCACTTTGTCATAATCCCCATGAGTTTGCCACACATTTTCGTAATGGAAAATACGTCTACCAGCAATCCTCTGTTGATTATATCTCTGAAGTTCAGTTACCACCATACAGTGATCGGACTCAACAGTGCTCACATGTTTTACCTTAACGACTTGGAAAAGATTCAGCAATGCTTCATTGCCGAAGGCTCTGTCAATCCTTGCTTTGACATTTGCTGGCCCATCTTGCCTGTTATCCCAAGTATATGGTAAACCTGAGTACCCCAAATCTTGCAACTCACAATCTTCCATAGCTTCCCTAAAAGCTCTCATTTGCCATTCTTCTCTTCCATGCTCACTGAAATGCTCCATGGCGTACAAAGTCTCGTTGAAATCACCACTGCACAACCAAGGAAGATCTCGGAGCTGATGTAATCTCCGCATCAAAGTCCACGTGAGATGACGATTTTCTCTACGCGACTCACCGTAAACGCCTGTAAAACGCCAAGGTGGTGAGGATCTCTCTTTGCACTGTACCACCGCATCAATATGATTCAAATTAGCTCCTTTAATATCTACGGTTACAACAGACGACCAGAAAAGACCCACTCCTCCACTCAAACCATCACTGTCCACAGCAAATCCTCCAGCAAAACCGAAGGTGCTAATAAGCTTCTCACCTCGATCTTTGTTTCCATAACAAAGAGCAAGGTGCGATCTAACTCCTTCACAAAACCGCGAAGCTCTCGAACTGTCCGTTGGTTCCCAAGCCCCCGGCAGTTCACACTTATACAATTCATTGCTCCCGGCGTGGCTGCTGCGCAGCCGACGCCGATGTGCTCGTGTTATTTGTCGTCCAACGTCTTTTCTTCAAGTCCGGAGTAACAACTGACCTGGCACTCCTCTGGTCAACTTCTTCTCTCTTGTTGCCAGACAACGGTGCAGCATACATCACCAGGTCTCTGACAGGGTTCAGATCAACCGCCCTCTCCTCTGATGCAGACTTCGGCGGCTGATTGAGCTTTCGGTACACCTGGTTTGGAATTCCACCACGGTCCCCTGATCCTCTACCTCTAGCATTCACTTGTGTAGCACGAAAAGACACACTTCCTGATGCCTCTTATTCCCCATGATTTTCTTGATCGTCATGTTTGTACTCCTTTGTTGCACTATAGTCATCATATCAACTAGGGGTGTCTCCAACATTGATCAATCCGGCTAGTCCAGGGTGGCCCAAGGGTGGTAAGGCTGAAACCTGCCGGGCGGCCCAGATAGCTGACGTACAAGGAAGTAGGCGGACGGTCCAAGAAGGCGTAAGGCCGAAGCCCATCAAGCCACCAAGCCCAAGACGGAAGGTGGCAACTAAGCCGGCTAGGTCTAGGACTCTGATTACTTGCCGGACAAGTACTTGCCTTGTATCCTGGGGTCTGGCCGCCTATATAAGCCGGCCACCAGGAGGCCTTTAGGGCACGCTTCAATACGCATCATACACATTGTAACCTGTTCACGGCTATTGCCTCATAGTGAATTATAGCAGCACGTAGGATCTCGCCACCGTTGCGGGATCTGAAGCTGGGTAAACTCGCCGTGTTCAATCCCGTCCTCGACGACACCAGCCTTCTTCCCCACAATCCATACGTAGGCTAGAGGACCCCCGTCTCCTATCAATTATGCCGATACAACGACAGTTGGCGCCAACCATGGGGCATAAGGTTCCTGGCGTCACGTTCCAGGCGGGAACACTTGGCGGCGTGGGCAAGCAAATCGCCGTCGGTCGCGTCACAAGGTATGGCGGCCACAGCTACGTCAACTCGGATGAGTCCTGGCTCCCGGCGGACGACTACCTTATCGGATGCGCAATCGTACCGATCGGAGGGATCGACGTCTTCATCGGGTATACGTCAGAGGCGTACGGCCTACCGCGTTTCTACAACCCCACCCACGAGCCCTTCGACCAAGCAGTCGACCGACAAGATGGATCGGAATCCGCCTTCTCCCAGGAGTCGACCGAATCTGATTTCCACTTCGTCGGAGTTGTCGGACTGGGATCAGACTCCCAGCCGGAAAACAACGATCCTGAGTCAATCCTCCCTGCTCTCCAGGAGGATGCGATGTCTGATGCCGGATCCAGATCTACCGTTCAAGTCAACGTAGACTCTGACTCTGATGATGATGCTAGTCTCTTCGAAGAGAAGATCAAAACCCGCTTTTCCAGTGGCAATCCGACTCCTTCAGAGGGCACAGCGGATACTGACATGCCTGACAAGCTGGCTATGATGGTTGTCGTCGGCCACGAGACAACCCCAGTTGCTTCGGAAACGCAAAACAGGTCGGTGGAAGATGCCGGCGACACCACTGTCGGTCAACTCATCGAAAGTTCCGACAAGGTGCGCGCAAAGAAGAAAACTGGCCTCGAGAAAGGCGGCAGCAGCAAACCCACGGATTTGCTCTCCGTCATCAAAGAAGTAGACGAAATCATGAATACTCCGGTAAATAAAGACACCCCACTCGACAAAGTGAAAGAGCTTAGAATTAACATGCTCAAGCACTCTGACTTCCTGCGAAAAAGAGAGGAGCACATTGAGAGCCTTGCGAAGAAGATCGAGAAAGAACAGGAGAAGATGTCGGCCAAAACAAGCCGGCAACTCTTTGAGGAAAAAAGGTCATCAAAAAACCGCCGTGACAAGGAGCCGCCAACACGCGCAACGACAGCGGCTCAAGATCTCGGGTTCGACTGGCGTACGGCACCACAACGCGTGGACAGAAGGGGAGATGTTGTTTTTTGCACCCCCGTCCTCAACACGGCTGCTGCGCTAGATACCCTCGACGACAAAACTTACACGGCGGAGGAAAAGCTGGCCAATGCAAGACACTTCGTGAGCAAGGCCCTAGAACAACAAGCTCGCGCTGATTCCTACGGCCACATGGCGGATGCTCGCGGGGGAGACCTAGAGTCTAAGTCAGGAAAGTGCAAAGCTGCACCTGGCGACGACCCCGAAGGCCCGTCTGGCTCCAGTAGCCATGGCGACAAAAGGAAGGCATCGCCACCTCCAAAGAAGACGCCACCGCCAAAACCAAGGCGGGACGAGAATTCAAGGACAGGAAGCAGAAGAGACCTGCCACCTCTAGCCCAGCCAAGACGCGACAATGGCGGTAGCCGGAACAATAGACTGCCGCCTAGGAAAGATACCGGTAACGACCCTCCCAGGAGAGGTCGAAGTCGGTCTCCGCAGCGTAGCACCGGCAGCAAGAGGAAAGAGGAGGCAGAAGGGCCCAGGCGCAGCATAAGCCGGGCAGCGCAGGACGAGCCAGACGCAAACAGAGGCGCACGGCAGCTCGATCCAAAAGACGCACGACACCGCCTACAAGACATAGCAAGAGGAAAGGAGCCGCTATATTCTGGACCAAAGTGCTTCGGCGACGCCATCCGCAGAGAGCCGTTCCCTAAGGACATGACATCAGTGTCAAAAAATTGTTCTAGGTACAACGGCCTCGTTAAGCCGGATTCATGGCTAGCCGACTATGCCATGGCCAGAGAAATAGCCGGCGGGAGCAGCTATATTGCCGTCCGTTACCTACCTCTCATGTTGGAAGGCACGGCAAGGGCTTGGATCGACAACCTTCCTGAAAAGTCTATCCATAGCTGGTACGACATGGAAAAGGTTTTCTCCCAGCACTTACAAGGAACATACAAGCGTACAAATACCTACACGGATTTGCAACGCTGTATCCAAAAGCCGGACGAAACCATGACAGACTTTGTCAGCCGTTGGATATCCGAAAAAGCCAACTGTCATGGTGTTTCGGACGCACGGGCTATCCACGCCTTCTACACGGGTCTGCAGAAGAAGTCCTTGCTCCGTCATCGGCTCGTCCGCGAGCAAATCACGGACCTTGGCGAGATGCTCAACCTAGCCGCCCAATATGCGGCAGCGGATGACGACGCCCGAGACGATGATCCAGACGTCAACATCATGCCAAAACGGAACAACAAGCGCAAGCAGGCGGCGGATGACAAAGCCGGACCTTCCAACGAGGTAGCTGTCGCATTCCAAGGGAATGCCGGCAAAAAGAAGTGGAAGAATAAGAAAGATAGTCGCGACGCCGGCTCAGGGCTTAAAGCGGCGTGAATCACTTATGAGTAGGCAAAACTTTTGCCGTGCCCTATCCACGCCTCACTCGGCAAGGTCAACCATATGCTTAGTGAATGTCGTTTCATGGACGACTTCAAAAAGGACCCCACAGTCGGCTGGAAGTCAAAGAAATCAAAGAAGAACGACAAGAAAGACAACAAGGAGGATGAGGATGACGACGACATGTCTGTCTCAAGTGAGGATGACGTGGCCGCCAAGAAAAAGAAACCATATCCGAAGGTCAAAGAATCTCTTGTATGCTTTGTCGGCACGCCTTCGGCTAAGGCGGATAAGGCGGAAATGCGCGAACTCAACGCGACAATGCCGGACGTCCCGCAGTATTTGAACTGGTCGGAAGCAACGATCACTTGGGACCGATCCGACCACCCTGATCACGTTCCTCACCCAGGCAAGTACGCCTTCGTCGTCGATCCCATTGTCGACAACTTCAGACTCACAAAGGTACTCATGGATGGTGGCAGCAGCCTCAACATCCTGTACTACGACACACTAAGCCGCATGAACCTGTCAGAGGATCAGCTGGACCACAGACTTTTCACGGCATAGTGCCCGGCAGGCAAGCAAAGTCAATGGGGAGCATTAGGCTGAAGGTAACTTTCGGACCAAAAGAGAACTACCGCTCAGAGTTCCTCCGGTTCGAAGTTGTCCCCTTCAAAAGCGTCTATCATGCAATCTTCGGACGACCGGCTTTCGCCAAATTTATGGCAAGGCCGTGCTACATATACAACAAGCTTAAAATGCCGGGGGAAAACGGAACCATCACGATTTCCGGCAACTTTAAGAAAGCCAAGGAGTGTGAACGTGGTATGGCTGCCTTCGCAGAAGCCGTCATCCACAAGGAAGAACTCGCACTACTTGGGGCGGATTCAGACATCTCCATGCCCAAGCCAAAGATTGATGTCAAGAAGACCTTTGAAGCTTCAGAAGACACCAAAAAGGCGGACCTCATCCCAGGCGACAAGTCTAAGCAAGTCGTCATCGGTTCCAACCTTGACAGCAAATAGGAAGGCGCGCTCGTCGAGTTCCTCCGTGAGAACCGTGACATCTTTGCATGGTCGCCTTCCGACATGCCTGGTGTACCGAGGGAACTTGCCGAGCACTCACTCAACGTCATAAAAGGATCCAAGCCGGTGAAGCAAGCAACAAGACGCTTTGGAGATGAGAGACGCAAGGCTATAGGAAAGGAGATAAATAGGCTGAAGGCCGCCAATTTCATAAAAGAAGTTGTGCACACCGATTGGGTGGCAAATCCTGTACTTGTTCCAAAGAAGAATAAAGAGCTGAGGATGTGTATTGACTATACCGGTGTTAACAAGTGCTGCCCAAAGGATCCCTTTGCGCTGCCTAGAATTGATCAAGTTGTAGACTCCACAGTAGGCTCCGAGCTGCTTTGTTTTTTGGACGCCTACTCAGGATACTATCAAATCAAGATGAGAGAGTCGGATCAGCTGAAAACATCTTTCACCACTCCATACGGGACTTTCTGCTACATCACGATGCCTTTTGGCATGAAGAATGCAGGGGCAACATACCAGCGCTGTATGCAGAATTGCCTGCACGAACAGATCGACCGCAATGTTCACGTCTACGTAGACGACATCGCGGTGATGTCAAAAAAGAAGGCAGATCTCCTAGAGGATTTGGAAGAAACTTTTCAGAATCTCCGGAGGTATCAGATGAAACTCATTCCCGCCAAGTGTGTTTTCGGCGTTCCAGCCGGCAAAATGCTCGGGTTTATCGTCTCAGAACGAGGGATCGAGGTTAATCCGGAGAAGATCAAGGCCATCCAAAACATATCCAGACCTACTTGTCTGAAGGACGTGCAACGTCTAGCCGGATCGGCATCGGCCGTCAGTCGTTTCATAAGCCGCCTAGGGGAAAAGGCAATGCCTCTCTACCGGCTATTGAAGAAATCCGACAACTTTGAGTGGACAGCAGAGGCAGACGCAGCCTTACAACAACTCATGGAGGCCCTCATATCCGCACCGATATTGGCAGCACCTCGATCACAGGAACCAATGCTGCTATACATCGCGGCAACAAGAGCTGTTGTCAGCGTTGTCTTGGCTGTGGAAAGAAAGGAGAACGAAGCCGCGATGTATGAGCAACGACCGGTCTACTTCATCAGTGAAGTATTCTCCGCCTCCAAGCAGAGGTATCCGCATTACCAAAAGCTAGCTTATGGTGTATTCTTCGCCGCCAGAAAGCTTAGGCATTATTTCCAGGAGCACACAGTGACAGTAGTCAGCAAGGCACCGTTGGAAGACATAATCAACAATGCAGAGGCAACAGGTCGAGTTGCCAAATGGGGCATCGAACTTGCCGCCTTTGATATAGTCTATAAGCCACGGACCGCCATTAAGTCTCAAGCACTTGCAGATTTTGTCGCCGACTGGATAGAAGCCATGGAGGAAACGACACTCCCCGAATCAGAATATTGGGTCATGCACTTTGACGGATCAAAGATGCTCAAAGGCTCGGGAGCTGGAGTCGTTCTACGCACGCCTAAAGGTGACAAACTTAGCTACGTGGTTCAAATCCACTTCACAGCAACCAACAACGTTGCCGAGTACGAAGCTTTGCTTCATGGGTTACACGTGGCAAACGACCTCGGCGTCAAAAGAATCCTCTGTTATGGCGACTCAGATTTGGTCGCGCAGCAAGTAAGCGGAACATGGGATGCGAAAAGCGCAACAATGGCGGCATACAGAGCCAAAGTTGACGAATTCGCAAAAAACTTCACGGGCTACGAAGTCCGGCATGTTCCAAGAGCTGAGAACGAGGCGGCAGACACACTTGCCAGACTAGGGTCAGAACGGAAAAAGGTACCAAAAGATATTTTCCTGGAACATTTGCACAAGCCATCCATTAAAGGCGCCGATTTGATGGACCCCGATGCAGAAGAACCGGTAGAAGCGCCAAGTCTCGCTGTCTACTCGATACAGTCGGATTGGACTGTCCCATATCTTGATTTTCTAATCGACAGCAAGTTGCCGGAGGACGATGAGGTGCTAAAAAGGCAGATCATAAGGTGAGCCAAGGCATTCACGATAATAAAAGGCGAGCTATATAAGCGAAGCACGTGCGACATCTATCAGTGGTGCATACAGCCAGAAGAAGGCCAGGAAATTCTCAAAGACATACATATTGGCACCTGCGGGCATCATGCTTCCGCCAGGTCCATTGTATCCAAATCTTTCCGCCAAGGTTTCTACTGGCTTACCGCCAAAGAAGAAGCCGAGAAAATTGTAAAAACATGCAAAGGCTGCCAGTTGTACCAATCACCTGGCGGTTCGCGGTCTCGGGCTTAGACATGGTGGGTCCCTTCAAGAAGGCGAGTGGTGGGTATACCCACCTATTGGTCGCTGTCGACAAGTTCACCAAATGGGTCGAGGCTAAGCCGATCAGCAAACTTGACGCGCGAACAACCACCAATTTCCTCTGGGGAATTATCTCTCGTTTTGGAGTTCCACACAGCATTATCACTGATAATGGCAGCAACCTATCTCAAGGCGACATAGAAGAATACTGCAGCGATCTGGGTATCCGGCTTGATTTGGCATCCGTGTCACACCCTCAATCCAATGGACAAGTAGAGCGTACAAACAGCCTATTTTTATCAGGACTTAAGCCTCGTCTCGAAGCTCCATTACACAGGGCAGCCGGCGCTTGGGCAGATGAGTTACAGTCGGTACTATGGAGTTTGCGCACAACGCCAAACAGGTCTACCGGCTACACTCCTTTCTTCTTAGTATATGGCGCTGAGGCGGTGCTACCTACCGACATGAAATACGATTCCCCAAGGATTCAAGCCAACATCGAGCAAGACGTAGAAGGTGCAAGACAGGATAGCCTAGACCTGCTAGACGAAGAAAGAGACGTCGCTCTACATCGCTCCGCCTTGTACCAGCAACAACTTCGCCGCTATCATAGCCGGAGAGTGCGGAAGCGAAGCTTCAGAACAGGTGACCTGGTTCTCCGCCTAATTCAACACAGAAAAGGCTTGCACAAGTTATCCCCGCCATGGGAAGGACCGTTTATAGCCACAAAGGCGCTGCTCAATGGTTCCTACTACCTGGCCGACATCCGCGGCGAAGAAGAAAAGAAGAGGCGCAAGAAGGCGGCAGGAAAAAGGGGAACCAAGCGCAAAAGAGGCATTGACGATCCGTTCGAACAAACAAGACGGCCTTGGAATATTGAGCAGCTACGTCCTTTCTACACTTAGCAATTTATAATTGTAATAAGTTATATATGATTATGAAATAAAAGTCTATGGTTCCTCATCTGTGTTGAGAAGCATGTGAACGGGAATCCGGCACCTAGAGGGGGGGGGTGAATAGGTGCTGTTACAAATTTTAGGTCTTTTCAAATTTAGGCTCAACACAAAGGTAAATTCTCTAGATATGCAACTACGGTGAATTTACCTAAATGATAATCTAAGCAATAACAAGATAAGCAAGTAAGGGAGCAAAGGTAAAGGGAACCAAGTGAAGCACGCGGAGACGAAGATGTAATCCCGAGTTCCACCCAAGGGTGTACGTCTCGTTTGGAGAGGTGTGCGCTACCACAACAGGTTAGCCGCAACGCCACAAAGGCTCACCTTCTTCTCCGATGAACTCAACCACAAAGGTTTCGAGTCCACCTTCCACTATTGATCCCCTTTTAGGGCGGAGATCGAATCCCTTACAAACGCTTGAGGCACACACCCACAACTGAATTGGGGGCTCCCAAGAAGACCACAAAAGGTCAAGGACCACCAAAGGTCAAGGTAACACCAAGAGTACAACAATGGTGAACTAGGTTTTCCCACCGGAAACCCTAGCCACGAAATCCCCAAGTGAATGGGGGAGAAATGCAAATCCCTTCGGTGAGGATTTAGATCCGGGCCTTCTCCTCCAATCCTCCAAAGATCAATGAATTTGGGTGGGGGGATTGGGAGATCTTGATGATTTGAGCTTTCAAGAATGGTAGGAGAGAGAAAATCTGAGAGCTGGCTGTTCTTGAGTGAGTGAGGGGGTATTTATACTCCCCCTCAAAATCTGGCCGTTGGCTGTCTTGGGCACCCGGAAATTCTGGTTTAAGTACCACCGGAAATTCCGGTCACCCGGAATATCCGGGCCTTTGAAAATATCCGAGCTGAATTTCCGGTTGAGATCAGAACCAATTCTGAACTTGACTTAGCCGATTTTCTGAGGTTGACTCGGAATATCCGAGTCCTTGAAATTTCCGAGCTGAATTTCCGATTGGAGTCAGTACCACTTCTGAATCTTGACTTAGCCAATTTTCCTGGGGTTGACTCGGAATATCCGGGTTGGTGAACCGGAATATCCGGGTCCTTGAAATTTCCGAGCTGATTTTCCGATTGGAGTCAGTACCACTTCTGAATCTTGACTTAGCCAATTTTCCTGGGGTTGACTCGGAATATCCGAGTCCTTGAAATTTCCGAGCTGATTTTCCGATTGAAGTCAGTAGTACTTCTGAACTTGACTTAGCCAATTTTCTGGGCTTGACTCGGAATATCCGGGTTGGGGAACCGGAATATCCGAGTCTGGGAAGAATTCCAGAAACTTTTTTTCTCTACAATTTGGCTTTAGGATTTGTGATATGAGTTTCACCCAAACTGAAATAATTAGCAATAGGATTAGTATATCATTGGTATTGTTAACTAACACACAAAACACTAGGGATTAAGAAATGTTCTTTCAATCTCCCCCTTTTTGGTGTTAGATGACAATACCAAGATTTGCATAGAAACAAAAGGCAATATCATGTTTTTGGCAGAAAATGGCTCCCCCTAAATAAATGCAAGTAGGCAACACAAAATAACAAAGGATAGGAGCAATTTTATAACAACAACCACAAGATATCACAAAGAAGACACGAGACAAAATGTAAAATTATGGAAGCAATTGAGACTAGATAGATTTTCATACCTTGTGTATATAGAATATGAAGAGAATACCAACACAATCAATTCGAAGTCTCAACCATAATATAAAGATAGCATCAACCATTGTCTCAATACAAAGTTATCACAAATGAAATAAAGAGAGTTTCACAAGTAACTTAAAACACGATAAATGGACACAAGCGCAAATAAATGATAAACGCATAAGCTTGTGCACGACCCTTGCAAATCCCCGAAGAAGTCCTAGTAGAGCAACTTCTCCCCCTTTGGCATCGAAACGCCAAAAAGGAAGAAGAGCGATGCTACGTCCCCATGGAAGTCTTCAGTCCGAGGGGTCCTCCTCCTCATCATCATCATCAGCCTCCTCATCATCATCATCCTCCTCTTCATACTCCTCAGACGCTGCCTCCTCATCATCATCTTCCTCCTCCTCATCATAGTCATAGCTAGTGGTGTACGAGCTGCCGCCAAGGTCCTGGTCAATCAGTGTCCACGGAGCCAAGGAACCCTGATTCCACTGAGCAAAGGTCGGGGGCTCAGACAGAGCAGCAGGAGCAGGAGAGCCAGAAGCATGGTGAAGGATCAAGTCTTCCTTGTAATCCAGCTGACGGCGATCCTTGTAGGCATTGTATTGCTCTTTGCGGATGTCCACATTCATGCAAAGGATGTTGTGCTGGAACCATTTTAGCTTCTTGACATGTGCATGAGTGGTAGGAACATGAGTAGAGGTAGCAGCAGCCCTCCTAGCATCAGCCATGAAAGATCCACCTGTAGCTGATGTAGTAGAAGGCCTAGGAGGGGGCTTGACCACAGTCTTCTTCACATAAAGCTTCTTGAAGTCATGTGGCACCAAATCACTGCTGCTGAAGTTGTAGTCAGGGAACTTAAACTGAAGGAGCTTCATTATGTAAGGAGCATAAGGAATAGAGACCCTGGTGGTCATAGCTTCATACATCTCATTGTAGATGTAATCCATCACATCTACTCTCCAGTCAGTATCAGAACCCGAGTCCTCCACAATGCGGTTGGCGTGAAGGAGCAGGTTGCAGAGAGGGGTAACCACGTTGTCGTTGTTGCCACCACTCGGTGCAATGTTCTCACGCAGGATGCGCACAAGAATATCATACAAAGGAAGCAAGTCACGAGTGAATCCAGGGGTGGCTCCCACACCATATAAGTGAGATGTCTCCTTCTTGTTGAGCTTGTAGGGGGTGTGCATGCGAGTGCCTTGGGGATTGTCACCATCAAACCTGTAGCCCAGTACCTTGGCAAACTCCTCGAAGTTGGACTCACAGTATGATTCCCCAGTCATCCACTTCGTGGTCTTCTTCGAGTCACCCTTGATCACTAGGGTGGCGAAGAACTGCATTACAAGCTGCGCGTTGTAGGCACAACGGATGAGCGCCAACCTCTCCAAACCCATGGTCTTGACAATGTAGATGGCCTCAGCAAATGCGGTATTCTTCTGTAGAGATGCAAAGTCAAACGGGTGCATGGGTCGAATGGGCTTCGACAGTGAGAGATAGAGATCCACGAATATGTGCTCTTGCGCTTGGCACCAAAAGCTGCGATCATCGAGAGAGTTGTCTCTTGCGCTGAGGTACCAGTCCCCCTGCCTCAGCTGAGAGTAATGCACAGAATTCATCTTGGAGTAGTTCTGACGTTGGGGACTAGGGACATTCTTTCTCTTCTTGGATGAGGGCTTGCTGGCAACAGCTTTCTTCTTCCTCTGAGTTGCAGGGGCCTTTCTCTTGTTGACTGGTTGCTTGTGGACAGGTGCTCTACCTGTGTTCCTTGATCCCCCTACGGACGAACTTCCACCTGAACCTGTGAATTTGAGCATAGAGGGTAGCATAAGGTAAGTGCACACAAGTCAGGAGATAATACACACATTAGATAGGCATTTGATGAATCATATGTAGTTAAACATGAGTTAATCTTAAAACTGCATTGTTTGACTCGGAATATCCGGTTCAGACATGACCGGAAATTCCGGGGGACCGGAAATTCCGAGTCAATCTGAACCGGATATTTCGAGTCAGACAGAAACTGCAGATCTGAGATTGACTCGGTCTAAGACTAGATCGATCCAACATAATGCAAAACTAATGTATGTAGAAGGCAGGGAATAGTCCTAGGAACAATCTCTACCAAGCAACATTGAAACAAATAACTCCACATCAAGATCCAAGTGCAAGCACATAAGGAAGAAGAAAAGTGCAGTTACCCTCATCCATTGAGGCCATTGCTTGGAGGAGTGAGTTCCCGGGGCGGAGGAGGAGCAGATCCGGCCGAGAAAGAGGTTCCCCAGCGGTCGGAGTGCTCCGGAGGGACTTGGGAACAGCAGGGGCGGCGGCTGGAGGAGAGGGAGGTCGGGGGTGGAAGAAGGGCACTAATGAGCCCTTCACCCCGAGCCTGCCCTTATATTTCTGGACAAACCGCCAGAACGGATATTCCGGGTGTAACTTACACCGGATATTCCGAGTCACCGGATATTCCGGTTCAAAATGAACCGGATATTCCGACCTGCTGAACCAAAATCCCAGTTTTCAAAAGGATGACTTGTGTGCAATAGAGAGAAATGTTTTCAGGGGAAAGTAGGCTTGGGATAGATTTCCAAACTGATATTGGTACACCATACTCAACTCACAACAACCAAATCGAACCAAAAGAGCCAAGTTGAGTAGGTTTCCCACATGCATGAAAAGGAGGGCAAATAGCAACAATAAGCTCCAAATAAAATCAACTCTTCAAGGAGAGGAGGTCGGTGGCCGAGGCCACCATGTAGGAGTGTATGGCATGTTACTGCGAAGATGTATCTTGGGTACATAACCAATACTCGTCGTTTTAGCTCATTAGTCATAAGAATGAATATAAAGATAAAAAACACTTGCTATCGGCATAATGGGGGGAGGGATGGTCCAATGTATTAGGACCGCACTCCCCCTATTTCCATGCCTACATCTAAACTAGATAAGATGCAATTACGCCCTAGGTGAGTGTGCAAGCGATCAAGCTAAGGACCTCGAATCAATGATATTAAGCTCATTCCTCAAAAAGAAAAACCTTCCTTCCTCAAGGGGCTTCGTGAAGATATCCGCCAATTGATCCCTTGTGCCCACATATGATAAGTCAATGTCTCCACGGTGAACGGGAATCCGGCACCTAGGGGGGGGGGGGTGAATAGGTGCTATTAAATTTTTTAGGTCTTTTCAATTTTAGGCTCAACTCAAAGGTAAATTCTCTAGATAGATATGCAACTACGGTGAATTTACCTAAATGATAATCAAAGCAATAACAAGAAGCAAGTAAGGGAGTAAAGGGTAAAGGGAACCAAGTGAAGCACGCGGAGACGAAGATGTAATCCCGAGTTCCACCCAAGGGTGTACGTCTCGTTTGGAGAGGTGTGCGCTACCACAACAGGTTAGCCGCAACGCCACAAATGCTCACCTTCTTCTCCGATGAACTCAACCACAAAGATTTCGAGTCCACCTTCCACTATTGATCCCCTTTTAGGGCGGAGATCGAATCCCTTACAAACGCTTGAGGCACACACCCACAACTGAATTGGGGGCTCCCAAGAAGGACCACAACAGGTCAAGGACCACAAGAGGTCAAGGTAACACCAAGAGCACAACAATGGTGAACTAGGTTTTCCCACCGGAAACCCTAGCCACGAAATCCCCAAATGAATGGGGGAGAAATGAAGATCCCTTCGGTGACGATGTAGATCTGGGCCTTCTCCTCCAATCCTCCAAAGATCTATGAATTTGGGTGGGGGGATTGAGAGATCTTGATGAATTGAGCTTTCTAGAATAGTAGGAGAGAGAAAGTCTGAGAGCTCAAATGTTCTTGAGTGAGTGAGGGGGGTATTTATACTCCCCCTCAAAATCTGGCCGTTGGCTGTCTTGGTCACCCGGAAATTCCGGTATAAGTTGCACCGGAAATTCTGGTGCCCCGGAATATCCGGGCCTTTGAAAATATCCGAGCTGAATTTCCGGTTGAGATCAGAACCAATTCTGAACTTGACTTAGTCGATTTTCTTCGGTTGACTCGGAATATCCGAGTCCTTGAAATTTCCGAGCTGAATTTCCGGTTGGAGTCAGTGCCACTTCTGATTCTTGACTTAGCCAATTTTCCTGAGGTTGACTCGGAATATCCGGGTCCTTGAAATTTCCGGTCTGATTTTCCGATTGAAGTCAGTGCCACTTCTGAATCTTGACTTAGCAATTTTCCTGAGGTTGCTTCGGAATATCCGGTGGGTGAACCGGAATATCCGGGTCCTTGAAATTTCCGGGCTGATTTTCCGATTGAAGTCAGTGGCACTTCTGAACTTGACTTAGCCAAATTTCTGGGGTCGACTCGGAATATCCGGTTGGGGGACCGGAATATCCTAGTCCCTGAAGAATTCCAGAAACTCTTTTTCTCTACAGTTTGGCTTTAAGATTTGTGATATGAGTTTCACCCAAACTGAAATACTTAGCAATAGGATTAGTATATCATTGGTATTGTTAACTAACACACAAAACACTAGGGATTAAGAAATGTTCTTTCAATCTCCCCCTTTTTGGTGTTAGATGACAATACCAAGATTTGCAAAGAAACAAACAGCAATATCATGTTTTTGGCAGAAAATGGCTCCCCCTAAATATATGCAAGTATGCAACACAAGATAACAGAGGATAGGAGCAATTTTATAACAATAACCACAAGATATCACAAAGGAGAAACGAGACAAGATGAAAGATTATGGAAGCACTTGAGACTAGATAGATTTTCATACCTTGTGCATATAGAATATGAAGAGAATACCAACACAATCAATTCCAAGTCTCAAGCATAATATAATGAGCATCAACCATTGTCTCAATACAAAGATATCACAAATGACAAAAAGAGAGTTTCACAAGTAACAAAAAACACGATAAATGGACACAAGCGCAAATGAATGATAAACGCATAAGCTTGTGCCCGACCCTTGCAAATCCCCGAAGAAGTCCTAGTAGAGCAACTTCTCCCCCTTTGGCATCGAAACGCCAAAAAGGAAGAAGAGCGATGCTACGTCCCATGGAAGTCTTCAGTCTGAGGGGTACTCCTCATCATCATCATCAGCATCAGCGTCCTCATCATCATCATCCTCGTCCTCATACTCCTCATCAGCTGCCTCCTCATCCTCATCTTCAGCCTCCTCATCATAGTCTTAACCTGTGGTGTATGAGCTGCCACCCAGGCCCTGGTCAATCAGGGTCCATGGAGCCAAGGAACCCTCGTTCCACTGAGCAAAGGACAGGGGCTCAGACAGATCATCAGGAGCAGGGGAGCCAGAAGCATGGTGAAGGATCAAGTCAAGTTTGTGGTCCTGCTGACGGCGATCCTTGTAGGCATTGTATTGCTCCTTACGGATGTCCACATTCATGCAGAGGATGTTGCGCTGGAACCAGTTTAGCTTCTTGACATGTGTATGAGTGGTGGAAACATGAGTAGAGGTAGCAGCAGCCCTCCTAGCATCACCCATGAAAGATCCACCTGGAGCTGATGTAGTCGAAGGCCTAGGAGGGGGCTTGACCACAGTCTTCTTCTCATATAGCTTCTTGAAGTCATGAGGCGTCATATCACTGTTGCTGACGTTGAGGTTGGGGAACTTAAACAGGAGAAGCTTCATGATGTATGGAGCATATGGAATGGAGACCTTGGTGGTCATAGCCTCAAACATCTCATTGTAGATGTAATCCATCACATCTACTGTCCAGTCAGTGTCAGAGCCCGAGTCCTCCACAATGCGGTTGGCGTGAAGGAGCAGGTTGCAGAGAGGGGTTACCACATTATCATTGTTGCCACCACTCGGTGCAATGCTCTCACGCAGGATGCGCACAAGAACATCATACAAAGGCAGCAAGTTCCGAGAGAATCCAGGGGTGACTCCCACACCATATAGATGAGCTGTCTCCTTCTTGTTGAGCTTGTGGGGGTGGTGCATGCGAGTGCCTTGGGGATTGTCCTCATCAAACCTGTAGCCCAGCACCTTGCCAAACTCCTCGAAGTTGGACTCACAGTAAGCTTCCCCAGTCATCCATTTCATTGTCTTCTTCGAGTCACCCTTGATCACTAGGGTGGCGAAGAACTGCATAACGAGCTGCGCGTTGTAGGCACAACGGATGAGCGCCAATCTCTCCAAACCCATGGTCTTCACAATATGGATGGCCTCAGAAAAAGCAGTCTTCTTCTGCAGTGATGCAAAGTCAAATGGGTGCATGGGTCGAATTGGCTTCGACAGAGAGAGGTATAGATCCACAAATATATGCTCCTGTGCTTGGCACCAAAAACTGCGATCATCAAGAGAGGTGTCTCTTGCGCTGAGGTACCAGTCCCCCTGCCTCAGCTGAGAGTAATCAACAGCATGCATCTTGGAATAGTTCAGACGCTCGGAACTAGAGGTACTCTTTCTCTTCTTAGATGAGGGCTTGCTGGCAACAACTTTCTTCTTTCTCTGAGGTGCAAGGCCCTTTCCTTTGTTGACTGCTTGCTTGGAAACAGGTGCTCTAGCAGTGTGCCTTGATCCCCCTGCGGACTCACTTCCACCTGAACCTGTGAATTTGATCATAGATGGTAGCATAAGGTAAGTGCACACAAGTCAAGAGGTAATACACACATTAGATAGGCATTTGATGGATCATATGTAGTTAAACATGAGTTAATCTTAAAACTGCTCTGTTTGGCTCGGAATATCCGGGTCAGTCATGACCGGAAATTCCGGGGTACCGGAAATTCCGAGTCACGATGGACCGGATATTCCGAGTCAGACAGAAACTACAGATCTGAGATTTGACTCGGTCTAAAACTAGATCGATCCAATGTAATGCAAATCTAATGTATGTAGAAGGCAGGGAATAGTCCTAGGAACAATCTCTACCAAGCAACACTGAAACAAATAACTCCACATCAAGATCCAAAAGAGGAAGAAGAAAAGTGAAGTTACCCTCATCCATTGAGGCCATTGCTTGGAGGAGTGAGTTACTTGGGCGGAGGAGGAGCAGATCCGGCCGAGAAAGAGGTTCCCCGGCGGACGGAGTGCTCCGGAGGGAGTTGGGCACAGCAGGGGCGGCGGGTGGAGGAGAGGGAGGTCGGGGGTGGAAGAAAGGCACTAATGAGCCCTTCACCCCGAGCCTGCCCTTATATTTCTGGACAAACTGCCAGACCGGATATTCCGGTATAAGTTACACCGGATATTCCGAGTCACCGGATATTCCGGTTCAAAATGAACCGGATATTCCGACCTGCTGAACCAAAATCCCAGTTTTCAAACGGATGACTTGCGTGCAATAGAGAGAAATGTTTTCAGGGGAAAGTAGGCTTGGGATAGATTTCCAAACTGATATTGGTACACCATACTCAACTCACAACAACCAAATCGAATCAAAAGAGCCAAGTTGAGTAGGTTTCCCACATGCATGAAAAGGAGAGCAAATAGCAACATAAAGCTCCAAATAACATCAACTCTTCAAGGAGAAGAGGTTGGTGGCCGAGGCCACCGTGTAGGAGTGTATGGCATGTTACCGCGAAGATGTATCTTGGGTACATAACCAATACTCGTCGTTTTAGCTCATTAGTCACAAGAATGAATATAGAGATAAAAGAACACTTGCTATCGGCATAATGGGGGGAGGGATGGTCCAATGTATTAGGACCGCACTCCCCCTATTTCCATGCCTACATCTAAACTAGATAAGATGCAATTACTCCCTAGGTGAGTGTGCAAGCGATCAAGCCAAGGACCTCGAATCAATGATATTAAGCTCATTCCTCAAAAAGCAAAACCTTCCTTCCTCAAGGGGCTTCGTGAAGATATCCGCCAATTGATCCCTTGTGCCCACATATGATAAGTCAATGTCTCCACGGGCCACATGATCTCTTATGAAATGATGGCGGATCTCAATATGCTTGGTTCTTGAATGTTGCACCGGGTTGTAGGCAATCTTGATGGCACTTTCGTTGTCACATAGAAGAGGCACTTTGTCACAATTGACACCGTACTCCTTTAAAGTTTGCCTCATCCATAGCAACTGAGTGCAACAACTAGCGGCTGCAACATATTCGGCTTCGGCGGTGGAGAGAGATATGCAATTTTGCTTCTTAGAAGACCAACTCACTAAGGACCTCCCAATAAATTGACAAGCACCGGATGTTGACTTCGTATCATCATGATCTCCCGCCCAATCGGAATCCGTGAATCCACATAATGAGAAATTTGCATCCTTGGGATACCACAATCCATAAGTTGGGGTATAAGCCAAATATCGAAAGATTCTCTTGACAGCCACATCGTGGCTTTCTTTAGGAGCCGCTTGATATCTTGCACACACTCCTACGGCTAGCACTATATCCGGTCTAGATGCACAAAGGTAGAGAAGAGATCCAATCATGGAGCGGTATACCTTTTGATCCACATCCTTACCCTTCGGATTGAGCTCAAGGTGGCATTTGGTTTGCATTGGAGTAGAGGCACCCTTGAGATCAAGCAACTCGTACTTCTTGAGCATGTCTTGAATGTACTTTGCTTGGTTGATGAACGTTCCTTCCCTCAATTGTTTGATCTCAAATCCGAGGAAGAACTTCATCTCACCCATCATAGACATCTCAAACCTGTCAGTCATAAGCTTAGAGAATTCTTCGTTAAATGCTTTGTTAGTCGATCCAAATATAATGTCATCCACATATAATTGACAAATGAAAAGCTCCCAATTAACTTTCTTAGTGAAAAGTGTGGGGTCGATTTCCCCAACTTGGAATCCACAGTCTACAAGTAGTTCTCTAAGGTGCTCGTACCACGCTCGTGGGGCTTGTTTAAGGCCATAGAGTGCCTTATCCAACTTGTAGACATGGTTCGGATACTTGAGGTCCTCGAACCCCGGTGGTTGCTTAACATAAACAAGTTCATTTAGTGGACCATTTAGAAAAGCGGATTTAACATCCATTTGTTGCAACTTAAAGTTATGGTGAGAGGCATAGGCAAGAAGAATACGGATTGACTCAAGTCGAGCCACGGGCGCGTAGGTTTCTCCAAAGTCAATGCCTTCAATTTGGGAGTAACCTTGAGCCACCAATCTTGCCTTGTTCCTTATCACCATGCCATGTTCATCTTGCTTGTTCTTGAATATCCACTTGGTGTCGATAACATTGCGGCAATCTTTGGGTCTTTCCACCAACTTCCACACTTTGTTGCGCTCGAAGTTGTTGAGCTCTTCATGCATGGCATCAAGCCAATCTTTATCTTCAAGAGCTTCAAAGACCTTCTTGGGTTCCACCATGGAGATGTGAGCTTGATGTTCACTAAAGCTAGCAAGTTGTCTTCGGGTAGAGACCTTGCTTCTCACATCACCAAGCACCTTGTCAAGAGATAGGGCTCTTAATTCTTGTGAGGTGCCAACCCTATTCAAGCGGTGGATCTCGATTTCCCTCCGAGTGGTGGGAGGAATCGCTTGATCATCTTGATCATTCATGTCTCCGCCTTGACTGATTTGATGGCCTTGATCAACCATTGGAGTGGAGTCCATTGGTGAGGGAGAGGGTTGATCTTGGCCTTGCGAACTGCCATCTGGAATGTCAGCAGGACCGGATATTCCGGGTTCAGGAACCGGAAATTCCGGGCCACCGGAATTTCCGAGTCCATCTTGACCCGGATATTCCGGTCCTCCGGAAATTCCTGGAGCAGCTGTAGAGTCTTGTTCTTCTTATTGGCAGGGAGCATTGGGCACGGTGTTGTCGATGGGTGTTCCTTGTGTTGGGGTGGTCACCACTTGTGGAGAACTTGGTCCTTGTTGATCAACCTCATAATAGAGTTCAACGGGGCGGTGGACTCCCAACCCCATTCTTCGGATAGCATCTTGAGGTTCATCATCACCTACATTGGAAACACCACTTTGCTCCACGAGGGAGCCGTCATTCTCCTCGAATACCACACTACAAGTTTCTATGATTATGCGCGAGGCCTTATCATAGACTCTATAAGTGTGGGATTCGGATCCGTAGCCCTCAAATGTCCCTTCAAGAGACTTAGAATCAAACTTGCCCAAACGAACACCTTTGATGAGATAAAAGCACTTACAACCAAATACTCGGAAGTAGGAGATATTGGGCTTGTTCCCGGTGAGTACTTCATAAGGTGTCTTCATGAGTCCTTTGCGAAAGAAGAGCCGGTTTGATAAATGGCAAGCGGTGTTGACGAGTTCGGCCCAAAAGTTGTGAGGGGACTTGAACTCGGCCATCATCGATCTTGCCATCTCAATAAGAGTGCGGTTCTTCCTTTCGGCTACACCATTTTGTTGGGGAGTATAAGCAGCGGAATACTGATGACGAATCCCTTCTTCACTAAGGAACTCGTTTAAGGTGTAGTTCTTGAACTCGGATCCATTGTCACTTCGTATCACCAAGATAGGGACATTGTGTTGACGTTGAGCTTCATTGGAGAAGTCGATGATGGTTTGTTGAGTCTCCATCTTCGTCTTGAAGAAGAAAACCCATGTGTATCTTGAATAGTCATCAACAATCACCAAACAATATTTCTTGCCACCAAGACTAGCTTCCGGAATGGGACCAAAGAGGTCAACATGGAGAAGCTCCAAAACCCTCTTTGACGAAATGATGGTCTTGCTTGGATGGTAGATGTCATGCATTTTTCCTTCAACACACGCCCTGCACATTCGATCCTTCGAGAAAGAAACATGGTCTTTTAGTCCTAGGATATGGCCACCCTTTTGGAGACTTTGCAAAGTCCTCATGTTGACATGGGCTAGTCGGCGATGCCATAGCCAACCCAAGTCCGCCTTTGCGAATAGGCACATTGTATGGGAAGTGGTGACTCCGGAGAAGTCAACCACATAGAGCCCATTCTCAATGTACCCAATGAAAGACACATTGAGAGACTTGCTCCGCAAGAGAATGACCATTTCCTTTTCAAAGACAACGGTATAGCCCAAACAAGTTAAGGAATGGACGGAGATCAAGTTGAAACCTAGGGACTCGACAAGCAAGACATTCACAAGTGTGATGTCCGGTGCCACTACCACCTTGCCGAGCCCTATTACCTTATACTTAGAATTATCACCATATGTAACGGTCATTTGATCATCATTGGGCTTCAACTCCGTTACAATATCCTTGCTTCCGGTCATATGACTAGTGCATCCACTATCAATTATCCATTTCGATCCTCCGGAAGCAAGGCCCTACACACAATCAATTCTTGGATTTAGGTACCCATTTTGCAATGGGTGCCTTTTGGTTAGCAACAAGGGTCTTTAGTACCCAAATAGCATATTCAATATAACCATCAAAAGGACCAATGTATCTAGCATAGACATCCTCATAATAATCAACATATAAAGCATAGTTGGGGTTAGATATGCCCGCAAAGTCATTACGAGTGGGAGTGCCCCTTGTGGCATTTCCACTCGCAATGTCCACCTTCTTGGCTTGTGCGGACTTGGTCTTCTTCTTGATCTCCTTCTTCTCCTTAGCAACATAGCCTAGACCTTCCTTACCCTTGTGGGGCACTCGCTCATGAAGAGGAGTAGTGAGTGTCCCCTTACCTTTATCAAGAGATGTCTTGGGCTTGGTTGCCATAGAAGGAACAAACAAAACCCTAGCAATATCCTTCACAACATTTGCATTAGCATTCAAAGGAGTAGAGGTGCTAGGTTTCTCAAGAGTAGATATCCGAGATTGGAGTTGATCACGAGACTTGAGAAGACATTCGTGATCACTTGTCAACACCTTGTGAGCATTGTCAAGTGACTCGAAGTCTTCGCAAAGTCTAGCATGAGCAACTACAAGCTCGGACTTTTCATTTTGCACAATTTTACATTTAGCAAAGTAGAGATCACGATCCTTAGTGATCTTAGCAAGTTGCTCCTCAAGGAGAGCATGAGCTTCTTGTTCATATTCGAGAGAGGATTGGAGAGACACCTTAGCGTGTGCATCCTCTCTCTCAATCTCACCTTTTAGTTCAAACTCATCCTCAAGCTCACCTATACGACTCATGATTGAGCCAAAGTGTTTATTTCCTTCTCCTTGCAAGTTAGTCATGAATTTATCAAAAGCAATGATTTCTTCCTTGACTTCTAGACTCATAGCATCATCAATGTCATGTGATATGGAGTTGCGGGATAGTTGTACCTCGGATGTCTTAGCCATAAGACATCTTCCATTCTTGACGATGACGCTCTCGTTTGGCGAGGAGAAGAGTGATGGAGTAGTGGAAGACATGGCTAGTGCGGCCACTTGCGTTGGAGTATCCTCCTTGTCACTATCTTCATCATCGGTGGGATATTGCTCTTGAGTCACCAAGACAATCTTTTGGTTCTTCTTGAAGAAAGGCTTCTTCATGGACATGGGCCCCTTGCCCTTCGTCTTGGCCACGAGCCTCCCACCATGATCCTCTCTTCTCTCCCATGGGCAATCGGCAACAAAGTGGCTCTTGTCATCGCAGTTATAGCAAAGCCTCACTTTGTTGAATGGCTTTCCTCCGTTGGGGGAAAACTTCTTGTCAATCCTTGCTTTGGCCCTTCCGGGGTTCTTCCAAAAGGTTCTTGCCGCAAGACTCATGTGTTGAGTGAGAGTGCTTGAGAGAGCTTCACTAGATAGCTCGACTTGTTCATCACACTCCTCTTCATACTCCTCTTCAACGGTGGCCTTCAACGCAATTGAGGCATGCTTGTGCATCCCTATGGCTCGAGATCTTACATCTTGTGCAATCTTGGAGGCCACCTTGTATGCGGTCATTTCTTGCATAACTTCATTGGATGTCATCATTGCAAAGTCATGTCTCCCTTGGAGTGTCTTCAAATCCGTGTCCTCAAAGGGCATGAGAGCGGTCACAAACTTCCTCTTGATCCAAGCATCATTGATGTACTCCGCCCCGAGGTTCTTGAAGGAGTTGGCGACCAACACCAACCTCCGGTACATGTCCTCGTGGCTTTCTCCATCCAACTTGTAGAACCCTTCCACCTCATTGCATAAGGCATCATACCGGTTCTTCTTCATGCTCTCATTCCCAACGAAGATGTCGTAAAGAGCATTCCAAACTTCCTTGGCGGTGGAGAATTGTTGAATGAGCGCCATGTCCTTCTCTCCAACGGCCATTTGGAGTTGATGAAGAGCGGTGGCGTTGAGTTGTCTATCAACCACTTCTCTTCTTGTCAAGTTGGTTGGATCATGGGGCTTGTATCCTTCTTCAATGATGCGCTAAAGCTCAATGGAGGCACTACATAGATGAGACTTCATTAGAAACACCCATTGAGAGAAATGAGTAGGTTTAAGCTTAGGAGGGTCACTTCTAAAGTTTACATGAGGGTGAGGGATAGGAGGGTTAGGAGAGTAATTATGGTTGACATTATGAAATTCCTCTCCTTTGGGGGTGTTAGAGGAGCTAGGTGGTTCATCCTTTTCCGCCATCCCGGGAACACTTGAGGTAACATCTTTGGACCCATCCGAAGATGACTCCTTAGAGTTCCCCGCATGTTCCTTAGGAGGAGGAGAGGGAGAAGTAGCCTCGGGCTCCTTAGACTTCAAGAGTGCCATGAGCATCTCATTCATCTTGAGGAGTTGGGCCTCCAAGGACGATCTCATATCAATGAGATCGGCCATGGTTGCCCCTTTGGCTAACGCCTCCTTCTCCGCCTCTAATTTTTCACGGGCGGCCCTCTCGGCATCGGATTCCGTCATCGTTGCACTTAGGCGGTTAAGCCCTTAAAAGTGAACAAGGCTCTGATACCGATTGAACGGGAATCCGGCACCTAGGGGGGGGGTGAATAGGTGATATTACAAATTTTAGGTCTTTTCAATTTTAGGCTCAACTCAAAGGTAAATTATCTAGATAGATATGCAACTACGGTGAATTTACCTAAATGAGAATCTAAGCAATAACAAGAAGCAAGTAAGGGAGTAAAGGGTAAAGGGAACCAAGTGAAGCACGCGGAGACGTAGATGTAATCCCGAGTTCCATCCAAGGGTGTACGTCTCGTTTGGAGAGGTGTGCGCTACCACAACAGGTTAGCCGCAACGCCACAAAGGCTCACCTTCTTCTCCGATGAACTCAACCACAAAGGTTTCGAGTCCACCTTCCACTATTGATCCCCTTTTAGGGCGGAGATCGAATCCCTTACAAACGCTTGAGGCACACACCCACAACTGAATTGGGGGCTCCCAAGAAGACCACAACAGGTCAAGGACCACAAGAGGTCAAGGTAACACCAAGAGCACAACAATGGTGAACTAGGTTTTCCCACCGGAAACCCTAGCCACGAAATCCCCAAATGAATGGGGGAGAAATGAAGATCCCTTCTGTGACGATGTAGATCTGGGCCTTCTCCTCCAATCCTCCAAAGATCTATGAATTTGGGTGGGGGGATTGGGAGATCTTGATGAATTGAGCTTTCTAGAATAGTAGGAGAGAGAAAGTCTGAGAGCTCAAATGTTCTTGAGTGAGTGAGGGGGGTATTTATACTCCCCCTCAAAATCTGGCCGTTGGCTCTCTTGGTCACCCGGAAATTCCGGTATAAGTTGCACCGGAAATTCCGGTGCCCCGGAATATCCGGGCCTTTGAAAATATCCGAGCTGAATTTCCGGTTGAGATCAGAACCAATTCTGAACTTGACTTAGTCGATTTTCTTTGGTTGACTCGGCATATCCGAGTCCTTGAAATTTCCGAGCTGAATTTCCGGTTGGAGTCAGTGCCACTTCTGATTCTTGACTTAGCCAATTTTCCTGAGGTTGACTCGGAATATCCGGTTGGTGAACCGGAATATCCGGGTCCTTGAAATTTCTGGGCTGATTTTCCGATTGAAGTCAGTGCCACTTCTGAATCTTGACTTAGCAATTTTCCTGAGGTTGCTTCGGAATATCCGGTGGGTGAACCGGAATATCCGGTTGGTGAACCGGAATATCCGGGTCCTTGAAATTTCCGGACTGATTTTCAGATTGAAGTCAGTGGCACTTCTGAACCTGACTTAGCCAAATTTCTGGGGTCGACTCGGAATATCCGGTTGGGGGACCGGAATATCCGAGTCCCTGAAGAATTCCAGAAACTCTTTTTCTCTACAGTTTGGCTTTAAGATTTGTGATATGAGTTTCACCCAAACTGAAATACTTAGCAATAGGATTAGTATATCATTGGTATTGTTAACTAACACACAAAACACTAGGGATTAAGAAATGTTCTTTCACACGGGCCACATGATCTCTTATGAAATGATGGCGGATCTCAATATGCTTGGTTCTTGAATGTTGCACCGGGTTGTAGGCAATCTTGATGGCACTTTCGTTGTCACATAAAAGAGGCACTTTGTCGCAATCGACTTCGTACTCCTTTAAAGTTTGCCTCATCCATAGCAACTGAGTGCAACAACTTGCGGCGGCTACATACTCGGCTTCGGCGGTGCAGAGAGATATGCAATTTTGCTTCTTAGAAGACCAACTCACCAAGGACCTCCCAATAAATTGACAAGCACCGGAGGTTGACTTCCTATCATCATGATCTCCCGCCCAATCGGAATCCGTGAACCCACATAATGAGAAATTTGCATCCTTGGGGTACCACAATCCATAAGTTGGGGTATAAGTCAAATATCTAAAGATTCTCTTGACCGCCACATCATGGCTTTCTTTAGGAGCCGCTTGATATCTTGCACATACTCCTACGGCTAGCACTATATCCGGTCTAGATGCACAAAGGTATAGGAGAGATCCAATCATGGAGCGGTATACCTTTTGATCCACATCCTTACCCTTCGGGTTGAGCTCAAGGTGGCATTTGGTTTGCATTGGAGTAGAGGCACCCTTGAGATCAAGCAACTCGTACTTCTTGAGCATGTCTTGAATGTACTTTGCTTGGTTGATGAACGTTCCTTCACTCAATTGTTTGATCTCAAATCCGAGGAAGAACTTCATCTCGCCCATCATAGACATCTCAAACCTGTCAGTCATAAGCTTAGAGAATTCTTCGTTAAATGCTTTGTTAGTCGATCCAAATATAGTGTCATCCACATATAATTGACAAATGAAAAGCTCCCCATTAACTTTCTTAGTGAAAAGTGTGGGGTCGATTTCCCCAACTTGGAATCCACGGTCTACAAGTAGTTCTCTAAGGTGCTCGTACCACGCTCGTGGGGCTTGTTTAAGGCCATAGAGTGCCTTATCCAACTTGTAGACATGGTTCGGATACTTGAGGTCCTCGAACCCCGGTGGTACTTAACATAAACAAGTTCATTTAGTGGACCATTTAGAAAAGCGGATTTAACATCCATTTGTTGCAACTTAAAGTTATGGTGAGAGGCATAGGCAAGAAGAATACGGATTGACTCAAGTCGAGCCACGGGCGCGTAGGTTTCTCCAAAGTCAATGCCTTCAATTTGAGAGTAACCTTGAGCCACCAATCTTGCCTTGTTCCTCACCACCATGCCATGTTCATCTTGCTTGTTCTTGATATGCACTTGGTGCCGATAACATTGCGGCAATCTTTGGGTCTTTCCACCAACTTCCACACTTTGTTGCGCTCGAAGTTGTTGAGCTCTTCATGCATAGCATCAAGCCAATATTTATCTTCAAGAGCTTCAAAGACCTTCTTGGGTTCCACCATGGATATGTGAGCTTGATGTTCACTAAAGCTTGCGAGTTGTCTTCGGGTAGAGACCTTGCTTCTCACATCACCAAGCACCTTGTCAAGAGATAGAGCTCTTAATTCTTGTGAGGTGCCAACCCTATTCAAGCGGCGGATCTTGATTTCCCTCCGAGTGGTGGGAGGAATCGCTTGATCATCTTGATCATTCATGTCTCCGCCTTGACTGAATTGATGGCCTTGATCAACCATTGGAGTGGTGGCCATTGGTGAGCGAGAGGGTTGATCTTGGCCTTGCGAACTGCCACCGGGAATGTCAGCAGGACCGGATATTCCGGGTTCAGGGACCGGAAATTCCGGACCACCGGAATTTCCGAGTCCAGCTTGAACCGGATTTTCCGGTCCTCCGGAAATTCCAGGAGCAGCTGTAGAATCTTGTTCTTCTTCTTGGCAAGGTGCATTGGGCACGGTGTTGTCGATGGGTGTTTCTTGTGTTGGGGTGGTCACCATTTGTGAAGAACTTGGTCCTTGTTGATCAACCTCATAATAGAGTTCAACGGGGCGGTGGACTCCCAACCCTATTCTTCGGATAGCATCTTGAGGTTCATCATCACCTACACCGGAAACACCACTTTGCTCCACGAGGGAGGCGTCATTCTCCTCGAATACCACACTACAAGTTTCTATGATTATGCGCAAGGCCTTATCATAGACTCTATAAGTGTGGGATTCGGATCCGTAGCCCACAAATGTCCCTTCAAGAGACTTAGAATCAAACTTGCCCAAACGAACACCTTGGATTAGATAAAAACACTTACAACCAAATACTCGGAAGTAGGAGATATTGGGCTTGTTCCCGGTAAGCACTTCATAAGGTGTCTTCATGAGTCCTTTGCGAAAGAAGAGCCGGTTGGATGAATGGCAAGCGGTGTTGACGGCTTCGGCCCAAAAGTTGTGAGGGGACTTGAACTCTGCCATCATCGACCTTGCCATCTCAATAAGTGTGCGGTTCTTCCTTTCGGCTACACCATTTTGTTGGGGAGTATAAGCAGTGGAATATTGATGACGAATCCCTTCTTGACTAAGGAACTCGTTTACGGTGTAGTTCTTAAACTCGGACCCATTGTCACTTCGTATCACCAAGATAGGGACATTGTGTTGACGTTGAGCTTCATTGGAGAAGTCGATGATAGTTTGTTGTGTCTCCATCTTCGTCTTGAAGAAGAAAACTCATGTGTATCTTGAATAGTCATCAACAATCACCAAGCAATATTTCTTGCCACCAAGACTAGCTTCCGGAATGGGACCAAATCGGTCAACATGGAGAAGCTCCAAAACCCTCTTTGACGAAATGATGGTCTTGCTTGGATGGTAGATGTCATGCATTTTTCCTTCAACACACGCCCTACACATTCGATCCTTCGAGAAAGAAACATGGTCTTTTAGTCCTAGGATATGGCCACCCTTGTGGAAACTTTGCAAAGTCCTCATGTTGACATGGGCTAGTCGGCGATGCCATAGCCAACCCAAGTCCGCCTTTCCGAATAGGCACATTGTATGGGAAGTGGTGACTCCGGAGAAGTCAACCACATAGAGCCCATTCTCAATGTACCCAAAGAAAGACACATTGAGAGACTTGCTCCGCAAGAGAATGACCATTTCCTTTTCGAAGACAACGGTATAACCCAAACAAGTTAAGGAATGGACGGAGATCAAGTTGAAACCTAGGGACTCGACAAGCAAGACATTCACAAGTGTGATGTCCGGTGCCACTACCACCTTGCCGAGCCCTATTACCTTAGACTTAGAATTATCACCATATGTAACGGTCATTTGATCATCATTGGGCTTCAACTCCGTTACAATATCCTTTCTTCCGGTCGTATGACTAGTGCACCCACTATCAATTATCCATTTTGATCCTCCGGAAGCAAGGCCCTACACATAATCAATTCTTGGGTTTAGGTACCCATTTTGCAATGGCTGCCTTTTGGTTAGCAACAAGGGTCTTTGGTACCCAAATAGCATATTCAATGTAACCATCAAAAGGACCAATGTATCTAGCATAGACATCCCCATAATAATCAACATATAAAGCATAGTTGGGGTTAGATATGCCCGCAAAGTCATTACGAGTGGGAGTGCCCCTTGTGGCATTTCCACTCGCAGTGTCAACCTTCTTGGCTTGTGCGGACTTGGTCTTCTTCTTGATCTCCTTCTTCTCCTTAGCAACATAGCCTAGACCTTCCTTACCCTTGTGGGGCACTCGCTCATGAAGAGGAGTAGTGAGTGTCCCCTTACCTTTATCAAGAGAGGTCTTGGGCTTGGTTGCCATAGAAGGAACAAACACAACCCTTGCAATACCCTTCACAACATTTGCATTAGCATTCAAAGGAGTAGAGGTGCTAGGTTTCTCAAGAGTAGATATCCGAGATTGGAGTTGATCACGAGACTTGAGAAGACGTTCGTGATCACTTGTCAACACCTTGTGAGCATTGTCAAGTGACTCGAAGTCTTCGCAAAGTCTAGCATGAGCAACTACAAGCTCGGACTTTTCATTTTGCACAATTTTACATTTAGCAAAGTAGAGATCACGATCCTTAGTGATCTTAGCAAGTTGCTCCTCGAGGAGAGCATGAGATTCTTGTTCATCTTCGAGAGAGGATTGGAGAGACACCTTAGCGTGTGCATCCTCTCTCTCAATCTCACCTTTTAGTTCAAGCTCATCCTCAAGCTCACCTATACGACTCATGATTGAGCCAAAGTGTTTCTTTCCTTCTCCTTGCAAGTTAGTCATGAATTTATCAAAAGCAATGATTTCTTCCTTGACTTCTAAGCTCATAGCATCATCAATGTCATGTGATATGGAGTTGGGGGATAATTGTACCTCGGATGTCTTTGTCATAAGACATCTTGCATTCTTGACGATGGGCTCTCGTTTGGTGAGGAGAAGAGTGATGGAGGTGTGGAAGACATGGCTAGTGCGGCCACTTGCGTTGGAGTATCCTCCTTGTCACTATCTTCATCATCGGTGGGATATTGCTCTTGAGTCACCAAGACAATCTTTTGGTTCTTCTTGAAGAAAGGCTTCTTCATGGGCATGGGCCCCTTGCCCTTCGTCTTGGCCACGAGCCTCCCACCATGATCCTCTCTTCTCTCCCATGGGCAATCGGCAACAAAGTGGCTCTTGTCATCGCAGTTATAGCAAAGCCTCACTTTGTTGAATGGCTTTCCTCCGTTGGGGGGAAACTTCTTGTCAATCCTTGCTTTGGCCTTTCCGGGGTTCTTCCAAAAGGTTCTTGCCGCAAGACCCATGTGTTGAGTTAGAGTGCTTGAGAGAGCTTCACTAGATAGCTCGACTTGATCATCACACTCCTCTTCATCCTCTTCTTCAACGGTGGCCTTCAAAGCAATTGAGGCATGCTTGTGCATCCCTATGGCTCTAGCTCTTGCATCTTGTGCAATCTTGGAGGCCACCTTGTATGCGGTCATCTCTTTCATAACTTCATTGGATGTCATCTTTGCAAAGCCATGTCTCCCTTTGAGTGTCTTCAAATCCATGTCCTCAAAGGGCATGAGAGCGGTCACAAACTTCCTCTTGATCCAAGCATCATTAATGTACTCCGCCCCGAGGTTCTTGAAGGAGTTGGCAACCAAGATGTCGGAAAGAGCATTCCAAACTTCCTTGGCGGTGGAGAATTGTTGAATGAGCGCCATGTCCTTCTCTCCAACGGCCATTTGGAGTTGATGAAGAGCGGTGGCGTTGAGTTGGCTATCAACCACCTCTCTTCTTGTCAAGTTGGTTGGATCATGGGGCTTGTATCCTTCTTCAATGATGCGCCAAAGCTCAATGGAGGCACTACATAGATGAGACTTCATTAGAAATACCCATTGAGAGAAATGAGTAGGTTTAAGCTTAGGAGGATCACTTCTAAAGTTTACATGAGGGTGAGGGATAGGAGGGTTAGGAGAGTAATTATGGTTGACATTATGAAATTCCTCTCCTTTGGGGGTGTTAGAGGAGCTAGGTGGTTCATCCTTTTCCGCCATCCCAGGAACACTTGAGGTAACATCTTTGGACCCATCCGAAGATGACTCCTTACAGTTCCCCGCATGTTCCTTAGGAGGAGGAGAGGGAGAAGTAGCCTCGGGCTCCTTAGACTTCAAGAGTGCCATGAGCATCTCATTCATCTTGAGGAGTTGGGCCTCCAAGGACGATCTCATATCTATAAGATCGGCCATGGTTGCCCCTTTGGCTAACGCCTCCTTCTCCGCCTCTAATTTCTCACGGGCGGCCCTCTAGGTATCGGATTCCGTCATCGTTGCACTTAGACGGTTAAGCCCTTAAAAGTGAACAAGGCTCTGATACCAATTGAACGGGAATCCGGCACCTAGAGGGGGAGGGGGTGAATAGGTGCTATTACAAATTTTAGGTCTTTTCAAATGTAGGCTCAACACAAAGGTAAATTCTCTAGATATGCAACTACGGTGAATTTACCTAAATGATAATCTAAGCAATAACAAGATAAGCAAGTAAGGGAGCAAAGGTAAAGGGAACCAAGTGAAGCACGCGGAGACGAAGATGTAATCCCGAGTTCCACCCAAGGGTGTACGTCTCGTTTGGAGAGGTGTGCGCTACCACAACAGGTTAGCCGCAACGCCACAAAGGCTCACCTTCTTCTCCGATGAACTCAACCACAAAGGTTTCGAGTCCACCTTCCACTATTGATCCCCTTTTAGGGCGGAGATCGAATCCCTTACAAACGCTTGAGGCACACACCCACAACTGAATTGGGGGCTCCCAAGAAGACCACAAAAGGTCAAGGACCACAAAAGGTCAAGGTAACACCAAGAGTACAACAATGGTGAACTAGGTTTTCCCACCGGAAACCCTAGCCACGAAATACCCAAGTGAATGGGGGAGAAATGCAAATCCCTTCGGTGAGGATGTAGATCCGGGCCTTCTCCTCCAATCCTCCAAAGATCAATGAATTTGGGTGGGGGGTTTGGGAGATCTTGATGATTTGAGCTTTCAAGAATGGTAGGAGAGAGAAAATCTGAGAGCTGGCTGTTCTTGAGTGAGTGAGGGGGTATTTATACTCCCCCTCAAAATCTGGCCGTTGGCTGTCTTGGGCACCCGGAAATTCCGGTTTAAGTACCACCGGAAATTCCGGTCACCCGGAATATCCGGGCCTTTGAAAATATCCGAGCTGAATTTCCGTTTGAGATCAGAACCAATTCTGAACTTGACTTAGCCGATTTTCTGAGGTTGACTCTGAATATCCGAGTCCTTGAAATTTCCGAGCTGAATTTCCGATTGGAATCAGTACCACTTCTGAATCTTGACTTAGCCAATTTTCCTGGGGTTGACTCGGAATATCCGGGTTGGTGAACCGGAATATCCGGGTCCTTGAAATTTCCGAGCTGATTTTCCGATTGGAGTCAGTACCACTTCTGAATCTTGACTTAGCCAATTTTCCTGGGGTTGACTCGGAATATCCGGGTTGGGAACCGGAATATCCGAGTCCTTGAAATTTCCGAGCTGATTTTCCGATTGAAGTCAGTAGTACTTCTGAACTTGACTTAGCTAATTTTCTGGGGTTGACTCGGAATATCCGGGTTGGGGAACCGGAATATCCGAGTCTGGGAAGAATTCCAGAAACTCTTTTTCTCTACAATTTGGCTTTAGGATTTGTGATATGAGTTTCACCCAAACTGAAATACTTAGCAATAGGATTAGTATATCATTGGTATTGTTAACTAACACACAAAACACTAGAGATTAAGAAATGTTCTTTCAGCATGCCATCTTTTATCTTTTCTGGCAATCATATTTCCCCTATGTATCTAAGTTACCTATTTTTCTAGCTCCATGCAAAGGTTTAAACTGGTAGATACTTGCAGCTTTCGAGCCAACCTAAAGAAAAAATAAACTTTTTGCGCCGCCTAATTCCTTTACATCTGATTACTTATGTGTGGTTCGCCTAGTAGTATGTCTTTGGCACCAACATGTTGGCTTTGGTTTCTGATCCTAAACGCATGGCTTAGCCCTGGTTGTTTCAGCCAAAGTTACCGGCTGAGGTTCGTCAACATACAAAAAGTCAAACATATAAGTCAGGGTAAAATTAAGGCGGGCCATACAAAATAAGGCAAAATAAAAACTTGTCAGCTAGTTTCTCGCCTAGCAGAGCAACAACAAAAGTATATACAAATATTACAAGTTAAAGTTGCATTGTTTCAGGGGCTAGCAAATCATGTCCGAAGAAGGCAAGGAAACTACGGCTCAGGCTTGGGGGCTGATGACTTCAGCCCCAGAACTGTCACTCCCCTCCGCCTCGGCCGTGCCGGCAGCTCCAGCTTCCCCTGCGGCAGGCACAGGATGGCGCCGGTAGAAGATCGAAGTATCCACCATGTCGGCAACACGCGTGGGGTAGCCGGCAACGCTGTCCAGAGCAGCGGCCGGCTCGACCTCGCTGCCGTCTTCATATGTAGACGGCATGCCTTCGGTGACGGCTTCTATCTCCGCCTCGGGGTAGTGCGCCATGAATAGTCCAAGCGCAGGCTTGGCACCACCCCGCGCCGCCGACTTCAGCGAGCTCTTGTGTAGCTTGGTAGCCTGCTCCAACATATTGGGCACGTCGCTGAATTCGGTAGGTTCCTGGCTGCCAGAGGACATGAAGAACTTGGCGGCAAACCGCTTGGACGCTGCCAAAGTCTCGGTGATCAGCTCGCATAGACGCGCAAGGCGATCCAGGCGGGGGCTGACAACCTTGTCGTCGCCCAAACCGGCGGGAACTGTATCAAAAATGAAACCATGAGTTTGGCTCAGGCTAAGCAAAATGGCAAAATCAAAGTAAGGAGTGAGAAATTACCAAGGGCCGAGTTATGGAAAGCGTACAGCTCAATCATATGAGCCGCCAACACGTCCTTAGCAATTTGGGCGCGAGAAGTCTGCTTGGAGATTTCCTCGGCAGCCGTCTTCTCCGCCTCCGCCAACTTCTTGCGCAGGCTTTCCAGCTCACCAGTGAGCTGGCTAAATTCATGCGAAAATTTCAGTTGCTGGGCTTCCATCTCCTTCTTGTGATCCTCCTTCATCGCCAAGTTGGCGGCTGCCAAATCGGAAGCTTCATTCATAAGAGCTTGCATATCAGTGGACGCCTTCAGTATATCCTGGGCATGGTCTAGCAGTTCTACAAATATGGATTCACTAACTAAATGAATTGACGGCAACATAAGTCGAAAAGATAGCTGAAGGCAAAAAAGATCAACTCTACCTTCATCTTTTTTGCGGGCCGCCTCCAATTCGGCAATCCGCAGGTCCTTGGCCTCGCAATCCTTCTTCAGGTCGCGGCACCGCCGGTTTATCTCGAATCGAGAGGAGACAAGCTCAACGTTGGCGGACACTAGGCCCTGCAGGAAAAAGCAAAGGCATAAAACATATTGTCGAATAACCACTAAGCCGGCAGCCAAATTTTTTGGACCTGCCATCTAAGTGCTCGGGGGAAAGGCTATGTATATGCCGGAGTTATAGAAACTTATAGACAGGTCGCCCTCCAAGTCGGCGAAGGCCTGGGAGGTGAAGTTGGCAAAAGCCAAGGCTGACTCCTTGGCCTCCTTGAAGGTGGACCAAGGGTCCCTAACTTTGCCACTTCCTGCAGTCGGGGCTGCCCTCTGGGACCCGCCGGTAGCCGCCTCCAGCAACTCCTCCTTGGCAGCGCGCGATTGAGCGGCTTCATCGGCCGTCGCCTCAGCCAAAAGGAGGGGAGTCTTGGGTGCGCGGTCAGCGGAGGAGGTCCTTGGCGGCGCGCCAGAAGCCGGAGTCGGGGGCTGGCGACGAGCGTCGCCCATAAAGCTGTCGGCCCAGGGCTGAGGAGTTGGCGGCATGGTAGCAGGTAAGCTGCCTTGAGGCCGCTTACCCTTGGAAAGGAGCCTGGTCGTCAACCGGGAAGTTGCGACCCTTTCCCTGTCAATAAACAGCAAGCAGTCAGTTGGGTGCCAGTATTAAAGGAGCTTGTCGACTGTTAAAGGCAAAATTGAGTACCTTCGGGGGATGTTAATCCCCGTGTTCTCGTCAATGTTGACGAGAACCGGCTCGGTAGCCGTTGCGATCCGTTTCTTCCTCTCGGCGATCGCCGTGGAGGAAGCGACGCCGTATGCTTTGCGCTTCTTAGTCTTCCCGGCTTCCGACTCGTAGAAGTCGGGAGCCAGGTCATCCTCCCCCAAGTCGGAGATCTGAGAAAGAAGACAAGTATTAATGGAACTCAAGTTAGCCGGCGAGGCTGTCAAAAAGGGGCAAGGAGCAAGATATCTACCTCGATGGGAGGGTTGTCGTGGGTGTGCATGGGCACGCCCTCCACCGCCTTCACCAGCCCCGCCTTGACGAGGCTGCGGAGCCGGAACGCCAGGACGGCAACCGGCAACCTCTATTCGCTTACGCGGAGAGAGGTCGTGGCAGTAGGCGAATACTGACACATTTTGTGCGGGCTGTACCGCAGGGGGAGAATCTGCCGGCCGAGCCAGCAGATGACGGTGTCCACCCCGTCCAGCAGGGGGGGAGCCATCGTCCCGGTGAGGAATTCAATCCGCCTTTGGAAAAGGTGGAGTTCCTCCGTCAACTTGGGCACCGCCTCATCCCAGCATGGCTTGGGCATAGGCGGCGTGTTGACAAATTCCGGGACGCCAAATTGACGGCCCGGAGCTGCCATATCTTGGCAGTAGAAGAATGTGGAGGTCCAGCCCTTGACAGATTCAAGGTATGGTATCTTAGGATACCATTGGCGGCCCTGGCGGCAGTTAAAAGTGGCACTGCCGCAGGTTGCCAGCCCGCCGTCCGGCACGGTCTGACGCCGACAACGAAAACAGTATCTGAAGAAGTCTAAGCTAGGCCTAATACCTAGGTAGCCCTCGAACAGAGCTGTGAAGCTGGCTAAGACTAGAATGCTATTGGGCGCTATGTTGTGGGGCTGGAGCCCATAATGATCTAGCACCTCGCTAAAAAAGGCGGAAGGCGGAAGCGCCATTCCCCTAACTAGGTGGGAGGTGAGGATTACCCGTTCCCCGGCTTTCGGAGCCGGGATGACGTCTCCCAAGGCGGGTCTCCACCGGCAATCCTCCCGAGTTGGGAGGTAGCCAACGGCCTCCAGGTCTTGGAGGGCCGCCTCGTCGACAATGGAGGGAAGCCAGTAGCGTGACCCGAGGTCCGCCGCTTCCTCTTCCACGTCGGCCGGAGCGCCTCTCGCCGCCGTTGCCGCGGCCAAGGGTGGAGGAGCCGAGGAGACCGCCTCCGGCGCGCGCGCGGCGGGAATGTGAGAAGCGACAGCGGCGACATTGCCCGTCGCCACCGTCGCAGGACGCGACGCCGCGCCGCCCATCGCCGCCGCGGACGAGGTGTCAGATGTAGGACCGCCGGACGCCGCGGAGGGGATGTTTTGACCGGTGGACATCGCCGTGGGCGGAGGTCACCGGAGGAGGACGCTCGCCGGAGTTCGCTCGGAGAAAGGTGCGGGAGAGCGGGAGAGCAAAAGGTCGAGGAGTGCAAGAGCTGGGGTACCGAAGTGAACCGCTCGACTCCCTATTTATAGAGTCGGGCGTAGTTTCCTGTGCGACGATGTTTTTAGTCGGACACGTGTCCAACATCCACTGCAGCGCATGATCGCACGATCTCCACATCTCCCCGTTTCCCGCGGTTTTGTGATCATGGCGGGATTTTTCGCTTAGGCCAGTTTCAAACTGTCGTGAGCTGCCTAGCGATATCCGTCAACAAATGTTCCCGGCGAAACTATCGGCTAGCCGTTTTTTCCATGTTGGATAAAGGCGGCCGTGTGCCAACTTCAAGACACACTTGCCCCCTTTCTTTTGATTTTCAGAATGGTTCAAGTCCTGCAGCCGCCAACATTGGCAGATGGAGTATCAAAAAGAAGCCGGCGCCTGGAGAACTTCAACCTTTCTGGGGGCTAATGTTGGGGATATATCAACTAGGGGTGTCTCCAACATTGATCAATCCGGCTAGTCCAGGGTGGCCCAAGGGTGGTAAGGCTGAAGCCTGCCGGGCGGCCCAGATAGCTGACGTACAAGGAAGTAGGCGGACGGTCCAAGAAGGCGTAAGGACGAAGCCCATCAAGCCACCAAGCCCAAGACGGAAGGCGGCAACTATGCCGGCTAGGTCTAGGACTCTGATTACTTGCCGGACAAGTACTTGTCTTGTATCCGGGTCTGGCCGCCTATATAAGCCGGCCACCAGGAAGCCTTTAGGGCACGCATCATACACATTGTAACCTGTTCACGGCTATTGCCTCATAGTGAATTATATCAGCACGTAGGATCTCGCCACCGTTGCAATCCCGTCCTCGACGACACCAGCCTTCTTCCCCACAATCCATACGTAGGCTAGAGGACCCCCGTCTCCTATCAATTATGCCGATACTACGACACTGATGCCTCTTCTTCCCCATGATTTTCTTGATCGTCATGTTTGTACTCCTTTGTTGCACTATAGTCATCATATCCCCCTTCGGCAAAAGGAGGTCACTTCTTTTTCTTTAAATCATTGGGAGCTCTCAGAAAAGCACCCCAAGGAAAATCACCCTTAGCATCTCTCTCCTCTGGGCTCGGACACCCAATATCAGAGTGCCCAAGAAAGCCACAGGAGAAGCAAAAATATGGGAGGAACTCATACTGGATGACATATCAAAAGGTCTTGTCAAGCTTCTTTGAGAACAGTCCAACCCACCTCATGATTGGCTCCCCAACTTTGATGAAGACTCTTGCACGAAGATACTGAGCACTAAGGCCATTCTTATTCATATCTAGCTTTACAAAGTCTCCAACCTTTGCTGCAATCTTTGGTCCCCATACAACATTCAGTCTGTTATACGGGAGATCCAGCACACGAATCCAAATCAGCAGCTTCTCAAACCGCAGCTCCGAAGGACGGCTACGGTTGTCGAAATTCTCCAGTACCACCGCGAATTTTGAGACTGTCCACGGTGATCTCTCCCAGATGCGGTCACGATCCCGCTCAGATCCCAGCTCGGCGATGAACATGTTACGTCCACCATCCCGGAAAAACAAACCCCGAGGGTTTCCCCATGCAGGACGAAGGGCCTCTGAGATCGTATGGATAGTGAACAATTTATTCTCCGGGGCCAAGATCTTCCCCGCTAGCATTCAGATCGGATCTCCTGCCTCTTCCTCATCATCGTCTTCCAAGCGCTCTGCCTCCGCAGCAGTAAGATTCAGATCTTTCATCATCTCCTCCACCGAAGCCTTCTTCTTAGTACCAAATCTGTCCGACGAGGTCGCTCCTCTATTGAGGTCATCGACATCGTCGCCTAGCACCGACTTCCCCTTCTCAGCCGCCCCCGACGCCATAGCAGACGCCCTGGGAAGCTAGGTCACTACCCTTCGCACCGGATCGACAGGATCCAGTCAAGGAAAAACACTGCGCACCAGCGATCACCGGCGGGCGCCGCCACGGTCACTCGAGAAAACCCTAATCGCCTGTGGGGAGGCAAAGCGTTATTCTCGGGACTAGCATTTGCATCGTCGTAATGTTTTCTCGTTGAGCAAAATAAATTAAGGATACCAACTTTGTGAAGTGATACCGATACCATTTCCGCCCTCGCCCGCACTGATAAGGTGGCTCGCGCGCTGATGAGCGACTGTTATGAAGTGTCAGTTTGCACCCAATGCGATCAATTATCCCAACATCTCCCTCGCGATAACATACCTTCCGAGCAAAGCTTTCCAGCCTTTGGTGGATCATCTTGCTAACCAGCTTCCCACCTAGAATTCTTATATCATGCCTAATGCCAAGTGTTAGACGCTTGTTAATCGATGCTCGCGGCGATTCCGCTTCCCCAAATCATGGTGTAGAGCCTCAGTAAGAGTTCTCTCGAATAGGTGGGGTTTACTTTGGGTTTAGTGGAGCAACCACCAATACCGGCCACTTACATGTCAATTGGATCAAAGTTGGCCTTGATATGGCTTGCGGATTGCGTATAGCCGATCTCGCTCGCACGACGATCAATCTTAGGGTTCGTTCTCTTTCGAGGATGTGTACTAACCTCTCGCATAATTTGCACTATACCGAGGAGAAACAGTCCTACTAGGTATAGTAACTTTACCTGCAGAAAATCTACTACGCCTAGTAACTTTACCTACAGAAATTATAATCGCTGAATCTAGCTCACGGATGAAGACAATAGGCTGCATCAACCCAACCTCTATATAAACTTCTACCATGCCATGCTGCTTGCCTGACCAGTGACCACGCAATGAAGCAATCTTTGGCACAAAACAGTGAGGCATTTTGGCTCATATGATGGTAACATAGGCTGCGTTCTGCCCGTCGGTTGTAGAAGCCAGCAGCTTTTAAAAACTTACTCTACATTTCGCTGTCAACCTCCGGTTTGCAGTAAGCCTGCAGAAAGCAAACATCCGACGACAACATCACACTCTGACACTCTCACTCGAGTGAACGCCATTTCACCAACCATCGACAGCAACATGGGAGAAAAGGCAGAAATCAACCCGGACCCTTTCTCTGGTCTCTCGGGCACGAGACGGGGAAACAAATGATTTCTCGGCCTTATACAAAAAAAAGATCACCTCGAGCACTTGGCAACCGACCATTCACATGGCAACAAATGACACAGTAAACTAATCATTCAGGATCCATCATGCTTTGTGAAACCAAAGTGGAAAAGTCGGATCAGGTTCCTGAAATCTGGAGCCCCAGATTTGAGATTTGAGCCACAAAACGACATCCAGTTCAAGTCTCAATGAAGTGTACAGAAAATGCACTAGAATCTCGTCTACCGAGGACTCTTGTTCACCCGGCTCCTCTTATTAATCTATGAGATGATGATACTCCAAACAAAGCATGCCACAAATTATTCTTGATAGTGTTATATTGCTACTGTATGAATTCGTACATCCAAAACAAAACATGAATCCTAAAAACAGAAATGAATGAAATCAATGAACTATATTCCCCCAACAGGCACAAAAAGAACAGCTGTACACAACCCATGGCTGCATCTGAGACGGCATCATATCTTGTCTCACCACAAACTCTCCACAAAACCTTGACATCCATCACCACCATATGGGCCATGGCGTCAATGCCGATAGGGCCACTCCACCACCATAGCCATAACACTGTCGACGTGGGGCCGCGCCGGGCCTGTCATCCTCCGAGGCCACGAGGGCCGGCGTGCGCGTGTCACTCACACCGACACCGACCCCAGCGACGGCGACGCCGCAACCAAGCCGAGTCATGGCGGACTAGTGATCCTCCTCCCAACTCCAAGAATTGATTGACTGATTGATTGCTCCAGCGGCAGCGATGCTGCGGGCCGCACAATGCATGTCAGGCGACTGCGGCGAGGAGTTCGTCGCGTGCGCCGCGGCGGCGGAGCAGGTCGTAGGGCGCCCAGAGCGCGTCGAGCGGGCAGGGCCTGCCGGCGTCGAGCCGCAGCCAGGGCTTCCCCTTGCCGCTCCAGTGCAGCAGGCTGACGGGCCCCGGGTGCAGCTCCCGGCACTGCCCCGCCACGTTGTCGCCGCCGAGGCCGTGCTGGTTCCAGCGGTGCTGCACGGCCTTGACGTCGCCGGCGAAGACGAGGAGGAAGGGCGGGAGGGACCCCAGCTCGTATATCCTGGCCTCCTGCTTCTGCACGTCCATCCAGTACTCGAGCTTGGCCGTGTAGCCGCCGGCCCGCCACCGCGCCAGGTCGATGACCATGACGCCCGTGTTGAAGTAGCAGGGCTCCCGCGTGCGGTTGGCGAAGACGGACGGATAGTCGGGGTGGCGCCAGAAGGCGTCGGTGAAGTAGGAGGTGAAGTTTGCGTGGCAGTACTCGGGTGCGGCGAGGGCGGCGCGCGGGCCGAGGTCGGTGGCCCAGAGGCGCGCGACGTCGTCGACGACGAGGAGGTCGGAGTCGAGGTAGAGGACGCGAGGGACGGCCCGGGGGAGGATGTCGGCGAGGTAGATGCGCGCGTAGTTGAGGGGCTGGTCGAGCGCGCGGCGGACGGAGGAGGAGATCTTGCCGCGGACCAGGCGGGCGTCGAAGCGGTGGACTGTGGCGGGGAGGGTGGGGAAGGCGGCCGCGAGGGCGGTTCGGAGCCTGGTCAGGCGGTGCGGAGGGGAGGACGAGGAGGCGACGAAGTGGAAGGTTATGGATTCCGGGCAGGCGGCGTGGCGGAGCACGGAGAGGACCCCCGCGAGGGAGCCGCGCAGGTAGGTGCCGTCGAGGGTCATCGCGATGTGGATCGTCGGCGCGCCCGCGCACCCCGCGCCGTTGCGGAACGCCGGGGCCTCCCTGAACTCCGGCAGTTCCGGGGCCGCCGCCCCGGCGGCGGCGGCGGCGGCGGCGAGGAGGAGGAGGACGGTGAGGAGGAGGCGCATTGTGGAGTGCGGGGGTAGATGGGAGTGTGGTTTTGCTATTCCCGTCTTCCCATCCGAGAGAAGGAATCCGGGGAGGGAGATGGGCACGGCACCGTCGGCAGGAGATGAGATGGGGATGATGCGCTTCGAGTTAAGGGGCGGAGACGACGGAGAGGGGGAGGGGACAGGCTGGAAAGAGGGCGACGTGTGAGGTATTCGCGTGGTTTTTTCGGGCTTCTCGTTGGGATTTTTTGAGTTTTCCGGACGTTGGGCTGCTGTGCTGTTGGTCGGTTATTTTGTTTCGAGCTCGACGGAGAAGAGATGGCGCCCGCCGTCGTAGCCCACGACGGCCGCCGCGGGCTCCAGGGAAACGGACGGCCTCTCTCTTTGCGTGCAACCTTTTTTCGTGGTAGCCGTTTAGGCCCACAGGGTCGGCCGTTTTAGGTGGGCACCAAGGTAGAGCCACAAAAAGTCAAAAACCCCTTAGAAAAAAGCCACAAAACCCACGTGAGCCGCCTTGTTCATATTTTCCTGTTCTTTGCTCGTCAGGATTGCATCTTTGCACATAAGATAGGGGTTTTGACCCAAAAAATGGAGATATGTTGCTGTAAGCAGTGGTTTGCTAGGGCACAGGACTTACGGCATATGATGATATATGAGGTGGGTTTTGTAGCTCATCTAAAAAAAAGAGCTTCATGGATGAGATCCTTTGACCTCACCGACTCATATACAACACTCGGTCTCCATGTACTCCCTTGTACTTGGATAAAATGACTCCGTTCTTCCGATGAATCAGGTCCAAAAAAAAGTGTGAATTGCGTTCTTACTCCGGTTGTTGATTGCCTTGCTTCAGTGATCTCATTGGTTACCATTGGTCAAAACCGATATCAAAATTTTAGAAAGATGAAAATATCTTTACTATTAAAGCAGAATGCGTGGTATGGTGTCACAATCTAAATGGTGTCACACTTAAAATACCCACACACTTGGAATTAATTACATGCCATGCCACCTATAAGTGGATACCGGTTTAAAGGAAAAGAAACAAAAAGGAAGGAAAAAAGGAATGGAAAAAGGAAGGATTAGACTTGGAGGCAACGTTGAGTCAATTTCAAAAAAAAAAGCGCAAGTTGAGTAGCATGCGCAACAAACTCTGCCTCCAGAGTAGCATGCGCAACAAACTTATTTCAAAATTCAAATACATCGCATGCACACCAAACTCTGCCACCGGACTACACATCCTAACCGAAAAACAACACACCTCAAACCGGACCAGATGTTGCTCCCTCTAAGGACATCTCCTACGGGGCTGGTCAAATCCGGACCGATTTGGTCCGGGTTTTGTCCGTTTGAGCAGCCCCGGACAGTGCGCGGACAAGGGTCGAAACAGGTGCACCCTACGGGGGTGCTCATTTCAGGCCGGACGCGAGTCTAGATTGCGTAGGGGCCACAGTGGCCATTGTTTAACAGTTAAAAAAAAAGAAAAAAACATACATAAAATAGCCATTGGATAAGCCAGTGGCGGCCGGTGGCCGGACTTCTACGCCGGACTACTCAAGGATGACGTAGTCCGGGTCCTGGACGAGGTGCGCGGGCAGCCCCTGGCGGCGCGGTGGAGTCTGGGGCTGCTCCGGCGGCGGCGGTGGCCCGTCCGCTGGCCCGGTCCACTGCCAGCGCATGCCAACAAGTGGCATGAACCAGTCGGGGACCTCGCCGCGGTCCTCCTCCACCTCCATCTCCTGCCGCGCCTCCTGCCGCTCCATGTCCTGGTGCACGGCGACGGCGGTCAGGGCGTCGGCGATGGCCCTCTCCTCCTCCACGGCGGCTTCTTCCGCCTCCCGCTTGGACTCCTCGATGGCCTGGGCGAGGGCCCTCTCCTCCTCCTCCGCGGCGGCGGCGTCACCGTCTTCCTCCAACTTGACGCTCGGGGGAGGCGGCGGCGGCGCGTACCTGTTGTCGCCGCGAGGTGGGGAGGGCGGCGGGTACTGCGCTGGGCCGCTGGCGTGCCGCACCCCGAAGAAGCCCCTCCGCCGCTGGTCGTGCTCAGCATGGAACCAGGTGTCCCAGTTCCTGCTGTTGACGACGTAGGCAGGGTCGTGGCGGAGGTCCTCCGACAGCAGGTCGCGCCGCCGGAGGATCTCCACCTCCCTCTCGAGTCCCCGCATCGGGACGGGCGGCACCGAAATCCGCTCCGGATTCAAGTGCCACCCCTCGAAGAGGTGGACGTCCGGCCATGGTACTGGGATCGCGTTGTCCCAGTACCACTGGCACTTCCTCTTGCTGAGGTAAGGCCGGACGCGGCGTGGAGGTGCCGGAGGTGCGGCGACGCGCGGTGTAGCGCCGGGTGCGGGCGGTGGCGGCAATGCCGGTGGCGCCGGAGACCGCGAGGAGCGGCGAGAGCTCCCCGCCTCGTGGTCGTTGGCGCCCTTGCCGAGCCACCATCTCCCCTTCCCCATGGCGGCTAGGGCAGTGTGGCGGTGGCGGCTAGGTCAGTGTGCGCGGTGGTTACGTGGCGGGGTGGGGGACGGTGGGGGCGCGGTCACATTAAATAAGACCGGTGGGGGGGAGGCCAATGGTCCACGGGTCACTGACCGGTGGGGCCGGGGAGTTTGACCGCCAAGAGGCGGGAGCGCGCGCGCGTCCACGTGGTGTCCGCGGCTGCTCAAACCTGGACCAAATTTGGTCCAGGTTTGAGCAGCCGCGGGCACCACGCAGACAGATTCGTGCAAATGAGCAGCCCCACACGGGCCTGATTTTGTCCGGGCCTGCTCAAATCCGGCCTGTCTGCGGCAATTGAGCAGCCCCGTAGGAGATGTCCTAACAAACTATTCAAACTTGCTCACAACTAGCGCCCAAGTTTACTCGCCTCGCCTACTCCGATACAGCTCGCCGACACCATTGCCTCGCTCGCCTCAGTCCGCCGGCATCGCTGCCGCTTGCCTCTGTCCGACGCCGCTCGCCATTGCCTCGCTCGCCTCAGTCCACCGGCACCGCTGCCGCTTGCCTCCGTCCGACGCTGTTGTCGCTCGCCTTACCTTGCCTTGTCGTGGAGTGCGTTGACACAACGATGCCTCTTTCATCGCCTAGCTCATCGACCGGCCAGCGGCACGCACCAAGTTCTCGTTCTGCTACAGAAGGAATGAAAGTAAGTGCATCCTATTCTAATCCCAACTGTCTAGAAAATAAATCAAATTTAGAAAGAGTAGAACATGGAGAGCCCGAGATATTAAATTTAGGAGGGCTGACTGCCATAATATAGCTTCATGTTGTGATGTTCAGTTTCTAGAAACTGGACACTGCTAGCTTTATGGAAAATGAATTGCTGATGGGGTGTCCATCCCAAGTAGAGGTCATGGAGATGTTAGCATTGATAGAAAGGAGAGGGCGGACGTCGTGGTGGCCGGTGAGGGAACTCGGGGCGGTGCTGGGAAGGGGAGGGGCAGAGGAGAGGGCGACGCTCGTGCGGACGGTGACAGAGTTCGTGGATATCTATGATGCCTTATTATCGAATGACGACTTGACATGTCTTACACGTGATGATGGTTTCTTACCCGACGATGTAAGTCAACATAGTTTGAGACCACTATTTACACATTAGTGTCTGAAATGTATTGAATTCATTTGCATTTTATATGTCCAATTACAGGTTTTAAATGCGTACATATATTGTATGCGCTCATGCGATCATCTTTTGGATAGAGAGGGTGGTAAGGTATTCATGGCCAACACATCTGTCTCTGCCTTGCTAAAAAAGGACAAGAAGGAACATCGTCACATCATAGAACATATGCATCTTTATCTAAAGCATGACATGGTTAGAATTAACTATATATATGCATCGGGTTCAATATATATTTTTTACATTTGAATTCAGCTTAATATATTTTTCTTTCAGATCTTTATTCCAGTAAATATTAGTAAGACCCACTGGTATTTAGCTGTATCAATGCGAAAAAACAGTTGATACAAGTACTGGACTCCCTTGGGGCTGGCATGAGTCAGAGTGATCTCGCTCTTATGGCAAGTAATTGATGATTGTGATTTTTCCCTTGACATTGTCTTTGCCTCATTATCAATTTTTTCTTCACATATAGCATCTCCAGGGATTTGAGAGGCATTTGAAAATCGTATCCCAAATGAAGAACTTTAATAAAGGTGAAAAGTGGCAGGATCTTGACGTCACAACATGGCCGATAGTAGAACATTTTCAAACAGAAGTGCAAACTGATGGGTATCTTGAATCAGAATCTCAAATCATTTCTAAATTCGATATATTTATGAGTGTACAAATAGTTGAATGATTGTAACTTATTTTCTTGGACTCGAATTTACGATATCATTCAACTAGACATCACTTCTTCTGCACATCAGTGGTAAATGCCTCATGAGCCACAGGGGTCTTAATAAGCATTTTCAATTACGAAACTACTTTGATCAAAATACATATTTAATAGCCAACAATATTAAACATTTTCACTCGAGATTGCAGATAGTTTCATTATGTTGATTTTTTGGGGATGAAATGCTTACGCACCATTTGATAATCTTGTAGTTCATCGTGCAGATTGTTTATGCTGAACTTTATGGAATATTGGACAGGAGATATTCTTTCTGACCATGTCACCCAGGTATTTGATTTTCAAGATTCAATTGGTAGGTTTCATCTTCAAATTATTATTACGAGAGTATTCCTTCTTGCTACTTTGCAGAAGGATATGAAAGAATTCCGAAAAAAATTAGTTGCCATTTTGTACGAGACGGAACTAAATAAGATAAGAGGTAGCCCGATCTACAAATAACCGGACGATACAGAAAAAGAAAAGGCATCTGATTCTGATATTGAAGAGTTATTGAATCCAAACCAACAAGACTCAGCGGTTGCAGACAAAGAAAGATGTACCCTTCCAGCCTCCATGGTGCCGGCCGCCCCACCCGATTTGGACGAGATCGTTAGATACATCATGTCCATTAAGGATGCAAAGTGTTTGGAGTAAGTACCATTTCTTATAAAAATCATTAAGTGTTAATATATTATGATGATATCGTGATGCATGTCGACTGCTTCATAGGAAAGAATGGGTGCGAAGCTCAAAACCATATCCATTGGGGTTGAGTCTGAAACAAATTCAGGGCATTCTCACATCAGACCAGCTTATGGACAAGGACTGCTTCAACATGGCTGTGCGTATATTGGCATGCGACGATATACAATTATTTATAGAGCCTCTCGTGCACAATATGGACTTAATATTTTGTGTAAGTTGTTATATTCACATGTAATTATTGTCATCCTCATGTTTCTAACCTTGTGTATTGACGCAGTCGACATTCTCGAATGGCATAAAACATCCTAAGTGGCGTGTAATGCCAGACATTAAGACTTTGGCGACATTTTTTAACGGTTGGCCTGAGATGAACAATGATATCTCGTTATGTCATATAGTAAGTTTGCTTTGCTTCTTGGTTATCATTGTTATGATCTATTTTTTTCTAACGCTTGCCACTAGCAGATTTTGTTGCCATATGCATTCCTAGGCGATTTCATGTTGTTCTTCATCGACAAACATAAATGCCATGTCTACCAAAAGAGAGGTATGAATTGAAATTTCTGAGGTATGCAATCTACCTAAATGAAGCACTTCACATAGCACAACCTGGATGGAATTCAGATATATGGTTCTGGCCACGTAGTTATTCAGATGGTATTACAAGGTGCCATGACAGGTGATTTATTTAAAATCATAATTATGATAATTTATTTTATTTTAATCCTGGTGGTGCTCTAGGATAATGAAAATGAATTGATCGGAAGAAACTTATCGGGTTACATAGTTTTTAGTTTGATGCTCTCATATGATGGTAAAAAGTTGATCCATCCAGTTTGTACCGTGAGTATTCTCTATTATATATTATTACAAATTAAACATGAAAATTTTGATGTAATTAACATATATTTTTATATATTCCTCATGCAGGATGGTTATGAGATGAGGATTTTTTTTTGTTATATCTGCTCAAGTATCATGTAGATGAAGTCGAACACAACATTCCGGATGTTGTACGAGCATATCTTAAGCGCGTTAATAGATACCATATTTGATAGGAGATGGTTCAAATTGTTTTTTTTTTGTAAACATGACGTTTAAACTATATGTTTGGATTTTCATATGACATATTAAAAGTAGATATGTGTCTAAACATAATGTCACAAAAAGACAACTTTTTTCTTCGCTATCCCGTTGCAACGCACGGGCACTCAACTAGTACAAATCAATTTATCGATTCAGTATAAACCCAAAAGAGGTGCGGTTTAGCCCCACTCCGTTGCGCGTCCTTTGCTAGTACTCCCTCTGTTCTAAATTAATTGGCTCAAATTTAGTCCAAGTTTGAGTCAGTTAATTCAGAACGGAGTGAGCACTACATAACTTTGTTGTTGGGGTGTCCTGCTTTAGGTGCCCACTAATCTCCGTGTTCCTGTGTGCATTTTCTTATCTAACAAATGTATTGTGGGAACATCACTAATATTTTTATGTCTTATGAACTGTCGAGATATTTGTGTACATCATATGATAACAAGCATGTTGTATAAGAGCATATCAAACAATAAAATTTACATATGCAAATATATTAGGATACACACTATTTAACCTTTACTAGTGATTAGTTTGAACAATATTTGGTTTCATTCCAAGTACAGAGCATACACATTTAGTTAAAATTTGAACTATTAACAAAAATGACCATGAAAAATAGTGTCATTGTTTTAGTTTATACTATAAAAGTTTCAATAAATATGTGTAATTAATCATATTCTAGAAAGTGATATTGAAATATTTGTTAAACATACTCTTTATATATTTGTACCATAAATATAGAAGACCTAGTTGTATAATAGACTTTTCTTATAAATATTCTTTACGAACAAAAACCACACCAACGGATATTTAGTAAGCTTCCTAGTTATGTAGTTAAATTATATGAACAAACAAAAAATATACTTATAATAATGTACATTATAAAATAAAATTAGAGAAGTATAAAAGTTGAGTACAAATTATATTGACTAGCAAAATACACGTACGTTGCAACATGTTTAAAACTAAACCCACTTGAAACTTGAAAAAAAACTTGTTGCAATTCACTTACAACTACTGAAAAACTTGACTATAACCCACTTCCAAAATTAGAAACTCCCAGTTGCAAATCACTTGAAACTGAAGAAAGTTCAGTTACAGAGCCAAACCAACTGTAGTTAGAAAATCTAATTTGCAACACAATTAGAAGTTCTAGATAGAACAAACAACAATGCAAATATGAGTTACAACCCACTTGTAACTAGATTTTTTGTGCAAACTGGATAAAAATTAGTTGCAACTGTAAAAAATAAATAGTTGCAACTCACTTATAACTCGGAAAAAAACTCACCTGACCAAAAATACTCAGTTATAACCAACTTGCAAGTGGAAAAAATTCAGTTGCACCTGAAAAATCTTACTTTCACTTAACACAAACAAAATCTAGATAAAAACCTAGTGGGTCCGACTTGCAACTGTAAAAAATTCACAGTTATAACCCACGTGCAATTGAACAAAAAAAATCTAGTTATAACCAACTTGCAACTTTAAGAAAAAGTCAGTTGCAAGTCTGTTTCATTTGAAAATTCTCACCTTCACTTAAAAACACACAAAAACTAGATAAAAACCCAGTGGCCCGACTTGCAACTGTAAAAAATCTTAGTTACAACCCACTTGCATCTGGACAAAAAAAAATTACAATCCATTTATAACTGGATAAAAATCAGCTACGGTTGACTTGCAACTGAAAAACTACAAATTCAATCTCCCTTTGTAGCATCTACTGTATCAAAAATGTTTGAATTATCAATTTCTCATCACTAACAGGACTGGAAAGCCACACGAATTGTGCAAATAAAACAAAGGACAACGCAATTGAAGAAAAGAAAAAAAAACTACTCAGGAGCATTAGGCCCATCAGCCAACACGCAGGAGCAATAGGCCCATGAACTCCTCACGTATCTACCAGGACGTACACGCCCACGCGCACAAGATGACAAGACCACGCGCACAAGAGCCTAGCTCACCGGGGAAAAGTGAAAAAAAAAGTAGGAATATGAATCTTGAAACAACAAATCTAATGGTTATGAACGTGACTAAGAACTCACGAGTTCTCAGACGACTAAGAACTAGCAATTTCGTTTCACAAAAGGTAGCTCGAGTGGTACTCTCTCCATTTCACAATATAAGATATTTTAGCTTTTTTTTTCCATATGTCCATGTATAAATTTATATCAAAACACAATTTGTGTATATGTATATTTATTTCGGTATGATTCTAGACTATATGTGAAACACATACAAAATTTTATATTGTGGAACGGAGGAAGTACTATTTTATTTTATTTTATTTTTTAGACATGTCAAAGATTTGCATTTCCATACTCGCATGTCTGAAAATGTTTTTCACCGATTTTATTTAATGTTTTATACTTTTAGTGCATATATATATATATATATATATATATATATATATATATATATATCCGAACTTAGACGGCTCGAAGTGAATTTCTGGATGGAGTGGGAAGAATATAAGAGTTGTCTAGTTTATAAGAAAACTGAATGGAAACCTATATAATACAGAACACACCATGTGGCTCCGAAACGTTGATGCCTAAACGTCTGTACACTAAGGTCGAAGCAAACACACGAAGCCGTCGTTACGTAAACCACACCGGACCCGAGGCCACTCCCCCACATGAGTGGACTACCAAATCATTCTAGCGACTAAAATTGACACTCTAACAGCACCACGCAACATGTCAGAGATGACAAATCGGTGCAACCGCTCTGACATACACATCGGGCCCAGGGCCACGCACGGTGTAGCCGACTGCTGGATCCATTTATATGCACCCTTTATTTCCTGCTAATTTGGCTCTTTTCCGACCAAATTATTTTTGAAAAAATATTGTTCGTCAATATATTCATATGGAAAATATAGTTACAGCGGAAAAAAAGCTAGAAACGAATTTTTTAAATAACATATAAGCTAAAAAAATCAGATTATTTAAATATCGATCCAAAGTAGATTAATCTAAATAAAAATAAAGTCGGTCTTTAATCTTGCAAATATTATTATGACGATCCAAAGTAGATTAATTTAAATGTCGATCATGACTTATTTTTACAATGTGAATAGTAAAATATGTCATGCATAATTAGCATATGTTTTTTTAGCAGAAAAAAACTAGCTTTCATATGTAAGGATGAATGTAATACATGTGTTGATGTGTGCATTCATATGTAGTTAGTTTTAGAGAAGGCTAGATTGAGAAAAAAATACATTAAGAAGAGATAGGGAGGGAGCGTCGGCTTCCTACGTCGGACAGTTATCGGATGCAAAACATCGGACGTGAAGCAATTCGCATTATCTATGAATATAGTTGTCACTCCCCATCATTCTCCACACAATAGAACATCACAATAATAATGATTTATTTATTCCACCACAAAACATTACATAATATTCTACTTTCGGAAATCATTTTTTCCAATCACAAAGCACCTGATAGTACTCGATCAACAGATGTAACTGTTATATGCAAAAGCTTTCACACATTGCATTAGCAACAACGACAAATTTAATAACCAAGGTAGGCTCGTACATGAAAGCTTATCAGCCAAAGCATTGGTCGTGGGTTGGAGTTCATTGTGCATTTTGGGTTGTGGGACTCCTATTATGTGAAAACATATTCCACGGTCTAACTTTTTTCAAAAGAAATTTTGGGTGTACGTAGAAATTTTATGTAAGCATACAAAATTTTGTTTAAAAAGACTATTTTCGTGTCCGGTGTAAAAAGACAACAAACATGTCCAATAATAAATAAACATTTTTAGCACCGAGATTATTGTTTTTATGCAAAACATAAAATCATTATTTTTTAGGAAACTTTGCGCGACAACACAAAATGTTCTGAGATACACTTAAAAATGCTTTAATAAGTTTTTTACATTTTAAAATATTTTTGTAATAATACATTATTATTTAATGAGACTAGATAGTCATGTACTCGCGTGAGCCAGAACACCATGTCCACAGACTTGTCCGGACTTCCCAAGAAGACGTAGACACCAAGCATCTTAGCAAGCATATAAAAACACAATCAGCCAAAGTATAGTACAGTAGTACGAATTATCCATATGAAAATAAGAACCGATCTCACACGCAATTTGGCGCGTCGTCAGAAAAAGAAAAAAAGTTTATCAGTTTTGCTAATTCTCACGCGCCTGAGAATTGTTTAAGTCTCAGTCACCCATAAAAATATGCATCAGTTACACAAAAAAGTGCAACTCGTTGCAGTTGTATTTTTTTTAAACTGCAGTTACACTTTTTTGAGGTGATTGAGACTTAAAAAAAAATCAGTCACGTAATAGGCACTCCCAAAGTTTATTGCTGCATCTAGCTTGACCGTTGTCACTATCCTCGCAACCCACAAGCGACCTCACGCCCTCACCTATCCATCCACTATCCTCCACGCCGTGACTGTACTACTGACGGCTGCATATGATGGAGGCGCGACGGCAAGCAAGCCAAGTGTTCGACCAAATTCCCCGCCCCGAAGCCCGCCATGCATCCCCCCTTCCTCCTCCTCCTCCTGCTGCTCGCCGGCGCTGCCGCCGCCACGCCGCCGAATGCGTACCCTTGCGCGTCGGCCGCGGCCAGCTCGTACCCCTTCTGCAACGGCTCGCTCTCGTTCCCCGCCCGCGCGCGCGCCCTCGTCTCGCTCCTCACCCTCGACGAGAAGATATCCCAGCTCTCCAACACCGCGGCGGGCGTGCCGCGCCTCGGGGTCCCGCCCTACCAGTGGTGGTCCGAGTCCCTCCACGGCCTCGCCGACAACGGGCCCGGCGTCAACTTCTCCTCGGGCCCCGTCGCCGCGGCCACCATGTTCCCCCAGGTCATCCTCTCCGCCGCCTCCTTCAACCGCTCGCTGTGGCGCGCGCTGGCCGAGGCCGTCGCCGTGGAGGCGCGCGCCATGCACAACGCCGGCCAGGCCGGGCTCACCTACTGGGCGCCCAACATCAACGTCTTCCGCGACCCTCGCTGGGGCCGCGGTCAGGAGACCCCCGGTGAGGACCCGGCCGTCATCGCCGCCTACTCTGTCGAGTATGTCAAGGGCTTCCAGGGGGAGTACGGCGACGCCAAGGAAGGCAGGATGATGCTCTCCGCCTGCTGCAAGCACTACGTCGCCTATGATTTGGAGAAATGGGAGGGCTTCACTCGGTATACCTTCAATGCCAAGGTGAAGCGTTTGCTCTTATCAATCTTTTGGTCTTCTATAATACCAAAGGTCATTTTGGTTTTCGCACAGTGCTATCTAACTTACTAGACTATGCTGGCTATTCACTCATTAAGCATGACAGACTATATCTGCTCATGATTATACAGCTAATTTTCAGAACTTAATATCACGCTAGCAAACTGATCTACCATTCCGTGCACAGAAAAACAATACTACATACTAATGATTTAATTATTTCTATACCCAAAAACTTCTGAGTTAAGTGATGCTGAGAACCAAGTGCCATATGCGTGCCAGGTTCGACAATGCGACCTAACACACTTATATTCATTGACAGAGTCGCCTTTGTGAACAATATATCCAATCAAAGAACCTAAATATTATCTCGGAATCTGGTGTAGAATTGTTTTGAACTTCTAATTCAATTTTTAAATGGTACATCCATTGTTGGTAGGTAAATGAGCAAGATTTTGAGGACACATACGAACCTCCTTTCAAGAGCTGCATCCAGGAGGGTCGTGCGAGTTGCTTGATGTGTTCATACAACCAGGTGAATGGTGTTCCAGCATGCGCGCGCAAAGATCTACTGCAGAAGATCAGGAATGAATGGGGATTTCAAGGGTACTGCTTGCTCTCCTTTGAATTGCCCTCTATTGCATGAGCCTTGAACTAATTCCAGTGCTCATTTATTTCTGAAGCTATATCGTATCTGACTGTGATGCTGTGGGAATAATTCGTGAATACCAATCATACACAACTTCAGATGAAGATTCAGTAGCGATTGTTCTTAAGGCTGGTAAGGGGACTGAAATCCTCTGTTTCTCTGAGCATTACATTAGGGATTTTATTAGTATGTTGCTGTCTTTCTACACTACGAAATGTAGTTCTTAGCTCAATAAACATTAAAAAAGCAAACACTAGAGACATAATATCAATTTTCGAGTCCAGCTAATTTGAACTCCATTCCGAGGCTTCCACTTTCTGTTTACAGTGTGGCATCTTCCCAAAACAAAATTTGAACTGAAACACCTTGCCAAATTTAGCATGAGGAAGGTGCAACATCTTCTCGAAATAGAATTCGTTGACAACCTTCCGTATATCATTCTACCAAGTGAATTATATTGCTGAATTTGTTTCCTGTTTTTTAAGGAATGGATATCAACTGTGGGTCTTTCCTGGTTCTGCGTACAAAGTCGGCACTTGAGAAAGGAAAGATACAAGAAGAAGATATCGACCATGCTCTTTTTAATCTGTTTTCTGTTCAGTTACGTCTTGGACTTTTTGATAAAGTCAGTGGGAATCAATGGTTCGCTCAACTAGGCCCCAGCAATATTTGCACAAAGGAGCACAGGGAGCTTGCAGTAGAAGCTGTAAGGCAGGGTACTGTCTTGTTGAAGAATGATAACAGTTTCTTGCCTCTGAAGAGAAGCGAAGTTAGTCATATTGCTATCATTGGACCGGCAGCAACTGACGCATACATAATGGGTGGAGATTACACAGGTCTAAATCACTCGACTCATTTAAGCACCCCTTATTCTTCTACCCTAGTACATAAACTAATGTTAGTTTCACTATGTTCAGGTGTTCCCTGTGACCCTATCACCTTTCTTAAAGGCATGAAAGCCTTTGTTCCGCAAACAACCGCTGCTGCTGGATGTAAGGATATATCATGTAACTCAACAGAGGGATTTGGCGAAGCCATTGAAGCAGCTAGAAGAGCCGATATTGTTGTTGTGATTGCTGGGTTGAACCTGACTCAGGAGACCGAAGATCTTGATAGGGTGACCCTTCTCCTTCCAGGCAAGCAGATGGACCTCGTAAATAGCGTCGCTAGTGTAACAAAGAAGCCCATTGTGTTGGTTATCACAGGCGGTGGTCCAGTCGATGTTTCTTTCGCAAAGCAAGATCCAAGAATCGCAGGCATCCTGTGGATCGGTTACCCAGGGGAAGTTGGCGGGCAAGTCCTCCCAGAAACTCTCTTTGGAGAGCACAATCCAGGTCAGTAAAAAAACTTGCAGTTGTATGCAGTCTAATGGAAAACCTTTATGGCGGCTAACCTGGTAAAACTCTGATGGCAGGAGGAAAATTGCCTATTACATGGTACCCTGAATCCTTCACCGCGGTTCCAATGAACGATATGAACATGAGAGCCGACCCTTCACGCGGTTACCCTGGGAGAACATACCGGTTTTACACGGGAGACGTGGTATATCCTTTTGGACACGGGTTGAGCTACTCAAAGTACTCATACAACGTCTTACAGGCTCCAAGGAGAATCAGCCTGTCACGTTCAACAGTTCCAGACCTCATCAGCAGGAAGCCTGCATACGCACGGAGGGACGGGCTGGACTACGTCCAGGTTGAAGACATCGCGTCATGTGAATCCCTAGCATTCTCTGTCCACATCTCGGTCGCCAACGAGGGTGCCATGGACGGGAGCCATGCCGTCCTGCTCTTCGCGAGATCGAAGTCGAGCGCTCCAGGGTTCCCTCTGAAACAGCTGGTCGCCTTTGAGCGCGTCTACACGGCCGCTGGTGGATCAACCACCGTGCAGATCAGTGTAGATCCCTGCAAGCTCATGAGCGCAGCCAACGCTGAAGGCAGAAGGGTGCTGCTCCTGGGACCCCATCATCTGATGGTGGGAGACGAGGAGCATGAGCTCGTCATCGAAGCTTGAGATGGAAGTTTATGTATCGGGCCTGTGTTATTTGTAGATGCTGGATTCGGAACAGTCGGGGTACACTTGTGTACAGCTTTACGGAAATCATGTTGTAAAGATTCATTGGATGTATCATGTATTGTTGTACAGTACGGTCGAACCGAATGGAGTAGAAATGCCAGCAATAAATTTCACCACTTTCTGCTCCTAACCTAGCGCCGCCGCTAGGGGAAAGAGCTCTTTTCGGCCGGCGGACGAGCTGGGGCCTCTCCCTCCGCTTGGTGGCAAGAGGAAAAGGGAGGGGATCCTGTCTTCTCTGTTTTTACATGGTAGTTAGGATTTTGATAGTTTTGGCATAGTGTGTCGTTGGGGCGATGGAAGCGACACCCTGACAAAAAAATCTGTCTCAATTCTACTCCCGCACTAGCGTTTTTCTTCATAGAGGTGTCTTGGAGTTGGTGGCATCGTGCTCTTGCCGATCTTTCGGATCGGTGGTTTTAGTGTTCATGGATGGTGTCGGCGAGGAGGTGACGGCGACCCCATCAGGTGTGTCTTTCCTTCTGCTTTGTCCCTGTTGCTGTGGCATTGTCTTGGACTTCATGGTGAAACAGAGAGGATGTGTCGTGCAGGAGTACGCAGACTATTGTCTATGCAGGTGGTGTATCATGTTTTGGCTTTGTGATTTAAGGTTGACAATTTTGATTTGCTTGTCTGCGGATAAGTCAGTTTTGAAGTTTGATGGCTTGTCCGGGGACATGTTGACGCGGTCTGATTCTTTCTACGATAATGGTTTTGCTTCAGCCTAACTATTTTCAAGGTACGTAAAGCTGCTGATCAGCGATGAAGTCGCATTGAGCTCACGTGAATAGGTGATCTGTCTTCCGTCATTCCTGTTATCCTTTTTTTTTGAGAGAAACACTGGTGTTATCTTAGGAGAGGGTGGTAGGCGTTAGTTTTTTTTGCATAAATTTATCGTATCTTTACAAGTACATAATTTCAGTGTGTATGTATCTTGTAACCTGATCTTTTTATATAAATAAGAAACATATTACCATATTAAAAAAATTCACCACTTTTGTTATTGTCGTGACATCATTGTTCGTGATTAAGAAGGAGCAACAGATCCGTTGCCGTGTGTCAACCACATCTGATTCTGATCCAACAGAACTTGCCTGTCCCGCTTGGATTGGATTGGCTTTGGCTTGCCTCCCTTTCCATCCCCGTCCACCTCGCTCGCGCATCACAACAAACGCGCTGCGCTCTCGCCCCGCTTCTTCCGGAACTCTCCTCCCCGATCCCCGTCCCCATCCCTCATCGCCATGGCCTCCGCCGTCGCCGTCCCCGCCTCGTCCTCGCCCCTCGCCTGCCACGCCGCTGCCAGCTCGCCCGCGCGGCGCCTCGGACACGCCCACGCGCTCCCGCCCGCCCGCGGCCCGCGCTCCCCGGCCCTCAGCGCGGTCTCCGCCGGGGACCGCTGGGACGCCGTCGGCCGGCGCGCGTCGGTGGTGGTGCGCGCGGTCCAGGGACAGGACACCACCATCCAAGGTATGCGCGCCAACCAACTTGACTCGATCGTTCCTCAGCTCGCCAAATCGCCTGCGTGTACTACACTTGATCTGTGCTCTGTCGTGAGATTCCGATGGCGAAAATACCCATCCGATTAAGGAGGGCGTCTGCGTGAAATCACGCGACCAAACATCTTTGTTTGAACTGAGATGCCAATCAGCCATGTTCGAGGTGTTAGGATCGATCGTAGAGACAGCGTCGCGCACCGCTCGAATATAGACGAGGCTGGTTTTAGGAGCAGCTCTGCAGGAGCAACACTCGACATCTATGCTTTGGCCTGCTTGCTACTAAATGTATGCATCTGCCGTTTTTTCGAATGTAGAGTTGCGACTATGTTCACTCCGTAGCTCTTCTATCACACGCGTGTGTTAATGTGTAGCACGCACCTGGCCACATGCAGTGCAGCGCGCACGAACATTGATGTCGCTGTACTTGCTCGCTAGCTGGTTCAGTTGTATGGATGAGGATGACCAAACTTGGGCACACGCACACCATTGCTATTGTCACACGACTGTTTTTATGGTCGGCACTTGAATCTAACTACTATGGAATCATATACAGTAGCTGCGAGCTGTTGTAGGTTGTTCAATAGTGGAGTAGTTCAATGTATTGATATCCTTGTTTCTTGCTTCATGGAGATTTACTACAGTATTGTAGTCCCTGAAACACTACTGCACTTAAGGTAAAGAGGTTGGACCACATCATTAGCTTGAGAGGACTGAATGTATTTCACATCACTCACTCCCTTCAGCATTATTGTGTTTTGTTGCCCCCTGACACATAAGCAAACAAATCTCAGGTCTCTCCATAAAAATCATTTTATTTGTTTGGGAACATTGTAAGTGAATTATAAAAGCAAGGGCCTATGATGGGTGTAGGGTGATTGAATTTCCATTTGCCAGTTTTTTCTATGTTAAAACGACATTCAGAAATACCAGAATTCGATTGTTTAAACTGCAAACATGATAAGGCTATAAAGCGCAAAACACAGCATGGAGATATTGTGAGCTGTTTAATTGCAGTAACGAAAGCATTTTTTTCTGTGAATACTTGATCTCTTGGTTTATTTAAGTTTATTCAAGGCGTAGTGTTCTGAATGTAAGCATTCCATGGTTTTGCATTAGTAGTTTTGTGCAGGTATTTTTAGTCTGAATTGAAAAATCTAAGATATATTATGCAAATCAGACACTAAAAGAACAATTCCATCTTGTTTGCACTGCATTGATGAAGTATGGCCCGTTAATAATGAAAAGCTAGTGGTCCTAAATCAGTATGAGACATGGAAATAATATCTGCCCTCTCACGCTGATTTTTTTTTGTTCCTGTAAATGTGGTTCTATAGAATTTCTCAGTTTGGATGGAATTTCTCTGATCTAGTATTAGGATTTGACCTTACACCTTACAACGATTAGAACTTTTATGACTGAGGAAGCAAGGGCGAGTACCTCTAAGTTACGAAAACTCGGTCAATTTGGCCTGGTACAGGATTGTAGGATCACTGGACATGGGCACAATGGCATAAAAAGTTAAAAACACTGTCATCAATGTTGCTTATCGACTGCTTGAGTTAGATCATTCTATGTTTCATTGGCTTGGCAGATTTTACGTAATCTACGCTTCCGCCCAAGCTACATGATCTTAACACTTCTTCTTGGTGCTCATAAAACTGAAAACTCTGCAACTTTGTTGATTTGCTTTTTGTCAAGCTGTATTCCTTTCATCAATTGATACATTCATAATTATACACTGTGATACTGTCCATTTTTTTGTAGTTCCTGATGTCACTAAGGCAACATGGCAGTCACTTGTTATCGAGAGTGAGCTTCCTGTCCTTGTTGAGTTCTGGGCCTCATGGTGCGGACCATGCAAAATGATCGATCCAATCATTGGTAAGCTGTCAAAGGAGTATGAAGGGAAGCTGAAATGCTACAAGCTCAACACGGACGAGAACCCAGACATAGCAAGCCAGTACGGCGTACGGAGCATCCCGACCATGATGATGTTCAAGAACGGCGACAAAAAGGACTCGGTGATCGGAGCCGTGCCTGAAAATACGCTGGTCACGTGCATTGAGAAATTCACCGAGAGGTAAAATGTCGAACGGACCTCCTGGACAGAGTTAGTACTTTGCATTCCACGTCTCTGTTTAGATCATCGAAGGCATCTGCAAAATCTTTCTATACCTGTGTGTAGATAGTATTGGAAGATCACTTATGTGTCATCAATAAGTAGAATTGAGGAAGTCTTATGTTGAAAGTCCCCAGGAAGCCTGGTTCCATTGTACCAATTCTTTTGGCTGTAGATATACATATATGACATGACTGTCAAGGGTCATATTCTGTAGTACATATTTCCTGTCAGTTGGTGTGATCGTTTCCCACTTAACCTGAATATGTGATTGACTATCTAGGCCTTGTTTGTGAGAATAATTCCTACACCATCTGTATGATTCTTTAGTCTTTTATTACTAGTTGGTGGTGTGTGAGAATTGAGATAAAGAGTTGCACTCGTTGAGGGAATAATACTCTTTTTGGATTATCCTGATACCAGACGAAACATATCATTAATCGATCAAAACAAATCTATAGGACTTAGAAAAACTCTGTTCTTGGAACACAACCAAGGTCCCCTCTAGACTTTGAATGCGAAATATTCTACTCCCTCCGATCCATATTAGTGGGCATAGCTTTGTCTAAATTCATATGTATCTAGTTAAGTATTTAGACTAGATACATGTGTATCTAGACAAAGTTGTGCCCACTAATATGGATCGGAGGGAGTAGAATGGAGGGAATACATTGCAGTCACAAACAGGACCGATAAGTGTGTCCGATTCGAATTCGATCACGTCTTCCTGAGATGGGACCAAGAGAATTGTGAGGGCATCTCCAACAGCCCCCACCAAACGGATATGAATTGTGTCCACTTTGAACTGTTTTGATTTTCAGAACCTTACCTCGAACTTCTCTTCCGCTCGGATTTAGATGACTCACATAAGCATGACATATATGTATGTCACATTCGAGATCGCTACTTTTCTTTTGCTGAAAATGGTTCCTGGACCACCTCTTGGTGAAACTATTTTCAAATCTAACCTCTCAGATCGGCGTCGATGAAGATGGAGGCAACATCGCGCAGCTCAGTGCGAAGATTTTCGTGGCATCCAGACACAGGTTTCGACATGCTGGAGACAAGCTGCACGATTTGTAAACAGATAAAAAGTGTTAAACCGAAGTGTTAACTTGTGCTAGATTTGGTTGGCCTCTGCGAGATCTGAAGCAGTACGGTACGGACGGTGAAGTTTTAAACCGGTGGGCGGCCGGAACAAGGGCCGATCAACCCACGTCCTGGTAGTGTAAACGGTGGGCGACGCCGCCGACGTGTATGCACGCATCCATCCGTGGGATTCAATGCACCGGTGACCCCGCTCCCTCCGGCCGGTCCCGTCAGTCCTACTAGCTGACACCACACCACACCACAATACAGTTCGTCAATCAGTACACACACGGCCGAGCACTGAACAAGTGTGCCCCTACCTTTTTTGTTTCTGAACATAAATTGTGCCCCTGCTTGCGCTGCTGGTGTTAAACGTGTACCGAAGCCCATCACATGACGATCAATGATTTCCTCGACTCTTCTCTCCCTCCACCTGCCGCCGTGTGCGCTGTGCCGGTGCCCCTCGCCGCCGGCGCGCGGCGGAACGGCACGCGCTCTCTCGTCTCTTCCCAATCTCCATGCGCGGCACCTACCGGACCAAATGCTCGCGCGCGCCAACACAGGGGCGCCTCGTTGCATAAGAGCACACCGGGGGCTCTAAGGCCTCTCGTACTGAACGATTTTATGTCCGACACCCCTAATCGAATCTCTATACTTAGAGACAGATTCTACTGGGTTTTGGACATCGTGCCAGGCTTAGTCCTGACAGCGCTAGCCTGCCTGTCATAGACACGAATGCACTATGATTTGTGAAGTTTTTGCATATAAAATGCATGCATACATAATAATCTAAACTAAACCTAATCTAGCCAAAGTGGCGGAAGAGATCGTCCCAGCCGTCGGTCGGCTCCCTCTTGACCTCACCGGTGTCTGGTCCGGTTGCCGGCAGCTCGGCTTCGTCGTCCTCGGACGACGATGCCGACTTCACGCCCGGAGAAGGCCTCTGCATACTCCAAGCTCGTTGACTGGACGGAGTTGAAGGAGAGGCGCGTCGTCTCGGCTATCTGCGCTTGGAACAACGCCTCGACCTCCTCCTCTGTCATCTGGCGCGCCGGAGCGACCGACGAGCCCTCGCCGTCCTCCGTCTTCACCTTCTTGCTAGTCCGGCTAGGACCGAAGCGGCGGGCCTAGTCTGGCGTGGTGGCGGGGCAGACCAGGTCGGCTCATTCTTCAAGGCGAGGGGGAGCGTCTTGCCGCGCGATGCAGTCGACGTCATTGCCAAATGCGAGGACGACCCGCGCGACGTGTCCGGCTTCGGCGTACGCGGCACCGGCGCCAACCACGGGGCTCGCTGCGCGAGAGGGACAAAGCCACGCTCGGCGAGGACGGCCTCAAAGTTGCGGCCGCCCCACCAGTGGTGGCGTCATTCCCTGTTCCACGCCACCGGCTTGTACAGGCCGGTGTGGTTGTTGATGGACGCCTGGCGCTCCGCGGCGAGAAGCGGGCGCCACCGCAGACTGTTAACCGCGTACGCCGGGTCTTCGCGTTGCTCCAGCGTCAGATCCAGGCGGCGGCCGAGGATGAGCGCGTCGAGCCCGACCCCTTCGTCCGGCAGGGGAGGGACGACGTATCCCATGGCGCTGCCCACCGCCCGGGCGCTCAACCGCCATGAACTCGGCCTCCTCCAGCCGGATGTTGGTCCTTAATGGTGCATGTCGCCGCTGACTCTGCCTCGATGTTGTGCGCCATCGTCGGTGGAGAAAGAGGAGAGGAAGAGGTGGTGTTCAGTGGGAGGTAGAGGAAGATGGGGCGTCGGTGGGAGGGAGACGCAGATCATATAACCGCGGGAGAGCCACCGCCGGCGGTTCCCGAGGCCGCCATATGTGGAGGAAGAGGAGAGGAAGAGGTGGCGTTCAGTGGTTCGGAGAGGAAGAGGGGGCGTCGGTGGGAGGGAGACGCGACTCACATAACCGTGGGAGAGCCACAACCGACAGTTCCCGAGGCTGCCACTTACTCCGGCTGACTGACGCGGCCGTTCAATGTGGAGCATCGCAACGGTTTGCCGCCTTGCCGGCGTTGGTACGTACACCCGGAAGGTGTTCAAAACTTTGCGCGTGAATCGTTATTGGACCTTTGGGGAGTGCCGCTTTGGACGAACTCTAAAAGTTGACCGGACACATATCTGGCACCTCCCAAACGAATCCCGATTAGGGGTGCCGAACACACATTTAGACACGCCCGGTGGAGATGCTGTGGATAGCACTAGCACCAACCGAACCATGCTGCTGCGTCCGTGCCTTCGGCCACTCCCACGACATTGGATGTCCCCAGAAAAAAAGAAGTGGCCAGTGGCCAACGTCGGGATCGATCACCAGCCCAACCACCGCCGTACGTATGCCGGCTGGCCGTCGCTGCTGTCGTGAGCTCTCGGGCGTGCCGTACGACATGGCAGCTCTGCACTAGTAGAAAACAGGCTAAAGGAACAAACTCTAAAACCCCATTTGTCCCGGTCATACTGCAAACCGGGACAGATGGGGCATAAAACCCGCCGAGCGCTTCAGGCGACACCCATTTGTCCCGGTTCCAGCCACGAACCGGGACAAATGAGGTAGCACCCGTCGAGTGCTTCAGGCGACACCCATTTGTCCCGGTTCCAGTCACGAACCGGGACAAATGTCATGGTTTCAGTTACGCGCGCGCGGAAGCCGAGCCATCGCTGCGTTTTTTCGACGCGCACGGAAGACGAGCGGAAATACGGCGCCGCCGGCGATTCCTCTGCACTCCGGCGATTAATTCCTCTGCTCTCCGCTGGCGATTCATCTTCCTCTCCGGCGCTATAAAATGCACTGCACAGTACGACTCCTCCACACACCATCTCTCCGGCTCCTTCACACACCATCTCTCCTCTCTTTTCTCCGGTCCTATGGAGCCACTTGCGCGTCCACCTCGGTCCGAGTTGTACTGCTACAAGAAGGAAGGCATGCGGTTCAAGGTGTGGGTCACCCTTCGTGCATGGCGCGTGGAGAAGTGGATCCGCGACGTGAAGAACTACTTCCTCGACGCCGCTCCGATCAAAGTCGTTGGACTCGATTGCGAGTTCACCGACCCTCGACGGAAGGATACTCCGCAGTGCGCCGCCGTCCTTCAACTCTCGGTGGCGACCGAGACTCTTGTCTTCCAAATTTGTAAAGCTGATCGGGTGCCACAGGTCCTCGTGGATTTCTTAGGTGATGAGACAATCAAATTCTACGGCGTGGCAATCCATAATGACATGAAGATGCTAGCCTACTACGGAATTATTATTCGGTCCGCGGTCGACCTGCAGAGGGATCGCCGAAATCCTACCGGCAATTTTACTCCTAGTCTATATGCTCTCTCTAATGCGGTCATTGGGAAAAATCTTGAGAAGAAGAAGAAATACAAGAAGAAGAAGAACACAGACGACGACAAGGAAGACACGTTAGAACAAGACCTAATTTTCGGATGGGGCAACGTTCCATTGAGCTACGATCAAGTCGTATATGCTGCTTTAGACGCTCGCCTTGGCTTCGAGATTGCACGGAAGTGGGATAGTCTACGCGGCTATAATACGGAGTATGATCATCTTAATGTCGTTGATGAGTAGACTATCTATGTATTCCGTTACGCAAAAATTCTGTGTGCGCGTGTTCTCTTGTATTGACCGAAATATATCTAAAGTTTGCAAAAGTGTTTTCAAATTCCAAAGTTTGCAAAAGTTATTTAAAACAGAAAACAGAAAATGGTTTTGTATTAGTTAGTCAAATTCAAACACTTTTCATATTCATAGTTTTTCCAAAATCCAAAGTTTGCAAAAGTTATTTAAAACAGAAAACAGAAAAAGAAAAGAAAAAAAGAAAAAAAAATGAAAAAACCTCCATCTGTCCCGGTTTCAGTCACAAACCGGGACAAATGGGCCTCCTTGTTGTCCCGGTTTGTGACTGAAACCGGGACAAAGGGGGGGTGCCTATATATACTAATCAGCAGCCCCCTCCCAAAATCATTGGAGGCATTTTTTTTTAAATGGAAGGAGGGGGTGTGCGTTAGTCTGTTTTTTTTTGTATGCATGCAAGGTGTTTGATGAAATGCCCAAGAGAGTTCACGAAATGATTTGATGTACACTTAAAGAAGTTTATTCTTCTTTTCGATCAAGGTTAATTTTTCTCTAATTTCATTTGTAATTAATTGATACCGTGCATGTTCAGTGTTTATTTGTCGATGTTCTGTAATGGTTATTGATGTAGTTCATTATATAATGCAGATGGACCGACAATGGATGTATGGTGACCGACGCACTGCCGAGTACATGACAGGTTTGAGGAAATTTCTAGAGAAAGCCCAGGCCCACAGTACCAATGGTTTCATGTGTTGTCCATGTGTGAACTGTCAGAATAAGACAGATCACCCAAACGTGAGAACCCTTCAAAGTCATCTTATTCGGCATGGTTTCATGCCCAGCTATAATTGTTGGACGAAGCACGGAGAAAAAGATGTTATGATGGAAGACAATGAAGAAGAGGAAGATGATGACAACTATCCTATGTTCCCGGAGATTCTGCAACGAGGGAAGCTGAAGCTGAAGAGGCACCAGATGAGCCCACTGACGATCTTGGTAGGGCCATTGTTGATGCAAAGAGAGAGTGCGGAACTGAAAAGGAGAGGTTGAAGTTCGACCAGATGTTAGAGGATCACAAGAAATTGTTGTATCCAAGTTGCGAAGATGGTCAGAAAAAGCTGGGTACCATACTGGAATTACTGCAGTGGAAGGCAAAGTGTGGTGTGACTGACAAGGGATTTGGAAAGTTGCTGCAGATAATTAGGAAGATGCTTCCAAAGGTCAACGAGTTGCCCGACAGCACGTACGAAGCAAAGAAGATTGTGCCCTCTAGGATTAGACGTGCATAAGATACATGCCTGCCCTAATGACTGCATCCTCTACCGCGGTGAGTATGAGAATTTGGATGCATGTCCAGTATGCACTGCATTGCGGTATAAGATCAGACGAGATGACCCTGGTGAAGTTGAGGGTGAGCGTCCCCGGAAGAGGGTTCCTGCCAAGGTGATGTGGTATGCTCCAATAATACCACGGTTGAAACGCCTGTTCGCGAATAAAGAGCATGCCAAGTTGTTGCGACGGCACAAAGAGGACCGTAAGAAAGACGCGATGTGTAGACACCCCGCTGATGGGTCGCAGTGGAGAAAAATTGAGAGAGAGTTCCCGGAATTTGAAGATGACGCAAGGAACTTAAGGTTTGGTCTAAGTACAGACGGCTTCAATCCGTTTGGGGAGCAGAGCAGCAGTCATAGCACATGGCCTGTGACTCTATGTATTTATAACCTTCCTCCTTGGTTGTGAAGCGAAAGTTCATTATGATGTCATTGCTCATCCAAAGCCCGAAGCAACCCGACGACGACCTTGATGTGTACCTCAGGCCATTATTTGAAGAACTTTTACAGTTGTGGCGGGAAGAAGGTGTACGGGTGTGGGATGAGCACAAACATGAGGAATTTGACCTACGAGCTTTGCTTTTTGTAACAATTAACGATTGGCCTGCTCTTGCTAACCTCTCAGGGCAGTCGACCAAGGGGTACAATGCATGCACACACTGTCTGGGTGAGACTGAATGTTTATATTTGGATAAATGTAAGAAGTGTGTGTATCTGGGGCATCGTCGATTTCTTCCGATCAGGCATACCGCAAGGAAGAAAGGCAAGCATTTTCAAGACGAGGCTGATCACAGTAGGAGGCCTGTCAACCGTACTGGTGAAGAAATATTTGATATGGTCAAGGATCTAAAAGTAATCTTTGGAAAGGGTCCTGGAGGACAACAGGTTCCGAAAAACGCTAACGGGAACGCACCCATGTGGAAGAAAAAATCTATATTTTGGGAGCTACCATATTGGAAGGTCCTAGAGGTTAGATCTGCTATCGACGTGATGCACGTGACGAAGAATGTTTGCGTGAAACTGCTAGGCTACTTGGGCGTGTACGGGAAGAAAAAAGATACAGAGGAAGCACGGGAGGACCAGAAACGTGTGAAACAACGAGACGGCCTAAGTCCCAAACACTACGAAGGTCCTGCCAGCTACGCTCTTACCAAACAAGAGAAAGTAATATTCTTTGAATGCCTGAGCAGTATCAAGGTCACGGCTGGGTTCTCGTCGAATATAAAGAGGATAGTAAATGCGAGACTCCAAAAATTTCAGAACCTAAAGTCTCATGATTGCCACGTGATTATGACGCAATTGCTTCCGATTGCACTGAGGGGGCTAGTACCGGAAAATGTTCGAGTACCCATTGTGAAGCTTTGTGCATTCCTCAATGCAATATCTCAAAAGGTATCGATCCAGCGGTTCTACCAGGGTTGCAAAATGATGTGGTCCAGTGTCTTGTCAGTTTTGAGTTGGTGTTCCCTCCATCCTTCTTCGATGTTATGACGCATCTCCTGGTTCACCTAGTCGAAGAGATTCAAGTTCTCGGTCCTGTATTTCTGCATAATATGTTCCCATTTGAGAGGTTCATGGCAGTCTTAAAGAAATATGTGCATAACCGTGCTAGGCCAGAAGGAAGCATCTCCAACGGCTACGGTAACGAGGAGGTCATTGAGTTCTGTGTTGACTTTATTCATGACCTTAAGCCGATAGGTGTTCCACAATCACGATATGAGGGTAGACTTAGTGGAAAAGGCACACTTGGAAAGAAAACAAAAATTTGTATGGATGAACATTCTTTCACTGAAGCACACTATACAGTTCTACAAAGTGCTACCTTGGTGGCCCCGTATATCGATGAACACAAGAATCTTGTACGCTCTCTACACGCGGGGAAGTCTGACAACTGGATTGTACGTACACACATGGCGACGTTCGGCGGTTGGTTGCGAGCACATCTTGAAAATAAAGACAAGGTTGATGAACAGTTACACTTGTTGGCCAGGGCACCATCTACAACTATATGTACTTTCCAAGGGTACAAGATAAATGGGAATACATTTTACACGAGTGTCCAAGATAAAAAGAGCACGAACCAAAACAGTGGTGTTCGCATTGATGCAACAAACAACAATGGGCAGAAGAACATATATTATGGTTGCATAGAGGAGATATGGGAACTTGACTATGGACCTTCTTTTAAGATCCCTTTGTTTCGGTGCAAATGGGTCAATCTGAAAGGCGGGGTTGAGGTAGACAAGATGTACGGAATGACAACAGTGGATCTAAACAATCTTAAGTACAGAGACGAACAATTCGTGCTAGCCAATGATGTGGCTCTGGTTTTCTATGTGAAAGACATGTCTAGCAGACCCAAAAAAAGAAACATCCTGGGAATGGAGGAGCCGAGGCGTCACATAGTTCTTTCAGGAAAAAAGAAACATTGTGGGAGTGGAGGACAAGACAGACATGTCAGATGATTATAATAATTTTGATGAAATTCCGCCTTTCGTAGTGAACATTGACCCAATCATCAAGTTGATTGAAGAAGATGCTCCATGGTTCCGACGCAGAAGAACTGGCGGTGTTGTGTGATGGAGATGTTGGTGCGATATGTAATAATTAATATATTAAACTTTTTATATGAAGAAGATGCTCCATTTTTACCTGCATTTCAAATGGATCCGTCGGCGTTGATAGAACAAAACACACCATTTCACCTGCATACAGCCCCACGGTGGCTCTTGATGAGTGCCTGCATATCAAATGCACCGTGGGGCGTATGCAGGGAATCCGAGTAATTTGTATATATTGAAGGGGTTACGGTGCAGAAAACAATAATTTTTCTAGCGAACGAAACCCTAACTAGACAGGATCTATCTATCTAGTACATGCGATAACGGTGGCGGAACGGGTTACATTACCTCCATGTAGACCGATAGCGGGGATTACGCTCCCGCACAAGCGTTGACGATGAAGTCGTACGTAGCCGACCTCGAGGTCGCGGAGAACTTGCCGCGATGACGAAGACGATGACGCCGGGGTGTCGATGATGATCTGCGTCGACGGGCGTCGGGAGGAAGAAGGCAGAGCGCCAACACCAGGGGTGGTGCGCCGGCGGCAGAGGGGAGGGGGGCGCGGCGGCTGCAGGGGCGAGACGACGTCGCCCAGGCTACTCAAAAGGAGTTACCTCCGAGCACTCACAAACATACGGAGCTTAGCGACAACCCCCGGTCATTCAGATCCAGCTGAAATCGCAGGGGTAGATCTTATCTGGAATTCTGTAGAGCAACGGCGCTCAGCGGTATAGCTTAGGTGGAGAGAGGGGGCAAAACGGGCGGAGAAACAGCTCGGCCGGCCTGCAATACAATTAATTGTATTTTCCAATGAATTAATCCAATTAATATGCCTTGGTATATAAAGGGGGAAGGGGTGTGCAAACTCCCTGGCTCCCCCATGTGGGACTAAACAAAGGAGGAGGGGGTGGTGCGCCCCCACCATGGGCTGGCCGAACCCCCCATGGGGCCCACCCCTTGCTTGGTGCGGCTCCCTCTTCTTGGTCCCTTTAGGGCCCATGTAGGTGGGAGCCCCCTTTTTCCTTTATTTAATTAATATTAAATTAATATAAAAATCACATTAATTCATAATTAATATATTTATATATAATTCAATATCCCATGACTCCGAAACTATTTCGGAACCACCCGAACAACTTTCGGACATTCCTGGAACCATTCCATACCTCCCCGGAACTCCTTCCGGACCACCGGAACTCTTTCCGGATCATTTCTCTCTCTCCAACAAATTCCTATAATATTCCAGAACCTATCTCCTGGTGTCGCTAAGACCTTAAGTTTGTTACGCTACGGTTCGAGAACACTCCAGACATGGTCGAGACACTCCGCTCACCAGTGACCGTCAGGGATACCTGGAAGTATATGACGACCCCTGTGCATTCTACGAATATCGTCGTTGAACCATAAATATGATATTCATTCCCTTTGTCTATGCGATACTACCTTGTCCGAGATATGATCGTAGACACACCGATTTCTTTGTTGTATCTCGTTACCGACGAAGGTTATTAACTCGTCTGTGATATTACATCTTCATGACCTAGTCATAAACTGTGCAGCTATATAGATGCAATATCACCGAGTGGGCCCAGAGTATCTTTCCATTACAAGAATGAACAAATCCCGCTCTTGATCCTTACGTCTCGATGCTCTTTCGGAATACCCAAGATGGACACCGTTATTGTCATGCTATATAAGACACAACGTTTGATGCTCTCAAAGCACCCCTACGAAGCATTAATAAGTTCGGTCTCACGGTTTAAGGAATAAGCTATCATATTCTTATCTATTGCAAATGACAAACATCGTAATACGATCTTATTGCAATACTTTGCGTATGTCCATCACCTTATTCAGCTAACAAGATGACCCCATTGTCAACCGACGTCATTGTCCTTGATCGGAAATCTCGATCAACTGTTGCCCAATGGACTAGCTCATATAGAGGCTTGCTAGGGACCTGGTTGTCTATGTATCACACGTGCATTAATAATTCCGATTAATACAGTTATAGCATAATACACAAACCTATTATAAACTTATGAGATAATGCAATAAATACTACTTATTTATTTGCCTCTAGGGCATATCTCCTTCAGTCTCCCACTTGCACTAGAGTACAAATAAACTAGCTGCATTTTACTTCATCAGAATCCCTTATCAAATAAGAATCATTTGATAATGCTCGCTAGTGGAATAGTGTCACTGCACAATCCATGATCGTACATGCTCTTGCGATTCGCTGATATCAACTTGCTTGATATCACCACGTTGTCCAACAACATATATACAAATACCGTAACTAAGTGAGACTTCTGTTTCCCATCGCTTACTCTGATTATACTAACCAGATAACTGCTCTGAAAAACACACTCAGCCATAGAGAGCCCCTTGTAACAATTACAAACTCGCGATATCTACATACTTTCACACCAATGCAGAAAACTTGACATTCTAATGTCAATCCAACAACTAACACACCTCTACTTCCAGTAAATTCTAAATTTACTTTCATAACTGCTCTTCTTCCAAGAACATCGGTTATATTTCATCGAGTAGATAATATGGTTTCTGTATGATGTCTAATATTACATAATAGACCCACATGTCATACAACCATTACTTTCATGCATGATTACTCTTAATGATCAATTGGATTCCAAAGGACCATCCTTTTGATTCTATTCTGACTCCTCAGATATAATCCAAAACAACTCGACTAACTATTTAAAATTCCCGTTCTATTTCAAAATAGATACTAACTTTCAAATAGTTTCACAACTTCATCATATTCTATTGGTACAGTTTCACAATGTGCTAATTACACAAGATGAATTCGACTCCCACTCAAATTATGTCTCCACATATTTGATAACACGAGCTCCCACTCAAAAACATGTTATCCACATATTTGAGTTCCTAAGCTCCCACTCAAAAATATGTTCTTTACATATTCCACCTGAGTAAACGAACTATGACTCCCACTTAAATCGACATTTTGGTCAAACCAAAATCATTGATCTACCATCAATTCCGAATTTAATACAAACTACAGTATTACATTAATACAAATCCCTCAGACTTCAAGCATGTCTACATAAATGTAGTCAACAAATTTGATCTTGTCCAGGACACATTTCTTGACAAGACATGCTACCGCGTCTTTCTTATAGTCACATTTCTCATATAACACCTTATATGACGATTAAACAATCTTATTCCTCTAATAAGAATTGCAGAAACAATTACTCTCTTAATCCTTTCAAATGCAACTTGGATTTCCAGGCTCAAAAAGCCTTTGTTCGTACTCTGATATTTTCTCAACTTTCTTTGTATTCATATAGTGCACATTGATCTGTCAACAAGATCTGAAACACTTAATACAGTGCTGTGACCTGACAGCAATATTAAATATAACAACACTTTATTTAGAAGTTTCTTTCATGAAAATATTATGATCTTTATGAAGAGGATTGCAAGCAGAAAACAATTTCCTAGTCTCCCTCACTCTTAATCACCAAATTTTCATTAACAGACATATACTCTTTGGAACACCTTCCAACATAGGTCTGACACCTTATTTCAAGCTTCTAATTCCAATCCATGAACCATAATTCGAAAAATCATCTTTTCCTCAGAATTATATAGACAACAAACTGAGCTTTGTTTCTACTTGGTTTTGGAATACACTCCCATTCAATGCGAGTATCCTACAAAGAACTATTCATGTATATACCGAATTATCGTGTAATCATATACATGTCGACACTACTGTCGATCTCATGAATTCTTGTTGAGACAAACATCTATTTTCTAAAGTGGACATCGACTATAATGTTTCGAACATATTAGGAGATTCTAAGACTGATTCTGACAGACCACACTTTACTTAAAATAGAGTATGATTATAATTCCCCACATATCACTATATATGACATTATAATTTTGTGAAACAAATTTCCACAAGTCTTTTGTGTTGAAACCATAATTCAAAAATATTGTTCTTTGATCGAATTTTGTGAATACAATATTCACTAATCTTTCTTCTGAAAAACCCCATTTGATCTATTATCAAATTAATTTTAGACTCCATAATTTATCGAGCAAATACTCCTATTTACCATAATCATGGAAGAATTCGGATCATGCAATAACACCATTGATTAATCCTTAAAAATGACTCTCAATCAATTTCCTCTAGTATTGCAACTTCAATACTGCATTTCAAACTTAATCAATTTTGGCACTCGAAATACTTAAATGGACCAAAATTATCCATTACTTCTTTCATTGCCTTTAAGACTAAATTCGATGGTGTTTGTTCTTTGGACACATAATTTTATCATTCCCGCTATTATAAATGTATATCATACGCATAATGTAATTGAGATGTGATGCAAATTACTCATAACATGAAACAACTGCTTTGTTTCATAACATAAAACAACTGATTTGTTCTATATGAATAATTATGTCTTGCAACATTCAAGACACCAAACTAGATCACACCCTCACTATTACAAAATGTCTTATCAAAAACTATTGATGATAACTAATATGATATCTCGACGGCGTGAGCACTACTGGCCATGAACTTGCCATCACTTGTGCACTGTCACGTCACCCTTCGCCGCATACTTGTGATAATCAGGTATTGTTTCATAAACAGAACAAGTATTAAATACTTTTCACCAAGTATGAGAAGAATACATTTATATCTTCGTATATCAAATATACTCGTAGCGTCGAAGAACTCTTCTTCGATGGAATCAACTTTTAGAGATTTGAACTTGTTCACAAATGTGAAGAAGCTCATCAAGTCTCTATAGCATGTTCACGCACATGCTATTCACAGCTAGGAGGTAAAACACAATCTCTATTGCACTCGAGTTCTCTATCTACAAATCGTAGATATTCGTAAGCCTGAAGTAGATGTCACACAACTTCTTCGACTGAGTCTCTAGACAGATATGCTCCCCATGTGAATGGTCCGGAATTTTCTAAGCTGTCTGAACTGCTCAATTCATCTTTGAAGTGACCTCTGATCGCATCAATCACGACATATGGCTCCATGTGTTGAAACAACTTTCAACTCAGGTGCTAGGCATACGCTCATGACGACCTTCACTTCCATGAAAATATCATGATGCTTACGGAACTCATAATCTTGCTCCTTGCTATCAGAATCATATGGTCTAACTACTAACTAATGTTCTAGCACATATAGGATGTTTGTTGTGTTTGGAGAATGTTTCTAAAACCAATGTACCAGCTGATGAAGTTGGACCCGTCGGCTTCTAAGGTAGAATCCGAACTCTTGAGGAAGCAACCGAAGTGTATTTTCGTAGTCTCCAGATGTGATCGCAAAAGAGGTAAGATAAGTTTATAATATATAGTTGAGTTTTAGTTCTATAATCTCATTATCAAAACACACCACACCAAGATTATTATCCCTAAAAATAATAATGGCGATTACACGACCCTCATCCACCACACTACCCCCGATCATCACGGCCGGAAGCACATCTTCAAAGGTGGACATAACATGTCGATCACAACAACACTGTGACTCGTGCTCGATCTTTCGATCTTCCCGTGTTCCGAGGCCATATTTCTGGATATGCTAGGATCGCCAATCAAACCTCGAAGACCCTGCGCGTGCAACATGGCTTACACCCACTGTATGCGAACGACGAGATGTGTGACACCCGATCATCACGGCCTGCCTCATAACGTAGAACTTTCCTGGTGGTGCGCAACGAGGGAGAACACAATTTTGGTATTTGTAAGGGATCATCCTAATTATGATGCTACCGTTGTATATCTAGCATATAAGCAATCAATAGGATGCACACACAACAACACACAATAATGATGCAATGAAGTGCGATGTGACATGGTCGATGCGCCTGGACCTTCATGACGCCATGTACCTGGCCCCCGGCGCCCCGGCATGGCTCCGAGTCTACAGAGCCCTCCATTGCCTCCGACAGTACGAGTAATATCAAAACTTACCGTAACCATGTCACATAAAATAACGTCTCTGCAAAACAAAGTTAGACGCCTCTAGCTTTATTTAGTTTTGCAAGTTTTACGTGGCAAATAGGCTTATTCGTAAGAGAATCGCTTCCCTACCTACGAACTTTGTACCACAACGTCGATCGTATAATTGCATGTTTAAGCATCCCTTTCGGGCCCTCCATTGAAAATGTTTTGCCGACTAGAGAGAGAGAAACAGACACCCGCCAGCCACAAATACGGTGCAAGACGTATGTCAGTAGTGGAACCAGTCTCGCGTAAGCGTACGCGTAAAGTCGGTCCGGACCGCTTCATCAACTCAATACCGAAGGCATCGCAAGTGCACGCTAGAGGGTAGCAAATATAAGAAAGACACCCTCATTCAACATGAGTTCTAACCGTACCAGCAGTACTACGCATAGATCGGCTCTGATACCACTGAAGGGGTTACGGTGCAGAAAACAATAATTTTTCTAGCGAACGAAACCCTGACTAGCCAGGATCTATCTATCTAGTACATGCGATAACGGTGGCGGAACGGGTTACATTACCTCCATGTAGACCGATAGCGGGGATTACGCTCCCGCACAAGCGTTGACGATGAAGTCGTACGTAGCCGACCTCGAGGTCGCGGAGAACTTGCCGCGATGACGAAGACGATGCCGCCGGGGTGTCGATGATGATCTGCGTCGACGGGCGTCGGGCAGAAGAAGGCAGAGCGCCAGCACCAGGGGTGGTGCGCCGGCGGCAGAGGGGAGGGGAGGCGCGGCGGCTGCAGGGGCGAGACGACGTCGCCCAGGCTACTCAAAAGGAGTTACCTCCGAGCACTCACAAACATACGGAGCTTAGCGACAACCCCCGGTCATTCAGATCCAGCTGAAATCGCAGGGGTAGATCTTATCTGGAATTCCGCAGAGCAACGGCGCTCAACGGTATAGCTTAGGTGGAGAGAGGGGGCAAAACGGGCGGAGAAACAGCTCGTCAGGCCTGCAATACAATTAATTGTATTTTCCAATGAATTAATCCAATTAATATGCCTTGGTATATAAAGGGGAAGGGGGTGTGCAAACTCCCTGGCTCCCCCATGTGGGACTAAACAAAGGAGGAGGGGGTGATGCGCCCCCACCATGGGCTGGCTGAACCCCCCATGGGGCCCACCCCCTTGGTTGGTGCGGCTCCCCCTTCTTGGGCCCTCTTAGGGCCCATGTAGGTGGGAGCCCCCTTTTTCCTTTATTTAATTAATATAAAAATCCCACTAATTCATAATTAATATATTTATATATAATTCAATATCCCATGACTCCGAAACTATTTCGGAACCACCCGAACAACTTTCGGACATTCCTGGAACCATTCCATACCTCCCCGGAACTCCTTCCGGACCACCGGAACTCTTTCCGGATCATTTCTCTCTCTCCAACAAATTCCTATAATATTCCAGAACCTATCTCCTGGTGTCGCTAAGACCTTAAGTTTGTTACGCTACGGTTCGAGAACACTCCAGACATGGTCGAGACACTCCGCTCACCAATCACCGTCAGGGATACCTGGAAGTATATGACGACCCCTGTGCATTCTACGAATATCGTCGTTGAACCATAAATATGATATTCATTCCCTTTGTCTCTGCGATACTACCTTATCCGAGATATGATCGTAGACACACCGATGTCTTTGTTGTATCTCGTTACCGACGAAGGTTATTAACTCGTCTGCGATATTACATCTCCATGACCTAGTCATAAGCTGCGCAGCTATATAGATGCAATATCACCGAGTGGGCCCAGAGTATCTTTCCATTACAAGAATGAACAAATCCCGCTCTTGATCCTAACGTCTCGATGCTCTTTCGGAATACCCAAGATGGACACCGTTATTTTCATGCTATATAAGACACAACGTTTGATGCTCTCAAAGCACCCCTACGAAGCATTAATAAGTACGGTCTCACAGTCTAAGGAATAAGCTATCATATTCTTATCTATTGCAAATGAAAAACATCGTAATACGATCTTATTGCAATACTTTGCGTATGTCCATCACCTTATTCAACTAACAAGATGACCCCATTGTCAACCGACGTCATTGTCCTTGATCGGGAATCTCGATCAACTGTTGCCCAATGGACTAGCTCATATAGAGACTTGCTAGGGACCTGGTTGTCTATGTATCACACGTGCATTAATAATTCCGATTAATACAGTTATAGCATAATACACAAACCTATTATAAACTTATGAGATAATGCAATAAATACTACTTATTTATTTGCCTCTAGGGCATATCTCCTTCATATATTCCTCAGTAGATGAATTGAACTATTCTTTTGATAGAACAAAACACACGATTTCACCTGCATACAGCCCCACGGTGGCTCTTGATGAGTGTCTGCATATCAAATGCACCGTAGGGCGTATGCAGGGAATCCGAGTAATTTGTATATATTCCTCAGTAGATGAATTGAACTATTCTTTTGATAGAACAAAACACACGATTTCACCTGCATACAGCCCCACGGTGGCTCCTGAGTGCCTGCATATCAAATGCACCGTGGGGCGTATGCAGGGAATCCGAGTGATTTGTATACCACACACCACCCGGCTAGGCACTAGAAGGAGGAAACACTGAGTGCTCGCCTCGTCCGAGAGGGGGCTATATATAGGGTCACGGGCTCAACCAGTGGTACTGATAGTGTTGATCCAACAGCTCTCAAGTGCTTAAAAGAAGCACACCCCTGATCCAACGGCTAACAAGTGTTTCAAAGAAACACACGATCCGTGTGCTTCTTTAGTCCCGGTTTGAAACTGAAAGCATTAATCGAACAACTCAGAAGCAATCAAAAGAAACACACACCTGATCAACGGCTTACAAGTGTTTGAAAGAAACACACGATCCGTGTGCTTCTTTAGTCCCGGTTTGGAAGCTAAAGTGTTGATCGAACAGCTCAGAATTCCAAAGTTTGCAAAAGTTATACAAATTCACATTCAAAATAGTTTTAAACTAATTAAAATAATGGTTATAGAAAAGAGAAAATGTTTTTGTATTAGTTAGTCAAATTCAAACACTTTTCATACTGAAAGTTTTTTCAAATTCCAAAGTTATTTAAAACCGAAAACAGAAAACAGAAAAAGAAAAGAAAAAGAAAAAAACCCCATCTATCCCGGGTGGTGGTTGCTCAGCCCGGGACAGATGACCCCTATTTGTCCCGGGCTGAGCCACCACCCGAGACAAATAGGTGGGGGCTATATATACAACACTTAGCCACGGGTGGTGGCTCAACCCGGAGCAATTTTCCCTTCCTACTGTTACGCTGCCCGATTTTTCCGTCGCCGGAGAGCCGCCGCCGCCCCGGTCCTCAACTCCGTCCCCGTCGCCGGAGATCACCGCGGTCCTCTACTCCGTCCCCGTAACCGGAGAGCTCTCCGCCGAGGTCGTCCGTCGTCTTCGCGCCCGATGTCGTTCCCGCGCGTCTTCTTCTTCGCCTCCGGCCGCGTCACGCTCTCCTCCGGCCGTGCTCGCTTCTCCGAGCAGTTAGGAGGGCTCGTGGTGAGCATTCCAACCTCCCTGTACCCTCTATTAGGTTAGTGTTTCCGGCGGAGTTCGGTTAGGGTTAGGGTTAGGGTTTCCGCCATTGTTAGGGTTTCTGGCCGAGTTCATCGCCGGTGAGCTTCCGTTGACCTTTTCTTGGCGGCGCTAGTAGCAGTAGGTTTGTATCCGCGCTAATTGACGTCGTACACTCGCAATTTATCCAAATACGCAGTGAATCAACGGATTGATCTCGCACGGAGAGGAATTGCATCCGTGATGTCATGCTTACGTCATGCTGACGTCATTGAAAATTTGATAATTCATAACTAATTGATATTAAATCAGACAAATGCAAACTTTATATCAAAATGTTCAGAAACATATAATCTATAATGTTGTATCATAAAAATGTTTATATCAATTGTTTAGTTAGTTCAGTTGTGTAGTTCGTTAATTTATTAAGTGTTAAGTGTTAGAAATCCTCAATGTTTGTTAAGTGTTAGAATTTCCCAATTTTGGTTAAGTGTTAGAAGGTTAAGTCTCTATTTTTCTTTCTTGGATTTTGCGTGCAGGTACTCGGATTTGTCACCGCGTCATAGCCGCCGCCCTCTCGGAGCCCTAGTAAAGTTCGAGAGACTTCAAAAGAGAAATTGAGATACTCGATACATTTGGCTAAAAATAAATGGATGATTGAAATATAAATTAACATATTATATATTGTTCGACTACATTATTAACACATTACTATTGCAAATGTAAATGGATTGAAATCCCTTGCAGAAACTATGGACACCGGTAGAAACCTTGAACAAGAAGAGGACATGTTCGGCATCATCCGCGAAAGTGATAGATTGGACCCACAAGAAGAGGAACACTTAGACGATTTCACCGGGCAATTTCTGAACGAGTCCGGTGATGGACTGGAGGGGCATTCAGACGGAATAGACGTCACCGGCAGTTCAGCTCACCGACAGTTCACCGACTCTACTGTTGGAAAGTCGGCCGCCGAGGTAGATATATGCCCTCAGGTTTTTGTATCCGTTGAATAGATTTGTGTGTATACATATATTAACTATCACTTTTTCTTGTGTTTAGCCGTCGGCGGGCCATGAACCGGAAGCAAAAAACAGCGGTGAAATGAGGCGGGCCACGAACCGGGACCAAAAAGCTCCAAGGGAAACAGAAGTACCACATCGAGGAGATCAATGAAAAAGGCAAACCGATTGCTCCCGCTAACCACGCAAGGAAATTTGTAGCTCAGTGCGGAGTCATCGTTCGGGACAGACTCTCCATCAGGGCTCAAGAATGGTATAAGCCAAAGGTGCCAAAGAAGACAAACAACTCCTTTGGGACGAGCTCATGCAGAATTTCACTTTACTGGAAGAGGAGGATGTAGAGAAGCCGGTTATAGAGAATCGATGCAAGGCCTGGACTTATATTGAGATGGGTGAATTGTTCCGCAGCTGGAAGAAAAGGCTAAACAGGTTCATAACTGAAGGTAAGACTCCAGAATTTGTCGGAGTCTATGAAAAGATAAAAGATGAGTGGCCCGAATATAAGGCGTACAAGCAATCGGAAGCCGCTAAGAAAATCTCAGCGAGAAATAAGAAAAATGCAGAGAAAAAGATATATCACCATAACATGGGGTCAGGTGGCTACCTGACGGCCATGCCTAAGTGGACGAAAATGGAGGATGAGTTTTTGGCTAAAGGTATAGACATCGAGACATTTGGCTGGCCAGACCGGCTTAAGGCTTGGTTCTATGGGCATGGTGGAAAGTTAGACCCTGAAACAGGTGACTGTCTTTTTACCACGGAGCACGGAGCTGACCCTATTAAAGCTCTCAGAGAGGTATGGAAGGAGGTCACAGAAGGCAGGTTCCACCCTAACAGAGAGAAGGACGAGCTATCGCGAGCCCTTGGGAATCCTGAACACAGTGGACGAACACGAGGAACCGTCGGCTCCGTACCGTGGATAATTGGGTTTCCCAAAGATATTGGCACTTACAGAAGCCGATCGAGAAAGAAGAAAGAGCTTCCCGACCGGGCCCAGTGGATGGAAAATAAATTACTACAGCATGAGAAGGAGATAGCAGAGCTAAAGGCAGCGCAGACTCGACGGATGCCCTGCGAATCTAAAACGCCCGAAGATCCTTCTCTTGATCCAAAATCAATGCGGAGAAGCAGCGTGGCTTCGACGGAGCTCGATCGCCACAATGATATGCCGGGTCCTCGTCACACCGTGGATAATATCGTGCAGCGGGAACTTTGCGACCGACATGTGCCATGCTTGAACATAACCGTGAAGGTGGCGCACGGCTTTGCCCTACCGCCTAAACCAAATGGAACTTACCATTGTCGCCCTATTCCAGATGGCTATGCTGTTGTCGGGGTTGATGAGGTTATCAAGACATATGAGGGAATTAAGCTGGACTTCCCTACGGGTGAAGACGAGGTTGAGTTGAGATTTGCCCTCAAGAGTACCTGCTTATGGAAAAAAGAATACATTGTGTTCCCACACATGCAGCAAAATCGCCCTCCCAGTCCACATGCCAGCCCACATAACTACAACAACGACAACCAATGCGCTAGTCCAGACACCCCCCACAACGACAACCAAGGCGCTAGTCCATCTCCACCGTCGCGTGAGCGTACTCCGCCGCCTCCGCAAAAGAAGCGGAAGTGCACCGCTGCGTCGACTAGTACTCAGAAAAGCGAAACGGGGAAGTCTCGCTTTGTGAACTCTCGCGAAGATGTCGATATATGGGTAAACGAGATCCAGGCTTCCCAGAGAAAGAAGGCAAAAAAGATGCCTTTGCCTGTTCGGTATATTCTTCGGATGCGATACGGTGGGCCATAGAATTTCTTACACATCCGTCGCAATATGAACTAAATATGGACGATGACTACACACGCGTTCTGGTGCGTACATCTAGGAGAGTGCGGGAAGAACAAAAATCTGCTGCCACCCAGAAGAGAGATGTTCCACAGCTCGGAATGCAGGCGGGACAATCAGCCCCTCCACTCATATTGGCGCCTTACAACCGGAACCCGGTCAATGATGTACTTTCGCAGCAAGCTAGAGATATGGGTATAACTCTGGCAGAGCTTAGACTAGTCATAGTGGGAGTAACATAGGTGACACATAAGCACAAATGGTGATGTGGCAAGTATTTAATGAAGAGATATGTGGTGGTGGTATCATAGGTAGATACCGTAACATAGCGGATTTCGAAACAAGATGAGTCTATAGCCTAATAAATGTATGATTATATGATACTACTCATATGATACTCCCCACTATTGAGATAGTAACATAGACTAGTATCATATGCATGATACCACTCTATGATACTCTCCACTATGACTAGTCTTAAGGCATTACAATCTGGCGAGAGTGTCACCATACATGAGGTGGTGCGGAAATATGTGAGAGGAGAAGATCTTGTCGACCCTGCTATGGTGCGCACTCTACCAGCTAGGTTGCACCAACTAAATGCATGGTACATGCATACTACAAAAAGTCAAGAAGGAGACTGACTCTATGCGAAAATTCCAACGGATTTTTATGGCCCAGGTGATGATGAGATTCAAATTGAGTATTGCGAATTATGGCAGTTATTCAATTTTGACGCGCTCGACAAATCTATCATCAGTGCCTTTTGCATATAAGTAATTAAATTATGTATATATGTCAGTAATTCTCTAGCTCAACTTATTTTTCATTGCTTGTGATTATAGTTATCACTATATTACTTTTGTACTCTATTATGTAGGCTGAAAATTATACAATCTCGAAAGCTGGGACTCAATCATAAGATTGGATTTATTGACCCTAATCGAGTTCATCATCATGGTTTGTTACATTACCCAGAGAGTACGGAGGAGCTTTTGCTTACTTATATAATGGTGCAACATTACAAAAACACCATACTTTTCCCGTTCAACTTCGAGTGAGTTGTTTACTTTCTTATACATACTCGATGTTAAGTATATGTAATTTATGATTTAGTTATTAACAAATATAAACATATGGCAGATTTCACTGGGTATTATTTGAGATTGATGTTGAAAAGACAATCGTTGATGTCCTCGACCCATTATCGAAACCTGAAGAAAAGCTCGACGACACGAAACAGATGCTACAGAGGTAATTTCGTTCATTATCACAATCGACCTCGTCTTTTCTAATAATATATAGTAATTAGTAAACTTCTTTACTAATTTTCCATACCGTAAACTCAGGGTTTGGGACAAGTTCACCTCTTTCCACAAGGACGTCGGTATAGCCCGGAACCTCACTTTTAAATGGCGAGAGGTAAGCCGAACTAGCTAGGTTCCACGTATACATTTTTTCAATATTTTTGATTATTTTTTATTGGTTTCTTATCTTATTCTATCATAAAGTGCGCGAAGCAGCAACAAGTCACCAATTTGTGTGGATTCTATGTCTGCGAGTTCATCCAAATTCACTTCAATTAGGGTGCAGACTGGAATAGGGTACGTTAACAATTTATTCAAACTTGTTCACTTTTTAAATTGAATTATTTTCATAATGGTTGATATATTGGTGTTAATCTCTCCTTTTTAGTTTGAGACGATCCGGAACAGGATTGATGCAAAAGACCGCCTACTACCTATTGCGGAGGAAATTGCGGGCTTTCTGCTTGACTATGTCATAAAGCCAGACGCAGAATGCAGTATAATCCAGCCGCGGAAAAAGACCATCCCGAGGAAAAAATAGGGTTTAATGCCTCTCTGTCATGTAATGATCTCTGTTTGTAAATATTTAGACATGATCTTCCGGTTGTAAATATTTGTTGTAAATATTTGTTTGGGAGAACTCGTGTACTAATAGTATTCATGACTATATCCCGAGGAAAAAATCGTGTATTCATGATATATATTATATAGTAACGTACAATATACAACTCGATCTTGTTTGAAATGAAACATAAATGAAAAAACAGAAACACAGAAGAATCAGTAACATAAATATCAAAAACAGAAACACAAATAGAAAACAAGAAAAAAAATAAAAGAAACAAAAAAGAAAACAAAAAATCATATATACTGTCCCGGTTCGTATTACGAACCGGGACAAATGAGTCGCAGCCAGAGGCTGACTTATTTGGTCACGTTGCCCCCCTATTGGTTCCGGGCCGTGGCGTGACCGAAACAAATAGGGGAGGCTATTTGTCCCGAACACGTTGTCTCAGACGCGGGACCAGTACAAATGCCCCGTCAGCCTGGAACCAGTTGCTTGTTTTGATCTAGTGCTGCTTTCTCTCTCAGCCGTCTGTTCGGCCGGCACATTGGTTGTGGGCAAAACCGGAAGCCGTTGGCGGTGGCGTAAGCCGTGCGCGGTGACCACGACCTTGCACCCACTCATGGGCTCAGCTCAGCTCACCTCAGTCTGCCTACGATTGATTTGTAAGCATCTTCCAACTTTCCAGGGCTATTCTAGACTAGATCTTGCGTCGTCACGAACTCACGATAAGGTCGGATATCCCAACTTGGCATGGCCTGCTTGCTGACGGCCTTACCACGACTTCGGCCGCGCGCGAGCTTATCCTCCTCTTATATCAAGACAAAATACGTACTATCGTCAATATAAAAGGACAACCTGCACTCCTGCTTGCCTCTTTGCCGACTGGTTTAGTTTACCGAGATTTCTTCTCTTTTTGACATGGTTTACTGCCACTTTAGCAACAATTAGCAGCAACTTGGATGTATATCTTACTGTTGCTCAAGCTCGGTCTTGCCGCAAACGTACGCAAGAAAATGCCATGGCAATGGCAAGCCACACACCGCCGTTCCCCAAAAGGCCACGAGGACACACCCGATTATTAATTCTAGAGAGAAAACCTTTGGACCATGATCGCCGGGCCGTGTGGTGTCAACGTCGACACTGGCAACCATTACATTTTACGACATATTCTCATCCATATTACTGTATATACGGACGGAGGATACCTCAACTCCAAGATAATGGCCGCATGCTTGCGTTTGCGTCTGGACGGGAGTGATTGAAGGATCATCATGCGTTCGCCTCTACCCAAGGGGGACAGTACTAAACCCTACAACTGTGTTGATCGTTACGTGACATATGATTAAATAAAGGCGGACGGCTTAGACCTTGTCTCGATGTCAAATAGTGCACGCTATATATGTGACTTTGTTTATTTGTTTATATAAATCACAAAAAATATTGGCAACTTGACAACATGCAACAAAGGGAAGCTATCTGTGAGTTTGTTTATTTGCTTATAAAAATCATAAAATATATTGGCAACTTGGCAACATGGAAGAAAGGGAGGGCTCAGTCTTAGAGCATCTCCAACCGTGCCCCTACGAGCCTCCCAGACCGTTTTTCGTCTCCGGATGGAAAAATATCTCCTAATCAGCCTCCAAGACCTCGTTTTTTTGTCGGATTGGAGAAAATTTGGATCCAAACACCTTGTCTAAACCCAATGCGTCGGGGGCAGTCACCTTGTCCTCGTGCGCCTCTACTTCAACACATCGTCGACGCCATGCGCGGTGCCCCAAGGGATGCCTTCACACGTCGTCATCGGGTGCAACTTTTGCAGAACATCATCACGTCGGGTCGTCTTCGACAACATCAACCGGGAAAGCTCGTCCCCAGCTACGCACCGCGCCGTCCACCGTGACTCACTATTCAATCAAGCAATGTACAATTAATACTCCACAATACACCTTATCGTCTTTCACCGACCTCGTTGGATCTTACTAGCTATGTTTTTTAATATACGACATTTAGCCTTTTTTCTACATGCACATGTCTAAATTAATATCTAGATATGTTTACTGGACATATTCACTCATTTATATATATATCTTGACAATATGTATAATAACTAAAACATCTCATATTAAAAATCGGAGAGAGTATATCCTAGATCACGTGACAATGATATCATTGACTGGTCTCTCCCCCATTCCACCCGCCGTGTGCGCCGGTGCCCCTCGCCGTCGGCGCGTCGGAACGGCAGGCTGCCACGCCACACGCTCACCCACCGGACCAAATGGTTGCCTCGTGCGTTGCATAATGCCGTGGCCCGTGGATGGTATGCACCAACCACATTTGCAAAAAATAGTACTGTATGCACCAACCGCTACTGCTGTGCCCGTGTGCGCCTTCCTTCCTTATCGTCGAGCGCCTCCCTCTCCCTCCCGCGGCACCTGTCCAGTGGGGATTAGTTAAGCAAGTGATCAGCAGGGATTAGTTGAACTCTATCTGCTTATGATCAGCAGGGATTACATGACCTGTCGTACTACTAATAGCCTCTTCCAACTTTTCAGGGCTAGACTAGTAGATCGTGCGGGTGCGTGTATCAGTACTCTCACGATAACGTCGAATTATAATCCCATATGGCCTACTTGGTGATCGGCTAACCGCGACTTAGTTCAGCCGCGAGCTTATCTATAATCCTCCTACCAAGATAAACACGTACCGAGACTTCCTCCTCCCTTGACATGGCTTGTTGCGACTTTAGCTGCAAGTTGCACATACCTTGCCTTTTTTTTTTTGAAACGTAATCCACTCCTTTATTAAACGGCACAGCGGTCACACTCTAACTGAATTACATCAGCCAGAAATCCAGGTATTACATCAAAGCGATTAAAACTAACAACGCTTAAAGCTTCCTTGGCACACAAATGTGCCACTTTATTTGCATCTCTCCCTATATGACGAAGCTCGACCTCCTGGAAAGATTTACATAAATCCTTCATCTCCTTCACTAAAAGAGCACCTGCGAATCTTTGTTCCTTCTCCATCTTCCAAAACTCGACCAAGGACTTACAGTTAGTTTGGATCAGGAGCTTCGTGATTCCTAGTCTCGATGCCGCCTCAATGCCTTCGCGGCAAGCCAACAACTCGCTAATGAACGGATTATCAACATGGCTGTGTTTACGACAACCTGCCTCCACAAAGTTACCCGAATCGTCGCGTATCACATATCCCGACCCCGCTTCAGATGTACAACTCCTGAACGAACCGTCGGTATTAACCACCCGCCAGCCCTCTGGTGGTCGCTGCCATCTGACCACTGATTTTGGTGCTACTGATGGTTTTGGCAGGAGCTCCAGCATGGACATATGTTCATCAACCAGATTCATCGAGCCCAGTGGCTGGTACTTCTCCTCGCCATGAACATATCTGTTTCTGCTGGTCCAAATGCACCATAGAATTGTCATCGCTATCGGTGTCTGTTCTGCTGAAATGAATGAGCCCACTAGCACGTCATGTAACCAAGAGGATGGATGCAGCCTAGGTAAAGATAATCCGAAGTGGTCATATGCAGCAGCCCAGAACTGCTTCGCATGGTCGCAATGCACAAGGGCATGAAATAATGACTCCTCTCCATGCCCACATAGCTTACACGTACTATGTGTCATCACATGTCGTCTGGCCAGCTCCTCGTAGCATGGAAGGAAACCCTTGATGGCACGCCAACAAAAGACCCGGACCTTTGGTACCACTTTGAGCTGCCATAGTTTCTTCCATAGATGAGCAGAACTTGAAGTTTCGGGGACATCGATCATGTCCTGTACTAACAAACGGTATGCAAAGCGCACCGAGTAGAGGCCTGTATTCTCTTCATTCCAGGCCCAAAAATCCTCGCCACCATGCCGAGGGCGCGGTAGACGTAGAGCTGCTTCAACATCCATTGGTCCGAGTGTGTCATTTACTAACACCTCGTTCCATAGCCCTGTGGACTGATCAATGAGTTCAGCCACGAAAGTCAGTGTTGAACCTGGATTAGCAACAAGAGGTACACGTCCTGGAACACCTGACAACCATTGATCCTTCCAAATTAGAGTATCAACACCATCTCCAGTTCGACGGACCAGGCCCTGTTTCAACACCTCCCTTCAACATAAAATTACCTTCCACACTTTCGAGGCACCGCGTGGACAACCGACTGACAAGAAGTCACCATTGGGATAATATCTCCCTTTTAAAACTCTTGCACACAAACTATTTGGATTAACAAGGAGCCGCCATGCTTGCTTTCCTAGCATTGCATCGTTGAATTTCTGCAGGTCTCTGAAACCCAGACCCCTTCTTCCTTTGGCAATTGACATTTTATCCCATGCCTGCCAATGCATGCCTCTCTTGTCGAGTGAACAACTCCACCAGTATTTGGACGCAATCGCCATTAATTTGGAGCATAAACCTTTTGTGAGTTTAAACACACTCATAGCAAAGGTTGATAGAGATTGGAGCACCGACTTAATAAGCACTTCCCTAGCTGCAAAGGATGCCATCTTTTCACACCATCCTTGCGCACGTGATCTTGAGCATTCCACATGGTGCTCAAAGTGTTTATCTGTGAGCCTACCCGATGCTGTTGGGAGGCCCAGATATTTCTCAGACAGAGCTTCTCTTTCAATTTGCATCACCTCCTTCATACTGATTCTCAGAGGTTCTGGACAATTTGGGCTGAAAAACGCGGAGCTCTTCTGTTTACACGTTGTCCTGATCCCATGCTATATATCTCTAGAATATCATCCAGGCGATGGGCACTTCGGACATCCGCTTTCATAAAGACTATACAATCATCAGCGAATAATAAATGCGAGATCCAAGGTGCTTGGTAGCTTACCCTAATACCCCGATCTATCCATCCGCCATCATAGTTCTTCAGTAAGCATGAGAGCCCTTCTCCACAAATAAGAAATAAATAAGGGGAAATAGGGTCTCCCTGCCGTAGACCTCGAGATGGCCGAAAGAGTGGCAGTAGCTCCCCATTCACTTTCACCTCCAGGCTCACCGTTGTCACACACTTCATAATTAGGGATATCCAAGTTTCCTCGAACCCCAGCTTACGCATAATTCCTTGTAAATAAGGCCACTCCACCCGATCATATGCCTTCATCATATCGAGCTTGGCCGCACAAAACGCAGCCTTTCCCTTCTTCCTTTTCATCGAGTGGATGGACTCGGAAGCACATATGACATTATCTGTTATTAATCGATCAGGCACAAATGCACTTTGCTCTTCAGAGATGATCTCATCAAGCACCCCACGAAGGCGGTTAGCTAGTACCTTCGAACATATTTTGTAGATCACATTGCATAAAGCAATTGGACGATATTGAGAAATATCCTGCGGAGATTTAACATTAGGGATTAAGACTATTGCCGTTCGATTTATGATCTCTGGTAAATGTCCTCCATTTAAGAAACCCAAAACTGCCTCAATTATTTCCTCCTTTATTAGGGCCCAGTGTTTCTGATAGAATTTCGCATTGAAGCCATCGACCCCCGGCGCCTTGGAAGGCCCCATAGAAAACAAAGCGCGCTCAATCTCCTTTGCATCAAAACCCGACCAAGTGATGTATTCATCTCATCTGTTACTCTAGCCGGCACATACTGCAAGACCCCTTGTACATTAATGATCTCTTGTGCTTTGAATAGATCTGTGTAAAACGATTGCACAATACCATTAATCTCTTCTTTTTCCATGCATACCACCCCTGCCGGATTTTTCAGCGAACGTACTCTATTCTGATGCTTGCGAGTGGTAGCACGTGCGTGAAAGAAAGCCGTGTTTCTATCACCTTCCTTCAACCAGTCCACACGGGACCGTTGTTTGGCCATCACCTCTTCCCTACGTAAGAGTTCAGCAGCTATCTGCTTCTCGCGGTTCGACGAACCTCGATGTAGCGTACTCTGGCGTTCTTTTTCAAATTCTACCTGGGCTTTCCTCAGTTTCCTCCTAATATCACCGAAAACTGATTTACTCCAACCTTGGAGCGTGGTTTGCATTATGCCCAATCGCTCGACCACACCCATCAGGCCTGCTCCACACACATCGCGAGATTGAGTCCAGCCCTCCTCAACGGTGCTCAAATAAGAGTCATCGCGGCACCATGCATTCTCGTAGCGAAAAATACGTTGTGGTTGCTCCGACGAGTCATCCATGCTCCTCAAGTCAGTCACCAGCAAGCAATGATCCGACTTAGGGGAAGAAACATGTCGGACTACTGATTCTGGCCAATTTACAAGCAAACTAGGTGACACCAAGATCCTATCCAGCCTGACCTTTACATTTGCATCACCCTGCTGTTTATTGTCCCATGTATACGGAATACCGACAAAACCCAGGTCCCATGTAGATCACAGTTATCCACTACCTCCCTAAAGCCCTGCATTTGCCATTCTGGTCTCTCCAATTGCCCAAACTGCTCTGAATTGTCAAGGATCTCATTAAAATCGCCTCCGCACACCCATGGAAGATCACTCTGACTAAGAAACCAGTTCAGCAAATACCAACTATCTTTTCTTTGCTCCCTACGCGGCTTCCCGTAGAAGCCCGTAAACCGCCACAGTACCTTCTCTCCCTCTAGATTTTTCACATGAACATCTAGATGAGACTCTGACTCAGATTGTAGAAATACATCCACCTCATTGGACCAGTAGATGGCCAAACCACCACTAAGACCATCACTGTCCACTGCATAACAACCCACAAAACCAAACAATTTTGCCAATCCACGTGAACGTTCAGCCGAAATCTTTGTTTCAATCAAAAAGACTACGGCGGGCGCTTCCAGCCTCACTAGATCGTGAAGCTCACGAACTGTCTCAGGGTTCCCAAGCCCTCGACAGTTCCAGGTCATGCACCTCATTGGGGCGAGCGGGGCTGTCCCGCAGCCTCCGCTAAAAATTGTTCTTCCATCTTGACTACATCAGCATCGGGCTCACTCTCACCCCATGGCACGTTTCTTTTTCAAATCCAGGACATCGCTATCCACCTTGCTCGGCGAGTTCGCCACTGCATTACGCTTCACCCCCTGGCCATCACACTCTTGACCAGTATTCACGGGCAGCTTCGGTGCGTACGTCTGGCCCATGGCCAATTTACGTGCCACCATAGGCTTTTCCTTTCCTCTAGACTGAGCTTTGAATTGTATTCCAGCCTGACTGCCCCCAGCCGCACCACTTCGCAAACCAGCAAAGGGGTTCACTACGGGTGTGTAAGTTGTTTTTTCTGGGGATACCTTCCTCCATGCTGGCTGTCCCTGACGCCATCATTCTCCATCCTTCCTCCTACATGCGCACCTGGTTCTTTTTTCACCTTCCTAAGATCTGGTGCACACAGAGAGGAGTTGTACAGCCATTCCCCATTCTCATCTCTTTCCCCTGGCGAAGGACAAAAAGACGCTGAGTGTCCCAATTTGCCGCAGGAGAAGCAGAAATATGGGAGCTTTTCATACAGAACTGGGTAGTCAATAATTTCCTTCCTCTTCTTCGAATTGATCAAGATCCAACGCTGGATTGGTTCCTCTATGTTAAGCCAAATCCTGGCCCTCAAGCTCTGCCCCCACCCCCTGGCATTGCCAGTGGTATCCAGCCGGATAAATTCGCCAACTTGTTTAGCTATGCTTTTTGCTCGCTTTGTATTGAGCCAGTTGAATGGCAGATCATGACACTGGGTCCAAATTGGGATCCTCCCAAAGCGAACCTCTGACGGGCGCATGATAGTCTCAAAGTCGTCGAGAACAACAACATGATTACCGACCATCCACGGCGCCCCTTCCCAGATTCTCTTCCGGTCTGGCTCCAACTGCAGGGTAGCCACAAAGACGTTGTCACCCATGGCTTGGAACTCTAAACCCCTAGGGTTTCCCCATAGTGGACAGAGAGCACTACGGATGGTATCAATGTGAAATTTTGATGATGCCAGGATCTTCCCCACAACCGCGATCTTTGCTCCCTCCTCGTCCTCCATATCATCCATCTCCAGGATCTGTTTCTCTTTCTCAGTCAGCGCGAGCTTCCTGAGCTTCTCCATGACACCGCCTTCCGCCGTGTCCTTCTCACCCTCCCTGCACGCCTCCTTCTCCGCACCTGTGCCGGCCAAACCCGAAGGAGAAGCCTCAACCAAGGGCGTTTCCATCGCAGTAGGAACCATCTAGTGAGGAGGAGAACGAGATCGCCTCACGATCGCCTCGCGCCGCCGTATCCACTCCGAAACCCTAGGAAAACGTTTCGGGGGAATACTAACTAAATATACTTTGCACATACCTTGCCTGTTCGCCTGGTCGGCAGCAGAGCCTCGCCGCCATGTTCGTCGCTCCTCTCGGTTCACCGTCAGGTTGATCTCCACGCAAATGCATTGCACCGACTTGGTTGGGTCAATGACGGTGGCGTTTTGGGCGTTGTTAACGTCGTTCTGAAGTCTCAATCCCGATCGATGTGGGTGGTTCTAAAATCTTCGGGTGAAAATCTAAACTTCACCGGGAGTGGACTGTGACGGGCGCGTCACATTGGATTTTCTTTCACGGTGCGGCTAGTTCGCGAGACAGGTGGGGTGGCTCTATTGTCATTGATGCGGATGCTGGGCGCGGCGGTGGCTCTGGACGGTGGTGGTACATTAAGGTGGCGGCCTCGAGCTCCGTAGCCTACCGTGGTTTGGGTGGCGTCCTGGAGTCTAAGCGGCGGCTCCGAAGCCACAAGTGTGTGTTTGTTGTGTTAGGTGAAATTTTCCTAGGTCAACTATATTCTATCACACCCCCCCCCACCCCCCCCACCACCACCACCACAAAAAAAACAGTGATTGAAGGCTCATCATGATCTGCTTTGGTCCCTACCTCAACTCAAGGGGGACATTGAACCTACAACCATGTTGATCGTTACATTACAATTATGATTAAACAAAGGCGGAAGGTTAGACCTTGTCACGATGTCGAATAGTGCACGCGATTTATGAGCTTGTTTATTCATTAATATAAGTATTAAGAATTATTGACAACTTGGCAACATGCAAGAAAGAGAGAGCTCAGTCATATTTCGTTCAACCATTCCTGCCTAACCGGAAACCACGCCAAAACATATATGTTTGTCTTTCAAGGACTCGGCTTGCTGACCTAATATAGATGGTGTTAATTTTTTTTACAAAAAACCGGCTGTGGTTTTGTTTGGCTGGTTTCCGGTGAAAACTTCTTACCCTCACATTGTCCATGACGCATGGCTTTGGTATTTCTATTCATCGTCCTACTCGGTGTGCTCGAAGCTTTTGCGTGTCGTGATCCTTTGCCGTAGTGAGCTCTTAAGGTAGAATTTTAACTTCTACTTCTAAATCATGATGCGTTAATAGTTGGCCAATAGCTAACCACAAGTTGTATGTTCTACCTGGAACTTACTAGACCATGCCGAGCTAGTCCGTTGTCACGTCTGTTTGTTTCTTCGTGTTGCACAATGCATAAATTAAGGACAACAAGATTTTTGATGGAATTGAGTGGCACAAGATAGCGACTCTCGTGAAAGCAAGGTGAACAATCACTTACAAGACAGTGCATAAATTTCTACTTGCCCCATCACACTTGGCTCAAGTTGTGCCACTTGTGAAATTGAAATGCCCCATCACACTTGGCTCAAGTTGGGCACCAACGAAGTCTCAGATTCTATCACCATCACGTGCACCGTTTTTTGCTTTCAAGGCTATGGTTGCTACCAAATATTTTTCCTCTACGATCTCTCCATAGTCTAAATAATAGTAATAATCAAAATATGTATTTTTGAACAGGCAATAAAAATCTAGATAATAATGTGCCATCCTCTTAAAATGGTATACTATTTTTGCTGTGTTAGCCACTCAGAAACACAGTGCAAGCCAATCTCTAACAAAGACGGACAGCTGAGACCTTGTCTTGATGTCAAATAGTGCATATGATTTGTGAGCTCATTTATTTACATAATATTGGTTACAAGAATTATTGACAACATACAAAAAAAAAGACCTCTAACAAGGCGGACGGCTGAGACCTTGTCTTGATGTCAAGTGTAAGCGATTTGTGAGTTTGTTTATTTATATAATAAAGAATTATTGGCAACTTGGCAACATACAAGAAAAAGAGCTCAGTTTTTTTTATTTGAAAAAAAAAGAGCCCAGACATATTTCGCTGATCGTTTCTTGCCTAAGTTGAAACCAAGCCAAAGCATATATGTTGTCGGGACCCTTCCAGTTTAGGACTAAAAAGCGGTTGTGGTTTTGTTGGCTGGTTTTATTTTCATTCATCAACCTACTCGGCCTCCCCGAAGCTTTTGCATGTTCTGATCAATCTTTGTTTTGTTAGCAGTGGACTCTTACGGTAGAATTTTGACTTTTACTTCTATAACACAACACGTTAACAATTGGCGAATGGCCACCCACAAGTTGTATGTTCTATATGAAACTTACTAGACCATGCCAAGCTAGTCCATTGTCACGTCCGTTTATTTCTTCATGTTGCACAGTGCATAAATTAAAGAGAACCACATTTTTGTGTGTAATTAAATGGCACAAGATAGCGACTCAGTGAAAGCAAGGCGAACAATCACCCGGAGGATAGTGCATAAATTTCTACTTGCCCCCCTCACACTTGGTTAAAGTTGTGCCACTTGTGAAATTCAAATGCTACGACGTTTTATGGCCACCAACGAAGTCTCAAAAGCTATCACCATCAAGCTCAGCATTTTTCTTTCAAGGTTATGGTTGCTAGCAAATACTCATCCTCTGATCTCTTACCAGCCTTAAAAATAAAATAAGAATATGCCATCCTCTTAAAACGGTATATATTTTTCGTCTATCTGTCCACCGGGAAGGAAACATTGTGCAAGCCGATCTCTACCACTTCTATCGACAACCTCCATTATAATGTAGGGTTAGCATTAGCTACTCATTCAAGCATAAACAATTTAAAATCCAGGTCAAATCAACCAGATAATTTGTACATAAGAAAATTCACATAACGATTGACTTTCGGGAAGGACAAATAAACTTGCGACTTGTTAGCTGCAACGGAAGCTTGTAACCGTTTTTTATAAAAAAATATACTCGCAACTTACATATATAAAATGAAGTCAAAGTCAGATTAGCATCCATTGAAAATAGTTTAGAAATATTGATTCTCCAGGCACGGTGCTACCAGCTAGATGAAGGATGCACGTCTAGATTTAGAACCACACAAGGGAGCCGTCCGTTAACTTGAATCAGCATTTTTCTAAGCTAGAAATTTTCAAAGGTGGATATGTTCCGTCTAGAAGAACATCAACCCCATTGTATTTGTATCAGCGGTGGAGATTCCGCATTTCCACACGCTCGCTTCCAACTTGTCAGCATAAAAAGAAAAGTCCATTTTAAACCCTGAACTCGTAGAGGTCTGGCGAAATGAACCATAAAGTCGAAATCCCGGTCGTTCGAACCCTGAACTTAGCAATCCCGGTCTAAAATGAACCTTGAACATGTTTTTTGAGAGAAAAGTAAAATCATAAATTTGCTACTGTCACTGATAACATAGGCCCACATGTCCGATTCGTCTTCATCCCCAATCTCATGCTCATGCTTGAGCGTGCAGCGATGACAAATATGTGTACAAGCAGCAGCTCACGTACGGCAGCGCACACAGACGCACGCAGCGCACCGCATGGCAGCAACGCACACCCGCGGTCTCAGTTCCATTGGCCGACCTCCACGCGGAGGTAGATAGCAGCACACACGTAGCGGATGGCTAGCACACGCGGATGGCTAGCGCACGCAGCGCATGCATGCGCCCGCCACCACCGCACCCGCGCGTCCAAGGGAGCATCATCATAGGCCCTCAAAGACGAGCGATTCGGTGAGGAAGACGATGACCAGTATGCTGACGAAGAAGAAGGCCGCGGTGGTGCCGATCCAGGAAGCGCGCGAGCCTCGATCTCAGGCCCGGCCTCCGCACCGAGGCGGCGCGCGGAAAGCCGGCGCGCACTTGTAGCTCCCCGACTCGACGGCGCTGTCGATGGAGCCCATGGTTGCCGCGGCTGAGTCTGCCGAATCTGGTCATTGAAAAAGAAATTGAGGAGGAAGATACATATGACATGTGGGTCCCACTTTCATTGAGAGTAGCATGTTATCCCGGTCAGGAAATTTTCCCCGGGTGTGCCAAATATGTCCCAGGTTCGTTTTAGACCGGGATTGCTAAGTTCAGGGTTCAAATGACCGGGATTTCGACTTCGGGGTTCATTTCGTCAGACCTCTACGAGTTCAGGGTTTAAAATGGACTTTTTCCGCACCAAAAACACTCTAGGTAAGTCGACTGCCAAGGGACACTTTTGAAACGGCCTCATTTCTAGTCTGGCACACAAAATTTAAATCCATAAATTCAACAAGAAAATTGCAACATAAACAAAATTCAAGTCGCGATGGACTTCTGAGGAACGCAAAAATCAACTTGCGGCTTGCAAGTTGCAACTGAAGCCTGTATGTAACCGGTTTTTTTCTCAAAAGATAGTCACAACTTGCAAATTTAAAAGAAAATCAAAGTCATATTTGCATTTTCAAGAAAAGAGTTTACAACCCTTGATTCTCGGAGGCTCAGTGCTAGCTGGATGAAAAACAATGCACGTCTAGAATTAGGACCAGCTCTGAAGCTTATGTTGACTTGAATTTCGCATTTTCCAAACTGGACAAAACTTGTGAGGTGGATCTCTTCCACCTAGAAGAACACCATGCCTATCGTATCACTCGTAGAGATTTCTACACATGCTTGCGTCCTACGTGGCGGCCCTTGAAACACTTGTCGGCCTCCGGTGAGAAGTTGTACGTGTGTTGACAGCCAAAAGCCAATCGAGACGCTTCTAACCCGAAAACTTGTGTGGCAGGTTCACTGGTTTTCTCAGTCTCTTCCGTTTCTAGAAGAACAACCGACATATATTTCTTTGTGGTGTAAAATATGCTTCCCACGTTGTGGATGGTGTTTTTCGAGAGAAATCTTTTTCGGTTTGTCCGACACCGATGCGGTGCCAACTTTGGAAGGCATCTTTTCTTCCTGAAGGGCTTCGTGAGTATGGCTATCCTTCATCTACTTCACTCCCGGCTTCGTCGGAAAGGGAACAACTTACAGGTCACCGACGTTTAGTCAATCAGCCCACGTCTTCATTTTATTTCTCGTTTTCTTTGAGTGTTTGTTTGCTGCCGTCCCAACATATCAAGATTGTTGGTAGTATCAGTAGGTTGCTATATTAATATAGCGAGACTACAACCTATTTCAAATTGCATTTGCAAGGAAAACAGTTCAAATTCCTTGGTTCTGGAGCTCAGACGCTCAATGGTAACTGGATGAATAAAAATACACGTCTAGAACTAGGACCAGCTCTGAATCTCATGTTGACTTGAACTCACGCATTTTCCAAACTGGACAAAAACTTGCGAGGTGGATCTCTTCCATCTAGAAGAACGCCATGCCCATCGTATCACTCGTGGAGATCCTACACATGCATGCTCGCGTCCTACGTGTCGGGCCCAGAAACACCTGTCGGCCTCCGGTGAGAAAACTGCACGTTGACTGCCAAGACCAACAGCCAATCGATGCTTCTACTAAGACGGAAACTTGTGCAGTCGTTCACTTGTTCTCTTCCGTTTCTAGAAGAAGAGCCGGCCCGGCGGGTATTATTTCTCCGTGGTGTAAAATCTTGCTTCTGGAATCCATCCCGAAAACCATATCCTTTTCCTGTCAAAAATAAAATACAGTAAGAAACCACGCATATCCTTTTCCAGCAGCTCGATGGCGCCGAGCTCTCTTCCAACGAAATCGCGCGCTTAAATTTCAACGAAAGTGACGTGGCGAGCGCACCTCGGCCGTCCGATCGGGGCGAGCGATCGCGGCCGTCCGCGCCGCGCCGAACGGCCCGGGCCCACACCTGCCATCCCTGGTTCGCGTTTCTATATATTTCTGTCCCGTCCCGTCGCATGGGTCTATATCTTGAAGCATAGCCTCCTCCGCAAGTGACGTCCTCGCAAGCCTAATCTCATCCCCCATAGGCCCCCCATAACCTCCTTCCTCCTCCCCGCCCGCCGCACCAATCTCACCATCGTCGCCGGAATCTCGGAGGCCAGCAGCCGAGGGAGCAAGCGCCGCCCGCCCGCGCCTGCGTGCGGATTGGATTTGGATTTCTTCCTCCCAAGGTCGGCACAATAAACCTCATGTTTCCCCCCTCCTCATCTGAATATTTCCTAGATTGCTTCGGTGTTACTGTAGATTCTAGCGCCTTTGTAAGCCGCGGGATTGGTTCTCGCGGTCGATTTTGGGGTGCTGCAATTCGGTTGGGGTAGCTAGCTCCGTTTGCTGTGTAATTTTGCTCTGCTTTGCTACTGCTACGCGGCTTCCCATGAACAGGGGATAGGTCTGTAGGTTTCCGTTTCTTTCCTAATTCGTCCGATTCGACGCGGTGATGCCTTCTTCCGGATACGGAAGGAGGCACCTTGTTCATTTCCTTTGTGAGTGAGTTCAGGGGGCGTAGCCTGACCCGGTTACGACCCATTCCCGTGCCTCCCAAACTGTTGAGCTGAGCTCGCTCGCATATTTGATTCCTGGGGTCGAAACTATATCTTCTCCTCCATGTCGCGTTGCGTTCCTTTGTCTGCGGGGAGTTTGTTCTCTGCGGTAAACAGACTTGGTGTTCGGTTTGCTCTGAGATTGCGTTCGCCGTTCGGTGGTGGTAGAATAGAACCCACCTCCTCCCGTGGAAAGGGAGGAAGGAACCTAATGCACAATGCCTATTGAACTGTCATGGGACATAGCATTAAGTCGATGTCGATTCATGGAGCGCAGAATTGTAGTGGTAGATAGTGCGATCAAAAGTAGCAGATCTGGGTGCCTGGATTACTACTTGTTTGTTTCTGAAGAATCACATCAGTTTCAGTTGTTGGGTGGTCACCATCATTTGGTAATACACTACTTCTTACCGTATATGCCCTCTGTTAGCCGCCAAACTGAACTTCAGTGTAGGGAAATGGTGTGAGTCTAGTCTCATATGTGGGACTTGATGTAGTAATAATTAAGGATGCCTGTTTGAATTTAGAAAAGATTTACTGAAGCCCACTTGCATAATAATAAACTAAAAAATTATAATACTCATATACGCTTGCGGCCATGGGGAAGATATTTCAACCAAGTGGTTGCGCAATTAATTCCCTGTTTCCCGATCCTAATACAGTACAGTTGATGCTAGCTATACTCTCTCGGTCATTATTCTTTTGTGGTCACTAGATGAGTTAAATGATTATCATTTTCGTGTAGTTGGCTCCATCGAATGTGCCAAGCCCATTAGCTGATCCATCATTGTTGCGGTCCACATCACTATCCCCACCCACATTGTTGTTTTAGTGTTTTGATTGTGATAGGAACCCCACAACCACAAAGAAAATTCAACGTGCCATAGAAGGTTAGGTTGGACACTTGAGATTAGGAGGGGAGTCTTAGCCTCTCCGACCATTTCTTCGTTTAGTCAAATCAGCTTATTTGGTTTTCCATGGCTACTTTCTCTGAATATTGAATTAGCGGGGATCAGCTTTAATCTAGTCAGGACCCGTCCGAGTCCACTATGTAAACCGTGGCTCCATATTATAGAATACCATGCCTTCCTTCCCAAGGTAACAAGTTATCAAGAGTGTCTCTTGCGAACATTGGGTGGTCAAATACCGCGGCTTTACACAGTGGGCATAGTCTAGTGGTTTCATTCTTTGGTGATTTATGTTTCCCAGGTATACTTAGATAGATACAGTACACCTAGAGTTGCTTAGGGATAAGAATAAAAAAGAGGATAAAGACAGAATGCAGCAGCTGTAGTCCCTACTAGTAATTACTAAAAAATTAGGCCATCTATATCTGTCGACTCAGCTTGCTGGGAAAGACGATGGGTTCTTCCATAGTGTGTCTATTGCTTGCTGAAAAGGGCAGTGGAAGCACCTAGTTATTCTCTGCCACAATGACATGGTATTTAGGAGCTTTAATTAACTTCAGCTCCATGTCTCACACTTGTTGATGTAAGTGGATAGACTTCCCAGGGCTGGATGATGTGGCGTGGTCCTTGCTGCATGTTACCTGAACCCCTTTGTTCTTTAGTAGGTAGCTGTGTCTGTACGCCCTTCCTCTCTCTTGAATCTTATGATACATATTAAGCACTATAATTACATGCCCGTGTCACTTGCTGTGTTTCTTCCAATTGTTCTTTCTTGGTGTTTTTCTGGTATTAAACACACTCGTAGATGTTCACACCTTATGAACATTTTAAGCGCATCGATAGCTTTATGATTTAGTCCTACTTTTTGACTAATCCTTTCCAGTTTCATGTACACCTACCGTCTACTGACCTCTCCTTCTATTTTTATTTGACTGCAGTATCGTTGAGTTCTTGAACCAGAGCAGTCTGCAACAGATATCATACTGATTGACATGGAAGGTGGGAGGATGGATGAGGTCTGCATGGCTGCCATCACCAACAAACCCTTAGTGTCTGATGACAAGCCGATGAAGAGCATTAGTGGGGAGATGCCTGCAACTGCAACTGTAACTGCTGGAGCTGGAAGTGGCTCCTTTGACTGCAACATCTGCCTCGACTTTGCTGCAGATCCAGTTGTTACCCTCTGTGGGCATCTCTACTGCTGGCCTTGCATCTACGAGTGGCTGCGCCCAGCTGTGGGATCAGCTTCCACTAACAACAGGACTGCAGCCAGGCAGCAGTGCCCTGTGTGCAAGGCCGCACTATCTGCCGACAGCCTTGTGCCGCTATATGGCCGTGGTGGTAGCTCCAAGAAATCACTGGATGGTGTGGCCATACCACGAAGGCCAACGGTGCACCGGGAGAACATCGTGCACCAGCACACACAAAGCGCCGTCGATGACCGGCACCACCACAACTTGGAGCCCAACCCTCCGCTCCGGCCATTGCGGCATGCGCACCACCATTCGGCAGCCACTGAATTCGACTTTGCATACCCTCCTTCGCCGATGGGGCGTGGCCTGATCCACTCGACAGCCGGAGGGGTGCTTGGAGGGATGGCGGAAGTAGTGCTTCCATGGGCGTTTGGTGGCCAGGTGCCACCGAGCATGTTATACACGAGCCCTTACTCTGTCGCCGATCATACCGTCGGTCCCCGGCTGAGGAGGCAGCAGATGGAGGTAGAGAGATCCCTGCACCAGATTTGGTTCTTCCTCTTCGTTTTTGTGGTGTTGTGTCTGCTCTTGTTCTGAAGCAAGAGTGCTCTTTGTTCTGAAGAGGTGGTATAGGGCCTGTGTACATATTCTAAGGCAAGATACTACTTCTTGAGGGGGGAAAAAGAAGGCAAGATACTAGTAAGTGTTTCTTATAGAGAAGAGGGAAAGGGTTAATGCTCTTAAATGTCTCTACCGATAAGCATGTGCCTTAAATCATGCTGTCGTAGAGTTTGTAATGTGACGAGATTTGGAGGTGAAATGCAATTCCATCCTTGTCTTGCCCCAGTACCAGGAACTCCGTTGCCTGAACCAATTTTCCTTGTTTTGGTTTGCCTGCATCTGTCGGTATCTTGTAATGTACTCCCTCCGATCAGGTTTGTTTGTCGTAAGCAGTGCACAAGTTTGTACTACCGTAACACATCTCCCACGCCAATCTTTTCCGATCGGAGGTAGTAGTTTTTCTTCTCAATGGTCATTGCTTTTCTGAGGCAATCAAGCATTGATTGGTGGTTTGGTGCTAACAGCGTCACTGGAGTCACATTTACAAATATGTCTTTCTGGTCACCTGTTGAGTAGATCTCACATTGCACACTCGCATTCGTGTGACCTCCAAATGGCCTGAAAGCATAGTGTGCACATCAGATGAAAGACTCGTGCGAGATATTTAGCAAGTAGTAGCTGTACTTTTACTTCTTTTATTGCATTAAATAGCAAGTGTTTGCCCGCCCCACTACGGCATCAATGCTCAAAGCCATGTGCATCTTGCAGGGCAAATATAGTAAGGACAGCGACATTATAGTATCATATGCCACCTTCCACAGTTTCATGTGCGGGTGGGGTAGTGAATTACTGGCAAAATCCAAGAATTTACGAGTAACAGTGACCAGTGTGCATGACAAATAATCAGCAGCCTAAAGACACATCGATGACCCAATCCATTAGCACAATCAAAAGAACAAGTTTTACATGCGCACAATTCAGTTTTTGTACCAGTCAAGAAATAGAACAGAAAATGTGAGAACAAAGAAGAAAAGCAGGAGGAAGGTTCTGCTGCTGCTGTTTCGCTGGATCGCCTGGGACAGCTCCTTGTTCCCACGCTCCACGTTGTTTGTAGCTTCCACTGCCTGCATAAATGCATAAGATGCGCGGTAAGAGCAGTGCACAGCGACTGAAAAGGTATCACTGATCTTTATAGTTTCTGCAGGCAGAGGCGATGACTTTGTGTCCCCTTGAACTGGCAGGTTTGTCAAGAGAAGATATTACAGATAAATTCCTAGTAAAGACAGAATAAATAAGGGAAAATGCTTATTGGATGGATCATGATTAGCTCTTGTATGGACATAAGCATGCATGTGGTGTGCGCTCAAATGCTATTATTAGTTATCTCTTTGCAGAATTTGTATGCTTAGATGCTATATCTGTTTTTTCTTTGTATCCAACAAGAGTATGCTTTGCATTGAAAAGTTCGTGTACCTCACAAACAGCCCTAGTTTGTTCTTGAAACTTTCAACCTTTTATAACCATGATGTTCCAGGAAATTACAAAATTTTGTAAACTGCCATTTTTCACTAGTTACGGAATACATTAGCACATATATATACTGCTTGCAAAACAACCAGATATTGGCTTAAGCAGTTAAGCTGTTGCACATATCTCCTACCTGGTCATATAAATACTGAATCTGCTGAGCTTGTTGTAGAACATGTGTTGACATAAGATGATTAAGTGCTGACATCTCAATCATCTTTGTCTCTGTTTCTTGGACAGTGTCAAGAAGATTGGTCAGCTCCACCTGAGGCAAGAGTTACAGGCAAGTAAATAACCTCACTTATGCTAACAATACAATATATAGCAAAACTATGTCCCATACACCATTATTTATCAATTTCTCAGAAAAAATACAAAAGCACCAATTCATCCGGCAAAGTTACAAAAACTAAGTTGCCAGAACAAAGTATCATCAGGGAGAGAATACAGTTTAAAGGTATATTTTGCCCTTTGATTTAGGACATGGCTTAACCTGTTTCTCTATTGCTCGGTGTACCAATTTCTTCATTTAAAACCATGCACTATATATTTAGCCGCCCATCTATTTCACCATTGTTGCACAAAATTTAAAGAAAATTCGCCAGCTAATATACCACACATATCAGAAGCAGTCAAGCACACATATACCACTACCAATCACCTACCTAGCTGGAGCAGTTTAAGAACATTTCAGGATAAAACATATCACATGCGCAAACACACATTATTTTAATAGATGAAGACATTTTGTTCGACCAAGCCAGGAACAGAGTTGACACTTCGATGTGTTCTCTCTCAACCTAGCTCAAGAAATTTTATTTTAATGATAAAAATGTGTTTTAGCAAATTATATGTTTTTCTAAGTGTGGGCATTAATGTTTTTGTAACGCGTCATAGAAATTTATACAAAATAAAGGTGTCTAAACGGCCAATTTGTCCTAGTATTCATCCATCCAAATATTACCTGGAGCGCTCTTGTTTCATCATCCAAGAGTTGTTCTTGGACTCTTAAGGGTGCAGTAGATACCTCCTCTCCGACCTTCGAGACATCAGATTGTAATACAAGGTTCGACTTGGGTGTTTCAGCAAGTTTCGTTTCTGTCTTCTTCTTAATCTTCTTTCTTGGCATCGCCCTATTAATAGCTTCTTGAAAACGCATGGACCGAAGGCGATCAAATTGTGCAGTTACTGTGTGGAGACGCTCGCTCAAAATCAAAACCTGGTAACATTATAGAAAAACACACAGCTTACTGGAAATGAGCATCAGAAATCCATACAAATATTTGCAGAGAGGAGGGTAGTCCACAAAATACTACTTAATTGTACATTTATACTACAAACTGGATACAGAGAAAATGCCATAAGAGGGAACAGAGTCATGTATTATTCCTACATGATGCTTCTTTGATGCATATCAAACTAATAAGAAAGAAATTTCAAAAGTCACCTGTCTTGACTGGACAATTTATCTTAAGATGCATTTATTTATTTTAATCCCACCTAATGCATGTACTGCTACCAACGAGGCATAGTATATATCCAAATATTAAACATCTGGATTCATGTTGAGACGTAAAGTTCTGAAAGGACAATACCTATTCACTTTCAGCTATCCATAGAAGGATTTAATTGCTCATCCTAAATATAGCAAGTAAACCTTGTTTAGTCTATTCCATGAGAATATGTACACACATCAGTTCAAAAGCACATGTAAAATTAATACTCCCTCCGATCCGATATAGTTGTCATAGGAAACGACCTGATCATGTACAAGTTATACGTACGACTCGTGACACTCTTTAGGATCGGAGGGAGTAGCTAAAATTTCTGAAATTGCAACTTCATGAATACAGATAAAAAAGGGGAGCAATAGCATATTTCAATATGTAAAATTGTCAATTCTACTCAAGAAGTCTTCTTTTATCTTGTTGTGATACTATAATCTCTTAAATACTAAGATAAACTCAAAGACCATGAAACATTATTCACCATGGCAGTAAGACTTCACTTCTACATTCTACCAATGTGAGTGTGCACACTCAAGAAGAGTAATATCAGAGCAATGCTGCATTTCATTGTCAATATTTGGCAGTAACTAATCAGTGGAAAGCATTATAGTCATACCACACCATGCTGGTGAGCAATCAAGTCCAACCGGGAACTCTCATCGCTTGTGCCAAGCCATGTCTTTGCGCGTCTATTCCTCTCATCTTCGTGGATCCTGTTCTTTAGGATATCTATCTGTTCCTTGCATGCTTTTACAAAAACACCAACCTGATATACTTTCAGCAATTAGATAGATAAGAAATGGAGAAAATAAATGGAGCCATAGCCTAAATTTACAAGAATTGTCATTAACTTGTATGAATACATGTTGTCAACTGAATAGTCGATACAGTATAACAAAGATATATGCACAGGCTAACAAGCTGCATGTATTTGTAGTTGTGCAACACCATGGATAAATATGTTTGCTTTGCTATACTATTTAACAAATTAAACCCCAGATTTCTGTTATCAAAGAAGAGCTGAGAAAAAACTATAACAATGTAATAGTATGAAATGATGAAATCATTCTGTCGCATAGATAACTAACATAACAATTGCAATTGTAAAACAAACCCGAACCTCGATTTTTCTAATATGTGGTGTGTAGCAAGCCATTGTCTTAACAGATAATTACCTATCAACTAGCTAAGTTTAGAGCAAATATACCATCTCATTCTCACCCAAAGAGAAATTCTTAAATCAACAAGCAATGCCGAATTGCAGAGTAGGGTTGCAACTTACTTCATGCTCGATTGTGTCCCTCTCTTGCTCCGTGGTGCGATGCATGTCCACATAGTCCTTCCTATGCTTCACTATGAACTTCTCGAGTTCCCTGATACTCTCAAGCTGAACCGATAAAACACATCGATTAGACAAGCAGACTCCCCGTATTCTGTCAGGACCCTAAGCTTAGGCTATAGCTTTGGGTTCCTGTCAGCATTCAATGCAGAATAACCAAAGGAGTAGATTTCTACCGTCTTGATTGCTGCATTTGTAAAAGGTGATTTGGGCGACGGTTTCCGAATGATAAAAGACGACATGAGCGCGGCCAACTGCGACTGCAAACAAAGGAAACGGTCAGTCACTGGAGCATAACAAGAGATACCGTCCTTGGGACAATAGGCTCTGATAGGTTCCAGTGCAGAGTAGAGAAGAACGCGCAGAGGATTGGGAGGCGGCAGGTTTGGCATGTGAGCTCACCTCCGTGTAGCCATCGGAGAGCGCGGCGACGCGGACGGACTCCTTGAAGTCCTCCGTCCTGTCCCGGACCCTCGACATCGCCAAGAAGGCAGCAGCCACCCACGGGCTCCTCCTATCAGATCCGCGTGTAACGAGTCGGGAGCCGGCGAGACGGGGCGATCCTGCGCCCGTGAGCTGTTAGGGCGGGCCGGGGAAACGTACGGGGTCTGCCACCGCCGATCGGCGACGCTCGAGAGCGGCGGCAGGTCGCCGGCGCGTCGGATCGGGCGGCGAGGTGGGAAGGTTGGTCGCCTAGACAGGGCCGCGTGAGGAAGAGAGGACTACGTGTAGTAACGGCCCACCTGTCAGCCTGATAACGGCCCACTGGGCCCGTAGAAAACAGGCCCACCTGTCACAGTCACACTAGCCTCTTCGCAGTTGCAGCCGATCCGTCTCGCGTTCGCCACCTCGCTCCCGCTTCTCGATTGTTCTTCGCCGCGAGGCGAGACGGCGGCGAAACCCTAGGCCGGCGGGGATGGGCAAGGACCACCACGGCTCGCTCCCGGATGGTGCCTGCGTGGAGGAGGGAGAAGTGGCGGCGCGCAGCCGCAGCAAATCCCTAGAGGCCGAGGAGGAGCGTCCGAGGGGGAGCCGAGACCGGGACCACCGTGGCAAGTCGAAGAGGCGTGAGGAGGGGAGTGAGAGCTCAGGCGAGGACTCAGGGGAGCGGAGGAAGCGGCGGAGGAAGGAGAAGGAGCGGCCGCGGCGGCGGAGGCGGAGCAGGAGGAGTCGCAGCGAGAGCTCGGGCTCGTCGGCGTCTGAGTCGGAGTCTTCGTACTCGGGTTCCAGCGCGGAGTCGGAGAGCGAGTCGGAGTCAGAGGAGGAAAGGCGAAGGAGACGGCGGCGGAGGAGGAAGGAGAAGGAAGAGGAGGAGAGGAGGCGAAGGAGGAAGGAGAAGGAAAAGAGGAAGCGCAAGGAGAAGGAAAGGGAAAAGGATAAGAAGAAGAAGAAAAAGAAGGATTTGGGGAAGAAGACTGCTGTGACCAACTCGTGGGGCAAGTATGGAATCATCCGCGAGCTTGATATGTGGTAAGGGTCTTGGCTTCCTGGTTTGCTTTTAGATCACTGTTTCTTAGATTTAGGGTTTCACAAACCAAGATGTAGAAAATTATAAGACTATATTTGTGTGCTAGAGCCTAGAATGGCCTATTGATTATTGATGCATAATTGCATATGGAAGGAATATGAGTGGTCGTTAGGGATGATTGTGTGACGGGGTATGCCGCACTGCTTGTCAAACATTTCTGTAGGCTATGACACAGCCTTTAGCCCACAAATGGGGAATGCCTTCGCACAGACCAATCAAAGCCAGGAATAATTGCTGACTGCAGGCGGATTGTCTCCAGAGCTATCACTGACTGCTGTGTAAAGTGTAATGTCACCAGTTCATCAGTCATCACAGATAACCATCTAGTCTGTTACTACCACACATGCACACGGATATTGTAGTGAATCAACAGTTCGTCACACATGGATTGATCGATTACACACTGCGTGAAAACAGAAAGATGCTCACGACAATCAGTATATCATATTATCATGCATGGAACCAATTTGCACCATTCTCAGTTTCCCACTAAGCAGAAAATTAACATTAAACAATGCTTTTACCAATATAAAGTCATCGCAATGTAACCAAAAAAAGACGGATGGGAGTGGGGATGCAGAGAGACAATGTGGATTGATGGCAATATGGGTTACCACTACCATTTGTGGGCTGCGCAGAACAGAACACAAGAAACCTCTTAACATAAGCAACCACTAGAAATGACAAGTTGGCTGTTTCATTTGGGTGGGAAACTGGGATCACGGGCTCGCAACCATCACTTTCATACCTACTTGTTATTCACTTTATTCTCTATAGGAGTGAATATCAATATTTAAAGGTATTATGGTTCCTTGGTGGGGGAACAATAATGAAAGACGGTGTCATCTTGTCAGTTGTTTTTGTAGTGTTATGTGAAATTAATTTTACTGTGTGAATCTCCTCCCAATCTCCCACGACCCATGTGAATCGGAAGTGGAAAATTAGATCACCCATGTGAATCGGAAGTGGAAAATTAGATCATTCTGCAACCTGTAATTTGGTGGCGCTAAATGATAGTATGATACCGATGACCCGTTGCTGAAATTTTCAGTTTAGATTATGTGCAATCATATTATATCAAGTACAATCATTTTGTATTTCTACTACATTCTGATGAATTGAACTCTGTCATGTGTTCTATAGGAACAAGCGACCCGAGTTCACTGCATGGTTGTTAGAAGCCAAGCAGGTATACTTTCTTTCTATCATTCTATTGATGCCGCCTTCTATAGGAAATTTGGAGAATCTATACACATGCAAAAAAAATGAGATCAACAAGGTGTCAAGGTGTATTTCATTGCCTCTGGATAAAAGTTTGCAATCTAATGTTTTTTAACGTTTTTGCTTAATCTAAGTCATCTGAGAATTTCTTGTGTCTAAGTTGACGCCCTCTGTCAGTCAATATCTCCAAGTTGAGATTCGTGCAGGGGTGGGGGAAATGAAGGTTAGATCAGACGGCTAGCATCATCGACTTAGAGATAAGAAATCACAGTCAACTTAGGCCCCGCTTGGAACGTCTGACAGATTTCCGCCGGATTCCACGCGCATACAATCGGTCGTATGGAGCTGAACTGGTTCGTAATATTCTACTAATGGAATCAATCGGTCGTATTTTCCAGCGAACCAATTGGGCCCTTAGGAGTAGAAAGAACCCTCTTGAGCCTGTGGTAGTCAATTCAGTTAGCACCAATGGAATCATTTATCTAGATACTATGACTACACTTCTTTCAGTACAATATACTTTAGGGGTTACATTGCTATTTGAGACTTCATATGTCGGAGGATATTGATTTGTCTTCAGCATAAGTTTTTCTTTCAGAAAGTTAGCTTATCGTTGTACAATCTGAATATCTATACCTAATAATAAAAGCAGTAAGGCTCCTGCCTAATTTTCGTCGCCCTTTTTTTATAGACGGTTTTGCCCTCCCACCAATTATCATATTACGCACCGATGCCATCATACCGATTCGTTCCTTTTCTACTCTCCACTCGGTCCTTTTGTTCTAGCTCCCTGCGATCCCCAACATCCCGACTTCTCCAGCTCCCCGCCACCGCGCCGGCCAGCCTTCCGCCGTCTCTGCCCCTCTGTTCCCGCGGAAAACAGATCGCCGCGCCCTATTAGGGGTTCCACAAGATGGGGCCGGCGTTGCCGCTGTGGTCCGTTGCGCCTTCGCCGGAACGAGTCCCCAGCTCCCCGCCACCGCGCCGGCCAGCCTTCCGTCGTCTGTGCCCCTCCCTTCCCACGGAAAACTGATCTCCGCGCCCGAGTAGGGGTTCCGCAAGATGGGGCCGGTGTTGCCGCTGTGGTCCGCTGCGCTCCGTCGCCGGCGAAGGGATCTGGTTTGTGGAGGCTGTTTGAGTTGCGCCCGCTGCTTATACTTTAGGCCGATCTGATGAAGCTCGATGTCCTCATCCTTAGTGCCTAGGTTGACACACGATTTACAACTCAGCTCGTTGGTCGTCTTCGGCGGCGTCGAATTTGGTGGACCCGGTTCAATTCCTTGCGCCAAGAGGATGAGGGGATCAAGGCAGAGCGGATGAGGGTGCTCGGAAGGTCTCAGGACAGCTCTAGCGATGGCGCGGCTGAGCTGCGCCGGTGGCAGACTTGGGCGCTTGCGGGTATGACTACGAGAGTGGCGACGCTGGACATCAGACCGTTGAGCACTTGAGCGTGTCGACGAGCTTCTGGTTCACCTTCTTGCTCCGGCGCAGGGCGTCAGATGTCGCAGCCGCGTCCGCGCAGGGGAGGATGTCGTCAAGGGTGGTGTTGTTCTGTGGTGTTTTTCGACGCCGACTGCTCAATGCTGTTTTTCGGCCCTGAACTTATCTCGGAGATGCTCAACTTCACCTGTCTAATTGGACCAGATAGCATCGAATCGGGCATAGAGATAGACCGTTAGACACGAAGCCAACCATGTTTGCTGCGTTTGTTTTCCTATGTCGTAGAGATTGCAGTGCCGTGCAGGTACTGTGGTGTGTGTGCTTCAGGGAGAAGCAAGTCGACCTGTACGTTAAGCTAGCTACCTAGGATAGTCATTGCCATGCTAGCCATACGTGCATGGCACCTGATCGATCAACCAGCCAGCTGCCCTGCTTGCTAGGTTCAGGGTGCACCGTTTTCTTCTTCTTAACCAGTGACAGATTCAACAATCGGGAACGTAATCTCCCAAGTCCCATCATGGCTCATGAATCTGAAGGAGAAAAGAATAAAAAGAAATGGAGATTGGTATGCACGGATGGCCAATTAAAAAAAGTAATAATGGGCCTTGAAACCTATCAACGAAACAAAATAATTAAGGATTCAACTAATGTGAAAGAAGAATATACACAAGAGAGTAAAAAATATGCAGATCTAGAGAAGAAAAAATATAGGTATCGTGAGCATGGTCTTGAGGAGGTTCGCTCTCCATGTCTAGCATATCGACATTAACATATGCATAACCAAAGGCCGATGTGTGAGGAACAAACAAGTACTAAGTTTAGTTTATTTTTAGTGTCCCGTTGCAACGCACGGGCATGTTTACTAGTTTGAAGCTTAAGTTAGACCTGACCTAAAAAATAAAGGAACAAATCAGTATAGTAAACTGGGTTTACTACAGTATCAGCCTATCAATCTCATCTACTCTCAGTCTCAGTCTGTTTATTTTTTTAGCTACAATATCAGTGTTCTAAGTTTTTTTTTGTGATGTGGCCACAGGTTAATTTGGAGTCATTGTCTAATTGGGAAGAGAAACAAATGTTTAAGGAGTATGTTACTGTTCCACCATGAAATAATTTGAGCAATTCTATGAGCTTACAAAAAAATTATCACCCTGGAATTACTATTATCCTGGGTATATAACATACATCTTTACATGCAGATTCATGGAAGACCACAATACAGCAACCTTTTCATCAAAAAAGTAAAGCACATTTCTTTTCCTAGATAGTTATTGTATATATTCATATGTGCTAGTAGAACTTATGTTTTTCCCCCCTTTGTTGTCTTATTAGATATTATGACTTAGATGCTTACCATCGGCGAATGATGGAGAAAGAGCAAAAGAATGGTTTAAAGAATGCTGGCGTGGTAGCAGTACGAACAGTATTTAATGATGAGGAACAACGACGGTATGTGGATATAGAAATGCTTTTTGTTACTGTATATACCTGCAATACCATAGCATGGGACAGTGAAATGCTTTAGTGTAGATTGCTGAAGTCTACTTATAGACCTTCGTATTTAACAATTTGAGAACCTATGTTCCATCATTTGGCTAATCACATTGTTTTTGGAACCTGTTCCTCTGTGACAGTCAATTTAAATTGTGAGCCTGCTATTCAGTCCAGTCGCCATGCTCTACAGAAATACAATAACGGAAATGCTATTTGTTAACTGGGTTAAGCGTTTATACTATGGACTGGCAGTTTCTTACAGTTTTCCTTAATTGTTGCCATGCAGGTTAGAACTGTTAAAAGAACGTGAACATCGAAAGGAGGAAGAAATTAGAGCTCTAAAATGCTCAATGCAAACTGGAATGGTAGGAATCTGCATTTTTTCTGCTAATGTTCTCACCTGTCATTGATCTATTCTCAGAACTTGCATGGAATTTGAGGCTGCTCATTGGCAGTGCCTTTTTTTCTCTAATATTATACTAAAATAGCTTGTTTGTTTTGTTTTCTCCAATTCCAATATATAAAATAAAAAATATAGCTCTCTTGTTTTCACCAATATCTACATAAAACAGCATAGTTCCTTTTCCTTTTAAAATATTGACCAGCATTAGGGCATGTACAACGCGGCCTCTTACGCAGGCGCTAGGGAATATTATCCCAGCCGTTCTGGCCAATTCCCTGCCGAACCTGGGATTCAATCTTGCGTCGACGCTTGTTTTTGCGCCCGCGCTTCATTTTTTCTTCCAATCACGACTGAGGGCTCCGTGCTGGAGGTGTCAGTCGCTTACCTAATTATTAGATTGCTGGTATTTACTATTTATTTTTTCGCACTTTAGCGCCTGTACAAGCGCCATGCGATGTAAATGGCCTTAAGGTTCAAAAAAGCGGTAAGCGAGCGGTGAGCCTCTGATCAGAGGAACTACTTCCTAAGCGAGATTAGGTGGCGCTTAAGCATTTTGTACGAATATGTACCGTACGGACAGAAAATAGGAATTTTAAGCATATATAAGCAAATCTAGAGAGAAAAAAGGCCAAACTGGGCGGGCCTAGCCAGGCCGAACACACCCCAGCAAGCACCTGATGAGCGAACAGGCGCATCGTTGCCCTAGGTAGCACGGGCCACTTTGCAATTCTACCCCCGCCTCCATTATATCTTCACACACCACCCCCACCAACCCTTCGTGCTCCTCCAGCACTAACACAATACAACACACACACCGATCGAGCCACACGCAAGATCCACTCCCATGAGCTTTGCAAAGCGGAGGGGAAGCGCCTCAATGCCTAGGCGTCGCCTTAAGGATGCCTTCAAAACCATGGCCATAAGCTGTGGCTCTCTCTAGCCTTTAAACCAATGGCGTTTTGGGCATGGCTTTGGTCAAATTATAGATATTTGACCAGCAAGATTTATTTAGTTTTAATCAAATATGTGAAAATCATATGCTTTGATTTATCTTGAGAAAAACTTACATACTTTAAAAAAAATCAGGTGTTATTATTGTATTTGAGACCGCGTTGATGCCCAAAATGTCATCCTTTAGTGCGTGTCAGTTGCCCAGACGTTTTTAGGCCCCATCCGACATTTGGCCCAATAGAGCTTGTGTGGGTGCAGGCCATGTTGTGCAACATGTTCAGTTGCCCACAATGGTCAAACCTGTGTGTTATATATGATCATACAGATTTAGGACAACAACAAAAGCACAATGACGCCGAACTGATGAGGATTATGAAGTTTTTCAGCCTACCCAACCCGATTTGACCTGCACCCTTACCTACTTCATGATTGTTTTTCTCTTTGACTAAGAACTTGGAGTAATCATCTTCTGCTTCCTCTCAAGTTTCAAACTCTCTATAGCAGCTAATCTTGTAACCATTCAGTTCATGGCACATCTCCCATGAACTGTAGACTCGTAGAACCCTCCCTGACTACAGTACACACAACTTCATCTACCAAGAGTCCAAGACAGAAAAACAAAATTTCAACATGCAGGACAAGCAACACAAGTTGACAAGAACATATGCAACATAAGCATTCCTGAATCATATAGCAAAATCATCACAATTTGTCCTACCTACCATGGTGTCATCCTACTACCACATCAAAAGAGGGTGTAATCCTACATCGCAAGTTCACCATCTGAGGGGTTAGTATATACCATCTCAATAAATATACAAGCCTTTAGCCTTTATCAGTTTTTAAATCCTAGCGACCACAAAATATGCATCACCAGCACCACCATAGACTCTTGCATTACATTTAGTAGTGCTTGGTCAGGTAGGTCCTAAGCCTGATCGCCGTGTTGTCATCTACCTCCCAACGGGCCCCAGACATTGTGAGCCACCATCAGAGCCTCCGTACTGAACCCAATGCTGTCGGTGACAACGTTGAGGTAGTCAGCATACTTGGGGTGATCCTAACAATGAAAGACAACAATGTAGTTACTCCCTCTGTCTGGAATTAACTGACACTGAAATGAGTGTATCCTCAGAGTGAGTTAATTCTGGAGGGAGGGAATTGTTGTGGTTGACATGTTAGATCAAGTGAAACAAGTGGTAGGCTAGCGAACCATGACGTGGTTCTGTAGTGCTCAGCCTCCAACATAATGGTGAAGCTGTCCTCGTCCCATTGTGCACCGCTAAGGGCTCTAAGCTTTGACACCTTGATCCACCTTTGTGCCACGGAACTAGAGATGGAACCATTCCATTCTGTTGGAATGGAACCATGACACTCAATCCTACTAGGTTCTCCAACCAAACACTCCCTTAGAGACTGGAGAGAGTACTTAAAAGGACAGCTATATTGTTAGGCTATTGGCAGATGATAGGAAGTAACCTGCAGTGGACTTTATATCATATAAAACCATCTGTTATGATTGCACTTTCTGTGAAGGAGTGACGTTGTAGTTCACATCTGTTTTTCTTTATGTAACCAAGTTTGACAGCGCATGTTGCCCAATTGTGGTATCTACCATGGTTAAAACCTTTTAATTATTTCATCTAAGCCTAGATGTTTTCAGTGTTTCATGAAGAAACTTAGTTGTGAGGTCTTCCTTGGATCCTGTATTTAGCGGGCCACTTGATGCCAAGTGCGCCAATTTATGTTCATATTTGTTATTTTTGGAACATATGAATGTTTTTAAATTAAGATGAATTTTTGTTTGGAGTGTGTGCCAATTTATGTTCATATTTGTTCTTTTTTGGAACATATGTACTCCCTCCATTCGTTTTTTAAATTAAGATGAATGTGTGTTTGGAGTCTTGGACCATGAGGCCATAACCTCGACAATTACAGCCATGTGCTCTGCCTTTAGGTTACAGGTGCCCCTTACTGTCTTTTTGAAATTGCCTGAATACAATAATTGGGAGTCTCGGGAGTTCCAGCAGTGTTGCTTTGTATGGTTTATTTAATCCAGGTCTTTTGTGTTTGGTGCATGATATTGAATGCCTACATGATTGTAAGTGTAGGCGGTATGCTTGTACACTTCCTTTTGATGATACTATTTCAACCAAATATTATCATGCAAGCACCAAATGTCCGTATTGGTTTAAATAATGAATCACTTTTTATTCTCTGGATTAACCAATTATGCTTACTGTCCTCCCCATTTTAGGCTCAAGCAATGAAGCAGCAGTCCCTACTGCGTGAGGAAATGATGTTACAGTACAAGTTGGGAAATTCGGAGGTAATACTCTCATTTTTAACCCTGAAACTTTAGTTAGACAGAGAATACATTTTAATCATGACAAGCTTACTCTTTATCAGGCCGCAGCTGCAATTCAGAGAAGGTTGGATCCTGATGCTCCCCCGTAATAGGCGACTTGTGGACGGTCCATTCCCATCCCATGAAGTTTATTCACAACATCTTCATGAAAACTGCAGAACGAGCAACATACTGCGACGAGCCGCTGTTTATTTGCACACAAAAAGAATATTGCACTGACTTGGAAAATGTTGGTGCTGTACCTGTATTAATTTTTAAAATTTTGCTCCGTTGTTTCACATGCTGCTAGCTGTATGCATCTATTTAGTAGGGTGAGCCGCATGTTTTTTCACAGTTTTCTACTCCTACTGCTCCGTGGATGTCTTTATTGTGTGTGTCAACTTGTCACGACTCGAGAGTTGTTGGCTGGGTCGTTTGGTGATAGCAGTTCCGCTACCACAGCTCAGCGCTCATCTCTTAAAGATATCGGTTCGGTTTGTGTAAACTATAAGCAGACCGTCTGCTTATGTTTGTCATTATGTGTGGGCATATTTGCTGTAGCATGTTTAATACTATCTTTGTTGACATGACTACTTTCGTGACGCAAGTGGGAGACCGATGACAACCACCTTTCGTATACAGGGATGAGGAAATATGAATTGCACCGAGACAAATAATTCACAGTAATCAAATCTCTAATCAAATCCCTGGCAAATGTATTGGGGCACCGGAAAGGAATATGTCATCATATCACTGAGGTCGAGCCTTGTTTAGTGTCAGCGATTTACCTAGGGAAGAACCAAAACGAACAAACACAGAGCGAACATACACGCACGATTAATCAAACACAAAACAAAGGATATATATAAGTCAAATCAACAAGGCAATCTCACAGAAAGAAGGTAGTATTACTTCAAACAGATCCAACAAAACGAATTACAACCACTCCTATATCTAGTAGTACATGAATCATGGGTGGATCTATGGATGGATCAGCGCTTGATGGTCTTGACCTTCCTCCATGTCTTCTTGCCGAAGTCGCCGACGACCTTGACGCCCTTGAGCACGGCCACCTTCACCTCCATGGTCCGCAGCTTCACCTGCCGCTCGAACCCTCCCATCTCCTCTTCTCCTGTTGATCCGACGAACGAATCTGCTAATCTGCTCTCCTTTCCGGCCGCTCGCGTAAAGACGATGCTGATTGGAAGGTTGGCGAGTTGTGGAGGAGGAGAAGGACGGTGGTGGCCTAGGACTAGGAGGATATATAGCCGGTCCGGTCGGTGTGCTTGTGGACCTCAACCGGAAGCTGAGCTGGATAGTTGTGGTGCGTGCGTTCAACAAGTCCTAATGACAAGTAGTCACGGCCAGACAGAACGGTGGCGTAGGGTTTGAGCGAGGACTATGACATGTGGGCCCGATGCCAGTTCAGCGGCTCCAGCTGTCAGCTAGCTGCCTGTGCAACCACTCCAGATGCGTTCCTTGGTTCTTTAAAAAGGAAAGGAAGCGCGTTCATGGTTGGTCTGGTCGACATGGAAACTTCGGGTAGATCTGGTCCATGTGTGTTCCGGTTTTGGCTCAGATCTTTCCGTGACGAAATGTTCCTTCCATAGTACGCCCTCCGATCCGTTAAGATTGTTGTGAGCTGTGTAGAATATGTACTAGCTTAGCATTATTTCCACGACAATTATTTCAGACCGGTGGAGATGCTAGCGCATAAATTAACGGGCTTCATCCTCTTGTTCTTACTGAATTTCCCGTTTGGAACAAAGGAAATTCATAGGTATATGATTCCTACAAGAAACTTTCTTATGACACCGTTTGGAACAAAGGAATAGGAATATGAATTTTGGAGAAAAACAAACCTAAGGTCTCACCTCATGTTCTCATCTTCCCATGTCTACAATTCCTGTACTTTTCCTGCGTGACAACCGAACGACACTTGGAAAAAAAATTCGTGGTTTTAGTTCATGTAGGAATTTAGGAAACGTGACACCTCAATTCCTGCGTTTTTCCTATTCCTACGTTTTTACTTCATGTGCTCTAAACGGTGCCTAAACAATGATGAATATCGATTGCTTTTTCGGGCATACTGACAAGAGGTAGTACTATATGTATTGTCGTAGCTCATCGCCTCATTCTACTTTGTACCTTGTTTTCTCGAGGAGACTAGTGGCGTTGTTGCGCGTAGAGACAGACAACTACTCACTCCAACTACTCACTCTGTTTCAAAATTCTCTATAAGAGGAGTGCTCTTGTGCTTCACGCGAAGTACTTATGCACGAATTTTAAAGTACATCGACGCCTGTGATTAGGGGTGAGACATGGGCTTGGACACTTACCACATCGCTGAGCTAGCACCCCCACCCCCCCCCCCCCACCCACCCCAAATCTTAGCCGTTAGTACGATTTAAAATCGTGACAGAAGAACTTACCGAAAAGCACAGTAGCACACTCTATAAGATATTTTACCCTTTTTCAATGTAGACAACACTAGCAAAATGCCCGTGCGTTGCTACGGGTTGATATTTTTATTTCTACAAATCAGTTTTTGTTGTCTGTGTAAAACATTTTTAACGGAGATGTTGTTATCGTGAAGAATTAGGGTTGCTTTCTTTTCACATAAATCCAAAAGAAATAAGAAATGCTAGTTAGACAATTCTCTTGTAAGCAACATTTGTAGGAGAGCAAAGTGTGTAAGTGGAATTATGTGTCATTACTTGCAGGGTAGTGTGCTTACCTAGATTGGAGTTCTGAAATTTTAACAAGTAATGACCGTTCTTTCTCAGTATTAGTTGTTTCAACCTGCTAAACAATAGGAAGGACAGTTTTAGTGATAACAAACTATTATCATCAGGTAAAAGTAACCTTATGAACATGACAAATCATACACCAGATTACTACTTACCAAAGTCTCACACTCCATAGATTGGACTTGCGATGGTATTCCAGATTGTGCACCTGAAGAAGAAAAAGATTTTAAGATATAAACAAAGTAAGGACAATTCAATAGCCAGAAGGGGAAAATTGAAGGGGATCGTGTGCAGAAAACAAAAAATTTCCTACCGACGATATCCTAAAAGCATGCCAAGATCTATTCTATGCAGATATAGTAGTACGAACGGAGATCGGAATACGTACCCTTGTAGACCGAAAGCGGGGATTACGTTCCCGCACAAACGTTGTCGATGAAGACCGACGAAGCCGACCTCAAGGTCGTGTAGAGGAAGCAGGCCTCCGAGTACCGCTAGCGCAGCACCTCGCAGGGAGTCGCACACGTACGGTGGAGACGACGGCTTCCGAATCTCCAGTCCAGGACGAGCAGCGGAAGACTTGGACCGGAACACCAGCAGCGCGGCAGCGGGCTATGGTGGAGGAGATCCCCTTGCTCTGCTCGGCGCGGCTCCAACTTGGGAACCACGAGATCGAGAGAGAAATCGGGAATTAATTGGTGAATTAAAATGCTGGGGGTGCCCCTTCTTATATAGGCTCCCAGGGGAGCCTACCTTGCCAGCCAGGCAATGTGGGACTAATCCCACATGCCTGGTGCGGCTCTGGAGGGTGCATCGGCCCCCTTAGTGGGCCCTTGGCCCACTTGGGGCAGCCCCTCCTGGCCCCCACCGAATTTCCCTTGGGAATTTTCCCCTCTTGGGCCTTCTTTCGACCAGAAGGCCCATTTAGGGAAATCAGCCTAAATAAATTCGAAAATAAATATATAAAATCATATTTGCATATTAATAACACTAATTAATATCAAACATAATATATATAATTTTTCCTAGCTCCGAAAACTCTTTCGGCGCTGCCCGATCTCCATCGGACCCCTCTCGGGACGCTCCCGGTGATCTCATTCTTTTCCGGTTGTCTTGTCGAAACCCCTTAAGTGTGTTACCCTAGCGGTTCGATATAATATCAGGTATGATCAAGACTCCTCAATGATCAACGACTAACTCGTAGGCCTGGACCCCATGAATTAATCCCTGAGATATAACGAATGACTTTCATCTATCAAACCTGAACGTGAAGTCTTAAACCTTTTGCCATAGCGATACTTAGCACGTCCGAGCGTTGTTCCATAGATATCTCCATACCTAATCCCGACCTCGTTACCGACGACGCTATCTGAAGGAGATATGCCCTAGAGGCAAATAAATAAGTAGTATTTATTACATTATCTCATAAGTTTATAATAGGTTTGTGTATTATGCTATAACTGTATTAATCGGAATTATTAATACACGTGTGATACATAGACAACCAGGTCCCTAGCAAGCCTCTATTTGAGCTAGTCCATTGGGCAACAGTTGATCGAGATTCCCGATCAAGGACAATGACGTCGGTTGACAATGGGGTCATCTTGTTAGTAGAATAAGGTGATGGACATACGCAAAGTATTGCAATAAGATCGTATTACGATGTTTGTCATTTGCAATAGATAAGAGTATGATAGCTTATTCCTTAGACCGTGAGACCGTACTTATTGATGCTTCGTAGGAGTGCTTTGAGAGCATCAAACGTTGTGTCTTATATAGCATGACAATAACGGTGTCCATCTTGGGTATTCCGAAAGAGCATCAAGACGTAAGGATCAAGAGCGGGATTTGTTCATTCTTGTAATGGAAAGATACTCTGGGCCCACTCGGTGATATTGCATCTATATAGCTGCGCAGCTTATGACTAGGTCATGGAGATGTAATATCACAGACGAGTTAATAACCTTCGTCGGTAACGAGATACAGCAAAGGCATCGGTGTGTCTACGATCATATCTCGGACAAGGTAGTATCGCAGAGACAAAGGGAATGAATATCATATTTATGGTTCAACGACGATATTCGTGGAATGCACAGGGGTCGTCATATATTTCCAGGTATCCCTGACGATCATTGGTGAGCGGAGTGTCTCGACCATGTCTGGAGTGTTCCCGAACCGTAGCGTAACAAACTTAAGGTCTTAGCGACGCTAGGAGATAGGTTCTGGAATTTATAGGTTTTTGTTGGAGAGAGAGAAATGATCCGGAAAGAGTTCCGGTGGTCCGGAAGGAGTTCCGGAGAGGTCTGGAATGGTTCCAGGAATTTCCGAAAGTTGTTCGGGTGGTCCGAAAGAGTTTTCGGAGTCACGGGATATTGAATTATATATAAATATATTAATTATGAATTAATGGGATTTTTATATTAATTTAATATTAATTAAATAAAGGAAAAAGGGGGCTCCCACCTATATGGGCCCTAAGAGGGCCCAAGAGGGGGAACCGCACCACCAAAGGGGGTGGGCCCCATAGGCTGGTTCGGCCAGCCCATGTGGGGGCCGAACCCCCCTCCCCTCCTCCTTTGTTTAGTCCCACATGGGGGAGCCAAGGGGTTTGCACACCCCCTTCCCCCTTTATATAGCAAGGCATATTAATTGATTTAATACACAGGAAATTCAATTAATTCCCAATTTCTCTCTCGATCTCGTGGTTCCCAAGTTGGAGCCGCGCCGAGCTGAGAAAGGGGTTCTCTCTCCACCTAAGCCATACCGCAGAGCGCTGTTGCTCTGCGGGATTCCAGATAAGATCTACTCCTGCGATTTCAGCTGGATCTGAATGACCGGGAGTTGTCGCTAGGCTTCGTATGTTTGCGAGTGCTCGGAGGCTACTCTATTGAGGAGCTTGGGCGACGTCGTCTCGCCCCCTGCAGCCGCCGCGCCTCCCCCCCTCTGCTGCCGGCGCACCAGCCCCGGTGCTGGCGCTCTGCCTTCTTCTGCCCGACGCCCGTCGACGCAGATCATCGTCGACACCCCGGCGTCATCGACTCCGACATCGCGGCAAGTTCTCCACGACCTCGAAGTCGGCTACGTACGACTTCATCATCAACGCTTGTGCGGGAGCGTAATCCCCGCTATCGGTCTACATGGAGGTTATGTAACCCGTTCCGCCACCGTTATCGCATGTACTAGATAGATAGATCCTGACTAGTTAGGGTTTCGCTCGCTAGAAAATTATTGTTTTCTGCACCGTAACCCCTTCAGTGGTATCAGAGCCGATCTATGCGTAGTACTGCTGGTACGGTTAGAACTCATGTTGAATGAGGGCGTCTTTCTTATATTTGCTACCCTCTAGCGTGCACTTGCGATGCCTTCGGTATTGAGTTGATGAAGCGGCCCGGACCGACTTTACGCGTACGCTTACGCGAGACTGGTTCCACTACTGACATACGGCTTGCACCGTATCTGTGGCTGGCGGGTGTCTGTTTCTCTCTCTCTAGTCGGCAAAGCATTTTCAATGGAGGGCCCGAAAGGGATGCTTAAACATGCGATTATACGATCGACGTTGTGGTACAAAGTTCGTAGGTAGGGAAGCGATTCTCTTGCGAATAAGCCTATATGCCACGTAAAACTTGCAAAACTAGATAAAGCTAGAGGCGTCTAACTTTGTTTTGCAGAGGCGTTATTTCATGTGACTTGGTTACGGTAAGTTTTTGATATTACTCGTACTGTCGGAGGCAATGGAGGGCTCTGTAGACTCGGAGTCATGCCGGGGCGCCGGGGGCCAGGCACATGGCGCCATGAAGGTCCAGGCGCATCGACCATGTCACATCGCACTTCATTGCATCATTATTGTGTGCTGTTGTGTGTGCATCCTATTGATTGCTTATATGCTAGATATACAACGGTAGCATCATAAATAGGATGATCCCTAACAAAATACCAAAATTGTGTTCTCCCTCGTTGCGCACCACCAAGAAAGTTCTACGTTATGAGGCAGGCCGTGATGATCGGGTGTCACACATCTCGTCGTTCGCATACAGTGGGTGTAAGCCATGTTGCACGCGCAGGTCTTCGAGGTTTGATTGGCGAGCCTAGCATACTCAGAGGTATGGCCTCGGAACACGGGAAGATCGAAAGATCGAGCACGAGTCACAGAGTTGTTGTGATCGACATGTTATGTCCACCTTTGAAGCTGTGCTGCCGGCCGTGATGATCGGGGGTAGTGTGGTGGACGAGGGTCGTGTAATCGCCATTATTATTTTTAGGGATAATAATCTTGGTGTGGTGTGTTTTTGATAATGAGATTATAGAACTAAAACTCACCTATATATTATAAACTTATCTTACCTCTTTTGCGATCACATCTGGAGACTACGGAACTATGCTTCGGTTACTTCTTCAAGAGCTCGGATTCTACCTTGGAGGCCGACGGGTCCAACTTCATCAGCTGGTGCATTGGTTTTAGAAACATTCTCCAAACACAACAAACATCCTATATGTGCTAGAACATTAGTTAGGAGTTAGACTAGATGATTCTGATAGCAAGGAGCAAGATGATGAGTTCCGTAAGCATCATGACATGTTCATGGAAGTGACGATCGTCATGAGCGTATGCCTAGCACCTGAGTTGAAAGTTGTTTCAACACATGGAGCCATATGTCGTGATTGATGCGATCAGAGGTCACTTCAAAGATGAATTGAGTCTTGAGCAGTTCAGACAGCTTAGAAAGTTCCGGACCATTCACATGGGGAGCATACCTGTCTGGAGACTCAGTTGAAGAAGTTGTGTGACATCTACTTCAGGCTTACGAATATCTACGATTTCTAGATAGCGAACTCCAGTGCAATAGAGATTGTGCTTTACCTCCTAGCTGTGAATAGCATGTGCGTGAATATGCTATAGAGACACGGTGAGCTTCTTCACGTTCGTGAACAAGTTCAAATCTCTAAAAGTTGATTCATCGAAGAAGAGTTCTTCGACGCTATGGATATATTTGATATACGAAGATATAAATGTATTCTTCTCATACTTGATGAAAAGTGTTTGATAATTGTTCTGTTTGTGAAACAGTCCCTGATTATCACAAGTATGTGGCGAAGGGTGACGTGACAGTGCACAAGTGATGGCAAGTTAATGGCCAGTAGTGCTCACGCCCTCGAGATATCATATTAGTTATCATCAATAGTTTTTTATAAGACATTTTGTAATAGTGAGAATGTGATCTAGTTTGGTGTCTTGAATGTTACAAGACATAATTATTCATATAGAACACATCAGTTGTTTTATGTTATGGAACAAAGCAGTTGTTTCATGTTATGAGTAATTTGCATCACATCTCAATTACATTATGCGTATGATATACATTTATAATAGCAGGAATGATAAAATTATGTGTCCAAAGAACAAACACCATCGAATTTAGTCATAAAGGCAATCAAAGAAGTAATGGATAATTTTGGTCCATTTAAGTATTTTGAGTGCCAAAATTGATTAAGTTTGAAATGCAGTATTGAAGTTGCAATACTAGAGGAAATTGATTGAGAGTCATTTTTAATGATTGATCAATGGTGTTATTGCATGATCCGAATTCTTCCATGATTTTGGTAAATAGGAGTATTTGCCCGATAAATTATGGAGTCTGAAATTAATTTGATAATAGATCAAATGGGGTTTTTCAGAAGAAAGATTAGTGAATATTGTATTCACAAAATTCGATCAAAGGACAATATTTTTGAATTATGGTTTCAACACAAAAGACTTGTGGAAATTTGTTTCACAATATTATAATGTCATATATGGTGATATGTGGGGAGTTATAATCATGCTCTATTTTAAATAAAGTGTGGCCTGTCAGAATCAGTCTTAGAATCTCCTAATATGTTCGAAACATTATAGTCGATGTCCACTTTAGAAAATAGATATTTTTCTCAACGAGAATTCGTAGGATCGACAGTAGTGTCGACATGTATGTGATTATGCGATAATTCGGAATATACATGAGTGGTTCTTTGTAGATTGCTCGCATTAAATGAGAGTCTGTTCCAAAACCAAATAGAAACAAAGTTCAGTTTGTTGTCTATGTAGTTCCGAGAAAATATGACTTTTCGAATTATGGTTTATGGATTGGAATTAGAAGCTTGAAATAAAGTGTCAGACATATGTTGGAAGGTGTTCCAAAGAGTATATGTCTGCTAATGAAAATTTGGTGATTAAGAGTGAGGGAGACTAGAAAATTGTTTTCTGCTTGCAATCCTCTTCATAAAGATCATAATATTTTCATGAAAGAAACTTCTAAATAAAGTGCTGTTATATTTAATATTGCTGTCAGGTCACAGCACTGTATTAAGTATTTCAGATCTTGTTGACAGATCAAGGTGCACTTTATGAATACAAAGAAAGTTGAGAAAATATCGGAATACGAACAAAGACTTTTGAGCCTGGATATCCAAAGTTGCATTTGAAAGGATTAAGAGAGTAATTGTTGCTGCAATTCTTATTAGAGGAATAAGATTGTTTAATCGTCATATAAAGTGTTATATGAAAATGTGACTATAAGAAAGACGCGGTAGCATGTCTTGTCAAGAAATGTGTCTTGTAAAAGATCAAATTTGTTGACTACATTTATGTAGACATGCTTGAAGTCTGAGGGATTTGTATTAATGTAATACTGTAGTTTGTATTAAATTCGAATTGATAGTAGATCAATGATTTTGGTTTGACCAAAATGTCGATTTAAGTGGGAGTCGTAGTTAGTTCACTCAGGTGAAATATGTGAAGAACATATTTTTGAGTGGGAGCTCAGGAACTCAAATATGTGGATGACACGTTTTTGAGTGGGAGCATGTGTTCTCAAATATGTGGAGACATAATTTGAGTGGGAGCCGAATTCATCTTGTGTAAATGACACATTGTGAAATTGTATCAGTAGAATAGATAAGAAGGATGAAGTTGTGAAACTATTTGAAAGTCAGTGTCTATTTTGAAATAGAACGGGAATTTTAAAATAGTTAGTCGAGTTGTTTTGGATTAGATCTGAGGAGTCATATTAGAATCAAAAGGATGGTCCTTTGAAATCCAATTGATCATTAAGAGTAATGATGCATGAGAGTAATGGTTGTATGACATGTGGGTCTATTATGTAATATTAGACATCATACAGAAACCATATTATTTGCTCGATGAAATATAATCGATGTTCTTGGAATAAGAGCAGTTATGAAAGTAAATTTGGAATTTACTGGAAGTAGATGTGCGTTAGTTAAGGGATTGACATTTGAATGTCAAGTTTTCTACATTGGTGTGTAAGTATGTAGACATCACGAGTTTGTAATTGTTACAAGGGGCTCTACATGACTGAGTGTGTTTTTCAGGGCAGTTATCTGGTTAGTATAATCAGAGTAAGCGCTCGGAAGCGGTAGTCTCACTTAGTTGCGGTGTTTGCATATATGTTGTTGAACAACATGGTGATATCAAGCAAGTTAATATCCGTGAATCGCAGAAGCGTGTACAATCATGGATTGTGCAGTAACACTTTTCCACGAGCAAGCATTATCAAATGATTCTTATTTGATAAGGGATTCTGATAAAGTAAAATGTATCTGGTTTATTTGTACTCTAGTGCAAGTGGGAGACTGAAGGAGATATGCCCTAGAGGCAAATAAATAAGTAGTATTTATTACATTATCTCATAAGTTTATAATAGGTTTGTGTATTATGCTATAACTGTATTAATCGGAATTATTAATACACGTGTGATACATAGACAACCAGGTCCCTAGCAAGCCTCTATTTGAGCTAGTCCATTGGGCAACAGTTGATCGAGATTCCCGATCAAGGACAATGACGTCGGTTGACAATGGGGTCATCTTGTTAGTAGAATAAGGTGATGGACATACGCAAAGTATTGCAATAAGATCGTATTACGATGTTTGTCATTTGCAATAGATAAGAGTATGATAGCTTATTCCTTAGACCGTGAGACCGTACTTATTGATGCTTCGTAGGAGTGCTTTGAGAGCATCAAACGTTGTGTCTTATATAGCATGACAATAACGGTGTCCATCTTGGGTATTCCGAAAGAGCATCAAGACGTAAGGATCAAGAGCGGGATTTGTTCATTCTTGTAATGGAAAGATACTCTGGGCCCACTCGGTGATATTGCATCTATATAGCTGCGCAGCTTATGACTAGGTCATGGAGATGTAATATCACAGACGAGTTAATAACCTTCGTCGGTAACGAGATACAGCAAAGGCATCGGTGTGTCTACGATCATATCTCGGACAAGGTAGTATCGCAGAGACAAAGGGAATGAATATCATATTTATGGTTCAACGACGATATTCGTGGAATGCACAGGGGTCCTCATATATTTCCAGGTATCCCTGACGATCATTGGTGAGCGGAGTGTCTCGACCATGTCTGGAGTGTTCCCGAACCGTAGCGTAACAAACTTAAGGTCCTAGCGACGCTAGGAGATAGGTTCTGGAATTTTATAGGTTTTTGTTGGAGAGAGAGAAATGATCCGGAAAGAGTTCCGGTGGTCCGGAAGGAGTTCCGGAGAGGTCTGGAATGGTTCCAGGAATATCCGAAAGTTGTTCGGGTGGTCCGAAAGAGTTTTCGGAGTCACGGGATATTGAATTATATATAAATATATTAATTATGAATTAATGGGATTTTTATATTAATTTAATATTAATTAAATAAAGGAAAAAGGGGGCTCCCACCTATATGGGCCCTAAGAGGGCCCAAGAGGGGGAACCACACCACCAAAGGGGGTGGGCCCCATAGGCTGGTTCGGCCAGCCCATGTGGGGGCCGAACCCCCCTCCCCTCCTCCTTTGTTTAGTCCCACATGGGGGAGCCAAGGGGTTTGCACACCCCCTTCCCCCTTTATATAGCAAGGCATATTAATTGATTTAATACATAGGAAATTCAATTAATTCCCAATTTCTCTCTCGATCTCGTGGTTCCCAAGTTGGAGCCGCGCCGAGCTGAGGAAGGGGGTCTCTCTCCACCTAAGCCATACCGCAGAGCGCCGTTGCTCTGCGGGATTCCAGATAAGATCTACTCCTGCGATTTCAGCTGGATCTGAATGACCGGGAGTTGTCGCTAGGCTCCGTATGTTTGCGAGTGCTCGGAGACTACTCTATTGAGGAGCTTGGGCGACGTCGTCTCGCCCCCTGCAGCCGCCGCGCCTCCCCCCCTCTGCTGCCGGCGCACCAGCCCCGGTGCTGGCGCTCTGCCTTCTTCCGCCCGACGCCCGTCGACGCAGATCATCGTCGACACCCCGGCGTCATCGACTCCGATATCGCGGCAAGTTCTCCGCGACCTCGAGGTCGGCTACGTACGACTTCATCGTCAACGCTTGTGCGGGAGCGTAATCCCCGCTATCGGTCTACATGGAGGTAATGTAACCCGTTCCGCCACCGTTATCGCATGTACTAGATAGATAGATCCTGTCTAGTTAGGGTTTCGCTCGCTAGAAAATTATTGTTTTCTGCACCGTAACCCCTTCACTATCTTCTACTCGTTCATGATCTCATGTCTCCGTGACCTAGTCACATGCTTGCAAGCTCATTAGACATGATCTCACCGAGTGGGCCCGAGAGTATCTATCCTGCTATGCGGACTGGTAAATCCCGCTCTTGACCCCTCGTCTCAACTACTCCTTTCCGATACCCAAAAGTATCACCGTTATTGTCATACTAAATAAGATTCGACGTTTGGTGCAATCAAAGTATCTTCCGGAAATAACAATAAGAGTTGATCTCACGGTCAAAGGCGTAACGACTACGTTCTCCAAATCTGGGTATTCCATCACATCGCTCTCTAGCGACATGACTCTCATTGCCGACCGGTGCCATTGCCCCATGACCGGGAAACCTCGATCATCAATCGCGCAACGAAACTAGTCTTAGTAGAGGCTACTAGGGACCTGGTTGTTTACGTATCACACCCGCATTAATGTTTCCGCTTAATACGGTTCTAGCATGACACAAAAACCTATTATGAACAAACGAGATATGATAAAGAATACACTTTATTAATTGCCTCTAAAGCATATCTCCTTCAGTCTCCCACTTGCACTAGAGTACAACTTAATCTAGATTACAACTTGGTAAAAGCTTAACACCCATAGCTAACTGGTGCTGTTCATGCTTATCTAGCGGAAGAGGCTTTGTCAGCGGATCTGCCACATTCAGATCCGTATGCACTTTGCAAATCTTCACATCGCCTCCTTGTACGTACTGACGTATCACATGGAAGCGTCGGAGAATGTGTTTGGCGGTGGAGTGAGACCTTGGCTCCTTGGCGTTTGCAATGGCACCCGTATTGTCGCAGAAGAGGATCACGGGGTCTTGCACGCTTGGGAACACTCCAAGTTCGATGACGAACTTCCTCAGCCACACAGCTTCATTCGCGGCCTCGCAGGCAGCAATGTACTCCGACTCCATTGTAGATTGTGCGACTATGGGTTGCTTCCCACTTCTCCAGCACACGGCGCCTCCATTCACCTTGAACACGTAACCTGTCTGTGACTTACAGTCATCGGGGTCTGAGCAGAAACTTGCATCTACGTAACCCGTTACGCCAAGTTCTTCATCGCAGCCACCATACACAAGGAATATTTCCTTTGTCTTATTGAGATACTTAAGAATGCTCTTAACAGCTACCCAATGCGGCATTCCAGGATTACTCTGGAACCGGCTTGTCAAACTTAGAGCTAATGCCACATCCGGTCTAGTACTCAACATTGCATACATGATCGATCCTATGGCTGAAGCATAAGGATGTTTCGTCATTTCGGCCTTACCCAGTTCCGTCACCGGACACTGCACCTTACGCAATATCTTATTCTTGATAACCGGCAGAGAACCCTTCTTTTCCTTCTCCATACGGAAACGCTTCAGTATTTTATCAAGATAAGTACTCTGACTTAGTGCTAATAGGCGTCTTGATCTATCGCGATAGATTTTTATGCCTAAAACATACGCAGCTTCTCCTAAATCCTTCATGGAAAACTTACTGTTTAAATATTCCTTTACGCTATTCAGAAGTTCCACATCATTCCCAATTAGCAATATGTCGTCAACATACAGTGCTAAGAACACAACCGAGCTCCCACTCATTTTCTTGTAAATACAGGTCTCTTCCACATTCTGGATAAATCCAAAACCTTTGATTACCTCGTCAAAGCGAAGATTCCAGCTCCGAGATGCCTGCTTCAATCCGTAGATGGATCGCTGAAGCTTGCACACCTTGTTAGCATTTCCTGGATCGACAAAACCTTCCGGCTGTACCATGTACAACTCTTCCTCAATGTTTCCATTCAGGAAGGCCGTTTTGACGTCCATCTGCCAGATTTCATAATCATAGTAGGCAGCTACCGCTAACAAAATCCGAATGGACTTAAGCATCGCTACCGGTGAAAAAGTTTCATCGTAGTCAATTCCATGAACTTCTCGGAAACCCTTTGCGACAAGCCGAGCTTTATAGACGGTCACATTACCATCAGCATCAGTCTTCTTCTTAAAGATCCACTTATTCTCGACGGCCTTGCGCCCTTCGGGAATATCCACCAAAGTCCACACTTTGTTATCATACATGGATCCTATTTCGGATTTCATGGCTTCAAGCCATTTCTCGGACTCTAGACTCTCCATCGCCTCCTTGTAGTTCGTAGGTTCGTCTTGCTCGACCAGCATGACGGTGCAAACCATGTTGCCATACCATTCTGGTGGGATCCGAGATCTACCAGACCTACGAGGTAGAACATCTTCCTCGACAGTTTCTCCCACTCCTTCCACGGAGGACGTTTCTGGAATTGCTTCCGTTGCGCCACTCGGAATCTCGAGTTCAGGATCAACGATTTCATCGAGGTCTACCTTCCTCCCACTTACTCCTTTCGCGAGAAACTCCTTCTCTAGAAAGGTACCGGTCTTCGCGACAAAAGTTTTGCCCTCAGCTTGGTTGTAGAAGGTGTACCCAACGGTTTCCCGCGGATATCCTACAAAGACGCCTTTCTCCGACTTCGGTTCAAGTCTGTCGGGCTGTAGTTTCTTAACGTACACCTCACAACCCCAAACCTTCAGAAACGATAACTTAGGCTTTTGGCCATACCATAATTCATACGGCGTCGTTTCAACGGACTTGGACGGAGCCCTATTTAAAATGAATGCGGCTGTTTCTAACGCATAACCCCAGAAGGACACTGGCAGATCGGTAAGAGACATCATAGATCGGACACTATCCAGTAGAGTACGATTACGTCGCTCGGACACACCGTTACGCTGCGGCGTTCCGGCTGGCGTAAGTTGGGGTACTATGCCACAACTCTTCAGATGTGTGCCAAACTCAAAACTCAAGTACTCTCCACCGCGATCGGATCGGAGATGCTTGATTTTCCTATTAAGCTGATTCTCAACTTCACTCTAGAATTCTTTGAACTTTTCAAACGTTTCAGACTTGTGTTTCATCAAATAGATATAACCGTATCTACTCAAGTCATCAGTGAAGGTGACGAAGTAACGATAACCATTGCGTGTCGAAACGCTCATCGGTCCACACACATCTGTATGTATGATCCCCAACAAATCCGACGCCCGTTCAACGAAACCTTTGAACGGTGTCCTGGTCATTTTGCCCATGAGGCATGGTTCGCATGTATCGAGGGATCCGAAATCCAACGAGTCCAAGAGTACATCGGAGTGGAGTCGCTTCATGCGCTTTATACCAATATGACCAAGACGGCAATGCCACAAAAACATGGCGGTATCGTCACTACACTTAATTCGTTTGGCTTCTATGTTATGGATGTGAGTACTACGATCGAGATTCAACAAGAATAAACCGTTATTCTCGGGAGCATCAACATAAAAGATATCATTCATATAAATAGCACAATTGCTTGACACTGATTTAAATGAATAACCGTCTTGTAACAGGCAAGACCCACTTATAATGTTTACACTCAAGGATGGCACAAAATAACACTTATTTAAAACCAAAACTAATCCCGATGGTAGATGCAGAGCGAGCGTGCCGACAGCCACCACGTCGACTCTCGATCCGTTGCCGACGCGCATCGTCACCTCATCCTTCGCCAACCGTCTTTTATTCCGTAACTCCTCCTGAGAGTTACATATATGAGCAACAGAACCAGTATCAAATACCCACGTATTGCTCCGGGCGGATGTAAGGTACACATCTATAACATGTATATCAAATATACCTTGCTCTTTGTCGACCGTCTTGCCAGACTTCTTATCCTCTAGATACTTGGGGCAGTTGCGCTCAGGTGATCCGATGGTCACCACCATCTTCTTCAGCTTGATTTCTAATTCGGCCACTTCGAGCATCTTCAGGATTTCCGACAGGGGTTTTGACGTCCCTTTCATGCCGTAGTCCACGATGGCGTTCTTATAGCTAGGGGGCAGAGAAATCAGCGCCCTATCAATAACCACCTCCTCTGGGATCACACTTCCCAGATCACTCAGAAGTCGAGCGCAGCCAAACAACTTGGCCAAGTGCTCACTGATATTGCCGTGCTCTTCCATCTGGGCTGAGAAGAAAAGCACAGATGCCTCGTACCTCTCAGCATTGACTTGTCGTGCAAAAACAACCATGAGTTCAGTGATTATATCATAAGCACCCTTGTTCATGAAGCGGTTTTGCAGGTCAGCCTCCATGGCAAAGAGCATGCCACTCTGGACATAAGAAGAAATCTCCGCCTTTACCCCATGGACAATCCTTTCGATTTCCGGGGCCGTGCTTGGAAGATCACCTAAGGGGGCATCAAGGATGTAGGCCACCTTGTGTGTTTCAAGGATGGACTTCAGATCGCGGAACCAGGACACGAAGTTAGACCCATCGGTCTTAAGCTTCTCTTTCTCAATGAACAGGTTCAGGTTAAAGGAGGGGTGAGACATCTACAATGGAATTTGCAACAACATAAGACTTTGTTCATAATAATTTTAAGTTATAGTATTTTAGAAAATAACAAACATAACTCCCACTCAAACGAACATCCCTCCTGGTCGTTTAAGCGATTACACGACCCCCATCCATTGCACCACCCCTCATCATCAAAGCCGGCGGCACAACTTCAAGAGTAGACAAAATCGTCCGCCACACCAATTTTGTGACTCGTGCTCGACCTTTCGGTCTTCCTGTTCCGAGGCCATACCTCTGAGTATGCCAGGCTCGCCACCAAAGACCTCCACACTGACGCTTGTGCAACATGGCTTACACCAACTGTATGCGAACGACGAGATGTATGACACCCGATCATCACGGCCTGCCTCATAACGTAGAACTTTCTTGGTGGTGCGCGTTGGAGGGAGAACACTAGTGGTATTTTGAAGGGATCATCTTATTCAGCTACCGCCGTGTAACTAATGTATACTGTACACACAATCACACAAAGTAAGATGCACACAAAACATCAAATGTAATGCAATGTGATATAGTCCATCGCGCCATGGTCTTCTTGGCGCCCGCAGTTTATAAACAATTTAATAAACCTACCTTGACCATATCACATAGCCCCTGCAAAATAAAGTTAGACGCTTCTACTTTATCTTTTGCATATTTTACGTGGCTTGGGGCTTTCGTAAATAGAACCGCTTCATACCTACGAATCTTATGACCACAACAACGATCCAATAATTGCATGTTTAAGCATCCCTTTCGGGCCCTCCATTGAAAATGCGAAGACCAACTAAAGAGAGAGAAACTGACACCCGCCAGCCACATATACGGTACAAGCCGTATGTCAGTAGTGGAACCAGTCTCGCGTAAGCGTACGCGTAAAGTCGGTCCGGGCCGCTTCATCAACTCAATGCCGCTGGAATACACAAGTGCACGCTATAGGGTAGCAAATAACAGGAACGATGCCCCCGTGCAGAGCACGGGTTCTAACAGCGTACAGCTATATCTACGATAGATCGGCTCTGATACCACTGAAGGGGATCGTGTGCAGAAAACAAAAAAATTCCTACCGACGATATCCTAAAAGCATGCCAAGATCTATTCTATGCAGATATAGTAGTACGAACGGAGATCGGAATACGTACCATTGTAGACCGAAAGCGGGGATTACGTTCCAGCACTGTAACATCCCAACATTTTATAATGTTCAAAAATCACTAAAATTTAAAACTTTTCTTTTTATTAAAATAAAATATTAAATGCATAAGGAAACCAACTATGAAGGACTTCAAATTTACTAATATTCAAATGTCACAGTTTAAACATTTTATTATCCACTGAATTGCAAAAACCTTAAAAGGTAATTAGCCAAATAAACATTTCATTTGCTTGAATGAATTTCACCTATTTTCAAAGCATGGAATGATTAATATATTCTAAATAAGAATAGAATTAAAACAAAAATCTTTTCCAAAGTTGTTATGAAGTTTTCAAATGAATTATCATAATATAAAATATAATGTTGCACAAATTATTTTCAATTAAAAATGAATACCTTATATTTCACATTTCCTAAACATTATTTATATTTAGTTCTTTAATATCATGCCAAAATAAAGAAGAATGATTTCAGCAAAACAAGTTTAAATAACGTAAATCCAAACATAATTGAATATGGGTATTTCATATAATTTATTGAGCCAAAATTTAAAATTAATTAAACCCTAGTTTAAATTAAACATAAAGTGATAATTTTACATTTAATTAATATTTTGAAATTATTATTTCTGAAAAATGTTCAAAAGACTCCCACCATTGGTTTAACAAAAAGATAATGATGTTACAAATTTTTAGAATCAAATTTGAGTTGAATTGGATTTATATTTTAAAAGTTATTTTAAAATACAGAAAACAGAAAATGATTTGTCAAAAAAAAAAAGAGAAGAACAGCCCGAGCCAACTAGGCCGAAGCCCATCCGCTTTCTCCCGCGCGCGCAGCCGCCAGAAGCCCAGCAGAAGCCCACTCCCTCTCCTCTCACGCTGACACCCGGACCCCACATGTCATCTTCTTCCCCAAATCGTGATGAACAAGAACTCCTACCGAACCCTAGCTCCAAATCCGGACCAAATTAGTTGGTTTAAACGCGATTTATCTGCTCCCTCCTACCCCATATAAACCCCCGCAAACTCCTCTCTCGAATCCCTAACAAACCCTAGCCCGGGAGCCCCCAGGCTGCCCGCATTGCACCCCGCCGCGCCGCCACTGCCGCCGGCGAATTTCTCTGTCTCCGGTGAGCCCTTGCAACCCCGAGCGCTCCCTACTCCTCTCTTCGCATTCTCTTTTTCTTGCGCATCTCGGTGACACCTCCGTTGTGTTTTTCCGGCACTAGGACGAGCGATTCATCCACGCCCGAAGCTCCCCGCCGCCGTGCGCAACTCCGGTGAGCATTAGGAGGAGAAACAGAGCACGCCGAGGATCCGTGACACGCCACCAACCTCGCCTCGACCTACCGAATCCCACGGTACGATCTGTTCATCCTCGTAGGCCGTAGATAGGCAGGAACGCTTTTGCCGATCGTGTCGCCACCGTGCGCTCCGTCTCCGGCGACCAGAGCGCCGCCCGGCGAGCACCATCTCTCCTCTGCCATCAGATACACATCCCACGGCCAGGATTAGATTGACTAAAACGAATCGGTACGGTGGGTTACCGACCGTTAGATCTAGATCGTACGGATCAGATCTGATCACTTAATCCAGTCAGCGCCCGCGTGGCAGCCACGTCAGCGCCACGTCGTGCACAGTCAGCATCCGCGTCAGCGCCAGCGTGTAATTCTTTTTCTATTTTAAATTTAATTGGAAGTTTTGCAGAATAGTCCCTGTAATTAAAACATCTATAACTTTTTAACCACAACTCCAAATTTAATAATTTTTATATATTTGGAAAGCTCTTTACTTGTAGATTATTTTAGATTGGCCAAAATTCAAATTTGACTTAGTATAAAATATTCAAATTTCAAATGGTGAATTTGAGTATATTTGTAATAACTTTAAATCTATAAATCCAAAAATTGCAAATAAAATTGTTTTAGAAACTTTAGAATATTTGTAAATTGATGCCACTGCTGTAAAATATTTTTGAGTAATTTTGAATGAATTCATAGTTATATGTTTAATTTGAATAGTTTGACTATTTTCAACATAACTATTAATAAAAATATTATTTTTGTTTAAAGTAAATTTCTATAAATTTAATTAAAATACCCATGTCTATTAACACTATTTATTAAATTATATTATAAAAATTTAATCATAGAAAACTTTAATCTTATAATTACTCCTTTTATTATAATTTCCAAAATTAGAAATTAATTAAATTGCATTTATAAATTCATGCATATTTATAAAGAAATCACAAAAGTTATTTTTATATTTCTTGTGATTAAAAACTTCATTTCATTCATAGCATATTTTATTTCGTAGATATAATTCTCATAGGAAAACCCCTCTTCATTGGTTTTCTCTAAGTTAGAAATAATTTCAACTTAGCATTTTTGTGAAGTGCTACACTTAGACACTTAGTAATTTTCAACATGGAGCTGGAAGACCAATGAAGGACTTAGCCAAATAAGACTCCAGAAAAAAATCTCCAAGGAGTGGAAGCACTTAGAAGAAAGATCAAGAAGAAGTTCAAGTAGGCCAACTCCCTTTTATTCTCTAAGTCTTTCTCTCTGCCTTTTCTTCTTCTCTAAGAACTCAAAATCCAAGACCAGCCCCGAGGATACAAGAATCATCAAGTCTGAAGAACCATCAAGTCTACCAAGAATTCAAAGACATCACCAAGGAGAATATTACAACTCTGGAGATGAAGCCTGGAGGACAACTACATATTTATATCTTTTCCCTCTTTCCTAATCTTGTCTTTCACTTAAGACTTAAAACAATTTTTGATCATGTTATTACCCACTTGAAGTTTGTTGGATCCTAGCGGCATAGTGAGATGAAGCGGCCTGGAGACAAACCTTACATGTCCACGTACATGAGACATGTTCCACAATTTAAGTGGCTGGCCGGGTGTCTGTCTCTCTCACTATAGTGAATGTCCAATTTACAAAGAGTTGATAATAATTGTTGATCGTCTTGAAGAAATGACTTAGTATTTTCTCTAAATATTTCTACACATCAAGACTAAGCCATTAGAGGGCTTATTCAAGATGATATAAAACAAAATATTTTATTCAACTTATGACTTTAGTCCTTAGTCCTTTTGGACCAACACATTTGCCTTGCATAAACTTAAAAGATTTCCATGGCATGAAAAAGCATTTCTAGCCCTTAGGAATATTTTGCACATCATGCATAAACATATTTTCCTTAGAAAGTTTTATAAAACTTATTTATTCATCTAGTATGTGTTTGTGTGCATTGTGGAGTTGTGCTTGCTGTTGATTGTTGTATTGTTGCTTGTCTATAATGTTAGATTGAACGGAGAGTCCCGAGTATCGTTGAAAAGAGTTGTGAACAACGACAACATTCAAAGGCAAGTGGCACACCTCATAAACTTCCTATTATTTCTATATGCATTACTTAGTGTATTTTTATATGCATGTGTAGGATAGTATTGCTATGCTAAACCTGTGTAGAATTCCTTATTCCTGTGTCTAGGTTCCTATGCAATACTTAGTAGAATTATTGATGCTATGCAAATGTTGATTTGTGAAAATCTAAATTTTACTAAGTTAAGAATGAAACACCTGGGTGGTAAGTGGTTGTATGGTTTATGTTGAGTGGCTACTCAGGTCCATGTCTATGGTTCCCTGGAGTATGTACACTTGTGAATGGCCACCCAGGAACCGAGGAATCTGAAGAACTCCGAGTGACGATTGCTTCCAGTGCAGCCATTGCCATATGGGCTCTGGCTTGATCAATTATGTTGCGTGGACTCTCTTCGGCTTGACAAGCAGATGTAGGGGGATGTTAGGTGGAACGGGTCAAGCCAGAGTGGGAGGGAAAATGCTTCTGAAAGATCTCGTCTCATTCTCTCCTTTCCTATTCACAAATGGTGTGTAAATGATAGTTTGGGTTGAATGGGTACAATGGTGAACGTGCACAACCTCTGCAGAGTGTAAAACTAAGTACTTAGCCGTGTCCCCGGTACGGACAATTTGAGCAGCTGATCACGGACGTCAACGGAGGATTCCATCATTCCAACTTCAGAAATAAAAGTTGATGGGTGAACAAGGGAAGATGAGATTTATGGTTTTCATGCCATACTCGTCTTGATTTCAAGAAAAGTGTTTTCAAAAGAGTAGGAAAAATTGGCTTTATGCAAATTAGCCTTGAACTCCACCAGCCAAATATGCATATAGGCTTTAGAGTTATTCCATTAAGTGTCCACCATAGTGTCACTTGCCAGACTCCATTTTTAATGGAATCTGACCCACGTTGTTGCAATATTTTTTCTTATTGCAGATTGATCAGATGACGAGTGAGGTTTCGTTTAAAGGTTTCGAGTCTACAACCAATATGTTTTCGCCTGTGGCAGCATGAAAGTTATAGAGACTCACTGTTATTGTATTTCCGCTGTGTACTTTTTCAATGCTAGCTTTATGCTATGCAACTTGTATCGAATATTTTGTAAGTCTGGATCATCGATGTAATAAAATTGATACTTTGTTGTGATATTACATCGTAAACTGTGTGTGCAAATGAATCGATCCAGGGATTTGCACGATACACAGGTATCTGCCTTATTTAAAGTGCAGGTACGCTACAGATGGTATCAGAGCACTGTGTTGCCTGTAGGTTCGAAACCCTAAGTCTAGATAGAAATAGGATTTGGTCATAGGATTGAAAATCTATTTTTATTCAGTTATCTAAAAACAAAACTTTTCATTTAACCTCTCTTATACTCTCGTCTAATATCAAACTTCTGAAAATATCTTATCTTTTTCTAGTTGACCATGTTCGTAATGTCTGAGTTCGATACTTCATATGCAATTCCACAAGTCAACATGAAGAACTACCTGCATGGAAGGACACTGAAGAACCCAGATTCATAGCTCAAACACTTAGAAGATTTTTGAAGAAAGAAGAACTTGAAGCACTCAACAAGAAGATAGACAAGAGACCACCATTTAATTAGAACAATGACACCGTGATAGTGTATTGATCATGCCAACTCAGTGTGGTATGACAATAGTAGATTGCTTGTTTGTGTTGAAACTTGTTGCTTGATGTTTGTTAGATATTGTTTGTAAGATGATTTGCCTCGGTTTGTTGAGTTTGGGGTAGAAATTTTCCCTAGAATCTTTCTATCTTTTACTCATCTATGCTAAACCCAAACAGATGTCTCGCCCAAGCACCAACGATGAGATGACAGTTGCAATTCAACTATTAGAAGCTCAGAGTCAGTTGATGCAACTCATGGTACATAATCAAGTCCACAATCACAACAGAGAGTTACCTCAGGGAATGCAACAACTGTTGGATAACCAGACCCACATTGTGCAGATGATGCGTCACAACATGACCAAAAATAATATGAACCCACCCCAGATGGACATTGGTAACAAGGATATCAAAGGAAGTAGTTTGACAAAACCTCAAGGCTGTAAAACGTGTGGAGAAATAGGACACACATCCAAGGAATGTCATGATGAGTGGCCCCATGGTGTCTCCAGCTATCCAACCGACGGATGCCCCACAACCATGGTTACTTGCTTTTTGTGTGAAGCAACAAATCACGCCCCGGCTCAATGTCAACTCTATCCCATGGTGCAAGAAGTCAGTCAGCAAGTCAAAGAGAGAATGCAACAGAAACTCAGGAAATGTGTGGAAGTACAAGAACACAAGGAGGAACGCAAAAGAGATATTAGCCGTATAACATGTTTTACCTGTGGAGAACAAGGACATCATTCATGGGGCTGCAAACAGAAGAAGATTGGTCAGGATACTGAACAAAATCATTATCAAAATGAGATTGTGGATCAAACTAAGGTGAAAAATGAAATAAGAGTAAGGTCACTTCCGAAGACATCCAAACGTAACTCCAAGTGCTGCTATAAATGTGAAGGAGGTCATTTAGCTCGAAATTGCCCCATCAAGCGAGATAAAATTTCGTCCATTGGGATAAAATATGATGAGCAAGATTTAGAAGAATTAAGTGTCCACCATAGTGTCACTTGCCAGACTCCATTTTTAATGAAATCTGACCCACGTTGTTGCAATATTTTTTCTTATTGCAGATTGATCAGATGACGAGTGAGGTTTCGTTTAAAGGTTTCGAGTCTACAACCAACATGTTTTCGCCTGTGGCAGCATGAAAGTTATAGAGACTCACTGTTATTGTATTTCCGCTGTGTACTTTTTCAATGCTAGCTTTATGCTATGCAACTTGTATCGAATATTTTGTAAGTCTGGATCATCGATGTAATAAAATTGATACTTTGTTGTGATATTACATCGTAAACTGTGTGTGCAAATGAATCGATCCAGGGATTTGCACGATACACAGGTATCTGCCTTATTTAAAGTGCAGGTACGCTACACGCACAAACGTTGTCGATGAAGACCGACGAAGCCGACCTCAAGGTCGTGTAGAGGAAGCAGGCCTCCGAGTACCGCTAGCGCAGCACCTCGCAGGGAGTCGCACACGTACGGTGGAGACGACGGCTTCCGAAGCTCCAGTCCAGGACGAGCAGCGGAAGACTTGGACCGGAACACCAGCAGCGCGGCAGCGGGCTATGGTGGAGGAGATCCCCTTGCTCTGCTCGGCGCGGCTCCAACTTGGGAACCACGAGATCGAGAGAGAAATCGGGAATTAATTGGTGAATTAAAAGGCTGGGGGTGCCCCTTCTTATATAGGCTCCGAGGGGGAGCCTACCTTACCAGCCAGGCAATGTGGGACTAATCCCACATGCCTGGTGCGGCTCTGGAGGGTGCGTCGGTCCCCTTAGTGGGCCCTTGGCCCACTTGGGGCAGCCTCTCCTGGCCCCCACCGAATTCCCCTTGGGAATTTTCCCCTCTTGGGCCTTCTTTCGACCAGAAGGCCCATTTAGGGAAATCAGCCTAAATAAATTCGAAAATAAATATATAAAATCATATTTGCATATTAATAACACTAATTAATATCAAACATAATATATATAATTTTTCCTAGCTCCGAAAACTCTTTCGGCGCTGCCCGATCTCCATCGGACCCCTCCCGGGACGCTCCCGGTGATCTCATTCCTTTCCGGTTGTCTTGTCGAAACCCCTTAAGTGTGTTACCCTAGCGGTTCGATATAATATCAGGTATGATCAAGACTCCTCAATGATCAACGACTAACTCGTAGGCCTGGACCCCATGAATTAATCCCTGAGATATAACGAATGACTTTCATCTATCAAACCTGAACGTGAAGTCTTAGACCTTTTGCCATAGCGATACTTAGCACGTCCGAGCGTCGTTCCATAGATATCTCCATACCTAATCCCGACCTCGTTACCGACGACGCTATCTTCTACTCGTTCATGATCTCATATCTCTGTGACCTAGTCACATGCTTGCAAGCTCATTAGACATGATCTCACCGAGTGGGCCCGAGAGTATCTATCCTGCTATGCGGACTGGCAAATCCCGCTCTTGACCCCTCGTCTCAACTACTCCTTTCCGATACCCAAAAGTATCACCGTTATTGTCATACTAAATAAGATACCACGTTTGGTGCAATCAAAGTATCTTCCGGGAATAACAATAAGAGTTGACTTCACGGTCAAAGGCGTAACGACTACGTTCTCCAAATCTGGGTATGTCCATCACATCGCTCTCTAGCGACATGACTCTCATTGCCGACCGGCGCCATGCCCCATGACCGGGAAACCTCGATCATCAACGCAACGAAACTAGTCTTAGTAGAGGCTACTAGGGATCTGGTTGTTTACGTATCACACCCGCATTAATGTTTCCGCTTAATACGGTTCTAGCATGACACAAAAACCTATTATGAACAAACGAGATATGATAAAGAATACACTTTATTAATTGCCTGTAGGGCATATCTCCTTCAAAAATTACCGTTAGCTTTGTCATTCTGTTGCATGGTACTTAGTAGGTTAACAATCAGATCCTGTAGTAAGGAAATACAAACATTGGTCAACATCTTCTTAGAAAACTCATCACATGTATGCGTAAAAATGTTGAAGCTTGGTCATACTTGCTGAAGCGTAGTCTGTTACACGAGGTTCTCAAGGTGGGGAATGAGAATCGACGATGATACGGAGCTACTGCAGAGCTCCTTTAGATGAAGACTGTTAGACTTTATCATAAATGCATCTGGAAAGTCTAATCAGCTATAACAAAAAATGCAAAAGGGAAGAAAATGCTACACGGGTATCTCTAAGGTTTATTTCTGTTTCAACAGGTAAATACAGTGTGCGAATAAGATATCCTCGTTCAGGGTTGTGGATGCGGCTGATGGTGGTTGCGGGTGTCGCTGCTCGGGGACGGACATGGAGGGGGCTTCGGTTGGATACATCGATGCCGATTACATGCCATCAAGAACAACCTAGCTGCGATAATTTAATCAGAAGGCATCAAATTATGCTTCCATTTGTGTCAGCTTGTCACCAAAGTCTTCAACAGTATTAGAAAAATAGCAGCGGGAATCTTTTTGGTGTTAGTAATCATACATGACACAAAGAGAACATTTTTGGTAACTGATAACTGCTTGGTCGGCTTGGGAGTAGTGATTAATCAGCATGTGGACTGAATTAACCGGTCAAGCATCAATCGAATAATCGGTAGATTAAATAGGCGTACCATCATCTAGCTATCATGTATTATCAGTTTATTATCACTGAATCCAATCCTCCCAGCTATGCAATAAGCAACAAGAGGGGGGAGGAACAGCAGCAGCAAGCAGCGGAGGCGCAGGCGAGCAGCAGGCAAGCAACATCGACATAGGATTGGCACAGCTCTACAGCCAGCAACAACAGCAAAATTGAATTGGGGAAGGAAGGAATGGCCAGACCGTTCTGCCTGGGGAAGTCATGCGGGACACCGGCGGTTGCAGCGATGTCCAGGTGGTGGCTCGGGCGGCGGACGGCACAGGCGGCGCAGCCGGGAAGGAGAGAGCAGAGGGCTGTCGGTGGGACCTGCGCGGGGGAGGTGTGCGCGCTAGTCAGAGGGAGCGGCAGTCGGCGAGGTTGCTGATGGTGGTCGCCGGTGTCGCTGCTCGGGACGGACATGAAGGGGGCTTCAGCTGGGTACGTCGCTGCAGATTGGATCCGGAGAAGCCGACAAGGTGGAGGCGGCCGATCGGGGGCTCGAGGGGGACGCATGGAGGAAGGAGGGAGGGAGAGAGGGTCCTGGGCAGACACCAGACGGGGGCGGAGGCCGGATGCCGGGATCGGTGGCGGCGGAGGAGTTTCCGAGCGGGGATGGAGAGATCCTTGGGAGGCGGCTGGGGACGGAGGCCAGAGGCTGGAATCGGCGGCGGCGGCGGCGGTGGTGGAGTTTCCGAGCGTGGAAGAGAAAATCGTGCGTTGTGTTCACGTTTCGGCATTTTCTATGGACTGCGGGTTGATTCTCCTATTTGTCAGGGGTCTTTTGCAAAACGACTAGGACGTACGACGGGAATTCCCAAGACATATTATATAGTAGAGATAAAGAAAGATTAAAATGAGTGAATCTGCACACTAAAATACGTCTACATACATATGAATGAGAAAAAGTCTAAAACATCTTATAATTCTGAATGGAGGGAGTAACATATAAGCTATAGCTGCTCTGAACACTCCGTTTTAAAAAAGGTTGTTATATACTCTCCATTTGTTATTACTTTACTGTTCATCGCACTGGCAGCTATGAGAAAGCATCCAAAGTCCAAACAACGTACAACGTGGGTAGTAGGGTTTACGGCACAGCGGCAACAACCTGGCGGGGGAGGGTGAACTCCTCGGCACGGCGTCCTGCAGTGTCAACCCGGAAATCATCCCGGGGCAGACGAGATGCTGAAACCTGACGCCACCCCAGCCGCTAACTACAAGTGCTTCCCCAGTCACTAATCTCAACCAAAAGAATAAGAAAGCGATGAGCTGAGTGCTCCCCGTGCGTGCTCAGCTCCCACGCATTTCGGTATGTGGGCACGAGCAGCCGGCGTTGTGGCGTGCCAGCGTCTCCGGCTGTCGCACGCAGCGGTGAGCTTCCACTTGTAGCGGAACACAGACAGGCATGGACCAGGATTACCTTAGGCAAAAACGTTCACAATTTTTACCATACAGTTTGAAACAAAAGGAAGCAGATAGAATCACTAAAACTGTACTACAAAGTAAGTTTATACTCCACATAGTATGTATGAATTCTGAAAAAGAAGCTCAAGTGGAGAGTACACAGCCGAGTCCATATGATCCAACGAGTGCCGGTTCCCTAGGCATACATTACAAGCTGAATGCCTTCAAGTTTAACAGCTATCTCAGACAAAAAAATAAGGCAGAGGTTTCTACGTGTCTTTCTTGGGCGCCTTTCTCTTCATCCTGCTGAAAGGCCCGACCGTCTGGTCCATCACGTACATGTATATCACCTGGCTCCACGACCTGTAGGATTTCAAGCTGTCGTAGTACTCCGGAGCGATCTCCTTCACCCTGTGCAGCTTGGTGCCCGGGATCCTGGGGAAGTCGTGGTGCTCGTTGTGGTACCCGACGTGCCAGGTCATGATGTTCAGGGGCCCGTAGTACGAGTAGGTCTCCTGCTCTGGGTTGAACACGTAGTGCTCCGAGATGAAGTGGCCGGCCATGGGGTGCATGCCGCCGCCGAGGAACGTCGACAGTATGAGGTAGGCGAGCGATTTATACCCATAGAGGTACACCATGGTGGCATCCAGCGTGATCTGGATCGTCAGGTTGGTGAACTCCCACATGCCCGGAGGCTTCGGCTTCAGGAAGAGCGGTCTGAGCGCGTAGAAGAAGAGCTGGAGCACCACCCACACGGATTTGCTGATGGTGTTCTTGACCACGTGCGCCTCTGCTTGGCTGGGGATGTCCATGTCAATTCCATCGACGCCTTGGAAGCGGTGGTGCTCCAGGTGGTACTTTTGGAACGTTACGGACATCGGGACACCGATGGGGAGGTTTGCGAAGATTCCTAGCCAGCGGTTTAGAGATGGGGTTGTGAAGGCGAGGTTGTGGCTGAGTTCATGGATTGCAAGGAAGAGATTGTGATTCAGAAAGGAACCAAAGAAATAAGCAACTATCACCATCTTCAGCCAGCTAGCATCACGCAGCAGCGTAGCGGTCCAAAGCTGAAGTGAAACAACTGCAGCAATCTGCAACCAAAATTGAGATGGATGTAACAATATAGCGACAATAAATTTGAAAGTATACTGTTTTGCGGATTGCAAGGATGATGGAGAAGTTTTCAAATTCACATCCTACATTTTACTTTAACAAAAACAAAACACTAGTTATACAATTACGAACAACAAAACACAGAAACAATTGAAACAAATGCAGTTGGAAGAACGGAATTATAGAGGTCGACTATATTTCCTACATGGATCATGAGAGTATATAGCTGTTTCAGGTTTTCAGAACTTCATTCCAAGGTGCACTGCAATCGAGAAGTTCAAAGCCAATGTAGTAGCAGTAATTAGTAAGTGTTGGTCCCAGAGCACCAATTTTGCTGATGAGGCTGAAGTCCCATATTGGCAACGACAGAGAAAAACATCTAGTTGGTTCTGACAGGTACAAAGGGAAGGTACAGAGGTACAGTGGTGCATAACAGACTAACCATTTAAGGCATGGAAAGCATGGCCAGAATGGATTCAGTACCAAGAAATAGATAGTACAGAACTCAGGCCAACGGATTGCCAGATTATGGTAACAAATCCAGACTATCGTATAACATCAAAGATTAAGAAACTATTGGTCAAAGCAATTTCTTCAAACTGTTGGTATACTTCTTACTAACGATTATCTCTTTTCTACCATAATGGCCAAGTTTGTAGACAGCTTAATTCAATTAGCAGTACAGAGAATTGCTTACACATAAAACTTACTTTTTCGTGCACAACATGAGTCAAGCATGAGATTCAGTTTACAATAACTCCTAAACATGGAATTATCAAGAGCGACATCACTACAGAACTGGTCCCATGATCTAGATGTGGACATGTAACAAACAAGCCTTCTCTCAAGCTAGGGAACATTTGCATTGAATTGTGTCCAAACAAAATGCAACTCCATATATGAAAGCGGTAAACTGAAGAAAGGACGATGAAATTGCACCAGGTAATCGCTCCACTTCAGTGAATACCACAATGCACCGGACAAAAGGAATACATCAGCATAAATGATTCATCCTGTGAAGCTACACTGCATGAATTTGCTTGTTCCTATAATAAGGTGTAACCATTGGAGAGGCATCGAAAATAACCAGGTTCTTCAACAACAAAAAACTAGTAAGGGTAGTACTTAAAATTTTATCTTATTGTGGCAGGCAAAGTTCAAACAGGTGACTGCAATCGAAGCTCAGCGCTATGAATCTAATTGCTCGGGGACAGTCAGTAGACTAAAAGGAACACAGCAGCCGCCACGATGGCAAATCAATCCGCGCTGAAACCAATCAAGAACTCAATCTAGTAGTACGAAAGATCTCAACTTGAAGTTGGAGGGATCCAAAAGACGTTGAGAAGTAGATCACGGCACCTTGAGGAAGGCGAGAGGATCCGGGCCGAAGAGGTCCTTGATCTGGGGGTACTTGGCGAGGATCTCCCGGCGGCGCGAGGCGTGCGGCTCGTCCGTGTACGACCAGAAGAAGTCGGTGGCCATCACCCCTTCCTCCTTCTCGTCGGCATCCGCGCCTCTCGCCCCCATTGCTTCCTTTCTCCTCTGAAGATTATGGGGGCAATGGCGGCTGGCTGTTCCGTTGAGGAGGAGACGCGGACGGCGGGAGGATAGCTGGGGGGCGCTACGCTACGTGGTGGCTGGCCGTACTGTGGAGCTGGTCGGCCGCTTGCTGTTTCAGGGAGAGTCCAGGGAGTGGGAGGTGGACTCTGAAAACCAAATTATCTGCAGGGGAACAACGTGAAGGAGAAGGACACCTACCTGAGGTTTTTCAGTTGGGGCCCACCTGTCACTGGCAATGTTGGGGTGGTTTGTGACTTGAGCGCAATTGGTCTGTCGGCCTTAAATCAGCTAACGGTATTTGGAGGTATTTTGCATAAAGTATAATTAGAATAACAAGCTTCTCTAGGATACGCAAAGCATTTCTATATAAACAAAGATACGAACAACATGATGTGTATAGTGAAATGGTGTCGTAGATTGATCATGTAATGCGGGAACATCTTAAGCGAATTTGGAATAATGAGATCGATCATCGGTCTCTTGGCCGTAATTTCCCTTCTTACTTGAAATGCTAAAGATTCATCTCATGGATGACTGAGGGTGCAAAGTATTTCTCTGTCATTTTATATGGTACCGCTGATCTCACGCATAAAAACCAATGAATCTAATTTTGTAGGTGTGCAAACATGTCAAGTACCACTACAGAAATTGAAGATTATTTTCTCCAGTTCTTAAAGGTGGATGATACATCAGTAGTTGGACTTTAAAATGTATTAATAGATTTACTTCAATATGTTGATTTGAATGTTAATGATGTTGGAGGACATTGCAACCATGATGGTTCCAACATGCAGGGAAAACACGGGGCCAGAAGAGATTAATTGAAAATAATCTAAGAGCATTGCCCATGCCATGTGTTTGTCACCACCTGAATCATACTCTTTTTGGTATGGAAAAATCTTGTGGTAAGGCTATTACTTTCTTTGGTCTTGTGCAATGAATTTACATATTGTTTTCAAGCTCTACGCATGTTGTAACATCCCAAATTTTGAAACTAAGAAAAACTTAGTTTTACCAGACCCAAAATTCAGAACCAACAAAAACTTTTTGAAATGTTTCACTGATGATTGTATTTCCTTCCCCTTGTCGTGTTTGAATGGTGTGGACGTGGAAGTGATGTGGATCTTGTGGTGATTATTTGCTTGTTGGACTTCTGATTGTATTGATTGTTAATTCTTATTTTATTGTTTGCTTGGGTGAATAATTACACCAATGTACTTGAAGTGTTAAAGGGAAAACACACTTGACAACAAATTTGGAATGTGACTTGAATGGAAACAAACTCCTAAGATTATTAAACAATTTTGAAGTTAAGATCATAAGATAAGTAGATGATCTTATCAAATTATTCTCTCTACCTAACTCTTTATTTTCTTCAAAAAAATACTTTCTTATGAAAATAAAATCTATTTGAAGTTAATATATTTGTCAAGGAAGTTCCAAGGGTTCAAAAATAATATTCGAACTTGCTTCAAAATTTCAAAGGATTATAAATTTGTATTTAAGAGAAATGCCATTTTTAAAGCCCTAGGAACAAATATAGTTCAAAACATTTTTATTTAAATAACCAATTTTTGTGGAGCCTCCACATGTTGTGGGGAGCCTACCCAAATAATTTCAGATTTTTCTAAAATGTTTTGATGCCTCAAATAAATCACTGAAAAGCTACTGGTTTTAAAAAGGAAACAAAAGAAAACAGAAAAGGACTTAGTTGTGAGGAGGGAAAGTTCTGCCAGGGGGTTATCTGGAAAAGCGCCATCACCCTCCTGTAGCCGCAGCACGGCGTGGCGCCACTGCCGCCGTGTCCCTCGCTCCCGCTCGACGCCACGCTCCTCGCCAGACCCCCCCCCCCCCCCTCCCGCTCCTCCTGCCGTGTCGAGGGAGCACGACGCCGTGCCGCCCTCGGCCCTGCTCCTCCGTGACCGTGCCCCCTCCCCTCGCTGTCCCCCTGCTCGCCCGACCGTGCGACCGAGCACGCCGACGCCGACCGCGGCCGTCCCTGTCCTCCAACTCGCACCGCCCGGACCCCCCCTCCTCTCCTCTCCCCTTCGACGTGGATAAGAAGCCCCCGGGCCACTCCTTGCTCTCCATGCCCAAATAATTCCCCTCCCCTCTCATTTCTTCTCGCACCCGAAACCTCGCCGCCATGGCTGAGCTCGCCGCCGTCGTTGAAGCAAGCCCGAGCTAAACGAGGACCTCCTCGAGCTTCGCATAGTCCTCCTCCACCGTCACTTACAAGGAATCGGACCGGAGAGCTGGGGATCGCCGCCATCAACGCCGTCTTCTTCCTCTCGGGCCACCGCGCTCCGAGCACGATTCCGGCGTCGTCGTCGCCTCTCCGTCCGAGCCGAGCCCACCCACGCGTCGAGGGTGAGCACGCCGTCCTCCGGGACACCCCCTCCTCCCTCCTCCTGCCCTGTAGCCTCGCCGTCGAGCGAGAGGCCGCTCAGCCGTCCGCCGTGGCCGTGCGTGTCGAGCAAGAGCGCGACGCCGTGCGTCCTCCCCTCGGACCCCCAGCGCGCGAGTTCATCCACGCACCCGCACTCGTTTGCACCCACGCACCCCCCCGTGGAGCGCCGCCAGAACCAGGCCGTCGCCGGCCGTTGCTCTCCGTCGGGCACGGGCACCGTGATGTTCTTCAGTTTTGTCAGTTAGCACCACGCGAGCTAGCTCTTATTACATCAGATCCGTATTCTAGCACTCATACCGCACCACCCCAGTGGCTAGCGCGCGCGCTCGTGAGGTCGCGAGTTCGAACCCCGGCGGCGCGCTGCCTTTTCCTTTTATTTTGCACGCTGACAGGTAGTCCCCACCGGTCAGTGACCGTGGCAGTCAGCTCAGCCCGCACTCAGCCCAGTCGGCACCAGCGTGGCATTCGGGCCCGCATGGCAGTGGCTGTGGCTAGCCAGCCCTTTGGTGCAAAGCGTTCCACTAGGTTTTCTGAGAAATAAAATAAATAGACAGATTCAAATATAAATTTGTAAAATCCATAACTTTTTAAATACTTATCCAAAAATTACAGATAAGATACCAAAATGTTCAGAAAAATAAAACCTGTCTTTTGGTGAAATTCACCTATCCAAATAAATTAGTTTATTTGATGTTTTATTAGAATAAAGAAAATGGCAGAAAAGAAAAGGCTTTTGGAAAATTCATATCTTTAAAAATAAGGATCCAAAAATTAAGTTTGACCTATTAAAATGTTTAGCAAGTGCTAACCTTCATTTTCCACCTTGTTTCCACACATGGATAATTATTTTGTAGTTGTGCTTAGAATAAATTAACAAAAATAGCATATTGAGAAAGGATGTTATAAATTAATCCGTGATAAATTTTGGAATGAATCCAATTGGGTTGTCTTCTATATGTGTAGGAGAACATATCCCTAGCTTGGTTTGAATTTAGGAGTCACTGATTGACTTTGGTGCTAATTATAAGGCTTAGGTCTTTTCTGCCTATTTTTATTAGGCCTTTAATTAATTGTTATGTTATAACTTTATTGTTACAAATGTGTTTCCTAGCATATGCAGGGTGGTAGCCACTGTTATGACATGTTCTTTTAATTTTACTAGCATGTTAGGAAAGCTAATTGTGAGTCATGTGTTTGTGAGGGATTTATTCCTTATACAACTTTTCACCTAGTAATTAGGAATTACTATGTTTGTTTATTTTTTATGTGAGAATATTGTGTGAGATTAATATGTATGCCTTGCTGGTTAAGGATTGTTGTGGTACCGTTGCGTACATGTTATTATAGTTTAGCAGGTTATAATATGTTAGTACTGTTAGTGGAATTTGTTAGGCAAATCGGTATGAGTAATATATTTGTCTGGCTTGATGAACTTGATGGACTTGAGTTGAGTGCTAGCTTAACTATCTTGTTAGTGTATCCACCTTAGCTTGGTGAGGTATTTAAATTATAGAGATTAATTGGTGACTTAACTTTTGTCTGAAGTATTTCCTGATCAGAGAAAAGTGGTTACTAATTACCTCTAATTGAAGATGCCTTGGTGCTCTATATTTTGGCATGTGTATGGTGTTATACTCCTGTGAGTATCATGCCCTAGTAAATATAGATTTATTTCGTTGCTTAATTAAACTAGTGCTATGTTCGTGGCTTGAGTGATAGTTTAATACCTGTGGTTGTTCCTTGTTTGTATGCCACATGTGGTTTGGTTGCTTATTGTATGTTGATTTATTTTCATGTTGCGACGCTAGTTATAAACGCTACCGGAGTGGTATTTGGAAAAGATTTATCGAAGAAGGATGTGAGTTATTTCTTGATCAGTGAGAAGAAGCCCAGGAGCATTATGCGGAAATCAGGCAAGCTATCCTCTGAGCTTGCATCTACATACCTCTATTTTGGTTCACATGTTTTACTTATAAGGAGCATATATTATTTATGTGGTGGTTGCCACTAAAGCTATGAGTTTGAAAATCCCTTTTGTTTCCAAAATAAAAGTATCTTATTTTGACACCCTATATGGGGATACTAGATGGAGATTATTTTTCGAACTATATGATGGGAAAAGTTTCAATTAATCAAAACCCCTTTTTGAAAACCCTGTGTGGTTATGAAGCACCGAGAGGTTGGTGTTGGAATGGAGAAAAGGAGAATGGTGGTTTTGATAAAACGCACATTGTGTCTTTGTACTTACGTCGATCAGCCGATACTCTGTGCGACCACATTTACCCACATATGGGAAAAGGGCTTAGTCATATAATTTGCTCATATTAGTATGGGATACCTCATCAACGGAGATGACTCCGTTATGCATGAGGGGATGGTTTGGTGACCTACCCCTGACCTGGGTCCTCGCTCAAACTCTATGAGTAGATAAGGAGGAGGATAGAAGGATGTCCCCTATACACCGCCAGATAAAACCTATGAGTCCTCACACTTAGATTCCGACGGGCTGGGTTAAGTGTCGATGGAAAGTATCATATGGGCAGGATCCTATACTAGCATGAGCAAAGGACAGACTAGGGTCGGTGACTCAACTTCGCATACCCCTGGTATGGCGAGACGTGGCAGACACGATGGGTTATCGGATGGGTGTGGGAAAAGCGTGCTACCTCTGTAGAGGGTTAAAACTATTCGAATAGCCGAGTCCTCGGATATGGACAGTTGAGAGGCCCTACTTCGACCATGTGCAAGTTTTGGAAAAGATTTGAGTTTTAAAAAGAAAATGAAGTGGAGAGTGATCCATACACTATACCAACGGATCAGTATGAGCTTGTTGGAGATAGTCTTGGAAAAAGGTTTGAGTTTTAAAAGAAAAAGGAAGTGGAGAATGTTCCATACACCTATACCAACGGATCGGTATGAGGTTGTTGGAGAATATGTATCATGACGGTTTATGGTCAGGAAAAGGAGGAGTTTTGGAGAAACAGATAAAATGGTGATTTTTCGATAAAATGTTTATTAAAGAGACTTCTTACCTTTTTCAACAAAGATGCCCCTTTTGGGAAAAAGTTTTAAAGAGACTTCTTACAAAGGCAGATTTATGGGAAAAGTTCTGAAGACCTTCTTTCCTTTTTCAATAAAGATATAGAGTTTTCAAGGCAAACAAAGTTTTATTTAAACAAATAAAAGAATAGCGCATGTTCATGTTGGGGTAGTTTGCGAGTACGTAAATGTACTCATGGATGTGTCCCTGGATATTCCCACGTCCAGAGTTCAAGAAGAAGTATGATGAAGACCGAGAGACCGATGACGTCTTTTGCGAATTAGGCCGTCTTCCCAGTCAGCTGCCTGTAGGTGTCTTGGCAAATGACTCGGGCCCCACGTTGATTGGTGTTTTCCGCTGCAAGAACTTATTGAAGATTATGGCTTCAATCAAGTAAGTAATTCCGTCGGTAATTATGGATGTTCTTTTGATACCAGTTTGATTGTGCTCAGCGACAGACTGATCACGGGATCGCTGATGTTGTAGGCACAAGGGTATTTCGGACAGCTAGTCCGGGGTCCCCACACATGTATTGCTTGATCGTTGGCAATTAAGTCTTTGTGTAACACCCGATGCATGGGAGAGTCAAATAAAGAGTATGCAAGCTATTGGATATCAAGCACTTGATATAGGAGAAGCTTTATTTTAATTCCAGAGAACTTCATAAGATGCATGTCTAGTGCACTTGAGAAATTTGATTTATTTACTTGTTATTTTGATTTGGAACGATGTTTTGTTTACTTTCAATATGGTGAGTAAGAAGATGCAGCCTAAGTTTGTGTGCATTGATGCTACTCTTAAGAAATTTGAAGGTGTTATCGTGTATGTTGAGAAGTACACGCATGAAGGCTTTGCATCTAGTTTGAATAATGCAAGATCGATTGCATCTTGAATGGGTAGACAACCTTTATTTTCTCTGAAACGATGTATTTACTAGAAAATACAAATTGATGAAACTATGAGAATGAAGAAAATGATCATAAAGAAGAAACCCAAGAAATTGCGGAGGAATTATTTAGAGTTGCAAACTTTCAGCTGATGATTTATCTTACAATTGGTTCCTTGACTAATAGATTTGAGAAACTGGAGTTATCTGGTCGGGTATATATTTGGCTTGTTGTTCAGCTCAAAAGAATTGATATCTTTAGGTGATAATGATCTAAGAAGATGTTGCATTAATTTTGCATCACACTTTCTCTCATGGTAACTCAATATATGTTGATTTAGATGTTTTTTAAACTAAAAAAATTGCAAATTACATTGCCAAGCACACTCATTTTCACCGGATTAGTTATTTGAGTTTTTTAGTGCCACGGATTCTATTGGAATTTCTCAATTGCTTATCGTATTCTAGACTATTAGAAATCGTCATCTTTCATAGGCTTAACTATGCATGTCACTCTTGCATCGGCATAAAGGAGTAACCCAAAATTGAATCTACTCCCTCTGACACAGATTAAATGTCGCTGGAAATAGCCTACTTACACACAACAGCCTGGTATTGGTCACAACAATATTTTAGGATAGGAGGTAGTAGTAAAAAATATTTGATGTGATGTGCATTAATTTTGACACTTCCATTAATGACTTTGCATCAAAAAATGCACGGAAGACTCTTGGATGTTTGTTAGCATGACATTATTGTTTTATGTGCCATTAACATTTTATTTCCGCTTTCACTTTAGGGTGATGTTGCGACGCAATGGGGACGCCAAAACATCTACATGGATGGGAAGTGTCGAATATCATTGCTCATATGAAAAAAAACACGGATGGCCGAGTAAGCAAAGTCCATTTTTTAATCACGGACAAGCATAGCAGGTCGACAAAAACAACTAACACGTGAACAAAAAGGAGATAGAAAACAACAGCACCCACACCACACACACACACATGAGACATGAGTGAACGGCGAGACCGAGAGGGGTCCAAAACCCTCTCAATGCATCGGATTCCCAGCAGCATATTAACGCTCTCTCTCCTTTTTGGAGAGGACGGCTGCTTCGTCCAGATCACTCAGCTCCTAATCCAAAATCACCAACTACTCATAATAATAGTCTCACACACACCACTAGCTTACAACACGGTGCAAAACAAATTGACTGTCTGCCATGTGTGCCTGCCTTTGCGGCCCCACTTAGCAGCACATTCATCCCGGGCCGTTAAAACGTGGCCCGAGCCCATCAGCTGGTGGCGCAGATCAGAGGGCCACCTCGAAGTTGAGGCGGGAGGTGTAAGTGCCCCTGGGGGCCCAGTTTCCGGGAATGACGTCCCGGGCCGTGAGCGTCTTGGGCGCCGACAGCGTCGTGAGCCTCACGGAGAATGGGCCCGTCGTGGGCCCACCGTAGAGGCACCACGTGGCGCCCCACACGTGCTTCATGTCCACCCACTGCGCCGAGTTCGCCTGCAGTCAAGAGAAACACACATATAAGCACTGTGGTGACTGAACATTACTGGTCATAATGCAAACTGCACAATATATATAAGCGCTAGCAGAGCCTGCAACGAGCTTTACAGCGAAGCTCAATGGCAAAGCAGCATTAATGCATTAGTGGCATTGGACTCCTGAATCTTTGGATGCCATGAGTCCACCACGGACCACGGTCAAGAGCGTGCCGTGGTGTGCAGGATGAGTGTCAGACTAATTAGAAACGGTCTCTGAATTCTGAAAGAACTACTACTAGCAAGTGCAAAAGCATGCAGGGTGCACTTGCACGCACGGTCTCTTTTAACTGGTCGTGGGTTAGTCATACTCTGTCTGTCTGTTGATGGAAGGCCGAGCTAAAGCGGCAGCATCATTAGGCAAAGCACGGGGCAGTGGAATTTCCGAGGGAAAGCGATCGAGTTCTTGGTAGAAGACCGACCCGGCAAGGGATCATGTGTGTTTGGCTTTCGGTGCTGTCAACTCGGTTGGTGCTGCGCAATGTGCACTTACTTACATTGGACTGACTGACACATTCCGGATGCGAATCCTATGCTGAGAAAAGGAGAATCACATCTATCTTTACCAAGGGTTTGAGGTTTTGACTCTTGGTTGTGGTGGATGGTGCAAGATAGCATGCTTTCTTGGTCATGTCCGGCTTCTTTACTCTGTCTGTTGGTTGGTTCCTTTGTAAATTGGGGCAGAAGATTGATCTCTGAGAAGCGTAGCTATATATGTCTTTCCTTCTTGATGTGAGACGCTAATACTAGTTTGGTTAGTCGAATTTTAACTCTATAACCTCAGCCTCAGGTTGTTGTTATGCAGAGGACAATAGAGATGCCTGCCTAGGTAACGACAGTGCCAAATGCTAGACGGCAGAGGCATGAGGGCAAAGGCGAGCAACAGTGCCATGTGTCTACGAACACATCAAAGAGGAGGGAGCTGGGGCATACTAGAACTCACATGCGCGCATTTTCGCAAAGGGAAGAATCTGCGGTCCTATTGCACCCCACACTTGTTCCCACCGCTAAAGGCAGTGAAATAAGTCAAAAAAAGATGGCTTGATTTCCTTCCCCATTCCCTCTCTTAATATTCGCTCATGACTGGTCGCAAGAAAATAGGCAGTGCACATGAAGAGGAAGATGGTATATACCTGCTTGAGCTGCATGGATCCAATGTCGCCCTCGCCGTCCTCGAACTCGACGAGCAGCGAGAGCCAGAAGGGCGTCGACCCCTCGTTCACATGGAACGCAATGTTCTTCCCGCCATACTTGCACGCAGTCCTGGTGCACACGCGCTTCACTGGTCAGTTTCTCAACGAAAATAGGAGCACCAGATCTTACAGTTAGCTCATTCGTAGCAAGTATACTACGCAGCAGCAAGTACAAGTTAATATACAGAGTTACAGACGACAGCTTTTCGACGATCAGATGGATCATAGAGATAGACCGAGCTAGTAGAAGAATTGACCGGGAATCTTGACAAGAGATTATCTGCCTAGATCTCTGCTCACCTGAGCATCTGACTGAGTTATACATGACGCAGAGGCATGAGTAACTCTGCAGCAGATAATAGCTCCAAATTAAGACAGCTGTGAGCTGCAAGTCCATTCAAGTTCAACCCTGGATAATTTAATTCCTACTCTGCTTCACGTAGTACTGAGAATCAATGTTAATTTCGACAACGGTCCACTGAGTAATTAACCTAACTTGTCCCCTAGCTACTTGTCCAGTGTGACAGCCCAGTTGATACCAGTTTAACTAACCAGTGCTCCTTAACTAACCGCCATCCAGCGGCAAGTTGCATGCAGAAGCTGACAATGCACTCAAATTAAAAAGACCTCAAGAAGCGTAGCTCACCTCCTGTAGACGACCTTGAGCTGCCCGCGGTCCCGCAGGTGCGCGCCGGCGCCGGCGACGGCCATCCTGCTGTATGCGGCGCCGCTGAGGTCGAAGTGCGTGTTGCCGCCGCCGCAGAGTCCCCCGCCGGGGCACTCGTCGGTGACGATGACGGTGACGGCGCGGCGGGAGCAGATGCCGCGGTCGAGGCACTTGACCTTGTAGCAGGCGCCGCAGCCCTCGCCGGACTTGAACAGCACCGGGCTCACCGACCCCACCCGCGCCCTCATCGGCACCACGTCCACCAGCGTCCCATACCCGCACGCCCCACCTGAAAAAGTGAGGTTAGTGTTAGGTTACTGATCAGACTGACAGAAGTGAGGTTAGTGTTAGTTTACTGGAGTGTTCTGACTTGTGAGTGTAAATGCTGGGTTTTTTACAAGGTAAAATGGTGGTTTTACTTAGCTGGATTAGACTCTACGGATGAAGAACATAAATTACCAGGAGTGTCGGTGGAGCGCGTGAGAGTGAAGGGACAGCAGAGAAGAGCATTTATCACCGAGATTTTAGCCATATGGTACTATGCCCAGTGAGGAGTTACTGCGAGCCTGACTGACAGACACGGTCGTCTTCGCCGGTCGTTGCGCCCAAAGCCCTGCGGCACGAATCGTAAAGCGACGGAGGGCACCGGTGCTTTTGACTCGTGTAGGTATGGCTTGGGGACCCCACCGAAATTCCTTCCCTGCCGGATCTCATGGGATCCGCAGACGTCGCGCCACAAATGTCGCAACGGGAAGAACTAATCGATCCTTCCTTTTTCTTTTCTTTTTACTTACCAAGAAAAGACACCTACTTTCAGAAAAGGTGAAAAGAACTCGTCTTATGTATGCCAATGTACAAGAAACAGAGGCCTGTCTGATGCCAAATGGAGGGACGGCTCAGATGTTCTAGGAGTATTTTCAAGGTGAAAATCGTAATCTTGAAGTCAAAGCAGATGAGCTTTGGCATGGCACTTGCTGTGCGTACGGTACTGACAACATTGTTCTTATTTTCATGTGCATCTCTATTTGGTCACGGTCACGGAGTGATAAAATCTGAAGACGCCGAAGCACGGGGTCACTACTAGACTGACTACGCACAGCTCGCCGCTGCTCGCGCTAGCTATCTAATCTACGCCGAAGCACGGCAGCAATGGAGTCGAGCAGAGAGCATCTTTCTTACCGGTGCTGCCGTCGCCCTCGGCGTCGCCGTACCACGTCGCGGTGGCCGGGCGCCACTCCACGTCGACCGCCGCCATGCCCTTCACCTTCGCCGACTTGTCGCCGTCGAACAAGTCAGTGCCGGCACACACAGCGGGGGCCGACGCAGCCAGCAGAACGCAGAGCGAGAAGAAGCGGGCGGCGGCGGAGCGGGAGGAAGCCATCGGCATTGGTGGACTGGCTAGCTAGCTCCTTTCCCCTGGACCCTTCCCTCCTCTCCTTTCCTATAGAGTGTACTGCGGCTGGTTGGAGTGGAGTGTTGGTAGCCTTCTTTTGGGGGCTCTCTCCTCTCCTGCTTTTATGGGTGCCTTCCAGAAATCTCAGACCCCGATGCTCGCTTTCACAGCTTCGTTTCGTTGCCGCGCGCTGTACAAATGGCAGCACGGGCGGAGGGGGCAGCAGGGGAGGAATGGGCGCGGAACCAGTAGCGCTAGCGTACCGGAGTGGGCACTTTTATAACGAAAATGCTCTACGTACGACGTTTGCTGTCCGAATTCTGTCCGACACTCTGATCCATCGAACCAGGCTTTTTCTCTTTTAATCATCAAAGGCCATCGTTCAGTGTCGTACGGCCGTCGGATAGAAAAGCGTCGGACGCATAGCATTGCTCTTTTATAACGAAAATGCTCTACGTACGACGTTTGCTGTCCGAATTCTGTCCGACGCTCTGATCCATCGAACCAGGCGGTTTCTCTTTTAATCATCAAAGGCCATCGTTCAGTGTCGTACGGCCGTCGGATAGAAAAGCGTCGGACGCATAGCATTGCTCTTTTATAACGAAAATGCTCTACGTACGACGTTTGCTGTCCGAATTCTGTCCGACGCTCTGATCCATCGAACCAGGCTGTTTCTCTTTTAATCATCAAAGGCCATCGTTCAGTGTCGTACGGCCGTCGGATAGAAAAGCGTCGGACGCATAGCATTGCTCATTTTATAAACCAAGTTGCAAACAAAGAAGCGTGGTTCATTGCCCTCTCTACGGCGTCCGGTGAAGTGACCAAGACCAGTGTGCTCATGGGAGGTGGGCGCCTTCATTGCCTGTGAATCTGAGATGGGTGGCCATGACTTTTTGCAACGAGGGAGAGAGCACGGACGACCGAGGCCTTCAGCCTTGTGTTACTGCAGCGACACCCGTTCAAGTACTGCACTCATACAAGGATTTCTGCACGGTTTAACAAGAAATAAATTCACTAAATTAAGCATGGCCGCAATTTTCACCCTCCCCGTTTGTCGCCCTCGTGGTCATGCCACCATGTGCGTGCGTACCGTACGGGCCCAGTTTTGGCGGGTGAGATGAGATCGCGGATGCAGCGCCGCTCCTCCGGCACCGTTGCGAATCGCGAAGACAGTTGACGTGTTCCTCCCATCCCCCGGCCCGTACGGTTGGTGAGATCGCTTCGCTTGACCGTTGCCGTATCGCGCCGGCAGGATGCGCAGAGAGCGCACGACTACACGAGGACCAGCTTCAGAAAGAACATTATTTTTCCTTCTTTTTTTAATCACAAAAACGAACACCATATTTTATTTTCCAAGAGTAGGTAAATCTCACAAACATAAGCCGGTAATGTTGCATGTTAAGAATTAGAGTGAAATTATTCTCAACACAAAAAATTTAAGAGTGAAATCACGAGTCCATCTCTGTGACGGGCTGGCGGACTGCGGCTGCGCGTTTGGGATCGCTCGACCTGGACGAAGTCGCGGATCATCGGGACACCTCGTGGTGGCTTGCGACAATCGTAGATGACGATGTCGCCGCCTCCGCCTCCCCTGACGCGGCGGTGAGCGCCACTCTTCCTTCGTCGACCGGCTGGCGCAACCCAATTGTTGCGGCATGGCGGAACCGGTGCCAACAGCAGGAACGGGGTTGGGTTCCCCATTGCGCCATGCTTTTGCGACCGACCTCCATACTAAAGGCGGTCGCATGACTGGTCTCGTCCCACCAGTTGTGTCGCGCATTGGCTGGATCGGGTCATCGTAGAACCCAAGGGCCTCCGACCACTCGGGTTTGAAGCGGTGTAGGCTTGTAGCCATCCAGCCATGTTGTTGTTGTCATACTCCGAAGGGATCGTTGCTCCCGAGAAAGTCGATGCGGTGTTGGGAAATGGTTCGTCGGATCTGCTCAGACGTTTTCGACAACGTTGACACTGGGAGCCCGTCATGGGAGGTGAACCACCCCTTGGGCAGGCGGGAGGAGTAGCTTGTACATGTAGAGGTCGCACGCCTTCTCGAGGTTGACAGTCTGATCGCCTCGGTGTGCTGAGATGCTCGCCTTGTAATTATTCGCTTTTGCGAGCGGAGTCGAGTGGCGGTGATGTGTGTGGAGGCGCAACCGGGATTTTACTGTCGAGATAGGCGGTGCGCCAACACTCGTGCCGGTGACGTAGACATAAATACATTATGTAGGAACGCCGTGACATTGACGCGTGCACTGGCGATGGCATAAATGCGACGCATGCTGGCAGGCATGCCACCGTCTCGTCACCGTCACATCGTCGAGAAAGCCGCCCGACGAGCGTGTGACATTAATCGACGGAACTCCGACCTAATAAACGTGGTGTCCCGACACCAGGCAATGACAGGGGTCGACCCGGACCCCTCAAAGTTTAGAGGTCCAACGGGGGTGTCAGACATAAATTAGGTGGGGTTGGACACTTACCGGTGCCATTATAACAGTTTTTCCGGTACGGATTGCCCGTGCCCCGTGGTGATGTTCTTACTTTCATGGTACTCCTATGTACAGTTCTACTCTCGACCTTCACTCATGTAACGGCTCGGGATTTTTTACCAATTAGAAAATTGTTTGTTTTTCTTTTTGCATAAACATGACATCATCATGCATCATTTGCATTTGTCAATCTTAATTTAAATTATTGCATTTAAATTCAACTCCATTTAAATTCTTTTCCACTTTTAAATTCAAATGCCTTTTCAAATAAATTCAAATAAAGTTTCAAATTATTTATAAATAATCAAACCAGTAATTAATATAAATAATTTGAAACTATTAAAATTGTTCAAAAGTTTTATTTATGTTTCTTTTTCTATTTTGTTCTAAATACATAAAACATAAAAGGATAAACAAAATAAATAAAAGTCACAGGGAGGAAAAATCTATTCTGGGCCAAAAGCCCAGCAGTGTCCAGCAGGCCGGCCCACCTTGCCCTTTCTTCTCCGTACGACCAAGCACGAGCAACCTCGCTTTACAGCATGGCCATGGCTGCCCCCACCTCCATGTGCTCCTGCCCCCTTTTAGTCGGCCCTCTCCCTCTCCTGCCAAACCCTAACTCCTTCCCTCCACTCTCCCATCGCGCCGCCGCCGCCTCTCTTCTTCTCCCCCTTCGATCCCCCTATGTTTCTTCTCCACCCACGCACCACCGGAGCAACCTTGCCATCGAGCCGTCGCTGCGGTCGTCCCCGAGCCAAGCCGAGAGCGCCAGGAGCTACGCAACCTCACCTGCATCCTCTACACAGAGGGAATCGAGCCGGGAGCGCTCGTGTCCGACACACTCGTCTGCTTCGTCTCCACGGCCGTCCACCTCCGTCGCCGGAATTTGCCGCCCCGCGCCTCCTCGAGTCAGTACAACTGCCCCGAGCTCCTCCGTGGTGAGCTCCTCTACTGATTCCCCCTCTCCTCAGTCTCGATCGCGTTCTGTATGCGCCGTCTCGGTCGGAACCAAGCTGTTGTCCGCCATGGATATGCGAAGCTGTAGCTGAACTTCATCTCCGTAGCACATCTGTGTCCCTTTTTCTCGCGTGTCCTGCACCTCCTACCTACGCACCAGCACCCCGGCGAACTCCCACGCCCTCTGCATCCTGGACGCGCAGGGACGCTGCAGTTTGTCGCCGTCGTTGTTCTGTCACGATCGGAAAGTCTGAAGTTTTTCTGAATAAAATTCAGGTAACAAATCTAGGTTGCTTCATCTCCCATCCATGTCCATATCTAGCAAGAACGTCAACGTTGCCCATTGGCTAGCGCAGCTTTCGTTCCCCGTGCGAGGTTGCTGGATCAAATCCCCGCACTGTGTTCCCTTTTTCTTTTGTTGTTTCATCTGAAAAACCCGACGAATTCATCTCTGTTTCTATTAAGTTCAGTTATCGTCTGTGTGTTCGTTTATAGTAAATCGTTCCATGTTTTCATCACCAACACTCAGTCCACCCGAGTGGCTAGCACCACCTGTCCTAAGCACGGCCGGAGACCCGAGTTCGAATCCCAGCGGGCGTGATGGAATAAAAATGCCCCCTTTTTATATTCTCTTTTGGTCACTGACATGCGGGTCCCACCCGTCAGCGACACTGGCCCCACGGATAATTGCCCCGAGCCCCCTGCTCTCTGTTTCTCGCACCTAAGTCACAAGAGACTTTGTTTCCATCACGGATAGGTCCCTATAAACTGCAGAAACACCCCTAAAACTTGTTTTGCTAATAACTTTAATTCTATAACTCCAAATTTAATAATCTTATATGTTTATTTATCAGAAAAATGCAATGAATATTAATATGCCATTTGTATGCCATTTTGCATCTTTATTTTAATTGCTTAGTGAAATTTAATTGTTGCATCTAAATAATAAATATGGAATGTGTTGGGCATTTATTTAATTATTGCCCTATTCCATTTAATTCAATTAGATCACTCATGCCATGTGTTACCATGTTAATCAACATTTAATATTGCTGAGTAAATAAATAACTTGCACGTAAATATTAATTGTCGGGATTGCTCTCCCGCTTAATTTGTATTAATTGCATCTTGTTTTGCATATTGCCATGCATGCATCATATCCTGATCATGCTGAACCTTTTGCCGTAGTTATAAGATGCATCTTTTACGTTTTTCAGTGTTGTTGCTTCTTCGCGGATACGACGTTGAGATGTGTGAGCAACGACAAGATCTGCTTCCATGCGGGATCGTTTACCTATACAGTGTCTTTCATTGCTGCCGTTGATCTCTGCTACCCTAGTGTTCGATTCTTTATCGCGATCCCATCACATGTTATCTTGCAGCCGATACAGCTTTATCCCCACAACCCATCACCTGTTGTATGTTTATCTGTTAGCCTTGCGAGTCGTAGTGCATGCTAAGAATTGGTTGTGCGAGTTGTCAGTTGGTCTTTTTATTGCATATGCTTAGCTTGATAGATTATTCTACCTTAATAAAATGTTATATTATATTGGGGTAATATAATTAAAAGATAAGGCACCGGCGGAAGGCCTTGCGAGGTGTTTTGTTCTGCTAAGTGTCGACCTAGGAACTGAGATCTTGCTCCCCTAATCCAAGACTGAGCGCACTAACCACTTGTGGGAGGCCTAATGGAGCCCCCCTCGACTTTGACTGGAACTTCGACTTGTCCGGGAGCTGCACCTAGTTCGGGTTTTCCATTTGTCTCATATGCATCGATACTAGTGTAGTATTTTACTTTGGCGGTGTGCCTTGTTACATGCATATAGGGCGCGGCCTGTTGGTGCGGAGGGGTATGTCCTGCGGGAGTCCGCACCCTTTTGGCCGGGACCAGCATAGCTCCCGTGGCTCCTGAACTTGTTGCGGTGAAGGAAAAGAGTTGGGTTGAAAGGCCCTAATGTTTTTAACTGGGTTGATCATGCGAGTATGGGTCCAGTAGTGCAGCCCTGCAGGGTATAATCTTATCGATGAGCCGCATCCGCGGTTATGGACTGCTTGGTGCGTTGCCGACTAATGAGATCTAGACAACTTACAACTAAATAATGTTAATTAATTTGACTAGTAATGTAGAATTACTTTCACAATGAATGGTAACTTAAATTGTTCAATGTGTGAGTTTCCCGAATTGCTTCCTCATATTTGGTTGAGGGGGTTAATCCGAGAATGAGTTATGATTGGTGTTAGTAGTAGCTGTTTACTTATGCGCTCTCTTATCCTCTCTGATTAGACGGAAGTTGTAGCGTGTCTTTTTAGGTTGCTAGTGTTGCTGCCGCTAAGTCCACCTCCCCTATACTTTGGAAGATGGTGTAGAAAGGTTGCTTGCTAGAGAGTGTCCTGACCCTCTTTTGGGATGTGCTTTATGTGCAGTCAACATGTTTGAAGTCCGACGACATTAGCTTGGGAATCCCTCCTAGCTTGGCTGGGCAGGGATATGGCGACATTGCTTATTTTCAGAACTCTTAGTCCAATTTGCATCTTATCCGTAGTCAGATACTATTTTTTTTTGCTTCCGCTGTCATTTGTATCTTTGTATTGTATCTTTTGTATCTTGACTCGTTCGAGTCGTTGTTGTAATTATATCTTTGTTGTATTTGTGGATGTATCGAAACTGTTGTAATGTTATCACAATTCCACCCACATAATGCGCATGTTTAGACGTGCACATTATGTCTGGTGGGCGAGCTAAAACCATTATTATGCAGATTTCGGTGGAAACACTTAAATCTACATAGTACCAATTTTAGGGCGTCACAACTCATTTTTTTTCTTTTCACAATGATCTTCACTCACACGGTCCAAGATCAGTCGAAGGACAACACCCCAGTAGCAGTAGAGAACTACTCCGGCCAGTGACGTGCCACGACCTGCCACGGCGTTTCCCGGCTCCAGATCGAGCACGGTGAAGCACAGTAGAGCTGTGGTTGCTACTGTATACTGTATATGATTACACTAGTGCTCCACGCCCGCGGATTGTAGCACCGATCTGGCGTCCTCTATGCATGATTCGACGCCACGAACTAGGTTCTGCTCGACAGTGGACATGCATCTCGCGGCGCTGCAGCAGTACGTTCCTTCCGTAGAACTGTCGAGCAACCTCACCTCCATGTGAAATGAACGGCGTAGCCATACTTGTGTGTACACGGGAGTTCTTCTCCGGGCCGTTGCAACCGAGGTTCTGGTCGTATATTTAGGGAAATCATGGTATTCTAGAGCTTCTGGTCAGTCGGGGTGCGAGCATTGAGGCACCTATGAGCACGCGGCGCCTCAGTGCTGGTCAAAGACTGCTTCGTCAGGCAGGCAAAGCGCGAGGGCGGACAAACATGAAACGACGCTTTTGTCAGCTAGAGTATTTTGTCTTTCATGTTTTTTTTTTCTTATCAACTTCGTTTCAGTTTCAGGTGCTAGTAGCCTAGTACAAACAGATTGAGGGCGGCGGGGGGAGTAGTACATTTGTTTTTGCAGATATTTTCAGGCGCTACTCGTCGCCAGGCCCATCTAACCTCCAAGCCCAGCCAGCGCTTCCATCCTTCGTTCTGCGCCTCCAGATCGTTACGGAACTCTTGACCCATCCGGCTCTGCCGCCGCCGGTGGACGTCTGCGTCTCCACACCTACACCCGCGCCCCTTCCCCTGGCGCCGGCGGCTGTCTCAGGCGCACCCAACGCGCCCTCTACCGAGGCTACCCCGCCTGGCCGCCTCCCAGCTCCTCCTCCTCTCCGGCGCCGCCCTCAATCTGTCCACCGCCAAGTAGGCTACCTCCTCTCTTTGATCTTGCACGTCAGATGCCTATTCCCTTCGTGCTCCTCATTTTGATCATGCAAGAACGACAGCTCGATGTGTATGCAGTGAGTAAATCGCACATCTTTAGCTTGGTTTAGGGATGAATTTACCCCAATCACCTACTGCTGTAAACATTTCCGGCTCCTTGTACCACATGCATTCATCTCCTGCTTATCAACTCTTTAGTTATTATTCAGTTAAGGATAGTTTAAGTGCGGGATTCTAGCTGGTGATGGCAAATGAGCACGAGAAAGACAAGCAAGTTGCTGAAGATGAAGAGGAGGAAGAAGAAGAGTATGTCTTGCTAGAGCTGGACGATTATTCCAACATACCAGCAAATACCCCTTATATACTCTCCGTAAGTTGTTCTTATCTACCTCTGCAGCTTTACGGTACAAGAAGGGCATTAGGCTCTACGGTGCCTATATATGTAATAAACCGGATGCCGTGGCCCTGAATTTTCCTTAGGCACTTTCTGCTATCTCTGTTATAGATATCAAGAAAAAAAAGTTGAGATTTCAGATTTTATTGTGTCAGGAATTTTAAATGGTGAATAAATTACAAGCAATTTTCTATTTTTGTCTGACATGAAGATAAACCAGTGAACTAAGTGACTATTATGTACTAGACCTCTTGCCAATTTCGCTTCGTATGTGCTAGTGCCTACTAATATTACATGAAAGGACTAGGTATGTTTCTTGTATTTGGACCAACTTTCCTTCAGATTTCCTTTTAGGTTGCCATAGTTAATGGATACCATTATTAGATACAAAATCCTGTTCAGTATGTGCCTCTTTGGTATGTTTATTGATTTGTTTGTTTGCTTATATGAACTATCTATGTAATTTTGTTTACCGCCCGCTGTGTATAGCTCCTACTAAGTTCTTTGTAATCATGTATTTCAGGGTTTGGATACATTGACTCCTACCTTGATATTAGGTGACGACTTAAAAATGGTGAGCATTACTAACGTTATGTTCACTTTTGTAGACACTTACTTGTCAGCTTCAGGATCAGTATTCTATGGTTGTTCGAAGTTAATCTTATTAATACCATAAGCAGTGACATTATATATTGCTGCAATCTGTTTTTTAAATTTTAATCACACCTGAGATGTAGAGTGTCAGTTTGTTACTAGCCATGTTGATTCTTTTCTAAGCGTACAAGTATATTCAGTAGCTAACGAATCATTGTTGGAAATTTACTTGGAGCTATTATGATAAAACAATATCCGGAAAGTAGAACTTTTATCATTATAGGACTCTTTAGAGTATTTGTCGTGAACATTTTCTTTACTGTAATTTACGCCTTAAAAAATTGTAAGAGTACCAGACTGAATGAGGGTGCATTTGAATTCAATAAATTATCTGTGACAGCTTTAGCACTAACAATAATGGGGTTGGATGATGGTACCTGTACCATTAAAACTTCGTCGGTTTTCCTTCCCTTTCTGATAACTATCTGCTGCAGTTTAAGCTTCCAACTGTGGACCTTATTGAGTGAGCTGCTAACTGATGCCTTGTTTATTGACAGATTGGAGAATACGAAGAAACGGTTGGTACATGCTATTTATTTTCAGAAAGTGGTAAATGCTTGAACTGAAAATTTGTTTTGCTGCCTGTTAATTGATGTGCACCACTTTACTATATGGACCTCTTTCCCTCTGAATATATGCTTAATATCTTTTTCTGGAGAGTTTAGATGTTCGTTTTATATGAGATGGTCCTGTTTTCACATAATCACCATGGTTGAATCTCTTTATTCAGGCTATGTTTGGATTAGAAATTGGTTTTATCAAACTTATCAGAAATAAAAAAATTCCTCCATGCACGGATCCACCCCACCCTAAAGCGATTTTCTTGCAGTGGATTCATTTACTGTAGTATAATGCGTTCCTTTCTGTGCCAGATGCTCCACCAAAATCCATTCATCAGGACAAGCAAGCCACCAATAGTAAGGAAACACCAACACCATCCAAGGAGGTCAAACATCTTGCAAGCGTTCAAAAGATCCTCAGGTTCCGACCGGTCAACGAGGATCATCAGGAGCACAGAGCATATAAGGATTAGGGCAACTAATTCGAAACAAAAACTCTAGCTGCTTAACCTTTCTTTGATGCCAGCAGTGTACATCAAGTGATCGGTAGAGCCGTCAGTCCGAATGTAAGGATGGTATAGTCCATAATCTTAATCCTCCACTGGCATTATCTATTTTGCTTGCAATACGTCAGCGACTCCGGTGATTCTTATCCTCTTTTACCAAGTTTTCAATCTTCTGAAAAAATTGCATCCGGCGGTACTAGGTACTTTGCTGAACATCCGGTACCGCCGGAGCCATTGGAAACTTCTTTTTCTGACCCGAGGAGCCATCTGGTACTCGAGTTGAGTTGAAAAGGTCGTTGCCCGCCGGCACCTTTGCACGCGCAACCGAACGGATCTGAACCTGTAAAACCTTTTTCAACACCAAGAGTGGAATCTGATGGTGATTCCCAAGTACTGCTCTGGAGCCACTTGGAAGGAAGAAAATAATAACCAAGCTCTGCCGTGAACGTGGAGGAGCCTAAAAACTAATCGCAAAGGTCGTCTATAATAAAACTGAAACGTACACCCAAGCCAAAGCAAGGACATTGGAGCTCCTGCATTGGATCTGAAGAGGTAGACAAGTGGGTGCCGGTCTTTCCGAAGTTTAGCATTGGAGAGGAGACTATAGACTAAAGACTAATAGCTACAAGTCGTGTGTAACAAAACGTGCATCCAAGCCTAAGCAAAAGCCAGTAAGTAGTTCGTTCATTTGAGCTGCTGCGTTGGATCTGAAGAGGAGTCAGTGCTACACTGGAGAGTGGGAGGATGACGATGATGGAGTCGGTGAAGGCGAAGAGCAGCGGCGAGTACCGGAGGGTGGAGGAGGAGGAGGAGCTGGACGAGGCGGAGTGGGGGCGCCGGACCGAGGCGCGGAGCCGCGGGCGCAGGAAGGCCGAGAGATACGTCTTCACCTGCGCGCTCTTCGCCTCGCTCAACGCCATCCTCCTCGGCTACGGTCAGTGTTCCTCTCTCTCTTCTTCCAAGCTTCTTCGGTTCTGCAGCTCCGAAACATGCCGATTTCTCCTCCAGAATAGGCGATCACAAACCTCTCAGGCATGTCGACGGCCGGTTCTTGAGTTTCCTGCCGCCGTGTGCGCGTCGATCGCTGTAGCTAGCAAGAAAGAACTGGTCATGATCGATCGGAGTCAATGGTGCAACGCCGTGTTTGGCTGATTCGGGTTGGTGGAAGACTCTGACGATCAGAATGGTGGTGACAGGCGGACAGCTACTGGTAACGGGGAACCTTCCGGGACCGATTGTCGGTTCGTACTGGAGGATTGATTAGTCCAAACCAGTAACCACCATGGCTTTGCTTAAGCATGTAGAAAAGGGACGTCCGTATTGTATCACTGTATCAGTACCACCATTGGAACTCTATCTGACCTTGCAACTCGGCAATTTCAGGCCACTGTCTGGCCAAATTGAAAACCATTTGCCGAATTCTGGTGGGCAGGACATGTTGTTTTTCCGATGATCGTATAATCGTAAGGACATCTCCTAGGGGCTGCTCAAATCCGGACCGATTTGGCCTGGGTTTTGTCCGTTTGAGCAGCCCCGGACAGTGCACGAACACGGGTCGAAACAGGTGCACCTTACAGGCCGGACACGAGGCTAGATTGCGTAGGGGCCACACTGGCCATTGTTTAACAGTTAAAAAAAAGAAAAAAACATACATAAAATAGCCACTGGATAAGCCAGTGGCCGCCGGTGGCCGGACTTCTACGTCGGACTACTCAAGGATGACGTAGTCCGGGTCCTGGACGAGGTGCGCGGGCAGCCCCTGGCGGCGCGGTGGAGTCTGGGGCTGCTCCGGCGGCGGCGGTGGCCCGTCCGCTGGCCCGGTCCACTGCCAGCGCATGCCAACTAGTGGCATGAACCAGTCCGGGACCTCGCCGCGGTCCTCCTCCTCCACCTCCATCGCCTGCCGCTCCATGTCCTGGTGCGCGGCGACGGCGGTCAGCGTCGGCGATGGCCCTCTCCTCCTCCGCGGCGGCTTCTTCCGCCTCCCGCTTGGACTCCTCGATGGCCTGGGCGAGGGCCCTCTCCTCCTCCTCCGCGGCGGGGCGTCGTCACCGTCTTCCTCCATCTTGACGCCCGGGGGCGGCGGCGGCGCGTGCCTGTTGTCGCCGCGAGGTGGGGAGGGCGGCGGGTACTGCGGTGGGCCGCGGGCGTGCCGCACCCCGAAGAACCCCCTCCGCCACTGGTCGTGCTCGGCATGGAACCAAGTGTCCCAGTTGGAGCTGTTCACGGCGTAGACGGGGTCGTGGCGGAGGTCGTCCGGCAGCAGGTCGCGCCGCCGGAGGATCTCCACCTCCCTCTCGAGTCCCCGCTTCGGGACGGGCGGCACCGGAATCCGCTCCGGATTCAGGTGCCACCCCTCGAAGAGGTGGACGTCCGGCCATGGTACTGGGATCGCGTTGTCCCAGTACCACTAGCACTTCCTCTTGCCGAGGTAAGGCCGGACACGTCGGGGAGCCGCCGGAGGTGCGGTGGCGCGCGGTGCGGCGGCGGGCGCGTGCGGTGGCGGCAATGCAGGTGGCGCCGGAGGCCGCGAGGAGCAGCGAGAGCTCCCCGCCTCGTGGTCGTTGGCGCCCTTGCCGAGCCACCATCTCCCCTTCCCCAAGGCGGCTAGGGCAGTGTGGCGGTGGTGGCGGCTAGGTCAGTGTGGCGGTGGTGGCGTGGCGGTGGGGAACAGTGTGGGGGGGGGGGGAGGGACGGTGGGGGCGACGGTCACATTAAATAAGGGGGCGTTTGTTTGGGCTTTTGTCTTTGGCTTTTGGAAACCAAAAAGCACCTATTTAGGTGCTTTTTGGCTTTTAACTTTTGGAAGCCAAAATCCAAGATCCAAATCTTATGGCTTCCAAAATTCAAAAGCCAAAAAGCACCTATTTAGGTGTTTTTTGGCTTCCAAAAGTCAAAGCCAAAAGCCCAAACAAACACCCCCTAAGACCGGTGGGGGGGAGGCCAATGTGAAGGGGATCGTGTGCAGATTTTTTTTTCCTACCGACGATATCCTAAAAGCATGCCAAGATCTATTCTATGCAGATATAGTAGTACGAACGGAGATCGGAATACGTACCCTTGTAGACCGAAAGCGGGGATTACGTTCACGCACAAACGTTGTCGATGTAGACCGACGAAGCCGACCTCAAGGTCGTGTAGAGGAAGCAGACCTCCGAGCACCGCTAGCGCAGCACCTCGCAGGGAGTCGCACACGTACGGTGGAGACGACGCCTCCGAAGCTCCAGTCCAGGACGAGCAGCGGAAGACTTGGACCGGAACACCAGCAGCGCGACAGCGGGCTATGGTGGAGGAGATCCCCGAATCCTCTTGCTCGGCGCGGCTCCGACTTGGGAACCACGAGATCGAGGGAGAAATCGGGAATTAATTGGTGAATTAAAATGCTGGGGGTGCCCTTTCTTATATAGGCTCCCAGGGGGAGCCAACCTTGCCAGCCAGGCAATGTGGGAATATCCCCACATAGCCTGGTGCGGCTAGGGAGGTGCGCCGGCCCCCTTGGTGGGCCCTTGGCCCACCTAGGGCAGCCCTCCTGGCCCCCACCGAATTCCCCTAGGGAATTTTCCCCTCTTGGGCCTTCTTTCGTCCGGAAGGCCCATTTAAGGAAATCTGCCTTAATAAATTCGAAAATAAATATATAAAATCATATTTGCATATTAATAACACTAATTAATATCAAACATAATATATATAATTTTTCCTAGCTCCGAAAACTCTTTCGGCGCTGCCCGATCTCCATCGGACCTCTCCCGGGACGCTCCCGGTGATCTCCTTCCTTTCCGGTTGTCTTGTCGAAACCCCTTAAGTGTGTTACCCTAGCGGTTATGATCAAGACTCCTCAATGATCAACGACTAACCCGTAGGCCTGGACCCCATGAATTAATCCCTGAGATATAACGAATGACTTTCATCTATCAAACCTGAACGTGAAGTCTTAGACCTTTTGCCATAGCGATACTTAGCACGTCCGAGCGTCGTTCCATAGATATCTCCATACCTAATCCCGACCTCGTTACCAACGACGCTATCTTCTACTCGTTCATGATCTCATGTCTTCGTGACCTAGTCACATGCTTGCAAGCTCATTAGACATGATCTCACCGTGTGGGCCCGAGAGTATCTATCGTGCTATGCGGACTGGCAAATCCCGCTCTTGACCCCTCGTCTCAATACTCCTTTCCAATACCCAAAAGTATCACCGTTATTGTCATACTAAATAAGATACGACGTTTGGTGCAATCAAAGTATCTTCCGGGAATATCAATAAGAGTTGATCTCACGGTCAAAGGTGTAACGACTATGTTCTCCAAATCTGGGTATGTCCATCACATCACTCTCTAGCGATATGACTCTCATTGCCGACCGGCGCCATGCCCCATGACCGGGAAACCTCGATCATCAATCGCGCAACGAAACTAGTCTTAGTAGAGGCTAGTAGGGACCTGGTTGTTTACGTATCACACCCGCATTAATGTTTCCGCTTAATACGGTTCTAGCATGACACAAAAACCTATTATGAACAAACGAGATATGATAAAGAATACACTTTATTAATTGCCTCTAGGGCATATCTCTTTCAGTCTCCCACTTGCACTAGAGTACAATTTAATCTAGATTACAACTTGGTAAAAGCCTAACACCCATAGCTAACTGGTGCTGTTCATGCTTATCAAGCGGGAGAGGCTTCGTCAGCGGATCTGCCACATTCAGATCCGTATGCACTTTGCAAATCTTCACATCGCCTCCTTGTACGTACTGACGTATCACGTGGAAGCGTCGGAGAATGTGTTTGGCGGTGGAGTGAGACCTTGGCTCCTTGGCGTTCGCAATGGCACCCGTATTGTCGCAGAAGAGGATCACGAGGTCTTGCACGCTCGGGAACACTCCAAGTTCGATGACGAACTTCCTCAGCCACACAGCTTCATTCGCGGCCTCGCAGGCAGCAATGTACTCCGACTCCATTGTAGATTGTGCGACTATGGGTTGCTTCCCACTTCTCCAGCACACGGCGCCTCCATTCACCTTGAACACGTAACCTGTCTGTGACTTACAGTCATCGGGGTCTGAGCAGAAACTTGCATCTACGTAACCCGTTACGCCAAGTTCCTCATCGCAGCCACCATACACAAGGAACATTTCCTTTGTCTTATTGAGATACTTAAGAATGCTCTTAACAGCTCCCCAATGCGACATTCCAGGATTACTCTGGAACCGTCTTGTCAAACTTAGAGCTAATGCCACATCCGGTCTAGTACTCAACATTGCATACATGATCGATCCTATGGCTGAAGCATAAGGATGTTTCGTCATTTCGGCCTTACCCAGTTCCGTCACCGGACACTGCGCCTTACGCAATATCTTATTCTTGATAACCGGCAGAGAACCCTTCTTTGCCTTCTCCATATGAAAACGCTTCAATATTTTATCAAGATAAGTACTCTGACTTAGTGCTAATAGGCGCCTTGATCTATCGCGATAGATTTTTATGCCTAAAACATACGCAGCTTCTCCTAAGTCCTTCATGAAAAACTTACTGTTTAAATATTCCTTCACGCTATTCAGAAGTTCCACATCATTCCCTATTAGCAATATGTCGTCAACATACAGTGCTAAGAACACAACCGAGCTCCCACTCATTTTCTTGTAAATACAGGTCTCTTCCACATTCTGGATAAATCCAAAACCTTTGATTACCTCATCAAAGCGAAGATTCCAGCTCCGAGATGCCTGCTTCAATCCATAGATGGATCGCTGAAGCTTACACACCTTGTTAGCACTTCCTGGATCGACAAAACCTTCCGGCTTTACCATGTACAACTCTTCCTCAATGTTTCCATTCAGGAAGGCCGTTTTGACGTCCATCTGCCAGATTTCATAATCATAGTAGGCAGCTACCGCTAACAAAATCCGAATAGACTTAAGCATCGCTACCGGTGAAAAAGTTTCATCGTAGTCAATTCCATGAACTTGTCGGAAAACCCTTTGCGACAAGCCGAGCTTTATAGACGGTCACATTACCATCAGCATCAGTCTTCTTCTTAAAGATCCACTTATTCTCGACGGCCTTGCGCCCTTCGGGAATATCCACCAAAGTCCACACTTTGTTATCATACATGGATCCTATTTCGGATTTCATGGCTTCAAGCCATTTCTCGGACTCTAGACTCTCCATCGCCTCCTTGTAGTTCGTTGGTTCGTCTTGCTCGACTAGCATGACGGTGCAAACCATATTGCCATACCATTCTGGTGCGATCCGAGATCTACCAGACCTACGAGGTAGAACATCTTCCTCGACAGTTTCTCCCACTCCTTCCACGGAGGACGTTTCCGGAATTGCTTCCGTTGCGCCACTCGGAATCTCGAGTTCAGGATCAACGATTTCATCGAGGTCTACCTTCCTCCCACTTACTCCATTCACGAGAAACTCCTTCTCTAGAAAGGTACCGGTCTTCGTGACAAAAGTTTTGCCCTCAGCTTGGTTGTAGAAGGTGTACCCAACGGTTTCCCGCGGATATCCTACAAAGACGACTTTCTCCGACTTCGGTTCGAGTTTGTCGGGCTGCAGTTTCTTAACGTACGCCTCACAACCCCAAACCTTCAGAAACGATAAGTTAGGCTTATGGCCATACCATAATTCATACGGCGTCGTTTCAACGGATTTGGACGGAGCCCTATTTAAAATGAATGCGGTTGTTTCTAACGCATGACCCCAGAAGGACACTGGCAGATCCGTAAGAGACATCATAGATCGGACACTATCCAGTAGAGTACGATTACGTCGCTCGGACACACCGTTACGCTGCGGCGTTCCGGCGGGCGTAAGTTGAGGCACTATGCCACAACTCTTCAGATGTGTGCCAAACTCAAAACTCAAGTACTCTCCACCGCGATCGGACCGGAGATGCTTGATTTTCCTATTAAGCTGATTCTCAACTTCACTCTGGAATTCTTTGAACTTTTCAAACGTTTCAGACTTGTGTTTCATCAAATAGATATAACCGTATCTACTCAAGTCATCAGTGAAGGTGACAAAGTAACGATAACCATTGCGTGTCGAAACGCTCATTGGTCCACATACGTCTGTATGTATGATCCCCAACAAATCCGACGCCCGTCCAACGAAACCTTTGAACGGTGTCCTGGTCATTTTGCCCATGAGGCATGGTTCGCATGTATCGAGGGATCCGAAGTCCAACGAGTCCAAGAGTCCATCAGAGTGGAGTCGCTTCATGCGCTTTATACCAATATGACCAAGACGGCAATGCCACAAAAACATGGCGGTATCGTCACTACACTTAATTCGTTTGGCCTCTATGTTATGGATGTGAGTACTATGATCGAGATTCAACAAGAATAAACCATTACTCTCGGGAGCATCAACATAAAAGATATCATTCATATAAATAGCACAATTGCTTGACACTGATTTAAATGAATAACCGTCTTGTAACAGGCAAGACCCACTTATAATGTTTACACTCAAGGATGGCACAAAATAACATTTATTTAAAACCAAAACTAATCCCGATGGTAGATGCAGAGGGAGCGTGCCGACGGCCACCACGTCGACTCTCGATCCGTTGCTGACGCGCATCGTCACCTCATCCTTCGCCAGCCGCCTTTTATTCCGTAACTCCTCCTGAGAGTTACATATATGAGCAACAGAACCAGTATCAAATACCCACGTATTGCTCCGGGCGGATGTAAGGTACACATCTATAACATGTATATCAAATATACCTTGCTCTTTGTCGACCGTCTTGCCAGACTTCCTATCCTCCAGATACTTGGGGCAGTTGCGCTTCCAGTGACCCTTCCCCTTGCAGTAGAAACACTCCACGCTAGCTCTGGGATCAGACCTGTTAGTCCTGGGCTTGGCAGCCAACTTTGCCTCCCTCCGGGACTTTCAGCTCTGCTTTCCCTTGCCACCGGACTTCTTGAAATCAACGGTCTTGTTGACCATCAACAGCGTGTGCTCCTTCTTAATCTCTAGCTCAGCAGTCTTGAGCATCACGAACACTTCACACAGGGATTTAGCCATGCCCTGCATGTTGTAGTTCATGACGAAGCCTTTGTAGCTTGGTGGCAACGATTGCAACACCCTGTCAATCGCCAGCTCATCGGGAATCTTGCATTCCAGAGCATTCAGGCGTTGAACGTAACCAGACATCTTGACCACATGCTCGCTCACACTGCTATGCTCTTCCATCTTGGCTGAGAAGAAAAGCTCAGAAGCCTCATATCTCTCAGCCTTAGCCTGCGGCGCAAAGACAGCCTTAAGATCCGAAATGATCTCAAAGGCGCTCATCTTCTCAAAGCGCTTCTGCAGGTCGGCTTCCATGGCGTAGAGCATGCCACTCTGGACAAAGGCAGAATCCTCCGATCGGGTCTGGAAGACCTTCTTCTCATCCTCAGAGGCATCATCTGCAGGAGGGTCACCTATGGCCTCAATGACGTAGGCCACCCTATGGGGAGTGAGGAGGATCCTCAGGTTGCGGAACCATGCCATGAAGTTTGACCCATTGGTCTTAAGCTTTTCTTTCTCAAGGAACAGACCTAGGTTAAACAAGGGGCGAGACATCTACAATGGAATTTGCAACAACATAAGACTTTGTTCATAATAATTTTGAGTTATAGTATTTTAGAAAATAACTAACATAACTCCCACTCAAAACGAACATCCCTCCTGGTCGTTTAAGCGATTACACGACCCCCATCCATTGCACCACCCCTCATCATCAAAGCCGGCGGCACAACTTCAAGAGTAGACAAAATCGTCCGCCACATCAATTTTGTGACTCGTGCTCGACCTTTCGGTCTTCCTGTTCGGAGGCCATACTTGTGAGTATGCTAGGCTCGCCACCAAAGACCTCCACGCTGACGCTTGTGCAACATGGCTTACACACACCGTATGCGAACGAAGATATGTCTGACACCCGATCATCACGGCCTGCCTCATAACGTAGAACTTTATTGGTGGTGCGCGTTGGAGGGAGAACACTAGTGGTATTTTGAAGGGATCATCTTATTCAGCTACCGCCGTGTAACACACAATCACACAAAATAAGATGCACACAAAACATCAAATGTAATGCAATGTGATATAGTCCATCGCGCCATGGTCTTCTTGGCGCCCGCAGTTTATAAACAATTTAATAAACCTACCTTGACCATATCACATAGCCCCTGCAAAATAAAGTTAGACGCTTCTACTTTATCTTTTGCATATTTTACGTGGCTTGGGGCTTTCGCAAATAGAACCGCTTCATACCTACGAATCTTATGACCACAACAACGATCCAATAATTGCATGTTTAAGCATCCCTTTCGGGCCCTCCATTGAAAATGCAAAGACCAACTAAAGAGAGAGAAACTGTCACCCGCCAGCCACATATACGGTACAAGCCGTATGTTAGTAGTGGAACCAGTCTCGCGTAAGCGTACGCGTAAAGTCGGTCCGGGCCGCTTCATCAACTCAATGCCGCTGGAATACACAAGTGCACGCTAGAGGGTAGCAAATAACAGGAACGGTGCCCCCGTGCAGAGCACGGGTTCTAACAGCGTACAGCTATATCTACGATAGATCGGCTCTGATACCACTGAAGGGGATCGTGTGAAGAAAACAAAAAATTTCCTACCGACGATATCCTAAAAGCATGCCAAGATCTATTCTATGCAGATATAGTAGTACGATCGGAGATCGGAATACGTACCCTTGTAGACCGAAAGCGGGGATTACGTTCCCGCACAGACGTAAACGTTGTCGATGCAGACCGACGAAGCCGACCTCAAGGTCGTGTAGAGGAAGCAGACCTCCGAGCACCGCTAGCGCAGCACCTCGCAGGGAGTCGCACACGTACGGTGGAGACGACGCCTCCGAAGCTCCAGTCCAAGACGAGCAGCGGAAGACTTGGACCGGAACACCAGCAACGCGGCAGCGGGCTATGGTGGAGGAGATCCCCGAATCCTCTTGCTCGGCGCGGCTCCGACTTGGGAACCACGAGATCGAGAGAGAAATCGGGAATTAATTGGTGAATTAAAAGGCTGGGGGTGCCCTTTCTTATATAGGCTCCCAGGGGGAGCCAACCTTGCCAGCCAGGCAATGTGGGACTATCCCCACATAGCCTGGTGCGGCTAGGGAGGTGCGCCGGCCCCCTTGGTGGGCCCTTGGCCCACCTGGGGCAGCCCTCCTGGCCCCCACCGAATTCCCCTAGGGAATTTTCCCCTCTTGGGCCTTCTTTCGTCCGGAAGGCCCATTTAAGGAAATCTGCCTTAATAAATTCGAAAATAAATATATAAAATCATATTTGCATATTAATAACACTAATTAATATCAAACATAATATATATAATTTTTCCTAGCTCCGAAAACTCTTTCGGCGCTGCCCGATCTCCATCGGACCTCTCCCGGGACGCTCCCGGTGATCTCCTTCCTTTCCGGTTGTCTTGTCGAAACCCCTTAAGTGTGTTACCCTAGCGGTTCGATATAATATCAGGTATGATCAAGACTCCTCAATGATCAACGACTAACCCGTAGGCCTGGACCCCATGAATTAATCCCTGAGATATAACGAATGACTTTCATCTATCAAACCTGAACGTGAAGTCTTAGACCTTTTGCCATAGCGATACTTAGCACGTCCGAGCGTCGTTCCATAGATATCTCCATACCTAATCCCGACCTCGTTACCAACGACGCTATCTTCTACTCGTTCATGATCTCATGTCTCCGTGACCTAGTCACATGCTTGCAAGCTCATTAGACATGATCTCACCGAGTGGGCCCGAGAGTATCTATCCTGCTATGCGGACTGGCAAATCCCGCTCTTGACCCCTCGTCTTAATACTCCTTTCCAATACCCAAAAGTATCACCGTTATTGTCATACTAAATAAGATACGACGTTTGGTGCAATCAAAGTATCTTCCGAAAATATCAATAAGAGTTGATCTCACGGTCAAAGGTGTAACGACTATGTTCTCCAAATCTGGGTATGTCCATCACATCACTCTCTAGCGATATGACTCTCATTGCCGACTGGCGCCATGCCCCATGACCGGGAAACCTCGATCATCAATCGCGCAACGAAACTAGTCTTAGTAGAGGCTAGTAGGGACCTGGTTGTTTACGTATCACACCCGCATTAATGTTTCCGCTTAATACGGTTCTAGCATGACACAAAAACCTATTATGAACAAACGAGATATGATAAAGAATACCATTTATTAATTGACTCTAGGGCATATCTCCTTCACAATGGTCGACGGGTCACTGACCGGTGGGGCCGGGCAGTTTGACCGCCAAGAGGCTGGGGCGCGCACGCGCGTCCACGGGCGTCCACGTCGTGTCTGCGGCTGCTCAAACCTGGACCAAGCCGCGGACCCTACGCGGACAGATTCGTGCAAATGAGCAGCCCCATAGGGGGTCTGATTTTGTCCGAACCTGGTCAAATCCGGCCTGTCCGGGGCAATTGAGCAGCCCCGGACATGTCCTAAGCACACATGTAATCAGTTATACTCCGTGCAAACTACTCCAACACAACAAGACTATTATGCAATAGTCGCAGTCCTGTTTGCCGGCAAGTGCGGTGTCCAAGTCCACTTCACATAATTTTCCACGCCAAAACTTTCGAATCCAACCTAAAAGTTTTACAAATTTACTTCAAGTTCACAGGAGAGGATCGTTTTGGAAATATTTCTCCGGACCAGTAGGAAAGAAACAGGCGAGCGGCGAAGCGGAACACGTCGACATCCCCCACCCTCCTTCCTCCCACGCGCCCCATTTCGCCGTTCATGACCTCCAAATCCGGCGCCATTTCCGCGGCACGAGCAGCGTCACCGCGTCGCCGGCAGCGCGGAGCGAGGCGATGGCGGCCGCCAATGGCAGGGGGAACAAGTACGCGGTCCTCGACCCGACCGATGACGGGCCGGAGGCGGACACGGTGGCGCGCCGGAGGAGGCACCCTACCGCTTCCGAGAGGAGGAGCAAGGAGCGGTTGCGGTTCGTGTACGCCTGCGCCATCTTCGCCTCGCTTAACGCCGTCCTCCTTGGCTACGGTGAGTTCTCGCGCTGCCGCGGCCGGCGACCAAGAGCATATTTTTCTACGGGCGAAGATGGCTTGCTGTTTCTCATAAGTTTTTGCGTCCCCCGTGAATGGAATCGGGACATCCTTTTGATAATAGGATAGAAATTTGCAACTGCTAGGTTTTAAGCTTCGCTTTGTTCATCTAAAAAAAAACTTCGCTTTGTTCCCTTCACGAAACATTCTTGATTTTGTTCTGAAAACACCATATAACACACGGAAGAGAGATGGAAATTGCAACCTGAAGTTGATATGTTTTCCATCTTGATACAACCTGAAGTGAGATTTGGGTCCCTGCTTGCCTGGAAATCAGCACGTGGAACATGACCATTTCCTCAGCTTTTTATGGCTTCCGTGCTATACACATTTCGTCAACCTGAAGTGAGATTCAGATTCCATTGTTCTCTAACACAAAACTCATGCTGCTATCTGCAGATGTTGGTGTCATGAGTGGCGCAATCATCTACATCCAGAAAGATCTCCACATTACTGAGTTTCAGCAAGAAATTCTAGTAGGTTGTCTAAGTGTGATTTCACTCTTGGGAAGTCTGTCAGGAGGAAGAACATCTGATGCAATTGGGAGGAAATGGACAATGGGCCTTGGTGCAATTATCTTCCAGACCGGCGCAGTCATCATGACGTTTGCTCCTTCATTCACTGTGCTCATGATAGGGAGGCTTCTTGCTGGGGTGGGTATCGGCTTTGGCGCCATGATATCTGCTGTGTACATTGCTGAGATCTCCCCCGCGGCTGCCCGTGGGACTCTCACATCCCTCCCTGAGATCTGCATAAATTTAGGGATCCTCCTAGGATACGTTTCCAATTATGCCTTTTCAGGCCTTTCCGAGCACATCAGTTGGAGGGTCATGCTTGGTGTCGGTGTCCTCCCATCTGTTTTCATCGGTGTCGCGCTTTTTGTGATCCCGGAGTCCCCTAGGTGGCTGATGATGGAGAAGAGAGTTCTGGAAGCGAGGGCAGTGTTGCTGCTGATAAGTGAGTCAGAAGCTGAGGTTGAAGAAAGGATGGCTGAGATCGAGGAAGCCGCAAATATTTTGAAGGCGGTGAAATCTGAGGACAAGGCGGTGTGGAGGGAGCTATTGAACCCGTCTCCTGCTGTTCGTCGGATGCTATATGCTGGCTGTGGTATTCAGTTGTTCCAACAGATCACTGGAATTGATGCTACTGTCTATTACAGCCCAACAATTTTCCGGGATGCTGGAATCAAGTCTGACCAGGAGCTTCTTGCAGCAACAGTTGCTGTTGGTTTTACTAAGACGATTTTCATATTGGTTGCAATTTTCCTCATTGATAAAGTTGGGCGCAAGCCGCTTCTTTATGTCAGCACCATTGGCATGACGGTCTGCTTATTTGCCCTGGGGATTGCACTTACATTGCGGAGGCATGCTGTGGGGCTAATTTCTCCTAGTTTTGGGATTGATCTGGCAATCTTTGCAGTTTGTGGGAATGTGGCATTCTTTTCAATCGGCATGGGACCAATTTGTTGGGTCTTGTCTTCAGAGATATTTCCTATAAGATTACGAGCTCAAGCATCTGCACTAGGTCAAGTAGGCGGTAGAGTGGGCAGTGGTTTGGTTTCCATGTCATTCCTCTCCATGGCCCGTGCTATATCCGTGGGGGGAATGTTCTTCGTGTTTGCAGCAATCTCGACTGTCTCTGTGGGATTTGTGTACTTCTGTGTGCCAGAAACTAAAGGGAAAACACTGGAGCAGATTGAAATCATGTTTGAAGCTGGGAAAGGATGGAAAGGAGGTGAGCTCGAGCTTGAAGATACACAACACTTAATACAGGGTGACAAGAAGTCTGCCTCGCTAGGTTGATATAGTCGGTAACGAGAATTCATGGCATTCCAGTTTCAGTGACATCCTGCTTCCAACATCAGATTAAAGATGATCAAGCTGCATTAAGTACTGCTGATTTTGAGAGCTCAACAGGGCTTCCTGCGCATAGGTTGTAACATAGATGAGTGTAGTCTCTATTTGTAGTGTAAAGTTCTTCATTATACAACCATATCCCAAATATTACCTTGGAGAAGGACACAAATGATGTTGTATCCGGTGGTTTCTTCCACCTACCAAAATGAATGAATACAATCGAAGAATTCGCTTCTAGAATTTCATTGCACACAAGAAACAAGCGCAGATACTCTATGTCTGCAATTTCAGTATAAGTTTCAGTAACAGCAGTCAGAAGTAGAGCATGTTACTCAAGCAAACAACATGTTATGGTGTTACTGTTATGAGCAAAATCCACACTACACCACCTTTGTTATTATAGCAGACACTAGATAGAATTTTTCATGAGTGAGTAGGAATTATCTACATTTTCTATTTTATTAGCAGACAACATGTTCTTGGCTTGAATCTCTGAAGCCTGTTGTATTATTTTGAACTAGAATGCAGGTGCTCTGCTTAAGGATTGTGGTACGGAACAATCGAGGTTTACAACTCTTGCTTTTTGGGAAAAGAGTAAAGTTTCGGCTACTCGAGATACATGAATGATCTGCTATGGCTCATACCCCAAGAAAGATTCACGATAACTACATCAGTTTTCCGTAGGAACTGCTTGTTGAATGTCATTTGGCATTTGTGAATCCTGGAACTCCGAGAAGTGACATCCAGTGGAAACAATGCATCCACCTGAGATTATGATCAGGTAGAGTCGTCGTGGGTGGGCATCCAGTATCTGTTGGTGAGCCAGAATGAGTCGGCGACGGCCTTGGCACCATCATGGTTGCGATGCCACTCGTAGTAGGCGTGAGTCCGGTTCTTGATCTCCAGTGTCGCGTGGCCAAAGCTCGCCTCTCTGAATGCCGAGTAGTCCGGCTGCGGCTTGGTGAAGCTACATACCAGAGTACATTTGTCAGTAATTTGAAAGCAGATTTAAGCTACATTTGTAGATAACTTGCTCTGTGTCCTAACATTTTTAGATCTTAATGTTCTCTACTTGTGGCATGTTTTTGATACAACTGAGATCATTGCATATTGAGTCTGCCCTTATATAGAAAACTACTCAGTGAATTAGATTCAACTTACTTGTCAGCGATGCCTTCGATATTGCCTCCGTCGCCGATGTTCACATAGACCGGCGCGCCCAGGTTGTGCACCGGCGTGGCCTTGTTATTGATGAGGTTGTACTCGACGTTGGAGAAGCGTCGGCTGCGCTCGTAGGAGTGGACGTGGCCGGCGAGCACGAGGTCGACCTTGGCGTCGACGAGCCAGCGCTCAAACTGCACCCTCATCGTCTCCCCCTCCATGTAGTGGTAGTTGTTGCTGTTGTACCATGGCGAGTGCACGAGGACGATGAGCCAGGGGGTCGTCTTCCTGTCGACGCGGCCCAGCTCGTCGGAGAGCCACGCCCACTGCGGCGTGTACTGGCCGTAGGAGCAGTAGGAGGCGAGCACGATGACGTGCGCGGAGGCGATCTTGACGGAGTACCAGAAGGGCTCCGTGCTGCCGGCGGCGAGGAACGGCGTCGGGTAGCGGTGCGTGAAGGGCTTGAAGGGGACCGTCTCGCCGATCTCCGGCGCGTAGTCCAGCTCGTGGTTGCCCGTCGTCCAGAGCCATGGCTGGTAGGCGACGCTGCGCTCGACGAAGCGGGCCCAGGAGTCCCAGCGGTTGTTGTCGTGGTTCGGGTAGCTGTCGGCGTAGGAGAGGTCGCCGACGAAGAGCACGGCGTCGCCACCGTTGGCCTCGTAGTGCGACAGCGTGCTGTTGGAGTCGAACGTCTGACCCAGGTCACCTGTTGATTAATTTGTCACATACAACAAAATCAGAGGTTAATTAATCTTCAGAATGAGAACTTGGTGGTGACCACTGCAGGAGTGTTAACGCTGGTCGATTGATCAGTGGAGTGGCGGTGCTGTGTGTGCACGTTGTGTCCTACTCCTGTAGTGTTCTCTAGTTAAACATGACAATCTTGTCTTGACAGATGCTTGCCAAGAAATTCAGACCGCAACGATTTTTTTTTCCTTTTTACGGCAAGACCCCAACGAAGTTGATGTGTGAGTGTGAGCTACTCGTGGGATGCCGGCTGATCTCTGCAGCTAAAATTTTCACATCACATGGCATTGGATGCTACGACACACACTCGGCAGAACTGCTGGCTTTCTTATCTTGTCCCAGATCCTATCCTAGCTACCGAGCTGTTTGGCAGAAATAGGGTTTATTGTCGCTCTGTCTGACGACAAAATTAGGCAAAATCGCCTCTCTTTTTTGTCAATAAATAAATAAATCAGTAACCAAAGAAAAAACCATACTTTATACTTTACTTGCTGAAAATAAATGATTTGTGTGATTAGAAAACGAACGCACCTATGAGTCCAAACTTGAAGGGCACATCAGGGCCTGGCTTGGGAGGGGTAGTGAACCAGAAGGTCCTCACCGTGTGCCCGAACCCCATGGCGTAGTAGTACTTCACGCCATGCTGCAAAAATCACAAGAAATCATCAATTGCGGCGGCGCTCACGATCTGAACTCGTCCTGGATATCTATCAGTATTCAGTTATTCAGTACCGCTCTTGATAATTATTACTAGTACCTTGAGGTTCTTGAGGGTGCAGTGGTGGATGAACCCGGAGGTGTAGTTGAAGTAGTCGTAGCGCGTGTGCGTGCCCTGCGCCGACATCTCCATCTTCTCCGGCGAGCGGCCGTACGTCACGGTGCCGTTGCCCAGCTCGCTCGCCGTCACCCACGACACCGTCATCGCGGCGCCCGTCTGGTCGCCCAGAGTGATGTGCACCTGGTTTTATCAAATCCAAGGAGAAGAAGAAAATGAGATGAGGAGTTTAACTACTTGTAGAAGATGGTGCTTATTTTAACCGAGGCCGGTGGCGCACGCACCTGCTGTGGAGCATTGTAGCCGGGCGGCATGCGGAAGACGTCGGCGTCGAGCGGCATGTCGGCGGTGGCCTCCAGCTTCCGCCGGTACCGGCTCGTCACCCCGGCTTGGGCTCCCGCCGCCGTCGCGAGCAGCACGGCGAGCGCGAGCAGGCCAGCCAGGGCACCCATGATGCAGCAGCTGCTGCTGCACTGTCACTCTCCTCTTGTCTGATTTCCTCTCACGGGCACCACAGAGGTCGAGAGAGAGGACGAAAGAAACAGAGTCTGCAATGGAGGCGCCTCGTTTAGCGCGATGAAGAAACAAACAAACCAACGGGGATGGGTTTATATAACGACGCTAGGAATCTTTTTTCCTCACACTCTTTATCTACTCCGAAAATTGCAGATCATTTTTAAGCCCGCCGGGGTTGCCATGATTTGTGGGGGAATATCCACGGATCGTGCTTGCTTTGACTAGATAACTCCTCCGGCGAACGGAAACTAACTTTGAATTCGCAGAAATCCGAGCTTGATTTTCATTTATTCGGAATGGCTCTGAAGCTGATCCTTTTTTTTGTTGGTCGCATTGGGAAAAAGAATATTGCTTCTCGTGCCACCTTCTTGTCAGGCGGTGACAAATCGGAGCGCATCGCGTCGCGGTCGACCGCCGTCGTTGAGCGGAATGCGGAATAGTTTGACCGGCGGGTGTGGGATTGGAACGGGCGATCGCGACGACGCGACACTGGCATGATTTGCATGGGCCAATACAGAGAAGAAGATACAGGGGCTAGTAGTGTTTCTACTTGAAGCTGAGCTTAGCTTAACTGGAGTACATTGAGCTTGAGATCGGACTTAGTTCAGTCATTGTTTCTATGCATGTATGCAAGCATCGTGTTTCTGTATTAAAACGTGCGTGTAGGTATTCCTACTTACCCTGAAAATAAAACTCGAAATTCGCGAGCTACTAGATTAGTTTTAAATTTGGCTCGTTGAGCTCTAACTCGTGAGTTTAACGAGTACCACACATGTTTTTCGTTTAGAGCAATGGCAAAAGATTTGTAATTAAAAAAATAGTTGTTCCATATTACATACCCCAGTCGTAGTCGGCACACACAAGGGGATTACATCCAATCTATTATCTATTATATACTAAAACCAAAATGAGTTAGTTTTTCGAGACATCAGATTAAGTCATATCATCTTAATTAATTTCAGTAGTTAGATCCGAAATCATTGGTTAGGATCTAATTAGTGATTATTAATTATGTAACCGTGTAGTAGTTGTTTGACACGGTTCATATTTAAGATTACCTTTTGACGTGTCCACAATTTTTGTTTCTTTTGCCGGACTCCCGTATATGGCAAACAAAAATTATGTACGTGTCCATAGTTTTTTTTTGAAACTATGTACATGCCAATAGTTTATTCCGTCCGTGGCTTTATAGTGGACTCTCTAAACGTGGCAAGCAATTCTTCTTAAGGAAAGACTTATCGGCTGTACCAATAGTTGATTCTATTTTTATTTTTATTTAGAATAAACTAGCAAAATACCTGTGTGGTACTACAGGAGAGTAAACATTGTATGTACACATTTCTACCAACAATATTTGTAAATCAATGGTTAGGATATAATAAAATATTAGTAGTCACGTAACATGTTTGACATGATACATGTGGATTAACATCTTAAACACGTATCCATTTAAATAACCAGCTGGAACGTGATGGCTACAAGTAAAAAAAAGGACATATGTCCATTTAAAAACCTAGCTGGAACGTTCGATAGCTGAAAAAAAACAGGACACGTACATCTGCAGGACTACAAATAGATGGGTTCGTTTTAAAAGCTAGCCATATACAAAACTATCTATCTTTCTGAAACGAGCTAGAAAAAAAACTTGCTTCAAAATGATGGCAAAGGGTATGCCCGGCTAGGATATGAGCCGATTAGAAAGATTAAACTGTAGTAAATACTTCCTCTCTTTTATTTACCCTAATCTGATTTTGATATTTATGAACTTTGACGAAAGATGTAGCAAGAAATATCAATATTCATAATATAATTCATATAATATGGAAATATATTCTATGGTGATTGTGTATTTCCAATATTTATTTCCTATATACTTGGTTAAAATTTATAAATTTTGATTTTGACTAAACTCAGAACTCATGCTAGAGGTATTAGACTTTAAAATGAGACGAACACTCTCACAAAACACATGCGGAAGTTCGGAACTCAAAGTCATGAAATTTTAATATCAATGAAGTAACAAAATTACTTGCACAATAGACGAGAATGTCCCTCGCACTAGAAAATTTACAGGGTAAGTAAACACCTATTCTCACTAGGATGCGAATATCCTTCTCTGAACGAATGCTTCAACTTAATGAGACACAAAGCCTCAACATTAGAAATTGATGATGACACACTATCGACGGGAATGTTCCTCACACTATAAAATATTTGGACCTAAGGTTTCACACAAGGTTAACTAACCACATATTCCCGCTTGATATATTTCTGAGCATGATATCTAAGCCACATAGTCATTTTTGCATAATGAAGACAATACATGTTTTCGGGTGTGTAAAACCATTGAATGATGACCAGAGTAAGTTATAGAATGGAAAACTTAGAGTCATACTTCCCTATGACTATTGACATATAAACATGTTACAGAGTAACCTTAGAACAACGTAGTTTATCCTCAACAACATATTCATACAAAAAGTACAAATTTTCACCATGTTGCACATTGTGACTTGGAGTGAGTAAATGGGAGGAAGAAAAGAAATCATAACAAGATATTTATTAATATTAAATGTGACCTACCTATTAAGGAGGATCAACCATTTATCTTACTTCAATGATTTTAATCAAAGATAACTAACCTAACTTACTAATCCAATATCACTCACATGTGTGTTCCAACATATGGCACGATAATCATTTGACCAAAGATGCTTGAATAAGTGATATTTTTCTCACCTTAACATTCACGGTAGTAGTTGACCAAATTTATTTATTATTATATATTGAAAATAATGTGACATCAGTGAAATCATTTTTTGTCGAACACTTTCAACCAATTACAGATGATGCCCTCGCATTTGCGAGGGCCACCTTGCTAGTTATTACAACATCAAGATGTGTGGACTTGCCTTCACCAAAAGTCCGACCTCACTTTTGATGCAAACGAAAACTGAGAGAAAACCATAAATCTGGAGCACCCTCGTGTTTCAATCTCTTCAAATTTCCCAAACGATGATCATGAGAAGAAAAAATCAACACGGCCAAGGTTTTAATCATTTTGATCATTTTTTTACCTGACCTAGGTTTCCGCGTCTCCTCAGACCTCTGCCCCGCCATGAGCTCCTTCTTTGGCTTCTTCAGAGCTAGGTCCTCGGTGGCGAACACGAGGGCCCCCTCCGTGACAGGGCCGGCAAGGTCGGCGGTGGTGGCGGCGAGTGCGTCGGTCATGACTAGAGCTGGAGCTGGAGTGGGGTTTTAGAGAGAGGATGGCCGGAGTGGAGAGTGTTGTGATGCCTCTAATGAGCGTGCCAGGGCAGACTAGGGGAGGATGCAAAAATGCACCACTGTCGTTGGACCTTGATTTTAACCCGTGCAGACAAGAACGGACACGAACGGACTCGATGGATCGGCCCGTTGGAGTCATCCTTATTTTCTCACTCCATCGTTTATTTTCAGCAAACAGTAAGGATTTTTGTTAGAACTTTTTTTGACAAAACAACAATTTTACCACATCTGTCGTCGGACCAAAAGACAGTAAACCCTAGCTTGAGACACACTGCTCGGTAGGATCTGGGACAAGATGAGAAAGCCAGCATTTTTGTCAATTGTGTGTCGTAGCAACCAATGCCATGTGCTGTGACAATTTTAGTTGCAGAGTTCAGCCGGTGTACCACAAGTTGCTCACACGTCAACTTCGTTGGAGTCTTCCGCATAAAGAAGAAAAAATCTTGGGTGAGGTCTGAATTTTTCAGCAAGTACTCACTTTGTTCCAAATTCCATAATATGTTTTAGGTGTAATACATATTGTCTAGATTCAGACTGAACTGAGTGCACAATATATTAAAACGTATCGAGATATATCTATATACATATGAATACAAAAAATTGTTAAAATATCTTTTTTATGAAACAGAGGGAGTAATATCTGTCCAGACAAGATTACCATGTTTAACTAGAGAACACTACAGGAGTAGGAAACAAAGTGCACACACAGCACCGGCACTCTGGTGATCGACCAGTGTAAGGAAGCGGGAAACTACACAGAAATATCAAATCTTAGGGGTGCCAAGGCCCCGTCCCTCTGTCTCCGCCACTTGTATTGAACGTTGTCTTGAATAAAAAGGGAAGTGTTTCAACTATGAACCGAGCTTACCTTAGCGGTACATTAAGCTTGAAATCGGATTCAGTTCAGTTTGTGTTTCTATGCATGTATGAATGCATCATGTTTCTCTAATAACAAATGCATGTAGGTATTCGTAATTAGCCCCTGAAAATAAACATGAAACTCGCGAGCTACTCGATTTGTTTTGAACATCAAATCGTTTAGCTTGAACTCATGAGTTTAATGAGTTGGGTTGAGCTACTTTTTTTTAACCGATAGAAAATACTTACCGATTTTGATTAATTGAAGAGAAACAAAGTTTAATTTTTCCTTATTACAGACTTCGATCATAGCAGGCACACACAAGGGGATTACTCATCAATTATTATAAGTATGTGGCAGCCACACATTTTAATTTTTTTTCTAGAGAGTAGTACTTAGCTTTATAGAAGAAGAACAAGCAATTACAAGATCATATCCAACTGCGAACAGGATGATAGAGAAACACCTTATACCGAGAAAACAAGAAAGACTACTACTCATCTAATTGTCCACCAACACATTTTAATTGTTATAAATAGCGAGACTAACAAGCTGCTCCCTGACTCGATGAACTCGGGAAACTTTGTGCACTTGACCGGAACAAGCAATAGCCGGTCAGTCCACAGGGCATAATAAGTCGCATGCCCACATCCGATCATTAATATTTTCTGTAAGATTTTTTAATTATATTTTTACATAGTTATTTCTAAATCATAATGAGTTTTACCAAGTTTAGCGAGCCAATATGAGTCTCTAACGAGTCGAGCTGACATTTTTTTATTTCAAAATCAAAGAGCTTAGCAAGCGTTTTTTAGATGAGGTATTCGTGCTGTTGGGGAAACAGTGTAAATGTGCAATCTAGTGGACATGACTAAAAGGAGATGAGATTCACTTGCTGTGGCAATTGGCAAAGGACCTGTGCCTTTCTCATCTTTTTTCCCTGCCTGCCTTTTTATCTCCTGGCTAGTTCGGCAAGTTCGCCGCAAATGCTATGAGGCCATGCATGCATGTACTACTCGACAGCCAATAGCTCTGGCTTTCAAGATTCTATCTAAGCCTGCTTAAAGTTAGGATTTTGTAGCGCTCATTTAGTGGTTGACTAGACTAGTACTTTCATCTTTTATCACTCAATCCTGCATTTTGCTTTTCACTTTTCTGAATGACATGCACTGTGTAGCACATACATGTTCAGTTAAAATCTGCATGCTATTTTTCATGCTACCATTTGAAGTTACTATGTCAATCTTCTCTCTTACTATGGACGGCTAGTGGTCAGCATGAAGTTGTCAAGCTCAGCATGGGTACCTACATGATTCATGCATCTCAGAAAATACATCTAGGCTTCAATAATTTCTTGATGCGATGATTCTGATCCCTTCATTCCGGCTAGCCCCAACGAACCGGTTGGCATATCCCCAGTTGAACATATATGCTTAGCCATCTTTACTAACACGTTACGACATCGCTAGACACGGTTAACCCATAATTTTTCTTCTCATCTTGCATTTTCCACTTTAACTTTCATGCACAAGAATCTTTGATTGTAGCAGAGAGGATCGGGAGTGTTCTGAGAGAAAAGAGAGAGGATCGAGAGGAATACAATCTCTGTGTCTTTGTGAACCAGGTAGGAGCACGTAATCCAGAGACCAGAGTCACGTGGCCGCTGCTTGATCTATCGTCAGGAATTTCAATTCCCCTTGTTCTCGCCACTGAAAAATGTCTCCACGAACTGCAAACGGGAAAGGTCCATTGGATGTGTGGATTTTTATTCGTTCATTTTGCTGCTAGATCCTACTAGTTGACAGTGATGACAAGATCGATACGTACTATTGAGAGAGATACTCGATCGTACTACAAAAATCGAACGAGCGACACATGATCAAATTCACGTGGTCTTATCAGCAGCTAGGTCGCCCCTTTGAATTCCTCGCAACATAGCCTTTCTTTCTTACGAGTACAAGAGATAGGAGTAGATAGATAGATTCTGCTGCGTGTTTGTCTCAACTTTATTCAGTGTCGTCGGAGTTACTAGTCACGGAGGACGAAAGGTACAATTCAGAGAGTTGGGAACGGAAGGAAAAACAAGATCCCACGACGCACTATCGCCCATGGTATTTCACAATTTGGTGGATACGCTCGCCATCTTATTTTTGTTGAGAAACACAGTACAACGCAACCGCTCATATACACGCGCACACACTCACCACTAAGAACGCACGCACGCACACCCTACCCCTATCAGCATCTCCGAGAGACTGAGCCGGCGGGTCTTGAGATTGACGAAGTCACCACAGGCGCTCGCTGTCGACGGGAACGTCGCCTCCCACTAAAAAAATATTCCGACTAAATGAAAAACACCAGCGCCAAAGCTGAGGGTTGAACTCTGGTGGACCGGGGATACAACCATCCTTCTAACCATCTTGCCACAGGCAAGTTCTCGCTCGCCATCCTGATCGAGCATGTGAAGAATTCAAGCCAATTGTGTAAGTGGTGTACTGGTGTGTGAATAATGATCTATCTATTTTACAATACACCGATGACACACGATACTCTTTATAGGCATGAACTTGCAATGACTAAGAACATAACTGGTGTTCTCGGCGTTTGAATTAATGAGAAGTCCAAAAAATAATGTTCATAAAAATGCATTGTTTTGCTTTGGAGAACCTGGGAATATGTTGCTTAATTATTTTTTGATAAAGTGCTGCTTAATACATACTAGTTGAATGCCCGTGCGTTGCTACGGGTCAAAAAAAAAAGTTCAAAATCAGCTTTTAGTTAAATTCCAGAGCATTGTTGTCCTCGATGCCAATGAAGTTAACTTCCATATGCTTATGAAAACTTTAATTATGGACAACTAACAAGAAAATAGTGCCCTTATTTTCATGCATCAACACGCTCACTGGTGTTGGATGGGGGAGATACACAGTACACGGCTTGTATATAAGATGATCAACACCATGTACTATGCTGAATTGGGTAATAAGAAGTTAATTGCATTTCATCCCGTCTTTTCCACATGTCAACATAAATATCGTTGTATTTCTTTCCTTCATTTTCATGCATAAATATCTCTATTTCATGGGTGCATTGACTAATGTTTTTATCTTGAAGAAAACAAAGTGTGACAACTACATTTCCCCCTAAAAGGACGTATAATTTGTGGAGAAATAGCTGACAAATAAATGTTAAAACATCCATATCTTGAAGAAAGCAAATTGTGACTAATAAAAATTTACCCAAAAAGGACGTATAATTTGTGGAGGAATAACCGACAAATAAATGCAAAAACATCCATCCAGAGCATGATCCTTTCTGCTACAAAATAAAAAAAAAACATAGTCAGTGGAGATCCGCAACCAAAGTGAAGAATAACAATCCCTTATCAATCGGTCCAAGTTCCAGGAAACAAAGGAAATAAAGAGAGCAAATCCTGATGAATTTTCACAATAAAATATTCGATCGTCATGATCAATGCAGCAAACTGTAAAATTTGATATGTGGATGCAGTCATAACAATGTCATGGAATAGATACATAGAAGCCCCTTTACTTTTAGCTCAACGAGGAGTCGCTCCAGCATCATCTATAACTAAAACAAAATATTTATCCTATAACCCATAGTAGCAAATTGCAGTAGTTATGACAATATCCACATTTGACCGACCCCTGCAATCAGTCTTCCTTCTGCTCATGATTAACTAAAATATAATAGTCTGATAGAGGAATTTTTAACTATGCATGATTTACCACAATAAATCGAAATTTGTACATGATTAATCAAAATAAGACATTTTCCATCATGCTACAAAGCAACATGTCTGATACATACTCATACAAATCACGCAATGCTAGGAATATCTTAACAAAAGCATACCGCTGCATCAATCAAAATAAAAGTGTGCCTTCAATTTCTTTATCTTAAACCCAACGTTTTTCTTGTGGAAGAAAACCATGAGCTGGTAGAATACATGGACATCCAATACCAAAGCCCTCTGTATTATTGAATATCTCCAGAAGGGCCTCAGTTTTTTTGTCATCTAACATCCTAGAATGTAGGCGTAACCTTCATGTACTGAATTTTCTTTATATTGGACCTAGTAATAACATGCAAGGAATATCACCCGTTAGTGTGCAAGCAAATTAAGAAATCTAATGAAGGTATAACTTAATTGAGAGGATATGCATGATCAGTAAGTTCATCATTTGGGACTGCCTATACCAAGCAGATTACTTGTCTAAATAAGTTGGATCCAAGCTACACTCCATCCATGGCTGCTATGAATGATCTGCTAGCTTTTGTTAAAATGGAGCAAGTAATGCAGAAGTTAACCCTATTCTCGAGAAATCAGATAGGACGGTGTGTGTGCTAATATGGAGGAAACACATGCAGAAGTTCAGGATTACCAAGTGTTATACACGTCTCAAGATTTTTATTGTATGGATGAACTACTGAATTTTGTGCAGCATGCGGTTAACCAACCGATGAACAAGGTGATGGACAATGAATATAGTGAGGAGGAGGTTAAAACAGCCTTAGATCAAATCTACCATTCCAATTCTACTATGAAATAATTCGAAAATTCAAATGAGATGATCAAATTTTTCTGACCATATATCACCTAAAAGCACACCGTACTTTTTTTTCTACATCAATGATAATCATGTACCAGCAAAAAACGAATTTGAGGTTACCTTTTTGCACGTCCATATGGATGCAATCCAATGTCCCTTTACCTGTAATGGTTTTAAATTCCAGTCTCACTTCGTCTCCAGTACATCATCCAATCTGGAAGTGACAGAAATACTACCCATTACAGTCATTCAAGAACTATTACCACAAATACTATATAACACAATGATAAGTTTTCTCTTTGCATTCAACATGCCACTTAAATCTTCAGATGAAGGAGGGGGGACATGACTCTGGCCAGTGTACGCACCTCGATACTCTTGATCCCCGTCATGTTGAGCTGTTTGAGGTGTGCATCGTCACTTCCAGCAACCTCGTCATGCCAAAGAAAAACTTATTGTAGAGAATCTTGGGCAAGGTACCTAGGTTGTGTTTGTTGTTAACGAGTGATCCTTCGCTTCAGGTTGGTTAGGTGCCTAGGTTTCTAAAGAATAGAAAGCAACATAGGGTTAAAACCAGCTAAAAAAATAGATATTTGTTCACCGAGGCCATGTGCAGTTCATAATAAGTTGACTTTGCATACATCTACTTTTTTTATATAAAAGGAGCCTCCAGGCCGTGTATTGAAATTGATAGAAATTACCATACACGTACTTACCCTGTCTTTTGTTTGAATTATTGTTACTTTCCATGTCTGCATAATTTGGCAAAAACTGAGGACCCTACATGACCTAATAATCACAAGCACACTCATCTCTCATGCAAACACATCAGGAAACTGCAACCACTAAAACATTAAGCATACCAACCATGGCCTTTCTTCGTAGTGGTCAAATTTCCTCACCTCGCTCCTTGTATGTACATCTGTTTATGTAGACAGTTGGACACAAGGAAGTATTGGTACACCAAGCATCGCCTAGAACTCATGGCACAATGGTATAAAAAGTAAAAGGGCAAGGAACTCGATTAAACCTGGTACTCCGTGAGCTCTCGGCGTGCTCCTTTTCTTCTTCACTTGATTCCTTAGAGAACCTGGGCAAATAAACAAACACATTGCAGACAATATTGACTTCAGAACATTGTACTGATCGGTTTCGCAACTGAGCACACATATAACACTATATTGGAAAATATCTTCAGGTCAACACTGTCGTAGTCAGTCAAAATTAGGCGTACTGCTTCAGAGCACGGCGACGGCAACCTGGGCACTCCAGAGTTCAGACCCGACGCTGGGACGCTCGTGTAGTCGTGTCTGCGGCCTTCCCAGCAAGCTCCCCGCGGAAGAACACCAGATTGCAAATGCCAATAAAATAGTAGTACGTATCTTTGAGTAGTGTTTTTCTCCAACGAAATAAATTCATCTCAGAAGAACAGAAGTGCTCCAGATATGACACCTATGCGCCGAAAATATATGTTAGCAATGAGATAAATTTGAATCCAAATGATATCACCAAATTTAATTTAGTCTAAGCGTATAAACAAACATAAACATCATCATGGTTCTTTGAGCAGTAAAAATAGAGGTCAGTACCTCAGTACTAATTCCCTCCATGGACTGTATCTTTGTTGCCTGACATTTGAGCCCGCATGCGACTGTATTCAAACCTGAAATTTACCCAGAAATATTGATTTGCATCGATGCAATCTACATATATAGTGGAAACTAATTGATACCATGTTAAACTAATTTGACAAATCGCTAGGGTAAGTAAGTATGAAATCAATTTATCTAAATTCATCCCATAGAACTCTGAACTTGTCTCGACCTGGGACGGTGCGGGTAGGAGTGGGTCGTCATCGTCTTCCGCGGGGTAGCGACAAAGCAGGGGTTGTGGTCAGGGGAAGTGGTCGCTGATACCGAGCTGGAGAACGATCGTTGCCTCGGTGCTTCTCGTCAGTGTCCGGTGTGTCTTCCATTGGCCACACGCGTCCTGGAGCTAATGTGCGTGCGGCCGAGCTCGCCACTCCCGCAGGCGATTCTCCTCTTCATCCATGGGCACAACCCCCGGCGAGCAGGGCGTCCGGATCCATGGCGTGACAAGAAGTGGCGTGGAGGAGGACAGGGTGGTTGCTTCATGGATTTCCGCCGTCGGTCGCGACGAACAGCAGGGCCGGGGTTAGTGGTTCACGATTTGGCGGCCAGGCATTCCATTCCACTTACCAGAGGAAGGAGGCGGCGCCAGAGGAGATCAACCGGGTCACAGTGGCACGGTAGAGAAGAGTGAACCCTAGAGGTGGCCGCCGTTCTGGTCGTGAATCTGTTTGCTCGAGGAGTAGCGTCGTGATAGCGGATCGAGATGGGCTTGGCCCATACGTGCGTGCGGGACAATCGATCCGGCTGAAAGTTTGCTGGATGAGGGGTACGAAATACCAATTAATAGTAAAGATAGGTATTTGTATATCAGTAAGGAGAGTTTCCATGTGTGTTAGTCAGAGACATAGTTGTGAACCTCCCCCCTCGCGGAATTTTAGTACCTCACTGAAACACAAAAGATAGGAGTTTTCCGTTATGAATCTCATTGTGCCTATTAGTGATATTAAAACTGAGCCGAATTTGAACTCTCTCACGCCCTCAGTGATTTTGGCCGCCGGATCATTCGTTTGGAGCAATTTTGACCGTCCGATGCACCTGACATAATGTCCCAAGCCGGCTGCTCCGGAAGACAAATCACATGCCTCTCAATCGATCACGCACAAACGGTCGTGATACAACCACGTATGCACCAATAAAACCCACCTCTTGGACGTCATCCTTCCCGCACAACTCGTCAGCACCCCCACCACGTCCCTCCCGAATTTGATCGTGGATTCGTGTCCAGAGCCTACGCCCCGCTCGTGCCAAATTCGAACTCTCTCGCGCCCTCAGTGATTTTGGCCGTCGGATCATTCGTTTGGAGCAATTTTGACCGTCCAATGCACCTGACAGAATGTCCCAAGCCGACTGCTCCGGAAGACAAATCACATGCCTCTCAATCGATCACGCACAAACGGTCGTGATACAACCACGTATGCACCAATAAAACCCACCTCCTGGACGTCATCCTTCCTGCATAACTCGTCAGCACCCCCACCACGTCCCTCCCGATTTTGATCGTGGATTCGTGTCCAGAGCCTACGCCCCGCTCGTGCCAAATTCAAACTCTCTCACGCCCTCAGTGATTTTGGCCGCCGGATCATTCGTTTGGAGCAATTTTGACCGTCCGATGCACCTGACAGAATGTCCCAAGCAGGCTGCTCCGGAAGACAAATCACATGCCTCTCAATCGATCACACACAGACGGTCGTGATACAACCACGTATGCACCAATAAAACCCACAACCTGGACGTCATCCTTCCCGCACAACTCGTCAGCACCCCCACCACATCCCTCCCGATTTTGATCGTGGATTCGTGTATAGAGCCTACGCCCCGCTCATGCCAAATTCGAACTCTCTCACGCCCTCAGTGATTTTGGCCGCCGGATCATTCGTTTGGAGAAATTTTGACCGTCCGATGCACCTGACAGAATGTCCCAAGCCGGCTGCTCCGGAAGACAAATCACATGCCTCTCAATCGATCACGCACAGACGGTCGTGATACAACCACGTATGCACCAATAAAACCCACCTCCTGGACGTCATCCTTCCCGCACAACTCGTCAGCACCCCCACCACATCCCTCCCGATTTTGATCGTGGATTCATGTCCAGAGCCTACGCCTCGCTCGTGCCAAATTTGAACTCTCTCACGCCCTCAGTGACTTTGGCCGCCGGATCGTTCGTTTGGAGCAATTTTGACCATCCGATGCACCTGACAGAATGTCCCAAGCCGGCTGCTCCGGAAGACAAATCACATGCCTCTCAACCGATCACGCACAGACGGTCGTGATACAACCACGTATGCACCAATAAAACCCACCTCCTGGACGTCATCCTTCCCGCACAACTGAAAGAACATTTCTTAATCACTAGTGTTTTGTGTGTTAGTTAACAATACTTATGATGTACTAATAGAATACTAAGTATTTCAGCTTGTATGAGATTTATGTTCATATGCATCAAAGCCAAAAATGCGAAGACGAAGTGGTTCTTGAATTGTTCCAGGAACAGGAATATTTGAGCCGGAAATTTCCAGGGCCGGAATTTCCGGTTCAACAGAACTTCACAGAAAATGGCTAAGTCAAGGTTGAGAAAGTGTTCTGATTTCAACCGGAAATTGTGATCGGAATTTCCATCTACCGGAATTTCCGACTGCACCCAGAAGAGTACACAGAAAATGGCTAAGTCAAGGTTGAGAAAGTGTTCTGATCTCAACCGGAAATTGTGATCGGAAATTTCCATGTACCGGAATTTCCGATTGCACCCAGAAGAGTTCACAGAAAATGGCTAAGTCAAGAATAAGAAGTGTTCTGATCTCAACCGGAAATTGTGCTCGGAAATTTCCATTCACCGGAATTTCCGAGTGCACCTTGAAGAACATTGGAGAAAACTGCTAAGGAAAGAAGAGGAATAGGTTATGACTCCAGCCGGAAATTCCAGTCGGAAATTTCAATTCTCCGGAAATTCCGAGTGACCGAAATTTCCGGTGATGACTTATACCGGAATTTCCGGGTGGTCGACACAGGCAACGGTCAGAATTGGGGAGGGACTATAAATACCCCCTCACTCACTCAAGAATAGCTAGCTCTTAGATTTTCTCTCTCCTACACTTCTTGAAATCTCAAATAATCAAGATCTCCCAATCCCCCCACCCAAATCCGTTGATCTTTGGAGGATTGGAGGAGAAGGCCCGGATCTACATCTTCACCGAAGCGGTTTGCATTTCTTCCTCGTCCACTTGGGGATTTCGTGGCTAGGGTTTCCGGTGGGAAAACCTAGTTCACCATTGTTGTAATCTTGGTGTTGCCTTGACCTTTTGTGGTCCTTGACCTTTTGTGGTCATCAGCCCCCAATTAAGTTGTGGGTGAGTGCCTCAAGCGTTTGTAAGGGATTCGATCTCCGCCCTAAAAGGGGATGAATAGTGGAAGGTGAACTCGCAACCTTTGTGTTTGAGTTCATCGGAGAAGAAGGTGAGCCTTTGTGGCGTTGCGGCTAACCTGTTGTGGTAGCGCACACCTCTCCAACGAGACGTACACCCTTGGGTGGAACTCGGGATTACATCTTCGTATCCGCGTGCTTCACTTGGTTCCTCTTATCCTTGCTACCTTACTTGCTTGTATTGTACTCTAGTTTACCGTTGTATTGCTTAGCTTGTCATTTAGTTAAATTCACCATAGTTGCATATCTAGAGAATTTACCTATGTGTTGAGCCTAAATTTGAAAAGACCTAAAATTTGTAATAGCACCTATTCACCCCCCCCCCCCTCTAGGTGCCGGATTCCCGTTCAATTGGTATCAGAGCCTGGTTCACTTTTAAGGGCTTAACCGCCTAAGTGCAACGATGACGGAATCCGATGCCGAGAGGGCAGCCCGTGAGAAATTAGAGGCGGAGAAGGAGGCATTAGCCAAAGGGCCAACCATGGCCGATCTTATAGATATGAGATCGTCCTTGGAGGCCCAACTCCTCAAAATGAATGAGATGCTCATGGCACTCTTGAAGTCTAAGGAGCCCGAGGCTACTTCTCCCTCTCCTCCTCATAAGGAGCACGGTGAGAACTCTAAGGAGTCATCTTCGGATGGGTCCAAAGATGTTTCTCCAAGTGCTTCCCCTGGGAAGGCGGAAAAGGATGAATCACCTAACTCCTCTAACACCCCCAAAGGAGAGGAATTTCATAATGTCAACCATAATTACTCTCTTAACCCTCATATCCCTCACCCTCATGTAAACTTTGGAAGTGATCCTCCTAAGCTCAAACCTACTCATTTCTCTCAATGGCAATTTCTAATGAAGTCTCATCTATGTAGTGCCTCCATTGAGGTATGGCGCATCATTGAAGAAGGATTCAAGCCCCATGATCCAACCAACTTGACAAGAAGAGAGGTGGTTGATAGCCAACTCAATGCCACCGCTCTTCATCAACTCCAAATGGCCGTTGGAGAGAAGGACATGCCGCTCATTCAACAATTCTCCACCGCCAAAGAAGTTTGGAATGCTATTTCCGACATCTTCGTCGGGAATGAGAGCATGAAGAAGAACCGGTATGATGCCTTATGCAATGAGGTGGAAGGGTTCTACAAGTTGGATGGAGAAAGTCATGAGGACATGTACCGGAGGTTGGTGTTGATTGCTAACACCTTCAAGAACCTCGGTGCGGTCTACATTGATGACGCTTGGATCAAGAGGAAGTTCGTGACCGCACTCTTGCCCTTTGAGGAAACGGACTTGAAGACACTCCAAGGGAGACATGACTTCGCGAAGATGACATCCAATGAAGTCATGCAAGAGATGACCGCGTACAAGGTGTCCTACAAGATTGCACAAGATGCAAGAGCTAGAGCCATATGGATGCACAAGCATGCCTCAATTGCCTTGAAGGCCACCGTTGAAGAAGAGGATGAAGAGGAGTATGATGATCAAGTCGAGCTATCTAGTGAGACTCTCTCAAGTACTCTCACCCAACAGATGGGTCTTGCGGCAAGAACGTTTTGGAAGAACCCCGGAAGGGCCAAAGCGAGGATTGACAAGAGGTTCCCCTCCAATGGAGGAAAGCCAAGCAACAAGGTGAGGTTTTGCTATAATTGTGATGAAAAAAGCCACTTTGTTGTATATTGCCCATGGGAAAGAATAGAGGACCATGGTGGGAGGCTTGTGGCCAAGACGAAGGGCAAGGGGCCTATGCCCATGAAGAAGCCCTTCTTCAAGAAGAACCAAAAGATTGTCTTGGTAACTCAAGAGCAATATCCCACCGATGATGAAGATAGTGACAATGAGGATACTCCAACACAAGTGGCCGCCCTAGCCATTTCCTCTACACCTCTGTCACTCTTCTCCTCACTAAATGAGAGCCCCATCGTCAAGAATGCAAGATGTCTTATGGCAAAGACATCTGAGGTAAAATTGTCCCCTACCTCCATATCCCATGAAATTGATGATGGTGTGAGTCTTCAAGTCAAGAATGAAATCATTGCTTTTGATAAATTCATGACTAACTTGCAAGGAGAAGGAAAGAAACACTTTGGCTCAATTATGAGCCGTATATGTGAGCTTGAGGATGAGCTTGAGTTAAAAGGTGAGATTAAGAGAGAGGATGCACACACTAAGGTGTCTCTCCAATCCTCCCTGAAGATGAACAAGAAGCTCATGCTCTCCTCAAGGAGCAACTTGCTAAGATCACTAAGGATCGTGATCTTTACTTTGCTAAATGTAAAATTGTGCAAAATGAAAAGTCCAAGCTTGTACTTGCTCATGCTAGACTTTGTGAAGACTTCGAGTCACTTGAAAATACCCACAAGGTATTGACAAGTGATCACTAACGTCTCCTCAAGTCTCGTGATCAACTCCAAACTCGGATATCTACTCTTGAGAAACCTAGTACTTCTACTCCTTTGAATACTAATACAAATGTTGTCAAGTATAAAGTTAGGATTTTGTTTGTTCCCTCCATGGAAACCGAGCCCAAGACCTCTCTTGATAAAGGTAAGGGGACACTCACTACTCCTCTTCATGAGCGAGTGCCCCACAAGGGTAAGGAAGGTCTAGACTATGTTGCTAAGAAGAAGAAGAAGATCAAGAAGAAGACCAAGCCCGCACAAGCCAAGAGGGATGACATTGCGAGTGGAAATGCCACAAGGGGCACTCCCACTCATGATGACTTTGCGGGCATATCTAACCCCAATTATGCTTTATATGTTGATTATTATGGGGATATCTATGCTAGATACATTGGTCATTTTGATGGTTATATTGAATATGCTATTTGGGTCCCAAAGACCCTTGTTGCTAACCAAAAGGCACCCATTGCAAAATGGGTACCTAAATCAAAAAATTGATTGTGTGTAGGGCCTTGCTTCCGGAGGATCGAAATGGATAATTGATAGTGGGTGCACTAGTCATATGACCGGAAGCAAGGAGATTGTAACGGAGTTGAAGCCTAATGATGATCAAATGACCGTTACATATGGTGACAATTCAAAGTCTAAGGTAATAGGGCTCGGCTAGGTGGTAGTGGCACCGGACATCACACTTGTGAATGTCTTGCTTGTCGAGTCCCTAGGTTTCAACTTGATCTCGGTCCATTCTTTAACTTGTTTGGGTTATACCGTTGTCTTCGAAAAGGAAATGGTTATCCTTATGCGGAGCAAGTCTCTCAATGTGTCTTTCGTTGGGTACATTGAGAATGGGCTCTATGTGGTTGACTTCTCCGGAGTCACCACTTCCCATGCAATGTGCCTATTCGCTAAGGCGGACTTGGGTTGGCTATGGCATCGCCGACTAGCACATGTCAACATGAGGACTTTGCAAAGTCTTCACAAGGGTGGCCATATCCTAGGACTAAAATATCATGTTTCTTTCTCGAAGGATCGAATGTGTAGGGCTTGTGTTGAAGGAAAAATGCATGACATTCACCATCCAAGCAAGACCATCATTTCTTCAACAAGAGTTTTGGAGCTTCTCCATGTTGACCTCTTTGGTCCCATTCCGGAAGCTAGTCTTGGTGGCAAGAAATATTGCTTGGTGATTGTTGATGACTATTCAAGATACACATGGGTTTTCTTCTTCAAGTCAAAGGTGGAGACTCAACAAACTATCATTGACTTCTCCAACGAAGCTCAACGTCAACACAATGTCCCCATCTTGGTGATAAGAAGTGACAATGGTTCCGAGTTGAAGAACTACACCTTGAACGAGTTCCTTAGTGAAGAAGGGATTCGTCATCAATATTCCGCTGCTTACACTCCCCAACAAAATGGTGTAGCCGAAAGGAAGAACCGAACACTTATTGAGATGGCTAGATCGATGATGGCCGAGTTCAAGTCCCCTCACAACTTTTAGGCCGAAGCCGTCAACACCACTTGCCATTCATCTAACCGGCTCTTCTTTCGCAAAGGACTCATGAAGACATCTTATGAAGTGCTTACCGGGAACAAACCCAACATTTCTTACTTCCGAGTTTTTGGTTGTAAGTGTTTCTATCTCATCAAAGGTGTTCGTATAGGCAAGTTTGATTCTAACTCTCTTGAAGGGACATTTGTGGGCTACGGTTCCGAATCCCATACTTATAGAGTCTATGATAAGGCCTCGCGCATTATCATAGAAACTTATAGTGTGGTGTTCGAGGAGAATGACGGCTCCCTTGTGGAGCAAAGTGGTGTTTCTGATGTAGGTGATGATCAACCTCAAGATGCTATCCGAAGGATGGGGTTGGGAGTCCACCGCCTCGTTGAAGTCTATTATGAGGTTGCTCAACAAGGATCAAGCTCTACTCAAGTGGTGGATACTCCAACACAAGAAACACCCAACAACAACACCGTGCTCAACACGCCCAGCCAAGAAGAAGCACAAGATCCTCGGGCTGCTCCTGGAATTTCCGGAGGGTCGGAATATCCGGTTCAAACTGGAGTCGGAAATTCCGGTGACTCGGAATTTCCGGTCCATACTGAACCCGGAATATCCGGACCTACAGACATTCCCGGTGGCAGCTCGCAGCAAGGACAAGATCAACCTACTCCCCCACCTCTGGATGTCACTCCAATGGTTGATCAATGCCATCAAGACAGTCAAGGCGGAGACATGAATGATCAAGATGATCAAGCGATCCCTCCCACCACTAGGAGGGAAATCGAGATCCGCCGCTTGAATAGGGTTGGCACCTCACAAGAATTAAGAGCTCTATCTCTCGACAAGGTGCTTGGTGATGTGAGAAGCAAGGTCTCTACCCGAAGAAAACTTGCAAGCTTTAGTGAACACCAAGCTCACATCTCCATGGTGGAACCCAAGAAGGTCTTTGAAGCTCTTGAAGATAAAGATTGGCTTGATGCTATGCATGAAGAGCTCAACAACTTCGAGCGCAACAAGGTGTGGAAGTTGGTGGAAAGACCCAAAGATTGCCGCAATGTTATCGACACCAAGTGGATTTTCAAGAACAAGCAAGATGAACATGGCATGGTGGTGAGGAACAAGGCAAGATTGGTGGCTCAAGGTTACTCCCAAATTGAAGGCATTGACTATGGAGAAACCTACGCGCCCGTGGCTCGACTTGAGTCAATTCGTATTCTTCTTGCCTATGCCTCTCATCATAACTTTAAGTTGCAACAAATGGATGTTAAATCCGCTTTTCTTAATGGTCCACTAAATGAACTTGTTTATGTTAAGCAACCACCGGGGTTTGAAGACCTCAAGTATCCGAACCATGTCTACAAGTTAGATAAGGCACTCTATGGCCTTAAACAAGCCCCACGTGTGTGGTACGAGCACCTTAGATAACTACTTGTAGACCGTGGGTTCCAAGTTGGGGAAATCGACCCCACACTTTTCACTAAGAAATTAAATGGAAAGCTTTTCATTTGTCAATTATATGTGGATGACATTATATTTGGGTCTACTAACAAAGCATTTAACGAAGAATTCTCCAAGCTTATGACTGACAGGTTTGAGATGTCTATGATGGGTGAGATGAAGTTCTTCCTAGGATTTGAGATCAAACAATTGAAGGGAGGAACGTTCATCAACCAAGCAAAGTACATTCAAGACATGCTCAAGAAGTACGGGTTGCTTGAGCTCAAGGGTGCCTCTACCCCAATGCAAACCAAATGCCACCTTACCCCAAGGGTAAGGATGTGGATCAAAAGGTATATCGCTCCATGATTGGATCTCTCCTTTACCTTTGTGCATCTAGACCGGATATAGTACTAGCCGTAGGAGTGTGTGCAAGATATCAAGCGGCTCCTAAAGAAAGCCATGATATGGCGGTCAAGAGAATCTTTAGATATTTGGCTTATATCCCAACCTTTGGATTGTGGTACTCCAAGGATGCACAATTCTCATTATGTGGGTACACGTATTCCGATTGGGCGGGAGATCAAGATGATAGGAAGTCAACCTCCGGCGCTTGTCAATTTATTGGGAGGTCCTTGGTAAGTTGGTCTTCTAAGAAGCAAAATTGTATATCTCTCTCCACCGCCGAAGCCGAGTACGTTGCCGCCGCAAGTTGTTGCACTCAATTGCTATGGATGTGGCAAACTTTAAAGGGGTACGGAGTCGATTGTGACAAAGTGTCTCTTCTATGTGACAATGAAAGTGCCATCAAGATTGCTTTCAACCCGGTGCAACATTCAAGAACCAAGCATATTGAGATCCGCCACCATTTCATAAGAGATCATGTGGCCCGAGGAGACATTGACTTATCATATGTGGGCACAAGGGATCAATTGGCGGATATTTTCACGAAGCCCCTTGAGGAAGGAAGGTTTTGCTTTTTGAGGAATGAGCTCAATATCATTGATTCGAGGTCCTTAGCTTGATCGCTTGCACACTCACCTAGGACATAATTGCATCTTATCTTGTTTAGATGTAGGCATGGAAATAGGGGGAGTGCCGTCCTAATACATTGGACCATCCCTCCCCCCATTATGCCGATAGCAAGTGTTCTTTTATCTCTATATTCATTCTTATGACTAATGAGCTAAAACGACGAGTATTGGTTATGTACCCAAGATACATCTTCGCGGTGACATGCCATACACTCCTACATGGTGGCTTCGGCCACCGCCCTCTCCTCTTTGAAGAGTTGGTTTTATTTGGAGCTTATCGTTGCTTTAGTGCTTTTGTATTCTTGCATGTGGGAAACCTACTCAACTTGGCGCTTTATGAATCGATTTGGTTGTTGCAAGTTGAGTATGGTGTACCAATGACAGTTTGGAAATCTATCCTAAGCCCTTTCTCACCTGAAAACATTTCTCTCTATTACACACAAGTCATCCGTTTGAAATCTGGAAGTTTGGTTCGGCTGGTCGGAATTTCCGGCTCCCCTGCGGATTGGAATTTCCGGCTCCCCTGCGGATTGGAATTTCCGATGACTTGGAATTTCCGGTGCGAAGTTACTCTCGGAATTTCCGGTGAATCGGAATTTCCGGTGTAAGGCACACTCGGAATTTCCGGTCGGGCGGTCTGTCAAAAAATTATAAGGGAGGCTCTGGGTGAAGAACTGTTTCCAGTTCTTCTTCCACCCCCGACCTCCCTCTCTCCAAAACCACCGCCCCAGCCGCCCCAAGCTCTCCCGGAGCCTTCCAACCGCGGGGGATCTCTTCCCTCGGCCGGATCTGGTTCTCCTTCGTCCCGGGAACCTTCTCCTCCAAGCAATGTCCTCAATGGATGAGGGTAACTCCACTTTTCTCTAACCCTAGGTGCTTACACTTGGATCTAGATGTGGGGTTATTTGTTTTGAAATTGCTTGGTAGAGGTTGTTTCTAGTGTCATTCCCTGCAGTATATGTACATTAGTTTCGTATTTTGTTAGATCGATCTAGTTTGAGACATATCTAATCTCAAAATCTGCACTGTTTCGACATACCGGAATTTCCGGTCTGACCTGAACCGGAATTTCCGGTCTGAACCTAAAAACTGCAGTTTTCAGATTTCCTAATGTTTACCTATATGTGATCAACCTAATGCCTCTCTAATGTATGTATGCACTCCTGGCTTGTGTGTACTCATCTTTTGCTACCTACCTATGCTATATTCACAGGTGATTCGAGTGGGAGCCCTACTCTCGCGGAGGAGAGTGGGAGGCTCTCGAGGTCTGTCATTCGGAAGATCCGTGGTAAAGGGCCAACAGCCTCCTCCTTAAGCATACCAAGGCCAAAGAAAGTTCTCGCTAGCAAGCCCAAGTCCAAGAAAAGGAAGGAAGCCACCCCTCCTCCCACTGCTCGTCAGCCGTATACTGAGATGTCGGTTGTGGATTACTCTCAGTTCCGTCAGGGAGACTGGTTTCTCAAGCCAAAGGATGAGACTCTGGATGATCGCAGCTTTTGGTGCATTGAGCAAGAATACGTCCTTAAGGACGTCTATTATACTCTCTCCAAGCCTATTCGCAAGATGCAGCCATACAACCTTCGAGCTCTTCAGTCCAAGGCCACTTTTGCTGAGGCTATTCATATTGTCAAGACCATGGGTTTGGAAAGCCTTGTGGTCACTCGGTGCAACTACAACTCTCAGCTTGTGATGCAGTTCTTTGCCACTCTTGTGATGAAGGGTTATTCGAAGAAGACCATCAAGTGGATGACAGGAGACACTTTTTGCGAGTCTGACTGGTATGAGTTCGCCAAGGCTTTGGGTTACAAGTTTGATGGAGACAATCCTCAAGGTTACCGCATGCACCACTCCTACCGGCTCAACAAGAAGGATACCGCGCATCTCTATGGTAGGGGTGCAACCCCTGGTCTTGCTCGGAACCTGCTCCCTCTCTATGATATTCTTTTGCGAATCTTCCGGGAGAACATTGCTCCAAGTGGTGGCAACAAAGACAATGCGGTGTCTCCTCTTTGCAACCTGCTCCTCCATGCACACACCATTGCTATGAGCACGGATGAGACTGCAGATTGGAGTGTTGATGTGATGGACTATCTCCATAATGAGATGTTTGAAGCCATGACTTGTACAGGCACTATCCCCTATGCTCCTTACATCATGAAGCTCATCAAGTCCAAGTTCCCAGAGCATACTTTCAGTGATGATGAGTCAGAGGTTCATGACTTCAAGAAGCTATATGAAAAGAAGACCGTGGATGTGCCTCAGAGTGTGCCCACCTCTCGGTCCACCAGGGACGGCTCCTTCATGGGAGATGCTCGCGGGGCTGCTGTCCCCTCTCATGCTCCCTCCACCTCAGGAAAGATGAAGAAACTGAACTGGTTCCAGCGCAACGTTCTCTGCATGAACATTGATATTCGCAAGGAACAATACACAGCTGAACGGATAGACGTCGCCTAGAGGGGGGGGGGGGTGAATAGGCGATTTAAAACTTTTTCGAGGAGCCGGAATATCCGGTCCAAGAGTGACCCGGAAATTCCGAGAAGCCTGATTATCCGGTCCACAAATGACCCGGAAATTCCGGTATGCTTGATAAAGGCGGAATAAAACTAGAGGTTTACTTTAACAAGCATACAACCTAGATATATAAACTAGGCTCACCTATGTGCACCAACAACTTAAGCTAAGCAATACAAGTAACAAGATGATAGCAAGATATATGACTTCAAGCACGAAGGCTATCACAATGTAAAGTGCATAAGTAGAGAGCTCGGGTATAGAAATAACCGAGGCACGCGGAGACGAGGATGTATTCCCGAGTTCCACCCAAAGGGTGTACGTCTCGTTTGGAGAGGTGTGCGCAACCACAACAGGTTAGCCGCAACGCCACAAAGGCTCACCTTCTTCTCCTGATGAACTCAACCACAAAAGGTTGCGAGTTCACCTTCCACTATTGATCTCCTTTGGGGCGGAGATCGAATCCCGTACAACTCTTGAGGCACACACCCACAACTTAATTGGGGGCTCCCAAGTCTTGATGCACACACCCACAACTTAATTGGGGGCTCTCAAGTGACCACAAAAGGTCTTGACCACAAAAGGTCTTGGCCACAAAAGGCCGGCCACAAAAGGCGTCTAGGGTCCAAAGACCCAAGAGTAACAAGCTCACAAGTATCACCACCACGAATCCTCGTGGAGGGCTCAAACCGATGCAAATGCAATGGCAAGAGCACACGAAGTGCTCAAGTCCTTCACTCTCAAATTCCAACACAACAACAAATGTTTATGGGGGAATAAAAGAGGAAGAACAAAGGAAACCACAAAGGAGTCAAATCCTTCACTCCCAAATCCCACCAAAAGCAACTAATGCGTATGGGGGGATAAGAGAGGAAGAACAAAGAAGAAGAACCACAAAGGAACTCCAAGAACTAGATCAACTAAGTTCCCCTCACTTAGAGGAGAGATGGATTGGTAGGATTGTAGATCTAGATCTCCTCTCAACTTTCCCTAAAGAATATGGAAGATTCAATGGAGGGATTGAGAGGGAAGTGAGCTTTCCAAGGTCAACAATGGAGTAGGAGAGAGGGGAAAGTTGTGCTGCCTTGGATTTCCTGGGGAAGAAGAAGGGGAGAGGTATTTATACCCCTCCAGGAAATATAGTCGTTGGCTGTTTCGACACTCGGAAATTCCGGTATAAGTGAGACTCGGAAATTTCGGTCATCCGGAAATTCCGGTCTAGAGAGACTCGGAAATTCCGGTCACCCGGAAATTCCGGTCTAAGAGAGCTCGGAAATTCCGGCTGGAGTCAGAAGCAAAACCAAACTTTTCCTTAGCCATTTCTGGAGGACTTTTCTGGGGCACTCGGAAATTCCGGTAGACGGAAATTTCCGAGCACAATTTCCGACTGGAGTCAGAACCCTTTTTCTCCTTTCCTTAGCCGTTTTCTTTGATGAGCTGGGGAACCGGAAATTCCGGTAGGGCGGAATATCCGACCCCGATAATCCGAATCAGCAGAACACCGAAACGAAAACTGCTATAACTTTTGCAAATGAACTCCAAATGAGGTGAGACCAATTTTGTTGGAAAGATAGCGACGATGACTACCCAACAAATATTGCATCCCATAAATAGAGTAAAATCTCCACACATGGCAAGGTGTGGGATTTTCCTCATGGTAGAACCGGCAATATTTCCGCCACCGAAAACGCAACAAGTTGTCCAAAGTAAAACCGATTTCGATGAACTAGAGCTTGACATGGAGATGAACCAAGCTCTAAGTCCTCACCAACATAAAAGCCAAATAAGAACCAAGAAACATGATATGCCAAGTATGCAAAGGTTTGAGCTCTCCACAAGAATGCGATCAAGTTACTAACTTGAGAGCCCCTCTTGATAGTACGCCTATCTATCCTATAGCCCTATCAAGATCATACCTTTGCCTTGAGCATTCCACTTGAGTTTGATGATGACTATCTTGATCTCTTCAAGTGGATCATCTTTCTTGATTGCGCGTCCAAACACTTGCTTGATGAAGACTTCTCCAAATACTCCCCCATGCTCACAATGGGAGAGTCTCGCTTAGCTTCATCTTCATGTATCAATTGCAAGCACCAAGCATAGGATCTTTTCGAGAAAGCTTCTCTTGGTCTTACACAACTCATCTTTTCTTCACTAAGATGATGTCTTGAATCTTCAAGACATTCTTGCAATAAGCTTCACTCAACACATAAGCTTCAAGAGTCCAACACATGAACTCCACAATTCCATGGACATGATCTATAATGATATCTCAATGCAAACATTAGTCCATAGAGATTGTCATTTAATTACCAAAACCACACATGAGGGAAAATGCTCTTTCAACAGCCTACAAGGATCGCCGCCAGCTAGCTCATGATCAGCAGTTAATTCTTCACCACGCGTCTGGCTCTGCTGCTCCTGCTGATCTCACTGCTTCTCTCTCTTATGCTCAGTGGAACCAGGGTTCTATGGCTCCGTGGTCTCAGATTGAGAGTGACCTTGGTGACAGCTCCTACTCCACGGGTCAGGCTTATGAGGATATTTCTGGTGATGAGTATGTTGATGATGATGAGGAGGAGTTGGATGAGGAGGACGCCCCTTCTGATTGATGATCTCCATGGGACGTAGCATCGCTCTTCTTCCTTTTTGGCGTTTCGATGCCAAAGGGGGAGAAGTTGCTCTAGTAGGCACTTCGGGGATTTGCATGGGTTCAGACACAAGCTTGTGCGTTTACCATTTATTTGCGCTTGTGTCCATTTATCTTTTATCTTAGATGTTGTGAACTATTTGTGAACTATTTGTGATCATTGTGTGTGTAATGAGACTATCCTATGCTATCGTTTCTATCTATGGTTGGGACTTCAAGCCTATTGTGTTGGCATTCTCTTCATATCATATATGCACAAGGTATGGCCACCATAGCTTTGTGTTGTCTCATTACCTCTTTTTGATATCATGTGCTACTCTTTGCAAAATTGCTCCTATCCTGTTGTGTCCTGTTTTTTTTGTATGCACTTGCTAAGGGGGAGCCATTTTATCTAGAACATGGTATAGCATTCATATTTTCTTTGCAAATCTGGGTATTGTCATCTAACACCAAAAAGGGGGAGATTGAAAGAACATTTCTTAATCCCTAGTGTTTTGTTTGTTAGTTAACAATACTTATGATGTACTAATATAATGCTAAGTATTTCAGCTTGTATGAGATTTATGTTCATATGCATCAAAGCCAAAAATGCGAAGAAGAAGTGGTTCTGGAATTGTTCCAGGAACCGGAATATTTGAGCCGGAAATTTCCAGGGCCGGAATTTCCGGTTCACCAGAACTTCACAGAAAATGGCTAAGTCAAGGTTGAGAAAGTGTTCTGATCTCAACCAGAAATTGTGATCGGAAATTTCCATCTACCGGAATTTCCGATTGCACCCAGAAGAGTTCACAGAAAATGGCTAAGTCAAGGTTGAGAAAGTGTTCTGATCTCAACCGGAAATTGTGATCGGAAATTTCCATCTACCGGAATTTCCGATTGCACCCAGAAGAGTTCACAGAAAATGACTAAGTCAAGAATAAGAAGTGTTCTGATCTCAACCGGAAATTGTGCTCGGAAATTTCCATTCACCGGAATTTCCGAGTGCACCTTGAAGAACATTGGAGAAAACTGCTAAGGAAAGAAGAGGAATAGGTTCTGACTCCAGCCGGAAATTCCAGTCGGAAATTTCAATTCTCCGGAAATTCCAAGTGACCGGAATTTCCGGTGAAGACTTATACCGGAATTTCCGGGTGGTCGACACAGGCAACGGTCAGAGATGGGGAGGGACTACAAATACCCCCTCACTCAGTCAAGAACAGCTAGCTCTCAGATTTTCTCTCTCCTACACTTCTTGAAAGCTCAAATCATCAAGATCTCCCAATCCCCCCACCCAAGTCTGTTGATCTTTGGACGATTGGAGGAGAAGGTCCGGATCAACATCTTCACCGAAGCGATTTGCATTTCTTCCTCATCCACTTGGGGATTTCGTGGCTAGGGTTTCCGGTGGGAAAACCTAGTTCACCATTGTTGTAATCTTGGTGTTGCCTTGACCTTTTGTGGTCCTTGACCTTTTGTGGTCATCTTGAGAGCCCCCAATTAAGTTGTGGGTGAGTGCCTCAAGCGTTTGTAAGGGATTCGATCTCCGCCCTAAAAGGGGATCAATAGTGGAAGGTGAACTCGCAACCTGGTTGAGTTCATCGGAGAAGAAGGTGAGCCTTTGTGGCGTTGCGGTTAACCTGTTGTGGTAGCGCACACCTCTCCAACAAGACGTACACCCTTGGGTGGAACTCGGGATTACATCTTCGTCTCCGCGTGCTTCACTTGGTTCCTCTTATCCTTGCTCCCTTGCTTGCTTGTATTGTACTCTAGTTTACCGTTGTATTGCTTAGCTTGTCATTTAGGTAAATTCACCATAGTTGCATATCTAGAGAATTTACCTTTGTGTTGAGTCTAAATTTGAAAAGACCTAAAATTTGTAATAGCACCTATTCACCCCCCCCCCCTAGGTGCCGGATTCCCGTTCAACAACTCGTCAGCACCCCCACCACATCCCTCCCGATTTTGATCGTGGATTCGTGTCCAGAGCCTACGCCCCGCTCGTGCCATTCCATCTAACCCTAGTTGATGTGAAAAAAGGCTAGAGCAAAAAACACATGTTCCAGGTGTTGAGAGGGGTTCCAGTGCCAACATGCTACAGAAGAAAAACTTCCAGTCTCTTAGGTTCAAGAACAAATACAACCTGATATCTTCATGTTTTCTTCTTATAAGGTTTGGGATTACCTCCATGCTCACGGGACCGGGTCACATCAATAAATATCTCATTGGTAGATCGCTTCTATGCCGAGATGGTTAAAAATAGTTTTTGAGTCCAATAAATTTGTAGTGTCCATGTTTCAACTTTTGTTGATAAAAGCTATGAGTGCAGAGGCTAGTCCCTCCTACCATTGTCAGACGTTTGTAGTAAGTTGATAATGATGTCAGCGCCAATAGTGAATCAAATGTATGGCATTCATATCTTTATCATATTAATTTTGGTTGCATGACGTAGCTTGTCAAAATGAGTTTAATCCATAATTTAATTGTTGTCAAGAGCTCTAAGTGCAAAATTTAAGTGCAATCAAAGCAACCTCAAAAGTCTCATACGACCGACCACAAAGGTAAAATATTTGGTATCTATTTAGCTCTAAGTGTCAAGATGTTTGGGAGATTATGGCGTGTTCAAAAAAGGTATAAAGAGCCATGACGATTCGTTTATGACTTCTCTAGATAATGTTATCTGTAATCTTGTGCAATGAAAAGAAGAGGCTTTGAATTTCTTCAAACTCTGTAAGCTCAAGCGTAATACAAATTTGATCCATAGATCGGGGAGCTCCTACTCTCCGACCTAGGCGGAGTTAGGAAACCCTCCGCGCACCCCTCCGCGCTTAGCAGGCCGCAATTCCTGGCACACTTCCGCTCCCCCGAAAACGGCCCAATAGAATATTGCTCTCTTTTTTATTTTTTGATAAATGAAATTTTTAAATTTAAAACTTCCATATTTTTCTGAAAACTCAACAACTTTTAGTTTTGAACAAATTTCTGTTTGCACATTTTCAAAATTGAATATTTTAATTTTAAGAAAGTTGAACATTTTTTAAAAAAATGCAAAGAAAAAAGTGTGTAAATAAAAAATATTTTTAAATATTTTTTAAGAATTGAACAAAAAGGATCTTTGAACGGAAACTAGTTTTGAACAACATTTCTATTTGAACATTTTTATATTAAAAAATTTTAAATTTTAAGAAAATCAATTTTTTTTCAAATTAATAAAAAGTGCATAGGAGAGTCTATAAATGAAAATATTGTCAAATATTTTGTAAAAACTGAACAAAAAGGATATTTGAACGAAAACAAGTTTTGAACAAAATTTCTATTTGAACATTTTAAATTTAAAAAAGTTAAACATTTTTTAAAAAAATTTAAATATTTTAAAAAACTGAACAATTTTTTAAAATAAAACAAATTTATGTTTTGAACATTTCAAAATCTCCCAAAAAAACAGAGAGAAAAAGAAACTAAGAGAAAAAATGAACCAGCGAAAACGAAAAAGAAAAAAAGGCAACACAAAAAAAGAAACAAAAACGGAAAAATAAAAAGAAACTAACAAAAAAGAAAAAAGCAAACAGAAAAAGCAAACAGAAAAAGAGAAAAATCAAAGAAACAAACCTAATGGGCCGGCCCGTTCCCGCCCGGGGGGTGCGCGGAGCCATCCTTGTCTCCGACCTAGGCGGAGACTAGGATTTCCCCATAGATCGAGAGGTATAGGTTCGATTGTGGTGGAGAGTTTTTTTTTCCAATGTGTTATCACCACCCAGTTTTTGGCCCAAAGACAATGTTGAATAAATTCTCGGCCCAAGACAAAATGCAGAAAAACTTCAATCGAGGCGACCATTACTGTTAAGTTAAAAAAAATCAGAAATCTTTGTTCATTCGAGGCCCAAAGGAAGTATCCGAGTCTGAATGTGATGAAATTAATCGTCAGTACCATAACTTTCAAGTGCAATCGCTGCTATATATTATTTCTTTCTTGCCAGTAAGTAAGATGTACAATTCCCCATCCCAAAACACACTTCAATCTCTGTCCCTTCGGAGACATCCGATGAAAAAAAACACACCCCAATCTCTGATCACTGACTCTCCTTCAGGCTGCAACTATACTGTTTTTGCTTTACAAACCTACGGAAAAATTGCAGAACAAGCAGCCTTCTGAAATTAGCCTCCCAATGACGCTTCCCTCCTCCATTTGGAGGCTCTTGCTCTCCCTGTTCCATAGATGGATACCGAAGCTCTCTTCTCTGATGTTGTCCATCTTGGCCTTCACCCACCTCTCCCCCTTCCCGTCCTTGGGCGCCACGAACAGCCCGCCGATCTTGTTCCAGTCCACGGGGTAGAACGCCTGCGGCGGCAGCACCGTCACGCCGAGCTCCGGCATCCGGTGCCGGACCCTCGCGGCCACCCTCGACACCAGATACGGCCCGTTGTGCCCCCACTTGCTGCCGTCGAACGTGGTGGCGAACTCGGCGATGAACTCCCTCAGCATCGGGTGGCCCCCGTCGAACGCCATCACAGCGTTGTTCAACCGTATCCAGTCGCCGGTGACCGCGTCCACGGCCTGCGCCCCGATGGAGTTGCGGAGGCCCGCGAGGGACCGGAGGATGACGACGTCGGCGTCCATGTAGACACCGCCGTACCGGTAGAGCAGCGCGAGGCGGAGGAGGTTGGAGAGGTTCTGTCCGAGCGGCACGCTGCCGGGGCCGACCTCCCCGCGCCGCACCGCGCCGAGCCAGCCCTCCGCGGGCGTGCCGTCCAGCAGGTACGCCATGTCCGGCGACGCGGCGGCCACGCGGAAGCCGCGCTCGAGGAACGGCAGGAGCCTGGCGGTGCCGCCCGCCGTGTCCATGGTGTCGGAGGCGATGAGGAGGCAGGCGTCTGGGTGCCACCGGAAGAGGGTCTCGATGACGAGGGGCTCGCGGCGGCCGAAATGCTCGAGCGGGGAGAGCCACGTCATGAAGAAACGGACCGCGCACGGCCGCTGTGGGGAAGGCGGGGAGAAGAGCTCGGCCGCGCGCGCCGCGAACTGCCGCGTCCGGGATGTCTTCTTGAGCAGGAGCTTGAGGAGGCTCTTGTTTCTCTTGGTTGACGCCTTCTTGCCTTTGTTCGTCTTGACCGGAGGTGGAGGATTAGACTCGGGCCACGACGGCGGTGGCGGTGATGAAGAGACATGGAACGATCGCACGGTCTTGTCCACGGAGACGTCGAAGTTAGTGGCGGCGGCCGGAGCGGCAGTACTGTTCGCGGTGGCATTCTCCGATCGCGAAGGTGACCGCGGGAGGATCGGGCAGACGAGGAGGGTAAATGTGGTGTGCGAGAGGATGAAGACGAGGAAGAGGATGAGGATGAGGAAGGGGAGGGAGAGGGAGAAGAGGAGCAACGGCAATGGCTTCCGAGGGTGCGGCGCCATGGCCACAGGGAAGAAAAGCGATGGTTCGTGGGTTGAAGGTGAAGCAGGAGGAGCTGCCATGTCGTTCTTGGCCCTCTGACTGCATGTACCTGCGGTGGATGCTTCCACGAAGAGCCCACTAGTTAATTTACTACTAGCTGGTCTTCTCTTGGCATCATGGGGAAGGGAGGGAGCACTATCGGCATGATCCATCGAGCAGCTGTTGATAGGTTAAAATTAAGTACACTTGCGAGTTTCAGGATTGTTTTCTGATATTGCTGCCTGTCTAAAAGTCTTATCATTAGGATATATAGTACTACGTGCTTGCATATACAAATTTAGGAGAAGTTGGTGGCTCCAGTTGACCAGTTGTGCGCTTCATTCGCATGGAACATTCTTTCTCTTGGCTCGTTGAGGACGTGCACCATGAAGGGTCCTATCAGGTTCCATTTTGGAAGACCCTCCTAGCGATAATGGCAAGTGCGGTCGAGCCACCCAGGTTCAAATCTCCCCACCAACCTAACAATTAACAACACAATGCTGACGAAGAAATCTTTTCTTTCCCCCGCCGATTCTAGTCTGGTCAGCTGTTCCATCATGAGAATGATTATAATCTTGCCTTTCGACGTTGGATGGCTGGGCAATAGTTAATTACGGTGGTTTGCTAATTGCTCCAGCAAGCCATGTCATCCAAGAAACAGCAAACATGTTGGTATTATACTATTATATCATAATGCCACTCCTTTTCCACGTTATTCCGGGAAGTGTGTACTAAAGGATTACGGATGATCATCATGTTTAATTGTAGAATTAAGCAAGTCAACGCGTCGGAAATGTAACCGTCCAAGATCTGAACTGTTAAGACAGAGTATACAATCCAGCTAAAAGAAGAATGAGTAAGCAACCCCGGTGTTTTTCTGTTTCCTTTGGTGATGTTGGCCTGGCAGGCAGTTTTTGTGCTCTGTATTTTTTGCTTCTCTAACGGAGAGAGGCTTTATTGATGAAAATCTTGCAAATGTTTGGCACCGTCAGTCAATATGGATGGTTAAACATGAACATGGTAAGCTTGCGCATCAACTTTCATCGGGCGCCAGGTGAATGCAGCAGCGAACTGTAACCAAGAGAGGATTATGGTTCGAGTATCAGTGGTAGGTAGCTCAAAGAAATTGCGTGACGTGCATGTGATGGAGACAATCAACAAACGTAGATCCTCTGTGGCCCATCACTAGGATTAAGAAATGAGAAGTGCTGCTGTGCTTTCCTAGAAGTTTTTTTGCACGAATTTTAAAGCACATCAATGGTTGTGATTAATCTCCACCCCTAATCACAGCCATTGATGTGCTTTAAAATTCGTGCAAAAAAACTTCCGGGAAAATATATTACACTTGTGAAACAATATATCCTGACCATAAACTGGTCAATGGTAGTTATGGCAAGCTGCATCAGGTCGATTCTTTGTAAAAACATTAAGCTCTCACGGCATAGCTTATCTGGCAAGAAGGCAGAACATGTGATTTTGATGGTCAATAGAACTTTATGCCGTCTCGGCTACAAGAACCTGAAAAACAGCAGGCTGCGGTAGAAGCAAATTTTAGAAATTACAAAGTGAGACTAATTAACACTGTATTGCAAAACTGAAAGAAAAAAAACTGATCCTAAAGTGTAAGCTATGGTCCTTCTAATTTTGTATTGAAAACAATGAAGAATAGCGCTAGCCGCCTCAAGAGAATCAGCGACCAAATAGTGCGCAACTACCAGGCACACATGCCACCGGATCATGTGGTGCTAACCCAATGTATAATAATAAAAAATGTCTCTAAACCAGCTGTCATCCTGCTCAAAGATCCACTGTCAGCTGGGGCATCACAGGTAACAGATCCGAGGCAAATCATATTTACAGCATGGCGGGCTCACTCGAGAGGCAGATTGCGACAGCTCCGTGGAAGCAATACCTGAGAACATGACAATACAGGAGTGTACAATTATTTCTTGCCTTCACAGCCATCTCGCCCAAACTTGCAAATTGTGGACGGTCTTCAGGGAGCACAGATTGTATTGAGTTGCTGATGAACCATGTGCACAGAATTCAGACAAAACAATCTCGGCCATGCTTGCAATTGTGGTAGTTTGTCAGGGGGCACAGATTGCATTGAGTTGCTGATGAACTATGTTCACCAAATTCAGACGAAACGATCAAGGAACGTAACTGTCATTCCTAGAATATCTGCCAGGAGGAATCCTTTGTACCATCGGCTGGAAATCTGGCTTGAAGCGCTTACTAAAATTGTATGCAAATGACCTGTGAAAAGAGCAAAAACAATTGTGATCATTGCTAGGCTAAACTGAGTGACAACATAACAATGAAACTGACTACAATGCTACAACCGTACAGCATGTGATGCATATCTCAGTAGAGAGGGGATACGTTGAATTCTTTTCATCTTCCTTCAGGCTAAATGTAATCATTTCTAGTGCTAAGTCTGGAATCTTGGTGATGAAAACTTCTTCCCATCACTTATCAAGGGTTTATGGGATCAAGCGATTTATATTGTGTATCTAAATATGTAAGCATTTAATTCCAAACTCATCGGGGTGGGCACTTCTATTTCGTTAATTGCCTAACTTAAAAACAGAAAACGAGCGAGCCTTGTTCTTCCATCTTATAAGCAACGGAGACTCCAGAATTGCTGTAGCCTGGTATTATACTCTGCTTCTATGAAAATGGGGAAGGGTATCCCTTGTTCGGAAAAAAAACTAGAACTTGACAAAAAAAAGCCCAAATGCACATATTTGAACAGCTTTCTCGGATCTTCAGCAATACTAGAGCGCTAATAATCTAACAGATCTACAACAGACTAGCCAATTCTCACCTTGGAGATCCAGACCGTTTCTGCGCAAGTTGACCAAGCATGTATTTCAAAGTTCTCAGAGCCTCATCAGCAGCCTACAATAGGACATTTGTGTAAAAAAAACAGGTTCAGAGATAAAGACTGCAAATTATCTGCACATAATCCAAAAAAAAATGTCCAAAACATATTCATTCAAAATCTGTAGTTTGTTGTATCAAAAGAAGACACCATTAGTACTCCTAAAATTAAAATAATGGTCTCAGACACCTTTAAAATCAATACAACATTGCATCCAAAAAGGATGGTAATCAAAAAGAGAACGTGTCTTCCTTTTCTGTTGAATGCAAGGTCAAAGTAAATACCCACGCCCGCACAACTAAATTTATTTGTTGATTTCAAAACTCCAAGAACAAAGTGAAAAAATAAAACAAACAATCCTCTTCTATCAGCTTATTACCTGTAGCTTAGCATCCTCCCATGTTGCTCCAACTCCTTTACCCATGATTTTCCCATCTATCTCTATCTGAAATCACATCAGAATATCAGATACAGGCACACAGCTAGATCTCAGACATCTTTGTGCTAACTTTTAAAGTTAATGTAGTTTTCTTTTGCGAAGTACCCGTCAGTGCGTACATTGTTCCATGCATCAGACAAAGTTTAATGAGCATTACTGAAAATGGAGTACTAACCTGAGCATAAACTTCTTTCCCTGTCGAACAATCTGATGGAGATGGCTGAGCTTGAAAAATTAAGTTATACCCCTCAGATGTACACTGCAACACATCAAAAGATATATCTGGGTTAACAGGCACAATTAATTAAAAACCGGCAATTAAGGCAGCTACTTACAAGCTCCTTGAGAGCGGCAACAGAACTAGCAGATTTGCTTGAGTTATAAACTCTCTCATGCATATATCTAGACTCGTCCGAAGTGCTTGAAACTGGTAACATGTCATCTCTACTACTTCCTGTATATTTGAATGTGGTTGGATTGCTACTAAAACCATTATCCTTCGAAACTGTCAACTTATCTGGATCAAATGACAGAAATTTATCTGCAAATAAACTTCATATGTCAAAATCTAGCATTATATTAGGAACCAAAAATTCACTACTATATACTCCCTTCGTTCCAAATTAGTTGACATCCATTTGTCTAGATATGGATGTATCCACACATTAGAACGTGTCTAGATACATCCACAATTAGGCAAATGGAGGTCACCTAATTTATTACAGTATTTTATACATTTTACGAAAGATTGCATTTATTAAATATTGCATTATTACAGCTTTTATGAAAGATTGCATGTATTACAGTATTTTATACATTTTACAAAATCTGTATAGAATCGATATATCAGACGAAGGACAATAGGAAATTATGGACATGCAAAAGATATGGAGAAACATTTCAGTGAACTCAGATGATTAATATCAAAAAATGCCATGAGTCTGAAAAAACAGAATAACAAGCTGTTGCAGGATCATCCGGAGTCGACAAACTAGGCAATTGAGAAAAAAAACTCACCAGCCAAATTTCTTAAAGATATATAAGCAGCCTGTCGTTGCGCTTCTTTCCTAGTTCTTCCCATTCCTTCACCAACTTTTTCTCCAACAATCCAAATCTGAAAGATCCACATAGAAATATGGAGTGGATAAAATGAAGCGGTAATGTGAAAACTGCAAGTGAATTGGAATAATTTGCATGCAGAGCATACTTAAAGAGTGGGTGAAATGTTAATCTGCTAAATAGTGGCTATCCTGTAACAAGTGTTACAAAGATTACATCCTGAGATCTACATCATGTTTCCACAATCTCCAATAAAAGAGATATACTACCCCGTTGCAAAAAAATAAGAATATAAATTTAGTCAAGCTTACTAAGTTTGCCAAATATATAGAAGAAAATACAACATGTACAATATTGAATAAAGACCCTGAAAATACATTTTATGTTCAATATCTTGATATTGATTTGGTATTGTAGATGTTCAATACTTTTATATAGAACTGGTCAAATTTGTAATACATTGACTTTCGACTTTTTGGAAAGGATGTGCCATAATCCATTGATAAGAAGTTTACTAAATAAATGACATTATTGACATTTTCAATCAGCAGAGGCTGTAATCTACCTGAATGGAGAATCGCAATTCTGCCGTATCACATAGAGTTGACTGGTACTCCACCTAGAAACAAGTGAAGAAATACACCAGATAAGCAGAAACGTTTAACTAATAGGTAAAGAAGACAATGGTACCTGATCAGTAGTATCAAAATTACCTTAAATCCACACTTTGCCGCGATCTCCTCCAACACACCACCAGATGTCTCTGTATATTGTACAAATTGACGTCCTGACTCCATGTCGCTGCTTCTGTGACCTGAATGAAACTGCTGGGTTGCCATGTCCTCTCCTTCACATTGCAGATACACTATCAGATATCAGATACTCTATAAAAGTACAAGTCAAATAGTTTACAATGGGCATTCATAAAATTGCATGTTTTTCGTGATGATGGGAGCACCACTGGACAAAGTAGAAAACAAGAAAGAATTTTGGATCAACGGTAAACGTTTCTGCAGAAAAGGGAGCAGTCATTCTTTTTTTTTTTGATCGCCTCTACGATATTCTCCAGCCTTAACATCCAACCGAACATGCATAAAGGCTCACTAAGGGGCAAAAGGCAATAATATTATATTTCATGTTGACTGGTAAGATACACATACAAATTTACATTTACTGTACTAGATCATAAAAAAGTGCACGCACATTAAATTATTTAGTATAAATAACATCTTAAATCATCTAACCACAGGAGACTACACCAAAATGAACAGTGGGAAATCAAGACATGACAAACACAGTTAGAAATGTTATAATAGTTGACTCATGTGCTTGCTATGAGTTTCAAAATGGAACACTGAACTTCAAGTGCTGAATATGCATGTGATTAATTACTTATGCAGCTAGATTACAATTACGAATATAATTTACAATAGGGAAGATTCTCGACGAAAGGTGTTCCGGTGTACATAATAACTTCAGCCATATTGACAAATCAGTATATATAGAGAAAATATCAATAACATCCGAGCAAAACTAACTGAAAAAACGTAAATCAAAACTTGTGTGTGAGCCATAATACATTGTCATCTCTACTAGCAATGCACCAAATTCTCATAACTGACTAACATACATAATAACAAAGTACTCAATCCATCCCTAAATACTCAATCCGTCCCTAAATATAAGACGTTTGGGCAGTTCAAACTGAACTACTAGGATGTCCTATATTTAGGGACAGAGAGAGTACAACATATCTCCCAAGCCATAATGTCTTGTGAGTTTTCTAGTCTGTAGGCAGACAATCTAAAATTTACCAGGACAAAGTTTGAGTTCAGGCAGGTGACACTAAACATAGCTGTATAGGGATAGAACCAAATAGGTGATTATATTGTAATAACATATCCTAAAAAGCTTAAGCTTCTATATTCAGTAGGCACAGAAGGAAGACTGGACCATGCATTATCCTATGCAACTGCTAACCTGAAAACCTGAATGAACATCAGAAACATCAAAGGTAAAGCAAAACGCACCAGAAAAGGATCTGTAGGTTGTAGGTGCCTGGTTCTGAAGCATACGTTGATCCTCACTGTGAGGCTGCTGAGTAAATCAAGTATTCGTCACAAAATCTTCTAGAATCGACTCATTAATAAACACAGATTAATTAAAAGTTGATCCTGATCACTTACCTGAGAAGGATATCTCTGGTTCTGGTAGTTAAGTCTGTCAGAAGATATAGGATTATCCCCAGCAGAGAAGTATGATTGATGTGATGGTTGTTTTTTATCATTATGTACAGGATCAGATTTTAAATGAAACCCTGTTGAGGTCCTATCTAGGTTTATTGGGTCCATCTCATCCTCTACAGGAAGCCAGTTCCCCTGAGATTGCACTTGAGAAACTGAAACCTGTACCGAAGGTTCTGCAGGAAAGGGTGGTGTAGGATCTCTTGTGTCTTGGCCATGCTGTAATATCAGAAGCCTTCTCCTCGTGTCAGGATCTAACTCAGACTCAGGAACCTCACCCTCTTCTCTACCTGGAGAGCATTGCAAGGGATCCCCAAGACCTGATTGAGTAACTGGCCAGCTGATCAAAGGAAACTGAGGATCTTGATCGTTATTCAGAGGCACCATCGCCAGAGGTGGTGCTAACGGAATTGATGAAGATGTAGCAACTTGCTGGTTAGCAGCTACTGAAATCACATCAACATTTGTTTTCATTGGATCCACAGCTTGAACATTGCTAACTGCTTCCTGAAAAATAATTCAGATACACATAACTAGGAGAAACGATTATTAAACAATTAAAAATATTACTATCAGTTTGCTAAGAAATGGAAGATATCCGCCCCCATGTACAATAACATTTTGTTACACTACACGAATACAACCCATTGGAACAACACCGTACAGTTAGCAGAGCCATTTAGTTGTTTCAACAAAATAGATAAAAGCACAAAGCTAATAAGCAAATAACACCTTCTCACTCACTTTATGTAAAAAAGGGATTACTGCATTTAGGGAGAGATTACAATTTTAGTATTGGATCAAATGCAACGTTGATCCAGTGGCCGAAGTCTACCAACCACATTTTTTAATAATATTTGCGGTAGTGTTTGTATGAGACTCTTATTGTGCTCAGCAACGATTGAACCACCCTGTTGAGTTTCAAGTTATGCACTCTACCCTAAGGTATAGAAAAATAATTGCAGGCATAACTCAACGTAAATGAACAATCACTACATGTTGAATGTTACGCGATTTATCTTTGGATTCTAAGATGTGTTGCTTAAACATAATAACAAATGGCCGACGCACATTTTAAGCAGCAATGAATTTAGGCGATCTTCTACCTCACACTCAATTTGATTACAAACAATACGAGCCTAATTTTTTATTATCATTCAGTTTTCACACTTCTTTTCATAACCAAGCATTCAGCAAAAAGAAATGCAAACCTTCATTCTCCTCTTAACCTCTGCATCTGACATACCATCAAAAGCCAGCGGATCTTTGTTCGCATTTGAAACTGCAGCATTCTCATCCTAACAAGAAAAAACAGTGTTACTTGGAGTAGATTTAAAGCATCAAGTCATCCACCTTCACAAAGTTTACCTCTGAAATCAAATAATGACCAACATCAGGAGCAGAAGGAGCATGATTTAATTCATCATCGAAATGAACCTCACTAATCCATGGTAGGAGACCCTCATCAAATTCCCTGTCAATTGAATCATAAATTAAGTATCAACAAATCATTCAACATTATTTTTGTGTATGTAATAGCATAACAAGTTTCCAGCGGTAGCATATAGCCAAGATGACGTTCTTACTTAAAGAAGCCACCCCTAACATTGCATGCAACATTTCTCGCAACACAGAGAACTGGAATAGGGAAGTTTGCCTGTGCAAGTCAAAGACAGGGCAACCTCTGTAAACAAGTAAGATACTCTTATGCTAGAACAAAATACAGAATAGACATTACCTCTGCCTGTGGAGAGTAATATGGAGAGAAAGCGGGAACAACATGAACTCGACACTGATCCTTCTCATCCCAAACTTTCAAACGATCATCGATCACAAGGGCCATTCCAGGGTGGCAAGATCCATCATGGAATACATTTAGCAAAGACTTTTTAAAACCTAGATGAGTTGATTTAGCATTAATAACCTCAAAAGGATGGAAAATCCCACGATAATATATGCACGGACATGGAAATCGAGGTAACATCAGTGACCATAATTGATTAGAAGATGATATACAGACACTAAGCCTCTTTGTAGTTTTTGTGATCGGAAGCAAGATAAATACATACCAGATTTGACACAAACAAGCCTGTGAGGAAGTTGAACACAGTTTATCAGTCTAGAATCAGGATCAAGCAACCTCCACATTTCCAAGGCATAGTCCCTTTCAGCCATTGTGCACACATACACCTCAAAACGTTTCCGACCTTTTGCAATCAAGTAGCTCCTAAGATCATCCCAAGCAGGCCTTAACCGTACAAGAACACTGGTGTCTTTTATCTAACGGAAAAAGAAACAGAAAATAAACTGTACAGTCTAGTAACAAGCAAACACAGTTGAAGATCAGCAGGACCGAGAAAAAGAATGTTAGGTTGTCCATAACATCTAATGTGTGCACTTTGCCATGATAATATGATATTGTGGATAAGACGTTATTTAATTTGATTCAAGCTCTGCAAGCAACAAGGCGATGCATGAACAACTGGCAGCACCATAACCAAACAAGTCACCATATTATTTTGACAAAAAAGAAGAAACACGTAATTTGGGAATACTACAAGACAGACTGGATTGAATAAGGTAATCTGATTACGTCATACGATATAATCCATGTTGTGGTGGTATGTTTATAGCATGCGAAAATGACTGAATAGATATACAGAGAGACAAAAAATGACCGAAGAAAGTCAAGAACGTACCGATGGATTTATACGTGTCAATATAATACTTTTCTCTTGTAGCCTTATGATAGGACGTATCATAGATTGATGGTTATCAGCTAAAGGTGGGACAACCTCAGGTTGCACTTTATACACTTTCCCACCGTCAGTAACTTGATCACTTTCTATATATTGCTTTAGCATAGACCTGTCATCTTGGTATCTCTTGATCTCTGCCAGCATACCACTAATACGCTGCGGATCAGACTCGTTACTCAATTTTCTCTGGATCGCATCAATTCTGTCTTCAAAAGACCGTGTAGTATTGGCAACAATTAGTGTTTCATCAAGGTCAAACACAATACCTAGGCATCGAAGATTCAACATACTCAAGCAAGAACTATACAAGCCTAGCGGTACTTTATAGCCCCAAAAGCATGCATGATTTGGCAAGTTACTCTTGGGTTTCATTGCCACTAAATGGATCTCTTCTGCTCCAAGTGGAAAAACAGCAGTCTGCGAGCACAAAGAATTAATTCGAAGGAGATAAGCCAAACAGGACAAACGTTTAATCAGGAACTAAAATGTTAGAAGGGGGGAAATGCAAAATGCACCAAGGAAAAGTGTAACAAGATGTGCTACATTTCCTTTGCCTTAGGAATTTCCTTTTTGTTAGCACATCTCTTTACAGAGGTCCCAAACAAAAAAAGGAGAAAGAAATAAAAGGCAAAGGACATGATACTTTGTTCCAAATTTTGTGGCATGGATTGGCTATCTAAACAAGAAAAATATTGAAACAGGAATATTCACAGCAATGTCATGATCATAGTTGCTACTAATAATTTGCAATATGGTTATCTACAAGGGCAAACATACCACTTAATACAGTTGTCCTCTTAACAAATTCTACGATCCCAGCAGAATCAATCAACACAATAACTAGCTGGCAAGATGAACTTCATGCACATTAACTAGCTAGCAAGAGGAACTTCATGCACATCATGTTTTCAAACTCAAAAGTAGCCGAGCAACACTTCACTCGATCTTCAAATATTTGTCGCTAAATAGAGTTTGGTAGTGTTCAGATTCAATTGTAGAGATGAACTGCTGAGCAAAAGTATCAATAAGTCCAAAGTCTCATAAACGTTGAGGAGAGTAAAACCCTTGATCATCTCTTGTATGCCTCAACAAGCAACATTTTGAAGTCACGAGTCTGAAAATACGATTGCTCTGTTTGTGAAATATGAAGCACTGCTCGCGAAAGCATAGTCATTTAGCACTACCATGTCAGGTTATGTATTTGAATCGATTCCATTAAGTGAAAACCCAAGTCCACAAAACATCAAAGCTTAATGCTCATGTAAGTTCGGGTTGGGTATAATTAGTCAGCTACGCATCTTAAAAACTATTCATGCTGAGTTACAGTGCTCGTTAATGGAGTAAACGTTTCAGGGGAAGTTTTTCACTATGTATGTACTTCATGCGCTAACTAATATTCCTTGCTCGGGTTTACTCGTACCATTTACTCAGAATGATCTCTGTTCTCCCACTGCTGGGTATGTATGATTCATATGTATGTACCTTGTTGTCCCTGAGGCAAGCGGTGTGCATGGAGACAAGCGGCGAGGGAGGCTCGTCCACAGCGGCAGTCGGGGTCGGCCTGGACTCCATGACGAGGCAGCGGCCACTCGCGGACACGGTTTGCAGGACGGCGAGCGGCGGGCACCGCTCGCTGGGCGGGGAGAGGCGGTCCACCCGGATCTCCCGCACCCAGGGCGCCCCGGCCAAGTCCGTCTCCCCCTTGGGCCACAGCTCCACCTCCCCGATGGAGATGTGCCCAAAATATATCACCGATTTGATCATGTCCTAGGCACAGATCACGCAGATCGATTGAATGATCCAACAACCCTCGCGTCAGAGTGTGTTCCAATCCACAACAGTCAGTCGCACACGCACACTGGTCTGGCAAGACCTGCGCACTGGTGGATCTGTTCTTAGCGTGTGGTTTCCAAAATAGCGGGAATCAGCAGAGGACGGAGGAAGAGTTTTGCAGTGCGTGCGTGCGTGCTCTTATGGTGCTCGCTTCGAATCGCGTTCGAGTTCTTCGCCCGATTCCGCGCGGGTTTGGCGCGCCGGAGGAGGGGTTATGGTCGTGTTTGGGGATTTCGTGCTGAGCCGCGGCAATGGCGGTGGCGGCCGAGTTCGAGACTGTGCCGGGGAAGAGGGGAGGTGGGTAGTAATGGGTGGGCAGGCGGCTCAGGAAACCCTAGGCGTTTGATCAGGCTGTCCGATGGGGAAGACGACCCAATGGACACGTTTATTTAGCGAGGCGGGGAAGGTTAGACGATATTATTAGGCATGTCTAGTGCAAAGGTGTTATATAAGGTATTTTACAAAACTATAAACCGGCTTTAATTAAACATCGAGGCTTATTTACATAAGAAATTTTTTTAACTAGACATCACTCGTAGAAATATCCGTTTGTTTGCTCCTCGGGTGCTTCTTTCAAATCTAGTGCTTAGAAAAATGCTTGCATTTTTGTAAGCACCTCCCCAAACATCTAGTAGCCATGTTTATCCCAAGTTACAACAGTTTACATCATACTCTATCACACTATTATTCCCGCATCTCTCTAAGAGTGACCGAAACATCGTGAAACCGAAAACAAGTTTTTAATTAGGTTGCGGCAGAACAAAAAGCGGTAAAAGAGTCTTATTCATCACAATATGGACATAAAGTATGCAAATTAACATTGTTTGAACAACCAAATCTGAAAATTAACATAATTCTTTACCCCATGTCCAAAATATCTCATCAAAATGTCCATTAATCACCACCAAATCAAGCATCACCGTCGACATCGCCACCACCACTTGCCATCGCTCACATCCGCCTTTCCATGATCTCCTTCTGTGTCATGTCATGTCACTCTTTGGTTAAGTCGTTCATTATACTCCGGTCCATCATCATTATCTTGTTCTCTTTGGCAAGGAGCTCGGCGACGGACTTGTTCTACTCAGTCTTGGCTCTTGTCTCTTCAATGGCCGCCTTGAGTATCCCCTCTTCTTGGAGTAGTTCCCACTTCGTTGATCCTCTTGAGATTTCTTATCGGCCAAGATCATCTTAACTTCGATTGTCTTGACCATCAAAATCAACTTGCGTCACCGGCCGGAAATCAACTATAAATTTTGGAAATCAACTATAAATTAAGGGTCCAATACCTTGCGACACCGACCGGACAATGTGTTATGTCGACACCTTGCGGCTCGAGCGGTGACGGAGGAGCCATCGAGATCGTGGGAGTCTGTGGCTTCTTCTTCTTCTCAACGTCTCTGATACGGTGGATACATAGGCACACACTCTCTAGGTTTACCAAATCCTTCTCAACCAAATGTCTTTTGAAATAGGGCTTCAAGTCTGACCTGAAATCTTTCAAACATAAAGAGGTGGTTGATCCCCCCGCATTATAAGCCAGATAGAAATTAGATCATGTCGTACACTTGAGAAGTGTCGGTGTGGCCTTTTGAAAGGACAATGATGTCGCCTAGAGGGGGGGTGAATAGGCGGTTTAAAACTTTTCCGGTTTAGGCTTATTAATTGCGGAATAAAACTAGGTGTTTAAATTAACAAGCCGACAACCTAAATAAACTAGGCTCACCTATGTGCACCAACAACTTATGCTAAGCAAGACAAACAACAAGGTGATAGCAATATAGAATACTTCAAGCACGAAGGCTATCACAATGTAAAGTGCATAAGTAAAAGCTCGGGTATAGAAATAACCGAGGCACGCGGAGACGAGGATGTATTCCCGAGTTCCTCCTTGTTAAGGGAGTACGTCTCGTTGGAGAGGTGTGAACCGACACAACGGTTCAACAACCACAAAGGTTTCACCTTCTTCTCCGATGAACCGCACCACAAAGGCTTGGTTCACCTTCCACTATTGGAATTCCTTCGAGGCGGAATCCGGAGCCTTTCAACAACAATCCGGGGCACAACCCACAATGGGATTGGGGGCTCCCGAACGGCCTCCAACAACAATCCGGGGCACAACCCACAATGGGATTGGGGGCTCCCGAACGGCTTCAAGTGACCACACAAGGGTCCAACCACCACAAAGGCGTCTAGGGTCCAAGGACCCAAGAGTAACAAGCTCACAAACTTTCAACTTCCACGAATCCTCGTGGAGAGCACACCGATGCACCAAATGCAAAAGGCAAGAGCACAAGTGCTCAAATCCTTCACTCTCGAATTCCAACAAAGCAACAAATGCTTATGGGGGAATAAGAGAGGAAGAACAAAGAGGAGATGCACCAAGAACTCCAAGATCAAGATCTACTAGGTTCCCCTCACTTAGAGGAGAGATGGATTGGTGGAAATGTAGATCTAGATCTCCTCTCTCAAATCCCTCAAAGATATGCAAGAATCATGGGAGGAAATGAGAGAGGGGCAAGCTTTCCAAGGTCAACAATGGAGGAGAGAGAGGGGAAAAATTCGTGCTTGGAAGAGCTTCTCTCTCTGGGGAAGAAGGGGCCTTTTTATAGGTCCCACGAAAAAGAGCCGTTGCAGGAAAACTTCACACCGGAGTTTCCGGTCACTAGGGCCGGAAACTCCGGCCAGGGGCGGAAACTCCGGCCTACTGGGACCGGAAACTCCGGCCCCCACCAGGGGCTGAACACTGTCAACACCGCCAAGGCTTGGGCAAACTTTCCGGTGCCCTGGGCCGGAAAGTTCGTCCAGGGGCGGAAACTCCGGCCTCTAGGGCCGAAAACTCCGCCCCCCACCAGGGGCTGAACAACGTTTGGAGAAAAACGTTGAATCCGGAGATTCCGGTCCTGCACCGACCGGAAACTCCGGTCTAGGACCGGAGACTCCGGCCTAGGAAAAACTGCAGCAAAACCGATAACGAAAACGTCAATATCTTTTCCATCCGGACTCCGTTTTCGATGATTTTTGGCTCGTTGGAATCACAACGAAGAGCTTTACAAGATCATGCAGATAAACCTCATAGTCCAGCAATGGAAGATAAAACCAAATGGAGGAGGTTAAAATCTCTCTAAAAAGGAATGATCGGCAAACCTCCAAAACCGAAAATGCAACAAGTTTTCCATATGAAATTCGTTTTCGGTGAACTTGGGCTTGTCGTGAAGATCACAACAAGCACCAAAACTTGACAAGGAGAAAAACCAAGTAAGAACCAAGAAAGATGAAATGACAAGTATGCAAAGGTTTGAGCTCTCCACAAAGATGCCATCAAGTTACTCACTCGAAAGCCCCTCTTGATAGTACGCCATCTATCCTAAAACGCGGTCTCCCACTAACACCATGAGACCGGTAAAATAGAAAACCTATCAAGATCATACCTTTGCCTTGTGCATTCCACTTGAGCTCGATGATGACGATCTTGACTCTCTCAAGTTGAAACACCTTTCTTGATTGTGCTTGCTAGCACATGCTTAATGAGGACTTCTCCAAATGCTCCCCCATACTCCATTATGGGAGGGCCTCGCTAAGCTTCGTCTTCATGTCTCCTTTGCAAGCTTCAATCAAAAGATATCTTCCGAGATGCATCATATTGAACTTGCACTTCATCTTCTTCTCTTGATATGTATGATGGCTTGGAGGTAAACATGATTGTTCACTCAATCTTCTATTCCAAGTCATACTTGCGATGAGCTCAACTCTATACATGACCATTCTTCATATTAACCCTTGAATAGAGCATTGGTCATTATGTCATCTTGAAGAGTCCAACACATGAACTCCTATATTTTCCCATGGACAAGATCTATAAGAATATCTCAATGTAAGCATTAGTCCATAAGGATTGTCATTAATTACCAAAACCACGCATGGGGGCAACCATGCACTTTCAATCTCCCCCATTTTGGTAATTGATGACAATCCCTTTTACGAGGGTTTATATAATGAATTTAAGCAGCCATGCAACACAAAGAGCAAGAATGCAAGAGCAAGAAAGGCAAATGCTTGAGAACGAAACTAAAGCATAACACCAAAAACTCTTAAACCCAAAAACTCTTAAACCCTCTAAACTTCTCCCCCATTGGCATCGATTGACGAAATGGGAAGAAAAACTTAGAAGGCCAATATAGTGAGAGCTCCCCCATAATGTGTGCATTTCTCATAATATGAGTGAAATCAAATGCACATATCCTATAAAGAATAGTTGGGTGAAGATCAAACTATATTTAGGATCTAAAGATTGCAAACAAATATCAAATAGAAAGATACTTCAACGAAAGAAGCAAGCAATCAAAAGGATCCAAAAAGTGTTCTAAATATCAAGAGGGAACTCCCCAAGGTACGTGCACAGATAGGATTTTTATTTCAATATAGTGTGCACAACATGGAATCCTCACTTCCTGCTAGATAAATTCGAACACAAACCCATGCAAGAGAATATAACTGAGAAAAGAAGGCAAAACAATTTGCAACAAATAAAATGTTTTGCAACATGAGCAAGGAGCGGAAAATAAAAGGATGGGTGTGAGATACAAAGACATTTTAGGAGACTAATACAAGGATGAGCCAAAGCATCAACATAGTCTTTCAAGAAGAGTTGCACATAGTGCATATCATGTCTTTCCCATACCCACACAACAAAAGAGATATAACAAAAGCTCCACAAGCTTAGTAAAATGCAAAGCATAACACATGACAACTAAAGCTTGTGCTTTTTAGAGACCACCAAAGAGTCAAAAGCAATAAGAGGTGGTAACTAAAGAATTGGAATATCAATTAAAGATGTACTATTATCATGTGTATAAGTTTCTAAGTAGACACAAATCACTAAGATATGGGTCTATAAATAAACATGTACACACAAGATAGATACAAGGGTAAAGAACATGATATCCAAGAGGAAGTCATAAATATACAAAAAAGATCTTTGCTTAAAAGCATAGCACAAAGCTCAATTTTATCTTAAAGGGATATAGATGAACTTCCAACACACACTCATCATAGCATCAAACGTATCCGAAAGGGATAAGGTGATAAACGGGATGCTCCGAGTAGGATAACAAGTCTCACAAAAGGCAAATGATTTTGAAACACATCAATATTACATATGCGAGACATAGATTAGAAAGTGCTAGATTAACATATTTGGGATCGATGAATCATAGAAATGAATATATAGTCCCCTCATATGTAATCATCCCGGCTTACTCATATTTGCAATAAAGATGTTTTGCAAGAACCAAATCAATTGCAACAAAAAGATTCATGCCAAGAAACAACCTACACAAGGTTGAAAGCTAGAAATGTATGCATGAGGTAGATACTTGTTACCAAGAAAGCATTGGTGATGTAGAAGATAGGAGCTCATGATCATCCAAGCTTGGCTCCAATAAGCACATGGTGACAACACCTTCCTTGTAGATGAGACAAACTTCCAATGCATCTCAAATGTACCTAAAACAAATTTAAGTACAACATGGTACCCAAACTAATTGGGTCCAAAGTAGTTAGAGCAACTACAACACATAGGACAAACTCCACATAAATATGTGCATATTAATGTGAAATTGAATTTCATGCACATCTTAGCCATATAGGATTTGATGGAGTTTATCCTATATATTGGATCAACGAAAGTAAGCATGCCATAAGATATACATATAATAAAAATGCATGCACATGACTTTCAAGAACCAAACGAGATATAATTTAGACAAAACACCAAGTAAACCAACAAGGCACACACAAGTGTGACAATAAAACAAATTGTCCAAATTATATCAAATACCCAAATCAACACATGAGAGAAGATACCACTTTGAAAATATGCTAATGAAATCAAGAAACCAATTGATGAACATATCATCAAGGAATAAACCAAAACCTCTACACTTTTCATGATGGCACAAAGTACCAAGACGAAAAATGTTTGTCTTCCAAGGAGACATGTCATCGGGATCAAATATCATATGAAGACAACTAATGTTCTAAAGCATATAGGATTGCTCCCCCAAGATGTGTACATTATTTATGATTTTGTATTTGAATACAAAATGCACACAAATGAGATCATCACTCTTCATATATATATTCAAACACTAGTCATGTTCAAGAAAGGCAAGAAATTGCAATACCAATTTAAAGAACGGTGTTTTACTCAAAGTAGGATAGCTTCCCAACGAATAGTGCATTATTAAGAAGTATGACTCTTGAAGGTCAATGCACAAGAATTGGTTCATTGCAAGTCCCAACTCAAGAAAGCACAAAACAAATTTCAAGTAGAGCAATAAAGGATCCAAAAGATACAAGGAAGACAAAAGAAATTAGATCAAACTAAATTCTTGGCAATCAAATAAGGCAATTCAAAGCAAGAGTCAAAGTGAATATGATCAATATATATACCACAAATTATGATTATCACTTGTCACGACAAGTAATGTATGGAGATATTTCTCGGGGGTGGATTGCAAAGATATATTCAAGACCATATTCACAAAACATAAGCATGTGGCAAAGTATAGGAATTAAAAGCCATACTTAGATAGATATTCTTGATAGATTCACAAATCATGTGATAATGCAAAGCAACTCCAAGGAGTAGCTTGAATCAATTGGCTTTCCAAAAAGATATATGAGAACATATTTAGAGAAAGCCATATCAAGAACATCCTTCACAAACAAGATCCAAAAGAGTGAGATACAAAGAGCATTTAAGTAAATGGGAACTTGTTTGAGCAACATGCCACATAGGAACAAGATAATTAGCAATATCAATGCTAGGTGGCAAAACCTCACATTTTCACATTTTCTAGGCTTGTAATATGCACATAGCTTATTACTCCCCCATAATGTGATAATCCATTTATTTTAACACAAGAGGCGAATAAAAACAACTAGAGAAATTAATGGACATTATATAATTTGAATTTCTCATGAGCATGACATACCACAAAGAGAATAGATAATATTGATATATCAACACTAAGTGGTATTCCTCATGTACACACATATTTAGGATTGTAAGGTGCACGAAGCATATCACTCTCCAAAAAATGGATAGTCCATTTATCTCTCAAAGAGAGCCAACAAGATAAGATAGCAAATAAAAGCAATAGGGCTCAAAACAAGTAGATGGTGTGCAAACCAAAATACACATACTTGATTTCTCAAGATAAGTAAGTAGAGAGCACAACACATACAAACTCTAGCAAGGTACTAAACCTAACACATGCAAGGGTGCAAGCAACTTTCAATGTATATAGGATTTAAATAAAAGTTACCGCAAGGAGGAACATTGGATATGAGATAGAACAATATGATCCATATGACTTGACTTGAGAGAATATAATTGATGAAGATCCATTAATTCTTCATAATGTAGCCAAGTCTCCAATGCCTCCAACAACACCTATTGATCAAGTTTTAGCTTGTTGGTCCCCAACCAAGTTGGGTCCTAAGAGGTTAGTCACAATAGGTTTGGCAACCCAAATGGTTCTTTTCTTGACACCACTTTGAGTACCAACAAATTTGGCAAACACATTGCCAAACTTATCCTTCCGAAGAGAATAAACATCATCAACTATAAAGGGGTTGGATAAGGTACCATTTGTGCATGAAGAAGCAAGGTGACCCTTCTCACGACATAGGTAGCAACATCTACTTCCTCCTCTCTTCTTAGTTGGAGTCTTGACTTGAGGAGGGGTAGCTAGATTCTTCTTGGGAAGAGACCGTTCTTCAACTTGAGGAGCTTGAGTTTGAACTTGAGGTTTCTTCCCTTGTTGCTTCTCACTAAGAGTCTTCTTCTTCAAAGGGCAAGATCTAACATGGTGCCCTTCAACTTTGCACTTGAAGCAAACAATCTTGGCCGAATCTTTGACTTGTTCTTGGCCCTTTTCCTTATTGATGATCTTGGACTTGTTCTTGTTATTGGAGTTGAATCCAAGTCCACTCTTGTCATTTGGGCGTCTTTGAACACTCAACATATTGTCAAGTGTGGACTTCCCAACATGACACTTTTCCAAGTCTTTCTTCAAAGAAGTGACTTGGGCCTTGAGATCTTTTAATTCCTCTACATGGTTAGTATCAACACAAATACTAGAGGAAGTAAAAGCTTCATTGTTAGAGCAACAAGGTATGGAAAGTGGTTCATCACGAGATGTAGCAACATTGTGAGTGGATGAATCACAAGGACTAGCACAAGATGATATAGCATTAAGAGAAGACGTTGTGCCATTGTCCACATGAGGCTCACAAGATGTTACCTTTGACATTATAGCCTCATGAGCTAACTTTAGCTTAGCATGGGATGCTAGAAGATCGTCATTAGAGCTAGATAGCCTTTCATGACTTTCTCCCAATTTGCCATACTTGCTAGTTAGCAACTCAAGTTGGGCCCTTAGCTCAACATTCTCCTTCAAAATAGATGCTTCACGAGAAGTGGAGTTAGTAGCACAAGCATCATTAACATTAGAAATGGAAGGAGAAAAATTGGGAAATTTATCATTATTAGATAGTTGAGTTTGGAGTTGATCATGAGACTTGATGAGGAGAGAGTGTTCACTTTCTAAAGCCTTGTGAGCTTTGTCAAGTTTCTCTATGTCCTCACATAGTCTAGCATTGCCAACACCAAATTCAACTTTTTCCTTTTTAAGCACTTTATATTTTGCAATAGCATGATCTCTTTCCTTAATGATTTTACTAGTGATAAGACTATTTGATTCATCAAGAGATTCAAGTCTCTCCTCAAGAGACACTCGAAGCTCTTGCTCTTCGTCAAGTGCATTCTCTAAGGATGCTTTTTCAATAGCATCTTCTCTCTCAATTTTACATTTTTGCTCAAATTGAGTATCCAAATCCTCAATGATTTCTATACATTTAATACCATGAGCAACAATTTCACATAGAGAAGAGATAGCTTCACTCCCTTTGGGAAGAGCACCAAGTACAATCTCACCCTTCTTGGTTAAGGTTTCAATGTCAAAATCTTCTTCATGAGGGTCCTCAACCACATCATCACATATCTCGGGATTCGAGGTAGTAGTTACCTTGGAATCCTTAGCCATGAGGCAAACATGATTAATGGGTGAGGAGGATGAAGAATTACTTGAAGCACCATTGAGGTCCATGTCTTGTTTCAACAAATGTTGGGATTCCTCTACATTGTTAGTCATGCAAATACTAGAGGAAATAAAAGCATTATTTTCATGACAACAAGACATGGAGAGCATATCATCATTATATTTAGTTAAACAACTATTACTTGATATGCAAAGACTATCAACTCTAGCATGTATGGCGTTTGGAGTGCTAGAAGAGTTTAAGTCTAAAGATAGAACATTGCAATGAGATAGAGATGAAGTATAGTCAATAGAATATTCACCATCAACAATGCAATGTCTATCACCACTCACCATATCATTACCTTGTGACAAATCACATGTTGGTGAAGTGGACGAAGTTGTGAACTCATCACGGCCGGAAGTGGAAGGAGAACAATCATCCTCAATAATTTTGGACACTTCATATATATCTTGAAGCTTGGTCCAAAGCTCATGTGCATTTTGAAAAGGCATGATTGAAGCAAGAACTACATCGGTCAAAACACATATAAGACCATTAGTTACTTGAGTCTCGAGATGAGAGTTTATCTCATCCTCTAAAGATAATTCATGAGAATCCTTTGGAGGAGATAAACACACATCTACAATCCTCTTAACATAATTTGGACCCATGGCCCTAAATAGATTAAGCATGCGGATTTTCCAAACATCATAATTTGTGCCATCGAATATGAAAGTGGGATCGTGCACTAATTCTCTAAACGACATCTTTTACTCTCTAGGCGGTAAAGCCCAACAAGAGAGCCCAGGCTCTGATACCAATTGAAAGGACAATGATGTCGCCTAGAGGGGGGGGGGGGTGAATAGGCGGTTTAAAACTTTTCCGGTTTAGGCTTATTAATTGCGGAATAAAACTAGGTGTTTAAATTAACAAGCCGACAACCTAAATAAACTAGGCTCACCTATGTGCACCAACAACTTATGCTAAGCAAGACAAACAACAAGGTGATAGCAATATAGAATACTTCAAGCACGAAGGCTATCACAATGTAAAGTGCATAAGTAAAAGCTCGGGTATAGAAATAACCGAGGCACGCGGAGACGAGGATGTATTCCCGAGTTCCTCCTTGTTAAGGGAGTACGTCTCGTTGGAGAGGTGTGAACCGACACAACGGTTCAACAACCACAAAGGTTTCACCTTCTTCTCCGATGAACCGCACCACAAAGGCTTGGTTCACCTTCCACTATCGGAATTCCTTCGAGGCGGAATCCGGAGCCTTTCAACAACAATCCGGGGCACAACCCACAATGGGATTGGGGGCTCCCGAACGGCCTCCAACAACAATCCGGGGCACAACCCACAATGGGATTGGGGGCTCCCGAACGGCTTCAAGTGACCACACAAGGGTCCAACCACCACAAAGGCGTCTAGGGTCCAAGGACCCAAGAGTAACAAGCTCACAAACTTTCAACTTCCACGAATCCTCGTGGAGAGCACACCGATGCACCAAATGCAAAAGGCAAGAGCACAAGTGCTCAAATCCTTCACTCTCGAATTCCAACAAAGCAACAAATGCTTATGGGGGAATAAGAGAGGAAGAACAAAGAGGAGATGCACCAAGAACTCCAAGATCAAGATCTACTAGGTTCCCCTCACTTAGAGGAGAGATGGATTGGTGGAAATGTAGATCTAGATCTCCTCTCTCAAATCCCTCAAAGATATGCAAGAATCATGGGAGGAAATGAGAGAGGGGCAAGCTTTCCAAGGTCAACAATGGAGGAGAGAGAGGGGAAAAATTCGTGCTTGGAAGAGCTTCTCTCTCTGGGGAAGAAGGGGCCTTTTTATAGGTCCCACGAAAAAGAGCCGTTGCAGGAAAACTTCACACCGGAGTTTCCGGTCACTAGGGCCGGAAACTCCGGCCAGGGGCGGAAACTCCGGCCTACTGGGACCGGAAACTCCGGCCCCCACCAGGGGCTGAACACTGTCAACACCGCCAAGGCTTGGGCAAACTTTCCGGTGCCCTGGGCCGGAAAGTTCGTCCAGGGGCGGAAACTCCGGCCTCTAGGGCCGGAAACTCCGCCCCCCACCAGGGGCTGAACAACGTTTGGAGAAAAACGTTGAATCCGGAGATTCCGGTCCTGCACCGACCGGAAACTCCGGTCTAGGACCGGAGACTCCGGCCTAGGAAAAACTGCAGCAAAACCGATAACGAAAACGTCAATATCTTTTCCATCCGGACTCCGTTTTCGATGATTTTTGGCTCGTTGGAATCACAACGAAGAGCTTTACAAGATCATGCAGATAAACCTCATAGTCCAGCAATGGAAGATAAAACCAAATGGAGGAGGTTAAAATCTCTCTAAAAAGGAATGATCGGCAAACCTCCAAAACCGAAAATGCAACAAGTTTTCCATATGAAATTCGTTTTCGGTGAACTTGGGCTTGTCGTGAAGATCACAACAAGCACCAAAACTTGACAAGGAGAAAAACCAAGTAAGAACCAAGAAAGATGAAATGACAAGTATGCAAAGGTTTGAGCTCTCCACAAAGATGCGATCAAGTTACTCACTCGAGAGCCCCTCTTGATAGTACGCCATCTATCCTAAAACGCGGTCTCCCACTAACACCATGAGACCGGTAAAATAGAAAACCTATCAAGATCATACCTTTGCCTTGTGCATTCCACTTGAGCTCGATGATGACGATCTTGACTCTCTCAAGTTGAAACACCTTTCTTGATTGTGCTTGCTAGCACATGCTTAATGAGGACTTCTCCAAATGCTCCCCCATACTCCATTATGGGAGGGCCTCGCTAAGCTTCGTCTTCATGTCTCCTTTGCAAGCTTCAATCAAAAGATATCTTCCGAGATGCATCATATTGAACTTGCACTTCATCTTCTTCTCTTGATATGTATGATGGCTTGGAGGTAAACATGATTGTTCACTCAATCTTCTATTCCAAGTCATACTTGCGATGAGCTCAACTCTATACATGACCATTCTTCATATTAACCCTTGAATAGAGCATTGGTCATTATGTCATCTTGAAGAGTCCAACACATGAACTCCTATATTTTCCCATGGACAAGATCTATAAGAATATCTCAATGTAAGCATTAGTCCATAAGGATTGTCATTAATTACCAAAACCACGCATGGGGGCAACCATGCACTTTCACCTTTTCCGTGTCTGACACCCCGATAAACCTTTGGAGGTGCTCCGTGAAGATGCTCCAATTCACCCATTTTAGATGTAAAAGTGTTTGACGTGACATTTTACAAATACTTCCAGCGAGATATCCTAAATTCTATACAAGTTGCAGATACCAGATCGGAAAGCAAGAGGATTCAACGGAGACGGTGCATCTCGAGAGTGTATTTTATTCGGTCATGCTCCACTGTCAAGCGCATCATCCATAGTACATGACCTTTTATCCTGGTATCCGAGTATGGCTGACTTGTTTTGGGCTTGTGGAGCAGTTTCTGGGTTCAGAAGCCCAAAAGCTTAAAAGAACTCTACAGATTCCCCCCACCGCATAAGTGACTTCTAGCCCAAATACACACAGTGGGGAGAAACTGGGTGTGAGCAGTTTCCCGAGCTTCTGTCGCTCGGCCCGCGAATCGTTTTCCAAAATTACCACCGAACTGCCCCAGCGCTGAGCGAACCGGTAAAACGAAAAGGAAAAAAAAATACCCCGAGTTCGTCCCGAGCACGCATCGGGCCTTCGTCCCGAGCACGCATCTCCCCAGCGCCCCGAGCTTCGTCTCTCCCCCAGCGCCGGCGGCAGTTCCACCGCCTCCAGCCCCAGATCCCGGCGAGCCTCGGCCGGATCCGTCCCCGCCCCACCGCCATCTCGCCGGATCCGTCCCCGCCCCGCCGCCATCTCGCCCGAAGTCGCCGCCCCGCCGCCATCTCGCCCGAAGTCGCCGCCCCGCCGCCGGCTCCTCCAGCTGCTCCGCTCCTCCGCCGCGGCCGTCCGTGCTTCACCTTCATCTCGTCCGTGCTCAACCTCTGACGCCATGTCGAACTCCAAGCCAGCGAAGGTAGCTTCTTCACCTTTTTCCAGAATTTATACATGTACATGTACTGAAGTCGAAAATAGGATCAATTGCTGGTACGGCTGTGGTTGAAAAAATGATGTGTATTGATGCTTGGTATTGGTATTAGTATTAGTTCACTGGTTTGGTATTGGTATTGGTTCACTGGTTTGGTATTGGTACGGCTGTGGTTGAAAAAATGATGTCGAAAAAATGATGCAAGTACATAAGAGCAATTGCTAGTTTGGTATTGGTTCACTGGTTGTTTCTCCAAGAATCATCTACGCTTAAAATATGATACCACTTGTGCTCTAAATTTTAGTTTTGTAAATTGATGATATACATGTTGTGCATCTAGATTGTGAAGCCGAAACAGGCAAAAGCATGTTGGGATGCCGTAGCGCATCGTGTATTCCTTGACGTGTGCATCGAAGAGGTTAATGCAAATAATCGTCCGGTGCAAGTTTTGACTCGCCAAGGTTATGACAATCTGGTTAAAAAGTTCAATGAGCGCACAAAGAGACAATATGATAAGAAACAAATGAAAAATAGGTGGGAAACACTTAAAAAAGATTACACTGTTTGGAAGGGATTGCTCCAACATGCATCCGGTCTAGGTGTTGATCCTGTCACTCATACCATTGATGCTAGCGAGGATTGGTGGGCTAATGAGATACAGGTAATGACTATTTATGATAGCTCCACTACCAGATGTTGTTATCTTGATATGCTCTAATAACAATTTGTGATATGCAGATGTGTCCCGAAGCAGACAAGTTTCGGATAGCTCCACTACAAGATGAGGAGGACCTGAAGATATTGTTTGACAAGAATGTTGTGACTAATGTGGCTGCTAGAGTGCCTCCTACTTCTCAAGTTCAACCTTCTGGGTCAACAATGAACATTGAGGAGGTTGATGGATCAGGTTGTGAAGGTGATGATGAACCTATTTTTACACCTGTGCATAAACAGGGCAAGAAAAAAAGAGCATGCCCTTACTCGCCTACTCCCACAGCCACACCAAAGATGAGTTCTGGAAGTAGCAGTTCCTCTAGGTTTGACCGTATGATGGAGCTCATGGAAACAAGGGAGAAAAATAAGGAGAGTCTACGGTTGATGGAGGAGGAAAAGCGAAAGATGGATGAAGAAAAGAATTCTGTGACATCTCCAGAACGAGTTGAAGAATCTTCGAGGGATGAGATTAGGCGATTGGTTGCATTAATCTACCAGGATGGAGCTATGCCTGGTAGTTTAGAATATTTCTATGCGACACAACTATTCATTTTACGGGAGTACCGTGAAATGTTTGCTTGTTTGGTGGAGGATGCAACGCCTGTCGAAAGGATTGATTGGATTAAGATGACATGGGAGCAGCATAACAAAAAGAAGTAGTGTTATTTGTGTACAACTTGTATCAGCCGTGAACTTTTTTATTTATCTACACCTTTTCTTTGTCGTGAACTATTCTATTTGTGAGAACTTTGTATTTGTCATGAACTTTGTATTTGTCATGAACTAATTTATTTGCTATAATTTATTTGCTGTGATGACATGATGTTATTTATCTACACTTTGTATTTGTCATGAACTAATTTATTTACTATACTTGTCCTATTACAGATGAATTCCTCAAATGATGATTCTGATGAAGAATTTGATATGTGTTTAATGCTTGCGGCTTGTATGGATGAGAATGAAAAAGTTCCTTATGCTGCTAGGAGAGACCCGCCTCTGATGTCAGGGATCCAATGGGTTGAGGCGAGGTTGAAAGATCCAAAGAGATTCTACAAGTCTTTTAGAATGAGAAGGTCAGTCTTTAGAATGCTACATGCCATTCTTGTTGCAAACTATGGACTTCAGTCTAGTTCTCAGATGTCAAGTGTAGAATCACTAGCTCTATTTCTATGGATGTTGGGGGGACCTGCAACAAATAGTCAAGCTGCTGATCGTTTTGAGCGTAGTGTTTCTACCGTGAGCAACAAGTTTCATCATGTTTTAGACTGTGTAGACCGTATGGCGGGTGACTACATTAGACCTAATGATCCAGCTTTTTCCCAAGTTCATGATAAACTGAAACAGCCTAGATTTTGGCCGCATTTTAAAGATGCCATTGGAGCAATAGATGGAACACACATACCTGTGATAGTTGCAGAGCAAGATAGGCAAAAATACACTAACAGAAAAGGTTATACAAGTCAGAATGTGCTAGCGATATGTGATTTTGACATGAGGTTCACATTTACTGTTGCTGGATGGGCTGGATCTGTTCATGATACACGTGTTTGGACTGATGCTCGACCCCATTTCCCAAGTTACCCGCACCCTCCTACTGGTAATATTCTCGCACATGTACATAAAATATTTGCTACTAAATACAACAATAGTTATGTTCTTATATTTGTAACATTTGCAGGAAAATACTATCTCGTTGATTCTGGATATCCAAACAGAGTTGGCTATCTCGCTCCTTTCAAAGAGCAACGCTACCATGTTCCAGAATTTCAGGGGGCACCTCCGCAGAACATGATGGAGAGATTCAACCATCTTCATTCTTCTCTACGAAATGCTATTGAAAGAGCATTTGGCGTTTTGAAAATGAAGTGGCGCATTCTACAAGGTATACCACATTTCCCCGACCCTGTGACGCAAACGAAGATCATTTTAGCCTGCATGTGTTTGCATAACTTCATTCGGGACACGAATCTATATGATCAACATTTCGAGCGGTTTGACCGATGCCCATATGTCCACGAGGAGAGCGCATCTTATACCGGTGGACCCACTCCATCGTCATCTGACAACGTTATGGCAGCACTACGACAGAGCATCGCTGAAGGAATAGTTGCTTGATTAATTCTTATTATGTTGGAAGCAGCCTAGGATTTCTATTATTATGACATGTAATGAATTATACTTATAACACCATGTTTTCTTTTAATTGTCAAGTAAGGATTTCTATTATTATGGATTTTTATTTTATTTTTTAGAACCTCGTTTCGTACATCAACGGTATGTAATAAATTTTATTTAGTGAACCCGCCAAAATCAGGGGCATAACAGGCATCTTACAACTCATCACAACAAACAAGTCAAAACATTACAAGCCCAAAAGAAGTCTCCTGAGGAGTTTCTGCAGCTTCTCCCCACCACAGTTCCCCCACCGGAATCTATAAGCAAGCTTATGAATAAGCAAAATCTTAAAAGAAGTCAGCCACCGGTTTGTCCTTGTTTCTGTCACGATCTCGCGTCAGCCCCTTCGGTGCACGTCATTTCAAGATCAGATCCCAGGAAATCTCTTCTAGCGCCGAGGCTGCTGCCGTGGCCGCACTATCCCCACGAGCGATGTCGGAGTTTTTCACCCTATCCGGCAACGGAAGAAGAATATTCGACAATGAGAAACGGGAGAGGAAAATGCTGAGCAACCGGCAACGGAAGGACAGACCATACATGGTTAGTACATTGTACACGGGACGGCGGGAAATACCATTGCTGTGCCGGCCATTTCTAGGAGCAATGTCGAAAGCTTCAGAACCCAAAATTTATTTTCTTCCAGCACTCTTGGTAGACGTAAAGTCAATGTTGCTAGGCTGCCAGGCCAGCTGTACAAAGAATTCAACACTATAAAACTCTTTTATACGTTCCTAAATGTTTCTTTCTTCTTACAAGACCATGTCAAAAGAGGGGAAAAGAAGAGAACCAAAAAAAATGAAGAGAAAAGCTAAAGCGGGCTCAGTCGGCGAGAAAATTTCTCTCCAACCAGTCCAGCCTCAGCATTTCCCGTGCTCCACTCTCATGTACAATTTCGGGCAAACCAACTATTGGCACCTCAATGCAAGGTCGTCGCAGGTTAGTCGAAGTTCCAGAGCATGCAACGCACACCTAGGAAGCAGCCAAGCCCAATCTCACGGGACTCATGGCCGCTCAGCAAATCAATCAACCACTGAACCACACCCCTCCACCTATCTATACACAAAATTTGCCCCTGAAGGGGTACCTATACTCTGACGGGAAACCCAAAATTCTGAAGTATTCTGATCTGACCTCCACTGCCTGCCGTGACGATCGCCATGCCCCAGGCCGACCGGCTAGGAGCTTGCACAGCAGCACTGTTGGGGGTGCTGGTACCGCTGGATCGAGGGCTCTGTTTCGTTGGCGTCATGAGCTCCTCGGGCCAAGTTGCAGATGCGATGTCACCACAATGATTCGAACCGGTGTTTAGGTCAATGCCGCTCTGGTGTTGCTGGAAACCAGAAGAATCTCGCGGCCTGTCAGGTCCAGCGTGCAGCAGATGATCCAGCTCCTCTCGCTTCCCGGAGTTGGTTCTGGACGTCACTGCTGATTCGGCGGTAGATGGCAACGCAGCAGCTACCATCACATCCTGGCAGTAGAAGTGCTCGTACGAATTTGTGACAGAGACAGCGCCCTTGCTTCTTCTTCTCTGCTCAGAGCTGTCCTCATTTCTCCACATGTAAACGTGGGAGTCTTCGCTTGCTGAGATCACGTACCTCCCTTTCGCAGCTAGGCAAGCTGAGATTTGGCTGTCGGTGTTACGGAAACCTGAAAAGGAACAGGGCATCAGAAACCGTTGTATGGGAAATACTGACTAGCAAGTGAGGCAGATGATATCTAGGAGGAAATATAAGGATATCATCCCGCCCTAGGGAACGAGATAATAGCTATTTTAACATGGTAACTGAACATTGCACAAGAAATTGGATTTTGGCAGGTTTTGGCACTTTGCTGAAAGGAAAACATGACAGTAGAAATTGATCTTCACTATTCACATTCAATCAATGAGCTTGTATTGCTTGTAAGCTGATTATCACTTAATGATTGAAAGCTGCAGCCCTATTCTAAATAGAACTTCCATACAACAAACAACAGATCAAGGTTATTAACGAAACCTATAAGAAAAATGCAACATGGTATAAGTAAGTTCCAAGTTCAAAATTTAATACCTTTAAACTTGTGAACTAGTTCAACACCATCAACAACTCGAATCCGTGAATCTGCAGATGTGATGAGCACCTTTGAGGAACTCCCTGGGAAGAACTATTCAAGTAACTACAATTCAGTATTGTTATCATCTGCATGTGCCTTGTGTCATATTAGAAAGTTGTTTAAGGTAAGCACCTGAAATCCAGTGATCTTCTTCTGGCTGGACTTCTTTTTCTTAGTTTGCAGGTCAATTTGTTTCCTCTGGAGAAGCTTACTATCTGTTCAGGAGCAAATAAAATAGGTCAATTATGAAGGAAAAATAAGGCCTAAACAACAAACATAGAAAAAAAGCTTGAAAATGTAATGGTTTGGAGATGGAGAGATATACCTGATGTGTCATAAATATGACAGCTGCCCTTGTGGGAACCAACTAACGCACTCTACAGAAACAACAAAACAATAATGTTAGAATTTAATTAAGGAAAAAATGGTTCAACGGTACCATTAAAAGTATACAAACCTGTCCATCAGGGCTATAGCAAGCAGCAGTGACCATTTCATGCAGATCATGCCAATCAACAATTTCACGTTTTGGAATGCTCCAGATGCGAACCTTTTCATCCAGGGAACCACTGATAAAGTATCTATCATCCACAGGATTGAACTGGATGCACGTCACTGAAATTCAAAGCCATAAAAGGAAGTTGAGAATAATGCTGGCAGCAAGAGGGAGAGAGCTAAACCGCTAAAGAAATCTAAATCTTACCATAGTCACAGTGCGAGAACGTTTTCAAACATGAAACGCTTGACATGTGCCATAACTTTACTGTTTTATCCATTGAAGATGAAAGTAAGTACTGCACAACACATAAAAAAGAAGTTCAAGACAGCAAATTCTGTAATAACGCCAGCACTAAAGAAATATTACTATAAGATTGAAACAGTAGTAATAGGCTAGTAACAATAAAAGTATGGGTGCCTTGCTGGAGTTATTAACTCACTGTTGCAAATTGTAAAACTGGCATATGCAGGCACGTACGTAGCAAACACACAAAAGTATAAAATACTACTCCCTCTGTTTCTAAATGATGATATAGCCTTTTTGAGTTTGTTCAGATTTGCATGTATCTAGACACATTTTAGTGTTTATGTTCACTCATTTCACTCTGTATGCAGTCCATGAAATACCTAAAACATTGTATATGTAGGACCGGCGGGAGTACCGGGGGATTTTACAATTTGCCACACTTTACTTTTCACTGATATGATTTGCCACACAATCTGTCACTGACATATGGTGGTCAATGTGGCAAATAATAAAGGATTCCGGAAAAGTATGGTAAATGATAATTTTGTCCGGGAGTACCAGGCATCAACATACAGGTATAGATATGTAGAATTCTCTCCGCTCGCAACATGGATCCAATAATTTGTATATATATGATCATGCATATCTCCTTATGAAGACACTAAATTTCAGAAATGTCTAGGAATGAAAACTTGATGGTGCAGGTCCGGTTTCTAGACCACAAGAAATAATGAGTGATCAACACCTAATTCGAACTCCATTGGTAGTAAGACGTACGTCATGCAACATTCTACAGGTAATTTCAGACAGACCAAGCTACAGTAGGTCCTAACACAGATTAGCCTATAATCAATAGCTATCGACAAATAAGGGATATGATACGTGGTTCATTTTACTATCGAAACTTGGGACATCCTAACATATGGCTTGACTAGCAAACAACCCAAGCTACTAAACATCCCTTTAGTTAATATTATGCAATGGTAGTAGTGAGAAGAGGAGAATTTCTTTCCTGAAAGATGGGCTCGCTGTAACCTTGTTGTATCAATGGAAATCACCAGACTAGGATGCATTTGATCTTTATTAAAACCTAGACCCGGTTTCACGCTAAAGGGATTATATCAGTACTGATGTATTCCCAAAATTAAGGTTTGAACATACTAGTAAAGCACATTCCACATTATACTGTGGACAACAAAATTTTGCAAAACTTCATATTATGATATGTTTTAACACTTGGTGAAACAAACTTCGAACATCGCCATTTAAGGCGCAACAATATTTCTGATGATCCACGGTAGAACTCTTAGCATCGACCAGATGATGTACTTATATATCATATTTGGTATTTAATACCTTAACAAAAAAATCAGAAGCAAAGTAGTCTTCTCAACCATCGTGTAGTTAAGTTGATGAGTAGCTTGGGTTCGAGTCTCGGCCTGGGCACTACTTGCAGCTCCTTTCTTCTATAGAAGTAAGCCGTGGGTGCTAGTGCCCTTGGGTCTCTTTTTTTAAGTTGATGAGCTTGTGTCATGACAAGGTGACAAACATAGCCCGAGAGATCAAGACTCCTAGTATTAAAATACTCCATGTCATTTCATGAATACTTATTTTTCTAATTATGTTCTGAACAAGAAACAGGAAAAGGAATATTACTAGTTCAGAGTCTTCAGAGTATATAAATTATACTACCGTGGAAGGAATGCTTATGTAAAATTCAGGAACTGACTTAGCCATTTGAAGCAGTTGCCACTAGATGCACTGTACCAAGATACAAGTAAGATCACAAAATGACAAGCTACAGGCTTAGATAAAGCATGCCTTTCTTTAAGGCAGATTGCAGGCTCAGTCAATTTATGCATTATTAATTTATTATTACAGACCTATTTACATATAACATGACATGTGTTTCGACTTTCGAAACCACTACAATTTGATTTGCGACCTGTCAGTTCATCATTTGCAGTAAGCTAAATGGTAAACGGCTGAATGCATATCAAACCTTGACTCCTCAGTGTCAAGGTGTTATGTCCTGGCACGGTTGGATGCTAAATTATGACAAGGAAGTTTTGCTTAAACAATGTTTACTTCGCAGTCTAACATGCTATGATTTTTAAAAAAATTACTGAGGATAAACAGAGTCTTCTTAATTTAGGCAGAAATTGAGTCGTGGGATTGAATTCAATGTTCACCATTTTACTCCACAAGCAACAGTTCAGGACTTTAGAATGAATAGCAACATTAGCATACCTGCGACTTAGACCAGCAGAGATCTAGCACATCCTCTGAATGCCCCTCAAAGGTTCTGACCGGTTTCTCTGACAGTCCAACCACTTGCTCCGGCACCATCAGCCGGTCGGAGCTCATGGATTTCCAGCTCTGCGAGACCCTTGCTCGGCGTTTCTTCCCCCAATGGCTCCCATCCATAGTGGCCAAAGCCAATGTCGGCTCCGGCGAACCATCGCACATGACTGCAACAAACGGATTGCACACCCCATTCTCCTCTCGTCTCCTGTCAAACTCCAACACTTCCCAGACATGGATCACACAGTCCTCCCCAGCACTCGCGAGGTAGCGCCCATTAGGGCTGAACTTGATGCTCCAGATCGACCCGTCGTGCGCCTGTATCTCCTGGTTCATGAACAGCCCGCTGAGCTCTTTGTACGACTTCCCGTAATGGCGCACCTTGACGGGCTCCGGGCTACAGTGCACGGCGCCCGCACTGTCCTGGCTGTCATCCGTCGCCGAGCTGGAGCGGCGTCCAGCCGCCTTCTCCGACGACGTGTCCCTCTCGTCGCTGCTTCGGCGGTCACGGGAGGCGGCCACCATGGAGCCAGCGACGTCGCGGATGGTGCGGAGCCAGTTACTGCGCCGCCTGTGGCGCGCCGTCGCGGTCGCGCCGTTGCTGGAATCCGAGCTGGACCTCTGGATAGGAGTTGAGGTGTCGTTGTTCGAGTTCGAGGCGGACATTTCGATGTCGTGGCGGCGCATGAGCTCCTGCACGATGGGGGAGCGTCCGACGCAGAGCTCGAACTGCTCCACGGTGAGGTGCCGGCCCGTGCCGAGCTCGCGGAGGCCGGACTCCTCCTCCTTGACGACGACGAACTCGGTGCCGTCGTCGAGGTTCCGGATGAGGCACCTGGGGTCGTCGACGGCCTCGGAGGAGCCGGAGGACGTCCGGCGCGAGCGTGAGCGTGAGGGCCCCCCGAGCGGCGGCTTCGTGGCCGGGACCGGCGCGGCGCCGTCCGATCTGGACCGTGGCATGGGGGAGGGGGAGGCGGCGGCCTGCCGGATGGGCCCGTCGTAGGAGACCGATCGGCCCATCTCGAGGCGCGCCAGGGAGGACGGGTCCCCGTTGAGCCCCATCATGTGGAGCAGCCTCCTGCGGCGCTCCTGCACCGGCGCCGGTTCGGACGTCCACACCTCGTCGACCGCCGCCGGCGGGTGGCGGCAGCGGTGGGCGTGGTCGGCGGCTCCGTCGCCCTGGTCGTCGTCCGAGGCGGAGGTGGAGGAGCAGGAGGAGGAGAGGACACGGTCCCGCGACTCGTAGAACACCTCCTCATCCTCCTCCTCCTCCTCGCCCCCGCTCATCTCCCCTCCGCGCGCATTGACCGCCAAACCAGGGAGGCGAATCGAGACGGCGCCGCGAGGAATTGCGCCCGCCCGGCCGGTCCGCCGGCTGGGGAGGAGAAGAGGAACGGACGAGGTGCGGCGTCAGATCCACCGGCGCGGCGCCCGGTCGTCGGCGGAATCGCGACAGGTTCGTTCCTCCTCTCTCTGGTCTGGCTGCCTGCCTCGGTGGTGGTTGGTGCCGAAGCCGTCGTCGCTGTTATTGCAGCTCCGTCTGCGTGCGTCGTCGTTGCCGGGTTTTGTTACCGCCAGCGTCGTTACTGTTTACTGTCGGGCTGCGCCCGTCGTACACTCGTCCTTGGCGTTTTCCGGTAGGGAGGTCAAAATGCGGCCTAGGTGAGACCCATCTGTCAGCGGGTAAGGTGACCGCTCGTGGCCGTTTCGGGAAAGCAGAGTGGGGCCAGTCCCAGTGGAAGCGGGGCGGCTCATTTGTGGACGTTCTTGTAGGGTCCAACGTGGTGGTGCCACGTACGTAGTGTCATCTGAATTACGCGGACTAGCAACTGAGCTTAAATTGGAAAAACGATGGTTTAATTAGGCGGACAATGACATCACAATTCTACTTTGGACGAAATGATACAAATACGAGAAAAATTGAAGAATTTTTATAGTGTCAAGATCTTCTATATTACTTTAGCCTTTATTATAATCGATTTTGTTGTTTAACTGAGTCATCTTAAGAGTTGTTTGGAGTTATATTGTCTTGACTATTAGACACATTTTCTAGAATCAATGTAAGTAACCTTGCTCGTATTATCAAAGATTTGATGATATTCTAAATCAACGGGGGCCTATCAAAAGTTTTATCAAGCAACTAATGATAGATTTTTTAAAATATATTTGCCAAGATCACTTTTAGATTTCACTTATATTGAAATATGTTTGTATCTATTCTATTAAATGATATCATATATAGTGTTGATGTCTTGATATTACTCCAGTGGATGCATCGTTTTTTTGTTAGTTCGCTTTACCTAAAAAAATCCGTCTTTCGTTGTTATTTCTTTTCAGTTTTTTTACTCTCATTAATATTATTTTCAATTAAAAAAAACAGTTCACTCGATCTCATGAGCCAAAATCTTTCGTTAATATAAAAATCTAGACATGGTTTCATGTCTAGATACATCACCTTTTTGAGAGACTTGAGACATTTATTTTGGGACGGAGGGAGTATTAGAGATGTTGATATCCGAACTCAAGATGCAGGGTAATTCGAGGCACCGGCATGATGGCATGATGATATTGGAGTGTTGACGTCACACACTCCCTGTTGTCCTTGGATGAAGGAGGTGGATCTGTACTAAAATAGCAGACGAGTGAAAAGCGTGAAGATGTTAAACCCAGGCACATAAAAGGAACGCATTGGGCATACCCCGTAGCTAGCAGGGCGTCGGCCAGGACACCGACCACAGAAATGTTTTTTATTTATTTCACCGACCACAAAACTTGATCGGACACCGCTCTCGCTAAACGAAATCCCAGCCGGCCAGCCAACATCCTATCCGGTAGCACGGTCCACCAGAGCATACGCGCGTCATGAGCGCATCCAGAGCATACGGAAGCGCCATCCTCCGACACCGTGTCTCTTCGATCATCCCTCTATCAGCGGTCACCCTGGTTCAGTTCAGGCCGTGTGTCTAAACCGAAAGCAGTGATCAACCAAACGCTCAAGAACCAACCCCTGGTTTTCCTGCGTAAAGATGGCATATGTGCCTATGCGTGAGAAACTGAGAACCACAGTGGACGGACGGACCACCAGGGTATCCACATCATGTCGCGACTCCTAGATGCAGCCCCCCACGTATTGGATGGCAAGAATGCATGATTTTGACTATACTTTGAAAGGACCCTATGCAATATATACAACTTTTTTTAAGGATACACAGTGAAAGCAGGGTGCATCGATTTCATAGAAGAAGACGCCAAGACGCCGAACAATGACCAAAGGCACACGAAACAAACACAATATATCCAACTCAATCCATTCACTTGAGAAAATATATGCATGTTCAATTCCAATATATTTTTATTTCATAAATTGGCTAGGGACTTGTATATACCGGATGAAAAAAGCAAATTGTATAAAAGCATACCAAATAATAATTTTACATATCTAAACATACAAAAACACACACACAATTTAATACTAATTGGTGACTATTCTAATAAATATTTCCAGGAGCATGCACACTTTAAATGATTTTGACTTGCTGTATCGTTTTTACCACCAAACGAGAAGCAAACAGTAGTGTCATTGGTTCAGATTATACTCTCAAAGTTTATTTATAAATATACTTACTTAATCATGCACTAGAAACAACTATTGATATATTTTTTAAATCATATTCTTTACATATCATAGATACGTATGAATTTTATAGATTATGAATTGAAGAAAAAATAGTTCTTTAACGGATTCTTATTACAAGATATAATTTACTATCATTTCATTGATGTTAGGTGCAAACAAAAAAATATACATACTAATATTAATTAATTGCAAGTTATTGTGGTTTATTATACCAACAAATAAATATTATATTGTAATTTTTTAAATATGCTTAAAATTAGATAAGTGTAAAAGTTCAGTAAAATTACATTTAATTTATTTTCCGCGGACCTATTTGTTTTTGGATAAAACGTCTATGGTGACTAGAAATCGAACAAGGTTTATGTGAATTTGTTTTGTTGAACCAATTTGTGAAAGAGAAAAGGAAAAGCAAACAGAAAAAGAAAAAAACAAGGGGGCGAATCTGAAAGAGCATTTTCCCTCTTGTGTGGTTTTGGTAATTGAATGACAATCTTTATGGACTAATGTTTGCATTGAGATATCATTATAGATCATGTTCATGGAATTGTGGAGTTCATGTGTTGGACTCTTGAAGCTTATGTGTTGAGTGGAGCATATTGCAAGTATGTCTTGAAGGATTCAAGACATCATATTAGTGAAGAAATGTTGGAAGATATAAGGTTGATCAAGATGTTGATCAACACACAAAGCTACAAGATGTACCAAGAGCGATCTTGTATCTCTTGGGATGGTAAACACTTGTCCACATAGCTTTGTGAACTAACCCATGATATATGTGTGTGGGGTATCTATATATGAGGTTAGGTATCTTCCCATGGGTTTGCATCAAATGAAGATTTCATATAGCTCATGAAGGATGACGGCATGTGATGATCGTCGTCAAGGTGAGATGTGCAAGATCAAGACCAAGAGAAGCTTCTTGAAGAGATCCTATGGTTGGTGCTTGCAATGGATACATGAAGATGAAGCTAAGGGAGACTCTCCCATTGTAAGCATGGGGGAGTATTTGGAGAAGTCTTCATCAAGCATGTGCTTGGACGCGCAATCAAGGAAAGATGTTCCACTTGAAGAGATCAACATAGTCATTATCTAACTCAAGTGGAATGCTCAAGGCAAAGGTATGATCTTGATAGGGCTATAGGATAGATAGACGTACTATCGAGAGGGGCTCTCAAGGTAGTAACTTGATCGTATCGTTGTGGAGAGCTCAAACCTTTGCATACTTGGCATATCATATTTCTTGGTTGTTATTTGGCTTTTATGGTGGTCAGGAATTAGAGCTTGGTTCATCTCCATGTCAAGCTCTTGTATATCGAAATCGGTTTTACTTTGGACAACTTGTTGCGTTTTCGATGGCGGAAATATTGCCGGTTCTACCGTGAGGAAAGTCCCACACCTTGCCATGTGTGGCGATTTTACTCTTTGTATGGGATGCAATATTTCCAACAAAATTGTTGGGTGCTCATCGTCGCTATCTTCCCAACAAAATTGGTCTCACCTCAATTGGAGTTCATTTGCAAAAGTTATAGCCGTTTTGGTTTCGGTGTTTTGCTGATTCGGATTATTGGGGCCGGATATTCCGCTCTACCGGAATTTCCGGTTCCCCAGCTCATCCAAGAAAACGGCTAAGGAAAGGAGAAAAAGGGTTCTGACTCCAGTCGGAAATTGTGCTCGGAAATTTTCGTCTACCGGAATTTCCGAGTGCCCCCAGAAAAGTCCTCCAGAAATGGCTAAGGAAAATTTTGGTTTTGCTTCTGACTCCAGCCGGATTTTCAGCTCGGAAATTTCATGGACTCGGAATTTCCGGGTAACCGGAATTTCCGAGTCTCACTTATACCGGAATTTCCGAGTGTCGAAACAGCCAACGGCTATATCTCCTGGAGGGGTATAAATACCCCTCCCCTTCTTCTTCCCCAGCCAATCTAAGGCAGCACGATTTTTCCCTCTCTCCTACTTCATTGTTGACCTTGGAAAGCTCACTTTCCTCTCAATCCCTCCATTGAATCTTCCATATTCTTTAGGGAAAGTTGAGAGGAGATCTAGATCTACAATCCTACCAATCCATCTCTCCTCTAAGTGAGGGGAACTTAGTGGATCTAGTTCTTGGAGTTCCTTTGTGGTTCTTCTTCTTTGTTCTTCCTCTCTTCTCCCCCCATAAGCATTAGTTGCTTTTGGTGGGATTTGGGAGTGAAGGATTTGACTCCTTTGTGGTTTCCTTTGTTCTTCCTCTCTTATTCCCCCATAAACATTTGTTGCTTGTTGAAATTTGAGAGTGAAGGACTTGAGCACTTCGTGTGCTCTTGCCATTGCATTTGCATCGGTTTGAGCCCTCCACGAGGATTCGTGGTGGTGATACTTGTGAGCTTGTTACTCTTGGGTCTTTGGACCCTAGACGCCTTTTGTGGCCGGCCTTTTGTGGCCAAGACCTTTTGTGGTAACTTGAGAGCCCCCAATTAAGTTGTGGGTGTGTGCCTCAAAACTTGGGAGCCCCCAATTAAGTTGTGGGTGTGTGCCTCAAGAGTTGTACGGGATTCGATCTCCGCCCCAAAGGAGATCAATAGTGGAAGGTGAACTCGCAACCTTTTGTGGTTGAGTTCATCAGGAGAAGAAGGTGAGCCTTTGTGGCGTTGCGGCTAACCTGTTGTGGTTGCGCACACCTCTCCAAACGAGACGTACACCATTTGGGTGGAACTCGGGAATACATCCTCGTCTCCGCGTGCCTCGGTTATTTCTATACCCGAGCTCTTTACTTATGCACTTTACATTGTGATAGCCTTCGTGCTTGAAGTCATATATCTTGCTATCACCTTGTTACTTGTATTGCTTAGCATAAGTTGTTGGTGCACATAGGTGAGGCTAGTATTTATATCTAGGTTGTATACTTGTTAAAGTAAACTTCTAGTTTTATTCCGCCTTTATCAAGCATACCAGAATTTCCGGTCACTCTTGGACCGGATATTCCGGCTCCTCGGAAAAAGTTTTAAATCGCCTATTCACCCCCCCTCTAGGCGACGTCTATCCGTTCAGAATCTGCTGGAGAAGCCCTTATTGGGCCGGCCCGTTCCGTGCAAAGGGGTCCGTGGAGGCCGCTTATCTCCGCATTACACGACAACTAGGTTTCAAGTTCAGCTTTTGCAATTTTAGTATTAACGTCAAACTATCAAGGGGCAAAACCAGGGGCTGTACCACATGAAATATTGTGGGAAAAACCTCCACGGAACTCATACAAGTTGAATATTGATGCTGCTTTCTTCCCCAACGATGATGGGGTTGCAGGTGTTATCTTAAGGAATGCTAAAGGTGAAGCATTGGCCGGCGGTTATTAGCCTCTTACCAATCTTCTTGATGCCGCAACGGTTGAAACCATGGCGCTAAATAAAGGTTTAATTCTGGTTGAACAACTGGGGTGCTCTCCTACTATTATTGAATCAGACTGTCTGGAGTTATGCCAAGCTTATAATGGAGAAATTGAAGTATGGAGCCCGTATATGGCAACATTGGTGGAGTGTTTTACTCGAGCTGCTAGTATTGGATCGATCACAGTTCGCCACTGTAGTAGGGAGTCAAATACAATGGCGCATAAGTTAGCTAGATTTGCTTTTGAGTCTGATAGGGCGACCCTCCTAACTTTATTGTTCCGGATGTAATTAATGATGTAACTTTGTTCGAACTCTAAGGGCCAGCAAGTTTTTTGACGCACTCTTTTACTTAACAGGGTACCTAAGGGACTAGAAGATTTTTAATGAGACGGTTTGCTGGTCGGGTTTTTATATATATGGAAAATTAAAAAAAAAACAATGCTCCTAGTTCATTTTCTTTCTCAACAGTTTAAAGGCCAATTCGCACGAAGTTTAGTTTTTAAAAAATTAAATTGGGCCAAACTGGTTAAATCATCAAACTGATCGCTCCAATACTTTCCACTACACGAAACACATATGTGATGTCGCCACATTACATGATCTGTTGGATGCTATCCGAGAACAGTGGTTAGCTAGCCATTAAGTTCCCAGAACCGACTACGATTATAGTATCGATCGGGCTGAGCAAACGATATGCAACTATGAGAGTTTTTTTATTTTACGGATACATCCATGCTAACGCTTTTCCATGAAGTGTTTGGCTGAAAAAGGTCAAAAACTGGTTTCCCGACAATCTTTTCCGAGATAACAAGTAACCGTAGATGTGAGAGAAAACGTGTACAACGATCGGAGTCGGAGGCATGCCGTCGGGGTAGGATCGCGTGGCGGGCGATTTGTTTGTCCCGGAACACGGAGACACGTATGCTCCCGAACGGCAGAGCGGCACGTAGCCGGCCGTCGACGACCTGCTGCACGGCACAGCACGCCGACGCTGCTGCTCACACTCACCGTCACAGGTGCCGCGCGGCGCGGTTCGGCCAGGTGCAATGGCTATGGGCCTATGGTACGGCTGGCGCTGTGCTCGACGGCCCAGATGCTAGTAGCAGTGAAGTACATTTCGATCTGTCTGGGGTTTGTACTGTGGATAAGATCATTGGTGAGGTGCCACTGAGTGGTGCACTGGAAATCTGGGGCCGCGCCGAGATTAGATACTGGAAGGTGCCGCAAGTTGAGCTCTTGGGTTAGGTTAGTCTGTTTGTTAAGGGCCTCTTTGGAATAAATTTTAAAGAAAATTCATAGTAGGGTTCTAATCCTTAGTAATTTTCTTTATGGATTGTCTTTGATTTAAACAAATGGTGTTAACAAAATTTTATGAATTGGATTCCTATGTCTTAATTTAATAGCATTTTGAACATCCACTCCAATCTCCTTTTACATTTAAGTGTGTACGATCGAGTCACTTTACGATGTTTTTTCATACGCTTTATCCAAACGATAATTACCACACTTTCTTGTGTTCTGTAATCCTATGTTTTACACTTACAAATCTGTAAAATTCTTATAATTTTCATATTCATGTGTCCCATAAAGTTGTGTATAAGCAAAAAGTACTCGTTATAGACAATATATACATAGCAACACCTATCAATAAGGTTATTCATAAGCAAAAAGCTTATGAGTTATCCAAAAGCTTATAGACAACTATAAGAAATAAAATAATATTACTTTTAACCTAGAATGTACTTAATAATTAAATGAAGCAACTTAAGGTGAATTTGTCAACATAGTATATACAACTTTTCCAAATGTGTGGGACCCAACTTAATGTGAAGTTTAACAACATACATAATAGAATATTCTATATGGTATAAGTATGTTCAATGAGACTCATTTTAATTAAATTGAAGTTGTCCATATATAAGTGATGTCCTTATATGTATTCTTACGCGGCCCTGTCGTAGTAGAAAAGGTTGATCATTTCTACGGAGTAGTATCCAAATAACCAGTGCTGCAAATAACGTACTTACAGGATATATCATATACGTACTTGTACATTGAAGGCTGGAGCGTGTTAAAGTTGTGGTAGAGTAGTGATGGTCTCAGGCTCTCAGCTGGTACCCAGGCATCACAGTTTCCTCCGCGTGTGTGAAGGGGAAGTAATTAATACACAGATGCATCTTTTGTTTTCGACTCCTGGCCCTAGTATTCGTACACAGACTCTACATCTAGCTAAGGACCAACCGGTGCATTCACGGCTGCACCTCCCTCCGTCCTCAACCAGTACATACTGAGAGAGTAGAACGTATTACTCCCTCCATCTTAAAATAATTGTTTCAGATTTGTCAAAAAGTAGATATATCTAGATATCCAACATATTAAGATATATTTACTTTTGATCAAATTTGAGACACATATTATTGGACAGAATGAGTATGTTGAACCATCAAAGCAAAACATGCAGCGTCCAGTACAGCTGTAGAGAAAAAAGGGAGAGTCAATTAGTAGTGTCGTCATCGCTAACCTCTCTTGGAGTACGTAAATTTACACATTTAAACTTGTCTCGATCACTACCACGACACATTAATTCCGGACTGGGCGAAATGGTACATGCATATACGGTTCTAAAATTTTCCCCTCCGCTAGCGTCGCTCTCCAGGGAGGGCGACCAAGGCGAACCCTAGCCGCCGCCGCCCCGCCCCCACCTCCTCAGCCTCCGGCCTGGCCGCTGCCGGATGAGGCGGACGGCAGCGGCAGGGCGTGTCATTCTCGTGGCGAGACGCGTCTCCCTGGCCGGTGTTGCATGCTCGCGGTGCGGCACTGGACGACGGTCCCGGGCGGCGGCCAACTCGTCGGCGCGACGGGGAGGCTGAGCGCGGCTGGCCTTGGGGCGGCGCGCAAAGGATTCGCCCGGATTTGGGGCGGCGGCCCCTCTTGCGGTGACTCGAGCTACGGGGTGGCTCGTCGAGCAGGCGACCTGTGCCCCGTGTCCAGCTTCGGTTGGGCGTTTGGACTAGGCAGGCTGCCGGTGTGCGGACTGGCGTTGGGTTCGGTTGGCCAGCCGATCTCGGGATCGGAACAGAGCAGCCGTCGGCGAAAGCATGGCTCGACCTTGGTCGGCTGACGATGGTGTCGCCTGTGGGCGTCATAACCTTCCTGAAGGCGTCGTCGAGGGTGGTCTCGTGTTCTTCTCGATTGCTCCAGCGGAAACCCTCGATCCGGTTCTACCGGATCCGGCGGTGACGACACTCTGTGCCGTGCTCCCTCTTGAGGGCACCGCTTTGGAGCTGGTTTCGGTTGTGGGACATGTGGCTATGGTGGTGGTGTTTCCTCTACTTGCTCTCCTCTCGGTGTCGTCTCTCCATGGCCACGATGCTCGAGCTTCTACGGAGGGGCTAGAGTCTCTCCTTCTGATGTCGGTTAACGGTCGGCCTAGTGCTGGTGAAGTTTTTCCGGGTGTTGACTCGGCTGCGTGAGGCCCTTCGATTATGCTGTTGGTTGTTGTGTAAAATCCTCGGTGACACATGGCCCTTCATCCGGAGTGGACTCGGCAATGTGCTGCCCTTCGGCTGCTCCAACACCATCGTGGCTGATATCGGCGGATTGAAACTTTTCGTCTAAGACGGTGAAGTTTCTTGTGCACCAGCGTACAACGGTAACCGGAAGATGAAGAGAGTTGAAGGTCTTCCCTGCGGGGTTGTTGCTTAGTGCCATGTTGTTCTTCTTCCTTTATTATAACTATTGCTTTTCTTTCTTTTTCTGTGTGTAACTCCCTGTAATCTAAACCGACATTTGTTCCAGATTTCTCTTAATATAATAAAATTGTGCTCGTGGGTTTCCGTCAAAAAAGAAAAGATTCTAAAAGAACTCAAATGTAGTTCTATGCATGATTGATCTTGCTAGATACTCGTATAGTCGTATCCAAAATTCTCCCATCATGGGCATCGTAATAAGAGTGTCAGTCACACTGTCGTTTCCGGCAAAACGATGCAGACTGTCGACCATTGCCCGTTCCGTGGTCGACTACGTAGGCGCGCGTGCCGAGCTTACGGCCGGTCGGAAAATGGATGGAGACATGATCCCTGATCCCTCCCTCCTAATGGCGAGGGCACGACAGGGCCATGCACGCCCCGTACGTACCATACCGTGCCATACCCATACTTATCTTGCCGTGTTGTCCTAGGCAACTCTACCACCTATAGCCGTGTTTTCTTGTCTCCGTCGCTCACGCCACCCTGCCGGCCGGCCGGCCGGTTAATTTCACCAACACAATACTAGAAATAATAAAATTATTTTCTAAGAAAATACTAGGAATAATAACCGGAGCTAAAGGTCTGGCAAAAAACATAGCTACTCCCTTCCCTTATGAAATACTCTCTCCGTTTTAAATTAGATGACTTATATTTTGACTAAAAATGAATTGTATCGAGACTTTTACATGTCTAGATATATCCACTTTTAGCCAAATTCAATTCATCTACTTTCGACCAGAAAGAGTAGTTGACACGGAGAATATTAGTTCAGGTCGTTGTTGGTCTGACCTCCTCGCCCATAGGGGCGGAGCTGCATGGCTCTATGTGCATCAGGGTCCAAAAACCAATTTAGTCTAAATTTCTATAGAAAAAGGATTATTGCATCAGGTTAGCCACCAAGTGTGTATCAAGGCATCAGGATTACTTGCTCTCCAGCTCCGCCCCCGCTCGCCCAGATTTGGAGCCTATCTACAACCATAGCCACTAGCAGAGTTGGAAACTAGATTCGATAAAGCGGGTTCAGGGTGCAGCTCTTATGGCAAAATAGGGTAGGCGCCCTACCTTAACTTTTTTAAGAAAACATTAGAAATGCACATGTTTCCCTAAATAATTGGAGTGTTCAGGTACATCAAACATGGAAATTGTATGAGAAAGTTATGCTTATTTCACGAGAGAGACGTGTTGACTCCCAAGTGCATATGCACCCTTATTTAAAATGCATTTAAACATATTGTGAAATGTCCAAAAAAAATGTAAAAAAATCATTCGCCCATAAATTGGAACATCCTATGTGTTCACAAAGTCGTTTCACTAAAAACCGACACTTTATATGTGTAGAGAACACAAATTTGGGTGCTAAAGCTTTTCACGAGTCAACCTTTTGTTTTTTTGCACATGCCACAAAAGTATCAGATGTCCACCGAACGACTTTATAAACATATAGAACATGAATACGAATCTGCCCAATTATATTTCAGTTTTTTTTACATTTAAAAATATGCATCTGGGAACCAAAGTGTATTTCACTTGTTTTAGTCAATACTGCACACAGCTGATTCTGAACGGAAAGGAGGGACTAGGTATACTTTAATCCGAAACCAACCCTTTCTCTTTGTAATAGCCATCTTAATGTAACAAAACCCGACTCTAAACAATGTTCTAGGTGCAGAGTAGGATTTGAGAGTATTTTGGTTAAAATATGAGTACATGTCTGCTCGACCGGAAAATGATGGTTGCCACCTCTAGTGGAAGATATCAATTTGCACAGAAAAATGCATCGTAAGTCTATGTTTTAATGAATGGTAACAAAAATGGGAAATCAAGAAAAAGAGAAGACATCAGGAATTATTTTTATAGTGTGAACGCCTTCTGTACTGCAATAGCCTATAATAATACCGATTTTGACCATCACCTAAGTGAGCTATCTTCAGATATTTTAGATTTATCCTGTCTTGGTTAATTCTGTAGGATTTTTACTTCTGAAACTTGTCTTTCATTTAACAAAACTTGTGAGAGGAATTTTTCTTTGGAAAAATGTGAAAGTGTATATATTGTTGTGGCGAAACCAAAATAAGATGTCGAACCGGTGACTCTATTACATCAATGAAACAAAGCAAAAGAAAAGTGCAATTATAGATCAGTCTAGCCTTTGCATTTTTACTTTAGGTGGTCTCGTACCAATGTTTTTTTTTTGAAACGAAGGCAAAAGCTTTGCCTTTTATATTGATATAGAAGGAGCAAATAAGAGGACAAGGCCTCAAAAAGATACAACTCAACCACGCTGGCCTCCGAGGCCGCGCCCCACACGGGTCGACGGTCAAGTTGCCCAAGCAACCAAGACCGACACCAAAACCCCCAAACGGAGGAGAGAGTCCGGAGCCGCCGCTCCGACATCCACGCCGGCTCCAAAGCCGCGCTCCACGCAGGTCGTCGACCAAGACGCCCAAGCGAACAAAGCCGACACCAAACGATCTCGACGCAACAAGGCGGAGGTGGCCTCAACACTTCACAGCGGAGGCGATGCTTCCGGAGCCGCCACTCCGACTTCCACGCCAGCCCCTAGGCTGCGCCCCGCACGAGCCGACGACCAAGACGTCCAAAGTCGACGCTCCACCACCTCAACGCAGCGCGACGGAGGCGAATCCGGAGCCGCCGCTCCGACATCCACGCCGGCCCCAAGGCCGCGCACCCCCGAGCCGAAGACGAGATACGCCGCCGCCAACCACCACCGCTCCACAGGTCTCACTGGTCGGAGGAACATCCAAAGCGCTCAAGAGGCAAAACGACGCCGAAGCGCCACCCTCGCCCGATCCCGCGGGGATCTAGGGTTTCCCCCGGAGAACCCGGCTTGAAGAAGTGACACAACCACCTCGACGACGCCTCCAAGAAGGACGCGGCGCCCGGGGACGTCGCCGTCGTCGGCCTCGGTCGACAACCAGGGCAAGGCTTTCGCCCGGCGGTGTGCCACGAACCTCACAGACCGCCCGACCAGACCACCAAAACTGCTTGCCGTCGCGACCGTGACACCTCAGGCCACGACGGACGCCAAGCCGCAGTCTCGCCTCCGGGGCCGCCGCTGAAGGGGATCGTGTGCAGAAAACAAAAAAATTCCTACCGACGATATCCTAAAAGCATGCCAAGATCTATTCTATGCAAATATAGTAGTACGAACGGAGATCGGAATACATACCCTTGTAGACCCAAAGCGGGGATTACGTTCCCGCACAAACGTTGTCGATGAAGACCGACGTAGCCGACCTCAAGGTCGTGTAGAGGAAGCAGGCCTCCGAGTACCGCTAGCGCAGCACCTCGCAGGGAGTCGCACACGTACGGTGGAGATGACGCCTCCGAAGCTCCAGTCCAGGACGAGCAGCGGAAGACTTGGACCGGGACACCAGCAGCGCGGCAGCGGGCTGTGGTGGAGGAGATCCCCGACTCCTCTGGCTCGGCGCGGCTCCGACTTGGGAACCACGAGATCGAGAGAGAAATCGGGAATTAATTGGTGAATTAAAAGGCTGGGGGTGCCCCTTCTTATATAGGCTCCCAAGGGGAGCCTACCTTGCCAGCCAGGCAATGTGGGACTATCCCCACATAGCCTGGTTCGGCCAAGGGGGTGCGCCGGCCCCCTGGTGGGCCCCTTGTGGCCCACCTAGGCCGGCCCCTAGGCTCCCACCGAATTCCCAAGGGGGTTCCCCCCCTCTTGGGCCTTCTTTCGTCCGGAAGGCCCATTTAGGGAAATCTGCCTTAATAAATTCGAAAATAAATATATAAAATCATATTTGCATATTAATAACACTAATTAATATCAAACATAATATATATAATTTTTCCTAGCTCCGAAAACTCTTTCGGCGCTGCCCGATCTCCATCGGACCTGTCCTGGGACGCTCTCGGAGATCTCCTTCCTTTCCGGTTGTCTTGTCGAAACCCCTTAAGTGTGTTACCCTAGCGGTTCGATATAATATCAGGTATGATCAAGACTCCTCAATGATCAACGACTAACCCGTAGGCCTGGACCCCATGAATTAATCCCTGAGATATAACGAATGACTTTCATCTATCAAACCTGAACGTAAAGTCTTAGACCTTTTGCCATAGCGATACTTAGCATGTCCGAGCGTCGTTCCATAGATATCTCCATACCTAATCCCGACCTCGTTACCGACGACGCTATCTTCTACTCGTTCATGATCTCATGTCTCCGTGACCTAGTCACATGCTTGCAAGCTCATTAGACATGATCTCACCGAGTGGGCCCGAGAGTATCTATCCTGCTATGCGGACTGGCAAATCCCGCTCTTGACCCCTCGTCTCAATACTCCTTTCCAATACCCAAAAGTATCACCGTTATTGTCATACTAAATAAGATACGACGTTTGGTGCAATCAAAGTATCTTCCGGAAATATCAATAAGAGTTGATCTCACGGTCAAAGGTGTAACGACTATGTTCTCCAAATCTGGGTATGTCCATCACATCACCCTCCAGCGATATGACTCTCATTGCCGACCGGCGCCATGCCCCATGACCGGGAAACCTCGATCATCAATCGCGCAACGAAACTAGTCTTAGTAGAGGCTACTAGGGACCTGGTTGTTTACGTATCACACCCGCATCAATGTTTCCGCTTAATACGGTTCTAGCATGACACAAAAACCTATTATGAACAAACGAGATATGATAAAGAATACACTTTATTATTTGCCTCTAGGGCATATCTCCTTCAGTCTCCCACTTGCACTAGAGTACAATTTAATCTAGATTACAACTTGGTAAAAGCCTAACACCCATAGCTAACTGGTGTTGTTCATGCTTATCAAGCGGAAGAGGCTTCGTCAGCGGATCTGCTACATTCAGATCCGTATGCACTTTGCAAATCTTCACATCGCCTCCTTGTACGTACTGACGTATCACGTGGAAGCGTCGGAGAATGTGTTTGGCGGTGGAGTGAGACCTCGGCTCCTTGGCGTTCGCAATGGCACCCGTATTGTCGCAGAAGAGGATCACGGGGTCTTGCACGCTCGGGAACACTCCAAGTTCGATGACGAACTTCCTCAGCCACACAGCTTCATTCGCAGCCTCGCAGGCAGCAATGTACTCCGACTCCATTGTAGATTGTGCGACTATGGGTTGCTTCCCACTTCTCCAGCACACGGCGCCTCCATTCACCTTGAACACGTAACCTGTCTGTGACTTACAGTCATCGGGGTCTGAGCAGAAACTTGCATCTACGTAACCCGTTACGCCAAGTTCCTCATCGCAGCCACCATACACAAGGAACATTTCCTTTGTCTTATTGAGATACTTAAAAATGCTCTTAACAGCTACCCAATGCGGCATTCCAGGATTACTCTGGAACCGGCTTGTCAAACTTAGAGCTAATGCCACATCCGGTCTAGTACTCAACATTGCATACATGATCGATCCTATGGCTGAAGCATAAGGATGTTTCGTCATTTCGGCCTTACCCAGTTCCGTCACCGGACACTGCGCCTTACGCAATATCTTATTCTTGATAACCGGCAGAGAACCCTTCTTTGCCTTCTCCATATGAAAACGCTTCAATATTTTATCAAGATAAGTACTCTGACTCAGTGCTAATAGGCGCCTTGATCTATCACGATAGATTTTTATGCCTAAAACATACGCAGCTTCTCCTAAGTCCTTCATGGAAAACTTACTGTTTAAATATTCCTTCACGCTATTCAGAAGTTCCACATCGTTCCCTATTAGCAATATGTCGTCAACATACAGTGCTAAGAACACAACCGAGCTCCCACTCATTTTCTTGTAAATACAGGTCTCTTCCACATTCTGGATAAATCCAAAACCTTTGATTCAATCCATAGATGGATCGCTGAAGCTTGCACACCTTGTTAGCACTTCCTGGATCGACAAAACCTTCCGGCTGTACCATGTACAACTCTTCCTCAATGTTTCCATTCAGGAAGGCCATTTTGACGTCCATCTGCCAGATTTCATAATCATAGTAGGCAGCTACCGCTAACAAAATCCGAATAGACTTAAGCATCGCTACCGGTGAAAAAGTTTCATCGTAGTCAATTCCATGAACTTGTCGAAAACCCTTTGCGACAAGCCGAGCTTTATAGACGGTCACATTACCATCAGCATCAGTCTTCTTCTTAAAGATCCACTTATTCTCGACGGCCTTGCGTCCTTCGGGAATATCCACCAAAGTCCATACTTTGTTATCATACATGGATCCTATTTCGGATTTCATGGCTTCAAGTCATTTCTCGGACTCTAGACTCTCCATCGCCTCCTTGTAGTTCGTAGGTTCGTCTTGCTCGACTAGCATGACGGTGCAAACCATATTGCCATACCATTCTGGTGCGATCCGAGATCTACCAGACCTACGAGGTAGAACATCTTCCTCGACAGTTTCTCCCACTCCTTCCACGGAGGACGTTTCCGGAATTGCTTCCGTTGCGCCACTCGGAATCTCGAGTTCAGGATCAACGATTTCATCGAGGTCTACCTTCCTCCCACTTACTCCTTTCGCGAGAAACTCCTTCTCTAGAAAGGTACCGGTCTTCGCGACAAAAGTTTTGCCCTCAGCTTGGTTGTAGAAGGTGTACCCAACGGTTTCCCGCGGATATCCTACAAAGACGACTTTCTCCGACTTTGGTTCGAGTTTGTCGGGCTGCAGTTTCTTAACGTACGCCTCACAACCCCAAACCTTCAGAAACGATAACTTAGGCTTGTGGCCACACCATAATTTCATACGGCGTCGTTTCTACGGACTTGGACGGAGCCCTATTTAAAATGAATGCGGCTGTTTCTAACGCATAACCCCAGAAGGACACTGGCAGATCGGTAAGAGACATCATAGATCGGACACTACCCAGTAGAGTACGATTACGTCGCTCGGACACACCGTTACGCTGCGGCGTTCCGGCGGGCGTAAGTTGGGGCACTATGCCACAACTCTTCATATATGCGCCAAACTCAAAACTCAAGTACTCTCCACCGCGATCGGACCGGAGATGCTTGATTTTTCTATTAAGCTGATTCTCAACTTCACTCTGGAATTCTTTGAACTTTTCAAACGTTTCAGACTTGTGTTTCATCAAATAGATATAACCGTATCTACTCAAGTCATCAGTGAAGGTGACGAAGTAACGATAACCATTGCGTGTCGAAACGCTCATTGGTCCACATACGTCTGTATGTATGATCCCCAACAAATCCGACGCCCGTTCAACGAAACCTTTGAACGGTGTCCTGGTCATTTTGCCCATGAGGCATGGTTCACATGTATCGAGGGATCCGAAATCCAACGAGTCCAAGAGTCCATCGGAGTGGAGTCGCTTCATGCGCTTTACACCAATATGACCAAGACGGCAATGCCACAAAAACATGGCGGTATCGTCACTACACTTAATTCGTTTGGCCTCTATGTTATGGATGTGAGTACTACGATCGAGATTCAACAAGAATAAACCATTACTCTCGGGAGCATCTACATAAAAGATATCATTCATATAAATAGCACAATTGCTTGACACTGATTTAAATGAATAACCGTCTTGTAACAGGCAAGACCCACTTATAATGTTTACACTCAAGGATGGCACAAAATAACATTTATTTTAAACCAAAACTAATCCCGATGGTAGATGCAGAGGGAGCGTGCCGACAGCCACCACATCGACTCTCGATCCGTTGCCGACGCGCATCGTCACCTCATCCTTCGCCAGCCGCCTTCTATTCCGTAACTCCTCCTGAGAGTTACATATATGAGCAACAGAACCAGTATCAAATACCCACGTATTGCTCCGGGCGGATGTAAGGTACACATCTATAACATGTATATCAAATATACCTTGCTCTTTGTCGACCGTCTTGCCAGACTTCCTGTCCTCCAGATACTTGGGGCAGTTGCGCTTAGGTGATCCGATGGTCACCTCCATCTTCTTCAGCTTGATTTCTAATTCGGCCACTTCGAGCATCTTCAGGATTTCCGACAGGGGTTTTGACGTTCCTTTCATGCCGTAGTCCACTATGGCGTTCTTATAGCTAGGGGGCAGAGAAATCAGCGCCCTATCAATCACCAACTCTTCTGGGATCACACTTCCCAGATCACTAAGAAGTCGAGCGCAGCCAAACAACTTGGCCAAGTGCTCACTGATATTGCCGTGCTCTTCCATCTGGGCTGAGAAGAAAAGCACAGTTGCCTCGTACGTCTCAGCCTTGACTTGTCGTGCAAAAACAACCATGAGTTCAGTGATTATTTCATAAGCACCCTTGTTCATGAAGCGGTTTTGCAGGTCAGCCTCCATGGCAAAGAGCATGCCACTCTGGACATAAGAAGAAATCTCCGCCTTTACCCCATGGACAATCCTTTCGATTTCCGGGGCAGTGCTTGGAAGATCACCTAAGGGGGTATCAAGGATGTAGGCCACCTTGTGGGTTTCAAGGATGGACTTCAGATCGCGGAACCAGGACACGAAGTTAGACCCATCGGTCTTAAGCTTCTCTTTCTCAATGAACAGGTTCAGGTTAAAGGAGGGGTGAGATATCTACAATGGAATTTGCAACAACATAAGACTTTGTTCATAATAATTTTGAGTTATAGTATTTTAGAAAATAACTAACATAACTCCCACTCAAACGAACATCCCTCCTGGTCGTTTAAGCGATTACACGACCCCCATCCATTGCACCACCCCTCATCATCAAAGCCGGCGGCACAACTTCAAGAGTAGATAAAATCGTCCGCCACACCAATTTTGTGACTCGTGCTCGACCTTTCGGTCTTCCTGTTCCGAGGCCATACCTCTGAGTATGCTAGGCTCGCCACCAAAGACCTCCACGCTGACGCTTGTGCAACATGGCTTACACCCACCGTATGCGAACGAAGATATGTATGACACCCGATCATCACGGCCTGCCTCATAACATAGAACTTTATTGGTGGTGCGCGTTGGAGGGAGAACACTAGTGGTATTTTGAAGGGATCATCTTATTCAGCTACCGCCGTGTAACACACAATCACACAAAAATAAGATGCACACAAAACATCAAATGTAATGCAATGTGATACAGTCCATCGCGCCATGGTCTTCTTGGCGCCCGCAGTTTATAAACAATTTAATAAACCTACCTTGACCATATCACATAGCCCCTGCAAAATAAAGTTAGACGCTTCTACTTTATCTTTTGCATATTTTACGTGGCTTGGGGCTTTCGTAAATAGAACCGCTTCATACCTACGAATCTTATGACCACAACAACGATCCAATAATTGCATGTTTAAGCATCCCTTTCGGGCCCTCCATTGAAAATGCGAAGACCAACTAAAGAGAGAGAAACTGTCACCCGCCAGCCACATATACGGTACGCGTAAAGTCGGTCCAGGCCGCTTCATCAACTCAATGCCGCTGGAATATACAAGTGCACGCTAGAGGGTAGCAAATAACAGGAACGGTGCCCCCGTGCAGAGCACCGGTTCTAACGGCGTACATCTATATCTACGATAGATCGGCTCTGATACCACTGAAGGGGATCGTGTGCAGAAAACAAAAAATTTCCTACCGACGATATCCTAAAAGCATGCCAAGATCTATTCTATGCAGATATAGTAGTACGAACGGAGATCGGAATACATACCCTTGTAGACCGAAAGCGGGGATTACGTTCCCGCACAAACGTTGTCGATGAAGACCGACGTAGCCGACCTCAAGGTCGTGTAGAGGAAGCAGGCCTCCGAGTACCGCTAGCGCAGCACCTTGCAGGGAGTCGCACACGTACGGTGGAGACGACGCCTCCGAAGCTCCAGTCCAGGACGAGCAGCGGAAGACTTGGACCGGAACACCAGCAGCGCGGCAGCGGGCTGTGGTGGAGGAGATCCCCGACTCCTCTGGCTCGGCGCGGCTCCGACTTGGGAACCACGAGATCGAGAGAGGAATCGGGAATTAATTGGTGAATTAAAAGGCTGGGGGTGCCCCTTCTTATATAGGCTCCCAAGGGGAGCCTACCTTGCCAGCCAGGCAATGTGGGACTATCCCCACATAGCCTGGTTCGGCCAAGGGGGTGCGCCGGCCCCCTGGTGGGCCCCTTGTGGCCCACCTAGGCCGGCCCCTAGGCTCCCACCGAATTCCCAAGGGGGTTCCCCCCCTCTTGGGCCTTCTTTCGTCCGGAAGGCCCATTTAGGGAAATCTGCCTTAATAAATTTGAAAATAAATATATAAAATCATATTTGCATATTAATAACACTAATTAATATCAAACATAATATATATAATTTTTCCTAGCTCCGAAAACTCTTTCGGCGCTGCCCGATCTCCATCGGACCTCTCCCGGGACGCTCCCGGAGATCTCCTTTCTTTCCGGTTGTCTTGTCGAAACCCCTTAAGTGTGTTACCCTAGCGGTTCGATATAATATCAGGTATGATCAAGACTCCTCAATGATCAACGACTAACCCGTATGCCTGGACCCCATGAATTAATCCCTGAGATATAACGAATGACTTTCATCTATCGAACCTGAACGTAAAGTCTTAGACCTTTTGCCATAGCGATACTTAGCATGTCCGAGCGTCGTTCCATAGATATCTCCATACCTAATCCCGACCTCGTTACCGACGACGCTATCTTCTACTCGTTCATGATCTCATGTCTCCGTGACCTAGTCACATGCTTGCAAGCTCATTAGACATGATCTCACCGAGTGGGCCCGAGAGTATCTATCCTGCTATGCGGACTGGCAAATCCTGCTCTTGACCCCTCGTCTCAATACTCCTTTCCAATACCCAAAAGTATCACCGTTATTGTCATACTAAATAAGATGCGACGTTTGGTGCAATCAAAGTATCTTCCGGAAATATCAATAAGAGTTGATCTCACGGTCAAAGGTGTAACGACCATGTTCTCCAAATCTGGGTATGTCCATCACATCACTCCCCAGCGATATGACTCTCATTGCCGACCGGCGCCATGCCCCATGACCGGGAAACCTCGATCATCAATCGCGCAACGAAACTAGTCTTAGTAGAGGCTACTAGGGACCTGGTTGTTTACGTATCACACCCGCATCAATGTTTCCGCTTAATACGGTTCTAGCATGACACAAAAACCTATTATGAACAAACGAGATATGATAAAGAATACACTTTATTAATTGTCTCTAGGGCATATCTCCTTCAGCCGCCCCGGCCTCCAGATCACCGGGCCACCAGCCATCGCCAGGAGCCTCGCGCCGAAGCCGCACGAAGCCTCCACGCCGCCCAGATGCAGCCATCCACCGGCAAGCCCCACCAGGCCCGCCCAACGCCGCATCGCGCGTCGCCGTCGCAGCCCCCGACGCTCCCGACCGGGCCCCGAAGCCCGCGCCGCCGCGCCGACGACGAACCTGGCCTGCCGCCCTCACGGCCAGGCGCAGCCCGTCCCCACCAGATCCGGACGCCGGAGGCCCGGATCCGCCACCACGCCGAGCCCCGACGTCTCCAGAGCCGCCGCTCCGGCCACCCGCGCCGGCGAACTCGCCCGACTCGGCCCAGACGAGCCGCGCGCGAGAGACGGAGAGGGACCACCCCCGCCCACCAGATGTGTGGCGGCGGGGAGGCCGCCACTGTCGCGGCACGAGGGCCGGCGACAGCAGCGGCGGGGGCGCGCACAGGGGAGGGCTCGGCGGCGGCGCGTCGTTCGCCCCGGTGTCGCCTGGGCGCGACACGGGAGCGAGTCGTATTCGTACCGATGTTTTACTTTAGATAGATCATGTTCTAAGCTCGGGAAATTAATCCAACTCATTGACCACCAATTCATGTTATCAAGGAATCCGGGAACATAACCCAGTCTGGCTAACTTAATGAAATTTAGTTAATGCGTGCTTGAAACTACTCTTAGTGAATTTGGACAATATCTATAAATTAACTACTTTGGCCAACTGAAACTTGTATATTCATGTTAAAAAATGTATGTCAAACATCCCCCCACCCCTCCCTGCCACACACACTCGTGATTATAGCTAGTTAAATAATGATAGATGGTTTGCACTCCGCCTTACCTAAGTCATTCGACATTACGTGGGTGTGCCGAACAGAGTGCATGCGGAGCGTGTTGATCATACATACGCCTTGACTCATTCAGTGTTTGCTCCATTGTTTGCTGATTGGTCTGTATGCGGGTGACACAATTCTGTTTCACTCTCGCTTCGGATATTCTTTAAGTTCCTCAGATCCTACAGGGGAGTGCCTCAAATATTAAACTATGTATGTACCTATTATATTGTTATCTATCTATATCTATCTATCTATCTATCTATCTATCTATCTATCTATCTATCTATCTATCTATCTATCTATCTATCTATCAATCATGTATGAGGGATTGTTGACATTTTTGAATAGCAAATAGTCGACCTTAGTTTATATTAACAATTGCACACAACATATCAATATAATCTAACCCCGTAACAACAAACCAAGAAATTCAGCGGTGACAAATTTAGCATGGCGGCTAGCCTCCCACGTGCTATATTCAATGTTTTACCTGATATATTTTCGATACTAAATTTTATGCATAACTTTATATTTGAGAAACTAACATAAGCAAGTGTATACAAACACATTTCAATAAATATGATAACAGAATTTTGCATGCGCAATAGTAGAACTCTTATTTTATGTTTGTCGGTAATTATGATAAGCAATGTTATTTCACTAACAAGTATAAATCATCAACATAATACCGACTTACTACTAATAGTGCAACTTGTAAGACACAATTTTCCAAGTAAAAAAAAGTCATGTTAATTGTTCAATTTATATTTTGGAGTATATATTTTCTACGTAAGCATGCAGTACATACCACTGTCAACATAGTTGCTAGGCTGTATGAATTAAAATATCATGCAAAATATCTAACCGTACTAAAAATAAAGATGACCATCCACAAAATATATATACGCTATGCATTCATCATTTGTAATCACATCAATGAACCGTGTGTTTTTTCATATTTTTTCACAATTCAAATAATTTTTATCTTGTTAACAACAATGTGCTACAAGGAAAAAAAAATGTTTGCACAACTGAGAAATATTTTCAATGATATATATTACAACTTTATAACAGAAAATAATAAAAGATATTGCTAACTTAGTATACAACATATATATGTGTAAAACCATAATATGGTAAAGAGAGTAACAAGTATCAAATTTTAGTGTAATTATATTTATTTAACTTGTTATGGGTCCAAAAATTAATTGTAATTGCTCTGAATATGTATGATCTCGCCGATATGTACCCCGAGCAAGTTTATACATGTGCACGCCGTGAGCGACATGACCAAGGGAAGAATGATGCTCTATAAATAAAAATAAAAGATAGGGTCACATCGATGTAACGCTTTGGCTAAAATGAGAAGGTTAGAAAGCTGCTGCCTACAAATCGCATTCCAAAAGTCAGTTTCCCCGCTCGCACCGGGGAGCAAGATGGTGGTGAACAAGGAAGAGTTCTCAACAAAAATGATGAGAAGGTTTCGTTAAATTATTTTATGTGTTAGTATATAAGTCGACAGTTTCTCGCTATACACATTAATCAAGGTTCACAGTGCAAGGAAACGTGCCAGAAATTTGAGTTCTTTTTTTTTCTTATGGTTTCTAGAACCCATAAGCTATTCTAGAAGCTGAAAAAATTGATCCTTATATGGAGAACATACATCAATGTGAATACATTTGGATGTAACGTATATACAAGTCACTCGTCCACAACTACAATGTTACAATAATGCATTATTGTACTAAGAAAACTGAAATACTCTAGTGATTCATTGATGATACTTCATTTTTTTCTTGGACCTAGCAAAATCAGCATGGACTTGGCAGATTGACAACTTCCAGAAAATCCAGCGACATCACAACAAGCTCTAAGATCCAAATCGGCGTCTTCTTTCTATGAAAATAAATCACACATTCGATCAAGTCGTGTAGTTATGTGATTTTACCAATCAACCAGTTACCACATATTGAAACTAGCGGCCAAGTATTTACTCGTTCAGGCCATAGATCACATATTAATCAAGGAAAGGAAAAGATCACATTCAGAAGTGTATGGAAAAGGCTCCAGGCTATTCTCTTTTGCGTGTGAACATGACCAAAATCTCTCTCCAGGGCCGGTCCTGAGATTCTGAAAGCGCGGGGCGAAACTAAAATTTGTGACTCCTAATATAAACATTATAATAATAATAAATGTATGTAATAAAAAATATGTTGTCTATATCTTGCAAATACATTTATAAGCAGTATACGTATCAAATAGATTTTTTTCTAACGTATACACAGGTAATATATAGTATAGTATATAAGTTAGGCCCCCAAGATTTTTGTTGCCCCGGGCGACGCACACCCTGCCCTGTCTCTCTCCGCTCACTCGCATCATTATGGTACGTTCTTCCGTCGCGCCCATCTAACTATTGTCCTATTAATTCCTGTTGTCTAGCTATGTGGCACAACCTCTTAGAGCCTCTTAGAATTGTACGGATTTAAAAAAAACTAGGCAACCTAGCGCGGCAATGCCGCACCCGTGAAGTAAATAATATTTGTATTTGACAATTTTGATATTTCAAGATTTTGTACGATTGAAATTTGCACAGGCTTAATAAATAAGGTGTAAACTCGGTATTGTGTATATTTTAGAATCATGTACGTTTGAAAATAAATGGAATTTTAAAAACATGCGTCCAAAAATTGTTTAGTTCGCAGAAATTATTTAGGGTGGTGTGTTTTTCAGATTCAAATGTATTTTATGATCGAAAAAAGCAGTATGTTTGAAAGTTATTTGAAATTCTTAAATATGTGTGTGTCGTTAGAAGGAGAAATAGTATGGCCTATAATGTTATAATAAGTTTATATTTCTGCCTGAATATTTTAATTTAATCTTGTAATCAGATGGAATACAATATATGAACATTTATGAATTGAAATCTATAGTTTTAGGAAATGAATTTGAATTAATAACGGAACTGCACGTACGTACAATTGTGATTTTATAGCACTAATAGACTAAAAAAAATAGGACCACATTTATTGAAATGTTTTGACGATTCAGAAACTGGTCCAGTTAAAACGAATATAAATTGGTCTATTCAATGTAAAAAACTGTATCATCTATTTTTTATTTGTTTGAATTGTGTAAACATGCATGAAAATGTGTTGTTCGCAAAAATATATTTTTCCTTCAATTTTTGGTGTTTTGCTTTTCTATTTTTCTAACGTGAAAACTATATCATTCATTTCAATTTTTTTGAATTGTGTGAACACGCATGCAAATGTGTTGGTTATAAATAGGTCTAATCAACGTAAGAAACGATATCATCTATTCTATTTTTTTTGAATTGTGTAAACATGCATGTGAATATGTTGTATGCGAAGATATATTTTTCCTTCCTTTTTTGGTGTCTTGTTTTTCTAGTTTTGTAACGTAAAAACTATATCATTTATTTTATTTTTTTGAATTATGTGGACATGCATGCAAATGTGTTGGCTGCAAAGATATATTTTTTTCTTCAAATTTGGATATTTTTTTCGTATTTTTTTGAGGTATGGATTTGAAGATATGGTTTTTTTGAATTTTGAATTTTTCATCTATTCAAACTTTTTTGAATTGTGTAAACATGCATGTGAATATGTTGTATGCGAAGATATATTTTTCCTTCATTTTTTGGTGTCATGTTTTTCTAGTTTTGTAACGTAAAAACTATATCATTTATTTTATTTTTTTGAATTATGTGAACATGCATGCAAATGTGTTGGCTGCAAAGATATATTTTTTCTTCAAATTTGGATATTTTTTCGTATTTTTTTGAGGTATGGATTTGAAGATATGAATTTTTTGAATTTGAAGTTTTTCTGTGACTGGGAACACCCGACAGGAGGGACCCACGCGTCAGCCGCACGGGGTGACGTCAGCCCTTGACGTCACCGGCGGCGGACGCGGGCGGCGCGGCCGAGCTCCCAGCGCGCGACGGCGCGAGCGCCGGCGTTCGAGATCGCGCGGATCTGCAAGAGGAGAAGGAGGGGAACCCAACGGGCGGCGCGGCGAGCCGTTTGGTCGCTGGAGTCGCCGGCGACGACCACTTCTTGCGGCGGCGGAGATGTAACACGGCGGCGGCGAGCCCTGGCGGTTTGCCGGCGACTGCGAGCGTCCGGACACGAATCCGCCGGTGAGGAGGTAGCGGACACCGCGGCGGACATCCCCATGTCGCTGGATTTGAGGTAGGAGGCGTGTGCCGGCGGCGGCGCGCGGCGGCAGCGGCGGCGACCTCCGTGTCACGGGAGAGAAGAGGAAGGGAGGGGAGAATGTGGCGGTTCTTTTGCAGAAAAGCATCCGAACTATTTTTGGATTTGCGTTTTGGTCCTCTACAGTTCTGGGATAAGGACCGCGGGTTACGGTTCGAATTGTCCAGTGGTTTTCTTGCAAACAACCACGGTGACCGGTGGGAACCGGCCAGACCGGATGGTGACCGAGCGACGTGTCACGCTCTGATTGGTGCGGAAGGCGTAGCTACAGTAACTCTCGTTTTGGGGCTGTTTGGAGCGGATCTCGGCCGTCCGACGCGCCGATCGGACGGCCAGAACAAAAAGAGCGACGTGGAAGGCAAATCAGAACGTGAAAACAACGCCCTTTTATATATAGGGTTATATTCATAGGATTTAATCTTTAGGATTTTTTTGTATAAATTGTTTATAGGAATGTTGCTACCAAAATCTTATGGATTGGATTCGCATGACTCAATTCCATAGGAATTTAAACATCTACCCAAACCTCTAAGGATCGAGATACTTTTGCTGTATTTTTTCTAGATTTTATCCAAACGACTATTCCCTAGTTTTTCTGTATTTTATATTGATGGGATTCCTTTTTTTTCTTTTCTATTCCTATGTTTTTAAACCCTGTGATACCCTTAATTTCAAGTCACTGTGGCACACGAACCTCAGGAATCTGGTTAATCTGGCCTTCCTTGTTGCCCACACAGAGCCGTGCATTATATTTGCCGGCTGGCCGGATCCGATTCCACGATCGCATTGCTCTAACCGTAACCGTAGGCTTTTGCTAGTGTTTGTGCGATCGTTATGGCTTGTGACCCAATCTCACATGGCCCGATCGCCAGCTCGCTTTCATGTGACTGTGTGAGGTATAACAAGATCGATCCTCTGAACAACATTGCTAGACGTACGAAGATGTTAGTTAGTATAAGATATAAGATGTTATATGTGTTGTATATGTTGTTTAACTTTTTGTTAAAATAAATATACACATATATTAAAATATGTCTAGATACATATATTATATGTATACACGTGAATGTAAAAAAAGACTAAAACATATTATATTGTGGAACGGAGCGAGTAGTTGTTATAGGCCAAACTTATTTGTGTTTTTTAAAAACGCAGTACAACACAACCGCTCATATACACGCGCACGCACTCACCCCTATGAACGCACACACGCACACCCGACCCCTATGAGCACCTCCGAGAGACTGAGCCGGCGGACCAGATCTTGAGATTGACGAAGTCACAACAGTCGCCTCCCGCTCAAAAATATTCCGCCTAAATGAGAAACATCAGTGTCAAATCTATGATTTAAATTATGTTGGGATGAGGATATAACCATCCTTCTAACCATATTGCCAAAGGCATGTTCTCAACTTACTTTAACGACAGATAAGTTAACCACTAATATCTTATATGTGGTTAAAATGGTTCGAACACATAGTTTTGGACGCTTCGAGAGCCTACACGTGTGATGTCATCGCTTGACATTAGGCTTTCCGGCAGGGGCGGAGCTAGCAACATGGGTGAACCCTGATGCATGTAAACCCTGATGCACATGCATCAGGGGGCAAGATTATTTTTAGCCTAACTTATATTATAGAAAAGAGATTTTTACATTAGGTCACCAAGTATGGATCAAGGAAATCAGGGTTACTTTTGCTTTAGCTCCACCCCTGTTTCGACGATCATTTGATGGGTTGGAGTGGAGCTTCGACGAGGACGAGGGGCCTATTACTCGGCCCCAAGTGATCACATACAAATGTAAGCAGATTGCACAAGTACACTGTGATAAGTGGGGTTGGATTCTTGGCACCAGATTGCGTACTGCATTGAACAAAGGTGGTAGTGTTTTACTAATATACTGTACAACTCCTAGTACATACATACATTATTACTGTAGTCGTGAATCATCCACCGTCGATGTACAGTCGGAGAGGTACGTCTTTTTTATCACTTGACAGAAAAAACGAAGATCAGTATCTTTCAGCGTGAGGAAATGAAGAAAATAACACTGAACACGGATTTAAAGGGCTGTGTTTGCATTTGTGGCCCATGTGTTCGTGCTGTTATACCGGGGAAATAAGTCCTTATGGGCCCTTTGTAGCAAAAGTTCCTCCTTCTAGCAAAGTGGCCCAACAAGTCTGGCACAGGCCATGTCCCTGTCCGGCCTTGCTTCTGAGGCTGGCTTAAGGAGAGCGTATATAACTGAATCCCAGAAAAAACTTAACCAGTAGTGGTAGGATGTTAACAAAATATATATGTGCAGATATGTTAGAGGACAATTATAGAATCACACACGATAGGATGTATATAAGGATTTTAAGTAGGCGGATATAGTGTTGATATTGTCATACTGGTGTGGCTTATCCGAGCTACTTAATTAGGGTAATTCAATTAATTGGCCTAGTGGGACAACCCAGATAACCAATTGACACTTTGAGCTAATCACTTGTTTGCATCTCTTTATTAAACCCGGGGCTGTCAAACCTAGACAATCAAATGTCAATTGTTGACATGGCCGGATTGACGACCTTCAAAGTTCATCACGGGCACAACCAGATTCTAGCATAGCGGGGGCAAAGAAGACATATATCATAAAATAGATATGTAAATTTTTATAAGTTTACTATAGATATCAAACTGGGATACATCGAAGTTTGCGTGAATTTTGATTTTTGACGGGCAGCACGACTCTTACGCAACGAATTTGGGGTACCGTGAAGGTTGTGCAACGATGTAGGATGATAAATAAAACGTCATATCGTCCATGTGAAGGGGATCGTGTGCATAAAATAAAAAAATTCCTAACAACGATATCATTAAAACATGCCAAGATCTATTCTATGCAGATATAGTAGTACGAACGGAGATCAGAATACATACCCTTGTAGACCGAAAGCGGGTATTACGTTCCCACACGAACGTTGTCGATGAAGACCGACGAAGCCGACCTCAAGGTCGTGTAGAGGAAGCAGAACTCCTAGCACCGCTAGCGCAGCACCTCGCAGGGTGTTACACACGTACGGTGGAGACGACGGTCTCCGAAGCTCCAGTCCAGGACGAGCAAAGAAAGACTTGGACCGGAACAACAACAACGTGACAACATGCTATGGTGGAAGAGACCCCCCTCTCAACTCGGCGCAACTCCGACTAAGTGAATCACGAAATCGAGAGAGAACTGGGGAATTAATTGGTGAATTAAAAGTCCAGGGGTGCCCCTCCATATATAGGCTCCTAGAGGGGAGCCAACTTGCCAGCCAGGCAATGTGGGACTAATCCCACATGCTTGGTTCGGCTATGGCTGGTGCGCCGGCCCCCTGGTGTGCCTCTTGGCCCACCTGGGTCAGCCACTCAAGCCGCCACCGAATTCCCTAGGGAATTTTTCTCCTCTTCGGTCTTCTTTCGACCAGAAGGCCCATTTAGGAAAATTAGGCTAAATAAATTCGAAAATAAATATATAAAATCATATTTAGACACTAATTACACTAATTAATATCAAACATATTATTATATATAATTTATTCTAGCTCCGAAAATTATTTCGTCGCTGCTCGATCTCCATTGGACCTCTCCCGAGACGTTCCCGGTGATTTCTTTCCTTTCCGGTTGTCTTGTCGAAACCCCTTAAGTGTGTTACCCTAGCGGTTCGATATAATAACATGTATGATCGAGACTCCTCTCCGATCAACGACTAACTCGTAGGCCTGGACCCCGTGAATTAATCACTGTGATATAACGAATGACTTTCATCTATCAAAGCTGAACGTAAAGTCTTAAACCTTTTGCCATGGCGATATTTAGCGTGTCCGAGCGTCGATCATAGATATCTCCATATCTAGTTGACCTTGTTACCGACAACGCTATCTTCTACTCGTCTATGATTTCATGTCTCCGTGACCTAGTCACATACTTGCAAGCTCATTAGACATAATCTCACCGAGTGGGACACAGAGTATCTATCCTGCTATGCGGATTGGAAAATCCCGCTCTTGACCACTCGTCTCAACTACTCCTTTCCAATACCCAAAAGTATCACCGTTATTGTCATACTAAATAAGATACGACATTTGGTGCAATCAAAGTATCTTCCAGGAATAACTCTCACGGTCAAAGGCGTAATGACTACGTGAACGGATAGACGTCGCCTAGAGGGGGGGGGGGGGGGGGGGTGAATAGGCGATTTAAAACTTTTTCGAGGAGCCGGAATATCCGGTCCAATAGTGACCCGGAAATTCCGAGTAGCCGGAATATCCGGTCCACGAATGACCAGGAAAATCCGGTATGCTTGATAAAGGCGGAATAAAACTAGAGGTTTACTTTAACAAGCATACAACCTAGATATATAAACTAGGCTCACCTATGTGCACCAACAACTTAATCTAAGCAATACAAGTGACAAGATGATAGCAAGATATATGACTTCAAGCACGAAGGCTATCACAATGTAAAGTGCATAAGTAAAGAGCTCGGGTATAGAAATGACCGAGGCACGTGGAGACGAGGATGTATTCCCGAGTTCCACCCAAAGGTGTACGTCTCATTTAGAGAGGTGTGCGCAACCACAACAGGTTAGCCGCAACGCCACAAAGGCTCACCCTCTTCTCCTGATGAACTCAACCACAAAAGGTTCGAGTTCACCTTCCACTATTGATCTCCTTTGGGGCGGAGATCGAATCCCGTACAACTCTTGAGGCACACACCCACAACTTAATTGGGGGCTCCCAAGTCTTGAGGCACACACCCACAACTGAATTGGGGGCTCTCAAGTGACCACAAAAGGTCTTGACCACAAAAGGTCTTGGCCACAAAAGGCCGGCCACAAAAGGCGTCTAGGGTCCAAAGACCCAAGAGTAACAAGCTCACAAGTAATACCACCACGAATCCTCGTGGAGGGCTCAAACCGATGCAAATGCAATGGCAAGAGCACACGAAGTGCTCAAGTCCTTCACTCTCAAATTCCAACACAACAACAAATGTTTATGGGGGAATAAGAGAGGAAGAACAAAGGAAACCACAAAGGAGTCAAATCCTTCACTCCCAAATCCCACCAAAAGCAACTAATGCTTATGGGGGGATAAGAGAGGAAGAACAAAGAGGAAGAACCACAAAGGAACTCCAAGAACTAGATCCACTAGGTTCCCCTCACTTAGAGGAGAGAAGGATTGGTAGGATTGTAGATCTAGATCTCCTCTCAACTTGCCCTAAAGAATATGGAAGATTCAATGGAGGGATTGAGAGGGAAGTGAGCTTTCCAAGGTCAACAATGGAGTAGGAGAGAGGGAAAAGTCGTGCTGCCTTGGATTAGCTGGGGAAGAAGAAGGGGAGAGGTATTTATACCCCTCCAGGAAATATAGCCGTTGGCTGTTTCGACACTCGGAAATTCCGGTATAAGTGAGACTCGGAAATTCCGGTCATCCGGAAATTCCGGTCTAGAGAGACTCGGAAATTCCGGTCACCCGGAAATTCCGGTCTAAGAGAGCTCGGAAATTCCGGCTGGAGTCAGAAGCAAAACCAAACTTTTCCTTAGCCATTTCTGGAGGACTTTTCTGGGGGCACTCGGAAATTCCGGTAGACGGAAATTTCCGAGCACAATTTCCGACTGGAGTCAGAACCCTTTTTCTTCTTTCCTTAGCCGTTTTCTTGGATGAGCTGGGGAACCGGAAATTCCGGTAGGGCGGAATATCCGGCCCCAATAATCCGAATCAGCAGAACACCGAAACGAAAACTGCTATAACTTTTGCAAATGAACTCCAAATGAGGTGAGACCAATTTTGTTGGAAAGATAGCGACGATGACTACCCAACAAAAAGTCTCGTTACTCCTTTGCCTACAGATGGCGAGCTGTTGAGGCCTGTTTGGCCTTTTGTACGTGCTGGTGAAGTTGCTGATAAATGCCTCCTCGAAATCTAACCAGCAGTCTATGCTGCCAGTTCTCAAGTTGTTCAACCAGATCCGGGCAGGTCCTTCCAACATCTGCGGTACGTATCGTACCGCCCATCGTCTGTTTCCACCGGCTATGCTTACTGCAGTTACATAGTCGGTTAGCCAGTCCTCCGGCTTCTTGCTGCCGTGATAGGTCTTAGCACCCCGGTTGAGCTGAAAATTCCGGACAGGTGGTTCCCGTATGATCCGGGGTCCAAAGCAGGCAGGTCCCGGAGGCCCTTGCTCTTCTACTAGCTCGGATTGGTGAATTCGGTCGAGCCGGAATCTGGCATCTGCCGGATTCAGCTGTCTGGTTCCTATCCGAGATCCCAAAGGGTTTTCGTCGGGCTGGTATCCGAGCTGCTGTAGTCTTGAGTTGCCATCGTTGAACCGGTCTTGTGCCGGGACCACAGCCTGCTGCGGGACAGAGGTGGCCTCCCTTCGCGGGTTTCCCTGAACATGAGGAGGGTCCCGGGGTGGATTACCACGGCTAGCCGGGTTATTGTTTCCTACACCCAGGTTGCCACCTTCACGGGTACTTCCCGCCTGCCCCGAGTTACGCTGCCCGGCTTGCTGGATGCCGGCGAAGGCCGGATCATAGGCCTGTAACTGCTTGTTCTTCCCGGAACCTCGACTCCGGCTCCGGCTCTTGCTCTTGCTTCTGCTCGGATGCGGGGAAGAGGCCTCTCCGTCCGATTTCTGGCTATTGGGTCTAGCTGAGTGCACTTGGGATCCTGCCCCGGGGTTCTTCTTCTTGAAGGCCTGATACTGACGGTTGGCCTCGATCACCAACTCGTTCACCCGCTCCTGCTGCTTGCGTAGAGCCTCACCGGATAACCCTACCAACTCGGCCATGGCGGCTTCGGCAGCCCTAAGAGTTTTCGCCGGTGAGCTGTACACCGGCTTCCCCGCCGAGATCAGGCTTCCCGTGTGACTGGTTGTGGCTCCACCTGCCAGCTCATCATTCACCATTCTTCCTTTCTTGCGCAGATCCGCGATGCGCTTGTCCCGGGAGTCTATCTTAAGGAATCCGTGAGCTGCATTGTACTCCCGGAGACTGGCATTGAGTTCGCGACGGATCTCGGCGATCTCCTGTGCTTCCGCGAGTAGCAACCTCCGCTGCTCCTCCAAATCAGCCGAGGTGATCTGGGTGTCTGCCTCAGCATTTACAGGGACAGCCAACTTGGCCACCAGACCCGAGAGGGGATCTGGGCGACGTCGTGGCTGGGACGGTTGTGGATCGTCATCTCGGGCCGCACCTCTTTCCTGAGGAGGTTTGGCCAAACGGACGTGGCCGCTCCCGGCATCGCCGTCAGCGTCTTGGTACTCCTCCTCGGTTGCCCCGACCATCATCACCGCGACAAAACTCGGGGGGCGACCGGCACGCAGACCCCGAGTAGCGCAGAGCATGGGAGGATCCTCAGCTTCCAGGACCACGTCCGGGTAGCTACAGATAACTTCGGTGGCCACGTACGTGGTGAAACCACCAAAGTCAATGAGGCATCCGTTCACCGGAAAGGGTCTGTTCCGGAAGCATCCTGTGTTGTCGCAGACGAAGTCCATCTCCCCTAGGCTTACGACAAGGCCAAAGAGAACCCGAATGCCGAAATGAACGGGGGAGCCCGTCCGGATGTGTACACCAGCCAACGCCTATGTCTGCCCCATGGTGGGCGCCAACTGTCGTGGTGGTGTCACGGCAGATGCCATAGGATGGCTAATGTGTGGGGCCGATGGACGTTGGTGGATCCGGGGAGGGATAGCGAGCTGAATAGCCCACATGGGGAGGATCCCGGTATAACCGAGATCTCCCAAGAACTAGAAAAAAGAGCAGTACGATATAGGGAAGATCTAACAAACAAGAACAAATGCACGAAGGCACTCAACACACAGACGATATACCCAGGTTCAGGGCCCTCGTGAGGAGCTAACACCCCTACTCCTGCCTTTCCTCTCTATATAATTGTGGTACAAGGGGTACAACTTGCTCTTAGATCTCTCCACGTGAAGAACACAAAGAACTAGATGAACTCAAGGTGTGAAGAAGTAAATGCTCTAGGAGTGAATGCAACTACCGCTTTGGCTCCCAAGTTGGTCTCTCTTCCATAGGAGCAGTTATGGCGCCTTTTATAGAGTTCCGGCCAGGAGGGCCGGAAACCCTAATCCGGCTTGGCCCCACCGGACAGGCCTAGCCGGCATGGCGTCACCGGCTAGTGCGACCTACTCTCCGCGCTATCCGGCGTAGCCCCTTCGTCATCATCCCGGCAAGGACAACAGGCGCCGTCCTGGAACATCATTGTTCCCCTGTCAGAGACAGGACATGTCTTTGCCCATCCCGGATAGCCTTTTTCGGATTGCCGGGCTAGGCACGTCGTGTCCTGTCGTACCGTTGTCGTACTGTTGGGGATATATCAACTAGGGGTATAACCAGCATGGATCAATCCGGCTAGTCCAGTGTGGCCCAAGGGTGGTAAGGCCAAGGCCTGCCGGGCGGCCCAGATAGCTGACGTACAGGGAAGTAGGCGGACGGTCCAAGGAAGGCGGAAGGCCTAAGCCAATCAAGCCATCGAGCCCAAGACGGAAGGCGGCAACTAAGCCGGCTAGGTCTAGGACTCTGTTTACTTGTCGGACAAGTACTTACCTTGTACCCTGGGGTCTGGCCGCCTATATAAGCCGGCCACCAGGGAGCCTTTAGGGCAGACACTTCAATAGGCATCATACCCATTGTAACCTGTTCACGGCTATCGCCTCATAGTGAATTATAGCAGCACGTAGGATCCCGCCACCGCTGTGGGATCCGAAGCTGGGTAAACTCGCCGTGTTCAATCCCGACCTCGACGACACCAACCTTCTTCCCCACAATCCATACGTAGGCTAGCGGACCTCCGTCTCCTATCAAATATGCCGATACCACGACAGTTGGCGCCCACCGTGGGGCATAAGGTTCCTGGCGTCACGTTCCAGGCGGGAACACTTGGCGGCGTGGGCAAGCAGATCGCCGTCGGTCGCATCAGAAGGTATGGCGGCCATAGCTACGTCAACTCGGATGAGTCCTGGCTCCCGGCGGACGACTACCTTATCGGATGCGAAATCGTGCCGATCGGAGGGATCGACGTCTTAATCGGGTACACGCCAGAGGCGTACGGCCTACCGCGTTTCTACAACCCCACCCACCAACCCTTTGACCAAGCAGTCGACCGGCAAGATGGATCTGAATCCGCTTTCTCCCAGGAGTCGGCGGAATCTGACTACCACTTCGTCGGAGTTGTCGGACTGGGATCCGACTCCCAGCCGGAAAACAACGATCCTGAGTCAATCCTCCCTGCTCTACAGGAGGATGCGATGTCAGATGCCGGATCCAGATCTACCGTTCAAGTCAACGTAGACTCTGACTCCGATGATGATGCTAGTCTCTTCGAAGAGAAGATCAAAACCCGCTTTTCCAGTGGAAATCCGGCTCCCTCAGAGGGTACAGCGGATACAGACATGCCTGACAAGCTGGCTATGATGGTTGTTGTCGGTCACGAGACAACCCCAGTCACTTCGGAGGCGCAAAACAAGCCGGCGGAAGAAGCCGGCGACACCACTGCCGGCCAACTTATCGAAAGTTCCGACAAGGTGCGCGCGAAGAAGAAAGCTGGCCTCGAGAAAGGCGGCAGCAGCAAACCCACGGATTTGCTCTCCGTCATCAAAGAAGTAGACGAGATCATGAACACTCCGGTGAACAAAGATACCCCACTCGACGCGGTGGAAGAGCTTAGGCTTAACATGCTTAAGCACTCTGACTTCCTGAGAAAAAGAGAGGAGCACGTTGAGAGCCTTGCGAAGAAGATCGAGAAAGAGCAGGAGAAGATGTCGGCCAAAACAAGCCGGCAACTCTTCGAGGAGAAAAGGTCATCAAAAAACCGCCGTGGAAAAGAGCCGCCTGCGCAAGCAACAACAGCAGCTCAAGATCTAGGGTTCGACTGGCGCACGGCACCACAGCGCGTGGACAGAAGGGGGGATGTTGTCTTCTGCACCCCGGTGCTCAACGCGGCCGCCGCGCTAGATACCCTAGACGACAACACCTACACGGCGGAAGAAAAGTTGGCCAACGCAAGACACTTCGTAAGCAAGGCCCTAGAACAACAAGCTCGCGCTGATTCCTACGGCCATATGGCGGATGCTCGCGGGGGAGACCTAGAGTCTAAGTCGGGAAAGTGCAAAGTCGCACCCGGCGCCGACCCCGATGGCCCGTCTGGCTCCAGTAGCCATGGCGACAAAAGGAAGGCAACGCCACCTCCAAAAAAGACGCCACCGCCAAAGCCAAGGCGGGACAAGAACTCAAGAACAGGAAGCAGAGGAGACCTGCCACCTCCACCCCAGCCAAGACGCGACAATGGCGGTAGCCGGAGCAACAGGCAGCCGCCTAGAAAAGATGCCGGCAACGACCCTCCGAGGAGAGGCCGCAGCCGGTCTCCGCAGCGCAGCACTGGCAGCAAGAAGAGAGAGGAGGTAGAAGGGCCCAGGCGCAGCATAAGCCGGGCAGCGCAGGACGAGCCGGACGCAAACAGAGGCGCACGGCAGCTCGAGCCAAAAGACGCACGACACCGCCTACAAGACATAGCAAGAGGAAAGGAGCCGCTATACTATGGACCAAAGTGCTTCGGTGACGCCATCCGCAGAGAGCCGTTCCCCAAGGACATGACATCAGTGTCAAAAAATTGTTCTAGGTACAACGGCCTCGTTAAGCCGGACTCATGGCTATCCGACTACGCCATGGCCATAGAGATTGCCGGCGGGAGCAACCATATTGCCGTCCGCTACTTACCTCTCATGTTGGAAGGCACGGCAAGAGCTTGGATCGACAACCTTCCTGAAAAGTCCATCCATAGCTGGTACGACATGGAAAAGGTTTTTCTCCCAGCACTTCCAAGGAACATACAAGCGCCCAAATACCTACACGGATTTGCAGCGCTGTATCCAAAAGCCGGACGAAACCATGACCGATTTTGTCAGCCGTTGGATATCCGAAAAGGCCAACTGTCATGGTGTTTCAGACGCACAGGCTATCCACGCCTTCTACACGGGCCTACAGAAGAAGTCCTTGCTCCGTCATAGGCTCGTCCGCGAGCAAATCACGGACCTTGGTGAGATGCTCAACCTGGCCGCCCAGTACGCGGCAGCGGATGACGACGCCCGGGACGATGACCCAGACGTCAACATCATACCAAAGCGGAACAACAAGCGCAAGCAGGCGGCGGATGACAAAGCCGGGCCCTCCAATGAGGTAGCCGCAGCATTCCAAGTGAACGCCGGCAAAAAGAAGTGGAAGAATAAGAAAGATAGTCGCGAAGCCGGCTCAGGGCCTAAGGCGGCGCGAATCACTTATGAACAGGCAAAACTTTTGCCATGTCCCATCCACGCCTCATTGGGCAAGGTCAACCATATGCTTGGCGAGTGTCGTTTCATGGACGACTTCAAAAAGGATCCCACAGTCGGCTGGAAGTCAAAGAAGTCAAAGAAGAACGACAAGAAAGACAGCAAGGAGGATGAGGACGACGACGACATGTCTATCTCAAGCGAAGATGACGCAGCCGCCAAGAAAAAGAAGCCATATCCGAAGGTCAAAGAATCTCTTGTGTGCTTTGTCGGCACGCCTTCGGCTAAGGCGGATAAGGCGGAAATGCGCGAACTCAACGCGACAATGCCGGACGTCTCTCAATACTTGAACTGGTCTGAGGCAACAATCACTTGGGACCGGTCCGACCACCCTGATCACGTCCCTCACCCAGGCAAGTACGCCCTTGTCGTCGATCCCATTGTCGACAACTTCAGACTCACAAAGGTACTTATGGATGGCGGCAGCAGCCTCAACATCCTGTACTATGACACACTAAGCCGCATGAACCTATCAGAGGGTCAGTTGGACCACAGCAACCTCACCTTTCATGGCATAGTGCCCGGCAGGCAAGCAAAGTCAATGGGAAGCATCAGGCTGAAGGTAACTTTCGGGCCAAAAGAGAACTACCGCTCAGAGTTCCTTAGGTTTGAAGTTGTCCCCTTCAAAAGCGCCTATCATGCAATCTTCGGACGACCGGCTTTCGCCAAGTTCATGGCAAGGCCGTGCTACATATACAGCAAGCTTAAAATGCCGGGGGAAAACGGAACCATCACGATTTCCGGCAACTTCAAGAAAGCCAAGGAGTGCGAGCGTGGCATGGCCGCCTTCGCAGAAGCCGTCATCCACAAGGAAGAACTCGCGCTGCTCGGGGCGGATTCAGACAACTCCATGCCAAAGCCAAAGATGGATGTCAAGAAGACCTTCGAAGCGTCAGAAGACACCAAAAAGGCGGACCTCATCCCAGGTGACAAGTCTAAGCAAGTTGTCATCGGCTCCAACCTTGACAGCAAATAGGAAGGCGCGCTCGTCGAGTTCCTCCGTGAGAATCGTGACATCTTTGCATGGTCGCCTTCCGACATGCCTGGTGTACCGAGGGAACTTGCCGAGCACTCGCTCAACGTCATAAAAGAATCCAAGCCGGTGAAGCAAGCAACAAGACACTTTGGAGATGAGAGACGCAAGGCTATAGGAAAGGAGATAAATAGGCTGAAGGCCGCCAATTTCATAAAAGAAGTTGTACACACCGATTGGGTGGCAAATCCTGTACTTGTCCCAAAGAAGAATAAAGAGCTGAGGATGTGTATTGACTATACCGGTGTTAACAAGTGCTGCCCAAAGGATCCCTTTGCGCTGCCTAGAATTGACCAAGTCGTAGACTCCACAACAGGCTCCGAGCTGCTTTGTTTTCTGGACGCCTACTCAGGATACCACCAAATCAAGATGAGAGAGTCAGATCAGCTGAAAACATCTTTCACAACTCCGTATGGGACTTTCTGCTACATTACAATGCCTTTCGGTCTGAAGAACGCAGGGGCAACATACCAGCGCTGTATGCAAAATTGCCTGCACGAACAGATCGGCCGCAATGTTCACGTCTATGTAGACGACATCGCGGTGATGTAAAAAAAGAAGGCAGATCTCCTAGAGGACTTGGAAGAAACTTTTCAGAATCTCCGGAGGTATCAAATGAAGCTCAATCCCGCCAAGTGCGTTTTCGGCGTCCCAGCCGGCAAACTCCTTGGATTCATCGTCTCAGAACGAGGGATTGAGGTTAACCCGGAGAAGATCAAGGCCATCCAAAATATATCCAGACCTACTTGTCTGAAGGACGTGCAGCGCCTAGCCGGATCGGCGGCAGCCGTCAGTGTCGGGGGGCTGCCCCCCGGGTATGGGTAGATCCCGGTATAATTCAATAAGGTGCCAACAGTACCTGACCTTTGGCGAGAGCGAGGGACACCTCCTGCTGTACTGAAAGGGCAGCTTGACCCTTGAGCGCTGGTAGAGGACAGAGTGCCTCCTGGCAGGCGCAAGGGTCAGGTCTTGCAGCTATAAATAGACACCCCCGGCCCTCACAATCGCAGCACAAGCGTGTGCGGGTGGTTCCTCTAAGAACTAGCTTCTCGAAGATGTCTTTGCTGATAGGCTAAGACATCTTCGGGAGGTTAGGCCTAGATTTACTCATCCTGAGAAGAGCTCGGACACCTCCGGAAAGGATCCCGGATCTAGGACTCCGAGGAGACTCCCGGATGGAGATATACTCGGCTTTACCGGATAGGTAGTCCGGGTAAGTACTAACCGGAATATATGTGTCGATCTTGACCTTATGCAGAAGAGGCTCATAGTGGCAAGCGAGGAGGTATCCGGCGAGAGGGCTCCCGGTAGGCCGTCAACGGTCCGTAGCAGGCTTTCCCGTCTGTCGCGGGGGGAGGTACCATTCCGCCTGACAAGGAAGTATGGTCACCTCACGCCTGACACGGGAGCGCGTCAGCCGGTACGATCGTGGTACGACAAGACCTGACATGCCTAGCCCGGCAATCCGGAAAAGGCTATCCGGGATGGGCAAAGACATGTCTTGTCTCTGACAGGGGGACAATGATGATGCAGGACGGCGCCTGCCGTCCTTGTCGAGATGATGACGAAGGGACTACACCGGATAGCCCGGCGACTAGGTCGCACTAGCCGGTGACGGCATGCCGGCTAGGCATGTCCGGTGGGGCCAAGCCAGTTTAGGGTTTCCGGCCCTCCTGGCCGGAGCTCTATAAAAGGCGCCATAACTGCTCCTGAGAGGGAGAGACCAACTTGAGAGCCAAAGCTATAGTCGCATTTACTCTTAAAGCAGTTACTCCTTCTCACCTTGAGTTCGTCTAGTTCTTTGTACTCCTCCCTTTGAGAGATCTTGTAGCAAAGTTGTAGCTTTTGGACCACAAATATATAGAGAGGAAAGGCAGGAGTAGGGGTGTTACCTCCTCACGAGGGCCCTGAACCTGGGTATATCGTGTGTTGTGTGCCTTCGTGCATTTGTTCTTGTTTGTTAGATCTTCCCCCTCGTTCTTTGTTCTTGTTTCGTGTTCCTGGGAGATCTCGGTTTTACCGGGATCCTCCCCGTGTGAGCTCTTCAGCTCGCTATCCCTCCCCGGATCCACCAACGTCCATCGGCCCCACAAATTAGCCATCCTATGGCATCTGCCGTGACAGCACCACGACAGTTGGCGCCCACCGTGGGGCCGACAGAGGCGTTGGCTGGTGTACACATCCGGACGGGCTCCCCCGTTCGTTTCGACGTTCGGGTTCTCTCTGGCCTGGTCGTAAGGCTAGGCGAGATGGACTTCGTCTGCGACAATGCAGGTTGCTTCCGGAACAGACCGTTTCCGGTGAACGGATGTCTCATTGAGTTCGGTGGTTTTACCACCTACGTCGCCACAGAGGTTGTCTGTAGCTACCCGGACGTGGTCCTGGAAGCTGAGGACCCTCCCATGCTCTGCGCAGCTCGGGGTCTGCGTGCCGGTCGCTCCCCGAGTTCCGTCGCAGTGATGATGACGATAGAAGGCAGCCAATAGCGGGACCCGAGGTCCGGCGCTTCTTCTTCCTCGTCGCCGGGGGCGCTCGTCGCCGCCGTCACCGCGGTGGTTGGTGGAGGAGCGTGAAGGCCCGCCGCTGGTGCGCGCGCAGTAGAAACCCGAGGGGGGACGACGGAGGCATTGCCCGCCGTCGCCGCTGTTGTGGGGCGAGTAATGGCGCCGCCCATCGCCGCTGCGAGTGCGGCTTCGGTCGCCGGACCGCTCGACGCCGTCGAGTGAGCTGGACCAGTGGACATCGCCGCGAGAAAAGGTCGCCAGAGGGGAGAAGTTCGCCGGAGCTCGTTCGGAGGCAGGGAGCGAAGAAGTGGAAGAGGCAAGGGCGCGAGGAGAGCAAAGGCTGGGTAAAGAAAATGGACCGTTTGGGCTACCTATTTATAGGGCCAGGCGTTGCTCCCTGTGCAACGGCATTTTTAGTCGGACACGTGTCCAACATCCGTTGCATCCCATGATTGCACGATCTCCACGCCTCCTCTTTTCCCGCAATTTGTGATCGTGGCGAGATTCCCGCTTAGTCTGTTTTCAAACTGTCGTGAAGCCGGCTAGGCGGTAACCGTCAAAAAGACTGCTCGGCAAATATTGCCGGGTAGCCGTCTTTTCCCATGATGGATAATGGCGGCCGCGTGTCAACATCAAGACACGCGTGACTCGTTGATTTTCAGAATGGTTCAAGTCCTGCAGCCGCCAACTTTGGCGGATGAAGAATCAAGGAGAAGCCGGCGCCTGGAGAACTTCAACCTTTCTGGGGGCTAATGTTGGGGATATATCAACTAGGGGTATACCCAGCATGGATCAATCCGGCTAGTCCAGGGTGGCCCAAGGGTGGTAAGGCCAAGGCCTGCCGGGCGGCCCAGATAAGCTGACGTGCAAGGAAGTAGGCGGACGGTCCAAGGAAGGCGGAAGGCCTAAGCCCATCAAGCCACCGAGCCCAAGACGGAAGGCGGCAACTAAGCCGGTTAGGTCTAGGACTCTGTTTACTTGCCGGACAAGTACTTACCTTGTACCCTGGGGTCTGGCCGCCTATATAAGCCGGCCACCAGGGAGCCTTTAGGGCAGGGACAATCTAAAAGGCATCATACCCATTGTAACCTGTTCACGGCTATTTGCCTCATAGTGAATTATAGCAGCACGTAGGATCCCGCCACCGCTGTGGGATCTGAAGCTGGGTAAACTCGCCGTGTTCAATCCCGACCTCGACGACACCAACCTTCTTCCCCACAATCCATACGTAGGCTAGAGGACCCCCGTCTCCTATTAATTATCCCCGCCATGGGAAGGACCGTTTATAGTCACAAAGGCGCTGCTCAATGGTTCCTACTACCTAGCCGACATCCGCGACGAAGACGAAAAGAAAATGCGCAAGAAGGCGGCAGGAAAAAGGGGAACCAAGCGCAAGAGAGGCATTGACGACCCGTTCGAGCAAACAAAACGGCCTTGGAATATTGAGCAGCTACGTCCTTTCTACACTTAGCAATTTATAATTGTAATAAGTTAAATATGGTTATGAAATAAAAGTCTATGGTTCCTCATCTGTGTTGAGATGCATGCCATCTTTTGTCTTTTCTTGCAATCATATTTCCCCTATGTATCTAAGTTACCTATTTTTAAGCTCCGTGCAAAGGTTCAAACTGGTAGATACTTGCAGCTTTCGAGCCAACCCAAAGCAAAAACAAACTTTTTGCGCCGCCTAATTCCTTTACCTCTGATTACTTATATGTGGTTCGCCTAGTAGTATGTCTTTGACACCAACATGTTGGCTTTGGTCTCTGATTCTAAACAAATGGTCTAGCCCTGGTTGTTTCAGCTAAAGTTACCGGCTGAGGTTTTGTCAACATACAAAAAGTCAAGCATATAAGTCAGGATAAAATTAAGGCGGGCCATATAAATAACGACAAAGTAAAGCTTGTCAGTTAGTTCCCGCCTAACAAGGCAACAGAAAAAGTATATACAAATATTACAAAGGTTGCATTGTTTCAGAGGCCGACAAAAGTAAGGCTGGTGGAAGGCAAGGACAAGAAATAGATATGGCTCGGAGGAGCGTCTACATCAGACTTGGGGGCTGACGACTTCAGCCCCAGAACTATCGCTCCCCTCCGCCTCAGCCGCGCCGGCAGCTCCAGCTCCCTCTCCGCCAGGCACAGGATGGCGCCGGTAGAAGATCGAAGTATCCACCATGTCGGCAACTCGCGTGGCGTAGCCGGCAACGCTGTCCAGAACAGCGGCCGGCTCGACCTCGCTACCGTCTTCATATGTTGACGGCATGCCTTCGGTGACAGCTTCAATCTCCGCCTCGGGGTAGTGCGCCATGAACAACCCATGGGCAGTCTTGGCTCCTCCCCGCGCCGCCGACTTCAGCGAGCTTTTGTGCAATTTGGTCGCCTGCTCCAAGATGGCGGGCACGTCGCTGAACTCGGTTGGCTCCTGGCTACCTGACGAAGTGAAGAACTTGGCGGCAAACCGCTTAGACGCCGCCAAAGTCTCGGCGATCAGCTCGCCCAGACGCGCAAGGCGATCCTGGCGGGGACTGACAACCTTGTCATCGCCTAAGCCAGCGGGAACTGCATCAAAAATAAAGCCATAAGTTTGGCCCAGGCTAAAAACAACATGGCAGTATCAAGAAAAGAAGCGAGAAGTTACCAAGGACCGAGTTATGGAAAGCCGACAACTCAATCATATGAGTTGCCAGCGCGTCCTCTGCAGTTTGGGCGCGAGAAGTCTGCTTGGATATCTCTTCCGCAGCCATCTTCTCCGCTTCCGCCAACTTGATGCGTAGGCTTTCCAGCTCACCAGTGAGCTGGCTGGAATCCTGCGCAAACTTGAGTTGCTGGGCCTCCATCTCCTTTTGATGAGCCGCCTTCAACTCCAAGTTGGCGGCCGCCAAGTCTGAGACTTCATTCATAAGAGCTTGCATATCAGTGGACGCCTTCAGGATATCCTGGGCGTGGTCTAGCAGTTCTACAAATATGGATTCGCTAAGCTAAATGATTGACGGAAACATAAGTCAAAAGCATAGTTGGAGAAAGGGATCAACTCTACCTTCATCTTTTTTGCGGGCCGCCTCCAGCTCGGCGATCCGCTTGTCCTTGGCCTCGCACTCCTTCTTCAGGTCGCGATGGCGCCGGTTTATCTCAACTCGCGAGGAGACAAGCTTGACGTTGGCGGACACAAGACCCTGCAACAAAAACCAAAAGCATATAACATATTGTCGAAAAACCACTAAGCCGGCAGTCAAATTTTCTTTTGACCAAGCCATCTAAGTGCTCGGGGGGGAAGACTATGTATATGCCGGAGAAACTTACAGATAGGTCGCCCTCCAAGTCTTCGAAGGCCTGCGAAGCAAAGGCGGCAAAGGCCAAAGTTGACTCCTTGGCCTCCTTAAAGGTAGACCAGGGGTCTCTGACTTTGCCGCCTCCCACAGTCGGAGCTGCCCTCCGAGACCCACCGGCAGTCGTCTCCAGCAACCCCTCATTGGCAGCGCGCGATTGAGCGGCATCATCGGCCGTAGCCTCAGCCAGTAGTACAGGTGTTGTCGGCGCACGATCGGTGGAGGGGATCTTTGGCGGAGCACCCGAAGCCGGGGCTGGAGGTTGGCGCCGAGCGTCAGCGATAAAGCTGCCGGCGTGGGGCGGGGGAGTTGGCGGCACGGTGGCCGGCGAGCCGCCTTGCGGCCGCTTTCCTTTGCCAAGGAGCCTGGTCGGCAACCGGGAAGTTGCGACCCTTTCCCTGTCAAAACAAAAATCAAGCACAAATAAGTCAGCCAATGTTCAAAAGGTTCGCCATCTGGAAAAGGCAAAGTTGAGTACCTTCGGGGGATGTTAATCCCCGCATTCTCGCCAATGTTGGCGAGAGTCGACTCGGTAGCCGACGCAATCCGTTTCTTCCTCTCGGCGTTCACCGTGGAGGAAGCAGCGCCGGATGCCTTGCGCTTCTTCGCCTTCCCGGCTTCCGACTCGTAGAAATCGGGAGCCAGGTCATCCTCCCTCATCTCGGAGAGCTGAAAAAGAAGACATGTTAAAGGAACTCAACCTTAGCCGGCAAAGCCGTCAAACAAAGGGCAGGGCAAAGAAGATATTTACCTCGAGGGGAGGGTTGTCGTGGGTGTGCATGGGCACGCCCTCGGCCGCCTTCACCGACCCCGCCTTGACGAGGCTGCGGAGCCGGAATGCCAGGTCGGCGACCGGCAATATCTCTTCGCTCACGCGAAGAGAGGCTGTGTCAGTAGGCGAATACTGACACATCTTGTGCGGGCTGTACCGCAGGGGGAGGATTTGCCGGCCGAGCCAGCAAATGACGGTGTCGACCCCATCTAGCTGGGGGGGAGCCATCGTCCTCGTGAGGAACTCGATCCGCCTTTGAATAAGGCGGAGTTCCTCCGTCAACTTGGGCACCGCCTCGTCCCAGCATGGGCGAGGCATGGGTGGCGCGTTGACGAATGCCGGAATGCCGATTTGACGGCCCGGCGCTGCCATGTCTTGGCAGTAGAAGAACGTCGAGGTACAGCCCTTGACGGACTCAAGGTACGGTATCTTAGGATACCATTGGCGGCCCTGGCGGCAGTTGAAGGTAATGCTGCCGCAGGTCGCCAGCCCGCCGTCCGGCACCGTCTGTCGCCGGCAACGGAAACAGTATCTAAAGAAGTCTAAACTAGGCCTAATACCTAGATAGCCTTCGAAAAGAGCTGTGAAGCCGGCTAAGACTAATATGCTATTGGGCGCAATATTATGGGGCTGGAGCCCGTAGTGATCTAAAACCTCACTAAAGAAGGCGGAAGGCGGGAGAGCCATTCCCCTGACTAGGTGGGAGGTGAGGATTACCCGTTCTCCGGCTTCCGGAGCCGGAATAATGTCTCCCAAGGCGGACCTCCACCGGCAATCCTCCCGAGTGGGAAGGTAGCCGACTGCCTCCAAATCTTGGAGGGCCTCCTCGTCGACAATAGAAGGCAGCCAATAGCGGGACCCGAGGTCCGGCGCTTCTTCTTCCTCGTCGCCGGGGGCGCTCGTCGCCGCCGTCACCGCGGTGGTTGGTGGAGGAGCGTGAAGGCCCGCCGCTGGTGCGCGCGCGGTAGAAACCCGAGGGGGGACGACGGAGGCATTGCCCGCCGTCGCCGCTGTTGCGGGGCGAGTAATGGCGCCACCCATCGCCGCTGCGAGTGCGGCTTCGGTCGCCGGACCGCTCGACGCCGTCGAGTGAGCTGGACCAGTGGACATCGCCGCGAGAAAAGGTCGCCGGAGGGGAGAAGTTCGCCGGAGCTCGTTCGGAGGCAGGGAGCGAAGAAGTGGAAGAGGCAAGGGCGCGAGGAGAGCAAAGGCTGGGTAAAGAAAATGGACCGTTTGGGCTACCTATTTATAGGGCCAGGCGTTGCTCCCTGTGCAACGGCATTTTTAGTCGGACACGTGTCCAACATCCGTTGCATCCCATGATTGCACGATCTCCACGCCTCCTCTTTTCCCGCAATTTGTGATCGTGGCGAGATTCCCGCTTAGTCTGTTTTCAAACTGTCGTGAAGCCGGCTAGGCGGTAACCGTCAAGAAGAATGCTCGGCAAATATTGCCGGGTAGCCGTCTTTTCCCATGATGGATAATGGCGGCCGCGTGTCAACATCAAGACACGCGTGCCTCGTTGATTTTCAGAATGGTTCAAGTCCTGCAGCCGCCAACTTTGGCGGATGAAGAATCAAGGAGAAGCCGGCGCCTGGAGAACTTCAACCTTTCTGGGGGCTAATGTTGGGGATATATCAACTAGGGGTAGACCCAGCATGGATCAATCCGGCTAGTCCAGGGTGGCCCAAGGGTGGTAAGGCCAAGGCCTGCCGGGCGGCCCAGATAAGCTGACGTGCAAGGAAGTAGGCGGACGGTCCAAGGAAGGCGGAAGGCCTAAGCCCATCAAGCCACCGAGCCCAAGACGGAAGGCGGCAACTAAGCCGGTTAGGTCTAGGACTCTGTTTACTTGCCGGACAAGTACTTACCTTGTACCCTGGGGTCTGGCCGCCTATATAAGCCGGCCACCAGGGAGCCTTTAGGGCAGGGACAATCTAAAAGGCATCATACCCATTGTAACCTGTTCACGGCTATTTGCCTCATAGTGAATTATAGCAGCACGTAGGATCCCGCCACCGCTGTGGGATCTGAAGCTGGGTAAACTCGCCGTGTTCAATCCCGACCTCGACGACACCAACCTTCTTCCCCACAATCCATACGTAGGCTAGAGGACCCCCGTCTCCTATCAATTATGCCGATACCACGACAGTCGGGGCAACCGAGGAGGAATACTAGGACGCTGACGGCGATACCGATGGCCACCCCCGTTTGGCCAAACCCCCGCAGGAGAGACCTGCGGCCCGAAATGGCGATCCGCAGCCGTCCCAGCCGCGACGCTGCCCGGATCCTCTCTCGGGGCTGGTAGCCAAGTTGGCTGTACCAGTGGCTGCCGAAGCGGATACCCAGGCCACTTCGGCTGAGTTAGAGGAGCAGCGGAAGTTGCTTCTCGCTGAAGCACAGGAGATCGCCGAGATCCGCCGCGAGCTCAGCGCTAGCCTCCGGGAGTATAATGCAGCTCACGGATTCCCTAAGATAGACTCCCGGGAGAAGCGCATTGCAGATCTGCGCAAGAAAGGAAGAATGGTGAATGAGGAGCTGGCTGGTGGAGCCACCACCAGTAACACCGGAAGCCGGATTTCAGCGGGGAAGCCGGTGTATAGCTCACCGGCGAAAACTCTTAGGGCCGCCGAAGCCGCCATGGCCGAGTTAGTGGGGCTATCCGGTGAGGCCCTGCGCAAGCAGCAGGAGCGGGTAAATGAGTTGGTGATTGAGGCCAACCGTCAGAACCAGGCCTTCAAGAAGAAGAACCCCGGGGCAGGGTCCCAAGTGCACTCAGCCAGACCCAATAGCCAGAAGTCAGATGGGGAGGCCTCTTCCCCGCATCCGAGAAGAAGCAAGAGCAAGAGCAAGAGCCGGAGCCGGAGTCGAGGTTCCGGGAAGAACAAGCAGCTACAGACCTATGACCCGGCCTTCGCCGGTATCCAGCAAGCCGGACAAGCCGGACAGCGTAACTCGGGACAGGCGGGAAGTACCCGTGGGGATGGTAACCTGGGTATAGGAAACAATAACCCGGTTGGCCGTGGTAATCCACCCCGGAACCCTCCTCATGTACAGGGAAACCCACAGAGGGAGGTCGCCTCTGTCCCCCAGCAGGCCGTGATCCCTGCGCTAGACAGGCTCAACGATGGCAACTCGAGACTGTAGCAGCTCGGGTATCAGCCAGACGAGAACCCTTTGGGATCTCGGATAGGGACCAGGCAGCTGAACCCGGCAGATGCAAGATTTCAGCTTGACCGGATTCACCAATCCGAATTGGTGGAAGAGCAAGGACCTCCGGGACCTGCCTGCTTCGGACCTCGAATCATGCGGGAACCACCTGTTCGGAACTTTCAGCTCAACAGGGGTGCCAAGACCTATGACGGCAGCAAGAAGCCGGAGGACTGGCTAACCGACTATGTAACTGCAGTAAGCATAGCCGATGGAAACAGACGATGGGCGGTACGTTACATATCGCAGATGTTGGAAGGACCTGCCCGGATCTGGTTGAACAACCTGAGGGCTGGCAGCATAGACTGCATGTTAGATTTCGAGGAGGCATTCATCAGCAACTTTACCAGCACATACAAAAGGCCAAACAGACCTCAGCAGCTCGCCATCTGTAGGCAAAGGAGCAACGAGACCGACCGGGAGTACCTTACCCGGTGGAGCAATATTCGCAACTCTTGCGAAGGAGTGGTAGAGGCACAGGCCATCTCCTGGTTTGCACAAGGCTGTCGGCATGGCTCTATGCTGTGGCAGAAGTTGCAGAGAAAGATGCCAACGACCTTGGCAGAGACCATGCGCATCGCCGATACCTATACGCTTGGAGATCCCATGCAACCCCTGGTGGATGTCGGTGACTCCAACAGGAGGAATGCGAGACCTCAGCGTTCAGGACCGAGCAGGAGCCATGATCGCCAGGAGTTCGGCCACAAGAGGAACCAGCCCGAGTACCACCAGGCCGCACAGCACGTCGCAGCAGTGACCCGGGAGCAGGAGGATGCCGGCAACAACCAGCGTCAAAAGACAAGTGGCCCGGCTTGGGGTCAGAGTCAGGAGGTGCAAAAGACCTGGGTGGAGCAAAAGAAGCCCCTGACATATGAAGAGATGCTGAACAAGCCATGCTGCTACCATACTCTGGAGGCCAACAAGCCCGCAAACCACTCTACTCGGCAGTGCAGTTGGTATCAGCGCACGTTGCAGGAAGGCAGCTCGGGAGCTATTCGGCAGGGTGCTCCGGCATCTCGGCCCAATATCCCGAGACCCCCTCCTCCGACATCGGGTGCCAATGCTGTTCGACTTCCCCCTCCTCCGTGAGGACCCCGCCTCGGCCAGTGAATGTGGTGCATACCCGGAACGACAACGGTGCAGGCACCGGTAACCAAGCCGGACACCAACAGAGTAACTACAGGGAGGCTCATCAGAGCTATGTGGTCTTCGTGACCGAGCCCACTGACCGAAAGAGTGTGCGGCAACGTGCCCTGGAGGTGAATGCTGTAATCCCGGCGGTGCCCAAGTTCTTGCACTGGTCCGAGATGGAGATCACATGGAGCCGGAAGGATCACCCCCGGGTTATGCCTAAGCCGGGAGCGTATGCCTTGGTGGTGGACCCAACTTTTGTCGGACCAAACCTCAATGTCCGCTTTAGCCGGGTTCTGATAGACAATGGCAGTGCCATTAACATCATGTACAAGGACACGATGCTGAAGCTGGGAGTATCCATGAACACCCTGCTACCTACCGAGACAACCTTTCACGGCATTGTGCCCGGAGTCTCTTGCTCGCCCATGGGAAAGATCTGGGTTGAGGTGCTGTTCGGAACTCGGGAGAACTGCCGAACCGAGAGCTTGGAGTTCGAGGTCGTGGACCTCGAAAGCCCGTATCACGCACTGATCGGCAGGCCAGCCCTGGCCAAGTTCATGATCTCGACTCACATGGGCTACTGGAAGATGAAGATGCCGGGACCTAACGGCGTAATCACCATCTCGGGGGACCACAAGCGCTCCATGGAATGTGCCTCGGCGGGGTCGTGCTTGGCTGAGTCTCTGGTGATCGCGGAAGAAAAGAAGAGGATCCAGCAGGTGGTGGCAATGGCCAAGACCTCACAACTCGGAATGCCCGGGATGGTGAACCCGGAGCAGGGTGCGTCATTTCAGCCCCCCAAAGAGACCAAGAAGGTGGGTGTGGACCCTAGCAACCCGGAGCGCCAAGTTATCATTGGCAGCAACCTGGACAACAAATAGGAAGGCGAGCTCGTCGACTTCCTCCGTGAGAATCGGGATGCTTTTGCGTGGTCGAGTGACGATCTGCAAGGCGTCCCGAGGGAGTTGGCTGAGCACTCTCTATTTGTTAGACCGGATGCGAAGCCGGTAAAGCAACCGACTAGGCGCCTCTCGGATGAAAGAAGAGCCGCGGTCATGGAGCATCTGGCTATACTGCTGGCCGCAGTATTCATAATGGAGGTGCTGCACCCGGATTGGATATCGAATCCGGTCCTGGTAGAGAAGAAGAAGGATGATCCCCTCCTGCTTAAGGTGTGGCGCATGTGCATCGACTTCACCAATCTCAACAAAGCCTGTCCGAAGGACCCCTTTCCACTGCCCCGGATAGATCAAGTGATAGACTCCACTGCCGGGAGTGAGCTTTTGACTTTTTTAGATGCATATTCTGGTTTCCACCAGATACCTTTGAATCCGGATGATCAATTGAAAACTGCTTTCATTACCCCTTATGGGGCTTATTGCTATCGTGTCATGACTTTCGGTTTGAGCAATGCTGGTGCTACATACCAGAGATGCATGCAGAAATGCTTACATGACCAGATAGGCCGAAATGCCGAGGTCTATGTCGACGATATAGTCATAAAAACAAAAGAAAAAGCCTCACTAATAGATGATCTGAGGGAAACATTTAAGAACTTAAGAAGATTCCGGATGAAGTTGAATCCGGATAAATGCACATTTGGTGTTCCGGCAGGGAAGTTACTCGGTTTCCTCATCTCAAACCGGGGAATCGAGGTCAACCCGGGTAAAATTCGCGCTATCGAGAGCATGAAATTGCCCGTGCGTCTCAAGGATGTGCAGAAGTTTACCGGGTGTCTGGCATCCCTAAGTCGGTTTGTGAGCCGACTTGGGGAGAAGGCCTTGCCTCTGTACCAACTAATGAAGAAGAGCAAGACATTTGTTTGGACCCCGCAGGCTGACGCGGCGTTCAACGATTTGAAGAGGATGCTCTCAACAACACCAGTGTTGGCATCCCCGTTACCCAAGGAACCTATGCTGCTGTATATTGCCGCAACCAACCGAGTAGTCAGTGTGGCAATGGTGGTAGAAAGGGAAGAAGGGGGCAAGCTGATACAGAGCCCGGTGTATTACCTCAGTGAGGTGATCTCGGAATCCAAGCAGAACTACCCGCACTACCAGAAGATGGCATATGGGGTGTACATGGCAGTGACCAAGCTCAAGCACTACTTTCAGGAACACCCGATCACAGTGGTATGCGAAGCTCCTCTCGCCGAGATCATCGGTTGCAAGGATGCTAGCGGCCGGGTAGCCAAATGGGCCATCCAGTTGTCTCCATACGCTCCGGCGTATGAGAGACGTGACGCCATCAAGTCGCAGGCGCTGCCGGACTTTTTGGTGGACTGGGCCGAGATGCAGTATGAACCTCCGGTGCCGGATTACAATTTCTGGAGAATGCATTTCGATGGCTCAAAGGCTAAGATCGGGTTGGGTGCCGGAGTGGTCCTCACTTCCCCAAAACAAGATGTACTGAAGTATGTGCTGCAAATTCATTTTCGGGCATCCAACAATGTCGCGGAATATGAGGCTTTGGTGGACTGAACGTCGCCAAGGAGATCGGCATCTGCCGGATAGAGTGTTTCGGTGACTCCGACCTCGTAGTACAACAGGTGTCGGGGAATTGGGATGCCCTCGATGCAAACATGGCCTTATACAGGTTTCATGTGCAGAAAATATCCGGATTTTTCGAAGGATGCGAGTTCAAGCATATACCCAGAGGAGAAAACGAAGCAGCGGACGTCTTGTCCAAGCTAGGGTCATCTCGGGATGCCATCCCACCCGGGATAGCCCTGGAGCATTTGAGGAAGCCATCTATACAACCATCACCCGAGTCAGATTCTATCTTCATCCCCAAGGAGCCTGGTTTAGATGCAGTACCCATGGAAGTAGATGTCGGGAGCATAACATCGAACCCGGGGACTGCGTCCCAGTGCTCAGAGAGGCAAAGAAAGATGATGATAGAGGTGATGTCGGCAGAGCCAATGGACATAGATGCTCCCATGTTCCCGGTTAGACCTGTCCCGGGATGGGAACAACCCATTATGGCTTACATCTTGGAAGGAACCCTCCCGGAGAATGAAGTGGAAGCCCGGCAGATAATGCGAAGATCAAAAGCATACACTGTCATCAATCAAGAGCTGTACAAGAGAAGTGTCACTGAAGTACTTCAGAGATGTGTAGAACCGGCAGAAGGGCAAGAGATGCTCCTGGAGATACATCAGGGAGAGTGTGGACATCATGCATCATCCCGGGCCCTGGTGGCGAAAGTATTCCGGCATGGGTTCTACTGGCCCACTGCATTACAGCAAGCAGAAGATATGGTCCGGAAGTGTGGGGGGTGTCAGAGATTTGCTCACCGGATACACATGCCGGCGTCAGCACTGAAAACAATCCCCATCACTTGGCCATTCGCAGTATGGTGTTTGGATATGGTCGGGCAATTCAAACCGGCAAGAGGCAACATGACACATATACTGGTGATGGTGGACAAGTTCACCAAGTGGATAGAGGTCAAGCCAATCCGGAAGTGCGATGGACACACCGCTGTGCAATTCCTGAAAGACATCATCTTGAGATACGGATACCCGCACAGCATTATCACGGATAATGGCACCAACTTTGCTGTGGGGGAATTCGCTCGATTTTGTGCTGAGAAGGGAATCCGGCTAGATGTAGCATCTGTCGCACACCCGAAAGCAAATGGGCAAGTCGAAAGAGCAAATGCCTTAGTCTTGGCCGGTATCAAAGCTCGTTTGATCGATCCACTGGTGAGAACTCCGGGATGCTGGATAGAGGAGTTACCGGCGGTGTTATGGGGTCTCCGGACTACACCGAATAGATCTACCGGCTTCACGCCATTCTTCATGGTATACGGTGCTGAGGCAGTACTCCCGACCGACATACAGTATGACTCCCCGAGAGTGACAATGTTCACCGAGACCGAGGCAAAGGAGGCCCGAGAAGATGATGTGGATTTACTCGAAGAGGCAAGAGAGTTGGCACTATCTCGGTCGGCAATTTATCAACATAACCTCCGTCGCTATCATAGCCGGAAAGTACACCCGAGGGTGTTCCGGGAGGTAGATCTGGTGCTGAGGCTCATCCAACGCACGGCCGGAATGCATAAACTATCACCTCCATGGGTGGGGCCTTTTGTGATAAGCAGGGCATTGCACAATGATTCTTATTACCTTGTAGATGCACAGGAGGCTAGGAAAGGTGTAATGGACAAATCCGGTGAGGAAACCAAGCGCCCATGGAATGTAGCTCTACTTCGACCCTTTTACACGTAAAGGGCTAAGTGTATGTTGCATCTCGGTTTTTTATTAATGAAAGTAAGGCACCCCGGGAGAAACCCGGGGACTGCCTGGTTATGTGCATGTCTTGTTGTTATTTCTTGTCAAATTCATTTACTTTTTTTTCACCGGCATCTCGGGAAGGAACCCGGGGACTGCCGGATAACCGTTCTATATTTTATTTTGTATGCCGGGAAAGTTCCGAGTTCGATTCTCAAAGTCAAAGTAATGTATGTCATGTGAAATCATCTTGTGACTCGACTGACGAACGCCGAAATGGTAGTCAAGAGCAAAGAGAGGGAAGGTGGGAAACACGAAAATGGTCTCGGGGACTCGGAGCAGGAACTTATCCGGCATACTGGTTTTTAACTAACTTAGTTGTTTTTTATGTCGGGAATTCGGTTAGTAGGAACTCAGATTGTTTTAAGTAATGTATGCCGTATGTGGAGTTTTGTGACTCGACTGTCGAACGCCGAAATGGTAGACAAGAGCAGAAATTACCTAAGTACGGTAAACATGAAAGGCAATTCGGGAACTCAAAACAGAATAAATTGACATAAGTTGTTCAGACGCGTAGTTCAGTACGAAAACGAAAATAGCATAAGTGTATATTACACATTGTACCCGGCATCCCGGGGATTTGACGAATCTACTCTTAAAAGTGTTTCAAGGGATAGGAGATGTCGGCTTCTCGACCGAGACACCAGCAGGAGCAGCGACCTCGGGAGCGGCATCAGCAGGAGCAGAAGGAGTAGCGGTCCCGGTGGCGTCAGCGGTAGCAGCAATCTCGGAAGAAGCAGCAGGAGCAGCTTCGGCTTCAGTTCCGGCAGCGCTACTCGGGGCGTCGGGATGAACCTCGGTCTCGGTGGCCTCGGGTCTCGGAGAAGTCGTTGCGTCCCGGGGAATTACGCTCTCGGGCGCAGCACCGGAGGCAGCATCATCTTCTTCCGGGGCCTCGTCTTCCGCGTCGCCGGTTGCAACAGTTTCCTCATCATCCTCGTAATCAGATTCCGAGTCGGAGGGAAAGACGCTGGCAGTGAAGGCACGGATGTTGGACCACGAAGCTATCCGGTGCGCCACCTCCTGTCGCCGCTGAATCTTGGCCGGGTCACTCAGCCAGGGCGAAACCGTCCGCAGGCGCTGGATCGCCTCCAGATCAAGACCTTCGTACCAGCTAAGTACTTGGGTCAAGACCTGGTCGGCACCAGCCCGCGCACCGGAACGCTTCCAGGCGTGGATGCGACTCCCGGCACCCCGGAGTGCGCTCGCGAGCTCGGGAATCGAGAGCGTCCCGCGGATGCTCGGCCACAGTGCGCCGTGGACGTGGACCGCAGCGCTAAGCAGCTCCGTGCCGATAGACCGAAGAGGCACTATCCGGGCCTTCAGGGCGGTGAGGTGATCCTCGATGTCCCAGGCTTCCGAAACAGGGCCCTTCCCGGCGCGCTTCTCTCGGGCGGCAGCAACGGCAAGAACGGCAGCCTCCCAGGAGTGCTCAAATTCCCCTTTAAAAAGAAGAACTGTCAAACAACTAGGTCATAAGAAAAGCAACAACAAATAAAGGAAGTAACAAGAGAAGAGGGGTGTCGGTCCACTCACTGTTGAGATCCCGGTTCAATACAGTGAGCTCGGAGAGCCAAGTATCAGACCGGGACCGGAGGAGAGCCAGCTCGGTCTCGGCATTATGCGCGCGCTCCTCGGACTGGTCCAAGGTTTCCTTCTGCTTCTTGGTCGCCTCGATGAAGCACTTCTTCATCTCGGACGCGACAGTCTTGGATTTGTCGAGCTCGCCGTTGAGGCGCGCGATCTCGGCTTGCGCGGTAGCAAGGGCGGCCTTTTGGTCTACCGAGACCTTACGCGCGGCGTCTCGCTCCTCCCGGAGGCGCTCCTCGCACTTCTTAGACTGACCGAGGTCAGCAAGAACCCGGTTGAAGATGCTGCGGCGTTTCTGGCTGCACTCCTGAAAGCAAGACAAAGAAGGAGGAATCAGTCTGAAGATGTAAAGACCGAGTCCTGGAATTTTCTCTAAGATTGGAGCCTAGTGATCTGCTATTCGGTGGAATCTAGAGCACTAAGCACCAATCTCGGGGACTAGTGGCGATGCAACAAATTTTGAAGCAACCTACCCGGTTGGGAGGATCTCGGGGACTCGGTCTCCGAGTCCTGGAATTTTATCTAAGATTGGAGCCTAGTGATCTGCTATTCGGGGGAATCTAGAGCACTAAACACCAATCTCGGGGACTAGTGGTGGTGGAAGGAACAAGTATTTTTTGATAAAAGAAAGAGAACAAGCTTACCTCGGTCACCCGAGTAACATCCAACGCGGCCACCTAGAGAGCATGCAGAGCTTGAGCGTTGCGGCTTGGGCCTGCAGCGTGCAAGTCTCCCGCAGTCTCGGAGGCGTCGGCGGCAAGCCAGGCCTTGTTGTATTCATCAACAACCCGAATGCCGGAGCCGCCGGCAGCGCGGGTAGCAGCAACGTCCCGGGATCCTGAAGGTACAAAGGAGCTTACGGTTGCTCGCAAGATCCGCAAGGCTGCAGTAGGGATCTCGGCGGGAGGTGGTGGTAACGATGAAAACGTACCCGTGCGCAGCACCAAGTCTTGGGCCGAGGATGTCGGGGAAGCTGCAGGCGGGGCAGAAGGTGTTTTCTGCCCAGCAATCTTGCCGCGAGACTTGGGAGGTTGATCAGCTGGCCGGGAGGAGGCTGTGGGCTGTTTCTCCGAGATGGTCTTGGTCGCGGCTGGCCGAGAGGGGCCGCTTGCCGCGGGTTGCCGGCGAGGGCTAAGGATCTCTGCCTCAAGCCCGGGCACCCGGCGCGGACTCTCCGGAAGAAGAATTTCTCCCGAGGTGGTCGTGGCCTGCACCGGGATCTCGTCGATCACCGGATGTGCATCCGGGGTCACAACGGTAGCCGGTGCGGCACCGGAGGCGGCAGGCTCACTTCCTCGAGTAGAAGGGCGAGGAGGTGAAGGAGAAGCCCGAGCCGGGCTGGGAGTCCGAGTCCCGGGAGGAGGAGGAATAGCAGGTGACGGGAGCTCGAGCGCATCCCTGAAAGGAAGTGTCTTAGTAATAGTTGTGGAGAAAACAAAGTCAGATAACATAAGGCAAGGAAAACGTACCCGGAATCCACAGTGGGAGGACCCCTTTGCCGACGCCGAGCAGGCTTCTCGGTCGTTTGCTTACTCGGCTTGCTCCTCTTGGGGGGGTTGCCGGAGTTATCGGCCCCCTCGGTGTCGGAAGCCGCGCGCTTCCGGCTCTCGGCACGTTTGGTCCCGGTTGTCGGTTTCGGAACCACTGCTGAGGCCCAATTCAGAGGGAGAGCGTCAATAACATCGAGAATCTGGCAGTCAATCTCATCCTCATCATCCGAAGAAATGGAAACTGCCTCTAAGGTTGAAGGATTACCCGGGGCAACAGCCTTGACGAAAGGAATGGCGAGATGGTCCTCGCCGTCGGGGTCCTCCCTCGGCATCTCGTCCGGCTTTGGGAAGTTCGGCGCGTAAGTCCCGTTGGCGTGGACAGCGTCTTCTTCGATTTGACGCTCGAACAACTGCGCAAACAAATCAGGCCGTGTCGGTGTCCAGGTGAACGCATGTACGAAGGCGAATGCACGAAAGACAGATATGAGCACCTGTTGGCATGGTTTTTTCCGGGATCCCCCAATGACACCCCAAGAGTAGTCATCCGTCATCTCCGTCCGGGCAATAGCTCGAACGCGACGGACGACCCCTGCGTGATCTAGCCCAAAGATACTGGTCCGGGTGGGGTCTAGGTTCCCGGCCATATGGCACATCTTGTGCACTCGGTTTTGAAGGGGGCAGACCCGGCGAATGATGAAGCAACGCATGAGATCATCGCCGGTCATCTTCTCCTTTAGCATGTTCAGAACGTCGTGCATGCAATTGACCTCGTCGTTATCGGGAAGCTGCTTCCAGAGACGGAATTCGCGCGGAGGACCAATAGCGAACTCCGGCAGATTGATGAAGTCCGGATTCGAGGATCCTCCCGGACCATCTCCCGAGTGCTCCCGGTTCTTCACGTAGAAGAAGCTGCGCTGCCACTTCCGGCAGGACTCTAGTCCCTTGACTATAGGGAATCCGGAGTCCGCGCGAGGGATGATGGTGGCCGCTCCGCAATCGACTAAGTCCTTTATCTTCTTATCCGGGTTGGGGATGGCTTGGCGGCGAAGAATGAAATACTTGGCCCAGAGATCCACAAATGGCCATATGCCGAGGTATGCCTCCGCGTAGGTGGTGAAGACCGAGAGCATCATAATGGCGTTGGCGGGAAGATGGTGAGGTTGGAGGTCGTAGATGTCGAGGAAGTCGCGGAAGAAGGGGCTAGCCGGAAGCCCAAACCCACGCTCGAAGTGCGCGAGGAATACCACGTATTCCCCGGGTTGGGGTTCCGGTGCAACCTCCCCCTCCGGGAGACTGCTCTCGACTTCCGGAGGAATCTGGTGAGTCCGATACAGCCAGTCCAGATCTGACTGCTTGGTCTCGGACCCATCCCAGCACCCCCGGGTACGTTCTTCGCCCATGTCGAAGAAGTTTGCAAATGTATCCGAGCTACTCTGCAGGCGCAGCGGCGATTAATCGGAGTTAGTCTAACGGAAGCTAGGATGCCGGATCACAAACTCCTAAACGCAACCGAGTTCCTGAGAAATAAGATCTACCATGTGCTAGAAAATCAAAACAAAAAGGGGGAAAATAGGCTCGCGCTAGACTCGGGCGAGGCGCAATGCGAGTGAATGATCTACATCCTACCGCCACGGTACATCATCGCCGTGCGCCTCGTGCGCGCCGCTCAAGTTGTGCTCACCGGCGGCGGCTCAACCGCGCTTGTGCTACGGCACGGCCGGAGTCGGGCGGCTGTTCTACCGGAGAAAATCATCGAGACGGAAAAGAGCAACTCACCGGTGAAAGAGGAGGTCGGTGACGTGCGAGAGGGACGGCGATGTTCGAGCTCCGGCGCATGGCGAGGGCGACGGCGTGCGAATGACGAGCGCAGCGGGAGCGATGCGCTCGAGACAGTGGTGGAGAAGCAAGAAAGAAGAAGAAGGGGAGGAGACCGTTCCGGTCCCCTATTTATGGGGGGGGGGGGGGGGGGATTCCGGAGCGGTTTCCAATTTTCCCGCCCACGATCTCCACGATCGTGGGTGGGATCTGGTTTGTGCAGCAAGCCACGTGGCACTACCCGGAGCGTCCGATCCGGCCACAGCGAGGGCCACACGGCCCCAACGGTTGGATTCCGGATCGGCTGCGGATCCCGGCGCGGGAACCCAAGCAACGGCGTGCTCGCGCAGGAGCACTCGAGTGCGTTTCTGCTCAGACGGGACGTCGGGTGGGCCCTGGCTCACAGTCTCGAATTCATCAGGAGGCCAACGGTCGAGATTCACTGAGGATGTGTTATCCGGTTGCAGGCTTCGCCTCCCGGTAAACATAGTCTCGGTAAGAAGGTCTCGGAAGAACCGACTTCGGCAGAAAGGGAAAGGCTGGTGGCATGTGTTCGCAGAAGATAGTTGTTGTTTAAAGTTGATCCCGCACATCGTCCGGGGTCGCTATGCAGCACCAGCTTCGGGGACTAGTGTCGGGGGGCTGCCCCCCGGGTATGGGCAGATCCCGGTATAATTCAATAAGGTGCCAACATTACCTGACCTTTGGCGAGAGCGAGGGACACCTCCTGCTATACTGAAAGGGCAGCTTGACCCTTGAGCGCTGGTAGAGGACAGAGTGCCTCCTGGCAGGCGCAAGGGTCAGGTCTTGCAGCTATAAATAGACACCCCCGGCCCTCACAATCGCAGCACAAGCGTGTGTGGGTGGTTCCTCTAAGAACTAGCTTCTCGAAGATGTCTTTGCTGATAGGCTAAGACATCTTCGGGAGGCTAGGCCTAGAGTTACTCATCCTGAGACGAGCTCGGACACCTCCGGAAAGGATCCCGGATCTAGGACTCCGAGGAGACTCCCGGATGGAGATATACTCGGCTTTACCGGATAGGTAGTCCGGGTAAGTACTAACCGGAATATATGTGTCGATCTTGACCTTATGCAGAAGAGGCTCATAGTGGAAAGCGAGGAGGTATCCGGCGAGAGGGCTCCCGGTAGGCCGTCAACGGTCCGTAGCAGGCTTTCCCGTCTGTCGCGGGGGGAGGTACCATTCCGCCTGACACGGAAGCATGGTCACCTCCCGCCTGACACGGAAGCAGGGTCACCTCCCGCCTGACACGGGAGCACGTCAGCCGGTACGATCGTGGTACGACAAGACCTGACATGCCTAGCCCGGCAATCCGGAAAAGGCTATCCGGGATGGGCAAAGACATGTCTTGTCTCTAACAGGGGGACAATGATGATGCAGGACGGCGCCTGCCGTCCTTGTCGAGATGATGACGAAGGGACTACACCGGATAGCCCGGCGACTAGGTCGCACTAGCCGGTGACGGCATGCCGGCTAGGCCTGTCCGGTGGGGCCAAGCCAGTTTAGGGTTTCCGGCCCTCCTGGCCGGCGCTCTATAAAAGGCGCCATAACTGCTCCTAAGAGGGAGAGACCAACTTGAGAGCCAAAGCTATAGTCGCATTTACTCTTAAAGCAGTTACTCCTTCTCACCTTGAGTTCGTCTAGTTCTTTGTACTCCTCCCTTTGAGAGATCTTGTAGCAAAGTTGTAGCTTTTGTACCACAAATATATAGAGAGGAAAGGCAGGAGTAGGGGTGTTACCTCCTCACGAGGGCCCTGAACCTGTGTATATCGTGTGTGTGTTGTGTGCCTTCGTGCATTTGTTCTTGTTTGTTAGATCTTCCCCCTTGTTCTTTGTTCTTGTTTCGTGTTCCTGGGAGATCTCGGTTTCACCGGGATTCTCCCCGTGTGAGCTCTTCAGCTCGCTATCCCTCCCCGGATCCACCAACGTCCATCGGCCCCACAAATTAGCCATCCTATGGCATCTGCCGTGACACCACCACGACAGTCAGTCGTTTCATAAGCCGCCTAGGGGAAAAGGCAATGCCTCTCTACCGGCTACTAAAGAAATCCGACAACTTCGAGTGGACAGCAGAGGCAGACGCCGCCTTGCAACAACTTAAGGAGGCCCTCGTATCCGCTCCGATATTGGCAGCACCTCGATCACAGGAACCAATGCTGCTGTACATCGCGGCAACAGGAGCTGTTGTCAGCGTTGTCTTGGCTGTGGAAAGAAAGGAGAACGAAGCCGCGACGTGTGAGCAGCGACCGGTCTACTTCATCAGTGAAGTATTCTCCGCCTCCAAGCAGAGGTATCCGCATTACCAAAAGCTGGCTTATGGTGTATTCTTCGCCGCCAGAAAGCTTAGGCATTACTTCCAGGAACACATAGTGACAGTAGTCAGCAAGGCACCGTTGGGAGACATAATCAACAATGCAGAGGCAACAGGTCGAGTTGCCAAATGGGGCATCGAACTTGCCGCCTTTGATATAGTCTATAAACCACGGACCGCCCTCAAATCTCAAGCACTTGCAGACTTTGTCGCCGACTGGACAGAGGCAATGGAGGAAACAACACTCCCCGAGTCAGAATATTGGGTCATGCACTTTGACGGATCAAAGATGCTAAAAGGCTCGGGGGCTGGGGTCGTTCTACGTACGCCTAAAGGTGACAAGCTTAGCTACGTGTTACAAATCCACTTCACAGCAACCAACAATGTTGCCGAATACGAAGCCTTGCTTCACGGGTTACACGTGGCAAACGACTTAGGCGTCAAAAGAATCCTCTGTTATGGCGACTCAGATCTAGTCGCGCAGCAAGTAAGCGGGACATGGGATGCGAAAAGCGCAACAATGGCAGCTTACAGAGCCAAAGTTGACGAATTCGCAAAAAACTTCGTAGGCTACGAAGTCCGGCATGTTCCAAGAGCTGAGAACGAGGCGGCAGACACACTTGCAAGACTTGGATCGGAGCGCAGAAAGGTACCAAAAGATATCTTCCTGGAGCAATTGCACAAGCCATCCATTAAAGGCGCCGATTTGATAGACCCCGACTCAGAAGAACCGGTAGAAGCGGCAAGTCTCGCTGTCTACTTAACACAGCCGGATTGGACAGTCCCATACCTCGATTTTCTAATCGACCAAAAGTTGCCGGAAGACGACGAGGTACTAAAGAGGCAGATCATAAGGCGAGCCAAGGCATTCACGATAATAAAAGGCGAGCTATATAAGCGAAGCACTTGCGGCATCTATCAGCGGTGCATACAGCCGGAAGAAGGCCGGGAAATCCTAAAGGACATACATATTGGCACCTGCGGGCATCATGCTTCCGCTAGGTCCATTGTATCAAAAGCTTTCCGCCAAGGTTTCTACTGGCTCACCGCCAAAGAATACGCCGAGAACATCGTAAAGACACGCAAAGGCTGCCAGTTGTACGCCCGCCAACATCATTTGCCGGTACAAGAGCTAAGGACGATCCCAATCACCTGGCCGTTCGCGGTCTGGGGCTTGGATATGGTGGGTCCCTTCAAAAAGGCGCGCGGCGGGTACACTCACCTATTGGTCGCTGTCGACAAGTTCACCAAATGGGTCGAGGCCAAACCGATCAGCAAACTTGACGCACGAACAGCCACCAATTTTCTCTGGGGAATTATCTCTCGGTTTGGAGTTCCACACAACATTATCACCGATAATGGCAGCAATCTGTCTCAAGGCGACATAGAAGAATACTGCAGCGATCTGGGCATCCGGCTTGATTTGGCATCCGTGTCACACCCTCAATCCAATGGACAAATAGAGCGTACAAACGGCCTAGTCTTATCAGGACTTAAGCCTCGTCTCGAAGCTCCATTACACAGGGCAGCCGGCGCTTGGGCAGATGAGTTACAGTCGGTATTGTGGAGTTTGCGCACAACGCCAAACAGATCTACCGGCTACACTTCTTTCTTCTTAGTATATGGCGCAGAGGCAGTGCTACCTACCGACATGAAATACGACTCCCCAAGAGTTCAAGCCTACATCGAGCAAGACGTAGAAGGTGCAAGACAGGATAGCCTAGACCTGCTAGACGAAGAAAGAGACGTAGCTCTCCATCGCTCCGCCTTGTACCAGCAACAACTTCGCCGCTATCATAGCCGGAGAGTGCGGAAGCGAAGCTTCAGAACAGGTGACATGGTTCTCCGCCTAATTCAAGACAGAAAAGGCTTGCACAAGTTATCCCCGCCATGGGAAGGACCGTTTATAGTCACAAAGGCGCTGCTCAATGGTTCCTACTACCTAGCCGACATCCGCGACGAAGACGAAAAGAAAATGCGCAAGAAGGCGGCAGGAAAAAGGGGAACCAATCGCAAGAAAGGCATTGACGATCCATTCGAGCAAACAAGACGGCCTTGGAATATTGAGCAGCTACGTCCTTTCTACACTTAGCAATTTATAATTGTAATAAGTTAAATATGGTTATGAAATAAAAGTCTATGGTTCCTCATCTGTGTTGAGATGAATGCCATCTTTTGTCTTTTCTTGCAATCATATTTCCCCTATGTATCTAAGTTACCTATTTTCTAGCTCCGTGCGAAAGTTCAAACTAGTAGATACTTGCAGCTTTCGAGCCAACCCAAAGCAAAAACAAACCTTTTTGCGCCGCCTAATTCCTTTACCTCTGATTACTTATATGTGGTTCGCCTAGTAGTATGTCTTTGACACCAACATGTTGGCTTTGGTCTCTGATTCTAAACAAATGGTCTAGCCCTGGTTGTTTCAGCTAAAGTTACCGGCTGAGGTTTTGTCAACATACGAAAAGTCAAGCATATAAGTCAGGGTAAAATTAAGGCGGACCATATAAATAAAGACAAAGTAAAACTTGTCAGCCAGTTTCCGCCTAGTGAAGCAGCAACAAAAGTATATACAAATATTACAAGTTAATGTTGCATTGTTTCAGGAGCCGACAAAATAAGGCTGGTGGGAGGCAAGGACACGAAAAGATATGGCTCGGGGGAGCGTCTACATCAGACTTGGGGGCTGACAACTTCAGCCCCAGAACTATCACTCCCCTCCGCCTCAGCCGCGCCGGCAGCTCCAGCTCCCTCTCCGCCAGGCACATGATGGCACCGGTAGAAGATTGAAGTGTCCACCATGTCGGCGACTCGCGTGGCGTAGCCGGCAACGCTGTCCAGAACAGCGGCCGGCTCGACCTCGCTACCGTCTTCATAGGTTGACGGCATGCCTTCGGTGACGGCTTCTATCTCCGCCTCGGGGTAGTGCGCCATGAACAACCCAAGGGCGGTTTTGGCTCCACCCCACGCCGCCGACTTTAGCGAGCTTTTGTGTAGCTTGGTCGCCTGCTCCAAAATGGCGGGCACGTCGCTGAACTCGGTCGGCTCCTGGCTGCCGGACGAAGTGAAGAACTTGGCGGCGAACCGCTTGGACGCCGCCAAAGTCTCGGCGATCAGCTCGCCCAGACGCGCAAGGCGATCCAGGCGGGGGCTGACAACCTTGTCATCGCCTAAACCGGCGGGAACTGCATCAAAATAAAGCCATAAGTTTGGCTCAGGCTAAAGCAACATGGCAGTATCAAAAAAAAAGGGGAGCAAGAAATTACCAAGGACCGAGTTATGGAAAGCCGACAACTCAATCATATGAGTTGCCAGCGCGTCCTCTGCAGTTTGGGCGCGAGAGGTCTGCTTGGATATCTCTTCCGCAGCCATCTTCTCCGCCTCCGCCAACTTGTTGCGCAGGCTTTCCAGCTCACCAGTGAGCTGGCTGGATTCCTGCGCAAACTTGAGTTGCTGGGCCTCCATCTCCTTTTGATGAGCCGCCTTCAACTCCAAGTTGGCGGCCGCCAAGTCTGAAGCTTCATTCATAAGAGCTTGCATATCAGTGGACGCCTTCAGGATATCCTGGGCGTGGTCTAGCAGTTCTAAAAATTTGGATTCGCTAAGCTAAATGATTGACGGAAACATAAGTCAAAAGCATAGTTGGAGAAAGGGATCAACCCTACCTTCATCTTTTTTGCGGGCCGCCTCCAATTCAGCGATCCGCCTGTCCTTGGCCTCACACTCCTTCTTCAGGTCGCGGTGGCGCCGGTTTATCTCGACTCGGGAGGAGACGAGCTCGACGTTGGCGGACACAAGGCCCTGCAAGAAAAAACAAAGGCATATGACATATTGTCGGATAACCACTAAGCCGGCAGTCAAAATTTCTTTTAACTTGCCATCTAAGTGCTCGGGGGAAAGACTATGTATATGCTGGAGTGGTAGAAACTTACAGATAAGTCGCCCTCCAAGTCGGCGAAGGCCTGCGAGGCAAAGGCGGCAAAAGCCAAAGTTGACTCCTTGGCCTCCTTAAAGGTAGACCAAGGGTCCCTGACTTTGCCGCCCCCCGCAGTCGGGGCTGCCCTCCGGGACCCACCGGCAGTCGACTCCAGCAACCCTTCGTTGGCGGCGCGCGATTGAGCGGCATCATCGGCCGTAGCCTCAGCCAGCAGAAGAGGAGTTTTGGGCGCGCGGTCGGCGGAAGGGGCCCTTGGCGGAGCACCTGAGGCCAGAGCTAGGGGCTGACATCGAGCGTCGCCCATGAAGCTGCCGGCGTGGAGCTGAGGAGTTGGCGGCACGGCTGGCGGCGAGCCGCCTTGCGGCCGCTTACCCTTGCCAAGGAGCCTGGTCGTCAACCGGGAAGTTGCGACCCTTTCCCTGTTAGCAAAAAGCAAGCACAGTCAATTGGGCAGTATTGAAGAGTTTTGTCGTCTGATAAAGGCAAAGTCGAGTACCTTCGGGGGATGTTAATCCCCGTGTTCTCGCCAATGTTGGCGAGAGTCGGCTCGGTAGCCGACGCGATCCGTTTCTTCCTCTCGGCATTCGCCGTAGAGGAAGCAGCGCCGGACGCCTTGCGCTTCTTCGTCTTCCCGGCTTCCGACTAATAGAAGTCGGGAGCCAGGTCATCCTCCCTCAACTCGGAGAGCTGAAAAAGAAGACATGTTAAAGGAACTCAATCCTAGCCGGCAAAGCTGTCAAACAAGGGGCAAAGGAAGAAAATATTTACCTCGAGGGGAGGATTGTCGTGGGTGTGCATGGGCACGCCCTCGGCCGCCTTCACCGACCCCGCCTTGACGAGGCTGCGGAGCCGGAATGCCAGGTCGGCGACCGGCAATATCTCTTCGCTCACGCAAAGAGAGGCCGTGTCAGTAGGCAAATACTGACACATCTTGTGCGGGCTGTACCGCAGGGGGAGGATTTGCCGGCCGAGCCAGCAAATGACAGTGTCGACCCCATCCAGCTGGGGGGGAGTCATCGTCCTCGTGAGGAACTCGATCCGCCTTTGAATAAGGCGGAGTTCCTCCGTCAACTTGGGCACCGCCTCGTCCCAGCATGGGCGAGGCATGGGTGGCGCGTTGACGAATGCCGGGATGCCGATTTGACGGCCCGGCGCTGCCATGTCTTGGCAGTAGAAGAAGGTGGAGGTCCAGCCCTTGACGGACTCGAGGTATGGTATCTTAGGATACCATTGGCGGCCCTGGCGGCAGTTGAAGGTGATGCTGCCGCAGGTCGCCAGCCCGCCGTCCGGCACCGTCTGTCGCCGGCAACGAAAGCAGTATCTGAAGAAGTCTAAACTAGGCCTAATACCTAGGTAGCCTTCGAACAGAGCTGTGAAGCCGGCTAAGACTAATATACTATTGGGTGCGATGTTATGGGGCTGGAGCCCGTAGTGATCCAAGACCTCGCTAAAAAAGGCGGAAGGCGGAAGCGCCATTCCCCTGACAAGGTGGGAGGTAAGGATTACCCGCTCTCCGGCTTCCGGGGCCGGGATGATGTCCCCCAAGGCGGACCTCCACCGGCAATCCTCCCGAGTGGGGAGGTAGCCGACCGCCTCCAAATCTTGGAGGGCGTCTTCGTCGACGATAGAAGGCAGCCAGTAGCGGGACCCGAGGTCCGCAGCTTCTTCTTCTTCGTCGCCGGGGGCGCCTGCCGTCGCCGTTGCTGTGGTGGTCGGAGGAGGGGCCGAAGAACCCGCCGCGGGACCACGCGCAGAAGAAAACCGAGGGACGACGGCGGTGACATTGCCCGCCGTGGCCGCCGCCGCGGGACGGGTTATTGCGCCGCCCATCGACGCCGCGAGCGCGGCCTCGATCGCCGGACCGCTCGACGCCGTCGAATGAGCTGGACCGGTGGACATCGCCGTGAGAAAAGGTCGCCGGAGGAGAGGAGTTCGCCGGAGCTCGTTCGGAGGCAAGGAGCGAAGAAGTGGAAGAGGCAAGGGTGAAAGTGCATGGTTGCCCCCATGCGTGGTTTTGGTAATTAATGACAATCCTTATGGACTAATATTTACATTGAGATATTCTTATAGATCTTGTCCATGGGAAAATATAGGAGTTCATGTGTTGGACTCTTCAAGATGACATAATGACCAATGCTCTATTCAAGGGTTAATATGAAGAATGGTCATGTATAGAGTTGAGCTCATCGCAAGTATGGCTTGGAATAGAAGATTGAGTGAACAATCATGTTTACCCCCAAGCCATCTTACATATCAAGAGAAGAAGATGAAGAGCAAGTTCAATATGATGCATCTCGGAAGATATCTTTTGATTGAAGCTTGCAAAGGAGACATGAAGACGAAGCTTAGCGAGGCCCTCCCATAATGGAGTATGGGGGAGCATTTGGAGAAGTCCTCATTAAGCATGTGCTAGCAAGCACAATCAAGAAAGGTGTTTTAACTTGAGAGAGTCAAGATCGTCATCATCGAGCTCAAGTGGAATGCGCAAGGCAAAGGTATGATCTTGATAGGTTTTCTATTTTACCGGTCTCATGGTGTTAGTGGGAGACCGGGTTTTAGGATAGATGGCGTACTATCAAGAGGGGCTCTCGAGTGAGTAACTTGATCGCATCTTTGTGGAGAGCTCAAACCTTTGCATACTTGCCATTTCATCTTTCTTGGTTCTTACTTGGTTTTTCTCCTTGTCGAATTTTGGTGCTTGTTGTGATCTTCACGACAAGCCCAAGTTCACCGAAAACGAATTTCATATGGAAAACTTGTTGCGTTTTCGGTTTTGGAGGTTTGCCGATCATTCCTTTTTAGAGAGATTTTAACCTCCTCCATTTGGTTTTATCTTCCATTGTTGGACTATGAGGTTTATCTGCATGATCTTGTAAAGCTCTTCGTTGTGATTCCAACGAGCCAAAAATCATCGAAAACGGAGGTTGGATGGAAAAGATATTGACGTTTTCGTTATCGGTTTTGCTGAAGTTTTTCCTAGGCCGGAGTCTCCGGTCCTAGACCGGAGTTTCCGGTCGGTGCATGACCGGAGTCTCCGGAATCAACGTTTTTCTCCAAACGGTGTTCAGCCCCTGGTGGGGGGCGGAGTTTCCGGCCCTTGAGGCCGGAGTTTCCGCCCCTGGATGAACTTTCCGGCCCAGGGCACCGGAGAGTTTGCCCAAGCCTCGGCGGTGTTGACAGTGTTCAGCCCCTGGTGGGGGCCGGAGTTTCCGGTCCCAGTAGGCCGGAGTTTCCGCCCCTGGCCGGAGTTTCCGGCCCTAGTGACCGGAAACTCCGGTGTGAAGTTTTCCTGCAACGGCTCTTTTTCGTGGGACCTATAAAAAGGCCCCTTCTTCCCCAGAGAGAGCAGCTCTTCAAAGCACGAATTTTCCCCCTCTCTCTCCTCCATTGTTGACCTTGGAAAGCTTGCCCCTCTCTCTATTCCTCCCATGATTCTTGCTTATCTTTGAGGGATTTGAGAGAGGAGATCTAGATCTACATTTCCACCAATCCATCTCTCCTCTAAGTGAGGGGAACCTAGTAGATCTTGATCTTGGAGTTCTTGGTGCATCTCCTCTTTGTTCTTCCTCTCTTATTCCCCCATAAGCATTTGTTGCTTTGTTGGAATTCGAGAGTGAAGGATTTGAGCACTTGTGCTCTTGCCTTTTGCATTTGGTGCATCGGTTTGCTCTCCACGAGGATTCGTGGAAGTTGAAAGTTTGTGAGCTTGTTACTCTTGGGTCCTTGGACCCTAGACGCCTTTGTGGTGGTTGGACCCTTGTGTGGTCACTTGAAGCCATTCGGGAGCTCCCAATCCCATTGTGGGTTGTGCCCCGGATTGTTGTTGGAAGCCGTTTGGGAGCCCCCAATCCCATTGTGGGTTGTGCCCCGAATTGTTGTTGAAAGGCTCCGGATTCCGCCTCGAAGGAATTCCGATAGTGGAAGGTGAACCAAGCCTTTGTGGTGCGGTTCATCGGAGAAGAAGGTGAAACCTTTGTGGTTGTTGAACCGTTGTGTCGGTTCACACCTCTCCAACGAGACGTACTCCCTTAACAAGGAGGAACTCGGGAATACATCCTCGTCTCCGCGTGCCTCGGTTATTTCTATACCCGAGCTTTTACTTATGCACTTTACATTGTGATAGCCTTCGTGCTTGAAGTATTCTATATTGCTATCACCTTGTTGTTTGTCTTGCTTAGCATAAGTTGTTGGTGCACATAGGTGAGCCTAGTTTATTTAGGTTGTCGGCTTGTTAATTTAAACACCTAGTTTTATTCCGCAATTAATAAGCCTAAACCGGAAAAGTTTTAAACCGCCTATTCACCCCCCCCTCTTGGCGACATCATTGTCCTTTCAATTGGTATCAGAGCCTGGGCTCTCTTGTTGGGCTTTACCGCCTAGAGAGTAAAAGATGTCGTTTAGGGAATTAGTGCACGATCCCACCTTTATATTCGATGGCACAAATTTTGATGTGTGGAAAATTCGCATGCTTAATCTATTTAGGGCCATGGGTCCAAATTATGTTAAGAGGATTGTAGATGTGTGTTTATCTCCTCCAAAGGATTCTCATGAATTATCTTTAGAGGATGAGATAAACTCTCATCTCGAGACTCAAGTTACTAATGGTCTTATGTGTGCTTTGACCGATGTAGTTCTTGCTTCAATCATGCCTTTTCGAAATGCACATGAGCTTTGGACCAAGCTTCAAGATATATATGAAGTGTCCAAAATTATTGAGGATGATTGTTCTCCTTCCACTTCCGGCCGTGATGAGTTCACAACTTCGTCCACTTCACCAACATGTGATTTGTCACAAGGTAATAATATGGTGAGTGGTGATAGAAATTGCATTGTTGATGGTGAATATTCTATTGACTATACTTCATCTCTATCTCATTGCAATGTTCTATCTTTAGACTTAAACTCTTCTAGCACTCCAAACGCCATACATGCTAGAGTTGATAGTCCTTGCATATCATGTAATAGTTGTTTAACTAAATCTCATGATGATATGCTTCATATGTCTTGTTGCCATGAAAACAATACTTCCATATCCTCTATTTCTTGCATGACTAACAATGTAGAGGAATCCCAACATTTGTTGGAACAAGACATGAACCTCAACGGTGCTTCAAGTTTTTCTTCATCCTCTTCAACCATTAATCATGTTTGCCTTATGGCTAAGGATTCCGAGGTATCTCCCACCTCGAATCCAAATTGTGATGATGTGAATGAGGATTCTCATGAAGAAGGTTTTGACTTTGAATCCTTAACCAAGATGGGTGAGATGGTACTTGGTGCTCTCCCCAAAGGTAGTAAAGCTATCCCTCCTCTTTGTGAAATCATTGATTATGTTACTAAGAGTAGGGAATTCATTGAGGATTTGGAAAGTCAATTTGATGAGAAATGTCAAATTGAGAGAGATGAGTCTATCACCATAGCTTCTTTGAAAGCTTCTCTTGAAGAGGAAGAAGATCTTAGGGTTTCTCTTGAAGAGAAACTTGAATCCCTTGATGAGTCTAATGATCTTATTATTGCTAAAATCATTAAGGAAAGAGATCATGCCCTTGCTAAGTATAAAGTGCTTAAAATTGAAAAAGTTGAATTTGGTGTTGGCAATGCTAGACTAAATGAGGACATAGAGAGACTTGACAAAGCTCACAAGTCTTTAGAAAGTGAACATTCTCTCCTTATCAAGTCTCATGATCAACTCCAAACTCAACTATCTAAGAATGACAAGCTTGTCAAATTGTCTTCTTCCATCTCTAATATTAATGATGCTTGTGCTACTAACTCCACTTCTTGTGAAGCATCTATTTTGAAGGAGAATGTTGAGCTAAGGGCTCAACTTGAGTTGCTATCTAGTAAGTATGGGAAATTGGAAGAAAGTCATGAAAAGCTTTCTAGCTCTAATGGTGATCTTCTAGCATCCCATGCTAGGCTAAAGTTAGCTCATGAGGCTATTATGTCAAAGGTAACATCTTGTGAGCCTCATGTGGACAATGGCACAATTTCTACTCTTAATGCTATATTGCCATATGCTAGTCCTAGTGATTCATCAACTCATAATGTTGCTACATCCTGTGATGAATTACTTTCCATGCCTTGTTGCTCTAACAATGAAGCCTCTACTTCCTCTAGTTTTTGTGTTGATACTAACCATGTAGAGGAATTAAATGAGCTCAAGGCCCTAGTCACTTCTTTGAAGAAAGACTTGGAAAAGCGTCATGTTGGGGATTCTACACTTGACAATATGTTGAGTGTTCAAAGACGCCCCAATGACAAGAGTGGACTTGGATTCAACTCCAATATCAAGAACAAGTCCAACCTTAACAAGAAGAACAAGGGCCGAGAACAAGTCAAGGATTCGGCCAAGATTGTTTGCTTCAAGTGCAAAGTTGAAGGGCACCATGTTAGATCTTGCCCTTTGAAGAAGAAGGCTCTTAGTGAGAAGCAACAAGGGAAGAAGACTCAAGTTCAAACTCAAGCTCCTCAAGTTGAAGAACGGTCTCTTCCCAAGAATAATCAAGCTACCCCTCCGCAAGTCAAGACTCCAACTAAGAAGAGAGGAGGAAGTAGATGTTGCTACCTATGCCGTGAGAAGGGTCACCTTGCTTCTTCATGCACAAATGGTACCTTATCCAACCCCTTTATAGTTGATGATGTTTATTCTCTTCGGAAGGATAAGGTTGGCAATGTGTTTGCCAAATTTGTTGGTACTCAAAGTGGTGTCAAGAAAAGAACCATTTGGGTTGCCAAACCTATTGTGACTAACCTCCTAGGACCCAACTTGGTTGGGGACCAACAAGCTAAAACTTGATCAATAGGTGTTGTTGGAGGACATTGGAGACTTGGCTACACTATGAAGAATTAAGGGATCTTCATCAATTATATTCTCTCAAGTCAAGTCATATGGATTATATTGTTCTATCTCATATCCAATGTTCCTCCTTGCGGTAACTTTTATTTAAATCATATATACATTGAAAGTTGCTTGCACCCTTGCATGTGTTAGGTTTAGTACCTTGCTAGAGTTTGTATGTGTTGTGCTCTCTACTTACTTATCTTGAGAAATCAAGTATGTGTATTTTGGTTTGCACACCATCTACTTGTTTTGAGCCCTATTACTTTTATTTGCTATCTTATCTTGTTGGCTCTCTTTGAGACATAAATGGACTATCCATTTTTGGAGAGTGATATGCTTCGTGCACCTTACAATCCTAAAAATGTGTGTACATGAGGAATACCACTTAGTGTTGATATATCAATATTATCTATTCTCTTTGTGGTATGTCATGCTCATGAGAAATTCAAATTATATAATGTCCATTAATTTCTCTAGTTGTTTTTATTCGCCTCTTGTGTTAAAATAAATGGATTATCACATTATGGGGGAGTAATAAGCTATGTGCATATTACAAGCCTAGAAAATGTGAAAATGTGAGGTTTTGCCACCTAGCATTGATATTGCTAATTATCTTGTTCCTATGTGGCACGTTGCTCAAACAAGTTCCCATTTTCTTAAATGCTCTTTGCCTCTCACTCTTTTGGATCTTGTTTGTGAAGGATGTTCTTGATATGGCTTTCCCTAAATATGTTCTCATATATCTTTTTGGGAAGCCAATTGATTCAAGCTACTCCTTGGAGTTGCTTTGCATTATCACATGATTTGTGAATGTATCAAGAATATCTATCTAAGCATGGCTTTTAATTCCTATACTTTGCCACATGCTTATGTTTTGTGAATATGGTCTTGAATATATCTTTGCAATCCACCCCCGAGAAATATCTCCACACATTACTTGTCGTGACAAGTGATAATCATAATTTGTGGTATATATATATATTGATCATATTCACTTTGACTCTTACTTTGAATTGCCTTATTTGATTGCCAAGAATTTAGTTTGATCTAACTTTCTTTTGTCTTCCTTGTATCTTTTGGATCCTTTATTGCTCTACTTGAAATTTGTTTTGTGCTTTCTTGAGTTGGGACTTGCAATGAACCAATTCTTGTGCATTGACCTTCAAGAGTCATACTTCTTAATAATGCACTATTCTTTGGGAAGCTATCCTACTTTGAGTAAAACACCGTTCTTTAAATTGGTATTGCAATTTCTTGCCTTTCTTGAACATGACTAGTGTTTGAATAATATATATGGAGAGTGATGATCTCATTTGTGTGCATTTTGTATTCAAATGCAAAATCATAAATAATGCACACATCATGGGGGAGCAATCCTATATGTTTTTGAACATTAGTTGTCCTCGTTTGATATTTGATCCCGATGACGTGTCCCCTTGGAAGACAAACATTTTTCGTCTTGGTACCTTGTGCCATCATGAAAAGTGTAGAGGGTTTGGTTTATTCCTTGATGATATTTTTCATCAATTGGTCTCTTGCTTTCATTGGTATCTTTTCAAAGTGGTATCTTCAATCATGTGTTGATTTGGGTATTTGATATAATTTGGACAATTTATTTTTCTTGTCACACGTGTGTGTGCTTTGTTGGTTTACTTGGTGTTTTGTCTAAATTATATCTCGCTTGGTTCTTGAAAGCCTTGTGCATGCATATTTATTATATGTATATCTTATGGCATGCTTACTTTCGTTGATCCAATATGTAGGATAAACTCCATCAAATCCTATATGGCTAAGATGTGCATGCAATTAAATTTCACATTAATATGCACATATTTATGTGGAGTTTGTCCTATGTATTGTAGTTGCTCTAACTACTTTGGACCCAATGAGTTTGGGTACCATGTTGTACTTAAATTTGTTTTAGGTAAACTTGAGATGCATTGGAAGCTAGTCTCGTCTACAAGAAAGGTGTTGTCACCATGTGCTTATTGGAGTCAAGCTTGGATGACCATGAGCCCCTATCTTTTACATCACCAATGCTATCTCGGTAACAAGTATCTACCTCATGCATACATTTCTATCTTTCAACCTTGTGTAGGTTGTATCTCGGCATGAATCTTTTTGTTGCAATTGATTTGGTTCTTGCAAAACATCTTTATTGCAAATATGAGTAAGCCGGGATGATTACATATAAGGGGACTATATATTCATTTCTATGATTCATCGATCCCAAATATGTTAATCTAGCACTTTCTACTCTATGTCTCGCATATGCAATATTGATTGTTTTCTTCAAATCATTTGCCTTTTGTGATACTTGTTATCTCTCTCGGAGCATCCCTTTTATCACCTTATCCCTTGTGGATATTTTGATGCTATGATGAGTGTGTGTTGGAAGTTCATCTATATCCCTTTAAGATAAAATTGAGCTTTGTGCTATGCTTTTAAGCAAAGATCTTTTTTGTATATTTATGACTTCCTCTTGGATATCATGTTCTTTACCCTTGTATCTATCTTGTGTGTACATGTTTATTTATAGACCCATATCTTAGTGATTTGTGTCTACTTAGAAACTTGTACACATGTTAATAGTACATCTTTAATTGATATTCCAATTCTTTAGTTACCACCTCTTATTGCTTTTGACTCTTTGGTGGTCTCTAAAAAGCACAAGCTTTAGTTGTCATGTGTTATGCTTGGTGCATTTTACTAAGCTTGTGGAGCTTTTGTTATATCTCTTTTGTTGTGTGGGTATGGGAAAGACATGATATGCACTATGTGCAACTCTTCTTGAAAGACTATGTTGATGCTTTGGCTCATCCTTGTATTAGTCTCCTAAAATGTCTTTGTATCTCACACCCATCCTTTTATTTTCCTCTCCTTGCTCATGTTGCAAAACATTTTATTTGTTTCAAGTTGTTTTGCCTTCTTTTCTCATTTATATTCTCTTGCATGGGCTTGTGTTCGAATTTATCTAGGAGGGAGTGAGGATTCCATGTTGTGCACACTATATTGAAATAAAAATCCTATTTGTGCACGTACCTTGGGGAGTTCCCTCTTGATATTTAGAACACTTTTTTGGATCCTTTTGATTGCTTGCTTCTTTCGTTGAAGTATCTTTCTATTTGATATTTGTTTGCAATCTTTGGATCCTAAATATAGTTTGATCTTCACCCAGCTATTCTTCATAGGATATGTGCATTTGATTTCACTCATATTATGAGAAATGCACACATTATGGGGGAGCTCTCACTATATTGGCCTTCTAAGTTTTTCTTCCCATTTCGTCAATCGATGCCAATGGGGGAGAAGTTTAGAGGGTTTAAGAGTTTTTGGGTTTAAGAGTTTTTTGGTGTTATGCTTTAGTTTCGTTCTCAAGCATTTGCCTTTCTTGCTCTTGCATCCTTGCTCTTTGTGTTGCATGGCTGCTTAAATTCATTATATAAACCCTCGTAAAAGGGATTGTCATCAATTACCAAAATGGGGGAGATTGAAAGTGCATGGTTGCCCCCATGCGTGGTTTTGGTAATTAATGACAATCCTTATGGACTAATGTTTACATTGAGATATTCTTATAGATCTTGTCCATGGGAAAATATAGGAGTTCATGTGTTGGACTCTTCAAGATGACATAATGACCAATGCTCTATTCAAGGGTTAATATGAAGAATGGTCATGTATAGAGTTGAGCTCATCGCAAGTATGGCTTGGAATAGAAGATTGAGTGAACAATCATGTTTACCCCCAAGCCATCTTACATATCAAGAGAAGAAGATGAAGAGCAAGTTCAATATGATGCATCTCGGAAGATATCTTTTGATTGAAGCTTGCAAAGGAGACATGAAGACGAAGCTTAGCGAGGCCCTCCCATAATGGAGTATGGGGGAGCATTTGGAGAAGTCCTCATTAAGCATGTGCTAGCAAGCACAATCAAGAAAGGTGTTTTAACTTGAGAGAGTCAAGATCGTCATCATCGAGCTCAAGTGGAATGCGCAAGGCAAAGGTATGATCTTGATAGGTTTTCTATTTTACCGGTCTCATGGTGTTAGTGGGAGACCGGGTTTTAGGATAGATGGCGTACTATCAAGAGGGGCTCTCGAGTGAGTAACTTGATCGCATCTTTGTGGAGAGCTCAAACCTTTGCATACTTGCCATTTCATCTTTCTTGGTTCTTACTTGGTTTTTCTCCTTGTCGAGTTTTGGTGCTTGTTGTGATCTTCACGACAAGCCCAAGTTCACCGAAAACGAATTTCATATGGAAAACTTGTTGCGTTTTCGGTTTTGGAGGTTTGCCGATCATTCCTTTTTAGAGAGATTTTAACCTCCTCCATTTGGTTTTATCTTCCATTGTTGGACTATGAGGTTTATCTGCATGATCTTGTAAATCTCTTCGTTGTGATTCCAACGAGCCAAAAATCATCGAAAACGGAGGTTGGATGGAAAAGATATTGACGTTTTCGTTATCGGTTTTGCTGAAGTTTTTCCTAGGCCGGAGTCTCCGGTCCTAGACCGGAGTTTCCGGTCGGTGCATGACCGGAGTCTCCGGAATCAACGTTTTTCTCCAAACGGTGTTCAGCCCCTGGTGGGGGGCGGAGTTTCCGGCCCTAGAGGCCGGAGTTTCCGCCCCTGGATGAACTTTCCGGCCCAGGGCACCGGAGAGTTTGCCCAAGCCTCGGCGGTGTTGACAGTGTTCAGCCCCTGGTGTGGGCCGGAGTTTCCGGTCCCAGTAGGCCGGAGTTTCCGCCCCTGGCCGGAGTTTCCGGCCCTAGTGACCGGAAACTCCGGTGTGAAGTTTTCCTGCAACGGCTCTTTTTCGTGGGACCTATAAAAAGGCCCCTTCTTCCCCAGAGAGAGCAGCTCTTCAAAGCACGAATTTTCCCCCTCTCTCTCCTCCATTGTTGACCTTGGAAAGCTTGCCCCTCTCTCTATTCCTCCCATGATTCTTGCTTATCTTTGAGGGATTTGAGAGAGGAGATCTAGATCTACATTTCCACCAATCCATCTCTCCTCTAAGTGAGGGGAACCTAGTAGATCTTGATCTTGGAGTTCTTGGTGCATCTCCTCTTTGTTCTTCCTCTCTTATTCCCCCATAAGCATTTGTTGCTTTGTTGGAATTCGAGAGTGAAGGATTTGAGCACTTGTGCTCTTGCCTTTTGCATTTGGTGCATCGGTTTGCTCTCCACGAGGATTCGTGGAAGTTGAAAGTTTGTGAGCTTGTTACTCTTGGGTCCTTGGACCCTAGACGCCTTTGTGGTGGTTGGACCCTTGTGTGGTCACTTGAAGCCATTCGGGAGCTCCCAATCCCATTGTGGGTTGTGCCCCGGATTGTTGTTGGAAGCCGTTTGGGAGCCCCCAATCCCATTGTGGGTTGTGCCCCAAATTGTTGTTGAAAGGCTCCGGATTCCGCCTCGAAGGAATTCCGATAGTGGAAGGTGAACCAAGCCTTTGTGGTGCGGTTCATCGGAGAAGAAGGTGAAACCTTTGTGGTTGTTGAACCGTTGTGTCGGTTCACACCTCTCCAACGAGACGTACTCCCTTAACAAGGAGGAACTCGGGAATACATCCTCGTCTCCGCGTGCCTCGGTTATTTCTATACCCGAGCTTTTACTTATGCACTTTACATTGTGATAGCCTTCGTGCTTGAAGTATTCTATATTGCTATCACCTTGTTGTTTGTCTTGCTTAGCATAAGTTGTTGGTGCACATAGGTGAGCCTAGTTTATTTAGGTTGTCGGCTTGTTAATTTAAACACCTAGTTTTATTCCGCAATTAATAAGCCTAAACCGGAAAAGTTTTAAACCGCCTATTCACCCCCCCCCCCCCTCTTGGCGACATCATTGTCCTTTCAATTGGTATCAGAGCCTGGGCTCTCTTGTTGGGCTTTACCGCCTAGAGAGTAAAAGATGTCGTTTAGGGAATTAGTGCACGATCCCACCTTTATATTCGATGGCACAAATTTTGATGTGTGGAAAATTCGCATGCTTAATCTATTTAGGGCCATGGGTCCAAATTATGTTAAGAGGATTGTAGATGTGTGTTTATCTCCTCCAAAGGATTCTCATGAATTATCTTTAGAGGATGAGATAAACTCTCATCTCGAGACTCAAGTTACTAATGGTCTTATGTGTGCTTTGACCGATGTAGTTCTTGCTTCAATCATGCCTTTTCGAAATGCACATGAGCTTTGGACCAAGCTTCAAGATATATATGAAGTGTCCAAAATTATTGAGGATGATTGTTCTCCTTCCACTTCCGGCCGTGATGAGTTCACAACTTCGTCCACTTCACCAACATGTGATTTGTCACAAGGTAATAATATGGTGAGTGGTGATAGAAATTGCATTGTTGATGGTGAATATTCTATTGACTATACTTCATCTCTATCTCATTGCAATGTTCTATCTTTAGACTTAAACTCTTCTAGCACTCCAAACGCCATACATGCTAGAGTTGATAGTCCTTGCATATCATGTAATAGTTGTTTAACTAAATCTCATGATGATATGCTTCATATGTCTTGTTGCCATGAAAACAATACTTCCATATCCTCTATTTCTTGCATGACTAACAATGTAGAGGAATCCCAACATTTGTTGGAACAAGACATGAACCTCAACGGTGCTTCAAGTTTTTCTTCATCCTCTTCAACCATTAATCATGTTTGCCTTATGGCTAAGGATTCCGAGGTATCTCCCACCTCGAATCCAAATTGTGATGATGTGAATGAGGATTCTCATGAAGAAGGTTTTGACTTTGAATCCTTAACCAAGATGGGTGAGATGGTACTTGGTGCTCTCCCCAAAGGTAGTAAAGCTATCCCTCCTCTTTGTGAAATCATTGATTATGTTACTAAGAGTAGGGAATTCATTGAGGATTTGGAAAGTCAATTTGATGAGAAATGTCAAATTGAGAGAGATGAGTCTATCACCATAGCTTCTTTGAAAGCTTCTCTTGAAGAGGAAGAAGATCTTAGGGTTTCTCTTGAAGAGAAACTTGAATCCCTTGATGAGTCTAATGATCTTATTATTGCTAAAATCATTAAGGAAAGAGATCATGCCCTTGCTAAGTATAAAGTGCTTAAAATTGAAAAAGTTGAATTTGGTGTTGGCAATGCTAGACTAAATGAGGACATAGAGAGACTTGACAAAGCTCACAAGGCTTTAGAAAGTGAACATTCTCTCCTTATCAAGTCTCATGATCAACTCCAAACTCAACTATCTAAGAATGACAAGCTTGTCAAATTGTCTTCTTCCATCTCTAATATTAATGATGCTTGTGCTACTAACTCCACTTCTTGTGAAGCATCTATTTTGAAGGAGAATGTTGAGCTAAGGGCTCAACTTGAGTTGCTATCTAGTAAGTATGGGAAATTGGAAGAAAGTCATGAAAAGCTTTCTAGCTCTAATGGTGATCTTCTAGCATCCCATGCTAGGCTAAAGTTAGCTCATGAGGCTATTATGTCAAAGGTAACATCTTGTGAGCCTCATGTGGACAATGGCACAATTTCTACTCTTAATGCTATATTGCCATATGCTAGTCCTAGTGATTCATCAACTCATAATGTTGCTACATCCTGTGATGAATTACTTTCCATGCCTTGTTGCTCTAACAATGAAGCCTCTACTTCCTCTAGTTTTTGTGTTGATACTAACCATGTAGAGGAATTAAATGAGCTCAAGGCCCTAGTCACTTCTTTGAAGAAAGACTTGGAAAAGCGTCATGTTGGGGATTCTACACTTGACAATATGTTGAGTGTTCAAAGACGCCCCAATGACAAGAGTGGACTTGGATTCAACTCCAATATCAAGAACAAGTCCAACCTTAACAAGAAGAACAAGGGCCGAGAACAAGTCAAGGATTCGGCCAAGATTGTTTGCTTCAAGTGCAAAGTTGAAGGGCACCATGTTAGATCTTGCCCTTTGAAGAAGAAGGCTCTTAGTGAGAAGCAACAAGGGAAGAAGACTCAAGTTCAAACTCAAGCTCCTCAAGTTGAAGAACGGTCTCTTCCCAAGAATAATCAAGCTACCCCTCCGCAAGTCAAGACTCCAACTAAGAAGAGAGGAGGAAGTAGATGTTGCTACCTATGCCGTGAGAAGGGTCACCTTGCTTCTTCATGCACAAATGGTACCTTATCCAACCCCTTTATAGTTGATGATGTTTATTCTCTTCGGAAGGATAAGGTTGGCAATGTGTTTGCCAAATTTGTTGGTACTCAAAGTGGTGTCAAGAAAAGAACCATTTGGGTTGCCAAACCTATTGTGACTAACCTCCTAGGACCCAACTTGGTTGGGGACCAACAAGCTAAAACTTGATCAATAGGTGTTGTTGGAGGACATTGGAGACTTGGCTACACTATGAAGAATTAAGGGATCTTCATCAATTATATTCTCTCAAGTCAAGTCATATGGATTATATTGTTCTATCTCATATCCAATGTTCCTCCTTGCGGTAACTTTTATTTAAATCATATATACATTGAAAGTTGCTTGCACCCTTGCATGTGTTAGGTTTAGTACCTTGCTAGAGTTTGTATGTGTTGTGCTCTCTACTTACTTATCTTGAGAAATCAAGTATGTGTATTTTGGTTTGCACACCATCTACTTGTTTTGAGCCCTATTACTTTTATTTGCTATCTTATCTTGTTGGCTCTCTTTGAGACATAAATGGACTATCCATTTTTGGAGAGTGATATGCTTCGTGCACCTTACAATCCTAAAAATGTGTGTACATGAGGAATACCACTTAGTGTTGATATATCAATATTATCTATTCTCTTTGTGGTATGTCATGCTCATGAGAAATTCAAATTATATAATGTCCATTAATTTCTCTAGTTGTTTTTATTCGCCTCTTGTGTTAAAATAAATGGATTATCACATTATGGGGGAGTAATAAGCTATGTGCATATTACAAGCCTAGAAAATGTGAAAATGTGAGGTTTTGCCACCTAGCATTGATATTGCTAATTATCTTGTTCCTATGTGGCACGTTGCTCAAACAAGTTCCCATTTTCTTAAATGCTCTTTGTCTCTCACTCTTTTGGATCTTGTTTGTGAAGGATGTTCTTGATATGGCTTTCCCTAAATATGTTCTCATATATCTTTTTGGGAAGCCAATTGATTCAAGCTACTCCTTGGAGTTGCTTTGCATTATCACATGATTTGTGAATGTATCAAGAATATCTATCTAAGCATGGCTTTTAATTCCTATACTTTGCCACATGCTTATGTTTTGTGAATATGGTCTTGAATATATCTTTGCAATCCACCCCCGAGAAATATCTCCACACATTACTTGTCGTGACAAGTGATAATCATAATTTGTGGTATATATATATATTGATCATATTCACTTTGACTCTTACTTTGAATTGCCTTATTTGATTGCCAAGAATTTAGTTTGATCTAACTTTCTTTTGTCTTCCTTGTATCTTTTGGATCCTTTATTGCTCTACTTGAAATTTGTTTTGTGCTTTCTTGAGTTGGGACTTGCAATGAACCAATTCTTGTGCATTGACCTTCAAGAGTCATACTTCTTAATAATGCACTATTCTTTGGGAAGCTATCCTACTTTGAGTAAAACACCGTTCTTTAAATTGGTATTGCAATTTCTTGCCTTTCTTGAACATGACTAGTGTTTGAATAATATATATGGAGAGTGATGATCTCATTTGTGTGCATTTTGTATTCAAATGCAAAATCATAAATAATGCACACATCATGGGGGAGCAATCCTATATGTTTTTGAACATTAGTTGTCCTCGTTTGATATTTGATCCCGATGACGTGTCCCCTTGGAAGACAAACATTTTTCGTCTTGGTACCTTGTGCCATCATGAAAAGTGTAGAGGGTTTGGTTTATTCCTTGATGATATTTTTCATCAATTGGTCTCTTGCTTTCATTGGTATCTTTTCAAAGTGGTATCTTCAATCATGTGTTGATTTGGGTATTTGATATAATTTGGACAATTTATTTTTCTTGTCACACTTGTGTGTGCTTTGTTGGTTTACTTGGTGTTTTGTCTAAATTATATCTCGCTTGGTTCTTGAAAGCCTTGTGCATGCATATTTATTATATGTATATCTTATGGCATGCTTACTTTCGTTGATCCAATATGTAGGATAAACTCCATCAAATCCTATATGGCTAAGATGTGCATGCAATTAAATTTCACATTAATATGCACATATTTATGTGGAGTTTGTCCTATGTATTGTAGTTGCTCTAACTACTTTGGACCCAATGAGTTTGGGTACCATGTTGTACTTAAATTTGTTTTAGGTAAACTTGAGATGCATTGGAAGCTAGTCTCGTCTACAAGAAAGGTGTTGTCACCATGTGCTTATTGGAGTCAAGCTTGGATGACCATGAGCCCCTATCTTTTACATCACCAATGCTATCTCGGTAACAAGTATCTACCTCATGCATACATTTCTATCTTTCAACCTTGTGTAGGTTGTATCTCGGCATGAATCTTTTTGTTGCAATTGATTTGGTTCTTGCAAAACATCTTTATTGCAAATATGAGTAAGCCGGGATGATTACATATAAGGGGACTATATATTCATTTCTATGATTCATCGATCCCAAATATGTTAATCTAGCACTTTCTACTCTATGTCTCGCATATGCAATATTGATTGTTTTCTTCAAATCATTTGCCTTTTGTGATACTTGTTATCTCTCTCGGAGCATCCCTTTTATCACCTTATCCCTTGTGGATATTTTGATGCTATGATGAGTGTGTGTTGGAAGTTCATCTATATCCCTTTAAGATAAAATTGAGCTTTGTGCTATGCTTTTAAGCAAAGATCTTTTTTGTATATTTATGACTTCCTCTTGGATATCATGTTCTTTACCCTTGTATCTATCTTGTGTGTACATGTTTATTTATAGACCCATATCTTAGTGATTTGTGTCTACTTAGAAACTTGTACACATGTTAATAGTACATCTTTAATTGATATTCCAATTCTTTAGTTACCACCTCTTATTGCTTTTGACTCTTTGGTGGTCTCTAAAAAGCACAAGCTTTAGTTGTCATGTGTTATGCTTGGTGCATTTTACTAAGCTTGTGGAGCTTTTGTTATATCTCTTTTGTTGTGTGGGTATGGGAAAGACATGATATGCACTATGTGCAACTCTTCTTGAAAGACTATGTTGATGCTTTGGCTCATCCTTGTATTAGTCTCCTAAAATGTCTTTGTATCTCACACCCATCCTTTTATTTTCCTCTCCTTGCTCATGTTGCAAAACATTTTATTTGTTTCAAGTTGTTTTGCCTTCTTTTCTCATTTATATTCTCTTGCATGGGCTTGTGTTCGAATTTATCTAGGAGGGAGTGAGGATTCCATGTTGTGCACACTATATTGAAATAAAAATCCTATTTGTGCACGTACCTTGGGGAGTTCCCTCTTGATATTTAGAACACTTTTTTGGATCCTTTTGATTGCTTGCTTCTTTCGTTGAAGTATCTTTCTATTTGATATTTGTTTGCAATCTTTGGATCCTAAATATAGTTTGATCTTCACCCAGCTATTCTTCATAGGATATGTGCATTTGATTTCACTCATATTATGAGAAATGCACACATTATGGGGGAGCTCTCACTATATTGGCCTTCTAAGTTTTTCTTCCCATTTCGTCAATCGATGCCAATGGGGGAGAAGTTTAGAGGGTTTAAGAGTTTTTGGGTTTAAGAGTTTTTTGGTGTTATGCTTTAGTTTCGTTCTCAAGCATTTGCCTTTCTTGCTCTTGCATCCTTGCTCTTTGTGTTGCATGGCTGCTTAAATTCATTATATAAACCCTCGTAAAAGGGATTGTCATCAATTACCAAAATGGGGGAGATTGAAAGTGCATGGTTGCCCCCATGCGTGGTTTTGGTAATTAATGACAATCCTTATGGACTAATGTTTACATTGAGATATTCTTATAGATCTTGTCCATGGGAAAATATAGGAGTTCATGTGTTGGACTCTTCAAGATGACATAATGACCAATGCTCTATTCAAGGGTTAATATGAAGAATGGTCATGTATAGAGTTGAGCTCATCGCAAGTATGGCTTGGAATAGAAGATTGAGTGAACAATCATGTTTACCCCCAAGCCATCTTACATATCAAGAGAAGAAGATGAAGAGCAAGTTCAATATGATGCATCTCGGAAGATATCTTTTGATTGAAGCTTGCAAAGGAGACATGAAGACGAAGCTTAGCGAGGCCCTCCCATAATGGAGTATGGGGGAGCATTTGGAGAAGTCCTCATTAAGCATGTGCTAGCAAGCACAATCAAGAAAGGTGTTTTAACTTGAGAGAGTCAAGATCGTCATCATCGAGCTCAAGTGGAATGCGCAAGGCAAAGGTATGATCTTGATAGGTTTTCTATTTTACCGGTCTCATGGTGTTAGTGGGAGACCGGGTTTTAGGATAGATGGCGTACTATCAAGAGGGGCTCTCGAGTGAGTAACTTGATCGCATCTTTGTGGAGAGCTCAAACCTTTGCATACTTGCCATTTCATCTTTCTTGGTTCTTACTTGGTTTTTCTCCTTGTCGAGTTTTGGTGCTTGTTGTGATCTTCACGACAAGCCCAAGTTCACCGAAAACGAATTTCATATGGAAAACTTGTTGCGTTTTCGGTTTTGGAGGTTTGCCGATCATTCCTTTTTAGAGAGATTTTAACCTCCTCCATTTGGTTTTATCTTCCATTGTTGGACTATGAGGTTTATCTGCATGATCTTGTAAAGCTCTTCGTTGTGATTCCAACGAGCCAAAAATCATCGAAAACGGAGGTTGGATGGAAAAGATATTGACGTTTTCGTTATCGGTTTTGCTGCAGTTTTTCCTAGGCCGGAGTCTCCGGTCCTAGACCGGAGTTTCCGGTCGGTGCATGACCGGAGTCTCCGGAATCAACGTTTTTCTCCAAACGGTGTTCAGCCCCTGGTGGGGGGCGGAGTTTCCGGCCCTAGAGGCCGGAGTTTCCGCCCCTGGATGAACTTTCCGGCCCAGGGCACCGGAGAGTTTGCCCAAGCCTCGGCGGTGTTGACAGTGTTCAGCCCCTGGTGGGGGCCGGAGTTTCCGGTCCCAGTAGGCCGGAGTTTCCGCCCCTGGCCGGAGTTTCCGGCCCTAGTGACCGGAAACTCCGGTGTGAAGTTTTCCTGCAACGGCTCTTTTTCGTGGGACCTATAAAAAGGCCCCTTCTTCCCCAGAGAGAGCAGCTCTTCAAAGCACGAATTTTCCCCCTCTCTCTCCTCCATTGTTGACCTTGGAAAGCTTGCCCCTCTCTCTATTCCTCCCATGATTCTTGCTTATCTTTGAGGGATTTGAGAGAGGAGATCTAGATCTACATTTCCACCAATCCATCTCTCCTCTAAGTGAGGGGAACCTAGTAGATCTTGATCTTGGAGTTCTTGGTGCATCTCCTCTTTGTTCTTCCTCTCTTATTCCCCCATAAGCATTTGTTGCTTTGTTGGAATTCGAGAGTGAAGGATTTGAGCACTTGTGCTCTTGCCTTTTGCATTTGGTGCATCGGTTTGCTCTCCACGAGGATTCGTGGAAGTTGAAAGTTTGTGAGCTTGTTACTCTTGGGTCCTTGGACCCTAGACGCCTTTGTGGTGGTTGGACCCTTGTGTGGTCACTTGAAGCCATTCGGGAGCCCCCAATCCCATTGTGGGTTGTGCCCCGGATTGTTGTTGGAAGCCGTTTGGGAGCCCCCAATCCCATTGTGGGTTGTGCCCCGAATTGTTGTTGAAAGGCTCCGGATTCCGCCTCGAAGGAATTCCGATAGTGGAGGTGAACCAAGCCTTTGTGGTGCGGTTCATCGGAGAAGAAGGTGAAACCTTTGTGGTTGTTGAACCGTTGTGTCGGTTCACACCTCTCCAACGAGACGTACTCCCTTAACAAGGAGGAACTCGGGAATACATCCTCGTCTCCGCGTGCCTCGGTTATTTCTATACCCGAGCTTTTACTTATGCACTTTACATTGTGATAGCCTTCGTGCTTGAAGTATTCTATATTGCTATCACCTTGTTGTTTGTCTTGCTTAGCATAAGTTGTTGGTGCACATAGGTGAGCCTAGTTTATTTAGGTTGTCGGCTTGTTAATTTAAACACCTAGTTTTATTCCGCAATTAATAAGCCTAAACCGGAAAAGTTTTAAACCGCCTATTCACCCCCCCCCCCTCTAGGCGACATCATTGTCCTTTCAAAGGGCGCGAGGAGAGCAAAGGCTGGGTAAAGAAAATGGACCGTTTGGCTACCTATTTATAGGGCCAGGCGTTGCTCCCTGTGCAACGGTGTTTTTAGTCGGACACGTGTCCAACATCCGTTGCAGCCCATGATCGCACGATCTCCACGCCTCCTCTTTTCCTGCAATTTGTGATCGTGGCGAGATTCCCGCCTAGTCTGTTTTCAAACTGTCGTGAAGCCGGCTAGGTGGAAACCGTCAAGAAGAATGCTCGGCAAAGATTGCCGAGTAAGCCATCTTTTCCCATGATGGACAAAGGCGGCCGCATGTCAACATCAAGACACGCGTGCCTCGTTGATTTTCAGAATGGTTCAAGTCCTGCAGCCGCCAACTTGGGCAGATGAAGAATCAAGAAGAAGCTGGTGCCTGGAGAACTTCAACCTTTCTGGGGGCTAATGTTGGGGATATATCAACTAGGGGTATAACCAGCATGGATCAATCCGGCTAGTCCAGGGTGGCCCAAGGGTGGTAAGGCCAAGGCCTGCCGGGCGGCCCAGATAGCTGACCTACAGGGAAGTAGGCGGACGGTCCAAGGAAGGCGGAAGGCCTAAGCCCATCGAGCCATCGAGCCCAAGACGGAAGGCGGCAACTAAGCCGGCTAGGTCTAGGACTCTGTTTACTTGCCGGACAAGTACTTACCTTGTACCCTGGGGTCTGGCCGCCTATATAAGCCGGCCACCAGGGAGCCTTTAGGGCAGACACTTCAATAGGCATCATACCCATTGTAACCTGTTCACGGCTATCGCCTCATAGTGAATTATAGCAGCACGTAGGATCCCGCCACCGCTGTGGGATCCGAAGCTGGGTAAACTCGCCGTGTTCAATCCCGACCTCGACGACACCAACCTTCTTCCCCACAATCCATACGTAGGCTAGCGGACCCCCGTCTCCTATCAAATATGCCGATACCACGACACGTACCGCCTGACGCGCTCCCGTGTCAGGCGGGAGGTGACCATGCTTCCGTGTCAGGCGGGAGGTGACCATCCCTCCGTGTCAGACGGAACGGTACCTCCCCCCGGATTAGGCGGGAAAGCCTGCTACAGACCGTTGACGGCCTACCGGGATCCCTCATGCCGGTTATCTCCTTGCTTTCCCCCGTGAGTCTTTCCTGCATAAGATCAAGACCGAGATAGACGTTCCGGTTAGCACTTACTCGGATTGTCTATCCGGCAAAACCGAATACACCTCCTTCCGGGAGTCTCCTCGGAGCCCAAGATCCGAGATCCTTTCCGGAGGCGTCCGAGTTCGTCCCTGGATGAGTATCTCTAGGCCTAGCCTCCCGAAGATGTCTTAGCCTACCAGCAAAGACATCTTCGAGAAGCTAGTTCTTAGAGGAACCATCCGCTGATGCCTGTGCTGCCATTGTGAAGGCTGGGAGTGTCTATTTATAGTTGCTAGAGCTGACCCTTGCGCCTGCCAGCAGGCACATTGCACTCTACCAGCGCTCAAGGGTCAAGTTGCCCCTTCAGCACACCAGGAGGTGTCCCTTGCTCTCACCAAAGGTCAAGTATTGTTGGCTCATTACTGAATTATTCCGGGATCTGCCCCTACCCGGGGGGCAGCCCCCCGACACTAGTCCCCGAAGCTGGTGCTGCACAGCGACCTCGGATGATGTGCGGGATCAGCTTTAATAACAACCATCTTCTGAGAATATATGATATTATCCTTCGACTAGATGCCGAGATCGGTTTTTCCCGAGATGCTCTTACCGAGATTGTTTCAACCGGAAGACGAAGCCTGTAACCGGATACTGTAGTCTTAGTGAATCTTGACCGTTGGCTCTGTATTGAATTCGAGATCTCGAGCTGGGTCCCACCCGACGCCCTGTCTGATCAGAAACGCACTCGAGTGCTTCTGACCGAGCACGCCGTCGCTCAGGTTCGCGCGCCGGGAGCCGCAGCCGATCCGAAGCCCAACCGTTGGGGCCGTGTGGCCCTCGGTGTGGCCGGATCGGGCGCTCCGGTGAGAGCCACGTGCCGCGCTGCACAGAACGGATCCCACCCACGATCGAAGAGATCGTGGGCGGGAAAATTGGAAACCGCTCCGGCATCCCCCCATAAATAGGGGACCGGAACGGTCACCTCTTCTCCTTCCTCTCCTTCACTCCTCCGTCCCCGTCATCTCGAGCGCGCCGCCGTAGCTGTGTCCGTAGCCCGAACGCCGCCGCTCTCGCTGGTCGCCGGAGCCCGAACGCCGCCGTTCCTCTTGCGCATCACCGGCCTCGCTTTCTCCGGTAAGTTCTTCTCTCCGCCCCGGTGATGCTTTCTTCCACGGGGAGAATGTTTCGCGCTCGGTCGTGCCCTAACACATGCGTGGCTGCGCCGCCGCCGGCGAGCACGATTCGAGCGGCGCGCACGGGGCGCGCGGCGGGGATGCACAGTCGCTGTAGGACTTAGACCTTTTGCCCGCACTATGCCTCGTTTGAGTTTAGCCCGAGCCTATTTTCCTCCTTTTAGTTTTGATTTACCAGCACGCGGTAGATCTTATTTGCCAGGAACTCGGTTGTGTTTAGGAGTTTGCGATCCGGCATCTTAGCTCACGGTAGACTTATTCCGACTAACTGCCGCTTCGCCTGCAGAGTAGCCCGGATACATCTGCGGACTTCTCCGGCATGGGTGAAGAAAGTATCCGGGGGTGCTGGGATGGATCCGAGACCAAACAGGCGGACCTGGACTGGCTGTACCGGACTCACCGGATTCCGCCAGAAGTTGAGAGCCGTCTTCCGGAGGACGAGGTTCAACCGGAACCCCAACCCCTTCTTCCGCGACTTCCTCGACACCTACAGCCTCCAACCCCATCATCTCCCAGCTCACGCCATCATGATGCTTTCGGTCTTCACCACCTACACGGAAGCATATCTCGTCGTATGGCCATTCCTGGATCTCTAGGCCAGGTACTTCATCCTTCGTCGCCAAGTCATCCCCAATCCGGATCAGAAAGTAAAAGACTTGGTCGACGGCGGAGCGGCCACCATCATCCCCCGTGCTGACTCCGGATTTCCTATAGTCAAAGGACTAGAATCCTGCCGGAAGTGGCAGCGCAGCTTCTTCTATGTGACGAACCGGGAGAGCTCGGGAGATGCTCCGGGATCCTCGAATCCGGATTTCATAAACTTGCCGGAGTTCGCCATTGGTCCTCCCCGCAAGTTCAACCTCTGGAAACGGTTCCCCGACACCGAGGAGGTCAGGTGTATGAACGACGTCCTCGCGGTGCTGACCAACAAGATGGCCGGCGACGATATCTTGCGCTGTTTCATTATCCGCCGCGTCTGCCCTCTACAAACCCGAGTGCACAAGATGTGCCATATGGATGGGAGCTATGATCCCACCAGGACCAGTATTTTCGGGTTGGATCGTCCCGCGGTCGTCCGACGCGTTCGAGCTATTGCTCGGACGAAGATGTCGGATGAGTATGTTTGGGGTGTCATTGGGGGATCCCGGAAAAAACCATTGAAACAGGTGCTCTTGTCTGTCTTTCGCACACTTGCATTCGCACCCGGGTTCTGCCGGAAACCGACATGGTTATCATGTGGTGATTTATTTGCGCAGTTATTCGAGCGGCAAGCCGAGGAGGACGCGATCCACGCCAACGGGAATTTCGCGCCGAACATCCCGGTACCGGCTAAGATGCCGAGAGTGGATCCCGATGGTGAGGAGCATCTTGCCGTTCCTCTAGTGAAAGCTGCCGCCCCGGGTAACCCTTCAACCTCAGAGGCTATTTCCATTTCTTCGGATGACGAGGATGAGATTGACTGTCAAATACTCGATGTGATTGACGCTCTCCCCCTCAATTGGGCTTCAGCAGTGGTTCCAAAACCGACGGCCGTGACCAAACGTGCCGAGAGCCGGAAGCGTGCGGCTTCCGACACCGATGCTGCCGATGATTCCGGGCCTTCCGGCAATCCCCCCAAGAGGAGCAAGCCGAACAAACAAACGGCCGAGAAGCCTCGACGCCGGAGGAAGGGTCCTACCACTGTGGATTCCGGGTACATTTTCTTTGCTTCATGCTACATGACCTTGTCTTCTCCTGAAATTATTACTGAGATATTTTCTTTCAGGGACGCACTCGACCTCCCGTCATCCTTTGTCTCTCCTCCTCCCGGATCCCGGACTCCCAGCCCGCCTCGGGCTGCCTCTTCTCCACCTCGTCCTTCTACCCGAAGAAGCGAGCCTCCTGCTTCTGGTGCCGCACCGGCTGCTGTTGCAACTCCGGATACACGTCCGGTGGTCGACGAGACCCCTGTGCAGGCCACGACTACCTCGGAAGACATCCTTCTTCCGGAGAGTCGGCGCAGGGTGCCCGGGCTTGAGGCAGAGATCTTGAGCCCTCCCCGGCAGCTCGTGCCAAGCGGTCCTTCCCGGCAAGCTGCGAACAAGACCGCCCCGGAGAAACAACCCACAACTTCTTCCCGGCAAGCTGATCAACCTGCCGCGAAAGCGCGCGCCAAGGTTGCCGGGCAGAAAACAACTTCTGCCAAACCTACTGCTGCCCCGACATCCTCGGCCCAAGACTTGGCCCTACGCACGGGTAAGTTTTCACCGTTACCACCACCTCCCGCCGAGATCCCTACTGCCGCCCTGCGGACGCTGCGAGCAACCGTAAGCTCCTTTGTGCCTTCAGGATCCCGGGAAGTTGTTGCTGCTCGCGCGCCCGGCGGCTCCGGCATACACGTTGTTGACGAATACAACCAGGCCTGGATTGCCGCTGACGCCTCCGAGACCGTGGGAGACTTGCACGCTGTCGGCCCAGGCCGCAACGCTCAAGCTCTGCACGCTCTCCAGGTGGCCGCTCTGGATGTTACTCGGGTGACTGAGGTAAGTTTGTTCCCTTTCTTTCTCCAATAAATATTTATTCCTTCCCCACTAGTCCCCGAGATTGGTGCTTAGTGTTCTAGATTCCACCGAATAGCAGACCACAAGGCTCCAATCTTAGAGAAAATTTCAGGACTCGGACACCGAGTCCCCGAGATCCTCCCAATCGGGTAGCTTGCTTCAAAAATTGGTCCATCTCCACTAGTCCCCGAGATTGGTGCTTAGTGCTCTAGATTCCACCGAATAGCAGATCACTAGGCTCCAATCTTAGAGAAAATTTCAGAACTCGGACACCGAGTCCCCGAGATCCTCCCAACCGGGAAGCCTTTACTTGTTACTGATTTCGGAATCTCCCGAGTTCCTTACATCTTTTCCCAGATTGACTCATCCTTCTTTGTCTTGATTTCAGGAGTGCAGCAAGAAACGCGGCAGCATCTTCAACCGGGTTCTTGCTGACCTCGGTCAGTCCAAGAAGTGCGAGGGGCGCCTCCGGGAGGAGCGAGATGCCGCGCGCAAGATCTCGCTGGATCAGAAGGCCGCACTTGCTACCGTGCAGGCCGAGATCGCGCGGCTCAATGGCGAGCTTGAAAAGGCCAGAGCTGCTGCGACCGAGATGAAGACGCGCTTCGTGGAGGCGACGAAGAAACAAAAGGAGACCTTGGATCAGTCCGAGGAGCGCGCGCATCTCGTCGAGACCGGGCTGGCTCTTCTCCGGTCACGGTCTGATACTTGGCTCTCCGAGCTAACTGTACTGAACCGGGATCTTAACAGTAAGTGGACCGATATCCCCTTTTTTCGTTGCTCTCTTTCTTTGTTGTTGCTTTTCTTATGACCTAGCCGCTTGACAGCTCTTCTTTTTAAAGGGGAATTCGAGCACTCTCGCGAGGCTGCCGCCCTTGCTGTTGCTGCCGCCCGGGAGAAGCGTGCCGGGAAGGGCCCTGTCTCGGATGCTTGGGACATTGAGGACCACCTCACCGCCCTGAAGGCCCGGATAGTGCCTCTTCGGTCGATCGGGACGGAGCTGCTCAGCGCCGCGATCCACGTTCATGGCGCGCTGTGGCCGGGTATCAGCGCGACGCTCTCGGTCGGCGAACTCGCGAGCGCACTCCGATGTGCCGGGAGGCGTGTCCATGCTTGGAAACGCTCCGGTGCGCATGCTGGTGCCGATCAGGTCATGACCCAAGTACTGAGTTGGTACGAAGGTCTCGACTTGGAGGTGATCCAGCGCCTGCGCACCATCTCGCCGTGGTGCAGCGATCCGGCTAAGGTCCAGCGGCGACAAGAAGTGGCGCATCGCATCGCCTCTTGGTCCAATATTCGCGCTTTCACCGCCAGCGTCATTGCTTCCGATTCCGAATCCGACTACGAGGATGATGATGAAACTGGCGCGACCAGCGACGTGGATGGTGAGATCCCGGAGAAGGATGACGCTGCCTCTGGTGCTGCGACCGAGACCGTGGTTCCCCGGGATCCTACAACTTCTCCGACACCCGAGGCCTCTCAGGCCGAGGTGCGCCCCGATGCCCCGAGTACCGCTGCCGGTTCTGAAGCCACCGCTGCTCCCGTTGCTGCTCCCGAGACTGCTGCTCCCGCTGCTGCCACCGCCGAGAAGCCGACTTCCCCTACTACCTAGAAAAACATAAGAGTAGAATTGTTAAATCCCCGGGATGCCGGGTGCAAGATGTAATATATACTATTTAACATTTATGTTCCGTACTCAATTATTTATCCGAACAAGCTATGTCGATTTATTCTGTCACGAGTCCCCGAGTTGCTTTTCATGTTTACCGTACTCAGGCAATTTCTGCTCTTGTCTGCCATTTCGGCGTTCGATAGTCGAGTCACAAAACTCCATATACGACATACATTACTTAAGACAATCCGAGTTCTGGCTAACCGAATTCCCGACATAAAAAATAACTGGGCTAGCAAAAATAGGTATGCCGGATAAGTTCCTGCTCCGAGTCCCCGAGACCATTTTCGTGTTCCCCACATTTGATTCTCTTTGCTCTTGACTACCATTTCGGCGTGCGTCAGTCGAGTCACAAGATGATTTCACATGACATACATTACTCTGACTTTGAGAATCGAACTCGGAACTTTCCCGGCATACAAACAATACAAAAAATAGGTACTTGGCAGTCCCCGGGTTCCTTCCCGAGATGCCGGTATGAAATAACAAATAAACTGGACAAAATAAAATGGGCACACAACCAGGCAGTCCCCGGGTTCCTCCCGGGGTGCCTTACTTTCATTAAAACTGAAATACAACATACATTGTGCCCTTTACATGTAAAAGGGTCGAAGCAGGGCTACATTCCATGGACGCTTGGTTTCCTCTCCGGATTTGTCCATTATACCTTTCCTAGCTTCCTTTGCATCTACAAGGTAATAAGAATCATTGTGCAATGCTCTGCTTATCACGAAAGGTCCCTCCCATGGAGGCGACAACTTATGCATTCCGGCCGTGCGTTGGATGAGCCTTAGCATGAGATCTCCTTCTCGGAACACTCTCGGGTGCACCTTCCGGCTATGATATCGGTGGAGGTTTTGCTGGTAAATCGCAGACCGAGAAAGTGCCAATTCTCTTGCCTCCTCAAGTAAATCAACATCATTTTCCCGGGCCTCCCTTGCTTCGGTCTCAGTGAACATTGTCACTCTCGGTGAATCATACTGTATGTCGGTTGGGAGTACTGCTTCGGCACCGTACACCATAAAAAATGGCGTGTATCCGGTAGATCTATTCGGTGTAGTCTGGAGACCCCACAAAACCGCCGGTAAGTCCTCTATCCAGCATCCCGGAGTTCTCAATAGTGGCTCGATCAAGCGAGCTTTGATGCCGGCCAAGACCAAAGCATTTGCTCTTTCGACTTGCCCGTTTGCTTCCGGGTGTGCAACTGATGCTACATCCAGCCGGATTCCTTTCTCAGCACAAAATCGAGCGAATTCCCCCACAGCAAAATTGGTGCCATTATCCGTGATAATGCTGTGCGGGTATCCGTATCTCAAGATGATGTCTTTCAGGAATTGCACAGCGGTGTGTCCATCACACTTCCGGATTGGTTTGACCTCTATCCACTTGGTGAATTTATCTACCATGACCAGTATGTGCGTCATATTGCCTCTTGCTGGTTTGAACTGCCCGACCATATCCAAACACCATACTGCAAATGGCCAAGTGATAGGGATTGTCTTCAGTGCTGACGCCGGCATATGTATCCGGTGAGCAAACCTCTGGCATCCTCCACACTTCCGGACAATGTCCTCTGCCTCTTGCAACGCAGTGGGCCAGTAGAACCCATGTCGGAATACTTTCGCCAACAGGGCCCGGGATGATGCATGATGTCCACACTCCCCCTGATGTATTTCCAGGAGCATCTCTTGTCCTTCTGTCGGTTCTACACATCTCTGGAGTACTTCCGTGACACTCCTCTTGTACAGCTCTTGATTGATGACGGTGTATGCTTTTGACCTTCGCATTATCTGCCGGGCTTCCACTTCATTCTCCGGGAGGGTTCCTTCCAAGATGTAAGCCATAATGGGTTGTGCCCATCCCGGGACAGGTCGAACCGGGAACACGGGAGCGTCTATGTCCATTGGCTCTACCGACATCACCTCCATCATCATCTTTCTTTGCCTCTCTGAGCACTGTGACGCAGTCCCCGTGTTCGATGTGATGCTCCCGACATCTACTTCCATGGGTATGGCATCTCAACCAGGCTCCTTGGGGATGAAGATAGAATCCGACTCGGGTGAGGGTTGAATAGATGGCTTCCTCAAATGCTCCAGAGCTATCCCGGGTGGGATGGCATCCCGAGATGACCCTAGCTTGGACAAGACATCCGCTGCCTCGTTTTCTCCTCTGGGTATGTGCTTGAACTCGCATCCTTCGAAAAATCCGGATATTTTCTGCACATGAAACCTGTATAAAGCCATGTTTGCATCAAGCGAATCCCAATTCCCCGACACCTGCTCCACTACGAGATCGGAATCACCAAAACATTCTATCCGGCGGATGCCGATCTCCCTGGCGACATTCAGTCCATGAACCAAGGCCTCATATTCCGCGACGTTGTTAGATGCCCGGAAATGGATTTGCAGAACATATTTCAACACATCCTGTTTTGGTGAAGTGAGGACCACTCCGGCACCCAACCCGATCTTAGCCTTTGAGCCATCGAAATGCATCCTCCGGAAATTGTAATCCGGCATCGGAGGTTCATACTGCATCTCGGCCCAGTCTACCAAAAAGTCCGGCAGCGCCTGCGACTTGATGGCATCTCGTCTCTCATACGCCGGAGCGTATGGAGACAACTGGATGGCCCATTTGGCTACCCGGCCGCTAGCGTCCTTGCAACCGATGATCTCGGCCAGAGGAGCTTCGCACACCACTGTGATCGGGTGCTCTTGAAAGTAGTGCTTGAGCTTGGTCACTGCCATGTATACTCCATACGCCATCTTCTGGTAGTGCGGGTAGTTCTGCTTGGATTCCGAGATCACCTCACTGAGGTAATACACCGGCCTTTGTATCAGCTTGCCCCATTCTTCCCTCTCTACCACCATTGCCACACTGACTACTCGGTTGGTTGCAGCAATATACATCAGCATAGGTTCCTTGGGTAACGGGGATGCCAACACGGGTGCTGTTGAGAGCATCCTCTTCAAATCGTTGAACGCCGCGTCAGCCTGCGGGGTCCAAACAAATGTTTTGCTTTTCTTCATCAATTGGTACAGGGGCAAGGCCTTCTCCCCAAGTCGACTCACAAACCGACTTAGGGATGCCAGACAACCAGTGAACTTCTGCACATCTTTGAAACGCACGGGCAATTTCATGCTCTCGATAGCACGAATTTTACCCGGGTTGACCTCGATTCCCCGGCTTGAGATGAGGACACCGAGTAATTTCCCCGCCGGAACACCAAATGTGCACTTATCCGGGTTCAATTTCATCCGGAATCTTCTTAAGTTCTTGAATGTCTCCCTCAGATCATCTATTAGTGAGGCCTTTTCTTTCGTTTTTATGACTATGTCATCGACATAGACTTCGGCATTCCGGCCTATCTGGTCGTGCAAACACTTTTGCATGCACCTCTGGTATGTAGCACCAGCATTTCTCAAACCGAAAGTCATGACACGATAGCAATAAGCCCCATAAGGGGTAATAAAAGCAGTTTTCAATTGATCATCCGGATTCAAAGGTATCTGGTGAAAACCAGAATTGGCATCTAAAAAAGTCAAAAGTTCACTCCCGGCAGTGGAATCTATCACTTGATCTATCCGGGGCAGAGGAAAGGGGTCCTTCGGGCATGCTTTGTTGAGGTTGGTGAAGTCGATGCACATGCGCCACACCTTAAGCAGGAGGGGATCATCTTTCTTCTTCTCTACTAGGACCGGATTCGATATCCAGTCCGGGTGCAGTACTTCCATTATGAATCCGGCGGCCAGCAGTATAGCCAGATGCTCCATGACGGCATCTCTTCTTTCATCCGAGAGGCGCCTAGTTGGTTGCTTCACCGGCTTCGCATCCGGTCTAACAAACAGAGAGTGCTCAGCCAACTCCCTCGGGACACCTTGCAGATCGTCACTCGACCACGCAAAAGCATCCGATTCTCACGGAGGAAGTCGACGAGCTCGCCTTCCTATTTGATGTCCAGGTTGCTGCCAATGATAACTTGGCGCTTCGGGTTGCTGGGGTCCACACCCACCTTCTTGGTCTCCTTGGGGGGCTGGAATGATGCACCCTGTTCCGGGTTCACCATCCCGGGCATTCCGAGTTGGGAGGTCTTGGCCATTGCCACCACCTGCTGGATCCTCTTCTTTTCTTCCGCGATCACCAGGGATTCAGCTAAGCATGACCCCGCCGAGGCACACTCCATGGAGCGCTTGTGGTCTCCCGAGATGGTGATTACACCGTTAGGTCCCGGCATCTTCATCTTCAGGTAGCCCATGTGAGTTGAGATCATGAACTTGGCCAGGGCTGGCCTGCCGATCAGTGCGTGATACGGGCTTTCGAGGTCCACGACCTCGAATTCCAAGCTCTCGGTTCGGCAGTTCTCGCGGGTTCCGAATAGCACTTCAACCCAGATTTTTCCCATGGGTGAGCAAGAAACTCCGGGCACAATGCCGTGGAAGGTCGTCTCGGTAGGCAACAAGGTGTTCATGGACACCCCCAGCTTCAGCATCGTCTCCTTGTACATGATGTTAATGGCACTGCCATTGTCGATCAGAACTCGGCTGAAGCGGACATTGAGGTTTGGTCCGACAAAAGTTGGGTCCACCACCAAGGCATATGCCCCCGGCTTAGGCATAACCCTAGGATGATCCTTCCGGCTCCATGTGATCTCCATCTCGGACCAGTGCAAGAACTTGGGCACCGCCGGGATCACGGCGTTCACCTCCAGGGCATGCTGCCGCACACTCCTCCGGTCAGTGGGCTCGGTCACGAAGACCACATAGCTTTGATGTGCCTCCCGGTAGTTGCCCTGCTGCTGTCCGGCTTGGTTACTGGGGCCTGCACCGTTGTCGTTCCGGGTGTGCACCATATTCACTGGCCGAGGTGGGGGTCCTCGCTGAGGCTGATTGATCCGGATCGCGTTGGCCCCCGATGTCGGAGGAGGGGGTCTCGGAATGTTGGGCCGAGATGCCGGAGCACTCGGCCGAACAGCTCCCGAGCTGCCTTCCTGCAATGTGCGCTGATACCAGCTGCACTGCCGAGTAGAGTGGTTCGCGGGCTTGTTGGCCTCCAGAGTATGGTAGTAGCATGGCTTGTTCAGCATTTCTTCATACGTCAGGGGCTTCTTTTGTTCCACCCAAGTTTTTTGCACTTCCTGACTCTGACCCCAAGCCGGGCCACTTGTCTTTTGACGCTGACTGTTGCCGGCATCCTCTTGCTCCCGGGTCACTGCTGCGACGTGCTGTGCGGCATGGTGGTACTCGGGCTGATTCCTTTTCTGGCCAAAATCCTGGCGATCATGGCTCCTGCTCGGTCCCGAACGCTGAGGTCCCGCATTCCTCCTGTTAGAGTCACCGACATCCACCAGGGGTTGCATAGGTTCTCCAAGCGTGTAGGTATCGGCGATGCGCATGGTCTCTGCCAAGGTTGTCGGCATCTTTCTTTGCAACTTCTGCCACAACATTGAGCCATGCCGGCATCCTTGTGCAAACCAGGAGATGGCCTGTGCCTCTACCACTCCTTCGCAAGAATTGCGAATATTGCTCCACCGGGTAAGATACTCCCGGCCAGTCTCGTTACTCCTTTGCCTACAGATGGCGAGCTGTTGAGGCCTGTTTGGCCTTTTGTACGTGCTGGTGAAGTTGCTGATAAATGCCTCCTCGAAATCTAACCAGCAGTCTATGCTGCCAGTTCTCAAGTTGTTCAACCAGATCCGGGCAGGTCCTTCCAACATCTGCGGTACGTATCGTACCGCCCATCGTCTGTTTCCACCGGCTATGCTTACTGCAGTTACATAGTCGGTTAGCCAGTCCTCCGGCTTCTTGCTGCCGTGATAGGTCTTAGCACCCCGGTTGAGTTGAAAATTCCGGACAGGTGGTTCCCGCATGATCCGGGGTCCAAAGCAGGCAGGTCCCGGAGGCCCTTGCTCTTCTACTAGCTCGGATTGGTGAATTCGGTCGAGCCGGAATCTGGCATCTGCCGGATTCAGCTGTCTGGTTCCTATCCGAGATCCCAAAGGGTTCTCGTCGGGCTGGTATCCGAGCTGCTATAGTCTTGAGTTGCCATCGTTGAACCGGTCTTGTGCCGGGACCACAGCCTGCTGCGGGACAGAGGTGGCCTCCCTTCGCGGGTTTCCCTGAACATGAGGAGGGTCCCGGGGTGGATTACCACGGCTAGCCGGGTTATTGTTTCCTACACCCAGGTTGCCACCTTCACGGGTACTTCCCGCCTGCCCCGAGTTACGCTGCCCGGCTTGCTGGATGCCGGCGAAGGCCGGATCATAGGCCTGTAACTGCTTGTTCTTCCCGGAACCTCGACTCCGGCTCCGGCTCTTGCTCTTGCTCTTACTTCTGCTCGGATGCGGGGAAGAGGCCTCTCCGTCCGATTTCTGGCTATTGGGTCTAGCTGAGTGCACTTGGGATCCTGCCCCGGGGTTCTTCTTCTTGAAGGCCTGATACTGACGGTTGGCCTCGATCACCAACTCGTTCACCCGCTCCTGCTGCTTGCGTAGAGCCTCACCGGATAACCCTACCAACTCGGCCATGGCGGCTTCGGCAGCCCTAAGAGTTTTCGCCGGTGAGCTGTACACCGGCTTCCCCGCCGAGATCAGGCTTCCCGTGTGACTGGTTGTGGCTCCACCTGCCAGCTCATCATTCACCATTCTTCCTTTCTTGCGCAGATCCGCGATGCGCTTGTCCCGGGAGTCTATCTTAAGGAATCCGTGAGCTGCATTGTACTCCCGAAGACTGGCATTGAGTTCGCGACGGATCTCGGCGATCTCCTGTGCTTCCGCGAGTAGCAACCTCCGCTGCTCCTCCAAATCAGCCGAGGTGGCCTGGGTGTCTGCCTCAGCAGTTACAGGGACAGCCAACTTGGCCACCAGACCCGAGAGGGGATCCGGGCGACGTCGTGGCTGGGACGGTTGTGGATCGTCATCTCGGGCCGCACCTCTTTCCTGAGGAGGTTTGGCCAAACGGACGTGGCCGCTCCCGGCATCGCCGTCAGCGTCTTGGTACTCCTCCTCGGTTGCCCCGACCATCATCACCGCGACGGAACTCGGGGGGCGACCGGCACGCAGACCCCGAGTAGCGCAGAGCATGGGAGGATCCTCAGCTTCCAGGACCACGTCCGGGTAGCTACAGATAACTTCGGTGGCCACGTAGGTGGTGAAACCACCAAAGTCAATGAGGCATCCGTTCACCGGAAAGGGTCTGTTCCGGAAGCATCCTGTGTTGTCGCAGACGAAGTCCATCTCCCCTAGGCTTACGACAAGGCCAAAGAGAACCCGAATGCCGAAATGAACGGGCGAGCCCGTCCGGATGTGTACACCAGCCAACGCCTATGTCTGCCCCACGGTGGGCGCCAACTGTCGTGGTGGTGTCACGGCAGATGCCATAGGATGGCTAATGTGTGGGGCCGATGGACGTTGGTGGATCCGGGGAGGGATAGCGAGCTGAATAGCCCACACGGGGAGGATCCCGGTATAACCGAGATCTCCCAAGAACTAGAAACAAGAGCAGTACGATATAGGGAAGATCTAACAAACAAGAACAAATGCACGAAGGCACTCAACACACAGACGATATACCCAGGTTCAGGGCCCTCGTGAGGAGGTAACACCCCTACTCCTGCCTTTCCTCTCTATATAATTGTGGTACAAGGGGTACAACTTGCTCTTAGATCTCTCCACGTGAAGAACACGAAGAACTAGATGAACTCAAGGTGTGAAGAAGTAAATGCTCTAGGAGTGAATGCAACTACCGCTTTGGCTCCCAAGTTGGTCTCTCTTCCACAGGAGCAGTTATGGCGCCTTTTATAGAGTTCCGGCCAGGAGGGCCGGAAACCCTAATCCGGCTTGGCCCCACCGGACAGGCCTAGCCGGCATGGCGTCACCGGCTAGTGCGACCTACTCTCCGCGCTATCCGGCGTAGCCCCTTCGTCATCATCCCGGCAAGGACAGCAGGCACCGTCCTGGAACATCATTGTTCCCCTGTCAGAGACAGGACATGTCTTTGCCCATCCCGGGTAGCCTTTTCCGGATTGCCGGGCTAGGCACGTCGTGTCCTGTCGTACCGTTGTCGTACCGCCTGACGCGCTCCCGTGTCAGGCGGGAGGTGACCATGCTTCCGTGTCAGGCGGGAGGTGACCATCCCTCCGTGTCAGACGGAACGGTACCTCCCCCCGGATTAGGCGGGAAAGCCTGCTACAGACCGTTGACGGCCTACCGGGATCCCTCATGCCGGTTATCTCCTTGCTTGCCCCCGTGAGTCTTTCCTGCATAAGATCAAGACCGAGATAGACGTTCCGGTTAGCACTTACTCGGATTGTCTATCCGGCAAAACCGAATACACCTCCTTCCGGGAGTCTCCTCGGAGCCCAAGATCCGAGATCCTTTCCGGAGGCGTCCGAGTTCGTCCCTGGATGAGTATCTCTAGGCCTAGCCTCCCGAAGATGTCTTAGCCTACCAGCAAAGACATCTTCGAGAAGCTAGTTCTTAGAGGAACCATCCGCTGATGCCTGTGCTGCCATTGTGAAGGCTGGGAGTGTCTATTTATAGTTGCTAGAGCTGACCCTTGCGCCTGCCAGCAGGCACATTGCACTCTACCAGCGCTCAAGGGTCAAGTTGCCCCTTCAGCACACCAGGAGGTGTCCCTTGCTCTCACCAAAGGTCAAGTATTGTTGGCTCATTACTGAATTATTCCGGGATCTGCCCCTACCCGGGGGGCAGCCCCCCGACAACATCAGTCTTCTTCTTAAAGATCCATTTATTCTCGACGGCCTTGCGCCCTTCGGGAATATCCATCAAAGTCCACACTTTGTTATCATACATGGATCCTATTTCGTATTTCATGACTTCTAGCAATTTCTCGCACTCTAGACTCGCCATTGCCTTCTTGTAGTTCGTAGGTTCGTCTTGTTCAATTAACATGACGGTGCAAACCATGTGGCCATACCATTATGGTGCAATACGAGATCTACCAGACCTACGAGGTAGAATACTTTCCTCGACAATTTCTCCCACTCCATCTATGGAGGACGTTTACTGGAACAGCTTCCATTGCGCCACTCGGAATTTCGAGTTCAGGATCAACGATCTCATCGAGATCTACCTTCCTCCCACTTACTCCTTTCGAGAGAAACTCCTTCTGTAGAAAGGTACCGGTCTTCGCGACAAACGTTTTTCCCTGAGCTTGGTTGTAGAAGGTGTATCCTACGGTTTCCCGCGGATATCCTACAAAGACGACCTTCTCCGACTTCGGTTTGAGTTTGTCGGGCTGTAGTTTCTTAACATACGCCTCACAACCTCAAACCTTCAGAAACGATAACTTAGGCTTCTTGCCATACCATAATTCATACGGTGTCGTTTCAACGGATTTAGACGAAGCCCTATTTAAAATGAATGTGGTTGTTTCTAACGCATAACCCCAGAAGGATACGGGCAAATCGGTAAGAGACATCATAGACCGGACACTATCCAGTAGACTATGATTACGTCGCTCGGACACGCCGTTACATTGCGGTGTTCCGGCAGGCGTAAGCTGCGGTACGATGCCACAACTCTTCAGATGTGTGCCAAACTCAAAACTCAAATACTCACCACCACGATCGGATCAGAGGTGCTTGATTTTCTTGTTAAGCTGATTTTCAACTTCACTTTGAAATTCTTTGAACTTTTCAAAAGTTTCAGACTTGTGTTTCATCAAATAGATATAACCGTATCTACTCAAGTCATCAGTGAAGGTGACCATTGCTTGTCGATACGCTCATTGGTCCACACACATCTGTATGTATGACCCCCAATAAGTCCGATGCTCGTTCAACGAAACCTTTGAACGGTGTCCTGGTCATTTTGCCCATAAGGCATGGTTCGCAAGTATTGAGTGATCCAAAATCCAACGAGTCCATAAGTCCATCGGAGTGGAGTTTCTTCATGCGCTTTATTCCAATATGACCGAGACGGCAATGCCACATATACATGACGGTATCATCACTACACTTAATCCGTTTTGCATCTATGTTATGGATGTGAGTACTACGATCGATATTCAACAAGAATAAACCATTACTCTCAGGAGCATCAACATAAAAGATATCATTCATTAAAATAGCACAACTGCTTGATACTGATTTAAATGAATAACCGTCTTGTAACAGGCATGACCCACTTATAATGTTTACACTCAACGATGGTATAAAATAACACTTATTTAAAACCAAACTAATCCCGATGGTAGATGTAGAGGGAGGGTGCCGACAGCCACCAGGTCGACTCTCGATCCGCTGCCGACGCGCATCGTCACCTCATCCTTAGCCAGCCGCCTCTTATTCCGCAACTCCTCCTGAGAGTTACAAATATGAGCAATAGAACCAGTATCAAATACCCACGTGTTCCTACGGGCAGATGTAAGGTACACATCTATAACATGTATATCAAATATACCTTCCTATTTGTCGACTATCTTGCCAGACTTCTTGTCCTCCAGGTACTTGGGGCAGTTGCGCTTCCAGTGACCTTTTCCCTTGCAGTAGAAGCACTCCACGCCAGCTCTGGGACCAGATTTGGCAGTCTTGGGCTTGGCCACCAGTTTGCCCTCCCTCCTGGACTTCCAGCTCTGCTTTCCCTTGTCACCAGATTTCTTAAAATCGACGGTCTTGTTGACCATCAACAACGTGTGCTCCTTCTTGATCTCCACCTTAGCATTCTTGAGCATCACGAACACTTCACCCAGGGACTTAGCCATGCCCTGCATGTTGTAGTTCATGACGAAGCCTTTATAGCTAGGGGGAAACGATTGCAGCACCCTATCAATCGCCAACTCATCGGGAATCTTGCATTCCAGAGCATTCATGCGTTGAACGTAGCCAGACATCTTGACCACGTGCTCGCTCACACTGCTATGCTCCTCCATCTTGCCCGAGAAGAAAAGCTCAGAAGCTTCATATCTCTCAGCCTTAGCCTGCGGCGCAAAGACAACCTTGAGATAAAAAATAATCTCAAGGGCACTCATCTTCTCAAAGCGCTTCTGTAGGTCGGCTTCCATGGCGTAGAGCATGCCACTCTGGACAAAGGCGGAGTCCTTCGATTTAGTCTGGAAGACCTTCTTCTCATCCTTAGAGGCTTCATCTGCGGGAGGGTCACCTATGACGGCCTCAATGATGTAGGCCACCCTATGGGGAGTGAGGAGGATCCTCAGGTTGTGGAACCAGGCCATGAAGTTTGACCCATTGGTCTTAAGCTTTTCTTTCTCAAGGAACAGACATAGGTTAAACGAGGGGCGAGACATCTACAATGGAATTTGCAACAACATAAGACTTTGTTCATAATAATTTTGAGTTATAGTATTTTTAGAAAATAACTAACATAACTCCCACTCAAACGAACATCCCTCCTGGTCGTTTAAGCGATTACACGACCCCCATCCATTGCACCACCCCTCACCGTCAGAGCCGGCAACACAACTTCAAGGGTAGACAATTGTCCATCACACCAATTTTGTGACTCATGCTCGACCTTTCGGCCTCCGTGTTCCGAGGCCATATCTGCATATGCTAGGCTCGCCACTATAACCTCCACGTAACGCTTGTGCAACATGGCTTACACCCACTATATGCGAACGACGATATGTCTGACACCCGATCGTCACGGCCTGCCTCATAACGTAGAACTTTCTTGGTGGTGCTCATTGGAGGAAGAACACTAGTGGTATTTTTGAAGGGATCATCTTATACATAATTACCGCCGCGTAACTAATATATACTAATATATATAATCACACAATATAAGATGCACTAAAAACATCAAATGTAATGCAATGTGATATAGTCCATTACGCCATGGTCTTCTTGGCGCCCGAAGTTCATAAACAATTTCATAAACCTACCTTGACCATATCACATAGCCACTGCAAAATAATGTTAGACGCTCTACTTTATCTTCTGCATATTTTATGTGGCTGGGGCTTTTGTAAATAGAACCGCTTCTTACCTACGAACTTATGATCACAACAACGATCCAATAATTGCATATTTAAGCATCCCTTTCGGGCCCTCCATTGAAAATGCAAGACCAACTAAAGAGAGAGAGACAGACACCCGCCAGCCACAGATACGGTACAAGCCGTATGTCAGTAGTGGAACCAGACTCGCGTAAGCGTACGCATAAAGTCGGTCCGGGCCGCTTCATCAACTCGATGCCGCTGGAATCACAAGTGCACGCTAGAGGGTAGCAAATAACAGGAACGGTGCACGCGTGCAGAACACGGGTTCTAACAATATACAACTATATCTACGATAGATCGGCTCTGATACCACTGAAGAGGATCGTGTGCAGAAAACAAAAAATTTCTAGCAACGATATCCTTAAAACATGCCAAACTCTATTCTATGCAGATATAGTAGTACGAACGGAGATTGAAATACATACCCTTGTAGACCGAAAGCGGGTATTACGTTCCCACACGAACGTTGTCGATGAAGACCGATGAAGCCAACCTCAAGGTCGTGTAGAGGAAGCAGACCTCCCAGCACCGCAAGCGCAACACCTCGCAGGGCGTTACACACATACGGTGGAGACGACGGTCTCCGAAGCTCCAGTCCAGGACGAGCAGCGGAAGACTTGGACCGGAACACCAGCAACGCGGCAGCGGGCTATGGTGGAAGAGATCCCCCTCTCAACTTGGCACAACTCCGACAAAGGAAGTCGTGAAATCGAGAGAGAATTGGGGAATTAATTGGTGAACTAAAAGGCCAGGGGTGCCCCTCTATATATAGGCTCCCAGAGGGCAGACAACTTGCCAGCCAAGCAATGTGGGACTAATCCCACATGCCTTGTGCGGCTATGGCTGGTGAACCGGCCCCCTGGTGGGCCTCTTGGCCCACCTGGGTCGGCCACTCAAGCCCCCACCAAATTCCGTAGGGAATTTTCCCCTCTTGGGTCTTCTTTCGACCAGAAGGCCTATTTAGGGTAATCAGCCTAAATAAATTCGAAAATAAATATATAAAATCATATTTAGACATTAATTACACTAATTAATATCAAACATATTATATATAATTTATTCTACCTCCGAAAAGTTTTTCGTCGCTGCCCGATCTCCATTGGACCTCTCCCGGGACGTTCCCGGTGATCTCTTTCCTTTCCGGTTGTCTTGTCGAAACCCCTTAAGTGTGTTACCCTAGCGGTTCGATAGAATAACAGGTATGATCGAGACTCCTCTCCGATCAACGACTAACTCGTAGGCCTGAACCCCATGAATTAATCCCTGTGATATAACGAATGACTTTCATCTATCAAATCTGAACGTAAAGTCTTAAACCTTTTGCCATGGCGACACTTAGCGTGTCCGAGCGTTGATCATAGATATCTCCATATCTAGTTGACCTTGTTACCGACAACGCTATCTTCTACTCGTATATGATTTCATGTCTCCGTGACCTAGTCACATGCTTGCAAGCTCATTAGACATAATCTCACCGAGTGGGCCCTAGAGTATCTATCCTGCTATGCGGATTGGCAAATCCCGCTCTTGACCCCTCGTCTCAACTACTCATTTCAAATACCCAAAAGTATCACCGTTATTTTCATATACTAAATAAGATACGACGTTTGGTGCAATCAAAGTATCTTCAAGGAATAACAATAAGAGTTGGTCTCACGCTCAAAAGCGTAATGACTACGTCCTACAAATATGGGTATGTCCATCACATCGTTCTACCAACGATATGACTTTCATTGCCGACCGGCGCCATGCCCTATGATCGGGAAACCTCGATCATCGATCGCGCAATGAAATTAGTCTTAGTAGAGGCTATTAGGGACCTGGTTGTTTACGCATCACACCCGTATTAATGTTTCCGCTTAATACGGTTATAGCATGACAAAAAAACATATTATGAACAAACGAGATATGATCAAGAAATACACTTAATTAATTGCCTCTAGGGCATATCTCCTTCACCATGTTCTCGATTCAACATATCAAATGTAACCTAGTTAATTGTTTCAGGTTTAGCCCGTTCAGGTCTAGCATGCTCGATGCTTAGGGTCAGGATTATATATCTTCTAAAGGTTGCAACATTAAACCTCAAAACTAATGCTAGCCTCCGCTACTTTCCCTTTAGGGTGACCGAACCATGGAGGAAATGAAGAGGGGGGACCCCCTTCCCCCCTCTTTAAAGGGCAGAGCCCCATATTTGAATTCAAAAGGCCACACATAACAACGTTAGTTTCACAATTTGAATTCCCCGGAACAAGAGGCTAAACTGACTCGTTGGTGTAAAACATAAGGTGAAACACAATCCCTTCTAAAAATCTATCACAACAAGATAAAAAAGGCAACACCATAATTAGCTCGTATAGCTCTCGTTACATCCACTACCATCAGATCCTCCATCTTTTTACGAAACTACATCTCACACGCCACGAGTTCTGAGGAGAGATCTCTCCAATCTTCTCACAACTGACGCTCATCCTCTGCTTCGATGGAAAATCCCCTTGGATCCACTCTCGCAGTCATCCACGATGACAAGAGCACTAGATGACATTGTGTGCATCTTAGTCATTCAAATCCCCCATGAAATACATTTTGAGTATGAAGCATCGTTTGTCAGGGGAAAGGCTTTCCTCATGTGATTTTTGCTCATAGTGCTTAAGAAAACAATTGGGTGACTGTACTCTTGCATGTACCTCCTCAGTTCTAAATTAATTGACTCATATTTAGTACAAGTCCTACTAAATCTCAGTAAATTAATTCAGAATGAAGGGAGTAAGACGGAGAGAGTACACTCAATTGTTTGTCTAGAAGATCCGCCACATTTCATCATTAGTCCCTCAATTGTTTGGCCAGAGGATCTTCCACATTTTATCCATTACCTGCCACTATATTTGCTAATCAACGTGTCACTATGATGGCTCGATCTCCATAAAAAAGAGGTCCGTCTCTGTTGTTCTCCCGTTTGCTAACAATTCAATGTCTGATGGTAAAGTATATGGGTTAAGTCTCTGTCTACAAGAATCTACACCGAAAAGATGCACGCAACCGGCAATGCGTCATGCCAACAACCGATCCGCAATTTTAAAATCACGTGCTTATCAGGATTGTCGTTTTACTGTCTCAAACAAATCATACATAAAATAGCTATCACTATAGCTAGGTAGGAGTGACGACGACTGACATAACAAAGAGACGCAAAGCCAAGGTTAGTTGGTTAACTCGCGAAGGAAGTACTGCGATCTTACTAATGCTAGCGATTCCACTGGCCAATTCACATCTCGTGCAATTGTTCTCTTGACTATTAGAAATAGAAGTCTAGACTCTAGCAGCCCAGCTAACGCTGCCAGCTGTATAGTTATGAATAAGCTTAGACCAGGGACCAAAGATGTGGAGATAACTTTGTTATATTAACATATGCCTTAATTATATGAGCGATACTAGTACAGTTCGTTGCACCTAGTATGATCGAGTACCAGAACTTTGAGTGAGACATTGGGCAACGGTTTGCACACTTTCCTTTGCATGAAGGGATGATTTCGGCCTTATTTGAAAGAATATGTAATCGTTTGGTTTAAATTCCTGTATAAAATAGGTAGATTCTCTTTGTCAAAAAAGTATGGAAGTAGCCTATTCAACAGTTATTTGGCCCACTTTTTTGCTCTTTACATCGCTTTATGCATGTAGCCACATCGGTTCTTCAGATATATATATATATATGCATATGCATATCCATGTTGTAAACCCCTCTAGAAATACTAAACTTGTAAGTACCTTCAAATATGAGAAATATATTACAAACATGCAAATCATCCAAAAGAAAAAAGTTCCAAACAATCATACAAAAAAGTTACAAACTTCTCTACCATGTTGTACGTCTACATAAACCTCACGAGGAGCATCACAATACAACAACAAATTTAGGGTTCATATTCTAACAAGAGATGATCTGAATAGCCCGCCATAAAATTTGTTCCAGAGACCAATAATGGAAGAGTGGGAGACATGCTAGTTGATTAGTCTCCTTTGACGTTGCGCATATACCATATCTCCTATATCTCTACGTTGGCGTGATGCTAGAATAACACTAGCTATGTATTGACTCGGGAAGATGAAAATACCACTTAAAACTAAGGTGTTTGGATAGTACCTTCGTCGTGGAGTAATTCTAACCAAAGATAATCTTGCTAAGCGAAATTGACAGGGGAGTAAGAGTTGTGTTTTTTGTCATCAGAATGAAACAATAAAATATCTATTTTTTCAATGTCGATTCGCAAGGTCTATATGGTCAATCATCCAAGTAGCATCTAGCGTTTATCCCCCACACAGTGTGGCCAATATCTTTGAAAATTGGTTACGCGATATTGATAATAGGTTTAGGAACCTTATTAGGGTGGGAGCGCTTGCCATTATTTGGTCGCTATGGCTGTGTATAAATGATAAAGTGTTTAACGATAAATTGTCTTCTCCATTGCAGGTCATCTACCGGTGTACCGGTACACTCCGTTCATGGTCGTCTCTTCAGCGAGTGGAGCACCGAGACCTATTTACGGAGGTCTGTGCACGGTTGGAGTCCACGGCGAAGGATACTTTTTCCCATCATGAGTGACAGCATAATCTACGGATTGAGCCACCGTATTTTCAGGCGTAGTTGCATTTGCTCAAATATGATATGTAATATGCTTTTATTAATCTTTTAATTGTGTACTATGGAATAGCTGTGTGCATCTTAGTTATGCAGAGTTTGGGTGTAAACGCTTAAATTCTTTAAGTAATAAAGCGCCCTTTATCAAAAAAATGTATTGACTCAAGATGTTTTTTTTTGCTTGAGGCACAATTTTCATGATTAATTCCAGTATATTTAACATTATAACAGCAGCTACTAGCATGTTAATCTCGCAAATACTAGATGTATTAATTAACATGAACAGCAGCAAAACGTCTACACGCATGGACATACTAAATCGGCACATCGGCACGTGATGAACGTACCGAACAACTGTAGATGAAGTAGTCGTAGTAGTCGTCGTAGTTGTTGCAGCAGCAGCAGCGACGGCGGCAGCTTCGGCAGCAGCTTCTTGAAGGCGATGACGACGTTGTTGACGAGCAGCCCGCGAGTCCGGCGAGCGTACACGTCCAGGAAGGCGAGCCGTGATGAAGAGGTTGAGAGCAGTCGCGCGGAGCGCTTCCCAAGAACCTTATTCGCCCTCTCCCGTACAGGATCACAAGGACGAGGGTTCCGGAGACCTGCTGTCCCGTTCGCCGGTGCACGCCGGCGCTCGGGATGGAGTAGACTACGGTGGCGGCGCAAGGCACGAGGTGGCAAAACCTAGATTGGTTCGGGTTGTTTAGCAGCGCACGCAGTGCCCAACTTTATATAGCACGTCTAGGGAAAACCCTAACGGGTACAACATGGGCCAAGCCCACGTCGCGCACGTTTAGGTCGGTTACAGTAGCCCACGATCCGGGAGCGACCCGAACCGACTATCTGTGACGCGTCCGTCCAAACCGTTTTTCCCAGACTGCAAAAATAAATCTCGGCTCGGCGAGATTCCCGCAACCCGCGGCGCGTCGTGACGGACGGACGGGCGGTGCGGTGTGTGCGTGCGAGCGGCAGAGGAGGAGGAGCGCGTGAGAGAGCCTCATGTTCTCACAAGCTTACCAAGTATCACTCCACTCCACTATATAAGGTGGTGCCACTCCTCTTAAACTAGCAATGTGTGACTAAACTTTAGCTCCCACTCCACTCTCATGTGAGCTGCCATTTTTCCATGGGCTTTGAGATTTCAGAATTTGCTAATTGGGCTTCCCACATATGGGCCCAAATTCTAACAATCCCCCACCAGATCTCAAATCCCATTTAGAGATGTTTGCCAGACCTCGAGTCTTGTTTATATACCAGTGTTTCAGCAGAGACTGTTAAGTTGAACTTCTGCCTAGAACCTTGAGCTACGTCTATTGGCAACTTGAACAAAGGACGAACCTTGAATTGCAAGTTTGGTGCTTCTAGATTTCACACAAAATCATAACTGGTACTTGGCTGCCAGTAGCCTACCCCGCGGGTGTAGCATATGCGTCATACTACCTGGTCTCTTCATGAGTTTACTAGAGATCACCCAAATCTCATAAATTGCGACGTTTAACAATTTGACTCATATAGGTGTGTTCTTTCAAGAATGCTCTGTAGAACGGCATCTTTGCTATGAATAGCCAACAGAACCACATTAAGTCATGCAGCCAACCTGCCTTACAGATTTTGAGAGTTGTGCATCTTAACATAGAGAGGGTTAGGTAATAACTCTCCTCTGTCACACCACTAGTTTGTTCTTCCCAGGTCCTAATTCACGGGATCTCCGATCACATAGGTTGGGTTACCACTATGGAGTAACGCTCACGGGTCTCAACCCCATCTCACTCGATGCACTTTCTATCACATTACGTGATAGTCCCTTCGTAAATGGAATCTGCCAGGTTTTTGTCTGTTTGAATATACGAAACAGTTATTACTCCGGAGTTTCTCAATTTCCTGACAGACTTCAAACGTCTTTTAACGTGTCTTGATGACTTCGCGTTATCCTTAGCACTGTTCACTTTGACAATAACCGTTTGGTTGTCACAGTTCATAAGGATGGCCGGTAATGGTTGCTCAACCACCGGCAAGTCCATCAAGAGCTCACGCAGCCATTCTGCCTCAACAGAAGCTGTATCTAACGCAGTAAGTTCTGCTTCCATGGTTGACCTCGTCAATATGGTCTGTTTGCAAGACCTCCATGATACTGCGCCACCACCAAGAATAAACGCATATCCACTTGTGGCGTAGAGCTCATCAACATCTGAGATCCAGTTCGAATCACAATATCCCTCAAGCACAGCAGGGTGCCCTGAATAGTGTATCCCGTAACTCATTGTACCGTTCAGATAGCGCATGACCCTTTCAAGTGCATGCCAATGATCAGTACCCGGGTTAGACATGAACCTGCTCAATTTGCTCACAGCAAAAGAGATATCAGGTCTCGTCGCGCTCGCAAGATACATGAGTGAACCGACCACTTGAGAGTATCTTAATTGATCTCTCGTCTCTTTCTTGTTCTTTCTGAGTGTCACGCTGGGATCATAGGGTGTTGGAGAAGGCTTGCTGTCTATAAAGCCGAATCGGCTCAAGACCTTCTCAACATAGTGTGATTGCGTTAACGTAATCCCACTCTCATCCCTAATCAGCTTGATGTTCAGAATCACATCAGCTTGTCCCAGATCTTTCATATCAAAGCTCTTTGACAAGAAAGACTTGACCTCATTTATCACTATCATGCTTGTACCGAAAATTAGTATGTCGTCAACATACAAGCATAATATGACACTATCGCCCCCACCATGGCGATAGTACACACTCCTATCAGCCTCATTAATGGCAAAGCCTGCAGACGTTAACGTTCTGTCAAACTTCTCATGCCATTGCTTAGGTGCTTGCTTTAGCCCATACAAAGATTTTAACAATTTGCACACCTTTCTCTCTTCACCTTTTACTACAAACCCATCGGGCTGATCCATATAGATTTCCTCTTCCAACTCTCCGTTAAGGAAAGCTGTCTTTACGTCCATTTGATGAACGATCAGACCATAGGAGGCAGCCATGGAAAGTAGTACACGAATGGTGGTCAGTCTAGCGACAGGTGAATAGGTGTCAAAGTAATCTTCGCCTTCACGCTGAGTGTAACCCTTGGCTACAAGCCGTGCCTTGTACTTCTCAATAGTACCATCAGGCCTTAGCTTTTTCTTGAACACCCACTTACAACCCACGGGTTTGCAACCGTAGGGTCGTTCAGATAATTCCCAAGTTCCATTAGAAAGAATCGAGTCCATCTCATTATGGACAGCTTCTTTCCAGTCATCCGCATCAGGAGATGCGAATGCCTCTGCAATGGACGTAGGGGTATTGTCCACAAGGAACACAATGAAATCATCACCAAAGGATTTTTCAATCATCTGTCTCTTGCTCCTTTTGGGAGCTTCATTGTCATCCTTCTCAAGGACTTCCTCAACATGTGGTTGTTCAGAATAATCAACAGATGTACTAGATTCAGTAAATATCTCAGAAGAAATCCTAGCAGTGCTATGCATATCCTTCATAGGAAACATGTTCTCAAAAAATGTTGCATCACGAGATTCCATAATACTATCAGCATGCATATCAGGTACCTCAGATTTAACTACTAAAAATCTATAGCCGATGCTCCGCTGAGCATAACCCAGATTGACACAATCCACTGTCTTTGGTCCAAGTTTACGTTTCTTAGGAATTGGAACATTGACTTTCGCCAAGCACCCCCAAGTGCGTAAATAAGAAAGTGATGGTTTTCTCCCAGACCACTCCTCGTAAGGGGTCTTCTCTTTATTCTTGTTAGGAACTCTATTCAGGACATGACACGAAGTCAATAAAGCCTCCCCCCACCATGCCTTAGATAAACCAGCAGTGTCCAACATGGCGTTCACCAAGTCGGTCAGCGTGCGGTTTTTCCTCTCGGCAACCCCGTTTGATTGGGGATAATAGGGAGGCGTCCTCTCATGAATAATGCCATGTTCCTCACAGAATACATCAAATATTTTGGAGAAATACTCGCCACCACGATCCGACCTAAGACGTTTGATCTTTCTCTCTAGTTGATTTTCTACTTCAGCTTTGTAAATTTTAAAGTAGTCTAAAGCTTCATCTTTAGTTTGCAACAAATATATATAACAGAACCTAGTAGCATCATCAATTAAAGTCATGAAATATTTCTTTCCACCTTTTGTCAACACGCCATTCATCTCACACAGATCCGAATGTACGAGTTCCAGGGGTGCTAAGTGTCTCTCCTCGGCTGCCTTGTGAGGCTTTCGAGGTTGCTTTGATTGCACACAACTATGGCACTTGGAACCTTTGGCAATAGTGAAATTCGGAATTAAACTCATACTAGACAACTGAGACATCAAACCAAAATTAATGTGACATAAACGAGAATGCCAAACACTGGTATCATCGGAAACACCGCCACAAATATGGTTTACTGATTTATTACAGAAATCTGAAAGTGAAATACGGAACAAGCCTCCGCACTCATAACCTTTACCAATAAATTGTCCAAACTTTGACACTACAACTTTATTGGACTCCAAGACTAACTTAAACCCATCTCTGCATAGAAGGGAACCGCTTACGAGATTCTTGTTCATAGTAGGGACATGCTGCACGTTCCTCAGCTGCACGATTTTCCCCGAAGTAAACTTCAGATCTACCGTGCCAACACCACGAACAATAGCATGATCCATTCCCCATTAGGACGGAAGAATCCCGAGCGACCTGATAAGAAGTGAACAAAGAGATGTCAGCGCATACATGAACGTTAGCACCCGTATCAATCCACCAACATGGAGAATGAAATACTGAAAGCACAAATGGTAAATTACCATACCCATCAGTATTGCTAGCGGTCACGACATTGACAGTCTTGGCCTTTTTCCCTTTTCTGTCTGCACGATCTGGGCAGTCCACAGAGAAGTGACCGAGCTCTCCACAGGTATAGCAACCTAGCCCAGACTTGTTCATCATCTTCTTCTTCTTCTTGAAAGAATTAGTCTTGGCAGGTACATTGAAAGCAGGCTTGTTCTTTCCTTTGTTCTTGCCGTGGTTATGGTTCTTCTGCACCATGTTGGCGCTATACTGACCTTCACCCCCTCTCTCAGCAGTGTCCTTAGCCCGAGCCTTCTCCTCAACATCAAGAGACGCTATCAGATTTTCAACCGATATCTCCTGTCTCTTGTGTTTGAGAGTTGTGGCGAAGTTCCTCCATGAAGAAGGCAACTTTGCAATAATGCACCCGGCCACAAACTTGTCAGGTAAGGCACACTTAGCATGCTCAAGATCCTTCGCAATGCACTGTATCTCATGAGCCTGTTCGACTACAGAACGGTTGTTAGCCATCCTGAAGTCATGAAAATTCTCCATGATGTACAGTTCACTGCCAGCATCTGCTACACCGAACTTAGCGATCAGTGCCTCCCAGAGCTCTTTGCCATCTGAGATGTGCATGTACACATCAAACAGCTTATTGCTAAGAACACTCAGAACGAGTCCCACAAAGGCAGTGTTGGTATCCTTGAACTTATTCTGATCTTCGTCAGATATAGCTCCTTCAGGTAAACCCTCACTGGCCTCGAACACTTTCAGAGATCGCAACCACGACGTGGTCTTGATATTCCATAACTTAAAATCCGCACCGGTCAACTTCTCCGGCCTCGGCGAATCAGATAGATGTCCCATATTTAATTCAGGAAATTGCCTATAACACATATAAGGTTTTTGGATTGTTGAAATATTAGGCACAATTTCCATGATTAATTCCAGTATATTTAACATTATAACAGCAGCTACTAGCATGTTAATCTCGCAAATACTAGATGTATTAATTAACATGAACAACAGCAAAACGTCTACACGCATGGACATACTAAATCGGCACATCGACACGTGATGAACGTACCGAACAACTGTAGATGAAGTAGTCGTAGTAGTCGTCGTAGTTATTGCAGCAGCAGCAGCGACGGCGGCAGCTTCGGCAGCAGCTTCCTGAAGGCGATGGCGACGTTGTTGACGAGCAGCCCGCGAGTCCGGCGAGCGTACACGTCCAGGAAGGCGAGCCGTGATGAAGAGGTTGAGAGCAGTCGCGCGGAGCGCTTACCAAAAACCTTATTCGCCCTCTCCCGTACAGGATCACAAGGACGAGGGTTCCGGAGACCTGCTGTCCCGTTCGCCGGTGCACGCCGGCGCTCGGGATGGAGTAGACTACGGTGGCGGCGCAAGGCATGAGGTGGCAAAACCTAAATTGGTTCGGGTTGTTTAGCAGCGCACGCAGTGCCCGACTTTATATAGCACGTCTAGGGAAAACCCTAACGGGTACAACATGGGCAAGCCCACGTCGCGCACGTTTAGGTCGGTTACAGTTAGCCCGGATCCGTTTTTCCCAGACTGCAAAAATAAAGCTTGGCTCGATTCCCGCGGCGCGTCGTGGTGCGGTGCGTGCGAGCGGCGGCGGAGGAGGAGGAGCGCGTGAGAGAGCCTCATGTTCTCACAAGCTTACCAAGTATCACTCCACTCCACTATATAAGGTGGTGCCACTCCTCTTAAACTAGCAATGTGGGACTAAACTTTAGCTCCCACTCCACTCTCATGTGAGCTGCCATTTTTCCATGGGTTTTGAGATTTCAGAATTTGCTAATTGGGCTTCCCACATATGGGCCCAAATTCTAACACTTACAAAATCAACTCGCCTAGTCATTAGTCAACTAGCATTACAGCATATTACGAGGTTGAATTTATCTTGAAACTCATGGATATCATCATTCTCGTAAGTCGTAACTTGCAAACGAGGGATTCCACGAGACATGACAGCCTAGATATACATACGATGATGCGGTATTGCGGTAGTGCTTGCTCACCGGTACGTACCTACTCCACCTAGCTAGCGGCTGGTACTGACCTGATGAAGTCAAAATTAGTACAGTACCTCTTTTCATACACCAGCCTACCGCAACGCGCCACGTAAGGCGATAGGCAAAGATCGTGGGGCGCAAAGCTGCGCCACGTACGTCTCGACCCGCACTGAGGGCTCGATCGATTGATGCCTTCGGCGCCGTGGGTGCGGGTTGACTTGAGCCGAAAGTCACCGCCACCGTACCGCAGCGCTGAGCCAAGGTCAGCGCCGGGATACCCTACGGCGACCTCACGGAACCGCACCGCGGTCTGAGAGCGACCGGCCACCTGGCCGACCGGTGACGGGGTCCCCCTCCATTGCTAGCTAGCGATATCCGACGACGTGCGCGGCGGTCGGTGGCCGGTGTCGTGGGTGTGGTTGGGCGGCTCCATCTCCACCGTCACCTACGTACGAGCCTCGCGTCGCCGCCGCCGCCGGCCGGCCGGCCGCTTGGATGCCACATATAGATATATAGTATAGATTTTTGTGGTAACTACGTCACGCCGTGGTGTACTACTGCCCTCGCCATTTCCTTGGCATGTGCTGTTCTTGTCGAAAGCGACGGCGGCCAATCGAGCTGAGCGTCGATGTGGATGGGGCCGGCGGCGAGTTAGGTTGCCCGGCCGGGACGTACGAACTCGCGCACGCGTGCCGCGGATGCGCCCAGGGGCCAGACGAACGCCCAATTCGACGCCTTTCCTCTTGGCATCCTCTTCCCGGGAGAATCTGGAATTATTGGGACAACTACACCATTGCGTCGTCGTCCGATCTTTCATAGATCGATCGTACTCTTACCCTTTGGTGACCTTGATCGGCCACGCTACTACTCTCTTCCCATGCATGTCATCTGTCGTTCCTTCCCGTTGCGATCGATGGTTAGTGAGCTCGCCTGCCCGGTGGCATTGCTCATGGTCATGCATGAGTGTAGAGAATGACACATTTTATTTTATTTTATTTTCTCGTTTGATTGTCAACCTGAAATTATTTCAGGCCGTGAAGCATGGCCGGGCAAAAGGGCAACCGCCCCGGGCCCTAATAGAAGGAGGTGGCGAGAATAATACTCACTCCCCCTAACGTTGACGAGCATGGTTTAGGTCAAACATTCTAAAATTTGACCTATTCTAGAGAAAAGTGTAGCAACATATATGAACGATAGAGGTATCAAATTGGTATATTTTGAAACTCCCTTTCAAGATGAAACTAGTGCTACTAATTTATCAATATCCTAAATGATGTAACTTTTCCCAATAAAACTGATCATTTGTCAATAGAGTTTTACTCGGCGCAAAAGATAGAAATGCGCTTATTTGCGGACGGAAGGGGATATGATACTAGCATCTATACTATTATCAATATTGTTGAGACATATCAAATCGTATAGATCAATTGCAGACGAGGACATCAAATAGTATTTATGTGAAAGTTGTAGTTTAATTAATTTTTATTTGTTGATCATTACTGGTAGATATGATATTTGAATATCTGGTACATAATATGCACACGTTTTCAACTCACTGTTGAACCCATTGCAACTGTCAGCTTATATTGTAGAAGTTAAAAGGTGATGCTTATCTACTCACACACTAAAAAGCTCTTTCACGATATTTGTTAGATCATATGTTTAATAGATCTCTACCATAAATATTTACACACTATATATTTTATGCAATTATCACCAAAATTCATGATGGAATGTTTCACGGTATAGTTTAAATCATGCACATTGCAAGTGTAATTTTGAACTATGTGCATCCCAAATAAATAAATAAAAATATGCTACGGTTAGCATTTAGCAATTTTATTACATGGATAACTATACCAAATCAAGAATATAAAATTGTACTCGCTGAAATAAGTGAAGGGGTTACGGTGCAGAAAACAATAATTTCTCTAGCGAACGAAACCCTAACTAGACAGGATCTATCTATCTAGTACATGCGATAACGGTGGCGGAACGGGTTACATTACCTCCATGTAGACCGATAGCGGGGATTACGCTCCCGCACAAGCGTTGACGATGAAGTCGTACGTAGCCGACCTCGAGGTCGCGAAGAACTTGCCGCGATGTCGAAGTCGATGACGCCGGGGTGTCGATGATGATCTGCGTCGACGGGCGTCGGGCGGAAGAAGGCAGAGCGCCAGCACCGGTGCTGGTGCGCCGGCAGCAGAAGGGGGGGAGGCGCGGCGGCTGCAGGGGCGAGACGACGTCGCCCAGGCTACTCAAAAGGAGTTACCTCCGAGCACTCACAAACATACGGAGCTTAGCGACAACCCCCGGTCATTCAGATCCAGCTGAAATCGCAGGAGTAGATCTTATCTGGAATCCCGCAGAGCAACGGCGCTCTGCGGTATAGCTTGGGTGGAGAGAGATCCCCACTTCCTCAGCTCGGCGCGGCTCCAACTTGGAAACCACGAGATCGAGAGAGAAATCGGGAATTAATTGTATTTTCCAATGAATTAATCCAATTAATATGCCTTGGTATATAAAGGGGGAAGGGGGTGTGCAAACCCCTTGGCTCCCCCATGTGGGACTAAACAAAGGAGGAGGGGGGTGGTGCGCCCCCCCCCCCCCCCCCATGGGCTGGCCGAACCCCCCATGGGGCCCACCCCCTTGCTTGGTGTGGCTCCCCCTCTTGGGCCCTCTTAGGGCCCATGTAGGTGGGAGCCCCTTTTTCCTTTATTTAATTAATATTAAATTAATATAAAAATCCCATTAATTCGTAATTAATATATTTATATATAATTCAATATCCCGTGACTCCGAAAACTCTTTCGGACCACCCGAACAACTTTCGGACATTCCTGGAACCATTCCAGACCTCTCTGGAACTCCTTCCGGACCACCGGAACTCTTTCCGGATCATTTCTCTCTCTCCAACAAATTCCTATAATATTCCAGAACCTATCTCCTGGTGTCGCTAAGACCTTAAGTTTGTTACGCTACGGTTCGAGAACACTCTAGACATGGTCGAGACACTCCGCTCACCAATGACCGTCAGGGATACCTGGAAGTATATGACGACCCCTGTGCATTCCATGAATATCATCGTTGAACCATAAATATGATATTCATTCCCTTTGTCTCTGCGATACTACCTTGTCCGAGATATGATCGTAGACACACCGATGTCTTTGTTGTATCTCGTTACCGATGAAGGTTATTAACTCGTCTGCGATATTACATCTCCATGACCTAGTCATAAGCTGCACAGCTATATAGATGCAATATTACCGAGTGGGACCAGAGTATCTTTCCATTACAAGAATGAACAAATCCCGCTCTTGATCCTTACGTCTTGATGCTCTTTCGGAATACCCAAGATGGACACCGTTATTGTCATGCTATATAAGACACAACGTTTGATGCTCTCAAAGCACCCCTACGAAGCATTAATAAGTACGGTCTCACGGTCTAAGGAATAAGCTATCATATTCTTATCTATTGCAAATGACAAACATCGTAATACGATCTTATTGCAATACTTTGCGTATGTCCATCACCTTATTCAACTAACAAGATGACCCCATTGTCAACCTACGGCATTGTCCTTGATCGGGAATCTCAATCAACTGTTGTCCAATGGACTAGCTCATATAGAGGCTTGCTAGGGACCTGGTTGTCTATGTATCACACGTGTATTAATAATTCCGATTAATACAGTTATAACACAATACATAAACCTATTATAAACTTATGAGATAATGCAATAAATACTACTTATTTATTTGCCTCTAGGGCATATCTCCTTCAGTCTCCCACTTGCACTAGAGTACAAATAAACCAGCTGCATATTACTTTATCAGAATCCCTTATCAAATAAGAATCATTTGATAATGCTTGCTTGTGGAAGAGTGTTACTCTGACAATCTGCACAACACATGTTTTGTGCAAACTTTTGCGATTCACTGATATCAACTAGCTTGATATCATCATGTTGTCCAACAACATATATGCAAATACCGTAACTAAGTGAGACTTCTGTTTCCCAGCGCTTACTCTGATTATACTAACCAGATAACTGCCCTGAAAAACACACTCAGCCATGCAGAGCCCCTTGTAACAATTACAAACTCGCGATATCTACATACTTTCACACCAATGTAGAAAACTTGACATTCAAATGTCAATCCCTTAACTAACGCACTTCTACTTCCAGTAAATTCCAAATTTACTTTCATAACTGCTCTTATTCCAAGAACATCGGTTATATTTCATCGAGCAGATAATAGATCCACATGTCATACAACCATTACTTTGATGCATCATTACTCTTAATGATCAATTGGATTTCAAAGGACCATCCTTTTGATTCTAATCTGACTCCTCAGATATAATCCAAAACAACTCGACTAACTATTTTAAAATTCCCGTTCTATTTCAAAATAGACACTGACTTTCAAATAGTTTCACAACTTCATCCTTCTTATCTATTCTACTGGTACAATTTCACAATGTGTCATTTACACAAGATGAATTCGGCTCCCACTCAAATTATGTCTCCACATATTTGAGAACACACGCTCCCACTCAAAAACGTGTCATCCACATATTTGAGTTCCTGAGCTCCCACTCAAAAATATGTTTTTTACATATTCCACATGAGTAAACTAACTATGACTCCCACTTAATTCGACATTTTGGTCAAACCAAAATCATTGATCTACCATCAATTCGAATTTAATACAAACTACAGTATTACATTAATACAAATCCCTCAGACTTCAAGAATGTCTACATAAATGTAGTCAACAAATTTGATCTTGTCCAAGACACATTTCTTAACAAGACATGCTACCGCGTCTTTCTTATAGTCACATTTCTCATATAACACCTTATATGACGATTAAACAATCTTATTCCTCTAATAAGAATTGCAGCAACAATTACTCTCTTAATCCTTTCAAATGCAACTTTGGATTTCCAGGCTCAAAAAGCCTTTGTTCGTATTTCGATATTTTCTCAACTCTCTTTGTATTCATAAAGTGCACCTTGATCTGTCAACAAGATCTGAAATACTTAATACAGTGCTGTGACCTGACAGCAATATTAAATATAACAGCACTTTATTTAGAAGTTTCTTTTATGAAAATATTACGATCTTTATGAAGAGGATTGCAAGCAGAAAACAATTTTCTAGTCTCCCTCACTCTTAATCACCAAATTTTCATTAGCAGACATATACCCTTTGGAACACCTTCCAACATAGGTCTGACACTTTATTTCAAGCTTCTAATTCCAATCCATAAACCATAATTCGAAAAATCATATTTTCCTCGGAATTATATAGACAACAAACTAAGTTTTGTTTCTATTTGGTTTTGGAATACACTCTCATCCAATGCGAGCAATCTACAAAGAACCACTCATGTATATTCCGAATTATCGCATAATCATATACATGTCGACACTACTGTCGATCCTACGAATTCTCGTTGAGAAAACATCTATTTTCTAAAGTGGACATCGATTATAATGTTTCGAACATATTAGGAGTTTCTAAGACTGGTTCTGACAGACCACACTTTATTTAAAATAGAGCATGATTATAATTGCCCACATATCACTATATATGACATTATAATTTTGTGAAACTAATTTCCACAAGTCTTTTGTGTTGAAACCATAATTCAAAAATATTGTCCTTTGATCGAATCTTGTGAATACAATATTCACTAATCTTTCTTCTGAAAAACCCCATTTGATCTATTATCAAATTAATTTCAGACTCCATAATTTATCGGGCAAATACTCCTATTTACCAAAATCATGGAACAATTCGGATCATGCAATAACTTCATTGATTTATCATTTAAAAAATGACTCTCAATCAATTCCTCTAGTATTGCAACTTCAATACTGCATTTCAAACTTAATCAATTTTGGCACTCGAAATACTTAAATGGACCAAAATTATCCATTACTTCTTTCATTGCCTTTATGACTAAATTCGATGGTGTTTGCTCTTTGGACACATAATTTTATCATTCCCACTATTATAAATGTATATCACACGCATAATGTAATTGAGATGTGATGAAAATTACTTATAACATGAAACAACTGCTTTGTTTCACAACATAAAACAACTGATGTGTTCTATATGAATAATTATGTCTTGTAACATTCAAGACACCAAACTAGATCACATTCTCACTATTACAAAATGTCTTATCAAAAACTATTGATGATAACTAATATGATATCTCGAGGGCGTGAGCACTACTAGCCATTAACTTGCCATCACTTGTGCACTGTCACGTCACCCTTCGCCACATACTTGTGATAATCAGGGACTGTTTTACAAACAGAACAATTATCAAACACTTTTCATCAAGTATGAGAAGAATACATTTATATCTTCGTATATCAAATATACCCATAGCGTCGGAGAACTCTTCTTCGATGAATCAACTTTTAGAGATTTGAACTTGTTCACGAACATGAAGAAGCTCACCGTGTCTCTATAGCATATTCACGCACATGCTATTCACAGCTAGGAGATAAAGCACAATCTCTATTGCACTGGAGTTCGCTATCTAGAAATCGTAGATATTCGTAAGCCTGAAGTAGATGTCACACAACTTCTTCAACTGAGTCTCCAGACAGGTATGCTCCCCATGTGAATGGTCCGGAACTTTCTAAACTGTCTGAACTGCTCAAGACTCAATTCATCTTTGAAGTGACCTCTGATCGCATCAATCACGACATATGGCTCCATGTGTTGAAACAACTTTCAACTCAGGTGCTAGGCATACGCTCATGACGACCTTCACTTCCATGAAAATATCATGATGCTTACGGAACTCATCATCTTGCTCCTTGTTATCAGAATCATCTGGTCTAACTCCTAACTAATGTTCTAGCACATATAGGATGTTTGTTGTGTTTGGAGAATGTTTCTAAAACCAATGTACCAGCTGATGAAGTTGGACCCGTCGGCTTCTAAGGTAGAATCCGAGCTCTTGAGGAAGCAACCGAAGTGTAGTTCCGTAGTCTCCAGATGTGATCGCAAAAGAGGTAAGATAAGTTTATAATATATAGGTGAGTTTTAGTTCTATAATCTCATTATCAAAAACACACCACACCAAGATTATTATCCCTAAAAATAATAATGGCGATTACACGACCCTCATCCACCACACCACCCCCGATCATCACGGCCGGCTGCATAGCTTCAAAGGTGGACATAAAATGTCGATCAGAACAACTCTGTGACTCGTGCTCGATCTTTCGATCTTCCCGTGTTCCGAGGCCATACCTCTGAGTATGCTAGGCTCGCCAATCAAACCTCGAAGACCCTGCGCGTGCAACATGGCTTACACCCACTGTATGCGAACGACGAGATGTGTGACACCCGATCATCACGGCCTGCCTCATAACGTAGAACTTTCTTGGTGGTGCGCAACAAGGGAGAACACAATTTTGGTATTTGTTAGGGATCATCCTATTTATGATGCTACCGTTGTATATCTAGCATATAAGCAATCAATGGGATGCACACACAACATCACACAATAATGATGCAATGAAGTGCGATGTGACATGGTCGATGCGTCTCGACCTTCATGGCGCCATGTGCCTGGCCCCCGGCGCCCCGGCATGGCTCCGAGTTACAGAGCCCTCCATTGCCTCCGACAGTACGAGTAATATCAAAACTTACCGTAACCATGTCACATAAAATAACGCCTCTGCAAAACAAAGTTAGGCGCCTCTAGCTTTATTTAGTTTTGCAAATTTTACGTGGCATATAGGCTTATTCGTAAGAGAATCGCTTCCCTACCTACGAACTTTGTACCACAACGTCGATCGTATAATTGCATGTTTAAGCATCCCTTTCGGACCCTCCATTGAAAATGCTTTGCCGACTAGAGAGAGAGAAACAGACACCCGCCAGCCACAGATACGGTGCAAGCCGTATGTCAGTAGTGAAACCAGTCTCGCGTAAGCGTACGCGTAAAGTCGGTCCGGACCGCTTCATTAACTCAATACTGAAGGCATCGCAAGTGCACGCTAGAGGGTAGCAAATATAAGAAAGACGCCCTCATTCAACATGAGTTCTAACCGTACCAACAGTACTACGCATAGATCGGCTCTGATACCACTGAAGGGGTTACGGTGCAGAAAACAATAATTTTTTTAGCGAACGAAACCCTAACTAGTCAGGATCTATCTATCTAGTACATGCGATAACGGTGGCGGAACGGGTTACATTACCTCCATGTAGACCGATAGCGGGGATTACGCTCCCGCACAAGCGTTGACGATGAAGTCGTACGTAGCCGACCTCGAGGTCGCGAAGAACTTGCCGCGATGTCGAAGTCGATGACGCCGGGGTGTCGATGATGATCTGCGTCGACGGGCGTCGGGCGGAAGAAGGCAGAGCGCCAGCACCAGTGCTGGTGCGCCGGCAGCAGAAGGGGGGGAGGCGCGGCGGCTGCAGGGGCGAGACGACGTCGCCCAGGCTACTCAAAAGGAGTTACCTCCGAGCACTCACAAACATACGAAGCTTAGCGACAACCCCCGGTCATTCAGATCCAGCTGAAATCGCAGGAGTAGATCTTATCTGGAATCCCGTAGAGCAACGACGCTCTGCGGTATAGCTTGGGTGGAGAGAGATCCCCACTTCCTCAGCCCGGCGCGGCTCCAACTTGGGAACCACGAGATCGAGAGAGAAATCGGGAATTAATTGTATTTTCCAATGAATTAATCCAATTAATATGCCTTGGTATATAAAGGGGGAAGGGGGTGTGCAAACCCCTTGGCTCCCCCATGTGGGACTAAACAAAGGAGGAGGGGGGCGGTGCGCCCCCACCATGGGCTGGCCGAACCCCCCATGGGGCCCACCCCCTTGCTTGGTGCGGCTCCCCCTCTTGGGCCCTCTTAGGGCCCATGTAGGTGGGAGCCCCTTTTTCCTTTATTTAATTAATATTAAATTAATATAAAAATCACATTAATTTATAATTAATATATTTATATATAATTCAATATCCCGTGACTCCGAAAACTCTTTCGGACCACCCGAACAACTTTCGGACATTCCTGGAACCATTCCAGACCTCTCCGGAACTCCTTGCGGACCACCGGAACTCTTTCCGGATCATTTCTCTCTCTCCAACAAATTCCTATAATATTCCAGAACCTATCTCCTGGTGTCGCTAAGACCTTAAGTTTGTTACGCTACGGTTCGAGAACACTCCAGACATGGTCGAGACACTCCGCTCACCAATGACCGTCAGGGATACCTGGAAGTATATGACGACCCCTGTGCATTCGAAGAATATCGTCGTTGAACCATAAATATGATATTCATTCCCTTTGTCTCTGCGATACTACCTTGTCCGAGATATGATCGTAGACACACCGATGTCTTTGTTGTATCTCGTTACCGACGAAGGTTATTAACTCGTCTGCGATATTACATCTCCATGACCTAGTCATAAGTTGCGCAGCTATATAGATGCAATATCACCGAGTGGGCCCAGAGTATCTTTCCATTACAAGAATGGACAAATCCCGCTCTTGATCCTTACGTCTTGATGCTCTTTCGGAATACCCAAGATGGACACCGTTATTGTCATGCTATATAAGACACAACGTTTGATGCTCTCAAAGCACCCCTACGAAGCATTAATAAGTACGGTCTCACGGTCTAAGGAATAAGCTATCATATTCTTATCTATTGTAAATGACAAACATCGTAATACGATCTTATTGCAATACTTTGCGTATGTCCATCACCTTATTCAACTAACAAGATGACCCCATTGTCAACCGACGTCATTGTCCTTGATCGGGAATCTCAATCAACTGTTGCCCAATGGATTAGCTCATATGGAGGCTTGCTAGGGACCTGGTTGTCTATGTATCACACGTGTATTAATAATTCCGATTAATACAGTTATAGCACAATACATAAACCTATTATAAACTTATGAGATAATGAAATAAATAGTACTTATTTATTTGCCTCTACGGCATATCTCCTTCAATAAGTAGAAAGGTTCAATACAAATTATATTTTGCATACTTTGGCACTCGAGGATGAGTTTGCCATGGGTGACAAATTTGTTTAGACCGGTCCTGTCTTGAGGTTTGCCATTCATGTAACTCGAACATTTGAGCTTAGAATCTTTAAAGAAAAATATGTATGTATATCCAGCCAAGCCCATTGAGAGATGAATGCTTCCATGACTGAAGTAGTTGTTTTCCTTTGAGCCAAAAACATAGATAACGACCTTCTGACTCACTAGATAGTTAGGATAATAATAGTGTTACAGAGCGGCAAGCTCTGTAAGCACACCAAACTTGTTATCTTGATATATGATAATCTTTCAGGAGGATAATAATAGTGTTAAGTTTTTTTTGTCTTCGCCAAGAAGGGCGGCGCCGCTTGACTCCACCAATCTCCCAGTTGCAAATTTACAGACGGAACAACCCAATAAATGACTAAACCACTGCCAAACTTTGCTCCATATGATGTTTACTACCGCACACCCCATGAACATATGATGCAAAAAACACTACACTCCTAGTGAGGTAGCCCTCTCCTAACCAAGCGATCAGCTATCAAATTTATTTTTTGATTTGTTAACAAAGAAAAAATATTGCACCATAGTTGGCCAAGTATTTCCATATGTTGTTGGCTGAGACACATTTTCTGTAAGTAGCAATGTGATCTGAGTAAACTAAGTTGGAGAAAATGGGAACATGTAGATTATCATGTCCAAGTGTAAATCTCCAATACATGATGTCAAATGAAAAATACGAGCTCTTCCCACAAAGCAAGGACTTGAAATAAGGCCTGAATCGACAAAAGTCTCTTAATATCATTTATCCAGTTGTTTTCATGGCAAGATTCAGTGACCATTCTTCTAACTTTAATTATAAGGTTAACTTATTGACATACTTGGGGAGCATTTCTTCAAACAATTTTAAGCCTGAGCTATTTATTAGTCCACCGCCATATCCAATTGTCACGATCGAGGCTGCGCTGAAAATGCATCTGTTAATTTCATCCATGGTTTGTCACTAGTTGTTCGCAACGTCGCTGACTATCTGGTCTTCAACGCCATGCTCATGATACCAAGATCCATGATACCAAGCCCCACATTTATTTTCGGTCGACACACTATGTTCCAACTGACAAAACAATGCTTAGGTTGGACTTTTTTTTGTTCCTTTCCATAAAAATGTCTTCTAATTTTATCATTAAAACACATGGGGGTGGGTCCAACGACATGAGAACGATCTGCACTAAAATTAATCTTACACCGAGATACCTGTCAATCTTGTTCTACTTTTATCTATTAAAACATGCATGTCGTAGAGGTTATGGCTCCAACTGTGTAGATTTTGCTTGAGCTACATGAGCCTTGTGGGGAATCATCTGTAGTGTTTTCGATGGATTTGAGCTCATTGAAGTTTTTGGTGGTGGACATGACACAATCACCACGTCAGCCTGAGTCTTGCCAACCATCTGCTCGGTGGATAGTTGAGGTTTGCTCGCTTCTATCACTTTCTCTTGTTTGAGTGACCAGGTCGATGGGACATTTATGTTTACGCTTAACTCCAAGTCTCTATTTGGCAAAGAGCTTTACGACTTACTCGTCGATTTGGAGGCGGTTTGCCTTGGATATGGTAAGGATATTGCTTTCGTATTGGTGGGGACGACTTAAGTTGGTGTAATCATGAAGGTGGAGAAGAAGCTTGGCTTGGCATGGTAAGGATTTTGTTTGCTTTTTCTTGATTGTTAGGCTCATTTAAGGTTGTCTTGTTATCAGATCATGGTAATAAATTATGAGAGTTTGTTGGCGGTCGGATGATTGTTTGCTGAGATTTGTTGGATTGTGGTTGAAGTTTAGTTGCATCGATTTTTATTCGGTATTTCATTAATTAACCATTAACTCTCTTCCTTTTAATTAATAGACCGGGTAAATCTTTTATCTCGTTTCGAAACTAAAACAACTGAAAACCCTCCTTGCCTGTTTTTTTTTTAAATGTGGAGGATTAATATGTGTGCTAGAAAGGAAATTAACTGTCCACGTTGTCAATGAAAAAAAGATGGATGCTAGATAGATCGTGATCTTTCAGCAAAAAAAGAAAGAAAAGATAGATCATGATCTATGAGATTTCGCCATCGTATCTTACCGTTCCGAAAACCATTTGCAGTGCTATAGCTGTACATGCATACGTACTTACTTTTCTTTCATTCTTTGCAAATTGCAAATACGGAGTAGTTGGTAGCAGATGTGATACGTAAGTAAATCCTACACTATAGCACCTAAGCCATCAATCAACCATTATTTATCTTTATAAGTACTCCTACGCAGTTTTGTCTTGCTGCACTGTAGCACATGAAAACTCGGCCATCGATCATGGGAAGGAACAGGCGTGCGAATTCATGTCGAACTGTCGACCGCCCCCGGCCGAGCAAACCACGTTGACAGAAGGCCTAATTAAGCTGCCCTAGCGTACGGCCCTGCTAATCTATGCGGCAAAAGCTTATCACTTGTGCTTAAGAAACTAACTAATGGAGGAAGATAAGCTAGACTACAGTTTGTAGCAAGGACATGGTTTGATTACTTAGCTGATTCCCCCTTCTGGCATGAAGGTCGCGGCTACTACGTGCCAAGACTCGGAAGCACGCGTGGACGAATCTGTTAACCGGTCTGGCATGTCATTAACAAACCTAATCGCTTCCGTAGGCGGCCCCGCCTACTGCATGATGCATCTTGGTTTTCTAACATGGTCGCTAAGCATACAAATTAGCAATACAATTATTGCGCGCGTGATGGGATTGGTTGGGAACAGGGAGAGTGTCTTTTTCTTTGTTCAAAGAAAAACAGTCATCTAAAGCATCTCCAATGTACCCCAAATGACACCAAAATTTAATTTGAGTCCAGACCAAAAAATTCGGGATCATTAACAAATTTAATGGGAGTCCGGACAAAAATATGGGGCCCATCAGCATCCTCATGTATGTCTGTGCCGTCTCAAATTCGGCCCGACATTTTCGAGGCATCTTCCATAATAGAGGTCTGCTCGGTGGTGTTGGACAATACCCAAACAAGGCCTCTGGCAGGCGAACCCCCTCTTCTATACACGCGGGGAGGTAGATGGTCGGTTAGGGTACATTAATGGCTTCCTCGTCTGTTCCTCCTTAGACAGCTTCATGTTTCCCATCTACCGTCATACTCTGAACCCATGCGTCCACCGTCATTGATGATGCGGTGCCTCGACCGCTTCACACGCCGCCGCTATATAATTTAAGCCTTGTGCTCTTCCCTGCCGCCCCACCCAAACGCACACACCCCGCCCATATAAGCGGATGGCAACAACGACGGGGCCGATGATTCTGGGTGGTTCCTACCAGGTGCCACAATCTCCCCAATGATGAGGTTTGGCTCTCCAAGCGGTGTTATCTTTATGTACCGTCGAATTATTGGCTTCCGAAGGGGGTGATGGCTGAGCCCCACGGGCAGGGCGGTAGGAACCCCGTTTATCCTTCAGCGGCCTCACATACTGATGTCGGAGTAACGACACCACCTGGACAATGACAAGAGCAGTCACGATGTTTGGTTCTACCGTTTTCAGCATTGGAGAGATGAAATCCTCAAGCGCCGGTGCGACATGGAGAAGTGGACGCTTTAGTGACTGGTAGCTAGTCCCGACGATGGAGGGCGTAGTTGCTTGGGCGCGTCAGCACGAGGTCAGAGCCACCGCATGAACCGCCTATCTGGAATTTGAAGGAGAAAGGCGGTGCTTTGGAGCCGCTACTCACCGCCTTTGTCCTTCTAGGTGATTCACGACTATGAGGGTGTAGCATCAAGGGTTGAGACATCTTCTATATCTAAATAGGTATGACCCACTACCTGATTTTCCTACAATTCTATGAGTCCACGTCGCCTTTTATTCTCCTCGCTCGTGTTTGCCTCCTTCGTCCCTCGCTCTCGTACGCGGATTAGTTGGTCACCGCGCTTACCGATCCCTGTCTACGTTATTTATGTTGTCTTTACTCATTGGGCTGAAAAACAGGCCCATCTAAGGTGCATTCAGTTTTCCCTCACGCCGTGCTGCCCGCTATTCATCTCCTCTGCCGCCGCGACCTATGCCCTGCTAGCCACAAATCCTCAAGAAACTGTCCCATCTTCAATGCCCATGATTACCCCGTCAATGCACAAGAAACAACTCCTCTCAATTGATCAGCCACCCGCTCAACTGAACACGAATTGAGACAGGAATGCGAGAGGTTCACGCTGTTGTGATACGCCTGACGGCCTGAGTCATTTGCATCAACGCATCGTTCGTTCACAACATGCATATGCTCTCAAGTTTGGATTTCATGAGGATCTCGCGAGTTGGACACCGAATCAAGTTTGGATTTCATGAGCATCTGGCGAGTTGGACACCGAAGCAGAAGCAGTCATCGTGGTTGGTCGTCAGCCTCGCTACTTACGCGGTTACGCCGTCGAGTAATCTCCCACCTCTGTCATGGTTTGTAGGAATCACATATTGTATCTTCATTGGCCCTCCTCGTGCACAGTCGTTCAACAGCGCACGGCCTACAAATCTTCCACGAGTTGATACCCTCTCATAGTCTGATTCATCTTTCCGCCACAGCTCGTGGAAGCTCATGGCAAGGACGGCGACGCCCTGCAAACTGAATCTGAAGGCCCTCCACGACAGCCATCCAGCTCATAATCGTCCAGGTTTGTGGCAGCCCTGGTTAGCTCTGCTTCAATTCAATCATACCTTCTGGCTACTTTTGGTTAAACATCACGAGGCCTGCAACGCAGGCAGTTGTCGATCACAACCTGTTGCAACCGTGTCCGGCCTGCTCAGTAAACTAGCACCTCTCATCACTATACTATGTCTATGAGATTTGATTAACTTGACGATGTGTTTACTTCTCTCCAAATCATCTGTCCATATGTACATGCTATGTTCCCGTTTGATTGTTGGTGCATCCGTCAGATTCCGAATTTCAAAAAAAAAGATATTTCAGATTCCGATTATTTGCAAGTGATTACACTATTTCGTTGGCACATAATTCGTATATATGCTTAAGCATGTTGCTCCATTTCAGAGCGGGTACACGGTGATTGACAATGATGCCTGAACAAGGCCCCTTTCGCATTCTGACGATGCCTGAGCTCATTTATGATTCATCTTTCTTAATCTGCATAGCCAGATTCTTACCTATTTGTATGTATTTCTTTTACACATAAGCATACCATTGATTTCCTTTTTTTGGGGTCAAATAATAAGGACCCAGATTGTGCTATCCGTAGGCAAGAACGCCTCTATCCATAGGCAAGCATACATATGCTCCTTTTTCTTCTTTTCACTTTTATGTTTTTGTACATCTTGGATATTCTAAATATAATAGAGTTTTCTTTTCTCCAAATACAAAGTTAATCTATCATTGGTTCCTATGTAACATTTCTGATTTTCCACCTACTCTCTTGTTAGGTCATTCTTTCCTTAGTTGATCATAATTACAAATATTAATTAACTGCTTTATTGCTTATACAAAATAGCAGAAATAGTCTAATTCCATAAGGTTTGGCAATACTTTCAACTTGAACGATCTGCCTCGGAATATAATGCTTCCTTACTCCTGTATTGTCCGGCGAACTGCACGTTGTCATGTTTTGAACATGGCTAATAGTAGCCATTTACTGGTACATGAATGTACAATGGATTGGCATGGAGTGCTCAGTTGGAGATAATTACCCATCTTTCATCATTTAAGTCATGTGTGGAACTCATTTTACTTATTTTTATTTCCATACTTTCCTCCATTGTTCCACCCAAGGAGTAGATGGTGAGTTGTTGATGACATTCTCCACTTAATGTTTCTATTTGTAACACTGAAGAGAATAATTAAATGATTCTCTAATAATAAAATTTGGTAATCTGGTACAATGATAATATATCTCAGCGTCTGACATGAACTCAAATTCTTATATGTGAATATTTGACACTTAGTATAAAATTCTTTCAATTTTACATAATGGTGCACCCGATACTAAATTCTTCTCAATAATTATCTTAACATATGCTTATTCATTCCCGCCGCAACGCGCGAGGTATCATCTAGTTAATTGAAGTGCAAGGGAAGCAATTGGGATTGGGAGAGGGTCAATGTTTGCGAGGTCTGGTCGCATTTTCTTGTTGGCTCTACTAGGTCAGTAGTACCGCCCACGCCGCCGTGACGGCGACATAGTGCCCGATGTCGCGGTCGTAACGGTAGCGCCAGTTGTACGTAGCCCGGAGTCCATGCGCGTGGGGCCCCCATCACCGACCACGTACTGTATGATCTTTTGCCTCTGGTGCGCGCGTCGCACCGCTTCCCTTTCCCACTACCTCACCGCACACTCCCGTCGCGAGCTTTATAAGCTCCGCTCCGGCGGTCGCACTCGTCCCGGAATCAGTAGAACCCAACCCCACCGCCACCGCGCGCGACTACGCCACCAAGCGATCATTTCCCCGCGCGCCCAGCCTTCTCATGGACGCGTCCAGCGCGAGCGGCGACGGTGGCGGGAGTACTGGCAGGAGTTGGAAGGGGAAGGGGCTGACGCCGATACAGGCGCGGCGGCGGCAGCAGCTGGCGCCGGTCTTCGAGGACGCGTCGGCGGCGTCGCTGCGCCCGCTCAGGAAGATCGGGAGGAGCCCCGACCGCCTCCACCGAACCACCTCCTCCCTCTCCACCACCACCTCTTCCTCGGCTCCGGCCTCGCCTCGCTCCTTCCCAGCCGCTTCCGACACCTCCGTCCTCCCGCCTTCTTCGCCGCCTTCCGCGCGCCACGTCTTCCCCTTCGCCTACGAGCCTGCAGCGTCGACGACGACGACGACGCATGGGAGCCTGAACCTTCTCCCGCCGTCACCACAGCAGCAGCCGCCTCTGCGGCACCAGCAGATGATCTCCTTCGGCGGGGCGCCTCCGCAGACGCTGTTCGTGCCGGCCGAGGGCGCGCAGCAGCAGCAGAACCTGGTGCGGTACTGGAGCGAGGCGCTGAACCTGAGCCCCCGCGGCGGCGGCCTGGCCGGCATGCCGCCGTCGCTGTACCAGCAGCTCATGGGGGCGCTGCCGCCGCCGCCGCCGCAGAAGCTCTACCGCGGCGTGCGGCAGCGCCACTGGGGGAAGTGGGTGGCCGAGATCCGCCTGCCCAGGAACCGGACGCGCCTGTGGCTCGGCACCTTCGACACCGCCGAGGACGCCGCCATGGCGTACGACCGCGAGGCCTTCAAGCTCCGCGGCGAGAACGCGCGGCTTAATTTCCCGGACCGGTTCCTCGGGAAGGGCCGGGCCGGGGGGAGCGGCCGTACGAGCGCCGCCAGCTCCGCCGCTGCCTCATCAGCGGTTACGGCCACCACGTCATGCTCGTCGTCATCGTGCTCGCCTCCGCAAACTTCTGACGAGGCGGCGGCGAACGCGCAGCAAGCTCCGAGGCAACGGGAAGAACAGCAGCACGCGGATCAAAGGTTCACGTTTGAAGCAGGCCACCCGCAGCGTCCGCTTCCAACGACTACGTCCCCGCAAGAAGGCGGCTCCGGCGACGCGACTCCGGCGCCATACTCAGCCGAAATGCTTCACACGCCGGAGGCATCGTCCGGTGGCATGGGCATGTGGGCTCCGGCCGACGAGGCATGGTACAACGCCTGGGGCCCCGGCAGCTCCTTCTGGGACTACGAAATGGACGACAGCGCCCGCGGGCTCTTCCTCCACTCCCGCTTCTCCAGTGATGATGCCGCCGGCAGCATGGAGCACTCTCACGCACAAGCAATCGCACCCGCCATGGCGGCAGCAGGGAGGTCGCCGGACACGCCATGCGATGATGTCCCGGTAACCTCCTCTTCGGCGCCTCATCCTCACCCTGAAGCAACTCATCAGGCTCCTAACTTCATGTGGAAGGTCTAAACATGCATTTGCACATCCGATCGAACACCTCGTTGATCCAACCCAAGTAGAATTAGGGCATAGATGCAGACATGCAGAGGTTGCAGTTTTTAAGACAACTTTTGCGGCATCACCATCGTTTAAGATCAGAAACCATTTGGCCACACATTCATTTCTCATACTGTTTTTCTGGAAACCACAAGGGAACCCTGTTGTAGGGTGCAATGTTTTTTGTCAGCTTTGATATGTAGGGTGTGTCGATCTCTTTCATTCCACGATTTACTTGATAATTACATTGCGTTAAATAATTTTTCTCACAGTATGTTTCCTGCAAATCTCATCGCACTAATGCATAGGCCTATTGGTGATGTTTAGGATGATCTCCAGGGTGCATATAGGGTTGTGGTTGAAACGTATTATCATGGGAAGTATCATGGGAAGTTTAATATCGATCCCAACGAGTAGTAGGTTATGTAGATTTTATGTCCCAGTCACGTTTAGTTGTCACAATTCTCAAGTGTGTTGACTTCCATGGTTCTGCAAGACTTCCAGAATACATATTCAATACATAAATTGTGAACTGTACTTGTTTGAAATAAACTAATGAAAAAGGATAAGGGTAGAGACATGTTTTTTCACAATGATATGGCTAGGTGCCTAGGTGTGAGAGAGATCAGTTCATGGTAGTAAGCAGATATGCTATCTGGACAATAGTGTGAAATTACTCGGTCATGCATGGGTACATGTAGGCCAGTCAACCTTAAAAGCCAAGCTCCTCATGCCGAGCTTGTTTTGACTCTACCGTCCTTCTGTGTGTCTCCCCCATTTCAAATTAGATGACTTCATTTTGTCTAAAAGTGAATGTATATAGACATATTAAAAACCTAGATACATTCATTTTTGTATAAACAGAAGTTATCTAATTTGAAACGGAATGAGTATCATATCTTTATCTCACGGCTTTATGTACTCATATCACTATGGCTTGTCGCCATACCAACACATGTCATATATCGGTTGCAGAGTCACCAAACAATATGTGCTTACTCAACTATGTTATCAGATCATGTGGCCTAGGCCCTTGAATTAGACAACACATTTTGGTACACTATGGATAAACAATGCACAACCATAATCTGAATAATTCACACGTACATGAAGTAACCATTAGCAACATCAACATATGAACAACCCCCCACATCTATTACGTTAAGGTGAACAACTAGTCACCGTGAGACAAAGCTTACATGACAACATAAATAACCATAAGGGAAATCATCTTCATATCATATAAGGTTGTCAAAATATGATGAGTGGTCAACCAAGTTGCAATCTCGCAAATGAAGTTCAATTATGATGACTTGAAAAAAGTCCTTGGAGATCTTCCCTGTGGCGGTGAAATCAAAAGAAAATTGGTAGATATTGCTCTCGTAGGAGAAATCTTGGATGGAAGGTGGAAACTTCTTCTTTAGGTCTCCTCTCTACACGACGGAGTGTGGCTTCGTGTGTTACTGTCTTGTATGTCATCCCTTCATAACCTTGACATAAGAGATTTATTTAAAGTATTGAACCCCAAGACACGTGGTGCAAGCGAAGGTTCGAGCGTGGTGTTTGGTACCATAATTTATTCTTGTCTCGAAACTCCATTGACAACGCTCTAATAAATAAACTTGTTAGACTCTGGTTACTTTCGTGAACAAATACGTTGTGGGGTCAAAGAAGCTACTAGATAATATGTCAGAAAATCATGTTAATGGCATCAATCTCTTAAGAAATTCAAGTGCAGAGTGTTGTAGTAAATGACTCTTTCCCCACAAGCATATCTCCGTGTTGAAAACCGAACAGAAGGACCAACAACCTCTCCTTTCCCCCTCTAGCAACTCCTAAAAAAAGAGGGAATTGTCTTGTGTCTCCAACTCAACTTTGGTGGTTGTCAGGCAACATGATTATGCGAATGAGAGGAAAACAAAAGTGCAATACGAAAAACTAAATACAATGGTGTCAAAGGGGTTACACCTCTCTTTAAAAGAAGAAACGAGAAAACCTCCAACATAAAAACTGCAACAAGTTTTTTTTATGAAATAGACTTTTGATGAAATTGACCTTGTCTTGAAGATCATGAGAAGCTCCAAAACCTCATACATGAAAATTCCAAATACAAACAAGAAAGATGATGCAACAAATTTAAAGGTTTGAACTCTCGATGAGCAACGTGATCAATCTACTCACTCAAGACCCCCCCCCCCCCCCCCCCCTTGATAATACGACTAACGATTCTATTACTCGGTCTCTCAAACAACACCTTCACAATAATCTAATAAAAATCTTTCAAGTTTATACTTTTTCCTTGCATATCAACTTGAGTTAGATGATGACCATCATGGCCATCTAAAATTGGATTACCTTTCTTGCGCTCGCTCTGTGAGGAGTAGCAAACTGCTCCATACTCCAGTATGGGAGAGCCTATTTTAGGCAGATATTCACATATAATGGATGTCAAGTTCAAAGCATACGATTTTTGAATGCTCGTCTTAAACTTGCGCTTCTCGACCTCGAACGATATAACTGGGCGTATTTTAATGTTAGATACATCGATATCTACATACTACATAGATGAGTGAAATGACATGAAAAAGAGGGAGTACGATCTAAATCTGAAACAAGATGAAAAGCGTCTTGTGATGCTGAGACGACCTTTGGAATGGGCAGAGGTCACTACTGCACTGTTGTATTTCCTTGCTCTTGAGTTTTGGGAAAGCAGCAACAACCATGACGTCGCTATAATTCCCAATCGCCGTCGCTTCCACCTTCGCGTATCTTATCCCTCACGTGCACACCGCCTGCTCGACGGAATTCCCAACACGCCCGTCCACCAACCTCTCCGATGGCAACCGCCACCGCCACCGCCGTGGCGCCCCCCTCCACCGCCTCCCCCCCGCTCCCCCGCCGATTCCTCCCTCCAAATTCCGCGGCCGCTCGATGCCTCGCGCCACCGCGGTGGTGCCGGGCGCGCCTCCGCGGTGCCGCGCGCCAGGTCGCCGTCAGCAGCGACGTGTCCCCGCCCCCCGACGTGGCGGACGAGGAGGCCGCGGCGTTACCCAAGATCGGGAAGCGCGTGCGCGTCACGGCGCCGGTACGCGTCCACCACGTCTCCAAGGCGCCGCCGGACCTGGACCTCCGCGGCATGGAAGGCGTGGTCAGGCAGTATGTCGGTGTCTGGAGGGGCAAGCGCATCACTGCCAATCGCCCTTTCAGGGTGGAGTTCGAGCTCAAGCTGGCCGGACAGGACAAGCCGGTGCGGTTCTTCGTCCACCTCCGCGAGGACGAGTTCGAGTTCGTCTGAGCTGAGACGAATTGGACCCTCTGTTGTAGAATAATGCGGCCCCGGGGGTGGATGCAGCAAGCACCCATGTACATTAGCAGAGGAGGTTGAAGATGGGCCAAGGCGATGGCAAGTAAGTTGGTGTCTGTTTACTTGTGCTTTCCTCTGCCTCACTTCTCTGTTCAGCATCGAATTTTTCAGATGTGAGAATTGTTCGAGATGATGACGATTATGAATGAAAGTGATTATACTTATGACATTGTTGTTATATTTGTCCAATATTTTTTTTCTGTTGATTAAATGTTGCCAAGAGGAGTATGCGTTGGTGGTAATGAATTGATTCTGAATTGATAATTGGTCTTGTTGATGGTATGCGCTTATTAGGAATAGAAGATGTCATATACTGGTCTACTGAATTCAGCATGTACCTCTGCCCTGAATTGTCATGTAAGGGAATGTGTACGGGCTCTGGAACTTTGTGAGAACAGTTCTAAACTTCTAATTGCTATTTACCATGAAAATTCAGTGACCATGGATGGTACACTGCCAAGCTGAACATGCTAGTGCTACTAAAGACAGCCTTAATCATTTACTCTTAGGTTCAAGAAGCTTCGCTATAATGATATCTTCTGATGAAACTTAGTGTGTTAGCTAGGGACATGGGGAGGCAGAGTTTTTTCTGTTTTCATTGGACAATATGTTGAGAATTAGAGGTTTTGTTCTGTTTGCATATATGTCAATCTTTAGCGCATTTTTTCCAGATTAGTGCTGATAATTTTCTGGAGATATTAACCTTGTCAAATTCACAAATGAAAACACTATATGATGTGATCTTCTGTTATGTACTCGGTCCTGGTGTTTGCAAGAATTGAAGGCGTACTTGTTGGTTAGGGTTTTGTCCTTCCATCCAGGGGCGTATCGAGTGAAAACAAATATGTCAATGCCAACCGAACATTTGATCAGTTCAGTGTTCATATTTTTTAGCTAAGAGTTGTTTGCAAGATTTAGTTTTCAGTGGGACTTATACCTTTCCAGTTCCAGTTGTGTGTTTCTCAAAAAATCTTTTAACTACGTTTTGACCTGAGAACTAAACTCTCTTTTGTGTGTTTATAGACTTGAAATTTGCGTTTGGTTTATCTGACAGTCTTTAGTTCTTGAACACTGTTAATTTTTTACTGTGCTAGGACGACATTCAGTAGTTTTGCAGCTTTTGCTTCAATCGTATATATTACTTCTTTTTTTGCGGGGAGATTTTCAGAAAGCACTTAGTAACGTGTGTGTTTTGTTTAATTTCGGGCTATGTGATTTATATGCAAATTCTTTGGTGTTAGAATCTGCAAAATATCTCAAATTGATATTTCGTTTCTGCTTAAGATTCGAACAGTTTATATTTGTTATTTCGGTGCAAGGTCTTAACTGTTACAGTTCTTAGCAACAACGTTTATTTGGTTTCTCAGGTCAACTTACTAGGAAATTAATGCACCAAAATAAATAAAAGGAAACTAATACACATGATGACATCGAGCCTGGCAATAATAATTTGCTTCAGCAGTTACCTGACCTAACATTTTAGCTGTCTTTTGCAACAAAAAATAAACTCTCAGCACTTGCTGATAACTCTACTACTCATAGAATGATTTGCACAAAAACGTGGGAAAAACTGATCGAGTATATGATGTCTGTTTTGACCATTTAGTCGCTCTCAAAATCAGCTACACCAGCATAAAAGAATTCCAGCCACACTGAAATATATACGCTCTCTTGCAAAATGATACAAATGCTCTTTTAGTTGTGTCACTTTGTATGTCACATACATTCATGAAAAAAAGGTAAGATATATGGTGAAATCATCAAAGGGCTGGTACTCATGAGCACGGAGACAGCTTTGTTTCGTTTCTCTGGTGAGAGACTTTTGTGGTTCTGGGAGAGTGTGGTGGCTCCCTCCTTGTTGTGCGTAAGATCAAATACCTCATGCTTTTACGTAGTATATGAAAAGCAAACCTGGCTGCTGCTGACTGCTGGGAACTTTGGATTGTCTGGCCGTAAAATGTGCCTGAATTATCATGTAAGGAAATGTGTACGGGCTCTAGAATTTTGAAAATAGTTCTAATTTCTACATATCATGAAAATTAGTGAAACCTCTGTACTTATGGTACAATGCCAAGCTGAACATGGTAGTGCAACTAAACATGGCCCCTTAATTCTTTACATTTAGATTCAAGAGCCTTAGCTATGCTGATATTTTCTGATGAATCTTAATATGTCAGTGTGTCTTATTCTTTCTTCATATATGTTATTCTTTAGAACATAACTTTTTTTCAGACCAGTGCTAATAGGTTTGTAGAGATATTAAGCTTGTCAGATTCACACATGAAAAGACTATATGCTGTGTCTTCTGTTATGTACTTAGTTCAGGTGTTTGAAAGAATTGTAGACTTACTTGTTGGTTAGGATTTTGTCCTTCCATCCAGGGGAGTATCGAGTGAAAAAATATATGTTAATGCAACTTCCCACTTGAGCAGTTAATTGTTCATATTTAAAGTGATGCGAGGTAAGAGTTGTGTGCAAAGTTTAGCTTTCTATGAGCCTCATATACATTTCCGGATCCAATAGTCCAAATCACATCTGAATCCGATCACATGTGACAATTTTAAGTAGACACATTCAAAGATGACTTTGCAATATATACTCCTCCTACCTATGCATTTCATCTTGAGCTCTTTATCCTCTTAAGTAATTATAGGTTTTCCATTGCTTTTCTTAATATTATCCTCAATCTGCTGTTTATTTTACTTGCCTCCAACACTTGGGTCTGATTCAAGTTACTGCTCTACTCCTTCCGTTCCATATTAGATGATTTTCATTTGTACAAAAGTGGATGTATCTAGACATGTTACAAGTCTAACTACATCCACTTTTGGATAAATGGAAGTCATCTAATATGGAACGGAGGGAACACTTGTTATTTTATACCAAACTCAACATACTGGTAGCATAAGGGTGTTGATCCTTCCCAAGGGCTATTATGAATGTGTTAGTGTTGGCCAAGATCCTCGCAAACATAAGGTGCAGGTGTTCTGTTAAAGTGAACAAACCATAATATCTGAGTATCAAATGAGAATTTGGACTTTGGATCCATCAAAGTATGTATAGGTGCCTGGCTGCTCTGAAATCTGCAAGTAGGATCAGGATATCCTTTTGGAAGTTTGGTGTGTAAATAGGCCATCCGCAAGTGCTGCTTCTTTAGTTCCTTCCTATGATTTGAGTTCGACTTAATATAGTTCATTCTTATAAGAAAATGAAAAATTTCACATTACCCCCTTGAACTATTGAAGTTGTCTGATTATAATCCTCAAACCATAAGCTATGTTTGCATCGCTGAACTGTCAAAACTGGAGAAATAACGCACTGCCCTGAGTCTGGCCTGGTATTGCCCTAGGGGACAGTTGTTTTGAGGATAAATCTTCCACATGTCATCTAGTGTACAGATTCCGTGCAATGTAGCACATACTTGGATAAGTAATCAAATTTTAACCCCTTATCTACCCCTCTCTTCTTTCTCCATGTTTCTGCTATCTACCTTTTTGGTTAATTCCATCTCTCTGCTCACTCAGAGAGTTACACTTGCTGCTTCCCTATCTCCCAGTCTCATTCAAGTCTATATATAATGTCTTTACAGTTGTCTGGGTAGGCATTGCTTGCAGAATTCAGTGTCAACTGACGCATCTGCTTGATGCATTGGATAGCTTGTTTTATTTGTTACATTGAGCTTCCAGATTTATCAGACCTTATGGCAAATAGACCCTGAAAGTTTGTCTGGGTTTTGTTTGTGCAGAGGTGGTTCATTTTTTTTTGCAAGCAAACTCCGTCCCCCCAGTGCATACTGAATACAGTACACTACGCAAATTAGCATTGTGAAGTGGCGCTTTACTATAAGATTAGGCTGTAATGTGTTTCTTAAATATTGTTAATACGCATGGACTCCTCTTTATGATTCATTATGTGATCAGTTCAGGTGGCTGTCTGCTATCATTTGATCAAACTATGTTTGAATCTGAAAGCTAAATCTGCTTACTGAAGCCTTCCAGGTTGTGTGTTTCTCGATAACTATTAACTAAGTTTTGACCTGAGAACAAAACTCTCTTCTTTGTGTTTATGGAGTTAAAAATTTGCGTTCGGTTTTATTGGACAGTAGTGGCTATTTCTTGCCAGTATTTTGTCACTGTGCTAGGACGACATTCAGTAGTTTTGCAACTTTTGCTTCAATCGCTTATTTAATAAAATTTGGGGAGAATATGTTGAATAATTAGACGATTTAGCATATGATTTAATCCATCAAAACAGTAAACATATTATGACTAGAATAATAAAAATTAAACTAATTATGTGATCTACGCAAACAATAGATAAACGAATCTAGAGCACATACTATAAGCACCAACTCTAGTAAAACTTCATATAGAAAGATCATGAACACGTATAGTGCAGCAGCAGTCGCACCGCTAGAGTTGTCGTCGATGAGGAGGTTGGCGATGTCGGGGAAGAACTTGAAACTAGTAGTCGCGCGAGTGCGCTCCCCAAAAACCTGATCACCCCTCTCCTGTACAAAATCACAAGAGGCGGGGTTCTGGAGGCCTACTGTCCCTTCAACCGGTGCAGCCGGAAGACAGGATGGAGAAGACTTGGTAGATGGCGGCGCAATGCTCTGGAACGGTGTGAGACCACGTATCTCGTGGTGGCGGCTAGGGTTTGCCCCGGGCTGTATATATAGTGCGAGTCGGGTAGAACGTGAGCTGTAAGCCACGATCGAGTTGGTAACGCCGCACGATCTCAGAGGAATCGGAAACGCTAAGCTAATTAACGCGTCCGTTAATTACTAATCAATGACTCATTAATTTTCCCGGACTACAAAAATATAACCTCGGCTCGGCGAGATTCCCGCAACCCGCGGCGCGTCGTGACGAGGCGAGGCGAAGCGTGACGAGGCGAGCGAGGAGGAGGAGCGCGCGTGTGGCACCCTTCATCTTCTCTTATTCTCACTAGCTCATACTGGTACTAGAACATCCCATTATATAAAGTGGTGCAGCTCACTCTCCACTAGCAGTATGTGACTAAACATTAGTCACGTACACTCAACCAGCCATTTTATTAATGGGCCATGGAAATTTTGGATTTTAGTTGGGCTGGCCCATGTACACTAAAATTTCAGCAATCCCCCACAAAGTCTCATTGGCACATTATATCACATTTGTTCCAAAACATTGTTTATATACCGGTGCTTAGTGGGGACTGTTAAGTTGAACTCCACTTAGAAACTTATGCTACGTTAGGCCACAACTTGAATAGTGGACTATGCCTTGAACTACAAGTTTGCTGCGACCTAATTTCACACAAGCCCTTGACCGATACTATGCTATCGTAAGGCTTCCCCGCGGTGTGGAGCTTATACGTCATACTCCTATGCCTTTCATGAGTTTACTAAAGAGCACCCGACTCTCATAGACTGTGGCGTTTAACAATCAGACTCATGTAGGTGTATTCCTCAAGATATGCTCTGCAGGATAACATCTCCGATTATAAAAGTAAGCCGCTTGGAACACATTAAGATAAATATCAACCTGCCATGCAGATCAGGAGAGTATTGCATCTTTGCCGCGTGGGATAGTAAAATGTAAGGATACTCTCCTCCCAGCCGACCAAAAGCTTGTCTCCCACTTCTAATTTACGGGATCTCCGATCACATAGGGTAAATTACCACTATGGACAACTCATATGGTGGGTCTCAAACCCATCTCCCTCGATGCATTACCTATCACATTTCGTGATAAACCCTTTGTGAAAGGATCTGCCAAGTTCTTAAACGGATATAATCCAACGCAATAACTCCGGAGTTCTTCAATTTTCTGACAGATTTTAATCTCCTTTTCACATGACTTGATGACTTCAAATTATCCTTAGAACTTTTAATCTTAACAAACACAGTTTGATTATCACAGTTCATAAGGATAGCGGGTATAGGTTTTTCAACCACATGTAAGTCCATCAAAAGCTCTCGAAGCCACTCTGCTTCAACAGTGGTTGTGTCTAATGTTGTAAGTGCTGCTTTCATAGTTGACCTCTTTAAGATGGTCTGCTTGCAAGACTTCCAGGAAACAGCTCCACCACCAAGTGTAAACACATAACCACTCGTGGCCTTAATCTCATTAGCATCAGATATCCAATTGGAATCACTATAACCTTCCAGTACTGTAGGATAACCAGAATAGTGAATTCCATAGCTCGCAGTGCCTTTTAAATAGCACATAACTCTCTCAAGCGCATGCCAATGATCATCTCCCGGGTTGGAAACAAACCGGCTCAACTTGCTTACAGCAAAAGAGATGTCAGGCCTCGAGGCACAAGACAAATACATAAGCGAGTCAATGATCTGAGAATATCTCAGTTGATCTCTAGCAATGCCCTGATTCTTTCGAATCAACACACTGAGATCATATGGTGTCGGAGAAGTCTTGCAGTCGTCATACCCGAAGCGACTCAAGATCTTTCCACATAGTGGGATTGAAGCAGTGTAATCCCACCCATCACCATCTCTCAGCAGCTTGATGTTTAATATTACATCAGCTACTCCAAGATCCTTCATCTCAAAGTAGTGAGATAAGAAGTCCTTAACCTCCTTGATTAAATCAAGATTGGTTCCAAATATCAGTATAGCATCGACATACAGACATAGAATAACTCCCTCGCCCCCACCATGGCGATAGTATACACACTTATCAGATTCGTTAACAATGAAACTTGCAGCAGTTAAAATTCTTTCAAACTTCTCATGCCACTGCTTAGGAGCTTGCTTAAGGCCATATAAAGACTTCAATAGCTTGCACACCTTTGCTTCCTGACCCGGTACTACAAAACCATCAGGCTGATCCATATAACTCTCCATTTAGGAAAGGTGTCTTAACGTCCATTTGATGAACGAGAAGACGATGCGAGGCAGCCAATGAAAGTAGCACCCGAATCGTGGTCAGTCTAGCCACAGGTGAGTAAATCAAACAAGTCTTCTCCTTCTTTCTGGGTATAACCCTTTGCCACAAGCCGCGCCTTGTACTTCTCAATAGTACCATCAGGTCTAACCTTTTTCTTGAACACCCACTTACATCCTACAAGTTTGCACCCATAAGGACGATCAATAACTTCCCAGGTTCTGTTAGCTAAGATGGAATCCATCTCACTACGGACAACCTCCTTCTAGTAGTCAGCATCAAGAGATGCATAAGCTTCTGAAATAGTACTAGGGGTGTCATCCACAAGGTACACAATGAAATCATCACCAAAGGACTTAGCAGTCCTCTGTCTCTTGCTCCTAACAGGAACTTCATTGTCATCCTCCACAGGATTATCAGTGTGTTCTTTCGAAATGGTAGGTTCAGGAATCTCAACTAATTTCTGACTAGATGTATTAGGCATATCCTGATTTGATGAGCTAGACATACCCTTCATGGGAAAGATGTCCTCAAAGAAAGTCGCATCATTCGACTCCATAATCGTACCGACATGCATGTCGTGTACCTCGGATTTGATTGTCAAAAATCTATAACCAATGCTATGAAAAGCATAGCCCAGAAGAACACAATACACGGTTTTTGGTCCTAACTTGCGTTTCTTGGGAAATGGAATATTGACTTTCGCCAAACAACCCCAAGTACGTAAGTAAGAGAGTCTCAACTTTTTCCTTTCCCATTCCTCAAATGGAGAAACGGATTTGTTCTTTGCGGGAACTCGTAGGACATGACAAGTTGTCAATAGCGCCTCTCCCCACCATGCCTTGGAGAGACCCGAAGTGTCTAACATGGCGTTAACCAAATCAGTTAGAGTTCGGTTCTTTCTTTCGGCTACCCCATTTGACTGAGGTGAATAGGGAGGCGTCCTCTCATGGATTATACCATGTTCCGCACAAAAAGAATCAAACTCATTGGAAAAGTACTCTCCACCACGATCAGACCTTTAGCCGTTTTATTTTTAGATCAAGTTGGTTCTCTGCTTCAGCTTTGTAGTTTTTGAAGAAGTTTAAATCTTCATCTTTTGATTACAGGAGATACACGTAACAATATCTAGTGGAGTAATCGATAAGCGTCATGAAATATTTGTTTCCGCCTTTTGTCAACACGCCATTCATCTCACAGAGATCTGAATGTATAAGTTCCAATGGTGCCAAGTCTCTTGCCTCCGCAGCTTTATGGGACTTGCGGGGTTGTTTAGCTTGAGCGCACACTTGCCACTTGGAACTTTTGACATTAGTGAATTTCAGAATTAAATCCAAATTAGCTAGCCGCGTCATGCTAACTTTGGTGCAAATATCCGACAAAGATAGGCGGAACAAGCCTTCGGACTCATAGCCTTTTCCAACAAATTGTCCATACTTAGATATTACAACTTTATTGGACTCGAAAACCAACTTAAAACCATCTCGACACAGCAGCTCGCTGACAAGATTTTTATTGATGGCGGGCACATGATGAACGTTCTTCAGGCGCACGGTCTTCCCCGAAGTAAACTTCAGATCGACCGTACCAACACCACGAACAGAAGCATGTGACCCGTTCCCCATCAGCACGGGGGAAGTCCCTGTGACCTGGTAAGAAGAAAACATCGAGGCATCAGAACAAATATGTACATTGGCACCTGAGTCAATCAACCATTCAGGAGAATGACAAACTGAAAGTATGGTAGGAAATATACCGTACCCTGATTCCTTCATCTCAGTATCGCCGATGACAACATTGGCATTCTTGCCGTTGTTCTCAGGTTCGTGCAGCTCATGGCGGTTAGGACAGCAAGGTGCCCGGTGACTTGGATCACCGCAAACATGACATGATCCCTTTCTCGGTTTATTATTGTTCTTCTTCTTGAAGTTGGTAGGCTGTGATGGCTTGAACTTTCCATCAGGCTTGCCCTTACCCCCAGAGTTGTTCTTGTTAAACTTGGGCTTGTGGGGCGGCTGGTAATTCTTCTTCTGTACCACATGGGCACTAGAACCAGCCTCGATAACTCGAGCACGTGTATCCTTCGCTCTCGCCTTTTCTTCCACATCAAGCGACCCAATGAGATCCGAAACGGAAAACTCTTGTATCTTGTGTTTCAGAGAGGTAGCAAAGTTGCTCCACGAAGGTGGAAGCTTGGCGATAATGTCACCGGCGACAAACTTGTCCGGTAAGATACACTTAAAGTGCTCAAGTTCCTTAGCGAGTGACTGTATCTCATGAGCCTATTGAACAACAGGGCGCTCATCAGTCATCTTGTAGTCATAGAAAGTTTACATGACATACAATTCACTGCCAGCGTCCGAGACCCCAAACTTGGCCTCGAGCGCATCCCACATGTCCTTGCCGTTAGAAAACGACATATACGAGTCCACAATGGAATCGTCAAGAATACTTAAAAGGGCACTCTTAAATATGTTGTCGAGCCTCTCCAAAGATTCCTGATGTGCAGGGTCAAGCTCGCCATCAGGCTTGCCTTTGGTGGCAGCATAGCAGTTCATGTTCTGAAACCATAACACTGCTCTCATGCGCCACCGCTTATACATAACCCCTTTAAAGGAGAACAGCCTCGTTGACGCGATAAAGCCAGCAGGTGCAAATTGTCTATAATCAGGTTTTTGGATTGTTGAATAATTAGGCGATTTAGCATATGATTTAATCCACGAAAACAGTAAACATATAATGACTAGAATAATAAAGATTAAACTAATCATGTGATCTACGCAAACAGTAGATAAACAGATTGAATCTAGAGCACATACTACAAGCACCAACTCTAGTAAAACTTCATATATGAAGATCATGAACACGTACAGTGCAGCGGCAGTCGCACCGCTAGAGTTCCCCGTGTCGTCGCCCATGTCGTTGATGAAGAGGTTGGCGATGTCGGGGAAGAAGTCGTCGTTGGGGAAGAACTTGAAGCCAGTAGTCGCGCTAGTGCGCTCCCCAAAAACCTGATCGCCCCTCTCCCATACAGAATCACAAGAGGCGGGGTTCCAGCGGCCTACTGTCCCTTCAACCGGTGCACGCCGGAAGACGGGATGGAGAAGACTTGGTAGACGGCGACGCAATGCTCTGGAACGGTGTGAGACCATGTATCTCGTGGTGGCGGCTAGGGTTTGCCCCAGGCGGGTAGAACGTGGGCTGTAAGCCACGATCGAGTCGGTAACGCCACACGATCCCAGAGGAATCGGGAACGGCAAGCTAATTAACGCGTCCGTTAATTACTAATCAATACCTCATTAATTTTCCCGGACATATAAGCTCGGCTCGGCGAGATTCCCGCGGCGCGGCGCGTCGTGACGAGGCGAGGCGTGGCGTGGCGAGGCGAGCGAGGAGGAGGAGCGCGCGTGTGGCACCCTTCATCTTCACTTATTCTCACTAGCTCATACTGGTACTAGAACATCCCACTATATAAAGTGGTGCAGCTCACTCTCCAATAGCAGTATGGGACTAAACATTAGTCACATACACTCAACCAGCCCAGAAGGATTTTTTTGTTTTAAATTTTTGTGATGATTTTTGGATCGGCATATAGAACTGAATTGTGTGGAGACGTACGTGTATTCTCAGAATACTTTTTGCAGCAGATTCATGTTTCTGTGAAAATCAGCTACCTAACGTTGTAGAGGACAATCTATATAATGTTGAATCTGTGGAAGACCATATGGGCAATCTATATAGTGATGGGCACAGTTTCTCCAGTGATTGTGATGTTAATTTTGTTTCTCCCTTGTTGAATTCTTTTTTTTCATCATTTATCTTGTGTAGTTATCCTCTATGTTATTTTTTCAGGTGAAAGACTCTGATAGAAGTGGTAGGGACGGGGCGTTACATGATGCAATGTTTGGTTTCTATCAGGAAACATGTTTTTGTCATGTTGTTCATCATGATTTTTCTCTTTGCCATGCATTATATAGCTTTTTGCCTTTTTATGCATTTTTTCTTATTTGGTGCTTTGTGTTTTGTAGGTTATGGGTAGTTTGAAGAGGAATTTCAGTGATTATTGCCAAGATACGCTTGGAATTGTCGTGGTTAGATTGATTTTATTTCATTCGTTAATGAAGCAACTATAATCAACAAGGGATGATCAACAAAAGAAGGGTTTTCTGGCTACCATTTTCAAGTAATTCTTATTCTACTTTTGTTGATATTTATATTTGTGTCAGTCAATTTTGTAGCCTCTCCTCATTTTTCATCTTGGTACAGGATATTGGGAGTTGTGATGCTCGGATGAAACCAGCATCCCTCTCAGGGTTGTCTCCTTTGTCGACTAATAAACCAAAGTTGGGTATATTAGTTTCTAGTCTCTCTCTCTCTCTCTCTCTCATGTTTAGCTTCTTCTTCCCTCTCTCTCTCACTCTCTCTCTCTTTCATGTATCTCTTCTTCTCTGCTTTGATTCATGCGTCTCTCTCTATATATATTCTTGTCTCTCTCTGTTTAGTTTCATCTGTATCTCTCTATATATGTTTAGATTCATGTGTCTCTCTATTTCTGCATCTATCTATCTCTCTCATGTTCTTTCTATCCTTCTGTATTTGTCTTTATTTCGAGAAATATATCTATGTTTCTGCATCTATATCTATCTATCTTTATGCATCTATCTCTGTCTCCTATTTTGGTATCTCTCTATATATATATATTTAGATATATATATATATGCAAAATAGCTGGCTGCTCATGGTGATAGGTGCGCACCATCATCCAACCATCCATATATGATTATGGGTGAACTTCCGCATTGACGGCGTAAAGCAGTAGCTTACGGATATTCAACGGAGCCACAGTCACCGTCGTAACCAGAGCACAAAGTCTGTCACACGACATACATGCAGCCAGCCTTCGCATGCCGATCACCATCTCTTATTTTTCAGCCTGAGTGTATGCATCACGCAGCTACCGACCGGAGAGTGATTCACGCGCAAGATGTAAGATACATGCATGCTACCGACCGGAGAGTGATTCACGCGGGAGATGGACTCACAATAGAGCTACTTAGAATGGCCGCCTACCGTAGTAACCACAAATGCTCAAAGCACATCTGCTACGTAATCCCCTTTTGTGATGTATGAGAGGGATACCACTGGCTTTTCATATATGATGGAAGGGTTTGTGAATCACGCGCGGGATAAGTGTGCGTCATTCTCATGGCAAACATGCAGGCCATTGATCTCGTTGCCCCCGCGTATACAATGTGCTACAACTGAATATGTTCATCATGGATCTTTTGATTGTGCAGACGTTAGTACTCACGGACGCACTCCATCAACGAAAATCGTTGGTCCGTTTGTAGTCGTTTTCTCTGCTTATCAAGCATAGTGTACTACCCATATCCTACGACACAAAACCTATGCGCACCTACCACCATGGGCAGGAAATCTGCTTTCATATACTATATGACATATTCATACTACACCCGGGTGTAACTACACCCATGTGTGTTTCACACACGTATGGAGTATCTATCATACCGGGAGGTATGTAACATGTAGTATGGAGTATATAATGCTATTTTAGTACTATAGATACTTATTTTTTGGTAGTATGTAATTTTTTTTACATACTTCTCTTTTATATGCATATATGACGATATTTCGAGTATATGTAAAATATCAGGACAGTTGCAATTTTTTCATAAAACTTAGGGTATCTTAGATATAGTATATGAGCATACTCAAACCAATAAAGTATGAAAAATACTTCCGTAAGGTGGTATACGAGACGTGTGTGTAGTTACACCCGGGAGTAGAAAGCATTTAACCTATATATATATATATATATATATATCTTCATCTCTCACAGTCTCTTTTCATTCTCTTTTTCATGTATATATATTTTTCCGCATCTCTCTTTCCTTTGCATGTATATATCTTTATCTCTCTCATTTCTTCTTCAGTCTCTGTCTCTAGTCTCATTTCTTCTTCATTCTCTTTTTCATGTATATTTGTTTTTTTTTTTGCATATCTCTCTCTTTCTCTCTCCTTTGCATGTATATATCTTTATCTCTCTCATTTCTTCTTCAGTCTCTGAATCTATATAGCTTATTTCTTTAATAATCTTCAGTCTATGTCTCTATCTCTCTGTTAATTTGTCTCTATATATCTTATTTAGTGTATATCTATTGATATTTAGTCCCTCTCTCTGTTTGTTTCAAAATAAGAACCTGTAAATAAGTTTGAACTATGTAAATAACAATTATCTTTGTTGTTGTAAATAAGAACCTGTAAATAACAGTTAACCTTTATTATTGTTGTGTTGCATTTGTGCTCTGTCCATAATTATCTGTTAGTAATTATCTAAGTCTGCATCTAATTCTTGAGTCTATTTAGTTAGTTTATTCTAGTATCACTATAGTTTTTAGTGTGTTAGTTGTTTTTTGCATTGTCAGATTAGTCAGCTACGGGTGTAGTATGATATCCATATGTACTAACAAGTAACAACCCAAGTGGACTCTCCTTGGACCTTTAGTCTGCTATACATCTTAACTACATTTGGCATATGTACTTTGTTCTTTACTATCATGTACATTGTTAATGCTTGTCCATCTAGTAGCTATGCCCCAAGTGCATATGTGTATTCCATGTTTTCAGTCTATATTTATGTTGACTCATTTTTTTTAATTTGTGTTTGTGGATGGCCAGATGGTCTGTGCCAAAAGAAGATGAGGCTGTTGAAAGAACATTTCTTAATCCCTAGTGTTTTGTGTGTTAGTTAACAATACCAATGATATACTAATCATATTGCTAAGTATTTCAGTTTGGGTGAAACTCATATCACAAATCCTAAAGCCAAATTGTAGAGAAAAAGAGTTTCTGGAATTCTTCCCAGACTCGGATATTCCGGTTCCCCAACTCGGATATTCCGAGTCAACCCCAGAAAATTGGCTAAGTCAAGTTCAGAAGTGGTACTGACTCCAATCGGAAATTCAGCTCGGAAATTTCAAGGACCCGGATATTCCGGTTCCCCAACTCGGATATTCCGAGTCAACCCCAGAAAATTGGCTAAGTCAAGTTCAGAAGTGGTACTGACTCCAATCGGAAATTCAGCTCGGAAATTTCAAGGACTCGGATATTTCGAGTCAACCCCAGAAAATTGGCTAAGTCAAGTTCAGAAAGTGGTTCTCATCTCAACCGGAAATTCAGCTCGGAAATTTCAAGGACTCGGATATTCCGAGTCACCCTCAGAAAATCGGCTAAGTCACGTTCAGAATTGGTTCTGATCTCAACCGGAAATTCAGCTCGGATATTTTCAAAGACCCGGATATTCCGGGTGACCGGAATTTCCGGTGGTACTTAGACCGGAATTTCCGGGTGCCCGAGACAGCCAACGGCCAGATTTTGAGGGGGAGTATAAATACCCCCTCACTCACTCAAGAACAGTGAGCTCTCAGATTTTCTCTCTCCTACTATTCTTGAAAGCTCAAATCATCAAGATCTCCCAATCCCCCCACCCAAATTCATTGATCTTTGGAGGATTGGAGGAGAAGGCCCGGATCTACATCTTCACCGAAGGAATTTGCATTTCTCCCCCATTCACTTGGGGATTTCGTGGCTAGGGTTTCCGGTGGGAAAACCTAGTTCACCATTGTTGTACTCTTGGTGTTATCTTGAACTTTTGTGGTCCTTGACCTTTTGTGGTCTTCTTGGGAGCCCCCAATTCAGTTGTGGGTGTGTGCCTCAAGCGTTTGTAAGGGATTCGATCTCCGCCCTAAAAGGGGATCAATAGTGGAAGGTGGACTCGAAACCTTTGTGGTTGAGTTCATCGGAGAAGAAGGTGAGCCTTTGTGGCGTTGCGGCTAACCTGTTGTGGTAGCGCACACCTCTCCAAACGAGACGTACACCCTTGGGTGGAACTCGGGATTACATCTTCCTCTCCGCGTGCTTCACTCGGTTCCCTTTATCTTTGCTCCCTTACTTGCTTATCTTGTTAGCTTGTTTATCTTGTCTTTGCTTAGATTATCATTTAGGTAAATTCATCGTAGTTGCATATCTAGAGAATTTACCTTTGTGTAAAGCCTAAATTTGAAAACACCTAAAATTTGTAATAGCACCTATTCACCCCCCCCCCCCCCCCTCTAGGTGCCGGATTCCCGTTCAATTGGTATCAGAGCCAGGTTCACTTTTAAGGGCTTAGCCGACTAAGTGCAACGATGACGGAATCCGATGCCGAGAGGGCCGCCCGTGAAAAATTAGAGGCGGAGAAGGAGGCGTTAGCCAAAGGGGCAACCATGGCCGATCTTATTGATATGAGATCGTCCTTGGAGGCCCAACTCCTCAAGATGAATGAGATGCTCATGGCACTCTTGAAGTCTAAGGAGCCCGAGGCTACTTCTCCCTCTCCTCCTCCTAAGGAACATGCGGGGAACTCTAAGGAGTCATCTTCGGATGGGTCCAAAGATGTTACCTCAAGTGTTCCCGGGAAGGCGGAAAAGGATGAATCACCTAGCTCCTCTAACACCCCCAAAGGAGAGGAATTTCATAATGTCAACCATAATTACTCTCCTAACCCTCCTATCCCTCACCCTCATGTAAACTTTAGAAGTGATCCTCCTAAGCTTAAACCTACTCATTTCTCTCAATGGGTATTTCTAATGAAGTCTCATCTATGTAGTGCCTCCATTGAGCTTTGGCGCATCATTGAAGAAGGATACAAGCCCCATGATCCAACCAACTTGACAAGAAGAGAGGTGGTTGATAGCCAACTCAACGCCACCGCTCTTCATCAACTCCAAATGGCCGTTGGAGAGAAGGACATGGCGCTCATTCAACAATTCTCCACCGCCAAGGAAGTTTGGAATGCTCTTTCCGACATCTTCGTCGGGAATGAGAGCATGAAGAAGAACCGGAATGATGCCTTATGCAATGAGGTGGAAGGGTTCTACAAGTTGGATGGAGAAAGCCACGAGGACATGTACCGGAGGTTGGTTTTGGTTGCCAACTCCTTCAAGAACCTCGGGGCGGAGTACATTAATGATGCTTGGATCAAGAGGAAGTTTGTGACCGCTCTCTTGCCCTTTGAGGAAACGGATTTGAAGACACTCCAAGGGAGACATGACTTTGCAAAGATGACATCCAATGAAGTTATGCAAGAGATGACCGCATACAAGGTGGCCTCCAAGATTGCACAAGATGCAATAGCTAGAGCCATAGGGATGCACAAGCATGCCTCAATTGCTTTGAAGGCCACCGTTGAAGAAGAGGATGAAGAGGAGTGTGATGATCAAGTCGAGCTATCTAGTGAAGCTCTCTCAAGCACTCTCACTCAACACATGGGTCTTGCGGCAAGAACCTTTTGGAAGAACCCCGGAAGGGCCAAAGCAAGGATTGACAAGAAGTTTCTGAAGGGGTTACGGTGCAGAAAACAATAATTTTCTAGCGTACGAAACCCTAACTAGCCAGGATCTATCTATCTAGTACATGCGATAACGGTGGCGGTACGGGTTACATTACCTCCATGTAGACCGATAGCGGGGATTACGCTTCCGCACAAGCGTTGACGATGAAGTCGTACGTAGCCGACCTCGAGGTCGCGAAGAACTTGCCGCGATGTCGAAGTCGATGATGCCGGGGTGTCGACGATGATCTGCGTCGACGGGCGTCGGGCGGAAGAAGGCAGAGCGCGAGCACCGGGGCTGGTGCGCCGGCAGCAGAGGGGGGAGGCGCGGCGGCTGCAGGGGGCGAGACGACGTCGCCCAAGCTCCTCAATAGAGTAGCCTCCGAGCACTCGCAAACATACGGAGCCTAGCGACAACTCCCGGTCATTCAGATCCAGCTGAAATCGCAGGAGTAGATCTTATCTGGAATCCCGCAGAGCAACGGCGCTCTGCGGTATGGCTTAGGTGGAGAGAGACCCCTTCCTCAGCTCGGCGCGGCTCCGACTTGGGAACCACGAGATCGAGAGAGAAATCGGGAATTAATTGGATTTTCCTGTGTATTAAATCAATTAATATGACTTGCTATATAAAGGGGGAAGGGGTGTGCCAACCCCCTTGGCTCCCCCATGTGGGACTAAAAGGAGGAGAGGGGAGGGGGGGGGGGGTTCGGCCGAACCCCCCATGGGCTCTCCCACTCCTAGTCCAACTCGGACTAGGAGGCCCAAGCCTTCCCCTTTCCTTGTGGGGTGCGGCTCCCCCTTCTTGGGCCCTCTTAGGGGCCATTTAGGTGGGAGCCCCATTTTTCCTTTATTTAATTAATATTAAATTAATATAAAAATCCCATTAATTCATAATTAATATATTTATATATAATTCAATATCCCATGACTCCGAAACTATTTCAGAACCACCCGAACAACTTTCGGACATTCCCGGAACCATTCCATACCTCCCCGGAACTCCTTCCGGACCACCGGAACTCTTTCCGGATCAATTCTCTCTCTCCAACAAATTCCTATAAAATTCCAGAACCTATCTCCTAGCGTCGCTAAGACCTTAAGTTTGTTACGCTACGGTTCGGGAACACTCCAGACATGGTCGAGACACTCCGCTCACCAATGATCGTCAAGGATACCTGGAAATATATGACGACCCCTGTGCATTCCACGAATATCGTCGTTGAACCATAAGTATGATATTCATTCCCTTTGTCTCTGCGATACTACCTTGTCCGAGATATGATCGTAGACACACCGATGCCTTTGCTGTATCTCGTTACCGACAAAGGTTATTAACTCGTCTGCGATATTACATCTCTATGACCTAGTCATAAGCTGCGCAGCTATATAGATGCAATATCACCGAGTGGGCCCAGAGTATCTTTCCATTACAAGAATGAACAAATCCCGCTCTTGATCCTTACGTCTTGATGCTCTTTCGGAATACCCAAGATGGACACCGTTATTGTCATGCTATATAAGACACAACGTTTGATGCTCTCAAAGCACTCCTACGAAGCAACAATAAGTACGGTCTCACGGTCTAAGGAATAAGCTATCATACTCTTATCTATTGCAAATGACAAACATCGTAATACGATCTTATTGCAATACTTTGCGTATGTCCACCACCTTATTCAACCAACAAGATGACCCCATTGTCAACCGACGTCATTGTCCTTGATCGGGAATCTCGATCAACTGTTGCCCAATGGACTAGCTCATAAAGAGGCTTGCTAGGGACCTGGTTGTCTATGTATCACACGTGTATTAATAATTCCGATTAATACAGTTATAGCATAATACACAAACCTATTATAAACTTATGAGATAATGCAATAAATACTACTTATTTATTTGCCTCTAGGGCATATCTCCTTCAGTCTCCCACTTGCACTAGAGTACAAATAAACTAGTTGCATTTTACTTTATCAGAATCCCTTATCAAATAAGAATCATTTGATAATGCATGCTTGTGGAAAAGTGTTACTGCACAATCCATGATTGTACACGCTTTTGCGATTCACTGGTATCAACTTGCTTGATATCATCACGTTGTCTAACAACATATATGCAAATACCGTAACTAAGTGAGACTTCTGCTTCCCAGCGCTTACTCTGATTATACTAACCAGATAACTGCTCTGAAAAACACACTCAGCCATGCAGAGCCCCTTGTAACAATTACAAACTCGCGATATCTACATACTTTCACACAAATGTAGAAAACTTGACATTCTAACGTCAATCCCTTAACTAACGCACTTCTACTTCCAGTAAATTCCAAATTTACTTTCATAACTGCTCTTTATTCCAAGAACATCGGTTATATTTCATCGAGCAGATAATAAGGTTTCTGTATGATGTCTAATATTACATAATAGACCCACATGTCATACAACCATTACTTTCATGCATCATTACTCTTAATGATCAATTGGATTTCAAAGGACCATCCTTTTGATTCTATTATGACTCCTCAGATATAATCCAAAGGAACTCGACTAACTATTTAAAATTCCCGTTCTATTTCCAAATAGACACTAGCTTAAAAATAGTTTCACAACTTCATCCTATTCTATTGGTACAGTTTCACAATGTGTTAACTACACAAGGTGAATTCGACTCCTACTCAAAATATGTCTGTACATATTTGACAACACGAGCTCCCACTCAAAAACGTGTCATCCACATATTTGAGCTCCTGACTCCCACTCAAAAATATGCTCTTCACATATTTCACCTGAGTGAGCTAACTATGACTCCCACTTAAATCGACATTTTGGTCAAACCAAAATCATTGATCTACTATCAATTCAAATTTAATACAAACTACAGTATTACATTAATACAAATCCCTCAGACTTCAAGCATGTCTACATAAATGTAGTCAACAAATTTGATCTTGTGCAAGACACGTTTCTTGACAAGACATGCTCCTGCGTCTTTCTTATAGTCACATTTTCATATAACACTTTATATGACGATTAAACAATCTTATTCCTCTAATAAGAATTGCAGCAACAATTACTCTCTTAATCCTTTTAAACGCAACTTGGATTTCCAGGCTCAAAAGCCTTTGTTCGTATTCCGATATTTTCTCAACTTTCTTTGTATTCATAAAGTGCACCTTGATCTGTCAACAAGATCTGAAATACTTAATACAGTGTTGTGACCTGACAGCAATATTAAATATAACAACACTTTATTTAGAAGTTCCTTTCATGAAAATATTATGGTCTTTATGAAGAGGATTGCAAGCAGAAAACAATTTTCTAGTCTCCCTCACTCTTAATCATCAAATTTTCATTAGCAGACATACACTCTTTGGAACACCTTCCAACATAGGTCTGACACTTTATTTCAAGCTTCTAATTCCAATCCATAAACCATAATTCGAAAAATCATATTTTCCTCGGAATTACATAGACAACAAACTAAGTTTTGTTTCTATTTGGTTTTGGAATACACTCTCATCCAATGCGAGTAATCTACAAAGAACCACTCATGTATATTCCGAATTATCGCATAATCATATACATGTCGACACTACTGTCGATCCTACGAATTCTTGTTGAGAAAAATATCTATTTTCTAAAGTGGACATCGACTATAATGTTTCGAACATATTAGGAGATTCTAAGACTGATTCTGACGACCATACTTTATTTAAAACAGAGCATGATTATAATTCCCCACATATCAATATATATGACATTATAATTTTGTGAAGCAATTTCCACAAGCCACTTGTGTTGAAAACATAACTCAAAAATACTGTCCTTTGATCGAATTCTGTGAATACAACGTTCACTAATCTTTCTTCTGAAAAACCCCATTTGATCTATTATCAAATTAATCTCAGACTCCACAATTTATCGGGCAAATACTCTATTTACTAAAGTCATGGAGGAATTCGGATCAAGCAATGAACACCATTAATTAATCATTAAAAATGACACTCAATCAATTTCCGCTAGTATTGCAACTTCAATACTTGATTTCAAGCTTAATCAACTCAGCACTCGAAATACTTAAATGGACCAAAACATCCATTACTTCTTTCATTGCTTTTATGACTAAACTTGACGGTGTTTGTTCTAGCAATAGAACCTTTGTTCATGGGACAAGCTATTTTATCATATCTACAATTATGAATACTTATCATACAATCAATGTAACTGAGATGTGGAAACTTTATTCATAAGATAAAACAACTGACTTGTTCCATAACATAAAACAACTGAACTTGTCTTATTACATGAATAACTTTGTCTTGCAACAATCAAGACACACACACTCGCTCACTATTACAAAAGATCGTATCAAAAACTATTAATGATAACTATGATAACTTGAGGACGTGAACACCAAAAGGCCATCAACTCCTTGACTACCAGCTTCAGCGCTAGGTCACATCAAACTGCGCCGCATATATGTGATAATCTGGACCTGTTTCACAAACAGAACAATTATCAAACATTTCATCATATACCATGGGCGAACTCATAATTCTGCATATATCAAATATATACCTGTAGCATCGAAGATCTCTCCTTCGATGGAATCAACCTTCAGGGGCTGGAACTCACGTACAAACTTGTAGAAGTTCATATCGTCGGCTTTCAAAATGTACTTGCGCACATGCTTCTCATAGCTAGGAGGTAGAGATATCAGGACGGTCCGAATGGCACAAGAATCTGCCATCCAGTAATCGAAGACCATCGTCAGCTGGAAGTAGATGTCATACAATCTCTTCAAATGTGTCTTCAGACAGGTATGCTCCTCCATGTGAACGGTCTGGAACATTCTAAGCTGCCTGAATTGCTCACGCTTTAATTCATCCCCGAAGTGCGTCTTTATCGCATCCATCATGACGCTTGGCTCCTTGCGTCGAAACAACTCTTTCAACTCGGGTGCCAGGCATACGGTCATGGTGATCTCCACTTCAATGAATATGTCTCGACGCCTACGGAAATCATCTTCCTCCTCCTCGCTAGCAGAATCTCCTGGTGCTCCTCCTAATGGTTCATCGAGAACATATAGAATGTTGTTGTGTTCGAGAATGTTTCTAAAACCCATGTACCATCTGATGAAGTTGGACCCGTCGGCTTCTAATGTAGCATCCGGGCTCTTGAGGAAGTAACCGAAGTATAGTTGCGTAGTCTACAGATGTGATCGCAAAAGGAGGTAAGGTAAAGTTTATAATATGTAGGTGAGTTTTAGTCCTATAATCTCATTATCAAAAACACACCACACCAAGATTATTATCCCTAAAATAATAATGGCGATTACAAGACCCTCATCCACCATACCACCCCCGATCATCACGGCCGGCAGCACAGCTTTAAAGGTGGACATAAAATGTCGATCATAACAACTCTATGACTCGTGCTCGATCTTTCGATCTTCCCGTGTTCCGAGGCCATACCTCTGAGTATGCTAGGCTCGCCAATCAAACCTCGAAGACCCTGCACGTGCAACATGGCTTACACCCACTGTATGCGAACGACGAGATGTGTGACACCCGATCATCACGGCCTGCCTCATAACGTAGAACTTTCTTGGTGGTGCGCAACGAGGGAGAACACAATTTTGGTATTTGTTAGGGATCATCCTATTTATGATGCTACCGTTGTATATCTAGCATATAAGCAATCAATAGGATGCACACACAACAGCACACAATAATGATGCAATGAAGTGCGATGTGACATGGTCGATGCGCCTGGACCTTCATGGCGCCATGTGCCTGGCCCCCGGCGCCCCGGCATGACTCCGAGTCTACAGAGCCCTCCATTGCCTCCGACAGTACGAGTAATATCAAAACTTACCGTAACCATGTCACATGAAATAACGCCTCTGCAAAACAAAGTTAGACGCCTCTAGCTTTATTTAGTTTTGCAAGTTTTACGTGGTAAATAGGCTTATTCGTAAGAGAATCGCTTCCCTACCTATGAACTTTGTACCACAACTCAATCGTATAATTGCATGTTTAAGCATCCCTTTCGGGCCCTCCATTGAAAATGCTTTGCCGACTAGAGAGAGAGAAACAGACACCCGCCAGCCACAGATACGGTGCAAGCCGTATGTCAGTAGTGGAACCAGTCTCGCGTAAGCGTACGCGTAAAGTCGGTCCGGGCCGCTTCATCAACTCAATAACGAAGGCATCGCAAGTGCATGCTAGAGGGTAGCAAATATAAGAAAGACGCCCTCATTCAACATGAGTTCTAACCGTACCAGCAGTACTACGCATAGATTGGATCTGATACCACTGAAGGGGTGACGGTGCAGAAAACAATAATTTTCTAGCGTACGAAACCCTAACTAGCCAGGATCTATCTATCTAGTACATGCGATAACGGTGGCGGAACGGGTTACATTACCTCCATGTAGACCGATAGCGGGGATTACGCTCCCGCACAAGCGTTGACGATGAAGTCGTACGTAGCCGACCTCGAGGTCGCGAAGAACTTGCCGCGATGTCGAAGTCGATGATGCCGGGGTGTCGACGATGATCTGCGTCGACGGGCGTCGGGCGGAAGAAGGCAGAGCGCCAGCACCGGGGCTGGTGCGCCGGCAGCAGAGCGGGGAGGCGCGGCGGCTGCAGGGGGCGAGACGACGTCGCCCAAGCTCCTCAATAGAGTAGCCTCCGAGCACTCGCAAACATACGGAGCCTAGCGACAACTCCCGGTCATTCAGATCCAGCTGAAATCGCAGGAGTAGATCTTATCTGGAATCCCGCAGAGCAACGCCGCTCTGCGGTATGGCTTAGGTGGAGAGAGACCCCTTCCTCAGCTCGGCGCGGCTCCGACTTGGGAACCACGAGATCGAGAGAGAAATCGGGAATTAATTGGATTTTTCTGCGTATTAAATCAATTAATATGCCTTGCTATATAAAGGGGGAAGGGGTGTGCCAACCCCCTTGGCTCCCCCATGTGGGACTAAAAGGAGGAGAGGGGAGGGGGGGGTTCGGCCGAACCCCCCATGGGCTCTCCCACTCCTAGTCCAACTCGGACTAGGAGGCCCAAGCCTTCCCCTTTCCTTGTGGGGTGCGGCTCCCCCTTCTTGGGCCCTCTTAGGGCCCATTTAGGTGGGAGCCCCCTTTTTCCTTTATTTAATTAATATTAAATTAATATAAAAATCCCATTAATTCATAATTAATATATTTATATATAATTCAATATCCCATGACTCCGAAACTAATTCGGAACCACCCGAACAACTTTCGGACATTCCCGGAACCATTCCATACCTCCCCGGAACTCCTTCCAGACCACCGGAACTCTTTCCGGATCAATTCTCTCTCTCCAACAAATTCCTATAAAATTCCAAAACCTATCTCCTAGCGTCGCTAAGACCTTAAGTTTGTTACGCTACGGTTCGGGAACACTCCACACATGGTCGAGACACTCCGCTCACCAATGATCGTCAGGGATACCTGGAAATATATGACGACCCATGTGCATTCCACGAATATCGTCGTTGAACCATAAGTATGATATTCATTCCCTTTGTCTCTGCGATACTACCTTGTCCGAGATATGATCGTAGACACACCGATGCCTTTGCTGTATCTCGTTACCGACAAAGGTTATTAACTCGTCTGCGATATTACATCTCCATGACCTAGTCATAAGCTGCGCAGCTATATAGATGCAATATCACCGAGTGGGCCCAGAGTATCTTTCCATTACAAGAATGAACAAATCCCGCTCTTGATCCTTACGTCTTGATGCTCTTTCGGAATACCCAAGATGGACACCGTTATTGTCATGCTATATAAGACACAACGTTTGATGCTCTCAAAGCACTCCTACGAAGCAACAATAAGTACGGTCTCACGGTCTAAGGAATAAGCTATCATACTCTTATCTATTGCAAATGACAAACATCGTAATACGATCTTATTGCAATACTTTGCGTATGTCCACCACCTTATTCAACCAACAAGATGACCCCATTGTCAACCGACGTCATTGTCCTTGATCGGGAATCTCGATCAACTGTTGCCCAATGGACTAGCTCATATAGAGGCTTGCTAGGGACCTGGTTGTCTATGTATCACACGTGTATTAATAATTCCGATTAATACAGTTATAGCATAATACACAAACCTATTATAAACTTATGAGATAATGCAATAAATACTACTTATTTATTTGCCTCTAGGGCATATCTCCTTCAGTTTCCCCCCAACGGAGGAAAGCCATTCAACAAAGTGAGGCTTTGCTATAACTGCGATGACAAGAGCCACTTTGTTGCCGATTGCCCATGGGAGATAAGAGAGGATCATGGTGGGAGGCTCGTGGCCAAGACGAAGAGCAAGGGGCCCATGCCCATGAAGAAGCCTTTCTTCAAGAAGAACCAAAAGATTGTCTTGGTGACTCAAGAGCAATATCCCACCGATGATGAAGATAGTGACAAGGAGGATACTCCAACGCAAGTGGCCGCACTAGCCATTTCTTCCACACCTCCGTCACTCTTTTCTTCACCAAACGAGAGCCCCATCGTCAAGAATGCAAGATGTGTTATGGCAAAGACATCCGAGGTAAAATTATCCCCTAACTCCATATCACATGACATTGATGATGCTATGAGCCTAGAAGTCAAGGAAGAAATCATTGCTTTTGATAAATTCATGACTAACTTGCAAGGAGAAGGAAAGAAACACTTTAGCTCAATCATGAGTCGAATAGGTGAGCTTGAGGATGAGCTTGAATTAAAAGGTGAGATTGAGAGAGAGGATGCACACGCTAAGGTGTCTCTCCAATCCTCTCTCGAAGATGAACAAGAAGCTCATGCTCTCCTTAAGGAGCAACTTGCTAAGATCACTAAGGATCGTGATCTCTACTTTGCTAAATGTAAAATTGTGCAAAATGAAAAGTCCAAGCTTGTAGTTGCTCATGCTAGACTTTGCAAAGACTTCGAGTCACTTGACAATGCTCACAAGGTGTTGACAAGTGATCACGAACGTCTTGTCAAGTCTCGTGATCAACTCCAATCTCGGATATCTACTCTTGAGAAACCTAGCACCTCTACTCCTTTGAATGCTAATGCAAATGTTGTGAAGGATATTGCTAGGGTTGTGTTTGTTCCTTCCATGGCAACCAAGCCCAAGACCTCTCTTGATAAAGGTAAGGGGACACTCACTACTCCTCTTCATTAGCGAGTGCCCCACAAGGGTAAGGAAGGTCTAGGCTATGTTGCTAAGGAGAAGAAGAAGATCAAGAAGAAGACCAAGTCCGCACAAGCCAAGAAGGATGACATTGCGAGTGGAAATGCCACAAGGGGCACTCCCACTCGTAATGACTTTGCGGGCTTATCTAACCCCAACTATGCTTTATATGTTGATTATTATGGGGATGTCTATGCTAGATACATTGGTCCTTTTGATGGTTACATTGAATATGCTATTTGGGTTCCAAAGACCCTTGTTGCTAACCAAAAGGCACCCATTGCAAAATGGGTACCTAAACCAAATAATTGATTGTGTGTAGGGCCTTGCTTCCGGAGGATCGAAATGGATAATTGATAGTGGGTGCACTAGTCATATGACCGGAAGCAAGGATATTGTCACGGAGTTGAAGCCCAATGATGATCAAATGACCGTTAGATATGGTGATAATTCTAAGTCTAAGTTAATAGGGCTCGGCAAGGTGGTAGTGGCACCGGACATCACACTTGTGAATGTCTTGCTTGTCGAGTCCCTAGGTTTCAACTTGATCTCCGTCCATTCCTTAACTTGTTTGGGTTATACCGTTGTCTTCGAAAAGGAAATGGTCATTCTCTTGCGGAGCAAGTCTCTCAATGTGTCTTTCGTTGGGTACATTGAGAATGGGCTCTATGTGGTTGACTTCTCCGGAAACACCACTTCCCATACAATGTGCCTATTCGCAAAGGCGGACTTGGGTTGGCTATGGCATCGCCGACTAGCCCATGTCAATATGAGGACTTTGCAAAGTCTTCACAAGGGTGGCCATATCCTAGGACTAAAAGACCATGTTTCTTTCTCGAAGGATCGAATGTGTAGGGCGTGTGTTGAAGGAAAAATGCATGACATCTACCATCCAAGCAAGACCATCATTTCTTCAAAAAGGGTTTTGCAGCTTCTCCATGTTGACCTCTTTGGTCCCATTCCGGAAACTAGTCTTGGTGGCAAGAAATACTGCTTGGTGATTGTTGATGACTATTCAAGATACACATGGGTTTTCTTCTTCAAGACGAAGATGGAGACTCAACAAACTATCATCGACTTCTCCAATGAAGCTCAACGTCAACACAATGTCCCTATCTTGGTGATAAGAAGTGACAATGGGTCCGAGTTCAAGAACTACACCTTAAACGAGTTCCTTAGTGAAGAAGGGATTCGTCATCAATATTCCGCTGCTTATACTCCCCAACAAAATGGTGTAGCCGAAAGGAAGAACCGCACACTTATTGAGATGGCAAGGTCGATGATGGCCGAGTTCAAGTCCCCTCACAATTTTTGGGCCGAAGCCGTCAACACCGCTTGCCATTCATCCAACCGGCTCTTCTTTCGCAAAGGACTCATGAAGACACCTTATGAATTGCTTACCGGGAACAAGCCCAATATCTCCTACTTCCGAGTATTTGGTTGTAAGTGTTTTTATCTCATCAAAGGTGTTCGTTTGGGCAAGTTTGATTCTAAGTCTCTTGAAGGGACATTTGTGGGCTACGGATCCGAATCCCACACTTATAGAGTCTATGATAAGGCCTCGCGCATAACCATAGAAACTTGTAGTGTGGTGTTCGAGGAGAATGACGGCTCCCTCGTGGAGCAAAGTGGTGTTTCCGGTGTAGGTGATGATGAACCTCAAGATGCTATCCGAAGAATGGGGTTGGGAGTCCACCGCCCCGTTGAACTCTATTATGAGGTTGATCAACAAGGATCAAGTTCCTCACAAGTGGTGACCACCCCAACACAAGAAACACCCATCGACAACACCGTGCCCAATGCACCTAGCCAAGAAGAAGCACAAGATTCTACAGCTGCTCCTGGAATTTCCGGAGGACCGGAAAATCCGGTTCAAGCTGGAGTCGGAAATTCCGGTGGTTCGGAATCTCCGGTCCATGAACCCGGAATATCCGGTCCTGCTGACATTCCCGGTGGCAGTTCGCAAGGCCAAGATCAACCCTCTCCCTCACCAATGGACACCACTCCAATGGTTGATCAAGGCCATCAAATCAGTCAAGGCGGAGACATGAATGATCAAGATGATCAAGCGATTCCTCCCACCACTCGGAGGGAAATCGAGATCCGCCGCTTGAATAGGGTTGGCACCTCACAAGAATTAAGAGCTCTATCTCTTGACAAGGTGCTCGGTGATGTGAGAAGCAAGGTCTCTACCCGAAGACAACTCGCAAGCTTTAGTGAACATCAAGCTCACATCTCCATGGTGGAACCCAAGAAGGTCTTTGAAGCTCTTGAAGACAAAGATTGGCTTGATGCTATGCATGAAGAGCTCAACAACTTCGAGCGCAACAAAGTGTGGAAGTTGGTGGAAAGACCCAAAGATTGCCGCAATGTTATCGGCACCAAGTGGATATTCAAGAACAAGCAAGATGAACATGGCATGGTGGTGAGGAACAAGGCAAGATTGGTGGCTCAAGGTTACTCTTAAATTGAAGGCATTGACTTTGGAGAAACCTACGCGCCCGTGGCTCGACTTGAGTCAATCCGTATTCTTCTTGCCTATGCCTCTCATCATAACTTTAAGTTGCAACAAATGGATGTTAAATCCGCTTTTCTAAATGGTCCACTAAATGAACTTGTTTATGTTAAGCAACCACCGGGGTTCGAGGACCTCAAGTATCTGAACCATGTCTACAAGTTGGATAAGGCACTCTATGGCCTTAAACAAGCCCCACGAGCGTGGTATGAGCACCTTAGAGAACTACTTCTAGACCGTGGATTCCAAGTTGGGAAATCGACCCCACACTTTTCACTAAGAAAGTTAATGGAGAGCTTTTCATTTGTCAATTATATGTGGATGACATTATATTTGGATCGACTAACAAAGCATTTAACGAAGAATTCTCTAAGCTTATGACTGACAGGTTTGAGATGTCTATGATGGGCGAGATGAAGTTCTTCCTCGGATTTGAGATCAAACAATTGAGTGAAGGAACGTTCATCAACCAAGCAAAGTACATTCAAGACATGCTCAAGAAGTACGAGTTGCTTGATCTCAAGGGTGCCTCTACTCCAATGCAAACCAAATGCCACCTTGAGCTCAACCCGAAGGGTAAGGATGTGGATCAAAAGGTATACCGCTCCATGATTGGATCTCTCCTCTACCTTTGTGCATCTAGACCGGATATAGTGCTAGCAGTAGGAGTGTGTGCAAGATATCAGGTGGCTCCTAAAGAAAGCCATGATGTGGCGGTCAAGAGAATCTTTAGATATTTGGCTTATACCCCAACGTATGGATTGTGGTACCCCAAGGATGCAAATTTCTCATTATGTGGGTACACGGATTCCGATTGGGCGGGAGATCATGATGATAGGAAGTCAAACTCCGGCGCTTGTCAATTTATTGGGAGGTCCTTGGTGAGTTGGTCTTCTAAGAAGCAAAATTGTATATCTCTCTCCACCGCCGAAGCCGAGTATGTTGCCGCCGCAAGTTGTTGCACTCAGTTGCTATGGATGAGGCAAACTTTAAAGGAGTACGGAGTCGATTGCGACAAAGTGCCTCTTCTATGTGACAATGAAAGTGCCATCAAGATTGCCTACAACCCGGTGCAACATTCAAGAACCAAACATATTGAGATCCGCCATCATTTCATAAGAGATCATGTGGCCCGAGGAGACATTGACTTATCATATGTGGGCACAAGGGATCAATTGGCGGATATCTTCACGAAGCCCCTTGAGGAAGGAAGGTTTTGCTTTTTGAGGAATGAGCTAAATATCATTGATTCGAGGTCCTTAGCTTGATCGCTTGCACACTCACCTAGGGCGTAATTGCATCTTATCTAGTTTAGATGTAGGCATGGAAATAGGGGGAGTGCGGTCCTAATACATTGGACCATCCCTCCCCCCATTATGCCGATAGCAAGTGTTCTTTTATCTCTATATTCATTCTTATGACTAATGAGCTAAAACGACGAGTATTGGTTATGTACCCAAGATACATCTTCGCGGTAACATGCCATACACTCCTACATGGTGGCCTCGGCCACCGACCTCTTCTCCTTGTAGAGTTGATTTTATTTGGAGCTTATTGTTGCTATTTGCTCTCCTATTCATGCATGTGGGAAACCTACTCAACTTGGCTCTTTTTGTTTCGATTTGGTTGTTGTGAGTTGAGTATGGTGTACCAATAACAGTTTGGAAATCTATCCCAAGCCTACTTACCCCTGAAAACATTTCTCTCTATTGCACACAAGTCATCCATTTGAAAACTGGGATTTTGGTTCAGCAGGTCGGAATATCCGGTTCAGTTTGAACCGGAATATCCGGTGACTCGGAATATCCGGTGTAAGTTACACTCGGAATATCCGGTCTGGCAGTTTGTCCAGAAATATAAGGGCAGGCTCGGGGTGAAGCGCTCATTAGTGCCCTTCTTCCACCCCCGACCTCCCTCTCCTCCAGCCGCCGCCCCTGCTGATCCAAGGTCCCTCCGGAGCACTCCGACCGCCGGGGAACCTCTTTCTCGGCCGGATCTGCTCCTCCTCCGCTCCGGGAACTCACTCCTCCAAGCAACGGCCTCAATGGATGAGGGTAACTTCACTTTTCTTCTTCCTCATGTGCTTGCACTTGGATCTTGATGTGAAGTTATTTGTTTCAACATTGCTTGGTAGAGATTGTTCCTAGCACTATTCCATGCCATCTACATACATTAGTTTTGCATTATGTTGGATCGATCTAGTTTTAGACCGAGTCAATCTCAGATCTGCAGTTTCTGTCTGATTCGGAATTTCCGGTCCCCCTGAATTTCCGGTCATGTCTGAACCGGAATTTCCGAGTCAAACACTGCAGTTTTAAGATTAACTCATGTTTAACTACATATGATTCATCAAATGCCTATCTAATGTGTGTATTATCTCCTGACTTGTGTGCACTTACCTTATGCTACCCTCTATGCTCAAATTCACAGGTTCAGGTGGGAGTCCGTCCGCAGGGGCATCAAAGAACACAGGTAGAGCACCTGTCCACAAGCAACCAGTCAACAAGGGAAAGGGTCCTGCAACTCAAAGGCAGAAGAAAGCTGTGGTCAGCAAGCCTTCATCCAAGAAGAGGAAGAATGCCCCTAGTCCCCAACGTCAGGACTACTCCAAGATGAATTCAGTGGATTACTCTCAGCTGAGACAGGGGGACTGGTACCTCAGCTCAAGAGACAACTCTCTCGCTGATCGCAGCTATTGGTGCCAAGCGCAGGAGCACATATTCGTGGATCTCTATCTCTCTCTGTCGAAGCCCATTCGACCCATGCACCCGTTTGATTTTGCATCTCTGCAGAAGAAAGCTGCATTTGCTGAGGCTATCCACATTGTCAAGACCATGGGTTTGGAGAGGTTGGTACTCACCCGTTGTCCCTACAATGCCCAGCTAGTGATGCAGTTCTTCGCCACCCTAGTGATCAAGGGTGACTCGAAGAAGACTATGAAGTGGATGACTGGGGAATCATACTGTGAGTCCAACTTCGAGGAGTTTGCCAAGGTACTGGGCTACAGCTTTGATGGTGACAATCCCCAAGGCTTTCGCATGCACACCCCCTACAAGCTTAACAAGAAGGAAACTGCACACTTATATGGTGTGGGAGCCACCCCTGGGAACTCTCGTGACTTGCTTCCACTATATGATGTCCTTGTGCGCATCCTACGTGAGAACATTGCACCGAGTGGTGGCAACAACGACAACGTGGTTACCCCTCTCTGCAACCTGCTCTTTCACGCCAACCGCATTGTGGAGGACTCGAGTTCTGATACTGACTGGAGTGTAGATGTGATGGATTACATCTACAATGAGATGTATGAAGCTATGACCACCAGGGTCTCTATTCCTTATGCTCCTTACATAATGAAGCTCCTCAAGTTTAAGTTCCCTGACTACAACTTCAGCAATGGTGATTTGGAGCCACATGACTTCAAGAAGCTTTATGTGAAGAAGACTGTGGTCAAGCCCCCTCCTAGGCCTTCTACTACCTCAGCTCCAGGTGGATCTTTCATGGGTGATGCTAGGAGGGCTGCTGCTGCCCCTACTCATGTTCCTGCCACTCATGCGCATATCAAGAAGCTGAACTGGTTCCAGCGCAACATCCTTTGCATGAATGTGGACATCCGCAAAGAGCAATACACAGCCTACAAGGATCGCCGTCAGCTGGAATACAAGCAAGACTTGATCCTTCACCATGCTTCTGGCTCTCCTGCTCCTGCTGCTCTGTCTGATCCCCTGACCTTTGCTCAGTGGAACCAGGGTTCCTTGGCTCCGTGGACACTGATTGACCAGGACCTTGGCGGCAGCTCTTACACCACTGGCTATGACTATGATGATGAGGAGGCAGAGTCTGAGGAGTATGAAGATGAAGAAGATGATGAGGATGATGGTGATGATGATGAGGAGAACCCCTCGGACTGAAGACTTCCATGGGACGTAGCATCGCTCTTCTTCCTTTTTGGCGTTTCGATGCCAAAGGGGGAGAAGTTGCTCTACTAGGACTTTTTCGGGGATTTGCAAAGTGTCGGGCACAAGCTTATGCGTTTACCATTTTTTTTGCGCTTGTGTCCATTTATCGTGTTTTAAGTTATTTGTGAACTCTTTTTATTTCATTATGTGATACTATGTATTGAGACAATGGTTTGATGATCATTATCTTATGGTTGAGACTTCGAATTGATTATGTTGGTATTCTCTTCATATTCTATATACACAAGGTATGAAAATTTATCTAGTCTCAATTGCTACCATAATCTTACATTTTGTCTCGTTTCTCCTTTGTGATATTTTGTGGTTGTTGTTATAAAATTGCTCCTATCCTTTGTCATATTGTGTTGCTTACTTGCATTTATTTAAGGGGAGCCATTTTCTGCCAAAAACATGATATTGCTTTTTGTTTCTATGCAAATCTTGGTATTGTCATCTAACACCAAAAAGGGGGAGATTGAAAGAACATTTCTTAATCCCTAGTGTTTTGTGTGTTAGTTAACAATACCAATGATATACTAATCATATTGCTAAGTATTTCAGTTTGGGTGAAACTCATATCACAAATCCTAAAGCCAAATTGTAGAGAAAAAGAGTTTCTGAAATTCTTCCCAGACTCGGATATTCCGGTTCCCCAACTCGGATATTCCGAGTCAACCACAGAAAATTGGCTAAGTCAAGTTCAGAAGTGGTACTGACTCCAATCGGAAATTCAGCTCGGAAATTTCAAGGACCCGGATATTCCGGTTCCCCAACTCGGATGTTCCGAGTCAACCCCAGAAAATTGGCTAAGTCAAGTTCAGAAGTGGTACTGACTCCAATCGGAAATTCAGCTCGGAAATTTCAAGGACTCGGATATTCCGAGTCAACCCCAGAAAATTGGCGAAGTCAAGTTCAGAAAGTGGTTCTGATCTCAACCAGAAATTCAGCTCGGAAATTTCAAGGACTCGGATATTCCGAGTCACCCTCAGAAAATCGGCTAAGTCAAGTTCAGAATTGGTTCTGATCTCAACCGGAAATTCAGCTCGGATATTTTCAAAGACCTGGATATTCCGGGTGACCGGAATTTCCGGTGGTACTTAGACCGGAATTTTCGGGTGCCCGAGACAGCCAATGGCCAGATTTTGAGGGGGGGGGGTATAAATACCCCCTCACTCACTCAAGAACAGTGAGCTCTCACATTTTCTCTCTCCTACTATTCTTGAAAGCTCAAATCATCAAGATCTCCCAATCCCCCCACCCAAATTCATTGATCTTTGGAGGATTGGAGGAGAAGGCCCGGATATACATCTTCACCGAAGGAATTTGCATTTCTCCCCCATTCACTTGGGGATTTCGTGGCTAGGGTTTCCGGTGGGAAAACCTAGTTCACCATTGTTGTACTCTTGGTGTTACCTTGACCTTTTGTGGTCCTTGACCTTTTGTGGTCTTCTTGGGAGCCCCCAATTCAGTTGTGGGTGTGTGCCTCAAGCGTTTATAAGGGATTCGATCTCCGCCCTAAAAGGGGATCAATAGTGGAAGGTGGACTCGAAACCTTTGTGGTTGAGTTCATCGGAGAAGAAGGTGAGCCTTTGTGGCGTTGCGGCTAACCTGTTGTGGTAGCGCACACCTCTCCAAACGAGACGTACACCCTTGGGTGGAACTCGGGATTACATCTTCGTAACCCTGGGCATTCACGGTTCAAAACGGTTTAGGCAGTTTCCTCAAACCAGCCCGTTTCCTACCGGTTTGACTGGTTTGGTCTGGTTTACACCGCTGGAGATTTGTTGGCAGGCTGGTGCGGTTTGGGCTCTTACAAAGGTTTGGGATGGTTTGGGACCGGTGAATCACACGCCGCTAATTACGTTCAATTGCTGCCGCTCGTCCGTGCCAACCGCTCCCGCATGCCATCACCGCCCGGCCGCCTGCGCACCGCTCGCTCGCAGCCAACCGCCGCCGCATGCCACCATTGGGAGGCCGACTGCTCGCCGCTCGCCCGCGGCCAACCGCCGCCGCACGCCACCACCGGCCGGCTGCCTGCGCGCCGCTCGCCCGCGGCCAACCGCCGGCGCAAGCCACCACCGACCGGCCGCCTGCGCGCCGCTCGCCACCACCGGCTGAACGCCTTGGAGCAACAAGAAGAGAAGAAGTGGTACGCGGCCGCCTCTGTTGCAGCTTCTTCTCCGTTGTGCCAAGGAAGGCGCACCACGTAGGGCCGGAAGAGCGGCACCGTGCACTCCGCCAGCTGCAGCTCCGCCTCCGCGTCCTTCTCCGCCGCGTCGCCGCCAGGGACGAGGGGCGCGGGTTGAGGCGGAGCCACGGCTTGGGGTTAGACGACGGGGAAGATGAGGGGGTTGCGACCTCCATTGCCGCGGCGCCGCTTGCCGTACTGGATGACGTTCGGGGCCATCGCCTTGTCTCCTTCACCGGCATTGATGGCGGACGGTTTGAAACCGGGGAAACCAGCAACGAGACCGTCTCAAACCAGACTGTTGCTTTCCTTTTGCGGTGTGAACCTTGAAACCAGTCAACCCGGTAGAAACCACTCTTACGGTGCGGTGCGGTGCGGTCTCACGGTTTGCCCGGTTTCACAACAAACTGTGCCCAGGCTTACATCTTCGTCTGCGCGTGCTTCACTCGGTTCCCTTTATCTTTGCTCCCTTAGTTGCTTATCTTGTTAGCTTGTTTATCTTGTCTTTGCTTAGATTATCATTTAGGTAAATTCATCGTAGTTGCATATCTAGAGAATTTACCTTTGTGTTGAGCCTAAATTTGAAAAGACCTAAAATTTGTAATAGCACCTATTCACCCCCCCCCCCCTAGGTGCCGGATTCCCGTTCAGCTGTCTTCCTTGTTTTATATCTATCTTGGAAAAAGCTTTCTTCAATCTTCAATCAATGGTACATTCCTTTTGAGTTTCCTTATTCAAAAAATAATTGGTATGACTTTTGTCACCCAAAACAATATAAGGATCTTTTGTACTAATCAAGTTTTCATCTATTTTTTGTTAATCTCGTCCCTTGTTTCATGAAAGTGATGCTTGTTAAGAGACCTGAGCGTGAAGAGTATGTTTTTCAGCTGAAAAGTGATCATATCAAGACTCGGATTTTTGGACCCGGTTAAATGAAGCTTTTGAAGGGATACGACATGAAGAGAGGCGACAGGTTCAAGATTGAAAAACATACTCTTCACGCTATCATTTCAATAGGATATAATGCTAGGACATGCCCATGTCGTAATCGTATTATCAAATGAAGAATTGTATCGCTATTTGTTGCGAACTCTCTATAATACGAGAGCTATGAAGTTGGATTTTATCTATGTATTACTAGACGTGTCTGTGTGCAACATTTCCTGTTCTCTACCGCATGTATTTCCTCTGATTTTTCATGTGCATACTGAATATACTATCTGGGTTGAGCTAATCATGCAAAAGTTTTTTTGAGGGGGGGGAGAAATAGCACTGGAGCAGGAAGGATCCTTGAAGTATCATCTCAGTTCATACTGAAGTGCTGGCAAGGATTTTTACCTGAAGATCGGATGTTCGTTATCTCTCCAGGTTAGCATCTACACCGTCAGATCTCTTGTTGCCGTCTTCAGGATCTTTTTTTTTTGGTCGTGCCGAACGACAACAAAGTCGTGCCACACGGAAGAAGGCCAATTGCAGAGAAATGCCTAGTTTTGTTTTCAGTTCCTTCAGGGTTTTTTACGGATATGGGTTGGGCTACAACTAAAAAACAAACCGTTAAGACAACTAACTGGGCCTCTCGAACCGGACGAGTAAACAGAGACGCGCGTCAAAAGTGTTGGGAAACTTGGGCCGTGGCGCGTGGAAGCCCACTTCGGTGGTGCCCCCCACCCCACGTAATGGCCAAGTCAATTCCCCACGTTTAACGTTAAGTGGGTCTTATCCTTCTATCTTCTTCCCTCTATATAAAGCAAAACATTGTACGTACTGTTCACCAGTTCCAGAGATAATAGAAGAGAGACTTCGCTCATACCTTGTGTCAATTTACTTTCTGTTCGTGTGTATGCCTCGTGTCTTTGACTACTTCGACTACTTCCTCTACGCTACACATCCTCGGGACCGGCCAGCCGGCAGAGGTTGTGTAACACGTTATCAGCACCGACTCTCCGTCGAGCCTCCGTCGAGCCTACCCCAAGCAGGCTCCCTGCATCGATCGCGAAGGTATAACATCAATCTGATCGCAAAAATGGATCCGTATCGAAATTTCCTCTCCGTTTTTGCGTCTATCGTATTTTTTAGTTGGTACCTACGGTGTCGATTTCTCTTCCGAGTGATGAGCTGACGAACACGTCGCCGACCAATGTCGATTCTCTCGGATTCACGGGGAATTTGTTGACGATACTGTAGGGAGTCGGTACAGACGCGGCCCAGATGTCCGCGGTACCGCCGTGACGCACCTGCTGTGCGTTGCGCTGTCGACGTTCCGGATGAACGCGATGAAGATTTGACTTCCGTGGTGTTCATCGCCGCAGTCGCAGATGGCAATCCACGCGCATGAAGGCCCTGCTCGCCGCGCCGCCGGCCGCCCGCGCCCTGCTGGCCGCGCCGCCGGCCGCCCGCGCTCTGCCCGCCGCGCCGCCGCGCCCTGCTGGCCGCGCCGCCGGCCGCCCGCGCTCTGCCCGCCGCGCCGTCGCGCCCTGCTGGCCGCGCCGCCGGCCACCCGCGCTCTGCCCGCCGCGCCGCCGCGCCCTGCTGGCCGCGCCGCCGGCCGCCCGCGCTCTGCCCGCCGCGCCGCCGCGCCCTGCTGGCCGGCCGCCCGCGCCCCACCAGCCGCGCCGCCGCGCCCTGCCAACCGCGCCGCCGCCCTGCTGGCCGCGCCGCCCGCGCCCTGCTGGCCCCGCCGCCGCGCCCTGCTGGCTGCCGGCGCCGCCGCGCTGGCCAGCGCTGCGCTGGGAACCCTAGCGCGCGTCCCTGCTGGACGACGTGCGATGGGCCGGCCCACTGCGGTCTAGCGGGAGATGGGCTCAAATCGGCCCGTCTTCGTGCCCTAAAAAAAAAAGGCGCTGGTGGCTGATGTTTCATGGGGTTCGGCCTGGTTTTCAACCCGTTTTTCGGCCTGCTGCCAATACGGACTGGGCTGGAATATTGTGTGCGCGTGCAATTTGCAGTTTTTAGCACTGTACTTTTCCAGTTTATTATATAATTTGTTCCTGCTGAATAATTTATGTTTAAGTCCCTGGAACAGTCTGTCTTGCTGAAATTGTATATTTGGGCATTAAAAATTACGGAAAGTCATTTTTAGGACAAAATTTCACGTCTAGAATGGGCTTAGCATAATATCTCTATGTACATGCTTTTTATATCATGTTTTACTACAGTAATTATTATTTATTAATACTTAGTAGAGCATTTTTAGCATGTTCTTTTAAATTTTGGAACGCCGTCTTATTGAAATTTTTGTATCAACATCGCTTTATGCAATCGATTACCTGTTGTAATCTGATGTGTTTTTGCATAAATCGCAGATGGCCACAATCATGAACCGGGAATTCGAGGAGCTGGCCCAGAACGGGATGAACTACCTGACTTGGGCCTCGGACGTTGGACTCGTCCTTGAGGGCCGCAAGCTTAAGGGAGTGCTGGACGAGGGGACCCGGATGGCCCCCAGCGCCAACACTCCGGCGGAAAACGCCCAAGTACTGCACTTCCTCCGCCATCATCTGTGTACTACCTTGAAACAGGAGTACATGGCTGAACGGAGTGCTTCAACCCTGTGGACCGCCCTTGAGGCACGGTTCGCTAGGCTGAAGTACACCATTCAGCCACAGGCGGAGGCGGAATGGATGCGTCTGAGGTTTGCGGACTTCAAGACGGTGGGAGATTATAACTCAAAGTTACACAAGATTACTACCTCTCTTCAGTGTTGTGGTGTCACTACCACGGATAGTCAGAAGATTGAGAAAACTCTCTCCACGTTCCATCCATCAGCTCTCCAGAGTGCGCGGAACTACCGCCAGGAGAAGTTCACACAGTACGCTATGCTTATCGACGCTCTCCAGGTGGCTGAGGCGCAGGATGAGGTTCTCAAAAAGAACTTCAACTCGCAGCCTTTCGGAGGGGGTCCAAGTCAGGAAACTTATGCAGGCGCATATAAGGTGCGCCAGCCAAAGTTTAAGAAGCGTGGCAAGCACGGCAAGAAGGGACCTAAACCTCCCCACCCGGCCAAGCACCAAAAGGCGGGTGTGGGGGAGGCAAGGCCCCAGGATTGCTTCCGTTGCGGCTCCAAGACTCATTTCTCCAGGCAGTGTCGAGCCCCAAAACACGTGGTGGACGCGTACAAGGCCAAGAAGGCGCGCGAGACGCACCTTGTCCAGGTGGTGGCACCACCGGCGCCCGTGATGATCCCAACGCCCACTGTTGCACCCATTGTGACACAGAGTGAGGCGCTTGTGGAGGCACCTGTGGCGGTTCCCACGAACGCCATCGTGTCCATGGAGGTTGAGCACACCGTGCACCCTCCAACGCCACAGTTGGACATCGACTCTGCCACGGTGATGATCGCTAATGAAGAGAAGATCAGCCAGCTCGAGATTGCGGCTGAAGTGAATGGATACTTTGTTGAATCCACCTAGATTCTCTTCATTTATTTATGATTCCTTTATGGCAATAAATTGATACAATTATTTCGATTTGGTTGTAAGCTCTATGAGAGCAATAATATTTGTTTCACCAACATTTATTTGTTTATCGGCGAATGGATGACTTTGTTCTCATTCATTTATTCCATTACTTAATAGAGATGTTCATGTTATGTTCTGAAATACTTGAGCGTTCATTTATTAATGTAGCATCTTCCTAGCTTCATTTTATTAATTAGACGCTATATTTTAGAACACGTGTGGCGCCCGAATGGAGGAAACGTGCCTTGCCGATAGCGGCACCACTAATACCATCTTGAGAGAAACAAAGTATTTTGAGTCCATCACTAAGATTGAGGGGAATATTACGACGATCGCCGGATGCGGTCCTCATATAGTTGGCTCCGGACGAGCCACTATTGTACTCCCCATGGGAACAACATTGATCATTAACGATGCATTGTTGTATCCGGAATCGACTCGTACTCTCTTAAGTTTTAAAGATATTCGTGTGAATGGTTTTCATGTTGAGACCTATGATGATGACACGGGTAAGGAGTACCTAATCATCACAAAGCACGATGAAAATGGTAAACATGTTGTCGAAAGGCTTCCTTCATTTGCTACAGGGTTGTACTACACCAAGATAGTAGCACCGCCCATGTACACTACCCTTAAAACTGTTTTTAGAAGCTCTGAACTTTTCAGCCTCTGGCATGATAGGTTAGGCCATCCCGGTCTTAGAATGATGAGAAATATAATTAACAACTCGAATGGTCATACTGTCAATGTGAAAAATTTCCCAAATCCAGATGATTTCGTGTGCCCCGCATGCGCTACGGGGAAATTAATCATTAGACCATCGCCCCTAAAGGTGAAGGATGAAATCCCCGCGTTCCTGGAGAGTATCCAAGGGGACATATGCGGTCCTATCCAGCCCCTCTCGGGACCGTTTAGGTACTTTATGGTGCTCATCGATGCTTCCTCTAAATGGTCCAATGTTTGCCTGCTGTCAACAAGGAACCATGCTTTTGCAAAATTGATCTCACAGATCATACAAATGAGGAATAAATTCCCTGATTATCGTATAAAGTCTATTCGAATGGACAACGTCGGTGAATTCACTTCAAAGGCGTTTGATGATTATTGCATGGCAATGGGAATCAAAGTTGAGCACTCTGTACCGCACGTCCACACACAAAATGGACTTGCGGAGGCATTGATTAAAAGAATTAAATTCATTGCCAAACCGCTCCTTCAGGGTTGTAATTTACCAACTACATGTTGGGGCCACGCAGTGTTACATGCGGCCAATCTCATCAATTTTCGACCATCGGCCTACAACATCCACTCTCCTATGTAGCTTGCGCAAGGGTCGGCACCGAAAGTTTCCCACCTTCGTAGGTTCGGTTGCCAGGTATATGTACCTATACCACCCCCTCAGCGATCAGCGATGGGACCGCTCCGTAAGTCGGGGATATACGTTGGTTATGAGACTGTGTCCATAATCAGGTTCCTGGACCCCGCGACAGGTGACTGTCATACGGCCCGTTTCGCTGATTGCATTTTTGACGAGGATCTTTTCCCGACTTTAGGGGGAGATAATCAACTCCTTGATGATAAAAGTCGAGAAATTACGTGGCACGCCACGGGGATCCACGCAAATGACCCGCGCACTGCTGAGTCTAATAAAGAAGTCCAAAAGATAATAGATTTGCAGTATTTAGCGAATCAACTGCCTGATCATTTTAGTGACCTAAAGACTGTGACAAAGTCGCATGTGCCTGCGCGCAATGCACCGGAAAGGGTTGAAATACCAAAGAAAAATAATGGTACACCCGCTCCCGCCCTTAGGCCTAAAAGGACGAGGAATCCGGTTTCTCAAATCCCAAGTACTCGGGGACGCCCGAAGAAAAAGGACAAGAGAGATTTATCGCAGCCTACCCCTCAAGTGGGGAGCCAGTCGAGACCTGGCACAAGTACGGAACTTTCAGTGCACGAAATTCCGGACTTGAATTTTCCTATATCGGAAATACCCAGCAAAGATGTGTGTGCACACATTGGAGCGGGAAAGCTAAAGGACCTTGCTCCTGGATTGGGAAATCCGGTGGAGGAAGGAAATGTGCCTGATGCACCCCATGACGAAATGGCCATTAACTATGTTAATTCGGGTGAGTCAATAAATAGAGCCATGGCAAATGTCGACATATACTTTGCCACTAAAATTGCCTCAATCATAGATCCTGACCCCGAGCCTAACACGCTCGCTGAATGTAAGAAGAGGTCGGATTGGAAAGATTGGCAGAAGGCAATTACTGCTGAGTTGGTATCTCTGAACAAAAGAGAGGTGTTTGGATCTGTTTGTCTAACTCCTTCCCACATTCGCCCCGTTGGCCATAAGTGGGTTTTTGTTCGAAAGAGAAACGAAAATAACGAGGTAGTACGGTACAAAGCAAGGCTCGTTGCTCAAGGTTTCTCTCAGCGACCAGGTGTCGACTTTGAGGAAACTTACTCACCTGTCATGGATGGAATTACCTTTAGATACTTGATCTCAATGGCAGTAAACTTGGACTTGAAAATGAAACTTATGGATGTTGTCACCGCTTACCTATATGGTAACTTGGATTCGAACATATACATGAAGGTACCCGAAGGTATCCCTGTTCCGAACCAGGATAGAGCAAATAGAAGTTTATACAGTGTTCAACTTAAGAAGTCACTGTATGGACTTAAACAGTCTGGTAGGATGTGGTATAATCGTTTAAGCGATTTCCTTCATCAGAAGGACTACACGAGCAATGAATCTTGCCCATGCGTTTTTATACGGAGATCACAAGATGGTTTCTGTATTATATCGGTGTACGTGGACGATCTGAATATAATCGGTACACCTAAGGATATTGAGGAAGCGAGTTCCTACCTGATGTCGGAATTCGAGATGAAAGACTTAGGCAAAACTAAGTTCTGTCTAGGTCTACAACTTGAGCATTCCCCTGCTGGGATCTTAATGCACCAATCAGCATACACCCAGAAGGTGTTGGAAAGATTTGTATTTGATAAGTGACGAGGCTGTAACTCGGCAAGTCCCAGGGTTGTACACCCCGGGTTGATTGATGGGGAGAGTGCAGAGTGCAAGGTGATCACGACGGCTAACAGGCGAGGTTTACCCAGGTTCGGGCTCCCGGAGGATAACACCCTACTCCTGCTTGTCTGGTTATTGATGCGAGTAGCGATTACAATGGCGAGATTGCGATCTCGCTAGGGTTTGTGGTAGTTCTGAGCGTGTCCTCTAGGACGGGCAACCCTCCTGGCTTTATAGGTAGCCAGGTCTCGGGTGGTTGATACAGATACGGTAGGTTACAAGACCTGCCCGAGTTGGACTAGGATATGAGATATCCCGAGTGGGCCTTCTGCGGGCCTTTCCATCCTTGGCGCGGCCCAGGTAGCCTCACCGTGGGCTACCCGCAAGGTAGCCCCACGTCAGTAGCCCCCGAGTGCTTTGGTCGAAGCGCAGAGTCGGACAAAGGACTCCTTCCTCCTGGACGCGCCATTGGATTGTTTGATCTTGAGCTTGAGCTCGATTTCTTCAGTCGAACCGGCCACTCCCAATGGGAGTAACCTTTGCAGTCGAATTACTTTGTCTTCCTCTTCCGTAGTGTACTTCTGTTCAGCCCACTGGCCTACTTGTAGATGGGTTCAGCTGATTGAGCTTACTCGCTTTTCTTTGCCATCCGAAAAATTCCTTCGGGTTCTCGGATCAGCAGTCGATCCTACTATGTAAGTTTCAGCTTAGAAGCTTACTTCTCGAACCATTCTGTCGAGTTGTCGAGCTATTTCACTTGTGCTTGTAGCCTTGAATTTTCATTGGGTGCGCGATCAGCGCTCCCAATGGGAGTAGCCCCCGAAGGTGTGGGTGACTAGTATAGTCGCCCGCAACTTTATAAATATCTTGCTTTTGTTTCAGCCCCGATGGCTTACTCGTGTGACTCGAATGGGATTCGAGTGTTTGCTCAGCCCGACGGCTTACTCGTGTTACTCGAATGGGTTCGAGTGTTTGCTCAGCCCGACGGCTTACTTCTGGAACTCGAATTACATTCGACCGTTTGCTCAGCCCCGTGGCCTACTACGTTGCACTTTTCGAGTGCTTGCTCAGCCTGATGGCTTACTTGTGTGACTCGAATGGGATTCGAGTGCTCATTCAGCCTGACGGCCTACTTGGTGGACTCGACAAACATATCGAGTATTTGCTCAGCCGAACGGCCTACTGCGTTGTTGGACCTGTATGGCGCAGCCCCCGAGTGTTCGAGTGACGGCCGAGGTTTGACTTAGACCTGTGCGGCGCAGCCCCCGAGTGCTTCGGGTGACGGCCAAGGATTTTTCGAGTTATACCTGTATGGCGCAGCCCCCGAGTGCGTCGGGTGACGGCCTAGGTTTGACTTAGACCTGCGCGGCGCAGCCCCCGAGTGCTTCGAGTGGCGGCCAAGGATTTTGTTTGTGACCTGTGCGGCGCAACACCCGGGAGAGCATCAGGTGTGGCCAAGGCGAATTTGTTTGTGACCTGTGTGGCGCAACACCCGGGAGAGCATCAGGTGTGGCCGAGGCGAATTTGTTTGTGACCTGTGCGGCGCAACACCCGGGAGAGCATCAGGTGTGGCCGAGGCGAATTTGTTTGTGACCTGTGCGGCGCAACACCCGGGAGAGCATCAGGTGTGGCCGAGGCGAATTTGTTTGTGACCTGTGCGGCGCAACACCCGGGAAAGCATCAGGTGTGGCCGAGGCGAATTTGTTTGTGACCTGTGCGGCGCAACACCCGGGAGAGCATCAGGTGTGGCCGAGGCGAATTTGTTTGTGACCTGTGCGGCGCAACACCCGGGAGAGCATCAGGTGTGGCCGAGGCGAATTTGTTTGTGACCTGTGCGGCGCAACACCCGGGAGAGCATCAGGTGTGGCCGAGGCGAATTTGTTTGTGAGATGTGCGGCGCAACACCCGGGAGAGCATCAGGTGTGGCCGAGGCGAATTTGTTTGTGACCTGTGCGGCGCAACACCCGGGAGAGCATCAGGTGTGGCCGAGGCGAATTTGTTTGTGAGATGTGCGGCGCAACACCCGGGAGAGCATCAGGTGTGGCCGAGGCGAATTTGTTTGTGCGTGGCGGACTGGAGTCGACGCGGCGGACCGGAGTCGACGCAGCGGAGTGGTGCCGTAGAGGCAGTCGACGCGGCGGACCGGAGTCGACGCAGCGGAGTGGTGCCGTAGAGGCAGTCGACGCGGTGGACCGGAGTCGACGCGGCGGAGTGGTGCCGTAGAGGCAGTCGACGCGGCGGACCGGAATCGACGCGGCGGAGTGGTGCCGTAGAGGCAGTCAACGCGGCGGACCGGAGTCGACGCGGCGGAGTGGTGATGCGGAGGTAGTCGACGCGGCGGACCAGAGTCGACGCAGCGGAGTGGTGCCGTAGAGGCAGTCGACGCGGTGGACCGGAGTCGACGCGGCGGAGTGGTGCCGTAGAGGCAGTCGACGCGGCGGACCGGAGTCGACGCGGCGGAGTGGTGCCGTAGAGGCAGTCAACGCGGCGGACCGGAGTCGACGCGGCGGAGTGGTGATGCGGAGGTAGTCGACGCGGCGGACCAGAGTCGACGCAGCGGAGTGGTGCCGTAGAGGCAGTCGACGCGGCGGACCGGAGTCGACGCAGCGGAGTGGTGCCGTAGAGGCAGTCGACGCGGCGGACCGGAGTCGACGCGGCGGAAGTAGTTGAGGTAGATCTTGATTTGATCGACCGCACGACCGAGGTTGGGGTAGTAGACTCGATTCGTGCGGCCGTTGCCGAGATTGTCGATGTAGATGCCCTCTTCGCGGGTGCGGGTGGCGCAGCCCCTGCGGGTGCGGCAGATGCGATCTTCACGGGTCCGGCGGTCGCGATCTCCGCGGGTGCGGCAGATGCGATCTCAACGGGTTCGGCGGTCGCGATCTCCGCGGGTGCGGCAGATGCGATCTCAGCGGGTTCGGCGGTCGCGATCTCCGCGGGTGCGGCAGATGCGATCTCAGCGGGTTCGGCGGTCGCGATCTCCGCGGGTGCGGCAGATGCGATCTCAGCGGGTTCGGCGGTCGCGATCTCCGCGGGTGCGGCAGATGCGATCTCCGCGGGTCCGGCGGTCGCGATCTCCGCGGGTGCGGCAGATGCGATCTCAGCGGGTTCGGCGGTCGCGATCTCCGCGGGTGCGGCAGATGCGATCTCTGCGGGTCCAGCGGTCGCGATCTCCGCGGGTGCGGCAGATGCGATCTCAGCGGGTTCGGCGGTCGCGATCTCCGCGGGTGCGGCAGATGCGATCTCCGCGGGTCCAGCGGGCGCGATGGTCGGCGATTTCGGTGACGCCGTCGCGTGTAGCGCAGTAGTCGTAGACTCGAAGCAGCCGAATCGGATCGACTCCCTGATGGCGGTCGCGCCGATCTTCATTGCGGGTGGAGCCGGTGCGACCATGATCCTAGCACTTGTTGAACTTCCCACAGACGGCGCCAATTGACGAGGCTGTAACTCGGCAAGTCCCAGGGTTGTACACCCCGGGTTGATTGATGGGGAGAGTGCAGAGTGCAAGGTGATCACGACGGCTAACAGGCGAGGTTTACCCAGGTTCGGGCTCCCGGAGGATAACACCCTACTCCTGCTTGTCTGGTTATTGATGCGAGTAGCGATTACAATGGCGAGATTGCGATCTCGCTAGGGTTTGTGGTAGTTCTGAGCGTGTCCTCTAGGACGGGCAACCCTCCTGGCTTTATAGGTAGCCAGGTCTCGGGTGGTTGATACAGATACGGTAGGTTACAAGACCTACCCGAGTTGGACTAGGATATGAGATATCCCGAGTGGGCCTTCTGCGGGCCTTTCCATCCTTGGCGCGGCCCAGGTAGCCTCACCGTGGGCTACCCGCAAGGTAGCCCCACGTCAATAAGGCTTATGCTTCTAAGACCCCGATGATAGGGAGATCTTTACAACGGGACAAGGACCCGTTCCGGCCTAAGGAAGAGGGGGAGGAAATTCTGGGACCAGATTTTCCTTACCTGAGTGCAATTGGCGCACTCATGTACCTCGCAAATTGTACACGACCGGACATTGCGTTCGCCGTCAATTTACTTGCTAGGTACAGTTCCGAGCCTACCAATAGACATTGGAAAGGCATTAAGGACATCTTCCGGTATCTCCAAGGTACCAAAGATCTTGGCTTGTTTTACCGTAGGAACCAAGACCTTTCACTTGTGGGATATGCTGATGCTGGGTACATGTCAGACCCGCATACTGCTAAGTCTCAAACTGGATATGTTTTCCTATGTGGTGGAACCGCAGTTTCCTGGAAATCGTCTAAGCAAACTTTAGTAACGACTTCGACGAACCACTCGGAAATCATAGCATTATATGAAGCATCACGAGAGTGTGTATGGCTTCGGCGGATGATCGGTCACATCCAACTGACATGTGGGCTGAACACCATCCAAACCCCAACTATTATCTATGAAGATAATGCTGCTTGTGTTGCACAAGTCCAGACGGGTTATGTGAAGAGCAACCTCACAAAGCATATCGACCCCAAGTTCTTCTATGCACATGAATTGCAAAAGATGAACGAAGTAAGAATCTTGCATACTAAGTCGTGTGAAAATCTTGCTGATTTGTTCACTAAGTCATTACCGGCATCTTCTTTCGAGAGATGTGTCCGTGGAATGGGTATGATGAGACTTAGGGAGATGCAAGGTTCAGGGGGAGAATCTTCACAAACTCATCGCTGAAATCTCGATCCCGATGATTGAGTACTTAACTTAAAATGTTAAGTGAGTTGTACTCTTTTTCCCTTTAGTGAGTTTTTATGAAGTTTCTCACATAAGGTTTTTAATGAGGCAATTCGTGTAACATAACAAAAGTATACCATGTACTTTTCTCCGTATTTTTCCCACTGGGTTTATCGGAGTTTTGAGTCATGGATATACGGATAAACCCAAGGGGGAGTGTTGGGAAACTTGGGCCGTGGCGCGTGGAAGCCCACTTCGGTGGTGCCCCCCACCCCACGTAATGGCCAAGTCAATTCCCCACGTTTAACGTTAAGTGGGTCTTATCCTTCTATCTTCTTCCCTCTATATAAAGCAAAACATTGTACGTACTGTTCACCAGTTCCAGAGATAATAGAAGAGAGACTTCGCTCATACCTTGTGTCAATTTACTTTCTGTTCGTGTGTGTGCCTCGCGTCTTCGACTACTTCGGCTACTTCCTCTACGCTACACATCCTCGGGACCGGCCAGCCGGCAGAGGTTGTGTAACAAAAAGTATTGAACTGAGCGAGGAAACAAATATGGGCGCAGAACTGAGACAATCGTGGTAGCATTTGATTCGTCCAAAAAATCTATCCATGCACGAATTTGAAATCAGCTAGCTGACACAATCCCTCTTCAGAGCATTTCAGAAGGCTCTTAGTAACGTGTATTTTTTTTGTTTCATTTCGGGCTGTGTGTTTTACAATCAAATTATGTATCTATTTATATGCATACCCTTTGGTGAAAGAATCTGCGACAGATCTCAAGTTGATGTTTCATTTCTGCTTGATCCGTAGACCCAACATTAATTTTCTCACGTGCTAGGATCCTAATGTGTCGTGAACTCAGTTTTAAATTCGAACAGTTTCTATCTGTATAATTCGGTCCAAGGTCTTAGCTCTTACAGTTCTTAACGGCAGTAGCAACAACGGTAGCTTGCTTCAGTTGTTTTTGGATTATTTACTTGCTCAGGTTGACTCACAACGAAATTTATTCGCATGAATGAGATCGAGCCTGGTAATAGTTGCTTCAAGAGTTACCTGACCAAGCGTTTTAGCTGTCATCACTTGCTGATTCTATATAATTTTACTACTAAAAATGTTTTGCACAAGAACGTAGGAAAATCTGATCCAGTACACTACTCTTAAATTGGAGTATATGATGTCTGTTTTGGTCATTTAGTTGTTCTTAAAAATCAGCTACACCGGCCTAAAAGAATTCCAGCTAGGAGTGGAAACGGTCTGATAATATCCGTCCCACTCATTTTCATATTTTTAAAACTTATACAGATACAAATGCAGAGTGCGTGTTATCCAGATATGGATATGTATATGTATATAGATAGGATGTTTTCTCAATTCGGAACGAACATCACAATAGGATGATAAAGAGACAAAATTTACTTACATACACAATAGTTTTAGGTTCAACCACAAGAAAATACATTTGAGCACTTTGTTTTTTAGTTTGGGTAATTGACATATCGAGCTAATATTACAAAAATTGGTTAACATAATATTTTCGGATACATTATTTCCATTTTCATACCCAAATTTCATATAAAATTCAATACCACATTTGTATTTCTCAAGCGAATTTGGATATTATCACATTAATTTTCGTTCGAATATTTTTTTTAAAATGAGGCAATAGATTTTCTTTTCATTGATATAGTAGAAAAGATTTAGCCAGTGTATAAGGGAATATGTCGAAAACCAATACAACACAAAACACAACACGCCAATGTTGTGCCCCCAAACGAGTCGACAACTAATCGCCCTACCAACCAAAACCGACGCCCAAACACCTCAATGTAACAAGACGAAGCCGAATATCTTGAGCCACCGCACCGACATCAACGCCGCGGCCCCAAGACCGTGACCCTACATGAGTCAATGACCAAGTGGCCCACGTGAGATGATTTAGATATTTTCAAATTCATTTCAATTTATCAGTTTTGCCCCTAATTCTATCCACGCAGGTTGCTCTCCTATAAAATAAATTAAAGATATGCATGCTCTTTTATTTTTTGTCACTGTTTGGGTGACTTCCATTGTTCCATTCATGAGGAAAACAACAAGGTAAGAGATACGGTGAAATCATGAATGAGCTGGCACTCATGATCATGGAGGCAGCTTTGCTTTGGTTCTCTGAGATGAGAGCCGCCGGCAGGCTTTCGTTCGTTGTTACTCCTTTCGTCCAGCTTTGGCATTTCTGTGACAGTGTGGTAGCCCCTCGTTGTCCATCAAATCAAATACTGCACCTCATGCTTGTACACGTGGTAAAGGAAAGTAAAACCTTCCTCCAAAAAAAAAGAAAGTAGAACCTGGATGCTGCTGACTGCTGGGAACTTTGGATTCCCAGGCCGTAACGGTAAATTTTGTACGCAACGTATTTGAATCCGCAGCCGCCTTGTGCTCACTCCGATACGAAGCTGACGAACGCGGTCGCCGACAGAAAAGTGAATCTTAGTTTTACGTGAAATACGGGAGAGCGGCATGCGGGGTCAAATACGGAGGGGAGGAGTCAACCAACCAAGGGTGACGAGTTCATCCTGCACCCTATCCAGATGTGACGGCGTAAAAAAGGATGACCCTATCTCGTCCCGCTGCAAATTCTCCATGACACGTGAAGTTCAGAGGACGAGATTCTCTCCCCGAGTCGAGGCCAAAGCATGACCAGCTTGCTGCTGCCAAACCGACGCGTAACTTTGGTCCCAGGCCCAGACAGCCCAGGTTCCCCACAACGGTGATTCTTCCTGTTCAAAAAATAGGCATATCCAAATTGGCTACTGGCTTCTAAATTTCCCAATTTAAATAAGTCAATTTTAAATCCTTAACTAATAGGGATTCGGCAAAATGAACCCTAAACTCTAAATACATTTCGTTAGAAAACTGAAATTTATAATCCTGATCTAAATTGAACCCGATTGGGATTATGGTTGCTCTGACTTACGGTAGGATCCAGATGTCATATTCATCGTCTTCCTCGGTCCCGCAGTCCCGTGCTGTGTGCGTTGTGCAAGTCTTCAATCTAGAGCAACTAGGCGCTTGCTCGATGGACTTGTATATTTCCCCACTAGCCACCACCTCCGGCACCTTGACCGACTCGTCGTTCCTTTCACCACAACCACCTAGCTCATCATCCATCTCCTAGCCACTCACCTTGTCTTTATCGCTCGCTCTCCTTCATCTGAGCTCTCGATTCATGAGCGCAATGCACGTTCCTGAAGGGAGAGTTTCCGGACAGTGTCTACGGCCTCCGGTGGTGGTCTACTGCATGCAACGTTGTACTCGGAGCGCCGTCGTGCCCGAACGAGACCATTGTCGCGTCCGGCGCTAGACGGACGATGGCAGAGCCCGCGCCTACACTCGCGCTCAGCAGAGTGATGCTATCGTGGGCATGGCGCGAGCGTTGACTTTCTTTTTTAGTTTTTTTTTAAGAAAATAGGGTTGGATTCCCGGGTCTCTGCATCAAAGTGATGCAGATTTTTAGTTGGAGTGACATGTGGGGCCCACGTTTAGACACGTGTTTAAGTTTTTCAGATTAATATGACATGTGAGGTCATTCAGTCAGAGTGACCGTGCCAAACATGTATAGGGTACGATTTAGATGGAGATTGCGAAGTTCAGAATCTAAAGGATAGGGATTTGAATTTAAAGTTTAGGATTCATTTTGTCGAACCTCTAAGAGTTCGGGTTCAGAATAGAATTTTTCCTTTCAAATTTGAACCGAGCCGGGCTACTGCTAGTGCTAGCTGTCTGGAACCATTCGTCGCCTCGCCACAACGGCTGTCTGGAACCATTCTTCTTCTGTGCGGCGCTCCGGTCGCGCGCACAGTCCCCGATGGAGCACTAGCAGAAAATTTGAAATCCCATCTCTCGCTCTCGCTCTCGCTCTCGCCACGCTTCGGCGGAGCTCCGCCTCGGTTGTCGCGAGAGCCCAGTACAAAACACAGTATCCCAGGTGCACTTTACTCTAAACCCACGCCCCCCAAAGCTCAGCTCAGCTCAGCTCAAACACCTCACCTCCGTCGTCCTCGTCCCACCCCCAAATCCCTGGTCCCAAATCCTCCTTCTCCACCGGCACTGCACAATGGGTCTCTGCCTCAGCAAGAAGCAGCACCGGCGACAAGAAGAGCATGCGGCCAAGAAGAGCAGCGGCAAGAAGGACGCCGCGGCGCTAGCCACCGAGGCCAAGAGGGCGCCGCAGGCCAAGCCCGCGCCGTCCAGGAAGCCTCCTCCGCCCAGGGCGGAGGAGCCGGCGGCGGACAAGCGGACGGTGTTCGTGGTCAAGGCTGCGGCCGCCGCCGCCGCTGCCGAGGTGGCCGCGGAGGCTAACGGCGAGGCTGCGTCTGCAAGGAGGGCATCGCCCGCCGCGCCGGTCGAGGAGGCGAAGCCGGCAGCGGCCGTGAGCAGGGTGCCGGTGCGCACATCCAGCTGCACCAAGGAGGAGGTGGACGCGATCCTGATCCAGTGCGGCCGGCTCAGCCGCAGCTCGTCCGCGTCCGGGAAGGCGGCGGCGGCGTCGGGCGAGGAGGGGCGCCGGAGATACTCTGGGTCCAAGAGGAGCTACGACTTCGACCGCGAGAGGAGGGGCGCCGGCGGCGACGAGGAGCTCGATTGGGAGAGGCACGGCGGCGGCGTGTCCAGGCCCTCGCCGCGCCGGAGGACGCCGGAGCGTAAGCGCTCGGCCTCGGCGAGCCACAGTGGTGGAGGGAGCGGGAGCAGGAGGGTGAGCCGGTCGCCGGGACGGCGGGGCGAGGCTGCGCCCGCGGCGGCGAGCTCCGTGGGCGCGCGGCAGCCCGGGAAGATGGTCTCGGTCCCTGCCCGGGAGAAAGGGCGCGCGCCGTCGCCCGTGAAGGCTGCGCCATCTGCAGGGAAGAGGTATGCGTCGCCCACCCTGAGGTCCAACTCCCCGGCGAGAGCCGCGGCCGTGGCGAACGAGAACGCCGGGGCGCAAGCGGCGCACGGCCCGTCGCTGAGCCGGAGCTCGTCCAGGAAGGCCGATCACTCGCCGTACCGTCGCAACCCCATGTCGGAGCTCGACGAGAACACTCTGGTCAGCAACCACCACGCCGCCAACAACGGCAAATCCCAAAAGGTACGAATTAGCTAGTGAAAGTTTCAATCTTTGTTGAAATTTAGCCAGCATGTTCGACCTCCAGATTCTCAAATTCCTCGAACATCTTGCGCGCAGAAACCCATTGAGAGTGTCGCCGCCGTGTCGCACAAGTTGGGGATTACGAAGGACAAGCCGGAGATCGTGGAGGAGGCCGTGGTGGCGGCAGACACCAAGGCACCGTCGTCAAGGATGAACGCGACGCACACGATGAGCATCGTGGCCGACAGCAGCTTCAATGGGAGGGACGGCCCGGGTGCCCGGTCGTGGAGGCGCTCATCGCGCGACTTCGACCTGGACGGCGCCGCCATGGCGTCGTCAGACACCAGAGCACCGTCTTCCAAGATCAACACGACGCACTCCGTCAACATTGTGGCCGAGACAAAGGCTGCTGGGCCGCCGGTGGGCCGTCCGTCGTCGAGGCGATCGTCCCGCGACTTCGACCACGACGGTATTAACTCCATTGCCTTCGTGAACGAGGCCATGGCGTCAGCCACCAAGGCGCCGTCTTCCAGGATGAACGCCACTCACACGGTGAGCATCGTGGCCGAGAGCGTCGCCAACCCGAGGACAGGGCTGGCGGGCAGGTCGTCGCGGAGGTCCTCTCGCGACTTCGACCACAACGGCAACACTTACGCCTCCCTGCTCCTGGAGGACATCCAGAGCTATCACCAGCAGAACGCCAGCGACACGGCGCCAGCTTTCTCGCTCCCGGCGTGCGTGTCGAAAGCCTGCTCCATTCTTGAAGCGGTGGCCGACCTCAACTCCTCGTCGGAGAACAGGAGCTTCGAGCTGGAAGGGTCGGCCGACGACAAGGGGTCGGTCAACAGGGACACGCACGTCGTCGAGTCTGAGGTCGTTGTCAAGGACGACCTCATGGAGCCGAGCATGCACAAGTACGTCTCCGTCCGGGACATCCGCCGCGACACCGAGCCGCTGGAGTCTGCCGGGAGCAACAGCTTCGCCGGTAACCCGTGGACGTGCTCGTGGGAGCCCAACTCCGTCGAATCCACCGACCGGTCGTGGTCAGCCTCGCAGCAGTCCAACAGCGACGACGTCGAGCACCGCAGCGGAGGAACTGTCAGTGATCAATCCTGGCAGAGCAAGCAGGAGACCGGCGGCCATCAGCGGGTGGGTTCCGCCAGCGATGCTCAGCTCTGGCGCAGCGTCTTGAGCGCGCGATCTGATGTTCGTACTGTCTCTGCGAGCTCTTCAGTCGCTTAGTAGTTCAGCCATTTTGGTAGTTCTGTTCAGTTGGTAATTTAGTCTGATTCTGAACACTTGCAATGGCAAGACGGGTTGCTGTTTCAGAGATGCGTTGTTTGATCTCGCGATATCTTGCCATGCTTTTTACCAAAAACATACTTACTAGTAATGATTATTGCCCGCGAGCTTTCAGTCCTTGGATGTAAAATAATGAATAATCTCTTACTGGTAGAGGTCGTTGATATTTGTTGTGGTTGAAGTATTATACTGAATCTTTGCAAATGTATTTAAGTTATACGACCATAGAGTTGTTAAAATCCCGAACTGTATTATCGACGCAGTACTGCAAAATCAACCGAAAAGTCAAGTTGGTAAAAACTCTCAAGGAGTATGGTCCTCCTGACGTGCAGTGAAGGTAGGAAGTGAACCATATTTTCATGGTCATCGTAATTTTGATACAAACACTCGGTGAAAGATCATCTTTAGAGGAACTTTGAGTTTACCAAGTTGCCTAATTTGAAAGGAATCCAATCAAATTCAAGGCATAGAGCTGAGCGGGGGCAGTGGCACTCAATCATTTTATAGAAGTTTAGTGCATTTTATTCACGTCTGAAGGAAAAGTATCACAAAATATTGAATACAAAACTATCCCCGGTCATCTGAATTGCGCAACTAAACCTTTTCTCTGGGTCCATCCCTAACCAAACTAGCAGGGGATTTCAGAGTATTGGCCATTTTCATGTAATTTGATCTAAAAGAGTCCGGCAAGTTGATTAATTGAGATATCGTCGAGGTCGGAACGAACAATGGTTCCTTGCTACCATTTTTTTTACAATGAAATCTCTCCAAAAGAGATATTTTTCAGAATCATTGTTTGTGAGAGAGGCATGTTTATCTCTCGCAATATTACAAAGGTTGTTAGTGATAGAGGCATGTTTGTCTCACACAATATTATAAGTGTTCGATACATGTTTAGGAGAACTTTGTAAAATGTTTGATACATATGTCCTTCAAGAAACATACTTGTGAGTTATCCTTAGTTGTGAAGGTCCATTATAAAGAAGTCCCATTTCACCCGCATAAGTTTGGCACAAAACTGTATATCACGAACTTTCAACTATACCAACTAGCTGAATGCCCGCGCGTTGCTACGGGTTTCAAAAATTTATCTATCAACATGTGAACATAATACGCACTAAAAGTCACATGTATATAAAAAGATAGCACATGGTATTCCAAAAAATAAGAAGATTTCTTTTCTCAAATATGTAATTAGATTTAAAAAAATATGTTGTATGTAAGAACATAGTATAAATTTGTGAAAAGTCAATCTACACCCTATTCGCGATTTGTCCTTGCTGGCATGGTCGGCCAGTTTATCCTTGTGTCTGCAATCTCCACATATCAAAGCACAATTATCCATAGAAAAAATACCATGCACATTATTTCTGAACTAATGGTAGAATGTCAAGCATAAAGGAACACCTTGAAGATATATAAATAAATAAATATATATGTATAATCATTGCAAAGTAATTGTTGTAGAAACCTCTATTTAGTTAAATATCCATGTATAGCTCATAAATCATGTTAGAATATACATAGGCAAAGGTAAACTCAAATAAGGCCTAAACGCTGCTTATAAAAATTCTATGTCAAGATACATGACAACATTTACACAAACTAGATGACCCGTTACGCAACTGCGCAACTGCCGGATGCAAAGACTATATTGTTGCCATACACTTTCTTTGGTACGCTAATTATAATTTGGTAAAGGCTTGGTCATGTATGGATACCACCATACCAACCCGTTGTGTCACTGACACAATTGTCAAAAGCGAGGGTTGAAGGTTTAGGGTTCTTTGTAGGACGTCAACGGAACAATTTGCACGCAGGGTCGAGGAGGCATGGACGATAATGATAGTGTTTTCCTTGGAAACAACTCAAGCAGAGTTGAGAGAGTCGCAGACCATATTAATGCCATAGGCTCTTTGTTTTGTTATTTTAGGAAGAACTATATTTTACTCAAGCAAGCAAGCAATAATGACATGTTACGCCGCTGTCGTAAATACCGGCAGCAACAATTCATGTTAGCTATAAAAAAAATTGGTGTATGGAGGTATGTTATTGTTGTTTGCGCCACTACCATCGATACCCCTCAGAAGTACTCAAGTTCCAGCTCCTCTCGCTGTGTCGATCATAAGGATTCTTTCAATGGCACCCTTTTTTAAGTCTTATTATCATCCCCTTCTTGTTTTGTGTCCAGTTGTAAGTTGACAATTTGTCCATGTCACCACCTCGGTCTGAGATGACCTAAAAACCCGTGTCAGTCTTGAATTTATTCATGTATAAATAATCATTGTGGTAATCATAATTTGTATGTACATTTATTTTTCAATTAAAGAACCCATTTACCTGGATTGTAGATGAGCATACTTTGTTAGACTGGCCCTTTGAATGGGCTTGTTATCATCTTGACCTGGCTAGTTGTCCCGACCAAAAGAATAGTGTGGTGGTCTTTAGGTTTTCTGTGAGGGGATCTACCACAGAATTCATGCAGGTAATCCACACTTAAATTCAAAGGGTTTTGATGCATGTAGGATATTGATGATCTATCTATCAGTATTATCGTATCAGGCATAGAGGTATGTTATATGTGGCTTTGGCATGCATATTTGTAGGTCGAGAGAGATTTATGAACTTCGTGCGACCGTTTACCTTCATATTTATCCATTCACGAAAGCAGTCTATCTTGTAGGTCGAGAGAGATTTCTGAACTTTCCATCAGTCAGTCTTTGAGACCACGAAAGCAGTCTATCTTGTTTGAGTATTTATGAAAAATCTACATGTGAAAGAAGAAGGCACAAAAACATTGATATGGCTTTCGTGGAAAGTTCTCAATGTTTTATGTGTTTACAGACATAGATATGACTTCCGTGGAAGGCACAAAAAACATATGCATGCCAAAGCCAGATACATAAAGATACATTAAAAGCTAGGAAGGCACAGAAGGCACAAAAAGTTCTTAACTTGATTATTGTATCATACATTCAGGTAGATAAAACATGACTATTGTATCATGCATTCAGGTACATAAAACATTAATAATTGATTCTTGCAAGTAACTACAGTTCAATTGACTTTGGATGGTCTCAAAGTGAAAGATGAAAGAATAATACTCCCAGATTTCTTCTGGTTTTATTTACATGCATCCTCTACTAAATCCTAGTGATAGACTGGGAGCAATTTCGGATGTGTGACTGAGATGAGTAGATGACAGCATGACACTTCCAGATTTCTGCGGGTTTCCCATTAGATGCAGCTACTTGCTCTCCTTCCTACCTTACCATCGACTCCAATAATATGACTTCACATATCCTTCTGCATTGAATCTTCAAGGTTCACACATCTTTCATCTTTGGCTACTCTGTAAGTTGACATGTGCATCACCACAACACAACCACGGTACAATACAACACAATGGGGTTCAATTGACATGTGCATCACTTACACCTACTTAACCTCCAGGTCAAATCGGTCAAATCTTGCACATACTTAACCTCTAGCTGAAATCTTACGCCTACTTAACCGTAAAGGTCATGACCTAGCTACTTTGAGCTTCAATATTCTTATTAAGCTTGTCAGTCAATGAAAGAAAACATGAGAAATCATAAGTTCATAATTCACAAACTGTAATTGTGATCTTTGATGGTTGCTTCTCAAGATCAGCATCCTGAGCAATGTACTTTCCTGCCCGCTAGCTCGTCATCAACTACAAATAAATTTAGGCAAAAAAGTCAAATAATTGGATGTTTAAATGAATACATATGTGTGGCTATGGAGACATTGGAGATCATCATTCATCAGCAAGATGTCGTATCTTAGTAAGGAGAATAATACTAAACTCTTAAAGGATGCGTAAAAAGAAATTGCTTCTTGTCGAAACAGACAAGATTGCAACGAACAAGGGCCAATCGCAAAAAAGAGAGAGGAGATAAGTACCTCACGCTACATGTATTCTAACAAGCCAAATAAGCATTGTATGATAGGCCCACGGCATAAACTGAGCCTAAGCTTGACTCCGATCCTTTGATCTGCAGTAAATAAGCATACAGTGGCTTTGATTTGGTTTCTTACTTCCATGATCAAAGGCCTGAACCTAAATAAGTATGGTATTATTTACATGTGTATCTTTTTTTTTTGTATCTACACAAATACGTGTTAACCAATCGTCTTTTTCTTCTCAAATCACAATTATTATATCATTGATATCCTCTCTAAACTTCAACAACCAAAGTCAATAGATTAGCAATATTCTTAAATAACAGATGTTCATAGATTGAACTTGTTGGTAGCACAGATATAGCAAAGCACATGAGATTTAATCCCTAATAAATAGTAACAGCATGTAGCCCAGGAACTGTTCAGAGGAAATCATCGGGCAAATAGCGTCTCAAACTATTGGCGACCCCTCCCAACTCAGAACAGAAAGGAACATTCAAACACAATGAAAAAGGATGTGTTTCATGCACAAAAAAGAATAATCTGAACTGAGCCAAATTCGCATCTTAAAGTAACAAAATAAATTTACAAATATAATCTAAGAAGAAACTGTAAATATTTTCCTAGCCAATACTACTGAAAATGCAACAACACATGATAACATACATTGGGACAATCATAATTATATAATATTAGGACTATAACGCCAAGCACATAGAAGAAAAGGAACCTAAAATAAAACCATACTGTAAATTTGCTAAAACTTATTGCTGCCCTTGATGGCTAAGCCAAGTTCAAAACTGAGTTCACTCTTGTATCAACAAAAAATGATATACAAAGTCTATTTTTCCACATGTTAAAGTAACAAAATAAATTTTCCTTCCACCTAAAATACAAGAAGAAAGAGAGTATTGCCAGACAAAATACATAACCTTGTATTCAGATATGAACTAACAGGAAAAAAGCACCATACAAACTTTATTGCGTCAACATGGATTACAGCAACGATAAAAAATTGTATCTCAAGCAGGTAAATAATACTCTATGTGCATACAAAGGAAAAGAATCATGGTCACATAAGAACAAATGAAGAGGTGGCAAACTTGGACCAGGTTGTGAACATAAGAACAAAAAAAATTCTGGCTGCTGGGAAGCATACCTAAAACCTTATAATTCTAAGGTATTCATCATAAGAGAATCAAATTTTTCCATATGCTAAAGCAATAAAACCATCCAACTTAGTTACCTGATGATTAATTGCTCACAATTCTTATTGCTGGCATTGCTGGCTCCTCATCATCCTGCAACCCTACTTCAAAAAAATGCATAAAACATCAAATAGAAGTAATAAATCATGATTATGTAACACAAATCGGTAATCTGTTATAGGAAAATATCCAATCAGCTGAATGAGCTAAATATTATATTGGCGCTTACAATGATTTTAAGGATTTCTTATTCAATTATGTACTCCGGGATAAATAAAATCTTTATTTACTTCCAATCATGTTCAAGTGAGAATATCAAAAGAAAATATAGCATCCACAGAACATAAACAAATTTTGAGCCTCCTCAAGATTAAACATATAGCAAGAGTACAAACAAGTACTTTATATCACCCTATAAAATGCTGAATGTGCTAGACAAATTTCTTAATTTGAACATGCACTAAGTAGCTCAAGCAAATAAATAATCTGGAAAAAAAAATCTGTGGATACAAAAGGAAAAAAATACATCAGGTCACATATTCTGAAGTGGAAAATCATATATGATTTTGGTTTTGCCGTTTCAAAATCACTACCTAAAGCAATATAGTACAGGCCTTTGAAACCATAAACAATTGCGTGGGTTCTAAAGCAAGCTAGATAGGCAGGAATAATTTCCCATAGCTGCAAGCAAAATATATATATATGCAGACAATATAAACTACAGTTCACCTCTCATTATGTGCATGTCTTTTCCGTATATTTCATACTTAGTAGACACTCTGCAGCCAACCTACAAAGTGCACATTATAGTATTTAAATCTTTTGAACAATTAGATAGAACTGAATAAGAACAAGGCAATCTAAAAACATAACATCATCGAGGCAATACCCTTGTGAAGCTCTGATCCGAACAATTAAACCATCGGCTGCAAAACTGAATGCCCTTAGACACTGTTTCCTGAAAACAATTCATCAATCACTGAATGAGCAATAAAAACTGAGGACATAACTCCATCAAACCATAATTTAAAAGACAATTTATGGTAGAGTATGGATGTAACCTAATGGAGCAGTGTAGCCACCATATCCTCGTCGTCTTCAAACCTTAGCTAGGAGTTTTATGCATCTCCTTCCATCAGGATAAATTAAAGCGTTGAAATTCATGTACAGATAGGTATGTATACTACTACGATTTATCACGCGCAACTGAAACTTGCACATATAATTATCAGAGGTCATCGCCTTCAAACCTTAGCTAGGAGTTTTATGCATCTCCTTCCATCAGGATAAATTAAAGCGTTGAAATTCATGTGCAGATAGGTATGTATACTACTATGATTTATCACGCGCAACTGAAACTTGCACATATAATTATCAGAGGATAGAGATCAAACCTCACGGGTAAGCAGATCCAAGCCTTGTATGGCACATCTCAACATGTGCAAAAGCCCTCGCATAGAAAAAAAGTAACGTGTTAGCACATACATCATAGAGTTGAACACATATCATCATCAATATTCGCAAAATTCCAGATCTACTCTCCCAGTCATCACAAATATATCCAGCCCTCACAACCGACATGAAGAGGAGAGAATAGAGGAGTTGTGGATCACCTCGGGCTAGTCCCATTAGCTGCCGTCGCCCTCTTTCCCATTCCGGCCACCACCGCCATGCCTGGCCAGCCGCCAACATCCTTCCTGGCATGGCCGCCGCGCCCAGCCGGGCCACGGATCCCGTCTGCTGTCGTCGCCCTCTCTCCTCTGCTTGTTCCCGAGCTCTCCAAGCCCGGCCACCACCAGCATCCGCGGCCCAGCCGCCGCGCCTGGTCACTTCGCCTCTGTGTCGCCCTATACAGACGGCCGCCGCCACCATGCCTGCTCCGGCCGCCATGTACGGTCGCCTCTCCCAGCTATCCAGTGGATTTGCTGCCGCCGCTATGTACTGTAGAAAGGAAGGGAGGAGGATTCGAAGCGAAAGGCGGCGGCGGCCGCGACCCCGCCGTCAGGGTACCGACCGTCGAGCCGAGCACCAACAGCATCCTCCGTCCAGGCTGCAGTGGAGCTGTAGGGGGCGACGGCGGCGGACGGTCAGGAGGAGGGGCGGCGCGGCAGCGGCTGCACGGGAGGGGATTTGGGAGCAGCGGGGGATGTAGGAGAGACGCACGGGGCTGGGGAGGGAGGGGATCAGGGGATTAGGTTTCTGCGGACGCCAGAAAAACGAACCCCCGCGCACGCGCAGGCTCCGTGAGGCTGACATGATGGTCCGGCTACCCGGCAGACCCACACGTCATGGAAGCATGTGAGCAGCCAGCGGGTAGAAAAACACAATCAGCACCATCCAACGGCTCATGTGGATTTGGCAAAAGATCCAACGGCTGAGAACGTTTGCCCCTCTAGATAGCCTCTCCAACACAAGGATTTCTACAACATTTATAGAGGTAATAATTGGAGTGTAATAGTATAGATACACACATCTGAACAGTAAGCATTGTATACACTATACAGTAAGCAATATAAATACCTTTGTATTTTTTTCCTTTTGAAAGTCCAATCCAAGGCCTCCCACCAGATGCAACCTTAATATTTGGTGTCACTATAATGTGACTTGCATCCCTTTTGTAAGATCAGAAAACAATGCTTCGGAAAACAACTTCAGAAATAAGGTTGTATAAAGCAACAATAGAAGGACAAAGTCACAAAACACATGACGTTGAATAATGTTTCTATAAACTGAATGCATAACAAATCAGTTTAATTTACGATTATCCACCCAGCCTTAACACTGTACCCAAGAAAAAAGTTGTATTGTAGCCAGCCAACTACACAGTTTTGAGGATTAGTTATCATCGGGTCCTTCAACACATTCAGGTTGCAGGCTATTTCCCTTTTCACATGATTCATCTCCACCAGGCTTCCTTCTCTTTGAACGGACACCTCTTTGAACGACCACTGGAATCCATATCAAGTTTCCCAAGATTGCTGGATCGGGTGATTCGATCCATTCTCTGAATTTTGCTTACGGAAGACATCTGAATCATCAGTAAGACATTTGAATCATCAGTAACAACTCCATCAACAAGATTGTTAATTTCCATGTATGCACACTGAGCTTCAGCTTCCATGGGCGCAATTATATATGGCAAGCCAAACATTTGGATCAATTCCTGTATCAAGCAAAGATATATGCAACTTAATATGTGTACTACTAAACACAATTAATTACATATATTCTCCGTTTCACTACACCTCAGTTCAGAGATAATAACCCTCGGCCCAAAAATTGTTAGCTAATTAATAGAGGTCAAGTGGATTTCAATAAACCTGGCATTCAACAAACATCTCACTGCTGACGGACTGTGCATGGCTTTCAAGCTTCCGCCTTTCATTTCCAAGATCTACATGTTCTTGTCTAAGAAAGGATATTTTCTCCATATTATTCTCCGACATAATATGGCTTTCACAATTCTCACTCAACTTTGTACAGTTCATCTCAGAAGTGGTAATGTTTATATCTTCCTAAATAACATTTCCTTTTGTATAGCTGTGTTGGCTACCAATTCATCCATCAAAAGTTTCATTTGGGGTCCCTTGGAGGTTTCTCCAATAAAAGGATCATTTGTGTTGCACTCTGATTTATGAGAATTCGAAGTGCTTTGCTTGATAACTTCATTGCTATTATCCTTAAGCCATTCCTGAGTTCTTGGTCAAGATATGATTGTATCATTGTCCTTTGAGCTGAGAGATGGTCTAGGAACAGGAGTACTGGTGGATACATCATATGGAGGAAGAGACCCTATTGAATAAGCTCTCTGCGTACCAGTTTGCCCATCATTACTCTCCCGTTGAGCTTGGTTTATATTTTCTTGTCCATCAGATTCAAGCACTTCGGGATCATGCATAACACCATCCTCACCACTATTGCTTTTACTCCCATTTTTTGATTGTTTCTTTACAAAAAGAAGCTTTGGAGCCGGAATAAGTTATACCAGGAGCTTCAGACTGTTTGCGAACATCATCATAAGACTGCAAAGATTTATCTTCAACAGATATTTGTAAATCTTTAGGGGCCCCATTCTCAAACTCATATACTCAAAATCATCTAAACTTCTCTTCTTCTATATGCCCATTTGGTAATTTAAACTGATTGTATTCACAGCTGGAAGGAACTTCAGGAACATCGTAGCCACCTTCCTCCCATTGTACCTCATCATCAACAGAACATGCATTGGGAGGCGACGATTGATGATCCTTCTCATCAACCTTCATTGGAAGTGTTTATTCTTCTACGACACCTTCTTCCTAAGTGGCTTCAGAGTTGTCAGGATTCTTCTGTATTCTTAGCCAAACGATCATCATCATCAAAGAAGATGGATGAAGTTCCAGAAACTAAATGCAAAAACTGAAGGGGTTCCGGTGCAGAAAACAATAATTTTTCTAGCGAATGAAACCCACACTAGCCAGGATCTATCTATCTAGTACATGCGATAACGGTGGCAGAACGGGTTACATTACCTCCATGTAGACCGATAGCGGGGATTACGCTCCCGCACAAGCGTTGACGATGAAGTCGTGCGTAGCCGACCTCGAGGTCGCGGAGAACTTGCCGCGAGGACGTAGACGATGACGCCGGGGTGTCGACGATGACCTGCGTCGACGGGCGTCGGGCGGAAGATGTCGAGGTGCCGGCGGCAGGGGGGGTGCGCCGGCGGCAAGGGGGGAGGCGGCGCGGCGGCTGCAGGGGGGCGAGACGACGTCGCCCAGGCTCCTCAAAAAAGTCGCCTCCGAGCACTCGCAAATATACGGAGCTTAACAACAACCCCCGATCATTCAGATCCAGCTGAAATCGAAGGGGTAGAACTTATCTGGAATCCCGCAGGGCAACGGCGCCCGGTGGTATAGCTTAGGTGGAGAGAGGGGGCAAAACGGGCGGAGAAGCAACTCGGCCGGCCTGCAATACAATTAATTGTATTTTTCTGTAATTAATCTAATTAATATGCCTTGCTATATAAAGGGGGGAGGGGGTGTGCAAACACCTTGCCTCCCCCATGTGGGACTAAAGGAATACAAGGGGGAGGGGGGTTCGGCCGAACCCCCTAGTCCGAGTTGGACTAGGGGGCCAAGCCCCTTCCCCTCATGGGGGGTGCGGCTTCCCCCTCTTAGGGCCCATGTAGGTGGGAGCCCCCCCTTTTCCTTTATTTAATTAATATTAAATTAAGATAAAATATAAGTAATTCATAATTAATATATTTCATACAATTTAATATCCCGTGACTCCGAAACATTTTCCGAACCACCCGAACAACTTTCGGACATCTCTGGAACCATTCCAGACCTTCCCGGAACTCCTTCCAGACCACCGGGACTCTTTCCGGATCATTACTCTCTCTCCAACAAAATCATATATTATTCCAAAACCTATCTTCTGGTGTCGTCAAGACCTTATGTTTGTTACGCTACGGTTCGAGAACACTCCAGACATGGTCGAGACACTCCGATCACTAATGACCGTCAGGGATACCTGGATGTATATGACGGCCCCTGTGCATTCTATGAATATCGTCGTTGAACCATAAATATGATATTCATTCCCTTTGTTTCTGCGATACTACCTTGTCCGAGATATGATCGTAGACATACCGATGTCTTTGTTGTATCTTGTTACTGATAAAGGTTATTAACTCGTTTGTGATATATCATCTCACCGAGTGGGCCCAGAGTATCTTTCCATTACATGAATGAACAAACCCCGCTCTTGATCCTTACGTCTCGATGCTCTTTCGAAATACCCTAGATGGACACCGTTATTGTCATGCTATATAAGACACAATGTTTGATGCTCTCAAAGCACCCCTACGAAGTATCAATAAGTACGGTCTCACGGTCTAAGTAATAAGCTATCATATTCTTATCTATTGCAAATGACAAACATCGTAATACGATCTTATTGCAATACTTTGCGTATGTCCATCATCTTATTCAACTAATAATTGACCCTATTGTCAACCGACGTCATTGTCCTTGATCGGGAATCTCGATCAACAGTTGCCCAATGGACCAGTTCATATAGAGTCTTACTAGGGACCTGGTTGTCTATGTATCACACGTGTATTAATAATTCCGATTAATACAGTTATAGCATAATACACAAACATATTATAAACTTATGAGATAATGCAATAAATACTACTTATTTATTTGCCTCTAGGGCATATCTCCTTCAGTCTCCCACTTGCACTAGAGTACAAATAAACTAGCTGCATTTTACTTCATCAAAATCTCTTATCAAATAAGAGTCATTTGATAATGCTTGCCATTGGAAGAGTGTTACTCTGACAATCTGTACAATACATAATTGTACGTTCTTTTGCGATTCATTGATATCAACTTTCTTGATATCACCATGTTATCCAATAACATATATGCAAATACCGCAACTAAGTGAGACTTCCGTTTCCCAACGCTTACTCTGATTATGCTAACCAGATAACTGCCTTGAAAACACACTCAGTCATATAGAGCCCCTTGTAACAATTACAAAGTCGTGATATCTACATACTTTCACACCTATGTAGAAAACTGGATAGACCAATGTCAATCTAACAACTAATGCACTTCTACTTCCAGTAAATTCTAAATTTACTTTTACAACTGTTCTTTTCCTAAGAACATCGGTTATATTTCATCGAGCAGATAATATGGTTTCTGTATGACGTCTAATATTACATAATAGACCAACATGTCATACAACCATTACTATCTTGCATCATTACTCTTAATGATCAATTGGATTTCCAAGGACCATCCTCTTTGATTTTATTCTGACTCCTCAGATATAATCCAAAACAACTCGACTAACTATTTAAAATTCCCGCTCTATTCCAAATAGACACTAACTTTCAAATAGTTTCACAACTTCATCCTTCTCATCTATTCTACAGGTACAATTTCACAATGTGTCATTTACACAAGATGAATTCGGCTCCCACTCAAATTATGTCTCCACATATTTGTGAACTTGAGCTCCCACTCAAAAACACGTCATCCACATATTTGAGTTCCTAAGCTTCCACTCAAAAATATGTTCTTCAGACATTTCACCTTAGTGAACTAACTTTGACTCCCACTTAAATCGACATTTTGGTCAAACCAAAATCATTGATCTATTATCAATTCGAATTCAATACAAACTACAGTATTACATTAATACAAATCACTCAGACTTCAAGCATGTCTACATAAATGTAGTCAACAAATTTGATCTTGTCCAAGACACATTTCTTGACAAGACATGCTTCCACGTCTTTCTTATAGTCACATTTCTCATATAACACTTTATATGATGATTAAACAATCTTATTCCTCTAATAAGAATTGTAGCAACAATTACTATTTTAATCCTTTCAAATGTAACTTGGATTTTTAGGCTGAAAAGGCCTTTGTTCGTATTCTGATATTTTCTCAACTTTCTTTGTATTTATAAAGTGAACCTTGATCTGTCAACAAGATCTGAAACACTTAATATTATGACCTGACAGCAATATTAAATATAACAACACTTTATCCAGAAGCTTCTTTCATGAAAATATTATGATCTTTATGAAGAGGATTGCAAGCAGAAAACAATTTTCTAGTCTCCCTCACTCTTAATCACCAATTTTTCATTTGTAGACACATACCCTTTGGAACACCTTCCAATATTCTACTTTTATGAATATAGGTCTGACACCTTATTTCAAGCTTCTAATTCCAATCCATAAACCATAATTCGAAAAATCATATTTTCCTCGGAATTACATAGACAACAAACCAAGTTTTGTTTCTATTTGGTTTTGGAATCACTCTCATCCAATGCGAGCAATCTACAAAGAACTATTCATGTATATTCCAAATTATCGTATAACCATATACATGTCGACTCCACGGTCGATCCCGCGAATTCTCGTTGAGAAAAATATCTATTTTCTAAAGTGGACATTGACTGTAATGTTTCGAACATATTAAGAGATTCTAAGACAGATTCTGACAGACTACACTTTATTTAAAATAGAGCATGATTATAATACCCCACATATCACCATATATGACATTATAATATTATGAAACAAATTTCCAAAAGTCTTTTGTGTTGAAACCATAATTCAAAAATATTGTCCTTTGATCGAATCTTGTGAATACAATATTCACTAATCTTTCTTCTGAAAAACCCCATTTGATCTCTTATCAAATTAATTTCAGACTTATGATTTATCAGGCAAATACTCTTATTCACCAATAATCATAGAAGAATTCAGATCAAGCAAAAACACCATTAATTAATTTAATAGTCATTTGAAATGACTCTTAATTAATTTCCTCTCGTATTGACACTTCAATACTACATTTAAAACTTAATCAATTCAGCACTCGAAATACTTAAATGGACCAAAATTATCCATTACTTCTTTCATCGCCTTTATGACTAAATTCTATGGTGTTTGTTCTTTGGACACATAATTTATCATTCCCGCTATTATAAATGTATATCATACGCATGATGTAATTGAGATGTGATGCAAATTACTCATAATATGAAACAACTGATTTGTTTCATAACGTAAAACAACTGATTTGTTCTATATGAATAACTATGTCTTGTAACATTCAAGACACCAAACTAGATCACACTCTCACTATTACACAATGTCTTATAAAAAACTATTGATGATAACTAATATGATATCTTGAGGGCGTGAGCACTACTGGCCATTAACTTGCCATCACTTGTGCACTGTCACGTCACCCTCGCCGCATACTTGTGATAATTCGGGACTGTTTCATAAACAGAACAAGTATCAAATACTTTTCATCAAGTATGAGAATAATACATTTATATCTTCGTATATCAAATATACCCGTAGCATCGAAGAACTCTTCTTCGATGGAATCAACTTTTAGAGATTTGAACTTGTTCACAAACGTGACGAAGCTCATCGTGTCTCTATAGCATATTCACGCACATGCTAGTCACAGCTAGGAGGCAAAGCGCAATCTCTATTGCACTGGAGTTCGCGATCTAGAAATCGTAGATATTCGTAAGCCTGAAGTAGCTGTCATACCACTTCTTCTATTGAGTCTCCAGACAGGTATGCTCCCTATGTGAATGGTCCGGAACTTTCTAAGCTGCCTGAATTGCTCATACTCAATTCATCTTTGAAGTGACCTTTGATCGCATCAATCACGACATATGGCTCCATGTGTTGAAATAACTTTCAACTCTGGTGCTAGGCATACGCTCATGACGACCTTCACTTCCATGAAAATATCATGATGCTTACGGAACTCATCATCTTCCTCCTTGCTACCAAAATCATCTGGTCTATCTCCTAACTAATGTTCTAGGACATATAGAATGTTTGTTGTGTTTGGAGAATGTTTCTTAAAACCAATGTACCAGCTGATGAAGTTGGAGCCATCGGCTTCTAAGTTAGAATCCGGGCTCTTGAGGAAGTAACCAGTGTAGTTCAGTAGTCTCCAGATGTGATCGCAAGAGAGATAAGGTAAAGTTTATAATATATGAGTTTTAGTTTATAATCATATTATCAAACAAAACCCCACCAATATTATTATCCCTAAAATAATAATGGCGATTACACGAGCCTCATCCCATACTACCCCCGATCATCACGGCCGGCAGCACAGCTTCAAAGGTGGACATAAAATGTCAATCACAACAACTCTGTGACTCGTGCTCGATCTTTCGATCTTCCCGTGTTCCGAGGCCATATCTGCATATGCTAGGCTCGCCAATCAAACCTCGAAGACCCTGCACGTGCAACATGGCTTACACCCACTGTATGCGAACAACGAGATGTCTGACACCCGATCATCACGGCCTGCCTCATAACGTAGAACTTTCTTGGTGGTGCGCAACGAGGGAGAACACAATTTTGGTATTTGTTAGGGATCATCCTATTCATGATGCTACCGTTGTATATCTAGCATATAAGCAATCAATAGGATGTACACACAACAGCACACAATAATGATGCAATGAAGTGCGATGTGACATGGTCGATGCGCCTGAACCTTCATGGCGCCATGTGCCTGGCCCCCGGCGCCCCGGCATGGCTCCGAGTCTACGGAGCCCTCCATTGCCTCCGACAGTACGAGTAATATCAAACTTACCGTAACCATGTCACATAAAATAACGCCTCTCCAAAACAAAGTTAGACGCCTCTAGCTTTATTTAGTTTTGCAAATTTTACGTGGCATATAGGCTTATTCGTAAGATAATCGCTTCCCTACCTACGAACTTTGTACCACAACGTCGATCGTATAATTGCATGTTTAAGCATCCCTTTCGGGCCCAACATTGAAAATGCTTTGCCAACTAGAGAGAGAGAAACAGACACCCGCCAGCCACAGATACGGTGCAAGCCGTATGTCAGTAGCGGAACCAGTCTCGCGTAAGCGTACGCGTAAAGTCGGTCCGGGCCGCTTCATCAACTCAATACCAAAGGCATCGCAAGTGCACGCTAGAGGGTAGCAAATATAAGAAAGACGTCCTGAACGGATAGACGTCGCCTAGAGGGGGGGGGGGTGAATAGGCGATTTAAAACTTTTTCGAGGAGCCGGAATATCCGGTCCAAGAGTGACCCGGAAATTCCGGTAGGGCGGAATATCCGGTACACGAATGACCCGGAAATTTCGGTATGCTTGATAAAGACGGAATAAAACTAGAGGTTTACTTTAACAAGCATACAACCTAGATATATAAACTAGGCTCACCTATGTGCACCAACAACTTAAGCTAAGAAATACTAGTAACAAGATGATAGCAAGATATATGACTTCAAGCACGAAGGCTATCACAAGGTAAAGTGCATAAGTAAAGAGCTCGGGTATAGAAATAACCGAGGCACGCAGAGACGAGGATGTATTCCCGAGTTCCACCCAAAGGTGTACGTCTCGTTTGGAGAGGTGTGCGCAACCACAATAGGTTAGCCGCAACGCCACAAAGGCTCACCTTCTTCTCCTGATGAACTCAACCACAAAAGGTTCGAGTTCACCTTCCACTATTGATCTCCTTTGGGGCGGAGATCGAATCCCGTACAACTCTTGAGGCACACACCCACAACTTAATTGGGGGCTCCCAAGTCTTGAGGCACACACCCACAACTTAATTGGGGGCTCTCAAGTGACCACAAAAGGTCTTGGCCACAAAAGGCCGGCCACAAAAGGCCGGCCACAAAAGGCGTCTAGGGTCCAAAGACCCAAGAGTAACAAGCTCACAAGTATCACCATCACGAATCCTCGTGGAGGGATCAAACCGATGCAAATGCAATGGCAAGAGCACACGAAGTGCTCAAGTCCTTCACACTCAAATTCCAACACAACAACAAATGTTTATGGGGGAATAAGAGAGGAAGGACAAAGGAAACCACAAATGAGTCAAATCCTTCACTCCCAAATCCCACCAAAAGCAACTAATGCTTAAGGGGGGGACAAGAGAGGTAGAATAAAGAGGAAGAACCACAAAGGAACTCCAAGAACTAGATCCACTAAGTTCCCCTCACTTAGAGAGATGGATTGGTAGGATTGTAGATCTAGATCTCCTCTCAACTTTCCCTAAAGAATATGGAAGATTCAATGGAGGGATTGAGAGGGAAGTGAGCTTTCCAAGGTCAACAATGGAGTAGGAGAGAGGGGAAAAGCGTGCTGCCTTGGATTAGCTGGGGAAGAAGAAGGGGAGAGGTATTTATACCCCTCCAGGAAATATAGCCGTTGGCTGTTTCGACACTCGGAAATTCCGGTATAAGTGAGACTCGGAAATTCCGGTCATCCGGAAATTCCGGTCTAGAGAGACTCGGAAATTCCGGTCACCCGAAAATTCCGGTCTAAGAGAGCTCGGAAATTCCGGCTGGAGTAAGAAGCAAAACCAAACTTTTCCTTAGCCATTTCTGGAGGACTTTTCTGGGGGCACTCGGAAATTCCGGTATATGGAAATTTCCGAGCACAATTTCCGACTGGAGTCAGAACCCTTTTTCTCCTTTCCTTAGCCGTTTTCTTGGATGAGCTGGGGAACCGGAAATTCCGGTAGGGCGGAATATCCGGCCCCAATAATCCGAATCAGCAGAACACCGAAACGAAAACTGCTATAACTTTTGCAAATGAACTCCAAATGAGGTGAGACCAATTTTGTTGGAAATATTGCATTCCATAAATAGAGTAAAATCTCCACACATGGCAAGGTGTGGGACTTTCCTCAAGGTAGAACCGGCAATATTTCCGCCACCGAAAACGCAACAAGTTGTCCAAAGTAAAACCGATTTCGATGAACTAGAGCTTGACATGGAGATGAACCAAGCTCTAATTCCTCACCAACATAAAAGCCAAATAAGAACCAAGAAATATGATATGCCAAGTATGCAAAGGTTTGAGCTCTCCACAAGAATGCGATCAAGTTACCAACTTGAGAGCCCCTCTTGATAGTACGCCTATCTATCCTATAGCCCTATCAAGATCATACCTTTGCCTTGAGCATTCCACTTGAGTTAGATGATGACTATCTTGATCTCTTCAAGTGGGTCATCTTTCTTGATTGCGCGTCCAAACACTTGCTTGATGAAGACTTCTCCAAATACTCCCCCATGCTCACAATGGGAGAGTCTCGCTTAGCTTCATCGTCATATATCCATTGCAAGCACCAAGCATAGGATCTTTTTGAGAAAGCTTCTCTTGGTCTTGCACAATTCATCTTTTCTTCACTAAGATGATGTCTTGAATCTTCAAGACATTCTTGCAATAAGCTTCACTCAACACATAAGCTTCAAGAGTTCAACACATGAACTCCGCCATTCCATGGACAAGATCTATAATGATATCTCAATGCAAACATTAGTCCATAGAGATTGTCATTCAATTACCAAAACCACACATGAGGGAAAATGCTCTTTCACGTCCTCATTCAACATGAGTTCTAACCGTACCAGCAGTACTACGCATAGATCGGCTCTGATACCACTGAAGAGGTTCTGGTGCAGAAAACAATAATTTTTCTAGCGTATGAAACCCTAACTAGCCAGGATCTATCTATCTAGTACATGCGATAACGGTGGCGGAGCGGGTTAAATTACCTCCATGTAGACCGATAGCGGGGATTACGCTCCCGCACAAACGTTGACGATGAAGTCGTGCGTAGCCGACCTCGAGGTCGCGGAGAACTTGCCGCGATGACGTAGACGATGACACCGGGGTGTCGACGATGACCTGCGTCGACGGGCGTCGGGCGGAAGATATCGAGGTGCCGGCGGCAGGGGGGAGGCGGCGCGACGGCTGCAGGGGGGCGAGACGACGTCGCCCAGGCTCCTCAAAAGAGTCGCCTCCGACCACTCGCAAACATACGGAGCTTAACAACAACCCCCGGTCATTCAGATCCAGCTGAAATCGCAGGGTAGAACTTAGCTTAGGTGGAGAGGGGGGGGGGGGCAAAACGGGCGGAGAAGCAACTCGACCCGCCTGCAATACAATTAATTGTATTTTTCTGGAATTAATGCAATCACCTTGCTATATAAAGGGGGAGGGGGTTTGCAGACACCTTACCTCCCCCATGTGGGACTAAAGGAATACGAGGGGGAGGGGGGTTCGGCCGAACCCCCTAGTCCGAGTTGGACTAGGGGCCCAAGCCCCTTCCCCTCATGGGGGGTGCGGCTTCCCCCTCTTAGGGCCCAAGTATGTGGGAGCCCCCCTTTTCCTTTATTTAATTAATATTAAATTAATATAAAATATAATTAATTCATAATTAATATATTTAATACTATTTAATATCCCGTGACTCCGAACATTTTCCGAACCACCCGAACAACTTTCGGACATCCCTGGAACCATTACAGACCTTCCCGGAACTCCTTCCAAACCACCGAAACTCTTTCCGGATCATTTCTCTCTCTCCAACAAAATCCTATATTATTCCAAAACCTATCTCCTGGTGTCGTCAAGATGTTAAGTTTGTTACGCTACGGTTCGAGAACACTCCAGACATGGTCGAGACACTCCGCTCACCAATGACCGCCAGGGATACCTGGATGTATATGACGACCCATGTGCATTCTACGAATATCGTCGTTGAACCATAAATATGATATTCATTCCCTTTGTTTCTGCGATACTACCTTGTCCGATATATGATCGTAGACATACCGATGTCTTTGTTGTATCTCGTTACCGACAAAGGTTATTAACTCGTTTGTGATATTACATCTCCATGACCTAGTCATAAGCTGCGCAGCTATATAGATGTAATCTCACCGAGTGGGCCCAGAGTATCTTTCCATTACAAGAATGAACAAATCCCGCTCTTGATCCTTACGTCTCGATGCTCTTTCGGAATACCCAAGATGGACACCGTTATTGTCATGCTATATAAGACACAACGTTTGATGCTCTCAAAGCACGCCTACGAAGCATCAATAAGTACGGTCTCATAGTCTAAGGAATAAGCTATCATATTCTTATCTATTAAAAATGACAAACATCGTAATACGATCTTATTGCAATACTTTGCGTATGTCCATCATCTTATTCAACTAATAAGATGACCCCATTGTCAACCAACGTCATTGTCCTTGATCGGGAATCTCGATAAACAGTTGCCCAATGGACCAGTTCATATAGAGGCTTACTACGGACCTGGTTGTCTATGTATCACACGTGTATTAATAATTCCGATTAATACAGTTATAACATAATACACAAACCTATTATAAACTTATGAGATAATGCAATAAATACTACTTATTTATTTGCCTCTAGGGCATATCTCCTTCAAAAACAACTCATCATCATTGTTCGTCGCTCCAATTTTATCATCCACAAAATATATCTCTATAGTTTCTTTGCTTCCCTCTGAAATGTCACTCTCTTATAGTTTTTTTGCTTCCCTCTGAAATGTCATCAAAGCCTCCTACAGGTGACGATTGGTGATAGTTGACACCAATATTTTCAGTGAAATCCTCACTGAGACCAATGAAATTCTACACCCTATCTTTTTCAAAAACAATATGAGTTATTAGGTCAGATGAAGTACATCACGTTTTGACAGCAACAAGAATAATCATTGCATCTGGACCTAAATTGTAGATCTGTTGGGTGATTACTTCCACCATGTCTCCTCATCTGCCTCCAGCATTGACAAGCAGTGCCTCCTCTGTGTGGATCAGCTCATCCATACACCTTGGCATCTGACTCCTTAAGAGCCCAGCCTTCCGCCTCGTCGGGGTACCCATCCCCATACCTGACCTCTCCGCAACAAGGATCTCTGGCGGTCCACTGAGGGCGCCACCGGCCGTGCTGCGGGATATCGAGCCCACCTTTGTTTTTGCACGGGAAATTACCAGAGCAAAAACCAACACACGAACGAAAATGTGTAGAAGGGTTAGAGAAAGAGGGGATCCAAGTAGCACTTGATCTTGCCTGAGCCGGTGAATACGGACGCGCCGGTGAGCTGAACAACACCAGTGGCAAGGAGGAGCCGGCGAGGTGACCCGGTTATTGGGGAGGGAGGAGCCGGCAGCACGACCATGGTCCTCGAGACACGGCAGTTGCGCTTACGCTTGGCGCGGCGATCCCTAGCCAGTTGCGCATCGGTGCGCGGCGTTGCAGCGCCCTCCGCCTGCTCAGACCGACAGGGCCTATGCTGGCGGCGCGAGAGAGGATGCGGTGAGGGTAGGTGAATGGCGGGTGAGAGAGAGAAGAGAAGAGAAATGGAAACAAGAGGCGGCGATGGTGGAGGCGGGCGGAGCGGAGGCGCCATATGTGTCCTCCTTCTTTTCCTTCTGTGAACCGTTTTTTCTTTTCTTTTCCTTTTTGTGAACCACTATTCACTTATAGGTGGGAGGGCATGTAATTCATTTGAAGTGTGAGGGCAATTGAAGTGTGACACCATTTGGATTGTGACACCATACCATACATTCTGGTTTAATAGTAAAGATGAAAGTGTTTTTGTCACATTTTTTTTTGTTGAATAGCGCTTACGTCACTACAATTTTTTCTTTCTTTTGACTTTGATTTCTAATACCAAATGGATCTTTGGGCTACATATGCCATTTCATTAGCTATCTGATATTTTTCTAATGTATGTCACTTTGTGAACATAATTTTGACAGAAAATAATCGAGGAATTTGAGGACCTCTCAAAGAACGTGAATGAAAGAGAGCATATAAATTGAGAATTTGTGTAACTACCTTAGGAGTTAGGGCAAGCCTACTACCTACTGGACATATGTTGCCCTTCTTAGATCCACACCCAAAAATGCTCTTGTATTTCTCTCAATCAAAAGTATGGGGACATCGATATTGAATGGGAATCTCGCTGCTGAAGAGTGGACTGCAACTAAGCAATGCAAATGAATCTTCAGAAATGAATTAAACATCATTTTTATTCTCTCACTCAATGTTTGAATCAAATAAAATTTTCGTATAGTTTTCTAAATTGAATTCACAGTATATGCCTTTGTGATTGAATAGCTCTAAGAGCATCACAAATAGCTTGTATTTCACGTTGCAGAAGAAACACCAATATAATCTACCAAGAATCTATACACCAATTGCAATACTATGTGTCTATTCTTAGTGGAGATAACATATAATTCTGCTCTCTTTTTCGCATTTGGGTTTGTAGTTGTTGGTTCATGTGCATCCACAACTCGGGCAACTGGTTTTCAATGTATGACCTAGAGGCAATACCCCTCTAATCTCTCTACAAAAAAGTTAAGAGATTTTAAAACATGATTTGTTCAATGTAGAATGAACCGCATACGGCGTCATCACCATATGTGAGCAGCACTATCCCTATGAATTACGGAAGAGTAAAACTATTTGTTCTCCTTGGAAAAAGATGCAACTCTGGTATAGACAAAATCAAGGCGTCACGTGATCCTCTCGCCATAATCACATGTCATATATCTTGAGATCTTTAGATATGAGTGGATGTGTGTTTTATTGTTGTTCTACGGAAAGAGCTCAAGAAGGTTAATTTGTCTAGTAGTAATAATTATATGTAAGTCAATGTTATGTCAGCCCTGAGTAAACAGTGCTTTCATAGCTCAGTTTGTTAGAGCACCCGTTTAGTAAGCGGGAGGTCTTGAGTTCAACTCTCAATGAAAGCATTTTTTTTACTATTTTTTGTTAGGTTCGCTCAACTCTAATTGCTAATTATTTATATTAACTTAACATTACTTCTTGATGTTTCAAAAAAATTGGTGGCTTTTACAAGGAGCTCAGACGCTGCTGTCTAATTTTCTTAGAAAATTATTTCATTTATGAAGATCATAACCCACTCCGAGGAAAACATACAAATGCCAAAATTCCAAATTAGTATAGAAGAGCTGATCCCAAAACTTAAAAGCCCATAACGCTCAGACGGGCTGAAGAAGGAAACATTCACTGCTCAGACGCGCGAAGCCTCCCAAAGAAGCGCGCCAAAACCCGAAATAGTTGGCACCGGCGCACCAACTACCACAGAATCTCGCCGCTCGACGGGGAGACGACGCCTTAACCCGCCGCCGCAGCCGTGCCGGAGCTCAAGCCATGAAGTTCAAGGCCTCCTTCACCGACGACGGCATCTCCCTCCTCGACAAGCGTGAGCACTCCTTGATTCCCCTCCCTCCCTCCCTCTTGCAATCAATTCGTCGAGCACCTCACGCGCGCCCTTCCGTTCCGCCGCAGGGTTCCTCCCGGCGATGGACAAGGTGGGCCGCGTCTGCCACGTCTTCTTCACCCCCACGCACGCCATGCTCCTCCACAACCTCCTCGGCTCCACGGGGCCCGACGGCGACGGGCCGCAGTGCGTCGCGCAGTTCGCCAGGGACCTCCTCTTCCGCGAGTACAGCGTGTCCTCGCGGGACGCCAACCGCGTCGCCTTCTCCGTCGACGTCGCGCTGCTCCAGCGCGCCCTCCGCAGCGCGCTCGCCGTGCACGCGCAGTCGGCCGCCGGGGACGCGTCCGCCGCGATCCAGGTGAAGCTCGTCAACAAGCAGACCGCCGGGTCCCGGTCCGCGTCTCCGTTCCTCACGTTCGAGACCAAGGGCGCTCGCTCCGCCGTCGTGCAGGACGTGCCCATCTCGAAGCCGCTGTCACGCTCGGATGTTGCGCGCTTGCAGGCTGCCCTTGACGCCGCCCAAGAGCTTCCTGAGGTGTGGAATTTTCAAATGGCCATTTTGCAGTTTCTTATGTTCATGAATGAAATTCTTATAGTTTATCTAGTTGAATTTCTCTACAATATAATATATCCGTCCAAACGCGAAACGAATTAGTCAAACTGCACCTCTGCATACAGGCTTCCGGATCGAAAGCTCAGTCATGGAATTAATAATGGCCTAGGTCCATCCTACAAACTAATTATTTGTTTGAACATGGGAACTAGATATTCACATAATTTGCTGATGGTAAAGATAATGTAGTTCTAGTACAATGATGAAGTTTGATCATGTATGAAACACTGGTCTAGATGTGTAGTTGATTTAATTCTGATGCACATAAACCTGTCTTATATTGGAGACCTTGGATGATATCCACATGTCAGCAAGATGCAGGACAAGATGCCATCCATATAGACAATCGTTAGAAAATAATCAATAGCTAAAATGCAGAGGTAGCGAAAACAATTAATCTCTCTATGTCATATTCACATATTTTTCTGGTAGCAAAGATGTTATGTTTGTACAGGTATATCATGAAATTTGATTGTGTCACATTGGTTGAAGCAGAGAATATTGTTATCTAGACATGCAATCCATTCTAATTGGTGGATGTTATACTTCTGGAAATATACTAAATATGCACTGCCTGTAAAGATACAGGACAAGGTGCCATTCATACTAACTATAATCAACAAATGCTGACTAAATGTGCATCTGCCTGCAAAGATACAGGACAAGATGCCATTCATACTAACTATAGTCAACAAATGGTCAAATGTTTACGGAACAAAAATTTAACAGTAGCAAAGATGTCTATTGGATAGTTCTTATAAGCACCCAGTTCGTGTGGTCTATTTGGTTTTGCAGTCTTTGTCTTGCTTGTTGTGTACCAAGTCAGGCATACTAATGTAGACTCACCTACTAAGCTTTCTCAGAGGTCTGCATTGATTTTGATCCTTAAGCTGTCCTCAAATTGGCTGATTCTGCTAGTTAGAAGAAACTTATCTTACTATTGTAAGCTACTGATTGTTCCTTATAGGTTTGCATACTTGGTTGGTGTTATATTTCTTTATTATTGGCTGGTTGTTTTTAGAAATCTATCTTTCTGCAGACTCTAGTCCAGGTTCCGGATCTGCCACAGTTACAGAGCTTAGTGGATCGTCTGAAAAATATTGGCGATTTGCTGACCGTAACTGTTACCCAGTATGGTGATCTCCATCTACAAGTTTCCACTTCTCTTGTTACCGTTGGTTCAGAATTCAAAAGGCTTCGGATTCTCGGTGTTCGGGGTAAACTATGACCACTTGGATTTGTAATCAGCATTCATAATTAGACTCCTGAAATTCCTAAGTAGATGTCATTACTGTTCAAATCACTTAATTACATTTTTATACCAATTGTTTGTGTTTCAGCAAATGCACCTGCAGTCGATCAAACTGTGAGCGCTACCACTCGCATGGAAATGGCGGTTGAGAGAGGGGAAGCGTTGTCAGTGGTATTGTTCCTAGGCTCTATTTATTTATTCACAATTTTCTTCTTTTCATATCAGCTGTTCACAGGTATCTGTCATTCTATTTTCTCGCAGCAAGTGAGTATGAAGCACCTAGTTAAGAGCCTACAGTGTCATTTGGCCAAACCAGATTGTACCTTCTATGGTTGGTTTTTCAGTCGTTTCTTTAACCCTGTCAAATTCAAAAAATTGTGTTAAACATTGCCTTATTCTTTCTGTGTAGGTATCGCTCCTAATGGTGCTTGCTTGACAGTGATATGCCAGTATTTCATTCCGGGGACACGGGTGACAGATAAATCCATTAGCTTTTACTGTAGGCTTCCTGTCCTTGACCCCGGCACCAGTTAAAAAATATCACAGCATACTTGCTTCTGATACCAGTAAATAAGGTTAGGTAATATTATCGACATAGCTGATGTACCTTTATATATTAGCTTTTGGACTGAAGTTGCAATGTTCTGCTAGTTCATATGAAAACATGGATGCAAACTGTGAATGCTTGTCTTGGTGACATCCTGGTGCGATCACCTTAATATCAACACATAAAATACTTAAATATTTCGCAAGTAAAAAAAATGTTCAGATAGTTTCTTAGTTCCAGACTATCACTCGGCACCTTAATATCAACACAGAAAATACTTAAATATTTCACAACAACAAAAAATGTTCAGTTTCTTATTCGGGAGTATCACTTGCATGCACCCGTAATCATTAGGAGAAGCAATTTAATCAGTACTTTATCAAGTATATACACTCAACAGTCAGGGAACATACTGTAAACACATCAGTTCAAGCCACCAGCTATAAAACACCCATGGCATTTATCCGATCGTAATGCCTATCTGACCAATACTTCCATTTCAGGTCCAGGTATTACCACCCCATTTGACTGTCTGGAAATGCAAAGAAGCATTATATTCCAATCTAATGTCCTTGGGATGTTATTTGAGGATCTGGGACATATTTTTGATACTACGGCATATATGTACTTTCTCTTAGATGGGAGCGACTATAGTTGGCGGTGATTGCAGCAGACATTTAAGCCATGTCCTTAGCCTGGTACAAGGGGACCAAGCTAAATCGTTAGGCTTAGGCATTAGGATAAGCAGTTTAACCCCAGCCTGTGTCCACGAGGCCGGGGCCGGCTTCACATCTCTAGTTTCGGTGCTTCAAATCTCTATTATTGGTCAGCAGTGACCAGTTCAAACCGGGAATGCACAAGCTTATTTGTCACTCCTAGGCTCCTAGCACTAGTATGCACACAGCAGTAGTTTTGACAAAACGCCAGATATTACAAACACGGCTTTGAAGATCCCATGTGGGATGTTTGAAAACCTGTCAATCCATGTGGAATGTCTGAGAACCTGTCAATCTATCCAAGATAGTTATGGCATTGATCTGATGTCCACTACATATGGATCTTTACTGTAACTTCATTACTCTCATTTCAGCAATTTGCAAACGAGCACAATCAATGTGCTGATACAGTACATCCATGTGCCCTGTTTTTCGGCCTTTTAGTGCCCAACAATTTCTGCCTGTTTCTACAGCCTTTCAAGTCAACAATAATTTGTGAACCAATTATGTGTCACTCTGCATCGCCGATGCCATTTTCTCACGCATTACATGTATGTATGTACCTGTATCAAATGAGCTTCACTTGCAAAACGTATAAATTACCAGTTTCTCTGATCATAGATACATATTACGCCAAGAAACGGTACAAGATTTTCCTATTTGTGCTATCCAGCAACCAGTTTATCTTCTAGCCTTCATTTGGACCAAGCTCTGGATCCACAACATAGCCTCTTAGAGATGGTGTCTTGCCGATGGCAGGCGCCTTTTTCTGAAGCCTTTTCCTCGCGATATAACCCCGAATCCATGGCATCACATCCTCATTTACCTTGATCATGGCGAAGAACAGCATGCGGTAGATGAAGATCATGCTGAAGATGACCGAGAGATCGATCCACTTTGACCGCTTCACGTTAATTTCGAAGATGTACTTCAGTATGAACTCCCCAGGGATTTTCGGCTGGTCTGGATATTGGTTGTCGAATAGGAGACCATCCATGTCATTCTGGCATTGGCCCTGAAGACAGAAAGAGTTTGACGTCAAATTCCATATTGGAATCCACTATGCTGATGTAATCTTATACTGGTAAGACTAAATTTACCTGTAGTGCCCAGTAATGGAAACTAATGTACTGCATGGGGTATCTCCAGAAAACCTTGGGGATGTCGTACGGAAGTCTGAAGTATCCAGAGACAAGCATGAATATTCCCTGTCCAAGAAAAATCGTGAGACAATTTCTTCATGTGGAGCACTCAGGAAGAAAAACATGGAGGGAACTACATTAACATTCTTTCCCCAGTAACATAACATAGTAACTGAATAATAGGAAAGTAAATGTCTGCAGTATCTATATAGCCTGGAGCAAATAAGATCTTTGAAAAACCTGATGATGTCTTATATATGTGCTGAAGTTAAACGGCTACTCTGGTCAGTATAGTAACAATACTGTTTAGTACTGACTTTATTTCTCAAACTTAATGGTTTATTCTGGTTCCAAACAATATCTTGGAAGCCTGAAGTTCTCCCGTTGATGGAACACGTATTATGCCAAAAAAACAATGGCTTAATAATTGTAACAAAGATAACAACAGGTTTCTTTTATTAAGCATGGTTGCTCAATACCTTCCTACAAAGAGAAGTGCACTAGGTTCAACGCAGTTAAGCTGTACTTATCATTTTCATTTACTGGCTACCGTAAGCACCATAATTTTAAGAAATGATGGTGGCAAAGGATATTCATCATCCAAAACAGTCATAACTACAGTTTTTTTAGGGGTCATAACTACAGCTAATGGCCTAATAGGAGTACAGGATACCAAGTGAAAATTGGGTCAAAATGTACCTGAATGCCAGCTCCAATGATGATGCCCATAAGGAAATTGGGTATGACACTTGCAATGGCCATCATCAAGCTCTCAACTACTGTGACACTGGCGTAGAGGTTCAAGACGAAGAAGATGTAGTGTGAGAAACCAGGATGAAGGCGCACCATGAAATAGCATACTGTTCCTGATGCGAAACATATCAGGATCAGGAATGGTAGCGCTGAGAGGGTGTTGGCAATAACAAATGCGGCAACACCATAGTGCCCATTCAGCCGCTCCCGCTGGAAAACCTGCGAACGTGTTAAGTACCAGGTGAGAAAATGTCACATAGCAGTTCCAACTCCCGTATGAAATGATATGGTCTGAACTTTCACCTTCATTTCTTCCACGAATGAAGGGAATCCTCCAATGGACATGAAGGTGACGAATCCAAAGACGAATGCAGCACATGCTGCCCTGGCCTGTGAAGAAACAGAAGTATCGCGTTAAAGCTGTTTACTTGTTTCATGTCATTGGTCATGGAGAAGGAGCAAATTTTACATTTGAAAAAGAACATGTCATGGCACATGTGTGGTTATTCCAAATTATATAGCGTTCTGATCCAGATAATAACTTTTCGATTTTAAGAGACTTACCAGGATGGATGTGTAATGGGTGCCGACATCCCAGTAGATTGTGCCAATGCAGACAGTGACAAGGAGATAGATCAATAGCCTGAGCCAGTAATACCCAAAGTCCCGAGACATGTTGATGAATGAGCGCCTGGTAAGGGTACAAGCTTGCATCAAGAAGCTGGCCTGGCTACCCTTTGAATCCAGCACTGTTCCTTTCTGCAGCAAATAGTATTTTTTCTGGTCATTTGGTGCAATGAAGGAACACAAGAAAAGAAGATATATATAGAACCAGTATCGTGGCATTTAGGCAATATGGATGTGTGAGAGAACGTACAATTCGTGCAATATCATTAACCCTCTCCCTAGCAGCGTAGTAGTACTGTGACCTGCTGTAGAAGGAAACCAGCTTCCTGATGGCCTCTGATGTGGTTATCTTGTCCAGAGGATCATCGGACCTTTCTACCTGCACAGTTTGTGTGTTGGATGCTTGAAAATCAGATCACTTTCGCCAGAGAAGAAGTTGGACAAGTTCATGGATTAATTGTTGTTGGGTTATCGATCTATCTGGTATCATTTCCGGTTCCTTCTTACCCTTGCTTTCATGGATCCTTTCAGGGTGGCCTTCACCTTGTCGAAGTCCGAGTTGACACACCTCAGGAAATGATCCGACGGGTTCCTCAGAGGCGGGCATGGGAAGCCAACTTCAGCGAAGAACTGCATGCAACATGGAAGGGAAGCAGTCATTACGTGTTGCAGAATCACTGTTACCACTTCTGCTAACTGTTCATTACTGTTCCATGCATCCACCTCGTCCACTTCCTTCGTAGCTGGAAGTTCTTAATAATTTAAGCTCGACCAGTGGTGGGACTTTGAATTACTACAGTACCTCACATGCTTGGGACGCCTGTCCGAAGTATACGTTTTTGCCCCCGGAGAGGAGGAAGAGCATGTCGAAGAGCTCGAAGACCTCGCTGCTGGGCTGGTGGATGGACGCAATCACTGTCCTGCCGTCCCTCGCCAGGCCCCGCAGCGTCTGCGTCACGAAGAAGGCCGAGGAGCTGCGCGCAACCACACATGACATCAACTCGTCTCGCCGTCAATTAATTCTCCAACCACACGGCCACGGCGGCGACGCGTCGTCGTCGTATCATAGTCGTAGGGAAGCAAGTGAGTAAGTTACCTGTCGAGGCCGCTGGTGGGCTCGTCGAGGAAGAGGAGGCGGGGCCGCATGAGGAGCTCGAGTGCGATGCTGACCCGCCGCTTCTCGCCGCCGCTGACTCCCCGGAGGTGCCAGTTGCCGATGACGGTGTCGGCGCAGTCCTGGAGCCCCATCTCGATGATGGTGCCCTCCACCAGCGCGCGCTTGTCCTCGCGGGGCATCTTGTCCGGCAGCCGCAGCAGCGCCGAGTAGCCGATCGTCTCCCGCACCGTCAGAGTCCCGATCAGGTTGTCGTCCTGCGTCACGTAAGCCTGCATCCATACGCCAACAAGAATCAACAACAATACACCATGGTATGGTCTGCTACTAGCTAGGTAGAAGGATAGCTTCGTTGGTTTCGAAAACCAGTATTAATTCTGTTGGTGTACACCGGCATCATAAATTCGGAACAGTATTACACTATACAGCTGTCCGTATTAATGCCACTAACTGGAGTAGGTCGCAGCAGGACCTTTTCTACTGCTAAATTTCAATGAAAAAAGGAGAAAACAAACGTTGCGTACGAGATCTGTGTCCATGAACGGCATCGAATTGAAAGCAGCAGGCGAAGGGATCAGAATTCAGAAACCAGAACGTATTAACTGCTGCACCCAACCACCACTCGATCGATCTCTGCCGTAGGAGCCTGCTAGCATGCGTACAGCTCTCTCCGTCCGTCTGGGGACAGATGCGAAATAAACGAGCCTGTCGATCGCGCGGGTACCCCGTGGTGGCGCGCCGGTGTAAGAATTGATTGCCGGTGCGTGCAACAACGGTACGCTTCGTCTCGAAACGTATTGTGCATGAGAGCAACTAACCTGTGAAAACATGGCTTCCGAAATGGCATGAACACCAGCTAGCTACCTGGTGGTGTATCACTAGACTTGGCTAACTGGATGTGGATGAAAGTAACAGTCTGATGCCCAAAAATAGTGATAATCTTGTATACGTGGTTGGTCGGATAAAACAAGTGAGAGAAGCAAGGAAATTAAGTGAGATCGACGATGGATGGAGTATAGGTGAAGCTATAGCCGTACGTACCGCGGCGCCGAAGGAGAGCTTGGCCTTGCGGCCGTTGAGGAGGACGCTGCCGGAGAGGAAGGCGTTGGCGGCGAGGCGGCCGGCGAGGGCGTCCAGGAGCGTGGACTTACCGGACCCGGACGGCCCCATGAGCGCGGTGAGCGACCCGGGCTCGGCGAACCCCGTGAGCTCGTCCAGCACCGTCTGCGTCTTGCCGGGGCCCAGCGCCACGGTCACCGACAGGTCCTTCCAGGTCAGCCGCGCCGACACCTCGCCGATGAGCGCGCCGCCGGCTCCCCCCGGCAGCGACTTGCTGTCCCGCCACAGCGTCTCGCTCAGCGGGCTCAGTCCCACCACCATCGCGCCGCTGGCAGACGTCGCCGTCGCCCCGTTCGCCTGCAGCTCCACCATCGCCTGCCCGGCCGCCGTCCTCCGCGGCGTCTCCTCTCCTCTCATGGCTCCACCTCCACCTCCACACGGGGAGGGAGAGGCCGGAGAGATCGGGCGGTGCGATGCGATGCGATGGGAAGAGAGCTAGCGAGGCTTGTGTTGTTGAGCTAGCTGCTGCTGCTATAGGAAGTGAGGGGCAGCGAGGCCAGAGTTATAAAGGAGGAAACCATGCATGCATATTGCATAATGAAGAAGGGGTAGTGGGGGTTAATGGATGGATGGAGCAATCACAGAGCAGCTACGGGAGGCCATCTTGTTGACAAACTGATGAGACACCCATTGTCTTCTTTGTACTTTGCCTCACAGGTCACACTACTCTCGTTAATTATACGCAGTGTACTCACTTGACTAAGGTTTTGCTTACCGGTCCGGAAATAGGATTATAACGGAAAAAATTCTGATTTTTTTTAATCTTGACGAAAATTCTTGGCAAAAGTTCAAATTATTTATTTATTTTTAAAATTTGCCCGATAATCAGCCGGGATTTTCCGGTAACCGGTAATCTCGAGCCCCTCCCTCGGGAATTTTTTTCTATCGGGAACCAAAACCTTGGACTTGATTAGTCTGTACGGAGTATTAGTAGGGTCTTGTTTGGAACCAACTAACCAAGTGAATTCGTACGGAATACATAATACACATAGATATTGTTCGGGCTCGTTTGGCGTCCATCATTTCATTCCATTTGAAAAGTGAAATGACAAGGTTAGGCATAAAAAATGACATGTGCAATTTCATGACAGTTAAGCAGGTTGGGTTTGAAATTCAATTGATGTAACTCTAATTTTGTTCTTGTGATCTAATTTCTGCAGAAGATAGCCGCTATCAAGATTTCTCTCATGTCGCGCCGTCCTCAACGACTCAATTGTTAGCCTTCAGGAAGCTGATGATGGATGGAAAAAATTGTCCTTAACGTAATAGAAGTGTAATTATCGACAACGGACCCGTGTTTCCCAGAACTAGGATTGACTATGTTTATGTGCAACATCATCAACATTTTGATAATCAATCATAAATATTGTACTAAAGCCATTTTTTATGGAAGCTGATTTTACTAAACTGGGTTTAGAGTGTTTGGTTCAGTTGAGACTTCATAACTATTTTAGCCTATCAATTAAAAAGATTACATAGAAATTTAGAGGATTAAAATCCGTTCATTTTTCTAACTTCACATGACTAAATTATTATAGGATTTTTCGTAAACATTGCTTCAATTTAAACATGTTGGAATAAAACCATTGGTTTTCCTGTGATGCAATCAAACAATCCTAAATCGTATTGTATTGAAATGGACTTGAGACTATTCCTGTTTTTTCTGGAATACCGTGAATAAAAGAGCCCTATTTTGTTGCACTATCAATCCTAAAAATCTTCTTTATCTAAATAGGAGCACCTCACTACTTGATATCCCTCAACATGCAAGCATGCCACATCATCAAGTTTTTGATTGGTCCATCTTATTAAGCCATTCACATTAATTATCTTTAGGCTTTAATTTAATCTTTGAACAAATAAATGGAATAACTCAATTCATATTCCTTATAATAGAAGATTTTCTAATATATCACAATGAAATTCCGCAGCAACGTGCGGGGTGTTCTCTAGTTTTTTTTAAAAAAATTGTAACTCCCGAAGCACGATGTAAATCTAATGGGTTTAGAGTTGAATGAACTACGCACTTAATTCTCCGTCGAGTGAGGAATAGTGAAACTGGATAAAGTTGGTTTATTAAATTATCTTGTTTCAACATTGTGGAAATTAAATACAAAGGGCAAAACATGTTCGTTGAATTGCCAATGTAGCTATATTTCTCTCCGAGGTTCAACCGGATAGACATTGTTCTTACTTTTTTCTTCAGTGCAACCATTACCCAAACTTATTTGCATCAGAAATCTATGGGTTAGTTTGCATGCCATTCCATAAGAAATGTTTCTCTATGGGTTTGTTTCCACTCAGTTTTTTCAGTGACAACCATTACTCGAACATGTTTCTTTAGACTATTTTCTTACTTTTTTCATACTCGTAACCAAATTGTTTCTACTACAGATTCTTGTTGTCGTGTGCCGGTATTGCAGACACGAAATAGGGATTCATACGCAGGTAAAAGGTGGGGAAGATCATGGGGGGATTCGTGACAGGATTGCACATAAGGGTTTACATACCTTCATATCTCACTACAGTGGTTAATCCTACGTGCTGATACAATTCACTAGATGTGAATATCGAATATGTGTAAGTTATAATTTAGGTGTTAAAGTGTATCCTAAGAATGGAGTAGGAGATATCTAACCGTAGGAGTAAGAATAAGAAGATAAACCTATTTATTCTCTCCCAATAGGGTGTCACAACTCTAATTTTTGTATACACTAAATAAATTAAACAAACTATGAAGATGGAAATAAATACAAAAGAAGACAAAAAATGTCAAAATACTCTTTTCAGTGGAAGCCCAATCCTTTAACATGAAAGGGGTTGGGTCGATGACTTACTCTTATGGAAAACCCGTGCTAATGAACTTACTGCAATGGTTACAATTTCACCATACTTATCTTCCCGGACTTGGCATCCTCATTTTCACCGGTGGCGAGCCTTCAGGTTTTCATCACCATCATATCGAAACATTAGAAACTCACCAATGCATTCTTGATTGATTACTCGGTGGAGACCCACATATTGCCAGTGTAGCCTGTTGATTTGATGCGAGTGCATTTAGAATGACGTGGTGACAGTTTCGCCCATGTGGTAACTCATTCGATATGTGAAGTTAAACACACACAAAAGAATAAACTAAAAATATATGTTGTCAAATACTCAAGTAATACGACAAAGATTAAAATTAAGAAAAGTGTGAACTTTTTGTATTTTAAGAAGCTAAAAATTTACTGAAAATCTATTTCTGTAAGAAAAATAATGAAGACACACATGAATTGTTCAAAGTATATAAGAAAAAATATTAAACAACATGACCTTTACAAAAGAAAAAAATGTGGCTTTACCTAATTCCCTGCAAATAAAAAGTAGAAAACGGATATTTGAAATCTACACTTCCCTAGTCTTGAAACATGATTAGATTCACCCAATATTTTTTTTGGGAATGAAACGTTGAGAGAGAAATAACACAAGACATGACAGTTTTTCTTCACACCTTTTCTCCTCACTTACTTTGAGTGGGGTCTGGGGGAAAATAATTTTCCTGTTGTTTTGTAGAGCATCCATATGGTCGAAAGTACGTATGCGTGACTGACATATAAATGCGTGCGATATCTGTAAACCAAACAAAAAGAAATCGTAGCTCGAGTGTGTGCCTCCTAAACGGAGGAAGGGGAGTTCGAGACCGGGGCATATGAATGCATGATGCATGTTGGCGGGTGGGGCTCAGCTCAAAGCCTTGTGATGGATGGTTTTAGCATTCCAATTTCCAAGTGCCGTAGCAGATATACGACCAATTTCGGTATAACCGTCGCGCGCCCAGGGATCGACGGACGCAAAGGCATGCCAAATCACGAGTCATACATGGGCTGCACAACACAAAGCCGTGAATGTTTTCCGGAGGAGTACGTACTACGTAAGTTGACTCCCTGGCAAGTGGCAAGAGAGCAGTCAAGAACACGTTACGTACGGCCCGATGCAGCGCGAAACAGCATGAAGAGCGAGACGGAGATCGATGCAGGCGCAATTAATCGAGAGGGACGAGTACTGGTAGACGTTGGTGCTAGCTAGCTCCAACTTTATTGTTGCGTTGCCCCCGGCCGTCCATCCCTGCCCATTAGTTTATCTGCATAATTATTCAGTCGATCATCGCCCCGTCTTAATTTAGTCCAGTCTGGAACCTGTGGGACGCGATGCAACGAACCTACGGCCGAGTACTTTCATTTCAAGGAGCCATACCTAGAATTTTACGAACTCTAGCTTGTATATGTGGATATACCAAATGCAGTACACACAGATTCTCTCGGAGGGGCACTGTATATATGCAGCTCGAATAAAATCACCTGGAGTAGCATGTGTGCCAAGGAAATAAATGTCAAATTGGGGAATTATATATACCCCGAGCGGTGCTGCTAGCGCATACTATCCCCCACCGGCAAACAGAGATGGTTTGTGGTTTATGGATAGACGGGAGAGCGGGTTGACTAGATAATCAATTCCTCCAAGTTTGCCTCCGACTCTTGCCCGTGCATCGGTAACCGGCGGCTATATATCAAGTCCCTAACTATATAGCTAGTGATGTTTGACTCTTTTCGTCGCTCCTGGAGTTGCTAGCTACTCCTCCTAGCCAAGTTGGCTTCTCCTTGGGCAACGCCATGAATGCAGGAGCGTCACCGCCGGCGCGCCGCCCAGAAACTCCGTTCAAATATAGCCGGCCCCTGTCCTGTGGCGACAAGGGAACGCGCGCGTGCGTGGCCAGTCAGCCGTACCATGCCATGGGCGGCGCAGCACTGAGTAACCTAGAACGCTGGGTTGTCTCTGTTCAGCCTCCCCTGCAGGTTTCCATAACGAAAATCGCACTGAGAAGGAACAAACGAAATGCCTCAATTCATCATTCCAGCAGCTAGCTACCATCCTCCCAACAAGACGTACGGGTCAAAAGTTTGACTCAGGAACTCGTACGTACGGGTCTTGGGTGTGCTCCGTATCCAGCCAGCCCAGCATTATACGGATCGATCGAGTAGTTTGGCGCCGCGGGCAAGACGGAAATATGGTGCCAAACTGGCAGCGCCGTTGCTGGAGCTGGAGTGGATGGATGCCGTTGGACGTCGATTTCTGGGTGGTAATGAGGCCCGCCCCGGTGCAGGTGCAGCTCCAACCGCGCGCGTTTCGGCCGTAGTAATGATCCAGATCGAGCCCCGTCCCGGCGCAGCAACTGCACGCCCACCCATCCTGACCATGATCGGATGCTGCACCATCATCGCTGCCTGAGAGAGAAGATGCAGCTCCATCAGCACGACGGCGACGGCGACCGCGCGCGCCCTGTGTATACCTACGTCCACGTGCGGATTCTTCGGCTGTTTGTAGCTTGCACCGCACCGCCGCTTCCGTGCTGTGCTGTGTTATTCTGGGTTTACGTCCACCTCCATGAGTCGCAGAAAACCCTTGACCACCATAACTGTACTGCCCAGGCGCCACACGATAATGTCACCGAATAGCTGGAACAATCTAAGTATCTTCTTTACTAAATGGCAACGCGATTTGATACGACGTTTTCAGTTTCAGAGGTTTTGAGAATCTTAGAATACGCCACTCGACACGACATACTATGAGAATGAGATATCACGGTCTCTCTGACTGACTAACTCTATATCAAATAGTTCATCCCAAATAAATTTTAAAAAATCTTCAATTTTTCGGACTAGGATAATCCACGATGTATGACGTTTTCTGACAATTGAGATTTCTAAACGCCTAAACGCCCATGACGTTTTACAGAAGGGCCATATGTGACTGAAAGTTATGTAAACGGTCACAATTAGCTTTGTGAAATAGCTACTTACAGAGGACGGACGTTCATGCAAACTCATCGTCCGATTGCCGGTGCACTACGGGTTATTCTTTCAAGGGAGTGAGGGAACAGTGATCGATCGCATAAAAAAGAATACTACTACCTCCATTTTATAATTCTTGTCCTGACTTTAGTTTAGGATAGAACATAGCGGAACTGTCTTTTGATACCGAGAATGAGTGAAAAAAATACAAAGAATCCCGAATCTATACAAGGATGTATCCCACGAACTTGCAAAATATAAAATCCATACATTTTTTATTTTGCGCTACACAAAAATGACAAAATCTGATCATTTTGGAGATTTAAAAATAAATCGTATTTAGATTCACACATTTGTTGTTTTTGTGTAGCCTATAATACAAAGTTTTTGAAATTGATATTTACATGTTTGTTAAATAAATCATTGAATTCACCCAGGATTTTTTACAAGTATTTTAAATATTTTTATAACTTTTAAATATTTGTTTTATCTTTGAAAAATAGCAGATCACCGGTGTTCGGGAATAGGAAACTCATCTCCATACGATAGACGTTGGGATGGACTTGTGAGCAATAGTCTACTAAAAGAAAGGGCCAAGAGTTGGGTGACAACCGCTTTGCTCCATGACCCCTAACCTAGGGCCAGTAGAAAGGTGATTCGGTTTTTTGCGGGATCTCCACCGATGAACGTGCATCCCCTCTTCTTCCGCCTGCTGCTTCGGCGGCCGGAGAGTGGGATCCGGTTCCTTTATAGTTAGGGTTTGATTTTTATGGTTGTAGTGTGTCATTGGGGTGGTGGAAGTGGCACCTAGACGAATAAATATTTATTCCTCGGCTCCACCCCTACATCGGCGTTTGTCCTTCATGACGGCGTCTAGGAGTTGATGGCATCATGTGTTTGCCGATCTGTCATATTGGCGGCTTTAGGGTTCATGGTTGGTATCGGCGAGACGACAACGTCGACCCTAGGTGTGTCTCTCCTTTTGCTCTATACTTGTTTGTCTCTAAAAAAAAAGATGGTGTCATGTGCTGGCTTCGTGGTTAGAGACTGATGGTTTTGGTTCCCCCTTTGTATGTTGTATAGTCATATCGGAGTGTCATTTCTGAAGTTCAATGAGTGACATGTTGCCCCGGTTTGATTCTTTCAACGTTATTGATTTTTCTTCTGGCAACTATTTTGAAGGTTGCATATTAGTGATGGAGCCGCGTCGAGTTCGGTGAAGAGGTGACTTGTCTTCCGTCCTTTTGATGGTCGCTTTGGTGGTGTCAATGGAGGGGATATAGGTGCTGATTTTTGCATAAAATTGTCCTGTCTTTTCACTGATGTGTACTGGTAACTTGATTTTTATTTTACAAATGTGAGACATGTATTACCATTAAAAAAAAAACTATAATCTACCTAGGGCGAGCGGGAGCGGTGTGGAGGTTTGGTAGAGCCGTAGAGACGTTCACGTGGAGGATCTCATCCTGGATTAAGCCGGGGATTCCGCGACGAAAGAGGAAGAAAATTCATGGTACGTAGCGATCGATTCAGGCTGCCTTCCGCCTGCCTGCACGCCACTTGGAAGAAGAAGGACATTCAGGGCTCAAACTCTCAACCGCAAAACGGATACGTATATTTATTGTACTACAGTGACGGTAACAGCAAAAGGCCCTTTGTCTTGGTACCAGAAGCGTTTACATTACGTACATTACACACAAGCAACAGTAGCGAGGAAGACGGCGCTAAAATGGCAAGATAGGTCGAACTGGAATGAGCACGCACCATCGATCCATGACACGCAACGATTCGTGCAACAGTTGGTTCCTAATTCGTTTGGTCTCCCCCCATACAGTCGTCACGTACGTAGCAGAAAGCTAGCGCGTACCATGCTCTACAACCGCATGAGCACATGGCTTTTGCATATCGGAAAGTCTATATGGTCGGATGATTAATAGGACTGGACTCAGATTTGAGGGAGTAGGTTTGATATATGGGTGTTTCCCTCAATAACAAGACATCAAGGTGACGTCGTCAATTTTAAAACCTGATCCGTCGGGTCTATGTTATTTCTCATTGAGTTTGATGTGCGTGCATTTAAGGGGCTAGTGTATGCGCGTATATGTGAGTAGTTAGCATAAAACTACCACTCTGCAGACTAAATTACAAAAAACTACCATTTTTGCCCGCAATCGCAAAAGCTACCACTTTAGGTCCACAATCGCAAAAAACTACCACTTTTGACCGCAATCACAAAAACTACCACTTTTACCCATTATTGCAATGTAATGTTTCTATTTGTCTCGAACTGTTTATTTGTTTGACAGCATTACACAATAATAAAGATAGAACCGACATAATCTTACACTGTAATAATAAATATAATAATCTTACCGGGGTTTAACACAACCATTGTTGTGTAAGATTATGTCGATTCTATCTTTATTATTGTGTATTGTTGTCAAACAAATAAACAGTTTGAGATTAATAAAAACATCACATTGCAATAATAGTTAAAAGTGGTAGTTTTTTGCGATTGCGGACCAAAAGTGGTAGTTTTTTGCGATTACGGATAAAAATGGTAGTTTTTTGTAATTAAGTCTGTATAGTGGTAGTTTTATGCTAACTACTCCGTATATGTGATCATTTGCGTATGTATCGTGTTTTAGAAAAAATAATGCAGAGAACATTTACAACTGATTTGGAAAACAAAATTGCTTTTAACGGTTTTATTTCTGGACGGACCATTGTGCCATTGTCATGTGCAGGAAACATGCAATTCAAGTTGATATTATTTATTGTCAGAGAAAAATCAGTAGTAACCAGAGAGATCACAGCAAAACATACGGAGTAGGAAACAACAGCAGCACTACGTTTTTCTTAACAATCCGCACTGCCGGTACTGCATGCATGAGGGCAGGAGGCTTGCCTGTTTATTCAACGGATGCGTAAACCAAACAGTAAGTAAATAAATTATTAAGCTAACATGGATCGATCACGACGACACGACACGGAAGCCCTGCATGCAGGACAAGGAGCAACTACGCAAGAACCGGTGGGCTCGAATGCACGGCCGCCGCCGGGATATCTAGCAGGTGGGCACGCACTTCTTGCACCGGACGACGCACCGGTTGGAGGGGATGTGGTCGACGCCGGCGTGCGGCGCCGACGATGACGACGTCTTGTAGCACCGCTTGCCGCACAGCACCTTCTTCCTCCGGCACATGTCCGCGGGGATGCAGTTCACCGACGCCTTCTTCTGCGGCTTCCGCGGCCCCGCCTTGCCTCCGCCTCCATGTCCATGATGATGATGCATCAGGGAGCTCGCCGAGGAGGCGTCCACATCCGTGGTCGCCGCCGCGGCGGAGTGCCACCCGTCCGCGCCCGCGCGGCCCGCCGAGCTGAGGAAGCCGCCGGCCTTGGCGAAGAACTCGCCCAGCTCGCGGCCCAGGCTGCTGCCGCCGCCGCTGCTGGCCTCGCGGGCGGCCAGCGAGAGCCGGCTCCCCGTGGCCACGGCCAGCAGGAGCACCACCAGGAAGCAGGACGTCTTCATGCTCCCTGTCGCAGCTAACCGTGCGCGACACTGTCTCTGTCACTCACTCTCTGATGTTACAGTGTTACTAGCTATAGTTACCGGTGCAGATGAGGTCATGGTAACACTGTTCTCTTAAATAGGCGATGAACTCGTCGGTAAGGGTGGCCATGGCCGGAAACCATCTGCATGAGCTACCTAACTGCAGTGAACATCAAAAGCGTGTCGATCGATGATCGATCGAGCATGGTGGTACATGGGGTGTGTGAGGCGTGAGCCGTGGACGGAACAGCGAAGGGGGCTAGCATGACTTGTAGATTTCAGATGGATTAGTCCCCTTTCTCTTGCAAAATTTCGGGGGTGCTTGCTTTTGATGGTGTTTCAGTTGAGGTTGAGCACGACAATGGTGCTGCGCATTGCGGTGCGCTCGTAAGATAGGTCAGGTCACTTGCATGATTGTAGTGCCACTCTTCATCCAGAGGGCAAGAAGACATGCCCGGCAGGGTGTACTGACAGTGGTGGCGTCTCACACGATATACACGTCTTTCACTGTCTACATAGTCTAATTGCAAGAAAGATTCGTAATGTCTATGGCACTGACAGGTGTCTATCATATGGTGTTCAACACAGTATAGTCAGCTAGACGTTTAAGTGTTACTTGTACCTATGATCGTTGGACCATAGGCAGATGAGACTGAGCTCGAGAGAAACTGAACCACGAAAATGATGAATAACTCCTCTGATTGCATCGTCCATTGACAACGATGTGCGTGCCCGTATGACATAATCCTGATATTTGCAACACTTCAATTCGTATACTCCTATAATTTTCCCAATCGGTTACTGCCGCTAAATGGAGTTCATACTTCATATTCCTATTTTGAGGAAAATTCCTGGACGCGAGCTCACAGCGTTTCTTGGTCAGCATTCAAAGGCGATCCTTTTCCAACTAGAAGCGCAACAAACTGGGGTGGAAATGAAGTCATCGTCAGGTAGTTAGCAGCTGCAATGATTTATCACGTTTGTCCACGCCATTGGCTTCAGGTTCAGATCAACAATAACGGCTTCTGGTTCTGGAGTGCCAACCATTCCACACCATGACTACACAGCTCGCAAGTTGCTGCCGGAAACTTACAGGCGAAGGATATCCTTCAAGCCAACAAATTCTGATAGATCATTGTCCTTCTTCATTAGATTAATTATTAGTTGGAAAGCACCGGAACGACAGCCTGCACGGTCGAGAAGGAAAGAAGAAACTAAATGGAATGATGAGCCAGAAACACTCACAACACAACACCAGGTTCAGATTGCTTCAAAGTCAAACTACGAAAAGTTTGGGCCTGAGCAGAGGCCCCCAAATAAGAAAGGGAAACATAACGGCCAATTAAATAGACATTGTATATGAGAGTTTCCCGTGGGTCATCTATACATTAAAAGCAACCAGGCTAACCCTCATGGTAAGTGTCAGCAGACATGGCATGTCGCATTTAATCAGATACCGAAAATCTCCCAACAAACACAGACCGGACTCCACAAGAGCAACTGACCAATGCTGATTAGTAGTGTTAGTCAATGCATTGCGCTACATCAGTTTTCCTGCACAAGTGACACAACTACTGACGAGAATAGCCAAACAGCATGATAAAGAGGCAAATATGGTCACCTACTTTCCAGTTCAGATATACATACAATAAAAAGGAGATAAACCCAGTACTAGAAATATGGATGTCAAGACCTTATATGGAATGTCAAATTTGTTGCTCCAAAGAGATGGGAAGCAAAGAGAACCGTTTTCCACAGGTTTTCGTAATTGCAGATTTCTTGTTGAGTGACAAAGAAATTGAGAAGGTCATCTCCTAAGTCCTAACCCAGAAATCCCAAATATTTCGTGCATTTACGTTAGTGTTGGGGTCACTTGAGCACTGCATACTGCATGATTGTTTCTGGTAGCCTTATCGACTGAACCAACTGAGAAATGTGAATCGAACACTGAAAGCAGTTAACAATGGTGAAGAAACATGAATGGTTAAGACTTGTAGAAGTTGTGCATTATCATGAGTGGTATTGTATATGTTTTCCCTAGTCTGAAAATATTGGCGGCAACTGAACCAACTGAGAAATGTGCATTATCATGAGTGTTTGTTGCCCTAGAAAAATAGAAGTGTGCATAAGCTGCTGCTTGTAACAAATTTCAATGGAAAAAACATAACAACTCCGGCTAGGGCTTCACAACTTCAAACATATATTATTCTGGAATGGATAAATTACAACTATTGATCACTGGAGGAATTACTGTCGAAGCGTAAATAGCACTGTTCCAGATTAAACGAGAAGTATTGTAAACAACAGCTAAGTTCTTCCTCGAAACAGAAATTTTTATTCAAAATAGAAATTAACACATCAGATGTTCAACAAAAATAGAACTAATTTGACCAATCTTGAATCGGCCTAAGAACCACTGATTGACCAATATTTCACAAAAAAATCATCTAGATAAAGAAATTGTGGTATCAAGAGTAAGACCTTTTGTGTCACCCAACTTATATAAAACAGAAATTAACTTCTAGAAATCTAACTTAATTGCACAACAGAGCCATGTCCAACAGTGATGCTCCTCAAAAGTAGTTTGACATGATTCTACAAAACATATCTGTCATGAATGAATGCTCCAACTAATAAATACAATTTCTATTAAGTCATGCACAATACAGTAAATTAAACTGTGAACTAGCTTTTATCGAAATCATATCCAAGTTAATCCCAATACAGAATACTTATCTCAAGGTAATTGATCGTTACCGAAATAAAGAAAGAAAGCGCGACCACACTACAACCTGCTTAACCCTGCGAAATCAAAAGGAGGGAAAGAAAGAAACTATATGGAATGACCAGAAACAGTCACACCACAGGTTTCATATTGGGTCAAAGTCAAACTGAGAAAAGTTTGGACCTGAACAGAGGCCCAAAAATATGAAAAGTCTAAAGGCTAATTAAATAGACATTGCATAAGATTGTTTCATGTGGGTCATCTATTCAGTAAAGGCAACCAGCCTAATCCTCATATCACCATATCACAAGGCATGGTGCATTTTATTAGAACTTTAGAAGCCAGATAATCTCCCAACAGACGCAGAACAAACTAAACCGTACCAAGTCTGGTTAATACTACTAGTCAATGCATCATGGTTCAAACACATCAGTGCTCCTGTACAAGTGAAAAAAAATCCTGACGAGAATAGCCACACAGCATGTTATAGAGGCAAATACAGGTACTTACTTTCTGGTCCAGATATACACAAAATAAAAAGGAGATAAATCCAGTACCAGAAATATGAATGTCAGACCTTGTATGGAATGGCACATTTGTTGCTCCTAAGAGATGAGAAGCAAAGAGAATAGTTCTGAACAGGGTTTGTAATTGGTAAACTTCTTGTTCAATGCCCAAGAAAACGAAACTGCCGCCTACAAACCCAGAATCCCAATATTCGGTGCATTAACACTAGTGTCTCTTGAAACCACATCAATGCATGACTGTTTTGAAACTGAACCAACTGAGAAATTTGAATCGAACACTGAAAGCCGAAGAAACATGAATTGTTAATATGTACATGTAAATATGACAGCATTGTGTGCATTACCAAGTTAAGATTGGTATTTTACAAAACTGTACATGAGTCTTGTAACAATTTTACATGGAACTACAAAGAAACAGGCCATCTCAGCTAAGGCTTCACAAATTTATGAGTGTGTTGTTTTGCAACGGATAAATGAGAGCTATTGATCATTCGAGAAACCAATCTTGGAGCGTATAAGTTATTTTTGTAAATAGAATCAGCCTATATTAAACCAAGAGCATAGGCCCACAGCAGCTCAGCAGATAGCTTTATCACTCACAATATAGTTCTATTCTTCTTTGCAAAAAATGTGTATATACATATATATTCAAATAACAATTAAAAATATATCAGTGCTCCTGTACAAGTGACAGAACTACTGCCGAGAATAGCCAAACTGCATGTTAAAGAGGCTTTGGAGGCCGGGCTACAGGGAGCCCTTTTTTGAAAAAATAAAAACGGCATTTTAGAATTTTTCATGAAAAACAATTCTAGACGTAGATAATGATGGATTTCACTAGTGTGCAAAATCTCACGCAAAATTTGTTGTATTCTAAGACGAGCAAAAATGACAAAACTGTGGATCTGGGTGCGGTGAACAATGCGCGAACAATGCGCTGTGCATTTTTAGAACTTGAAATTTAGTCAGATTTGTCATATTTGTGTAGCCTACAATACAACAAAATTTTCGTTGAGATTTTGCACAATGGTAGAGTTCAACATTATCAACATCTAGGACTTTGTTTCTGTTTTTGAAACTTACAAGTGATATTTTTGATATTTTTACAGAATAAGGGGTCTCCCTCCATTTGGGGTTTCCCCAAATATGGTCACCTACTTCCCAGTTCAGATATATATACAATAAAAGGGAGATAAACCAAGTACTAGAAATATGAATGCCGAGACCTTATATGGAATGAAAAAATTGTTGCTTGTTATGTGGTGACAACCGCCATGGGAAGGGGGCACGGCAGGGAAAACTCCCAGATTTTTCTTTATATATCTCTTAATTATTTTAGTTAGTTTCGGCAGTCAAATCTCTTAGAGATATTTCTTGATTCTCAAGTTAGTTACTTTCCTAAGTTTGTTAGTTCGGCTTAGACTCCAAGTTTGTAAGCTGGCTATATAATGCCTATCCAATCAATCAATAGACAAGCAAGAAAATAGTCTCAATTATCTCTCCCAAAGATTTCTCCCTGTTCTTGTTGTGCGGCAGCCTCCTCTTGGCTGGGCATCGCACCTCATCTGTCCAGGGCCATCTCGTATCAGCCTAAGGGCTATTATCCTATCACCTACCACGTTCATGACATTGCTCCTAAGAGCCGAGAAGCAAAGAGAACAGTGTTGAACAAATTTTTTGACTGTTAAATTTCATGTTTCATGCCCAAGAAAATGAAGAGGTTGTCTCCGGCAAAGGTGGAGGGTCGGCCGACCGGGTCTGGAGTGGTGGGTTGAGCTTGGCTCTAGTGTTATCGAGGTTGTGTGGGATCCTTTCTGTGGTCTTTGTTGTATGGTTTTCGCCCGGTTTCTCGCCGAGCACCTTCTTCTTAATTAATGGGTAAGGCAAAGCTTTTGCCTTGGTTTTAAAAAAGTGCGTGTAAGTTTCTTCTTGTAAGAATATTTCATGGAACTAAGAAAGTCAAGACCAGCTCATCTAAGGCTTAACACATCAAGCATATATTATTTGGGAACGGATAAATAAGAAATTATTTATCACTGGAGGAATCAATGTTGAAACATAAAGTTATTAACATAAATAGCACTGTCCTGGAAACAAGAGTACAGGTCCACCGTCCACAGCAACCTAGTAAATAGTTACTACCGTTCAGAAAATAGTTATATTCTTCCGTGCAGGAATAAAAACTAAGTTATATTAGATATAGCAAATAGCACGTCAAACATACAACCAAAGTAAACTTGAACTATTTTGACAAGAATCTGGCCACCGGTGGACCGATGTCCACAAACATCGTCCAAATGAAGAAATGGTGGTATTAAGACCTTTATCTAAGTCAACTTCGAAAATCGAAATAACTTCTACACGTCATAATTTCTTAAACGTGCAGCAAAACCATGTCCAGCAGTGCTGCTCCTTAAGATCAGTTTGGTTGTGTAATATGACTGCGACAGACTACTAGATCTCAACCACCCAGGCACCCACCCAGAAATGATTCTTGAAATCATATACTATACCATGAATCCATGCACTGATCATATCCAAGTTAAACAAGAATTGATGACTGGAGATTCCACTAAACAATATACTTATCCCATGTCAATTGATGATTGGAGACTCCACTTAACAATTATTTGGAAGCCACATGATCCAGGAATATACTTCTGCCACATTAGAAATAGATCACAAAGGCCAACTATATACTTATGTGACATTAGATATAGATCACAATTCACAAAGGACAGCACAAGGTGATGATACACACACTAATGATAGCCACGCACTCAGACTAACCTTTTGAAACTTTTAAAAAATGATCATAATATTCAATCAATGCAAGCAAAACTGAACAGGGAAATGTCTACCTACTGAAAGGCCACAGCTATGTTTGGTCATCTACTTATCAACCAATAAATGTTCCGTTTTGTGGATCTGAAAATGACAGCAGTTTGACAAATGGCATAAAAGCAGCACCAGAATTACTACATGTACTGGAGAAACAAGACAGCCCATATACATGAAGCTATCTTGTTAAATTGTTAAGAAATACAACTGCACTCGAACCCATTACCAATAATTTACTAAGAGAAATTTGTTAAACATATACATTACAAAAGTAAACACAAAAGGGCCCTTCCGCAAAAAAATGGATCGTAAAGTCTCAACAAAAGGCTGTGAAGCATAACCTTTCTTTACTCGGCATTTGAGCAGAGCAAAATGTCATGTTTCTTTTGGAGATTCTGGTTTAGCATCCTCATTTCTATGAATAAAAGACCGATAACCAGAAGGACTGAACAGCTGACCTGAGCCGGTGCTGCTGCATGACCTCTCAATGTCAGCCAGGTCTGCAACAACAGAGAGTGGCCGGTCTGGAATAATTAAAGGTCCTGGTGCTGAATCTGCCTCTAGTATCTTCACTACTTGCTCCATTGTTGGCCTGGCATGCAGTTGTGGATGTGTGCAGAGTGCTGCGACAAGTACATACTTCTCCATGACCTTAGTAGGACCAGGTTCAGCCATTCCTTCTTGGATCACATCCATTGTCTTTCCCGTCCGCACCAATGACCAAGCCCAATCAGCGAGCACAAAGCTCTGTCCCTCACTGAGAGAGATGAAGGCTCTCTTCCCACTCATAAGCTCAAGAAGCACGACACCAAAACTGTAGACATCGCTCTTCTCGGTTAACTGGCCATAGAGGGCATACTCTGGAGCAACATAACCCATTGTCCCAGCAACCCGTGTGCTTACATGTGTCATCCCCTCTGGCGCAAACTTAGCCAATCCAAAATCAGCCACCTTAGCCTCAAAGTCGTCATCAAGCAAAATGTTGCTTGCCTTGATATCCCTGTGAATGATAGCTGGCTGTGTGTCACGGTGCAGGTAAGACAGCCCCCTTGCCATCCCAATGGCAATCCTTTGCCTGACCGGCCACGTCATGAGGCACTCCCCATCACCAAACAGATGGTCGTGGAGGCTGCCATTATGCATGAGGTCGCAGATGATCATCCGCTGGTGCCCCTCCCTCTGTGTGGTGGCAATGCAGTATCCACTGAGAGTGACAAGGTTGACATGGCGTACGCTGGCCACCACCTCCACCTCATGTGCGAACGCGGCATCCCCGGCCGCAGAGCAGTTCTTGAAGCGTTTCACCGCCACCTCCGTGCCATCTAGAAGCACCCCCTTGTAGACATTCCCGAACCCTCCACGGCCAATGATGCTATCTCTGCTGAAGCCCCCCGTGGCGGTCTTGATCTCGTCGTAGGTGAATTTGAGCAGCGTGGTGCTGGCGGTGATGGACTCCATAGCCTGAGAGCGCTTGCTCCTGCTGTCTGCTCTGGCCGCAGCCAGCGCGGCGGCGGCATCCCGCTTCCGGCGCCGCCGCACCCAGAACCACAAACCAGCAGCGGCGGCAACCGCCAGTACAAAGCCGACGCATCCAAAGACGACGCCGTAGAGCCAAGCAGGGGCGCCGGATCCACCGGAGGACCCAGAGCTCTTCTTGAGGAGGTAGAGGCAGAATGCGGTGTCCGGGTAGTCCGGGCCGTGCGGGCTGGCCGCGGCACCGGCGTAGATGAAGGGGTACTGGACGCAGCCGGTGAGGTTGTTCCCGCCGTCGGTGGATCCCGGCAGGAGGTATGCCGCGGCCGTCTTTCCGAGCGAGGTGGTGCAGGCGGTGCAGACGGGGACGGGGCCGAGCTCGCGGTCGCAGCTGGCGTTCATGTCCGCGCGGGCGGAGGTGGGCACGAGGGCGTCGAAGTCCCCGCGCGTGGAGATGTTGGCGCACCCGGGGGTGGAGAGGAGCGCGTCGATACCCGCGAGGCCGCAGGCGTCGGGCGCAGGGAGCGGGAAGGGGAGCGCGGCGCGGAGCGGCGGGAGGCAGGAGGAGGAGGCGTTAGCGGGGAGTGGGACGAGGAAGGAGCCGGTGGCGGCGAGGTGGAGGGCGAGGAGGAGGCGGACGGACTGGAGCGCGAACTCGCAGCGGGAGGTGGTGTCGGCCGGGAGCGGCGTGGAGAGGAAGGGGCGCAGCGCGGCGAAATTTAGCGGGCATTGCGGCGGCGTGGGTTGGGAGTGGAGGGAGGTGGGGAGGAGGAGGAGGAGGAGGAGCAGGAGGAGGGGGAGACGGTGGAACATGGGAGAATAATGGCGGCGGCCGGCGGGGAGGAGGATATGGTATGGTGGTTTTGGCCGTCGATGAGGGGGGGAGGCAGAGCAGAGCAAGAAGAAGCGGGGGTTGACGATTTGGGGAGGAGATTCAACAAAAGGCAGAGGTGGGTCCACCTAGTCAGTCTCTCGCTCCCTTTCTTCCTCCTCCCGTCCAAACCCCGTGTCCGGCAGCCGGAGCTGCGGCAGAGATGGAGGCGTGGGCGGAGGAGCTCGCCGCGTCCCGCCGGGATGCGGGGTGGCCGGGGCGAGGGAGATCGAGCTCGCCTGCTGGCTGTCGGGGCAGGGGCCGCACGGAGCAGGGGCGGCGGGGGAAGGTCGAGCGAGCGCCCCGGAGCTTCTCCCAAGTCCTGGACCGACGGAGCAGGGCCGGTGGGTTGGAGAAAGAGTACGCCGGCGATCACGCGGGCGACAGCTCGAGCTGGGGCGAGGGCGAGTGGGTGGTTTTGGGGATAAAAAAAAAAACAGGATGGGGACGGGATGCAGAGCAGAGTACTTCCATCCGCATATTTCTTCCTTCCTGAATTTTTCTCAGTTTGTTCTGCACACACACAGCGACTAGAGCATCTTCAGCTGAGCACGTGTGTGTTGAATCAAGTCAATTTTGGTACACATGCTGTTTTGGTACACGAATTCTACCAGCATGTGCAATTTCAAATAACAACTCTAAAATTGTGGTACCGTGGTATTATTTGCCTCTAATTTGAAATGGAGCGAGTAGAAATACGAAGAAGACTTTTTTCAGAAACAAATCCTTACACCGCAAAAATCAGGGACATAATCATGAAATCGAACTAATCGTGAGATTAAAACGGAACCGCAAAGTTCAATCATCCAACACTTTCCACCATGGCATGCCAACTCAACAATTTGGACTTGTTTTGACCAGTCGTGCATCGGGGGATTAGAGTTTGTGTACCATGCTACCATGATTTTAGAGTTGTTGGGCGGTAAAGTACCAACGGTGTTATCGACTCTATCTAAAACCTCTAAAGTTTTTTTACCGCTTCATATATTTGACATTTAGATTACAACCATGGCTAAGATAACGAAATGCATATCATAGACTATTTTCCTAGCGGTAGCATATATTTTGATCTTCTTCGCTGCATTTATCATAATTGTGTGATCATGGATGGTATCGGTTGAATGGATTGCTTCGTTTGTCGTCGGTTTTCTACTTTATCATTTTCTCCATCTTCTGAGTTATAACTCTACCTTCCTTTTGACCCACTTTTTTCTCTTCGATTGTGACCTATAAATATTCCTAAATAAGACAGCGAGATAATGCTTCCACTTGGTTTTCAAACCAGGTCACCTTATCTACACGTTGATTCCCATACCACAATGTCAAAATTAAACTAAATCATCATAACTTTATCAAACTCAAAATCGAGCAAACACTATAAATTTTAGCTGAATCATATGTAGTTAGGCGGTGTTTGTGTCTCCGATGAGGGAAGCCTTGTGCTTGTTGGTGTCCCACTAGACCATGGAAGTAACATCAAGCTCACGAGGAAGGCACTTGTGCACAACGGGTCAACGAAAGAGCATATGGAGGAGGCGACACGTCTAGGAGACTGGCGGGTCAGATAGGAGCACATGTTGGGTTCCACCCCTATTCGGGAAGTGCCATTGGGAATAAAAAGTACATGAAGTACCAAATTGCACCGGCTCCTTGAGACTAGGCCACCAGTCATATTGCAAAATCCAAGGAAGCTGGAAGTTTGCATTCTACAACGACAACGGATGCGGGAGAGCTCGATGGTGACGACACCTGATTCGGTCACTTTGCTCTTCTCCGGCTGAAATCGGGCCAAGGAGTGATAGCGGGGGTTTGGACGGTGGCTACCGGGGTTTGGCTGGCGGCTACGGCCGGTGTACGGAGGAGGGTGTCAAGTCACGCCGGTGTACGGAGGAGGGTGTCAAGTCACGAGTCGGGTCAATGGTTTGTGTTTTAGGAACTCACAAAAATGTTTGGGATTGGCATCATTTAGGGGTTCCACTGAGCTGTTTTGGGGGCATTTTTAGGCAGTGGTGACAGATTTTTAGGGATTGGGAGGGCAGGGATCTAAAATAACCCATGTGATCTAATAATCTTATTTACTGGTAGTTTCTTGTACTTATATAATAGAGCTATGTATTATATTTAATATTTCAGTTGTATTATTTCAATCCACTATAGCTGCCCTATTTTAGAATAACCCACTACTACTTTACATTTTATCTACACCATCACTTGTGATAAGCATGTCATACTGCTCTATCCAAATTAATCGTATTGTGTGATTTGATTTATTGCTTGAGTTTTGCTTCTTCGGCTACGAACTATTTTGTGGGAGCTATATAACAGTTTAAGCACAAAGAAAATTCAACGTATATACCTTGTGTCTAAGTGATTCCCCAGTTTACATATTTTGAAATTGTTTCTATGTCTGTATACACAAAGAAAAATGATTTTATATACCTTTATGTATATATTTCATGTACACGTTTGATTTTCTGCTTATGTGCTATCATATGTTAGAGTCTTAAGGCACATGGTCTCATCCATGAATAGACTATATATATTGATGAATCATCTGTCTAGATCCAAAGTAGTTTATGTATTCTGCCATTTTTATTTTGCTAGACAAGGATTGTCACTAAAGCATTTAAGTATGATTTCAGAGTTTGCTTACACCTATTTGTAGGCTATTAAAGAGGCAAATTGGTTGTGTTTTTTTTAAATATTGTTCCTAAAATTGTGTCATTGTCTTCTTTACCTATTAACTCCATTTTACAGCTGTTTTGGTTGCATCATGCAATAGCAAGAATGGAGATTTCTTTGTAGCCTCCTTTAAAATAGTAGCATGTAAGATGAGAGATAGTTGTCATAATTTTAATATATTTCGAAAGTATTAGCTACTATGGTTGCACACGTGACAAAGACCATCCCACCGATAGTTTCTCCACCTAATTGAACCGTCTGCGCTAGACCCAAAGCAAAACATAGGCATAGTCATCTTGCTGGCCACGGCATGCAAGAACGTGATGCAGCCGGCGTAGCGAAGCGCGCTGATCCGTTTAGTTACAGATATTCGGGACGAGTTATATGAGGTAAGTTTTACGGGAGGGCAAAAGGTAACTAATGCACCTCACTCAATCTCGATTTGTTGGGGTCCATCATCTTGAGCTCCCCCATTTGATCCCTCTGTACTGTTCTCCTCAGCTATTCCAGAAGCCTCTACCGTTCGAGTTACCCACTCCTTGAGAGGATCCTCATTCAGGTCAAGCCTCAAAAGACCAGCAAACACGCCACCCAAGAATGCAACTGGCTCCTGCACACAAGGCATGTAAAATATCAGCATGTGTTCCTATTTCTATGAAGAACAAACAGTTAATCCCCGAGAGTATTGCCATAAAGTTAGCAAGTATCCCTATTTTTCTAACAATTTACAACTCCCGGCTAAACTTTCGTCCAAATTCTTATGCAGATAGAAGATTCTTTGAAAGTACCACTTGAAATAGAGATACTTAATAACCATTCACCAAGATTTGGGAATTTAACTTTTCTGATTTATCCCTTCCCCTATACATGTGAGAAGATAATAGCAACTGTGATTTGTGCCTATGAGTAAAATTTATCTGAGCTCCGGCACTGAACATCAAAAGAGCTATGCATAACTATCCTCTTTTCTACACACATGCTAATGAATAATCTTCTACACTACTTGAATCCATTTGATTCCTCGGTACTGTTCTCCTCAGCTATCGCAAAGAGAGTGCACCTAAGATATCGATGGATTCCAATCCAATTGCCAATTATTCATTAATAGTGTGCGTCACCTTCAACTCTAGATGACAGGCCTACACACAAGGCATGTAAAATATCACATTGTTTTGCGCTCCCCGCTAAACTTCTATCCAAATCTTATGCACATAGAAGTTTCTATGGAAGTACTAGATGGAAAATTTTAGACTAATAACCACTCACCTATATTTGAGAATTAAACTTTTTCTGTTTTATCCCTTCCCCTATACAGGTGAGAAGACAAAAGCACCTACTGAACAGTGGTATGATTTGTGCCTATTGATTCTATGAATAATAAATTCTTCTGAGCTCCTACACTGAACATCGAAATAGCCATGCATTTTGGGGGTAAATGAATAACCCTCCTGTCTACACGAACGCTAAGCAGGGGCTACTTGAGGACTAGTTATTTTCCAATCCCGCAACTAATTACTAAGAGACTGTACCTAGGCGCATGTGATGGTGTCAAATCCAATTGCCAATTAACAACTCTCCCACGGAGCAAACATCCACAGGTATGAACCGTTTCCTACATCACCCTTATCCTGACAGAAACTATCTCACCTAACACAACACCAGATCGACAAGTAAAACACAGGCTGAAAGAGCCGAGACAGGATTCACCTTCAAGGCCTCCCGGAGGATGCGCTCGTCCCCGAGAGGATTGAAGCACGCCCGCACCGTACCCACGGCTCCGCCTCTCCTCCTCCTCTCCCGCCGACCAGCCGCGCAAGGACTAGAGCTCCTCCCGGAAGCCGGACCGGGAAAAAACCTCTGCAGAAACCACCAAAACCAGATCAGTACGGCCGGCGCCGCGGAATTCTGTGTTGAGCAATAATCGTTGCTGGGCGTAGGGAGTTACTGTGGCGGGAGTTCGAGGGATGCGGAGGAGGAGGAGAGCGGAAGCACCACCGGAAGGACTGCTGCTGTAAGTGGCCATGGATAACGCGCGCCGGGAGCCGGGAGCGCTGGGTGAGCGGCGAAATGCGAGCTGCCTTGTTGCCTCGGAGACGGATGCGGAGGAGGGGATCTTTTGTTGAGCTTCAGGGCCGGCCTAGTCAAAGTCCCCGCGGCCCACTTACCTGAGTCTCGGCCTGCTACCTAGACGGGCGTAAGAAGCAGAGGTGATTCTCTCGACACAAAATAAAAATCCCCTCAAACAAACAAATAAAACCCGATGAAACACCATCTTAGGCACTTAACCAATGGTTTATTTCCACAGAACGTTAAGGTTTCTATCTAGATTTTCTTGGTTTTCCTTTGTGTCAAGTCCTCCGCCAAAAAAAAAGTCCTCCGCCAAATACTTGTGTCCATGAAATAGCTAGACAGGATTTTAGATTGAGATCCATTTGTAATTGGGACGATGATCCCCCTAGGTTCCTCCTTAGACCTCTTATCAATGATGTAAGCATACAATGATTTGAAAAAGGCAAGTTTTAGACGCGCTCTTTTTTCTTAGCAGGATACCTCGGGTACTAGAAGGTTTTTAATGAGACGGCTTGCTGACTTAATATATGAGTTTTAAATTTATAAAACAAAAAAACTTCCGGCAAAGTAAATTTCAAAATAAGAAAAGTCCGCCGCCAAAGTACAAAATTGTGTTATAGAAAAAAAGAGATAAGAAATTGAAGATCTTGTAGATTTACTTATTTCTTTTAGACTTTGTTTTGTAGCACTATAGTCGGTATGACCATCTCAACGCTACAAGCCCCATGCTAACTTTTGAGTGGTGAGTACTCGAGAGGCGCATCCTCATTTGTTGTTTCCACGACAACATGACTTAAAATACTCACTCTCCCAAAATGTGGTGCGTCATGATTATGTATTCAAATTTCACGAAGTTTGAATTCGATCAAAAACTAAGATTCACTGCATTTGGCTGAACAGAGTACATTTATTTAGAACTTTTAGAAGGTGGGTAATCCATAACATATGTTCATTCACGAATCTCTGAAGCGGGGTATTAATGGCGAACTCAAACAGAAATTCAGATTGGCTTTCTCAACAAAACAAAAAAATCCAGATTGGCTTGAGTCGTATTATCTTCTTTACTTCCAATTATTTGCGTTTCTATAGTACACAGTATATACTTGCACACAACGAGACTTCGCTTCAGTAATCCTCAACGGGCACGGGCGGCCGTGCGGTGGCGGCAGCTGCCGGCGCCTCAGGCTGCTCAGCCACGACAAACTCATAAAGCGCGCCGGCCAGCCCGGCGCCGATCAGTGGCCCGACCCAGTAAACCCAGTGGTGGCGCCAGCTCCAGCCGACGAGCGCGGGACCGAACGCCCTTGCCGGATTCATCGCCGCGCCGTCGAACGGGGCTCCGGCGAGGATGTTCGCGCCCAGGACGAAGCCGATGGCAATGGGCGCTATGGCGCCGACGTTGCCACCGCGGCTCCGGTCAACCGCAGTGGCGTAGACGGTGTACATGAGCCCGAACGTCATGACGACCTCGAGCAGCAGGGCGTGCCGCTTGTGGATGCCGTGGCCGAGCGTGAACCCCGTGGGCCGCTGCAGGACAAGACACGTACGGCATGCACAAGTGAGACGTGGCGAACGCCATGACGTGTGCAGATAACTCACGCCATGGGGAAGGACGCAAACCGCCAAAATGTAGACGAGTAAGTAAACCAGGTGAATTACGTACCACGCCGCCGGAGACGAGCCTGAGGAGAGCGGCCGCGACCACGGCGCCGAGAAGCTGCGCCGCCCAGTAGAGCACGGCGCGGGCGAAGGAGATGCGCCGGCCGACGAGCACGCCGAACGTGACGGCCGGGTTGACGTGCCCGCCGGACGAGTCGATAGCCAACGACACCGCCGCGGCCAGCGCCAGCGCGTGCGCCACCGCCACCACGAGCACCCCTCCCAGCGTTCCCGTGTCGGTGTACATCTTCCCTGCCACACAAACAAACCAAACTCGTCAGGCGGCATAGCACATACACTCGTATGTGCAACAGCGAAGCAGGTTCACGTACAGAGGCCGTAGACGGAGCCTTCGGCGGCGAAGACGAACACGGCGGTGGCTACGAACTCGGACAGCACGGCGCGGGAAGCGCCCGGCAGCAGGGGCTCCGGCCCGGCGTCACCGGCACGGCGGGTTGCAGAACGAGTTGGCAGCATGGTTCACGTACGATGCTAGACTGGGAAGAGCTTCCTCTGATTGCGCTGTCAGGCTGGTGATTCTGAGTTCGTGACTGTACTAGTGACGAAGCCTTCTCGTTGCAGCGCTTCAGCACAAGGCGGTGCTGCCCCAGGGGACAGGTGGTCCGTCAGGGGGGGACACGTGTTGGATCAGTGACCTCTAGAGATCGACAGTTCTACGATTATTATTTTTTGAAATTGTAACAAAGGCAGGTTTGGGTGTTGTGGGCTTCGACACTCAGCCACGACAACGAACATATAGAAGGACTCATGGGTCGGTTACAAATCCTACAGAGAATACAATACGTACATAATATACAGTTTATATACGATCTAACACCCTCACTTAATCTTAACCATGCTTTAAAGAATTCAGAAGATTAAGCTTACATCGACAACCCTCAAACTGAGACAACGGCAATGGTTTCGTGAAGATGTCAGCCAGCTGATCCATTGAAGGAATGAACTTAATCTAAAGCAACTTCTGCGAAACACGTTCCCTCACAAAGTGATAGTCAACTTCTATGTGTTTTGTCCGAGCATGAAACACTGGATTCGAAGATAGATATGTGGCACCAATGTTGTCACACCAAAGGACAGGCGGCTGATCTTGAGAGACTCCCAGACTCCCAACTCCGGAAGCAAACACTGAACCCAAATAAGCTCAGCGGTGGCGTTGGCAACTGCTTTGTATTCAGCTTCACTAGTACTACGAGACATTGTAGCTTGCTTACGAGCACTCCAGACGATCAAATTATGACCATGAAACACTGCATATCCCCCCATAGATCGCCTGTCATCTGAACTGAAGGGGATTGTGTGCAGAAAACAAAAAAATTCCTATCAACGATATCCTTAAACTAGCCAAGATCTACACTATGCAGATATAGTAATACGGCGGAGATCGGAATATATACCCTCGTACAAGCGTTGACGACGAAGACGACGTAGCCGACCTCTAGGTCGCGGAGAACTTGGCGCGACGAAAACGACGAAGATGACCCCGAGGTCGGGTGGAGGAAGTAGGCCTCCGAGCACCGCTAGCGCAGCACCTCGCAGGGCATTACACACATACGGTGGAGACGACGGCCTCCGAAGCTCCAGTCCAGGACGAGCAGCCGAAGACTTGGACCGGAACACCAGCAACGCGGCAACGAGCTATGGTGGAAGAGATCCTCCTCCTCTACTCGGCGCGACTCCGGCAAAGGAAATCACGAGATCGAGAGAGAATTAGGGAATTAATTGGTGAATTAAAAGGTCAGGCTGCCCCTCTATATAAAGGCTCCCGGGGGGAGCCAACTTGCCAGTCAGGCAATGTGGGACTATCCCCCATTGCCTGGTGCGGCTCCCATGGTGCGCCGGCCACCTGGTGGGCCCCTTTTGGCCCACCTAGGCCGGCCACCTAGACCCCCACTGAATTCACTTGAGGAATTTTCCCCTCTTGGGCCTTCTTTCGACCAGAAGGCCCATTTAGGGAAACCAGCCTAAATAAATTCGAAAATAAATATATAAAATCATATTTGCACATTAATTACACTAATTAATATCAAACATATTATATATAATTTATTCTAACTCCGAAAACTCTTTCGTCGCTGCCCGATCTCCATCGGACCATTCCCGGTACGTTCCCGACGATCTCTTTCCTTTCCAGTTGTCTTGTCGAAACCCCTTAAGTGTGTTACCCTAGCGGTTCGATATAATAACATGTATGATCAAGACTCCTCTATGATCAACGACTACTCGTAGACCTGGACCCCATGAATTAATCTCTGTGATATAACGAATGACTTTCATCTATCAAACCTGGACGTCTAGTCTTAAACCCTTTGTCATGTCGATACTTAGCGCGTCCGAGCATCATTCTCAGATATCTCCATACCTTGCATGATCTCGTTACCAACATCGCTATCTTCTACTCGTCCATGATATTATGTCAGCTGGTGACCTAGTCACATGTTTGTAAACTCATTTGACATAATCTCACTGAGTGGGCCCTAGAGTATCTATCCGGCTATGCGGACTGACAAATCCCGTTGTTGACCCCTCGTCTCAACTACCCCCTTCCGATACCCAAAAGTATCACCGTTATTATCACACTATATAAGATATGACGTTTGGTGCGATCAAAGTATCTTCCAGAGATAACAATAAGAGTTGATCTCACGGTCTTAAGACGTAATGACTATGTCCTATAAATACTGGGTATGTCCATCACATCGTTACACCTTACGATATGACTTCCATTGCCGACCGGCGCCATACCCTATGATCGGAAAACCTCGATCATCAATCGCGCAACGAAACTAGTCTTAAAAGAGGCTACTAGGGACCTGGTTGTTTATCTACCACACCTGTATTAATGTTTTCGCTTAATACAGTTATAGCATGGTATAAAACATATAATGAATGATTGGGATATTGCCAATAAATTATGTTTATTAAGTGCCTCTAGGGCATATTCCATTCAGTCTCCCACTTGCACTAGAGTAACACTTAATCTAGTTTACAACTTGGTAAAAGCTCAACACCCATAGCATCTTGGTGCCTGCTCGCCTCGTGGAAGAGAAATACAGTCAATAGATCCCAACATTGAGACCTATATGTGCTTTGCAACACTTCTATGTCACCTAGTTTGACATCATCCCGTATCTTACGATGACGGTGAAATATATCCTAGTGGATGGAGTGAGACTTGAGCATTCGTGTAGCATGGGCCTTAAAAGTCTAAGAGATCTATTAAGGGGACCACCTACGTTCGGAAAACTGCTCAGTCCAATCACACTTGCTACTTCTGAAGTCGCGATATATTTCTATACCTATGTAGATTATGCGACAGTGCATTCATATGTGACTTCGCAAACTAACCATGTCTATCTTCAAAATAAAGGACATCTCCTATATGAGATTTCTGCACGTATGAGTCAGTGTCATAACTTGCATCATCGTAACCGCTTTACGGCAAGTTGTCTTTCCACTCTTACCCTTTACTAGAAAACATATCTTCAGTTCTCATAGACACTGAAGAATAAACTTAACGTTTGTTCATTGATCCACACTAGGATCACTCTAGAACCTGTTCACACTAAGTCGAGCTTTCAGTCTGATAGCATCTATGTCTGATACATAGATAATGTCGAACATCATTTGCTATTACTGAAAATGCCAAGATAAACTTAATATTTTTACCTAGTCATACAAGTAAGAACCTCTTTCTTTGCTTGTCCTATTCTGAAACACTTCAGAATCTTGACTTAGGAAATATTCCGACTTAATGTTATTAAGCCCCTTACGATCTATACAATTATAAATCAGATGCCTAATACTCCTAACTTCATTTCATAGAAAATTTAATCACTTAAATAATCCTTTACACTCTACTAGAGGATTTGTGTCATTCAATATGTTGTTACACACAGAATCACAAATGACACCTAGCTCCCACTCAAATATGCCTTCCGCATATAAGATCAGGGAAAAGCTACTTAGCTCCCACTCAAATATGCCTTCCGCATATAAGATCAAGGAAAGCTACTTTGCTCCCACTCACTTCTTTGCAAATGTAGGTTTCTTCAAATATTTTGGACAACTCCAAAATCCTTTGATCACATTATCAAAGTGAAGATTCCAGCTCCGATATGCTTCCTTCAGCCCATGAATGGACCACTGAAGTTTGCATACATGTTTAGCATCCTCAGGATTACAAACCATTCTTAATGACACTATTAAGAACCATGGTTTTCTCATCCAACTATCAATTCGAAATTATAGTAATTGGTAAACGACCCAGAATAGATTTAGACTTCGCCACTTGAGTCAAACTCTCATGTGGTCAACTTTTGAGTCTATCGGAACTGTTTCACGACAAATCGATCCTTCTCAATGTCTATTCTCTCATAAAATTCCATATACTATTAACATCCTAGATGCCATCAAGAAGATCTCCCAAGTCATTACCTGGTAATCGTATATGGATTTTCTTTCGGATCATAAATGACTCATAGCCATTTCTCGGACTTAGGTCCATCATCTCTTCTTCGTAGTTCGTAGGTCTATCATATTCTATTAATATGACCTTCATAACAAGATTGTCGTAACACACAGTGTGGAACACAACCTCGTATGCCTACGCTCTTAGTATGAGCTCAGAACATCATGATCTTGAATCATCAGCTTTTTCAATCTGTGGAGCCTGACACCGAAAATAATTTCGATTGCGCCACTCTGATGTCTGGAGAGTAAGTTCACCAACTTCGTCTTGCTCTACTTTCTTTCTCACTTATGCCTTTGGACAAGAAACTATTTCTTTCGCAAGGTATATCCCGGCAAAGATTTTGCCTATGTCGTGAGACATGTACCCAACTAACTCTTTAGGTACGGTACACTACAAACATTAATCCATTTTAGGTTTGATCACATCGAAAACCTAAATTGCTGAAACGACAATTCAGGCTAAAAGCCATGCCATCAGTCGTATGGTATTGTCTCCATGGATTCAAATGGTTTCCCTATTTGCTAACGTGAGTGTTTACGTTTCCACCATTGGAATCTAATGATCACAATAATTCGGTAAGAGATTCATTTACCACACACTATCCGATAGGGTGCGATTACGACGTCCTAACACACCATAACACTATGGTGTTCCATGCCACGTAATTTGTGGAACTCTTCTCACAAGTCTTCCAATGATGTGTCAACATTATAACTCAAATCATTATTTTCTCGATCTGTATCGCAGGAATTTGATTTTCTTGTTAAGTTTATTTTCTACTTCATTCTGAACTTGTTTGATTGAATCAAAGTTTCCAGACCAACATTCCCCGAGTGGATATCCATATATCTACTCGAATGTTCGTGAAGTCTATGAAATAACGACTTCCACTACACGTTAAAATACTTCATTGATTCACATACACCGAAATGCACGATTCTCAACAAGCTATAATCAAAATGTTCAGTGAAGTTCACGAAATAAAGGTCTCCACTACCCGTCAATTACTTCATTGAACCACATACATCTCTATGTATGACTATCAACAAGTTATATGCCCGCTTTCCGAAAACGGTGTCACAGTTATTTTGCAAGTGTCAAAAGATCAAATCTTAGGACTTGTAGATCCATCCGGTATGGAGCTAATGCATTGACTATAACATTGACATGACTAAATGGTAGTGCCACACATATGTGGTGTCTTTATTAAGCTTGTATCCTTTGGTATTAATATTATGAATGTGGGAGCTTCTACCATCTAAATTCAAATCGGCATATGATCATCACTTTATAAATATAGGGCACCAAATTTGTCACTATCATGTATGAACAAGTGCCTCGCTAGAGGAGACACACTTGTAACGATCATACTAACAGGCGATTATAAAGAATTTATTCAAATGGTAGATCTAGAGGGAGAGTGTCTATGGCCATCACAACAACTTGACTGCCATTATCAACACGCAATGTCGCCTCATCCTTTCAAGCTACTCAAGCAGTAAACCCGATTTTCACAAAACATGACTAGTTCAAAACTTAGTCACTACTGCGAGTACTTGCTTAGCTAAAACATTCATAACATGTATATCATATATACACCATCATCATTGATGACTTCCGGCGATCTGTTTCATTTTCTTGATACTTCCACTGTAATCAAGAACCATGAAGGGAACAATTCCCCTTGCATGATATAGTCTATGACAGAGGATTTGCACTTGGCAACGATGTCTGTCATCTAGTGATTGAGCTGAGCGAGGCGTCTCAATGTTCATTAAGTATGAACATATATCATTAAGTATGACCGCCACGTGCTCCCTCAATGTGTGTATTCTCTTCCATCTTGGTTGAGAAGACAATCAGTCAACGTACTGATAAACTTCATCAACCCAACGTTTGGTGTACCCCGAGTTTAGCGACCATATCATATGTGTGCGATCTAAAAACTCGTACCCACCGTTGGTTCTCTATGGCAGAGATCATAGCATGCATTGGACTATGATGATATCATCCGCATAAAATCTGATAATTCAAATTATCTTTTGTTAGCGGAATCTCCGGGTTTATCTCCTAGCGGGTATTGTAAGACAAAGAGCTAATGGTTTAAACAAGGAGTATCCTCAAGCTAAAGCATAAAACTATGAAGTTTGGACCCAACCTTTTAAGTTTCTCAATCGCAGGAATGCGCCTAATTTGAAAAGATGCTATCACAATGGTTAATATCCACAAAGGTTTGCAAAACAGACTCTGTTTATTATATTCTGAGTTCTAGTATTTTAGAAAATAACTATCCGAACTCCCACTCAAACGAACATCCCTCCTGGTCGTTTAAGCGATTACACGACCCCCATCCATTGCACCACCCCTCATCATCAGAGCCGGCGGCACAACTTCATGAGTAGACAATTGTCCGCCACACCAATTTTGTGACTCGTGCTCGACCTTTCGGTCTCCCTGTTCCGAGGTCATATTTCTGAATATGCTAGGCTCGCCACCAAAAACCTCCATGCTGACGCTTGTGCAACATGGCTTACACCCACTGTATGCGAACGACGAGATGTCTGACACCCGATCATCACGGCCTGCCTCATAATGTAGAACTTTCTTGGTGGTGCGCGTTGGAGGGAGAACACTAGTGGTATTTTGAAGGGATCATCTTATATAGCTATCGCCGTGTAACTAATATATACTATATATACAATCACACAATATAAGATGCACACAAAACATCAAATGTAATGCAATGTGATATAGTCCATTGCGCCATTGTCTTCTTGGCGCCCGCAGTTTATAAACTATTTAATAAACCTACCTTGACCATATCACATAGCCCCGGCAAAATAAAGTTAGACGCTTCAACTTTATCTTTTGCATATTTTACGTGGATCGGGGCTTTTGTAAATAGAACCGCTTCATACCTACGAACCTTATGACCACAACAACGATCCAATAATTGCATGTTTAAGCATCCCTTTCGGGCCCTCCATTGAAAATGCAAAGCCAACTAAAGAGAGAGAAATAGGCACCCGCCAGCCACAGATACGGTACAAGCCGTATGTCAGTAGTGGAACCAGTCTCGCGTAAGCGTACGCGTAAAGTCGGTCCGGTCCGCGTCATCAACTCGATGCCGCTGGAATCACAAGTGCACGCTAGAGGGTAGCAAATAACAGGAACGGTGCCCCCGTGCAGAACACGGGTTCCAACATCGTACATCTATATCTACGATAGATCGGCTTTGATACCACTGAAGGGGATCATGTGCAGAAAACAAAAAAATTCCTAGCAACGATATCCTTAAACTAGCCAAGATCTACACTATGCAGATATAGTAATACGGCGGAGATCGGAATACATACCCTCGTAGACCGAATAGCGGGGATTACGCTCCCGCACAAGCGTTGACGACGAAGACCACGTAGCCGACCTCTAGGTCGCAGAGAAATCGGCGTGACGAAGACGACGAAGATGACCCCGAGGTCGGGTGGAGGAAGTAGGCCTCCGAGCACCGCTAGCGCAGCACCTCGCAGGGCATTACACACATACGGTGGAGACGACGACCTCCGAACCTCCAGTCCAGGACGAGCAGCGGAAGACTTGGACCGGAACACCGGCAGCGCGGCAGCGGGCTATGGTGGAAGAGACCCCCCTCCTCTACTTGGCGCGACTCCGACAAAGGGAATCACGAGATCGAGAGAGAATTTGGGAATTAATTGGTGAATTAAAAGGCCAAGGGTGCCTCTCTATATAAAGGCTCCCGGGGGGAGCCAACTTGCCAGCCAGGCAATGTGGGACTATCCCCCATTGCTTGGTGCGGCTCCCATGGTGCGCCGGCCACCTGGTGGGCCCCTTTTGGCCCACCTAGGCCGGCCACCTAGACCCCCACCGAATTCCCTTGAGGAATTTTCCCCTCTTGGGCCTTCTTTCGACCAGAAGGCCCATTTAGGTAAATCAGACTAAATAAATTCGAAAATAAATATATAAAATCATATTTGCACATTAATTACACTAATTAATATCAAACACATTATATATAATTTATTCTACCTCCGAAAACTCTTTCGTCGCTGCCCGATCTCCATCGGACCATTCCCGGGACCAGGGGCGGAGCTTCAGGCCGGCATGCCTGGGCAGCTGCCCGGGCTCTGCTTTGTCCGGCAAGCCTGAAAAGCTTGGGTCATTAGGCGTTAATTAGCGATTCGCTTAGCTGCTCACCATTGCTGCCCGGGCTGCAATTTTTTCCTAGCTCCGCCACTGCCCGGGACGTTCCCGGTGATCTCTTTCCTTTCCGGTTGTCTTGTCGAAACCCCTTAAGTGTGTTACCCTAGCGGTTCGATATAATAATAGGTATGATCAAGACTCCTCTATGATCAACGACTAACTCGTAGGCCTGGACCCCATGAATTAATTCCTGTGATATAACGAATGATTTTCATCTATCAAACCAGGACGTCTAGTCTTACACCCTTTGTCATGTCGATACTTAGCGCGTCCGAGCATCATTCTCAGATATCTCCATACCTTGCATGATCTCGGTACCGACATTGCTATCTTCTACTCGTCCATGATATTATGTCAGCTGGTGACCTAGTCACATGTTTGCAAACTCATTTGACATAATCTCACCGAGTGGGCCCTAGAGTATCGGTGGCATCCTCTTCCAAAGTGAGAGAGTAGAGAGATATATATCATAACCTTTGAAAGGAATAGGTAGTGTTTTGGTGTCTTTGGTTTTAAGCGCTAATGGAGCGTCTTTTGCTAATCTAAATTAGCTAAATCCTTGTTGAGATCACCCATCGGTAAGGGGTATTGAACGGGAATCCGGCACCTAGAGAGGGGGGGGGGGGTGAATAGGTGCTATTACAAATTTTAGGTCTTTTCAAACTTAGGCTCAACACAAAGGTAAATTCTCTAGATACGCAACTACGGTGAATTTACCTAAATGATAAACTAAGCAATAACAAGATAAGCAAGTAAGGGAGCAAAGGTAAAGGGAACCAAGTGAAGCACGCGGAGACGAAGATGTAATCCCGAGTTCCACCCAAGGGTGTACGTCTCGTTTGGAGAGGTGTGCGCTACCACAACAGGTTAGCCGCAACGCCACAAAGGCTCACCTTCTTCTCCGATGAACTCAACCACAAAGGTTTCGAGTCCACCTTCCACTATTGATCCCCTTTTAGGGCGGAGATCGAATCCCTTACAAACGCTTGAGGCACACACCCACAACTGAATTGGGGGCTCCCAAAAAGACCACAAAAGGTCAAGGACCACAAAAGGTCAAGGTAACACCAAGAGTACAACAATGGTGAACTAGGTTTTCCCACCGGAAACCCTAGCCACGAATACCCCAAGTGAATGGGGGAGAAATGCAAATCCCTTGGGTGAGGATGTAGATCCGGGCCTTCTCCTCCAATCCTCCAAAGATCAATGAATTTGGGTGGGGGGATTGGGAGATCTTGATGATTTGAGCTTTCAAGAATGGTAGGAGAGAGAAAATCTGAGAGCTATCTGTTCTTGAGTGAGTGAGGGGGTATTTATACTCCCCCTCAAAATCTGGCCGTTGGCTGTCTTGGGCACCCGGAAATTCCGGTTTAAGTAACACCGGAAATTCCGGTCACCCGGAATATCCGGATCTTTGAAAATATCCGAGCTGAATTTCCGGTTGGGATCAGAACCAATTCTGAACTTGACTTAGCCGATTTTCTGAGGTTGACCCTTCCGGGGTTCTTCCAAAAGGTTCTTGCCGCAAGACCCATGTGTTGAGTGAGAGTGCTTGAGAGAGCTTTACTAGATAGCTCGACTTGATCATCACACTCCTCTTTATCCTCTTCTTCAACGGTGGCCTTCAAAGCAATTGAGGCATGCTTGTGCATCCCTATGGCTCTAGCTCTTGCATCTTGTGCAATCTTGGAGGCCACCTTGTATGCGGTCATCTCTTGCATAACTTCATTTGATGTCATCTTTGCAAAGTCATGTCTCCCTGGGAGTGTCTTCAAATCCGTTTCCTCAAAGGGCAAGAGAGCGGTCACAAACTTCCTCTTGATCCAAGCATCATTAATGTACTCCGCCCCGAGGTTCTTGAAGGAGTTGGCAACCAACACCAACCTCCGGTACATGTCCTCGTGGCTTTCTCCATCCAACTTGTAGAACCCTTCCACCTCATTGCATAAGGCATCATACCGGTTCTTCTTCATGCTCTCATTCCCAACGAAGATGTCGGAAAGAGCATTCCAAACTTCCTTGGCGGTGGAGAATTGTTGAATGAGCGCCATGTCCTTCTCTCCAACGGCCATTTGGAGTTGATGAAGAGCGATGGCGTTGAGTTGGTTATCAACCACCTCTCTTCTTGTCAAGTTGGTTGGATCATGGGGCTTGTATCCTTCTTCAATGATGCGCCAAAGCTCAATGGAGGCACTACATATATGAGACTTCATTACAAATACCCATTGAGAGAAATGAGTAGGTTTAAGCTTAGGAGGATCACTTCTAAAGTTTACATGAGGGTGAGGGATAGGAGGGTTAGGAGAGTAATTATGGTTGACATTATGAAATTCCTCTCCTTTGGGGGTGTTAGAGGAGCTAGGTGGTTCATCCTTTTCCGCCATCCCGGGAACACTTGAGGTAACATCTTTGGACCAATCCGAAAATGAATCCTTAGAGTTCCCCGCATGTTCCTTAGGAGGAGGAGAGGGAGAAGTAGCCTCGGGCTCCTTAGACTTCAAGAGTGCCATGAGCATCTCATTCATCTTGAGGAGTTGGGCCTCCAAGGACGATCTCATATCAATAAGATCCCATGGTTGCCCCTTTGGCTAACGCCTCCTTCTCCGCCTCTAATTTTTCACGGGCGGCCCTCTCGGCATCGGATTCCGTCATCGTTGCACTTAGGCGGTTAAGCCCTTAAAAGTGAACAAGGCTCTGATACCAATTGAACGGGAATCCGGCACCTACAGGGGGGGGGGGGGAATAGGTGCTATTATAAATTTTAGGTCTTTTCAAATTTAGGCTCAACACAAAGGTAAATTCTCTAGATATGCAACTACGGTGAATTTACCTAAATGATAAACTAAGCAATAACAAGATAAGCAAGTAAGGGAGCAAAGGTAAAGGGAACCAAGTGAAGCACGCGGAGACGAAGATGTAATCCCGAGTTCCACCCAAGGGTGTACGTCTCGTTTGGAGAGGTGTGCGCTACCATAACAGGTTAGCCGCAACGCCACAAAGGCTCACCTTCTTCTCCGATAAACTCAACCACAAAGGTTTCGAGTCCACCTTCCACTATTGATCCCCTTTTAGGGCGGAGATCGAATCCCTTACAAACGCTTGAGGCACACACCCACAACTGAATTGGGGGCTCCCAAGAAGACCACAAAAGGTCAAGGACCACAAGAGGTCAAGGTAACACCAAGAGTACAACAATGGTGAACTAGGTTTTCCCACCGGAAACCCTAGCCACGAAATCACCAAGTGAATGGGGGAGAAATGCAAATCCCTTGGGTGAGGATGTAGATCCGGGCCTTCTCCTCCAATCCTCCAAAGATCAATGAATTTGGGTGGGGGGATTGGGAGATCTTGATGATTTGAGCTTTCAAGAATGGTAGGAGAGAGAAAATCTGAGAGCTATCTGTTCTTGAGTGAGAGAGGGGGTATTTATACTCCCCCTGAAAATCTGGCCGTTGGCTGTCTTGGGCACCCGGAAATTCCGGTTTAAGTAACACCGGAAATTCCGGTCACCCGGAATATCCGGATCTTTGAAAATATCCGAGCTGAATTTCCGGTTGAGATCAGAACCAATTCTGAACTTGACTTAGCCGATTTTCTGAGGTTGACTCGGAATATCCGAGTCCTTGAAATTTCTGAGCTGAATTTCCAATTGGAGTCAGTACCACTTCTGAATCTTGACTTAGCCAATTTTCCTGGGGTTGACTCGGAATATCCGGGTTGGGGAACCGGAATATCCGAGTCCTTGAAATTTCCGAGCTGATTTTCCGACTGGAGTCAGTACCACTTCTGAATCTTGACTTAGCCAATTTTCCTGGGGTTGACTCGGAATATCCGGGTTGGGGAACCGGAATATCCGAGTCCTTGAAATTTCCGAGCTGATTTTCCGATTGAAGTCAGTAGTACTTCTGAACTTGACTTAGCCAATTTTCTGGGGTTGACTCGGAATATCCGGGTTGGGGAACCGGAATATCCGAGTCTGGGAAGAATTCCAGAAACTCTTTTTCTCTACAATTTGGCTTTAGAATTTGTGATATGAGTTTCACCCAAACTGAAATACTTAGCAATAGGATTAGTATATCATTGGTATTGTTAACTAACACACAAAACACTAGGGATTAAGAAATGTTCTTTCAATCTCCCCCTTTTTGGTGTTAGATGACAATACCAAGATTTGCATAGAAACAAAAGGTAATATCATGTTTTTGGCAGAAAATGGATCCCCCTAAATAAATGCAAGTAAGCAACACAAAATGACAAAGGATAGGAGCAATTTTATAACAACAACCACAAGATATCATAAAGGAGAAACGAGACAATAGTAAGATTATGGTAGCAATTGAGACTAGATAGATTTTCATACCTTGTGTATATGGAATATGAAGAGAATACCAACACAATCAATTCGAAGTCTCAACCATAAGATAATGATAGCATCAAACCATTGTCTCAATACAAAGATATCACAAATGAAATAAAGAGAGTTTCACAAGTAACTAAAAACACGATAAATGGACACAAGCGCAAATAAATGATAAACGCATAAGGTTGTGCCCGACCCTTACAAATCCCCGAAGAAGTCCTAGTAGAGCAACTTCTCCCCCTTTGGCATCGAAACGCCAAAAAGGAAGAAGAGCGATGCTACGTCCCCATGGAAGTCTTCAGTCCGAGGGGTCCTCCTCATCATCATCATCACCAGCATCCTCATCATCATCATCCTCTTCATACTCCTCAGACTCGGCCTCCTCATCATCATCTTCCTCCTCATCATCATAGTCATAGCGAGTGGTGTACGAGCTGCCGCCAAGGTCCTGGTCAATCAGTGTCCACGGAGCCAAGGAATCATGGTTCCACTGAACAAAGGTTAGGGGCTCAGACAGAGCAGCAGGAGCAGGAGAGCCAGAAGCATGGTGAAGGATCAAGTCTTGCTTGTAATCCAGCTGACGGCGATCCTTGTAGGCATTGTATTGCTCTTTGCGGATGTCCACATTCATGCAAAGGATGTTGCGCTGGAACCAGTTCAGCTTCTTGACATGCGCATGAGTGGTAGGAACATGAGTAGAGGCAGCAGCAGCCCTCCTAGCATCACCCATGAAAGATCCACCTGGAGCTGAGGTAGTAGAAGGCCTAGGAGGGGGCTTGACCACATTCTTCTTCACATAAAGCTTCTTGAAGTCATGTGGCACCAAATCACTACTGCTGAAGTTGCAGTCAGGGAACTTAAACTTGAGGAGCATCATTATGTAAGGAGCATAAGGAATAGAGACCCTGGTGGTCATAGCTTCATACATCTCATTGTAGATGTAATCCATCACATCTACACTCCACTCAGTATCAGAACCCGAGTCCTCCACAATGCGGTTGGCGTGAAGGAGCAGGTTGCAGAGAGGGGTAACCACGTTGTCGTTGTTGCCACCACTCGGTGCAATGTTCTCACGCAGGATGCGCACAAGAACATCATACAATGGAAGCAAGTCACGAGAGAATCCAGGGGTGGCTCCCACACCATATAAGTGAGATGTCTCCTTCTTGTTGAGCTTGTAGGGGGTGTGCATGCGAGTGCCTTGGGGATTGTCACCATCAAACCTGTAGCCCAGTACCTTGGCAAATTCCTCGAAGTTGGACTCACGGTATGATTCCCCAGTCATCCACTTCATGGTCTTCTTCGAGTCACCCTTGATCACTAGGGTGGCGAAGAACTGCATTACAAGTTGCGCGTTGTAGGCACAACGGATGAGCACCAACCTCTCCAAACCCATGGTCTTGACAATGTGGATGGCCTCAGGAAATGCGGTTTTCTTCTGCAGAGATGCAAAGTCAAATGGGTGCATGGGTCGAATGGGCTTCGACAGTGAGAGATAGAGATCCACGAATATGTGCTCTTGCGCTTGGCACCAAAAGCTGCGATCAGCGAGAGAGTTGTCTCTTGCGCTGAGGTACCAGTCCCCCTGCCTCAGCTGAGAGTAATCCACAGAATGCATCTTGGAGTAGTTCTGACGTTGGGGACTAGGGACATTCTTTCTCTTCTTGGATGAGGGCTTGCTGGCAACAGCTTTCTTCTTCCTCTGAGTTGGAGGGCCCTTTCCCTTGTTGACTGGTTGCTTGTGGACACATGCTCTACCTGTGTTCCTTGATCCCCCAGCGGACGGACTTCCACCTGAACCTGTGAATTTGAGCATAGAGGGTAGCATAAGGTAAGTGCACACAAGTCAGGAGATAATACACACATTAGATAGGCATTTGATGAATCATATGTAGTTAAACATGAGTTAATCTTAAAACTGCAGTGTTTGACTCGGAAATTCCGGTTCAGACTGACCGGAAATTCCGGGGGACCGGAAATTCCGAGTCAATCTGAACCGGATATTCCGAGTCAGACAGAAACTGCAGATCTGAGATTGACTCGGTCTAAAACTAGATCGATCCAACATAATGCAAAACTAATGTATGTAGAAGGCAGGGAATAGTCCTAGGAACAATCTCTACCAAGAAACATTGAAACAAATAACTCCACATCAAGATCCAAGTGCAAGCACATAAGGAAGAAGAAAAGTGAAGTTACCCTCATCCATTTAGGCCATTGCTTGGAGGAGTGAGTTCCCGGGGCGAAGGAGGAGCAGATCCGGCCGAGAAAGAGGTTCCCCGGCGGTCGGAGTTCTCCGGAGGGACCTTGGAGCAGCAGGGGCGGCGGCTGGAGGAGAGGGAGGTCGGGGGTGGAAGAAGGGCACTAATGAGCCCTTCACCCCGAGCCTGCCCTTATATTTCTGGACAAACCGCCAGACCGGATATTCCGGTGTGACTTAAACCGGATATTCCGAGTCACCGGATATTCCGGTTCAAAATGAACCGGATATTCCGACCTGCTGAACCAAAATCCCAGTTTTCAAAAGGATGACTTGTGTGCAATAGAGAGAAATGTTTTCAGGGGAAAGTAGGCTTGGGATATATTTCCAAACTGATATTGGTACACCATACTCAACTCACAACAACCAAATCGAACCAAAAGAGCCAAGTTGAGTAGGTTTCCCACATGCATGAAAAGGAGGGCAAATAGCAACAATAAGCTCCAAATAAAATCAACTCTTCAAGGAGAGGAGGTCGGTGGCCGAAGCCACCATGTAGGAGTGTATGGCATGTTACCGCGAAGATGTATCTTGGGTACATAACCAATACTCGTCGTTTTAGCTCATTAGTCATAAGAATGAATATAGAGATAAAAGAACACTTGCTATCGGCATAATGGGGGGAGGGATGGTCCAATGTATTAGGACCGCACTCCCCCTATTTCCATGCCTACATCTAAACTAGATAAGATGCAATTACGCCCTAGGTGAGTGTGCAAGCGATCAAGCTAAGGACCTCGAATCAATGATATTAAGCTCATTCCTCAAAAAGCAAAACCTTCCTTCCTCAAGGGGCTTCGTGAAGATATCCGCCAATTGATCCCTTGTGCCCACATATGATAAGTCAATGTCTCCACGGGCCACATGATCTCTTATGAAATGATGGCGGATCTCAATATGCTTGGTTCTTGAATGTTGCACCGGGTTGTAGGCAATCTTGATGGCACTTTCATTGTCACATAAAAGAGGCACTTTGTCGCAATCGACTCCGTACTCCTTTACAGTTTGCCTCATCCATAGAAACTGAGTGCAACAACTTGCGGCGGCAACATACTCGGCTTCGGCGGTGGAGAGAGATATGCAATTTTGCTTCTTAGAAGACCAACTCACCAAGGACCTCCCAATAAATTGACAAGCACCGGAGGTTGACTTCCTATCATCATGATCTCCCGCCCAATCGGAATCCGTGAACCCACATAATGAGAAATTTGCATCCTTGGGATACCACAATCCATAAGTTGGGGTATAAGCCAAATATCTAAAGATTCTCTTGACCGCCACATCATGGCTTTCTTTAGGAGCCGCTTGATATCTTGCACATACTCCTACGGCTAGCACTATATCCGGTCTAGATGCACAAAGGTAGAGGAGAGATCCAATCATGGAGCGGTATACCTTTTGATCCACATCCTTACCCTTCGGGTTGAGCTCAAGGTGGCATTTGGTTTGCATTGGAGTAGAGGCACCCTTGAGATCAAGCAACTCGTACTTCTTGAGCATGTCTTGAATGTACTTTGCTTGGTTGATGAACGTTCCTTCACTCAATTGTTTGATCTCAAATCCGAGGAAGAACTTCATCTCGCCCATCATAGACATCTCAAACCTTGAGCCACCAATCTTGCCTTGTTCCTCACCACCATGCCATGTTCATCTTGCTTGTTCTTGAATATCCACTTGGTGCCGATAACATTGCGGCAATTTTTGGGTCTTTCCACCAACTTCCACACTTTGTTGCGCTCGAAGTTGTTGAGCTCTTCATGCATAGCATCAAGCCAATCTTTATCTTCAAGAGCTTCAAAGACCTTCTTGGGTTCCACGATGGAGATGTGAGCTTGATGTTCACTAAAGTTTGCGAGTTGTCTTCGGGTAGAGACCTTGCTTCTCACATCACCAAGCACCTTGTCAAGAGATAGAGCTCTTAATTTTTGTGAGGTGCCAACCCTATTCAAGCGGCGGATCTCGATTTCCCTCCGAGTGGTGGGAGGAATCGCTTGATCATCTTGATCATTCATGTCTCCGCCTTGACTGATTTGATGACCTTGATCAACCATTGGAGTGGTGTCCATTGGTGAGGGAGAGGGTTGATCTTGGCCTTGCGAACTGCCACCGGAAATGTCAGCAGGACCGGATATTCCGGGTTCAGGGACCGGAAATTCCGAACCACCGGAATTTCCGAGTCCAGCTTGAACCGGATTTTCCGGTCCTCCGGAAATTCCAGGAGCAGCTGTAGAATCTTGTTCTTCTCCTTGGCAAGGTGCATTGGGCACGGTGTTGTCGATGGGTGTTTCTTGTGTTGGGGTGGTCACCACTTGTGAAGAACTTGGTCCTTGTTGATCAACCTCATAATAGAGTTCAACGGGGCGGTGGACTCCCAACCCCATTCTTCGGATAGCATCTTGAGGTTCATCATCACCTACACCGGAAACACCACTTTGCTCCACGAGGGAGCCGTCATTCTCCTCGAATACCACACTACAAGTTTCTATGATTATGCGCGAGGCCTTATCATAGACTATAAGTGTGGGATTCGGATCCGTAGCCCACAAATGTCCCTTCAAGAGACTTAGAATCAAACTTGTCCAAACGAACACCTTTGATGAGATAAAAACACTTACAACCAAATACTCGGAAGTAGGAGATATTGGGCTTGTTCCCGGTAAGCACTTCATAAGGTGTATTCATGAGTCCTTTGCGAAAGAAGAGCCGGTTGGATGAATGACAAGCGGTGTTGACGGCTTCGGCCCAAAAGTTGTGAGGGGACTTGAACTCTGCCATCATCGACCTTGCCATCTCAATAAGTGTGCGGTTCTTCCTTTCCGCTACACCATTTTGTTGGGGAGTATAAGCAGCGGAATATTGATGACAAATCCCTTCTTCACTAAGGAACTCGTTTAAGGTGTAGTTCTTGAACTCGGACCCATTGTCACTTCGTATCACCAAGATAGGGACATTGTGTTGACGTTGAGCTTCATTGGAGAAGTCGATAGTTTGTTGAGTCTCCATCTTCATCTTGAAGAAGAAAACCCATGTGTATCTTGAATAGTCATCAACAATCACCAAGCAATATTTCTTGCCACCAAGACTAGCTTCCGGAATGGGACCAAAGAGGTCAACATGGAGAAGCTCCAAAACCCTCTTTGACGAAATGATGGTCTTGCTTGGATGGTAGATGTCATGCATTTTTCCTTCAACACACGCCCTACACATTCGATCCTTCGAGAAAGAAACATGGTCTTTTAGTCCTAGGATATGGCCACCCTTGTGGAGACTTTGCAAAGTCCTCATGTTGACATGGGCTAGTCGGCGATGTCATAGCCAACCCAAGTCCGCCTTTGCGAATAGGCACATTGTATGGGAAGTGGTGACTCCGGAGAAGTCAACCACATAGAACCCATTCTCAATGTACCCAACGAAAGACACATTGAGAGACTTGCTCTGCAAGAGAATGACCATTTCCTTTTCGAAGACAACGGTATAACCCAAACAAGTTAAGGAATGGACGGAGATCAAGTTGAAACCTAGGGACTCGACAAGCAAGACATTCACAAGTGTGATGTCCGGTGCCACTACCACCTTGCCGAGCCCTATTACCTTAGACTTAGAATTATCACCATATGTAACGGTCATTTGATCATCATTGGGCTTCAACTCCGTTACAATATCCTTGCTTCCGGTCATATGACTAGTGCACCCACTATCAATTATCCATTTTGATCCTCCGGAAGCAAGGCCCTACACACAATCAATTCTTGGGTTTAGGTACCCATTTTGCAATGGGTGCCTTTTGGTTAGCAACAAGGGTCTTTGGTACCCAAATAGCATATTCAATGTAACCATCAAAAGGACCAATGTATCTAGCATAGACATCCCCATAATAATCAACATATAAAGCATAGTTAGGGTTAGATATGCCCGCAAAGTCATTACGAGTGGGAGTGCCCCTTGTGGCATTTCCACTCGCAATGTCAACATTCTTGGCTTGTGCGGACTTGGTCTTCTTCTTGATCTCCTTCTTCTCCTTAGCAACATAGCCTAGACCTTCCTTACCCTTGTGGGGCACTCGCTCATGAAGAGGAGTAGTGAGTGTCCCCTTACCTTTATCAAGAGAGGTCTTGGACTTGGTTGCCATAGAAGGAACAAACACAACCGTAGCAATACCCTTCACAACATTTGCATTAGCATTCAAAGGAGTAGAGGTGCTAGGTTTCTCAAGAGTAGATATCCGAGATTGGAGTTGATCACGAGACTTGAGAAGACGTTCGTGATCACTTGTCAACACCTTGTGAGCATTGTCAAGTGACTCGAAGTCTTCGCAAAGTCTAGCATGAGCAACTACAACCTCAGACTTTTCATTTTGCACAATTTTACATTTAGCAAAGTAGAGATCACGATCCTTAGTGATCTTAGCAAGTTGCTCCTTGAGGAGAGCATGAGCTTCTTGTTCATCTTCGAGAGAGGATTGGAGAGACACCTTAGCGTGTGCATCCTCTCTCTCAATCTCACCTTTTAGTTCAAGCTCATCCTCAAGCTCACCTATACGACTCATGATTGAGCCAAAGTGTTTCTTTCCTTCTCCTTGCAAGTTAGTCATGAATTTATCAAAAGCAATGATTTCTTCCTTGACTTCTAAGCTCATAGCATCATCAATGTCATGTGATATGGAGTTGGGGGATAATTGTACCTCGGATGTCTTTGCCATAAGACATCTTGCATTCTTGACGATGGTGCTCTCGTTTGGTGAGGAGAAGACTGATGGAGGTGTGGAAGAAATGGCTAGTGCGGCCACTTGCGTTGGAGTATCCTCATTGTCACTATCTTCATCATCGGTGGGATATTGCTCTTGAGTCACCAAGACAATCTTTTGGTTCTTCTTGAAGAAAGGCTTCTTCATGGGCATGGGCCCCTTGCCCTTCGTCTTGGCCACGAGCCTCCCACCATGATCCTCTCTTCTCTCCCATGGGAAATCGGCAACAAAGTGGCTCTTGTCATCGCAGTTATAGCAAAGCCTCACTTTGTTGAATGGCTTTCCTCCGTTGGGGGGAAACTTCTTGTCAATCCTTGCTTTGGCCCTTCCGGGGTTCTTCCAAAAGGTTCTTGCCGCAAGACCCATGTGTTGAGTGAGAGTGCTTGAGAGAGCTTCACTAGATAGCTCGACTTGATCATCACACTCCTCTTCATCCTCTTCTTCAACGGTGGCCTTCAAAGCAATTGAGGCATGCTTGTGCATCCCTATGGCTCTAGCTCTTGCATCTTGTGCAATCTTGGAGGCCACCTTGTATGCGGTCATCTCTTGCATAACTTCATTTGATGTCATCTTTGCAAAGTCATGTCTCCCTGGGAGTGTCTTCAAATCCGTTTCCTCAAAGGGCAAGAGAGCGGTCACAAACTTCCTCTTAATCCAAGCATCATTAATGTACTCCGCCCCGAGGTTCTTGAAGGAGTTGGCAACCAACACCAACCTCCGGTACATGTCCTCGTGGCTTTCTCCATCCAACTTGTAGAACCCTTCCACCTCATTGCATAAGGCATCATACCGGTTCTTCTTCATGCTCTCATTCCCAACGAAGATGTCGGAAAGAGCATTCCAAACTTCCTTGGCGGTGGAGAATTGTTGAATGAGCGCCATGTCCTTCTCTCCAACGGCCATTTGGAGTTGATGAAGAGCGATGGCGTTGAGTTGGTTATCAACCACCTCTCTTCTTGTCAAGTTGGTTGGATCATGGGGCTTGTATCCTTCTTCAATGATGCGCCAAAGCTCAATGGAGGCACTACATAGATGAGACTTCATTAGAAATACCCATTGAGAGAAATGAGTAGGTTTAAGCTTAGGAGGATCACTTCTAAAGTTTACATGAGGGTGAGGGATAGGAGGGTTAGGAGAGTAATTATGGTTGACATTATGAAATTCCTCTCCTTTGGGGGTGTTAGAGGAGCTAGGTGGTTCATCCTTTTCCGCCATCCCGGGAACACTTGAGGTAACATCTTTGGACCCATCCGAAAATGACTCCTTAGAGTTCCCCGCATGTTCCTTAGGAGGAGGAGAGGGAGAAGTAGCCTCGGGCTCCTTAGACTTCAAGAGTGCCATGAGCATCTCATTCATCTTGAGGAGTTGGGCCTCCAAGGACGATCTCATATCAATAAGATCGGCCATGGTTGCCCCTTTGGCTAACGCCTCCTTCTCCGCCTCTAATTTTTCACGGGCGGCCCTCTCGGCATCGGATTCCGTCATCGTTGCACTTAGGCGGTTAAGCCCTTAAAAGTGAACAAGGCTCTGATACCAATTGAACGGGAATCTGGCACCTAGAGGGGGGGGGGGTGAATAGGTGCTATTATAAATTTTAGGTCTCTTCAAATTTAGGCTCAACACAAAGGTAAATTCTCTAGATATGCAACTACGGTGAATTTACCTAAATGATAAACTAAGCAATAACAAGATAAGCAAGTAAGGGAGCAAAGGTAAAGGGAACCAAGTGAAGCACGCGGAGACGAAGATGTAATCCCGAGTTTCACCCAAGGGTGTACGTCTCATTTGGAGAGGTGTGCGCTACCACAACAGGTTAGCCGCAACGCCACAAAGGCTCACCTTCTTCTCCGATAAACTCAACCACAAAGGTTTCGAGTCCACCTTCCACTATTGATCCCCTTTTAGGGCGGAGATCGAATCCCTTACAAACGCTTGAGGCACACACCCACAACTGAATTGGGGGCTCCCAAGAAGACCACAAAAGGTCAAGGACCACAAAAGGTCAAGGTAACACCAAGAGTACAACAATGGTGAACTAGGTTTTCCCACCGGAAACCCTAGCCACGAAATCACCAAGTGAATGGGGGAGAAATGCAAATCCCTTGGGTGAGGATGTAGATCCGGGCCTTCTCCTCCAATCCTCCAAAGATCAATGAATTTGGGTGGGGGGATTGGGAGATCTTGATGATTTGAGCTTTCAAGAATGGTAGGAGAGAGAAAATCTGAGAGCTATCTGTTCTTGAGTGAGTGAGGGGGTATTTATACTCCCCCTCAAAATCTGGCCGTTGGCTGTCTTGGGCACCCGGAAATTCCGGTTTAAGTAACACCGGAAATTCCGGTCACCCGGAATATCCGGATCTTTGAAAATATCCGAGCTGAATTTCCGGTTGAGATCAGAACCAATTCTGAACTTGACTTAGCCGATTTTCTGAGGTTGACTCGGAATATCCGAGTCCTTGAAATTTCCGAGCTGAATTTCCGATTGGAGTCAGTACCACTTCTGAATCTTGACTTAGCCAATTTTCCTGGGGTTGACTCGGAATATCCGGGTTGGGGAACCGGAATATCCGAGTCCTTGAAATTTCCGAGCTGATTTTCCGACTGGAGTCAGTACCACTTCTGAATCTTGACTTAGCCAATTTTCCTGGGGTTGACTCGGAATATCCGGGTTGGGGAACCGGAATATCCGAGTCCTTGAAATTTCCGAGCTGATTTTCCGATTGAAGTCAGTAGTACTTCTGAACTTGACTTAGCCAATTTTCTGGGGTTGACTCGGAATATCCGGGTTGGGGAACCGGAATATCCGAGTCTGGGAAGAATTCCAGAAACTCTTTTTCTCTACAATTTGGCTTTAGGATTTGTGATATGAGTTTCACCCAAACTGAAATACTTAGCAATAGGATTAGTATATCATTGGTATTGTTAACTAACACACAAAACACTAGGAATTAAGAAATGTTCTTTCAGGTATATCTTCACCTTGCTTAACATTTGTGTTGTCGGCCATACCCTTTAGCCGGTAAAGCTATTAACAAAGAGATAAACATATGATACCAACTTTAACGGATTGGTGTGGTCGACTAAAGGGGGTAGAGGGAATATGCGACTAACAAGTTTAATCTTTATTTTCAACTTAAAGGATACAACATAATAAAATATTATCTAGTTGTACAACTAAACAAATCATCTAAGTGACAAGCTAATAAGATTTAAAAAAAATAAGGTAACAACAAGTGGATAACGGGTAGAAATAACCGTAACTGTGGAGACAAGGATATATTGCCGGATTCTTTCTTTTTAGGGAAAGTAAGTAATCATTGGAAATGTGTGGCAACACAAAGTCCACCAACACCACAAAGGATCATGTAATTCTTCTTGTACCTCTCGCACAAAGCAAGGAGACATATCCACTAAGAGGACCCTTAAATGTAGCACCGGAGTTTTGTAAAAAAACATGGCTGGGGCACAAGTTCACAACTCAATTGGAAACTCCCGTCAACACCACGAAGCTTCACATACAAAGACCGAGCTTTGGGGTGATCACTTTTTTCCTAGAACTCCAAAGAGTTCAAGAGTAATAAGATCTGCTAGGGCATGTCGAATCTCTTTGAATGCATTTTCTCACTTTGTGTTCAAGTTCGGATTTATTTTAGATGTTTTTTCTTCAAATTCATAGTATAAGATTGACTGTTTTGAATTTACTTTGATGAGTAGTTTTATCTTGTTGTTTAGCAGAACTTTTGTGTTGAAGTTCCTATTTGGATGCCCATAGACGAGTATGTTCTCATATTGTATTGTATTAACGTGTTCACGTGTGCATGTTATTCTAGACGAATTTTGCCAATTCATCACACAATGTCAGTCGTTTGAGAATTGTTTGACGAATAGATTTATCTCTTTGTTCTGAACAATCCTCCTATTGTAAGTTTTTTATTTCTATATTAATAGACAAAATTGTTAAATGTGGTGGGATGAAATAATATGGATAAAAGTAAGCTTAATCACGTGTGCATCTGACCAAACACTCGAACATTACACCTGTTGCAAGCACAAACATGCAGCCAAAGACCATGCATATATTCCTGCTTTCATGTAGTTCTGATCCTTTAACAATTAACATGACCATTTGTAAAAAAGGCCAAAACTGATAGCTGCTCTTGTGCGTGGGGCCCGGTCGACATCGGCTAGACACCACCAACCAGAGTACCAGACAGAGACAGCCGAGCTCGCTTTCGTGGTCGGCTCGTCTTACCTTCCCGGCCCCGTCTCCTCTCCTCCTCCTTTGCTCACCCCCAGCAGAACAGAAAATGATAGTACTTGATACCTTAAGCGGCCTCTCCGATGCAAGCGTCCCTTTGCTTCTGCTCATCCACTGCATCCTCCAGGAAGGGTTGGCACTCTGCCCCTGCAAGTTTGTCCCGTTTATATTTGGTTCAATCATGGCTAATTTTATTCTCTCTTCCAGTACCAAGAACCAGTGGCGGAGCCAGGATTTCCACATTGGGTATTCGAACTAAAAAAAAAGCACACCAATATAATATAAAGGTTCACAATACTGATTAGATTTTTTTAAAATCTCAATTGGAGAATGAACTGCAGTACTGCACCTGCACGGAACGGATGTGAATAAACTGATTGATCCAAACCTAAACGCTGGGCGGCGGCCGGCGGCCGGCGCACGCCACACTGGCTGACGCCTGACGAGCGTCGAGCGGATTGCCAACGTCCGGCGACAGGGCGGGATGCTGGAGACGGGCGGCGGCGGCGGCCAGCTGAGGTCGAATCACCTGTTCCTCTCCTCAAAGACGGAACGAGGGAAGAGGAGCAGTTTGCTCTGGTGTTTGCCGGTTCGTCTTCGTAGGATTTTTTCCATTAACTCAGACGTGGGAGGCTGGGAGCCCAAGTAAAGCCCAAACTTGCTATTTGGCCCAGATTTGATTGGCAGGACGTGGGTTGGTCGCGACGGACGTTTTTTTACTCTGTTTAGGAGCTATAAACTGATACAAAACGACCCTACTATACATACCTATACATATGGAAGCTTATATACTAAAAACAATTTGTAAAAATTATTGGGTATTCATTGCATACCCATGAATAAGGCTAGCTCCGCCCCTGCCAAGAACACAACTGCTTTGCAACGAGAAATGCTTGCTTTCTTTGCGCTAATCAGAAGCTCGTGATAAGATCTGTACTTTAGGTTCATAGATACTTCCCTGGTTGCCATGGAGCCGGTTTTTGCTTGTCTGATGGGTTTTAATTCTGTTTTTTTGCCCCCCACTTTCAGTCATTGCTTACATTTCTGACGCCGTTGCACGGTCGTCATATCGGCCTCATCGTGGGAAGACGCATGTGGCTTCTCTGTCTGCTGAGGATCCACCCAAAGTTCAGAAGAGATTGTCGAAACAGGAAAGAAGGGCCAGGGTGGAGGAGTTTGTTGCAAGGTAACGCAACTCTTGGAGAAAACGGTATTTCTGATTTCATTATTGTGATCCTCATACGTTGCAGTTTGCTTGTGCTGCCTCACAGATAATTAAAACTGGGATTGTGGAACAACTTATTACCTTCTGTATTGTAGAGTTGCGTCGTGTACTAGCAATGTATAAACACCTGATTAACACTCTTCAGAATAAGTGTGTTCCGCAACATTTGAGGTGGTTCTTGGTGTGAGATGTGTGTTGAAACAACGAATTCTTGCGCCACATTTAAATGTGCTTGCTTGATGATCGTCTAGCACCGTATATCTATGCCTGCACCCGACAAGGACTTATATGTGTCTTTAAATGTTACATCCATTAATTAAATATGCCTGGCTCTACTATTCAACACAGTTACAGGGCATCACATGAAGGAAATTTTCCATCTGCTACGTATGTTCGTCAGCAGGTTGGAGGGTCCTACTACGTATCATGGGAATTACTCCAGGAACTGGAGTATAATTCAAGACTGAAGAGTGACGTCAGAGATATCTCTTTCAACTCGAGGAACTTTGAGGGGGAAAATGTATGGGCTCAACGACACTGAACTCTCAAGCAAAGATGCTAGGACCAAGGAAGCTACGGTATTTTATTACAGATAATTTGCTTGTGTTCTTTAGGATTATTGATGGCCAAACTGTGTCAGATAAGATTTGTCGGGAAGTGAGAATATGAAAAGTTTTTTTTTGTCTACTCAGGATCTACCAGAAGTCCAGAAGAGATTAACAAAACAAGAAAGAAGGGACAGGGTAAAGCCGTAAAGGAATTTGTTGAAAAGTAAGGCAACTTGGACAGACATAATTTCTGATTTATTATAGTGATCAGCATTTCCAACGCTCTGTTTGTGCTTCCTTATAGATAATTTTAATCTTGTATGAAGGTGGAACAAGTTACTACCTTTAGTCCTATAGAATTACATTATATATATTTAGTATTTACAGGTTTTCAACGACATCTGACAGCTGAGAACAAATTGATCAACCTTGTTCAGAACCAGATTCAAGTTTTGCACTGCTTGAGATAATGCTTGATAATGTTTTTGTTATTTTATTAGTTTAAAGAAACATGCGTAAGAAGCCAGTGAATGCTCTCATGGACTTAGCTAGGATCCCAGCAAACTGCTGATTTCAGCTTACTAAACTTAAAACAATGAGTGATTATATGGGTTTAAGCTGCTACTTGACCACACTTCGCAATTGGTCTTCGATGAATATCAAGTGGTGGCTTCAAAACAACCATGATGAATATCATGTTCCCAGCTGGATATAGCCACATATAAATGTGCTTCTAGTAATCAAAATAGGTTGCTAATCATATTGAACTATATATATATATATATGTGTGTATTCACTCAGTAAGGATTTGGTTGTGCCTGTTAATCTTACATTCATTATTTATTCTAGCTCTACTATTTAACGCAGTTACAGGGCAACACATGACGGAAAGTTTCCACATGCAACACATGTTCGTCAGCAGGTTGGAGGGTCTTACTACACAGTGCTGGCATTACTCCAGGAATTGGATACAATTCAAGACTGAAGAGTGACGTGAGAAACACTCTTTCAAGTTCGTATGTTTCCAGTACATACCATCTTATGTTCCTCACGGCTTAGTCCTAATAATGCAGACCTAAGCATGCATATGAAGGGTCAGCTGGGACAACTCTTTGGGGAAGCCTGAAGTCCATTACTGATGGACTCATGATCCTCTAGAACAACCTGTAAATTCATCTGTCTGTTGGATGCAGTAACGTGTATAGGATTCACATTGTTTTATTCTTCTCTTCATGGACCTGTAACATATTTGTAAAGTTCCCCATGACTCCATGAGGATGTTTTCTTTTTCTTTTCATGGACTTGGAACATAGTTGTAAGGTTCTCAACGAGGACCATCCTTCGATGTTTCAGATAATACTACTGTCAGTTATAACAAGCAAGCAAGGCATACTCTGCTTATTGCCTTATTGGCCTCTTCTTCTAGTACCCTGTCAAAAAATCTGATGGAAAATTTCCCATCTATTGTATATACTTCTGTTAGAGTACAATACGGTTTAGGTATATTTGGTAGTATTAGGATTGTAATCTAAGTCTATCTCTATTAGGTTTCGTAGTTTTCAAGTCTTGTACCCATTTATATACAGTCCGTGGCTCGTTGTAATCAATCTAGTATCAATACAATATAACATATTCTGCAATCTTACTTGGTATCAGAGAGTTCGTTCTGCAACCTAGGGTTTAGCCACCACCACTTCCGCCGCGCCGCTCCCGGCGAAATCGACCTCCATGATCGTCGGGGGTGTCGCATCTCGTAGCTAGTTTTTCTTCTAATTTTAATAAATCAGTTCGTAGGTTTAGCCAATTTCATTTTGCAATTAGATCAGTTTCTTTTTAGCCACCAAAATATATCTAGTCCCGGTGAAAAAGTCAGCAGATCCCATCGAAGAACAGCAGCGCGCGATTGTCCGTCCACCCGGCCGCTAGTAGTCATCTAGGCACCAAGCTGCATGCAAGAAACGACCCCATGTTTGCATGTTCATGTATGTTCGTATGGGACATGGACGGATGGGCTCAACACAGAGTTGCACCAAACAACGCTCGTGGTCATCATCGCCGACAAGTTCTACATCAACAACACATCGACATCTTCTACCTCTACATCGTCTACCTCAACGAACGTCTTCAACAACCACCACACCATCTTCGTCCACCACAACCTTGCCGTCATAGTTGCAGTCTATTTTTATTTTGCACAATTTACTAGTTGCAACTTCGTTTTTCGTCTAATCCGGCAACAAACGGCGGAAAATCTGCGCTACGCGCCGTCGACCACAGAGATCTCCTCTGCTTCTTCATCCGGCTCTGACTCGCATGGTTAATGGTGCTCCCTTTCTTCGCATGCCCGATACTGGCAACATCGACGTGTGCCTTCATCCCGACGCGCTCCCGAGTCTGTCAAGCTCGGTAAGGCGTGCCGCCTAACTCCAACTACATCGACTCTAGCAAAAGTCTACCTCAACTTCCTCAAACGGCAACATCGACCACAACGCCAACGCCCACAACTTGGCTACATCGACATCGGCATCAAGGCCTATCAACTCGGCTCCTCTTCAGTTCGCGACTTCGGATTATGCTCCAGTCAGACCGTCTGCAACGCTCCAGTTGTTCACGTCACTACCGATCCGACTGCGGGGGATGTTAGAGTATAATACGGTTTAGGTATATTTGGTAGTATTAGGATTGTAATCTAAGTCTATCTCTATTAGGTTTCGTAGTCTTCAAGTCTTGTACCCCTATATATACAACCCACCATGACTCATTGTAATCAATCTAGTATCAATACAATACAACATATTCTGCAATCTTACTACTTCAATGATTTTTCATGTTAACACTTCCGATGTGTATTCTCTCCTACACACTTATTCTATACATCAGGTTCAGAATGGTTCTGTTTCAAAAACAAAATAAGTTTACGAGCTGCGAGATTAAAACTCACTTGGGAATCCACAGTTAGTTAAACGGGCGAATACCACAGACTCAGACTGTATTACACATGCACAAATGAAAGTTAAGCTAGATACATATATCTCTTTATATCTGCAAAAATTTCATAGCCGTGGAGGCTATGGCTCTGATCCAGGGAAGAGCCACGCGATGGGAAAGCCTTTGAGTGGCCGTATCTTGGTCCGCAGGTACGTTTGAGACTGTCGTTTCCTCATGTCGTAGACGCTGCAGTAGAAGGACACGTTGTTCCGGTAATAGTAGCCACGGGCGGAAGCATCATCCACGAAGAAGATACAGTCCCCTGCAACGTAGCCCTTGCACTGGTCTGTTAGGTGCCAAGCGTTGTCGGTGACTTTAGTCCCACCTCGCTAGTGGGAGGAGGCCACACCTAGCTTATAAGAAAGAGTTCCATCCTCCTTTCAGTCCGGGCTTTTGGGATGAAGTAGGCTTTCTTCTTATAGTTGGGTTGTGTGCGCGGCCGTGGGCCAGGAAACGTCTGAACACGACGTGAGTGTGTGGAGCTGGGTCCGGGACGCTTACAATTGGTATGAGCCAGCACCGTCATGCCTGCCTGGGGGGCTTCCTAGGGGGGTGGGGTGTTAGGTGCCAAGCGTTGCCGGTGACTTTAGTCCCACCTTGCTAGTGGAAGGAGGCCACACCCCCCTTATAAGGGAGAGTCCCCTCCACCTTTCAGTCCAGGCTTTTGGGATGAAGTGGGCTTTCTTCTCATAGTTGGGCTGTGTGCGCGGCCGTAGGTCAGGAAACTTCTAAACACGACGTGAGTGTGTGGAGCTGGGCCCGGGACGCTAACAATTGGTATCAGAGCCAGCACCGCCATGCCTGCCTGGGGGGCTTCCTATGGGGGTGGGGTGTTAGGTGCCAAGCGTTGCCGGTGACTTTAGTCCCACCTCGCTAGTGGAAGGAGGCCACACCCAGCTTATAAGGGAGAGTCCCCTCCACCTTTCAGTCCGGGCTTTTGGGATGAAGTGGGCTTTCTTCTTATAGTTGGGTTGTGTGAGCAGCCGTGGGCCAGGAAACGTCTGAACACGACTTGAGTGTGTGGAGCTGGGCCCGGTGAAAGAGCATTTTCTGTCTCCTGAGTTTTGGTTAGGAATGACAACACGAAAAGGATGTTATAGGTGTGCCTGAGTATTTCAGATACTACATAACCTTAAAGAACAAAAAGGATGAGAGAACTGGCTGGCAATTTTTCCTGTTTTGTCAGGCCGGAAGTTCCGGTGCTGTGACCGGAAGTTCCGGCCGAAAGGCCGAAAGTTCTGGGCACATCACCGGACATTTCCATCTGGCCAGAAAACGGCTAAGTCCTTTTAGGATTTAGCCCCTGGCAAAGGCGGAACTTTCACCGGAAGTTTGGCCGGAACTTTCCGGGCGACCGGAAGTTCCGGCCCTCGACCGGAAGTTCCGTTCCAGACAAACGAGAAAATCGGCTAAGTCAGGAATTGCTCGCGCTCGGGCAAAGCCGGAACTTTGGCCGGAACTTTGGCCGGATCTTTCCGCGCGACCGGAAGTTCCGGCCAAACCACCGGAAGTTCCGGTGTTGAACATGCTGGTTTTCTCCAAGTCTGGAACTGCCTGCGCCCTGGCCAGGCCGGAAGTTCCTCCGGAACTTTGGCCGGAACTTTCCGGGGTGACCGGAAGTTCCGGCCTAAGTGACCGGAAGTTTCGGCCTGCGCAGTAAAAAACGGCTAGTTGGTGGAGGGGGGTATAAATACCCCTCCACCTACCTCCAGCCATTTCAGCTCTCACACTCTCTCTCATCATAAATTGCTGAGGCTCAAATCTTTAAGATCTCCCAACTCCTCCACCCAAATCCGTTGATATTTGGAGGAGTGAAGGAGAAGGCCCCGATCTACTACTTCACCGAAGCGATTTGTAATCTTTCCCCATTGAACGAATAGACGTCGCCTAGAGGGGGGGGGGGGGGGTGAATAGGCGATTTAAAACTTTTTCCGAGGAGCCGGAATATCCGGTCCAAGAATGATCCGGAAATTCCGAGTAGCCGGAATATCCGGTCCACGAGTAACCCGGAAATTCCGGTATGCTTGATAAAGGCGGAATAAAACTAGAGGTTTACTTTAACAAGCATACAACCTAGATATATAAACTAGGCTCACCTATGTGCACCAACAACTTAAGCTAAGCAATACAAGTAACAAGATGATAGCAAGATATATGACTTCAAGCACGAAGGCTATCACAATGTAAAGTGCATAACCAAAGAGCTCGGGTATAGAAATAACCGAGACACGCGGAGACGAGGATGTATTCCCAAGTTCCACCCAAAGGTGTACGTCTCGTTTGGAGAGGTGTGCGCAACCACAACAGGTTAGCCGCAATGCCACAAAGGCTCACCTTCTTCTCCTGATGAACTCAACCACAAAAGGTTCGAGTTCACCTTCCACTATTGATCTCCTTTGGGGCGGAGATCGAATCCCGTACAACTCTTGAGGCACACACCCACAACTTAATTGGGGGCTCCCAAGTCTTGAGGCACACACCCACAACTTAATTGGGGGCTCTCAAGTGACCACAAAAGGTCTTGACCACAAAAGGTCTTGGCCACAAAAGGCCGGCCACAAAATGCGTCTAGGGTCCAAAGACCCAAGAGTAACAAGCTCACAAGTATCACCACCACGAATCCTCGTGGAGGGCTCAAACCGATGCAAATGCAATGGCAAGAGCACACGAAGTGCTCAAGTCCTTCACTCTCAAATTCCAACACAACAATAAATGTTTATGGGGGAATAAGAGAGGAAGAACAAAGGAAACCACAAAGGAGTCAAATCCTTCACTCCCAAATCCCACCAAAAGCAACTAATGCTTATGGGGGAGAAGAGAGGAAGAACAAAGAAGAAGAACCACAAAGGAACTCCAAGAACTAGATCCACTAAGTTCCCCTCACTTAGAGGAGAGATGGATTGGTAGGATTGTAGATCTAGATCTCCTCTCAACTTTCCCTAAAGAATATGGAAGATTGAGTGGAGGGATTGAGAGGGAAGTGAGCTTTCCAAGGTCAACAATGGAGTAGGAGAGAGGGGAAAGCCGTGCTGCCTTGGATATTTTTTGAGGAGGAAGAAGGGGAGGGGTATTTATACCCCTCCAGGAAATATAGCCGTTGGCTGTTTTGACACTCGGAAATTCCGGTATAAGTGAGACTCGGAAATTCCGGTCACCCGGAAATTCCGAGTCCATGAAATTTCCGAGCTGAAATTCCGAGTCCATGAAATTTCCGAGCTGAAATTCCGGCTGGAGTCAGAACCAAAACCAAACTTTTCCTTAGCCGTTTCTGGAAGACTATTCTGGGTGCACTCGGAAATTCCGGTATATGGAAATTTCCGAGCACAATTTCCGGTTCGAGTCAGAACCAAAAATCCTTCTTTCCTTAACCAAAACTGGAGGGCTTTCTGGGTGCACTCGGAAATTCCGGTAGACGGAAATTTCCGAGCACAATTTCCGACTGGAGCCAGAACCCTTTTTCTCCTTTCCTTAGCCGTTTTCTTGGATGAGTTGGGGAACCGGAAATTCCGCTAGATCGGAATATCCGACCCCAATAATCTGAATCAGCAAAAACACCGAAAAGAAAACTGCTATAACTTTTGCAAATGAACTCCAAATGAGGTGAGACCAATTTTGTTGGAAAGATAGCGACGATGACTACCCAACAAAAAGATTGCATCCCATAAATAGAGTAAAATCTCCACACATGGCAAGGTGTGGGACTTTCCTCAAGGTAGAACCGGCAATATTTCCGCCACCGAAAACGCAACAAGTTGTCCAAAGTAAAACCGATTTCGATGAATTAGAGCTTGACATGGAGATGAACCAAGCTCTAATTCCTCACCAACATAAAAGCCAAATAAGAACCAAGAAATATGATATGCCAAGTATGCAAAGGTTTGAGCTCTCCACAAGAATGCGATCAAGTGACTAACTTGAGAACCCCTCTTGATAGTACGCCTATCTATCCTATAGCCCTATCAAGATCATACCTTTTCCTTGAGCATTCCACTTGAGTTAGATGAAGACTATCTTGATCTCTTCAAGTGGGTCATCTTTCTTGATTGCGCGTCCAAACACTTGCTTGATGAAGACTTCTCCAAATACTCCCCCATGCTCACAATGGGAGAGTCTCGCTAAGCTTCGTCTTCATGTATCCATTGCAAGCACCAAGCATGGGATCTTTTCGAGAAAGCTTCTCTTGGTCTTGCACAACTCATCTTTTCTTCACTAAGATGATGTCTTGAATCTTCAAGACATACTCGAAATAAGCTTCACTCAACACATGAGCTTCAAGAGTTCAACACATGAACTCCACCATTCCATGGACAAGATCTATAAGGATATCTCAATGCAAACATTAGTCCATAGAGATTGTCATTCAATTACCAAAACCACACATGAGGGAAAATGCTCTTTCACCCATTCACTTGGGGATTTCGAGTCTAGGGTTTCCTATAGGAAAACCTAAGTCTCACCATTGTTGGTACTTGGTGTAAGCTTGACCTGTTGTGGTCTTGACCTTTTGTGGTCTTCTTGAGAGCCCCCAATTAAGTTGTGCGTGTGTGCCTCAAGTGTTTGTAAGGGATTCGATCTCCGCCCTAAAAGGGGATCAATAGTGGAAGGTGGACTCGCAACCTTTGTGGTTGAGTTCATCGGAGAAGAAGGTGAGCCTTTGTGGCGTTGCGGCTAACCTGTTGTGGTAGCGCACACCTCTCCAAACGAGACGTACACCCTTGGTGGAACTCGGGATTACATCTTCGTCTCCGCGTGCTTCGCTTGGTTCCCCTTATCTTTGCTCCCTTACTTGCTTGTCTTGTTAGCCTGTTTATCTTGTTATTGCTTAGATTGTCATTTAGGTAAATTCACCGTAGTTGCATATCTAGAGAATTTACTTTTGTGTTGAGTCTAAATTCCCGTTTACGTGGGACGCTGACAATTGGTATCAGAGCCAGCACCGCCATGCCTGTCTGGGGGGCTTCCTAGGGGGATGGGGGGTGCCAAGCGTTGCGCTAGTGGGAGGAGGCCACACCCAGCTTATAAGAGAGAGTTCCATACTCCTTTCAGTCCGGTCTTTTGAGATGAAGTGAGCTTTCTTCTTATAGTTGGGTTGTGTGCGCGGCCGTGGGTCAGGAAACGTATGACACGACGTGAGTGTGTGGAGCTGGGACCGGGACGCTGACATGGTCGGGGACACGAACGGCTCGGGAGCACCATCTCTGGAGGAACAGCACACCCTGTCCTCCCCGATGGAGCTCAGCTCCGTCCACCGTGACCCCGCCAGATCGGCCTCGAAAACCTTGAACTTGGTAGCCTTCTCCAAGCCTAGGAACAGCCGCGATTTCGTACGTTAGGATCTTCTCTGCGGACCATGGGCAGCGCGCCGTCGTCGGATTCCAGTAGGTACTGCAGCGGCGGCTCGAGGAAGTGCCATCGGGGGCCCTCCACGAGGTCGTCGACTCGGGACACGGTTGGCTCGCCGGTGTCCCCGTCCTCGCCAATGGACACGCGGAGGAGGCAGCCATGGCGGCCGTGGAGGGCGCAGAGCTTGCCTCGATACCAGACCATATCTTCAAGTGAGTCGAGCCAGTCGTGGGAGACCACCACCCACGAAGCTGCCCCTGGCCGGCACAACGCGAGCTTATGAGGCCATCCCGCCCCAACGATCGCGGCGACGAGCTTAGGCGAGCACACCACTAGCTTCGTCATGAACGGCGGCGAATCAGAATCACTGTTGAGGTGCAACAGCTCCGTCTCCGTGCACAGACCGGGGATCGAGCACCATAGTTGTGGACATGGAGAAGGGGTTCACCAGCGTGTAGGCGCCATCCATGCGCTCAAAGACGAGCCACTCGCCGCAGGAGCTCTGGGCGTGTGGCAGCTGGCGATGGCGCTCGAGATGGAGCCCCAGCGGCCGGAAGGCGGAGTCGGGCAGGCTGTAGAAGGTCCGATCGGGTAAGGCGAGCCACGGGAACTGCGCTGGGAGGGCGTTCCGCCGTGCGCAGGAGCGCCATTGGCGGCACACGGCGCCGAAGCGGACGCGATCGGCATGGTGCTGGAGGCGGCGGAGGATAAGGTCGCCAAGATCCGTCTGGAGTGCAGACCACGACCTTGGCGCCATATCAAAAAGCTAGTCTCTTACGGATTTTTCTTTGATGATTGGACTCTGTTTATACAATGGCACCATATCAATGGACTTAAACCGGAGAAGAGTGAATAGTACAAATACAGCTAACAAATTACCGCTTTATATAAACTCATCGTTGGCAACATCTCTCAACAGTTTCCTTGTTTAGTCAGGTGGTAGACAGGTCTGAGACACTGCCAGAAAGCTACAATCCTAGTAGTAGATTTACAAAACTTGCAGGACATCCCTCTCTTCTTTTAACAGTTGTAAAACCTCTCAGCCAAGCTTCTATCGTAACAGATGATGCCCGGTTCCTTCCACCAATAGTCTTCAAGATGATGACGGGCTACCATGTTCAAAGTCAGAATCATCGACCATCCTTTCTAATGATTCAATATCACCAGCTTCAGAAAGCGTGTGACTGCGAAGGCTGTCTGCATCCTCGCTGCTCACATGAAAACAGAAGGAGAAACAGCGGTTATGACAGTAGCACGAGAAGCACCGGTTGCTCTATAAATTGTAAGGATCAACAATAACAAAGATTTAGCCATACTCTGTAACTCCAAAGATTTCTTTGACAACAAGCGAGCCGTCACGGGAACAGAATTCTGGGAGCTGGATGATTCACAGAAATTCAGTTTTATCAGGGAAAAGTAAGCAACATACTACATTATAACACAGTGTCCTGACAACAGAAACATTAAAAACTCCCTTTTTGGAAGTCAAGAAAATTCTCGAATGCAATTTAGAGTCAGTAAAGCAGACGCCGCGGCTTACCTCTGATAAGTACATGATTTTTCCAAATAGTGTTTGCACAGCAAGCTTCCGCTTAAAACCTTGTTCTGTAAATCCAGTTAAGTCCATAACTATTGGACCTGAAAGATAACACACACAAAATCTCCTCAGTGATGTAGCAATACGCAAGCTTACACATCATCAGGTTAAGTTGTGAACTAAACAAAATCATCCCTACTACCAAATACTTATAGGAAAACAATAACACTTCACACCAAGCATATATAATATTTCAAGCGCTATCATGGAGGCCACAGCTATTGATCCTTTTCTAGAAAGACAATTAGTCTCCTATTTGCAATGCAAGTCATACACTCATAGCAACCCTAAAAGTAAACTAGATCAGTCTGATGTACAACAACATATGTTGAAGGTGTCAGATTGAACTTTACCAAATAAAGCATACAAATGCTGTGCTTTAATCTTGATAACATCTTAAGATTTTTATAATACTAATATTCACCAGCAAATGGACACCTGGTATCAACAAAATGGCAATGTATTGCTAGAACTCTTATTATTATTAATTGAATATTGCAGCCGCACATACATATACATCAGGTTGATGTTTGGCAAATCATGAAAATATCAATATCAAGTTGGTTTTACAACCACAATGCAGCTATCATTTCAGGGCTCAGAAGCTAGAAATAACAGAAGTAATGAGTGGATCTGGGACAATGCAACAAACATACAAATGTCTACATTGTGTGTTCAATAATCATTGGAAAATAACGTTCTAAAAGTTTTCAGTGCATCAAGTACAAAACTATAAATCAAATGACACTCAATCATCACCAAGTTTTACAGAGGATTCATCACAGAGATCCATAAATATTATAGGAAGGCATGAGAACAAAAACACCTTCGTGTTATAGAACCGAGCATCCATAGTTTTGAATTCAGAAAATACTATATCTATGATGTGCTGTATAAGAGTACTAGAATCAGAAGGAAAAGAATACCTTTTTCTCTAACAATTCTTCTTGATATCTCATTCAGAATCTCAGCAACTTCAGCATCTTCTAACATTGATGCTTTCCTAAGATGTATGAGATCCACAACCACATCAGGATTGAATTGTTTTTCGTTCAGTGTGTATCGGATGTACTTTCTTACTACATCATCCATGTCAAATCCTGTCTGAATAAATGGAAAAGAGTTACATGTGCATCTGTGTTCCTCGCTATGGGCAGATAGCTTTGCAATCAACAATATAATAAATAAGCCATTCCTCCAACAGCAGTAGAATGGGTGCACTGGTGCAAATAATTACAGTTAGATAGCCTAAATCTATTCTGATCAGAAAATTTGTGGTTATGAACTTATGATCATTGCGAGCCATCAGTGCAATTTCAGTCTTCCAGAATAAGATATCTGAGTAACGCAGTACAAAATAGATTCATTTGTTGAGAAAATAAAGCAGATAGGTCGTGGCACACCTTCTGCATTAGTTCTTGCAGAGCTGGGAAATCCACTGCTTCTCTGCCCTTCTGAAACAACTCATCTAGTGACTTCAACAAGAATATATTCTTAGTCACCTGCAAAGAAACATCAGTTCGTCATAAAATGCCAAGCATATATAGTGACTGTGTAATGGTTATGGATTATGTGAGCTATAGTATGTATGGTTTCATTAAGATATCAGAAAAAGAAAGAAAAAATTAAAGCCTACGGGCAAGCTTGCAATCAACAAAAAGATGTAAACACAAAATGTTGTGCCTCAGAATCTGCACAGAGCCTATCTATCTGAAACAAAGTACCAAATTTACGAACAGTCAAGAAACTGACAAACATAATGAGCAACCATTGAAGTCAATGTACCTACAATTTAAAATGGCTCAAACTCTATTGTAAGAGAAGTACGACATCACTTCATTACATATCCAACATAACGAAGCACAAGCGAAGTATCCAATCCTAGAGAGGAATTACCTTAATGTGTAAATAAGCTCCTAATCCTATTTCTCCCCAGTCAGTCTCCCACTAAGCATCGAACTACACACGTGATTTCATTTGTAGGCGTGCGTTAGGCTTTAAGACGACGACTTACCCTCTTCTTCTTCTGAGTGCGCGGGGATGTGAACTTGCGGTAGGTGCGGACGACGGCGAGCGCGAAGGAGGCGCCTACGTAGGCGAGCGGCACGGCGAGTAGCCAGGGGACGGGGCTGGAGCCGACGCGGGGGCCCGGTATGGCCTGCGTGACGGTGCCGGTGAACTCCACGAGGTCCAGCGCCTTGTCCTGGATCCACGGCAGCTCCTCCTCGACCTCCACCTCCTCGTCCGCCTCCTTCTTCGGCGCGGTGTTGGAGTTGGCCCCCGGCTGGTTGCGGGAGGCGGCGGGGGTCCGGCTGTCGGTGCGCTTGGCGCGGGCGACGAGGCGGGGAGGAGTTGTGCGGGTGGGGACGGGCAGGGTGAGGGGGCAGCGGCGGCGGAGGCGGGCGCCGGCGGTGGGGACGGAGAGCGGGTGGAAGAAGGTGGTGGTCGCCATGGAGGTGGAGGTGGAGGTTAGGGCTTATCGCGGCGGAGGTGGAGGTGGGTGGGACTCCTCCGGGCCGGAGTAGGCAGTAGCTCAACAAAACCCTGTGAGTTGAGTCGATGGGTTGGAGAGAGAAGGAGGGCAAGAGTAGACATCACATATGGGCTAAGAGCCCACCTGGGATTTTTTTTTGGCCTGTACACTTTGCTAAAGAACTACTGGTGCAGAAATTTACATGAGCACAAACACATTTCAAAATGTTAATTTTTTTTAGAAAAACAATCGTTGCATACATCTACACATTCGATGTGTGGAAAACCCAACACTTTTCGTAGCCTATGTAGAAAGGAAAAAATGTACCGTGAAAAGTCTTATTTCAAAATCTTAATTTTTTCGAAAAACTATTTTTGCATACGTCTACACATTCTATGTGTGCACGTAAATTTTCATGAAAAAGATAATTTTTTCCAGCATGAGTATTAAATACAAAAAATGTCTCCAAACAAATATTTTTAATTTTACACATGCTAGAAAAATATTCGTTGAAATGACTTTGGGAGCGTAGGATGTGAAGATCTACGCGCCAATATTTCTTTTTTGACGTTTCAGAATGTGTCTAAAATGCATTTTTATTTTTTTATTAAAATAAAAGGTTCCATACGCACCTGAGACCAAAACGCTCATCTCCTCACCGATGGTACATCACTAGTTCCCGTGGATAGAAAAAACATATTTGATACCTGTTGCATTGGTTAGCGCAACACCAACTCGACCGGCCCACAAGGTTCATTGACAGTGATGGTAGACGTCATCGAAGACGAGGACGACACGGTTAGCGGCGTTGCTGACGGAGGTGAGACCGAAATTTTGGGACGGGAAATTCGGAAAATTTTACATGAGAAAATTTGATTCCCGCCAATTCGGGATTGAGGGAATTCAGGATTAGGAAATCTCGAATTTTCTGAAGTTTAGACTTTAATGTACATCGGCTTAAATTTGCTGGCCGAGTGGGGGTGGGTGTGCCCAAGAGAATAAGGTTGTTGCTGACTTGTTAGGCCACTAGGAGAAAAAGATCGGGACTAGCCACAAATTCGTCGAACATGGCATACATATAACATACATGTGCTTCATCTGGGAGAAAAAGATCGGGACGAGTCTTTGGGCTTTTTATTAATTCAGGATATTCGGGATTCACCTCGAATTTGCTGAAAAAAATTCAGAATTTCAAAACAGCTTCCCGAAAAAACTTTCGGAATTGTCGGGAATGGAAAATTCAGGATCAAGAACGGGAAATTCCGGATTTAGAATACGGGATCGGGAAATATGCCGAATGCCAAGACTGACATGGGAGCCCACGTCTGGTGGTTGCCTTCCATCAATTCCTTTTAATTTCAAGTTTTCAGCATTGTGACCATACTGCTGCCAGAACCCAACGGGATCCACATCCGTGCTTCCTGCTTTTTTCTAACTCTAGAAGAAAATAGGTAAATTCATTCAATTGTCCCAGAAGTGCTCACACACAACGATTCTCCACCAAAGTGGTGAATTTAAATTACCTAGAATCATCAGTACAATTCAGAGTTCAAGTGATAATATTTTAACTGTTTCGGCACCACGGTAAAACAATAGATCAAATGAGCCTTTCAAAAAACACAGAACAGAGTTGCTTTCAATATTTACCAGCGCATTAATCCATTTAGAATATAAGTCTTAGAACACATGTTTCTTCAGTTTCTCGTTGCAATATCAAGTGTGTTATCCAAAAAGATATGTGGAATATCTCTACTGCATGAACTGTGCTTATTTCTGTTGAAGGACCGGGGATGCATACTTTGCTGCTGAAATCTGGCCTATAATGGAAGAATTTAGAGGAGAAACACGGTGTAGCGTGCTAATCAGAAGATTCTCTGTATCAGGCTGTCAGCTTAATACCACACTATCTCAAAGCTTTGGCTTGGCTTCTCTAGACCATGCTGGAGCTCTAACTTTCATGTCAGACTTCTCAGCCCCGTCATCATTCTCCTCCTCTTCCAAAATCTCCTTGGAAAATGCCTCTGGATTTTCCTTGATGCAGTTCTGCAATGCGATAAAGGGCATCACACAATCTGATCCCTGTCAAGGAAATGGAAGAAGGTTGTATATAAGTCGATATTAAGAAAGAAATGGATAGGAATTAAACAGTCAATAGCATTTAACAGCATGCAGAACAGATTTCTGTCATGGTATGTGACAGCGGTTCAAGCATTATAAAATATTACTAAGATTGTAACTACATACATTTAGAAAAGGAACAAAAAGAATTTGTGTCTTTCCAGTGTTATAGCATCTAAATTTCTTTAATACTTTCAACTGTGAAGAGGCGCGAATTATCAAGGGTTTATTTGTATTGAAGTAACATGTAGCCTGAACAACTGAACAAGTACTTTTGACCCCTGTCTGCTGCAATGTGCAGTAGCAAATTTAGCTTGTTTGCATAAACTAAAAGGTACTCCCTCCGTTTTTCAATATAAGATGTTTTAGCTTTTCCGTAGATTCACATGTATCTACATGTGATCTAGACATGTTCTAGTGTGCATGTTCATTCATTTCAGTGTGCATCTAGTCAACAAGTGCAATGTCTAAAACATCTTATATTTAGAGACGGAGGGAGTACCTATCAATTTGATACCAAATCAATATCGAGTGAAATAATAGGAAAAAAGAACAAAGATGGTGGCAATAAAAAGAATCAAACCACTAATTATCAAGATTGCACATGTGGAATGGTATCAATTAACAAGATATCTGCTAAACACTAGCTCACACCTTCTTTAGTACTTATTTAACTAAAATACTTACTTCAGTACATTTTGTTAGTGTTTGGTCATATTGGGCTAAGTTTGGAACAAGGAGCAGTTTGTTATGATTATCATGCCATAATTTAAGTAACTAGTAAGACACCTTGCTACCCTACAGAACCAAATAAGAAATTCAGAACATAGTTTACTAAAGGTTGTATGTCAAATTAATTAACTTCCATGCTTTCATTTATCACGGCAGTAGATGATACGGTTGCATGCTGCTATGCTCATAGGTTCGTATGATCCCACTTGTCAGTGCTGAGACGAGGAATGCCAGGAAAGTGGTGAATGAACGACCACCAATCTCAAATCTTTATAAGTAGGAAAGATGCAACTTGCACATGATAACTTTCACTGAAAGCAACTGAGAAACTTGAAATAAAAATACAACCTTCTCCTCTTCTGTGCTTCTCAGAAAGCAGGAAAATGCATCAATAAATCCGCTGCCACAAGGTCCACTTTTCAAATCAGCAATGCATGGACATTCCAGAGCTTTTTGTACCTTCACGTCGATTGACTGCACAAGCAAACAACAGTTTCACTGATATCCGCCGTGAAGGATACAATAGTGACGTACAAGTATCTATCAACTATCCAGAAGCAAAAGAAAAGATCTTACCTCATTCTCATCCTCACTAAACGACATAGCCTCTGTGCATTAAAAATCCATCATCAGTAATCAGAACATTAAAACTGTGATAGATTAACGAGCCTTCAAAAGAAACAACATACCCCATGCAAAAGAGCACAATTTAAAGCTCGGCGGAAAAACCAACATCAGATAACTAATATCAGTCTAGATTGTTGACTAGAAAATTATTGATCCTGCTACTAACTGATGAATGGTAGCCTAATTTTTTGTAAAATGGATGAAAGCTCCATTTATAAAGAAAATGAATGAAATCACCTGAAACCATAAGAAATAACACAAAGAGCAGTCTACATTAAAGAACCTCCCAAAAGAGGCAAAGTATGCCATAAAAAAGGAGCGCACAAGCCATGGGTGGAGCCAGATGAGTACTTGGGTGCTCAGATGTACACCCAAAATTATGAAAACATAACTTTGCTTATTTATCATACGTGTATACATGACAATACATCTCCGGTAATCTATCATGTTTGACTATTTTTTAGTGCGGTTGTACACCCATTATCTGAAACTTGGCTCCGCCACTGGCACAAGCTGTCAGGACATTGGTGTATTTTTTTGGAGATCTAGGAATTCAATCTAGTCGCTTTGGACATATATTAGCAGGTTAAAGCTTTGGTAGCCCCTCAGCCCCGGGGCGTTATCATCTTAGTACATGCCCTACATGGCACTACCATTTTAAGACTACCTCAATTTCGGCATGAAAACATACCAGCCTACCAGGATTCGCAAGTGTCACCTTCCACGAGTTCGCCATCCAGTACAAGGTGTGCACTGCATAACCACATACTGGAGAATCACAGGAACAATGTCGCATATCCACTAAACAAATGGCACAGTAGAGGCTCTTTGAGCTCCGTTTACGCCAATGGCCCAATGCTCCCAAACCCAAGCAACACTACGACCTAGAAGTAGCGCGACTCAACTCAAGGAGAATTAACCCTCGAAGCGGCAGTCTGTCTACATGGAATATTACGCCTCTGGCGCATAAGATTCAGAGTTCGGCATGTACCTGCGGCGAGCTCCTCGAGGGAGGAGGGCCCCGGGGCAGGAGACTGCGACGGCGCCAGCTCGGCTGGCGGCGGAGCAGCCTCCTCCGCCGACGAGGCGGCGTGGCTCTGGTCTTGGCCCATCGAGGCTTGAGCTCTAGCTCGCGCAGGCGGCGACGGCGTTCGTCTCGCTCTTCCTGGTCAAGCCGGGCGGCGCGCAGCTTGGACCCGAATGCGACTCTCGTCAGTACTTCTCGTCCGTCCGATTGAGTCAAGATTCGTGCAGCTCGCCCGCCCTCTGGCCGCTTCATGGGCTGGGCCGAAGCAGGCCGGCCTTCGTCTCCCCTAAACCTCCTCGTCGCCATTTCCGCTCCCAGCCCGGCGAGATGGTCGGAGGCGGCAAGCCGTTCGGGGACAACGTGTTCGCCGGCCACGCGGCCGCCGGCGCCGCCGCGATCAGCGCCTCCGCGGTCGCCGTCCACCCCCTCGACACCGTCAAGAGCCTCCTCCAGGCGAGCGAGCGGCCCACCTCAGATTCTCCCGTCGATGTACTGCTCTTCCCTTAATTTCTCTCAGGGTTTGATTTGTTCTCTGCGTGTTCTGCAGCTCAGCGCAACGGGGCCGAAGCAGAAGATGGGGCTCCGCCAGGCGGTGGACCGGCTCATGTCCGCCTCCGGCCCTGCAGGTTTGGGTTGCTTGCTTGCCTGCTCGCTACCAGACGAGTAGAGATCTTCATTCGTTCGTGAACGGCGATTATTAGAGTGGTTAAATTTCGATCTGCATTGCTACCAATACCTTAATAACTAGTGGACTTGAGAGAATTGTGATGTTGACTGTTTGACTTACCAGGCTAGTACTGGCAGTGTCTGTCTACTCAGGTTCATAGGTTGTTTGGCTTTGCTGTTAGTTTTGGCTAACTTAATCGGTTGCCATCCGGCTATTAGTGAAAATTCATCAATTATACTGCATTAGATAAGCACTTACTGCATTTGTGTTCATAATGGGTTCTGCACACCTTTCTACATTAAGAGTATATCCACTAGGAGCCTAATGCTTCAGTTGGTTCATCAGATAACTCAGCTTGTGCAATATTTTGTCGCCCAACAATTAAAAGATCTAGAAAGCTTGATTTTAACTGGTTCAGTGCTGCTTCGTACTGAATTGCCTGTGCTTGCAGCAAGATTTCACATGAATCTGTTGTGTTGCCTGCTTCATGTAATCTTTCTTATTTGAGATATGAGAAATGCTTCGGTGCTTTCCAAAAAAACATGTTGCACGAATTTTAAAGCAAATCGATGGTTGTGATTAGGGGTGGGGATTAAAGGTGTTAATCCCACATGATTAGTACTCTCTTTGATCACTTTGTGAACCTAATCATAGCCGTCGATGCGCTTTAAAATTCGTGCAACTTATTTTTTGGGAAAGCACCGGAGCACTTCTCTTGAGATATTATGGATTTCTAGTTTCTGTATGACGGATTCTTATTGCCCGTATGGTACTTTATCCCATGCACACAAAATTGTAACCTTATTAAATCATGGTATGTATTTTAGGTCTCTACAGTGGTCTTGGATGGTCAATATTAGGCAAACTGCCTGGTGTGGGAGCACGTTTTGGGACCTATGAGCTTTTAACAGCCTTCTATAAAGGTACAACCTTTGTTTTTGTGCCACAGTTCATTGCTTAGTGTGATCTGCTTTATATCAATCTTGTTAGTGCTTTTTATTGGCAGTTTAGCACCACCCATGAGCAAACTAGACATTAGTGTGTTGGACTCTGTCATATTCTCCCATACGTTTCCCTGTTATCATACACTCCAATAGCAGATTCACTAGAATCCTTTGTGTTAAAAGAAATAATTTGCATCACAGTTTGACATTTGTACTTCTAATGAACTGTTGTGGTTGGAGCTTTTGCTGCTGTAATATATGCATATCGTTCTGAACTATGTTTGACTACCATTTTTGGATAAGTTCATACACCAAGGTGTTTTCTAAGGATGCAATCTGCAGTGACATATGCTGGTGGGTGTGTGGAACGTCATAATGATATATGATCATTTTGTGTCTTGGCAGATGGAAGGGAGGACAACCATGTTTATTATTCTGAGGCTATGTTGGCTGGCATAACTGCTGGTGCTATAGAGGCATTTCTCTGCACACCATTTGAGCTTCTCAAACTTCGGTCCCAAGTTGGTTCTGCCATACCTTTGAAAGCTACGAACCCTGCTAATGCTGTACAAGAGTCATTTCCACTGCTTTCCAAACTTTTACCTGGTTATGTCCCTAACATCAGAGTGTGGAATGGCAGTGTCAGTCTGTTGTCCAGTATTTCCCCGAAGCATCCTGACATGATGGGTGCCCTGAAACAGCACCCATGGATGCTGACTGGCTCTGGGAAGCCCCCGTTACCCTCTGATGTTCAGGTGCCTTCTAGAGTGATAGCACTTGAAGGATGGGGTGCTCTATGGAGGGGACTTAGACCAGCGATAGCCCGAGACTGTGTCTTTAGTGGAATGTTCTTCTCATCTTGGCAATTCATACACACGGCGATGCTTACTTGGAGGTCTGTTAATATGAAGCCTGAACCCAGGTAATGGAGTCATGTAGTTTATTCAATTTGCAAAGTCAAGATAGGGGCAATGTCATACTCCCTCTGGTCCACACAAAAATTCGCTGGTTGTACCATTAAGTTGTACGTGATTAGTTGATTTCTGGCGCCACTTTTCCCAGAACAGAGGGAGTAATTGATTTTCGTGGTGTATTCCCATTTTTGGTCTAGTCTGACATTTTGCGCCTCTCAGGAATTTGGATGAAGCGGGCCCTGTATCCCCTTTAGCTTCTAGTCTTGCTGCAGGCTTCTCTGGAGTTGTAGCTGCTGCTGCTTCACATACGTTTGATACTGCAAAAAGTCGTTCACAGTGCACTGTGACACCTAAGGTAGTTTTATACTTGAATGGTTTCAAACTTGGATCTGCATCATTCTCTGTTTGCAAATTCACATTATTTGTTCTCGTGTTTGCTTTTCAGTATATAGCAATGGAGAGGAGGTTTCTTAAACATAGAGCACCAGGAATTTTTATAGAGCGAATGACAGGAATATCACCTGCTGATAGGAATGTTTTATTCAGTGGCATTGGACTACGGATGGCGCGCAGTGGAATTGCATCTTTTGTACTTGTTGGATCCTACTATTTTGCCATAAATCAGCTCTTGTAGATGGCATGCAGATACACCGTTTAGTGAACTTCAAACGCTATGATCACTACATGCATTTGCTGAACAGCCATAGAAGAAGTAACTGTGCGACCATAACTGTCTCATCTGAAACTTGATTGGAGTTGCATGCTCCAAGGGAGATTTTTTGCTACTAATGTAAATGTTCATAACAGACAGAACTGAATGTTGATACATTTGGTTTTGGCTTGTATTGAAGAAATAGCAAGTGTTTTTATCTGGAAGTGATAATTGATGACGATGAAAGGCAAATACTGAAATGGCTAAGGTTAAATTTGGCAATCAGTGAACAGAAAGAAAAGTCTTCAGTATTTTTGGAAATGGTAATTTGCAATACAGCATGTTGCTTGAGTTTACTCTATTTGATGATCCTCATAAAATATGCCATGAAGTATTGTTCAACGTGTTCATAGTATTATACCATTTGGAAGATGACAGATTGATTTTGATTCTTCAGTAAAATCTGATTTACATTTGCTTGGTTATCTAATCTTAAATGTTCATGACTCTCAGAAGATAATTGTATCTGATTGATCCTATATCTTATATATATATAAGGTTGCTTGGGGCGTGTGCCCACAGCAGTAGCGTAGACTAATGACAAATTATATATGCACCGTTAACCACCTGGTTGCTTCTGTCCTGGAATTTTGAACATCAGTTCATAGCTCTGTATGTGTTTATAGTTTTAATATCTTCCGGGTCGCTTCTTTCCCAGACACTGAAAATTAAGACCATATTTCGTAAATTTACCACCTGAATAGGTTTAGAATAGCCCCAAAACCAAGCCATGGTCAGATCCTAGGAAAAAAGAACCATGGCACCCGTTGGAAATTTAAATTTTACAACTGTTGGAAAGCTTTCGACAATGTGTTTCCATTGTCAGAATAAATGGAACTATAAATGCTCTTCACAATCTTTCAGGCCTTTCTAAAATTTGCTTCCATTTGTCGACATCAATTTGGTCGGAACATCTTTTGTACACTTCATTTGCGCCATTTGGCAACATGGCAGAATCCTGCTTCCTGCTTTCTCACTAGTGCCAGAGTCTTCCGTCAGAAAACACTCTTGCTGAATGTACAATTACTGATGGCCATCCTCTTTGTTCCAAAGTGGATCTAATGGAGGAAGATCATAGTCTTCAGGTGTTAGTGCTAGTGCGAAATCTGGCAATGGGGGCGGTGCTCCGATGACCCTGCAGGTGCCCAAAACAGATGGCTATTCAGTACAACGGATTCACAGCATGAGGAATTTTGGCATGAGCTTGTTTTGCTGCTAATTTTTACCTTTCTTGAGTATACAGATCCTGGTTGATCCGGACCTTGCTTGAAGCATCTTTTGGGATCTTGTCAAACAGATACTTAGCTGTTCCAAACGGATTGGGGCTCCTGCAATGTTACAGGTACTTTCTTCATTTACATGCTTCAAAAAGATTTGGTGTGATGCACTGTAATAAATGTTCCTTGAACTAGTTTTTCCATACCAATGGTAGATAAGTGTGAAATACAAAGAAAAACACTCAATATGCGCTAAGTAGCAAATTAGGAGCAAATATCTTACCGAGATGTTGGTGGAGTTGCATGGAAGGCTTCAGAAGCCCTTTTGCTTTCTTTCAGAAATTCCTCTGAAGCTTGCAAGGCTGCTATTGCCATTCCGTGAGATTTCTCGCTGTTTCCTTCATCAAGAATCAAACCGTGGAAATAATATGCTGCAGCCTGATAAAAAAAAAGCACATATAGTAACGTCAGTTTAGTTGGTTGTAGACTTGCAGGACTAGTAATCTATTGCAAGCGAAATACCGATAATCTGAAAAAAGTTGGTCTATTTGAATTTGGATGCACATTTATAATTTGGAACATAGGTAGTTAACATTAGAGGTATAATGGTCGATGGATCTTAACACACCTTTGCTTCGACGTACTTCCACTTGACAAATAGTAGGTGCTTCTTCCCCCATCCGTCAGACACAGGGAGCTCAGGAATGCTCTCCTGAAGCTGGTGCCAGTATTTAACCATCTCACAAGCTAGGCGTCTTTTTACTGCTAGAGTGGCCTTTGGGCTATCAACTGCTAGCCCAAGCTGCATGTCGACACCCTGTAGGGCGAATGCTACCCATGTTAATCAGATAGGACAAACTTGAAAAAGCATAGTTAGGCATAAGTAAAATGCATTGAATAATTTATGGAATGGTACTAGATTTCATTTGCAATAGAGAGAAAAATTGAAATTAAGTTCCAAGTGCTATTGAAAATCACAGCATATGCATGTTGTTTCAGGGGTAATTAATGACGCACATATCACTCTACAAAATAATAGCTACAGGGATGTTTAACGAGTGAATTTGGGATTATTTGCTGTTCCCTAATGGTTTGAGGTACAAATCACCACCATTCAAAGACGCCCTTTGGGTTTATATTACTACTTTTAGATGTAAATTTTAAAGAGAAAAACTCTGAAGAGTATAAATTCAGTTCATGTTCGTCTGCGCCACTTTTACAAGTGTTAACAGACCAATCGGCCCATTTTAAGCACCATGACTGACCCCAAAAGAACACTGTCGGACTAGAAAAACAGTCATCTTCGTTGCAATCGCACATTTGAACCAAAATTCAGATGAATAAGTTGAGCGAGAATACAGTACCTGACCGAGAGCTTGCAGACTAAGAGCTTTGAGATTTCCTTCAGCCAGGTCTACTGGAAGTTGTCTCCTGAATTCAGTACATTGAAAGGGAATCTCAGTCTAAGTTTTCAACTTGAAGTCTATATTAGATACCATCTTTTTAATTGATGAGCTGATTAACATTATAGGACCTTAGTTCTGTTGGTATCTGTGGGAGTACTTGTCGAATTGCGCAATCCAAGTAGCCAGCTGCCTTTAAGAAAACGTCTACAGTGGCACGTCTGCTTTCTGTGCACATTGCCAAGAAATGAAGCCTAGTCAGCATGAAGCACTATGAAGTAGACAAACTTCAATGCCTAAACCTGCTGGACCATGACTTCAGATGGAGTTCAGTTTACAGCTACGTTACCTTCAGAGACCCGCGGCCCGTAACCGTCGCCATAAGCCCTTGGAAGAAGCAGGGAGTTGGCCTGCAGCAAGCAGACCATGGCCATCAAATGCAGCACGGACAACACCTCGTACCACGCATCAGCCATGGCCGTTTCCTGCAATTGAAAACCTCATGTTACGCCAAAGAACTAGCAACTGATAATGTTATCATGTAAGAGCTGACACGTATAGATTATGCCGGATAAGCAAGCACAGACCTCAGCATTGTCCTCTTGGTTAGTCCAGACAAACTGCACGCTGTTCCTCAACTCGCTACCTGCACAACAATTTTGCAGGCTGATGTGTGAACCAAGAAAACCGGCGGAATTGTGCAACGACATATAGCAGAAGAGAAACGGAGGCCACTCACCTTCCTTCACCAATCCGAGCAGAACCGGCAAGTAGTCTTCCAGAGCCTGAAGGAGGTGAGCAGTGCTGGATCCTGCACAGAGCAGCAACAAGAGGAAATCGTCAGTTCACAAGTCAACATCTTCCCCGCAAAACCAGCCAAGGAAAATCGAGGCAAAGATTTCAGAAGCTCTACACACACCATGCCGCGCCGCGGTCTTCCGTCTGGGCTTCAGCGCCGCCGCCGACTCTTGCATTGCCATGTCGACGACCCGCGCTCTCAGGGCCGACAGCCTCTCCACCGCGCTCTTGTCCAGCCGCCCGTCGAGCGCCGCCTGGGCGGAGGAGAAGTCCACGCTCCTGGGCGTCCGGAGCCCCGGAAGGAAGACGACGACGTCGCCGACGCCCCCCTGCTTTCTCCGCGGCCCGCCGCCGCCGTCGTCCTCCCTCGACAAGCCGCAACCCATGGATGCGACGCTGTTTGCTTAATCAATCAGTCACCTGCAAGAATCACGGCAGGAACACCAGCAATCGAACACAGTCAGAACTCGAAGAAGCGACCAAATCGGGAGATTTTTTCTGTGAAAAAAAAATCTGATGGGAGAGGGGAAAGAGAAAATTCTTCGGAACTTGCAGTAGGCGAGCACAGCGATCGGAGAGGATTTCATGGAACAAGATCCCAGAAAAAAGGCGATGCATAAAAAGCTCGTACCTTTATCCTGCACCTTTTTCTTTGGGGGGATTTGATTTCTTCAGACCACACGCAAGCCTTGCGCCTCCGATTCAGCTTCTCCTGTCTGCACGCACGCACCACAGCCGAACACAAGTAAGCAAAGCCAAGCAAGCAGTGGATCGAAAGGAAGCAACAACTCTTATCCCTTCCTTCACAACAAGTTCGTTCGTTCGTACGCAGCGTGGGGGACCAATCGATCGGCATCAGAACAAGCGCGCAACTTGGCATAATGCGCGGCCCAATCGGCATACTTTTTGCCCGTGCTCGTACAACCAGTAGCACACTAGCACTACAACGTAGGAGAGCAATGCATCATCCGATGTTTATAGCCTGATGACTCCGCTGGATGTTTTTTTTTATAAAAGCATAAAGTACGACGAGCACCAGCGGAAAAGTATATACTGTATGAGCTTTCCACCTAATCTCGACGGTGAAACGTCTTGATACAAACTAGCAGCTACAGCACCATTACAGGGAGAAGAAGGAGGAGGACTCAACTGTTCAAGCGCGGGGAGACTGTCGCGGGGAGCTGGAGGAGCAAGTCAGAGAAGAATGGAGGTATAGAGGGAGATGAGGCAGAGGACGTACGACCTGTCTATTTAAAGGGGAGCGTTTTGCGGTAATCTAAGCCCTCAATTATTACGCCCACAGCCAGCACGGCCGGTCAGCGACGCGGACACCAACCAAATTAGCAGCGGAGGAGAAAAGATCTCATGGCTGTGGAGCTGGAGCCTGTTCCGACGTGTAAACGTGTGCGGGGCAAATCTCTGAATCTCTTCTTCTCAAGCTCCCCGGCCGTTCAGAAACGGTGAATAATTTGTCACGTGATGAGCTACCTGCTGGCTGGGAGATTCCTGGCTAGGTGTGCGATTATCTAACGAGACACCTGTGAGGCCGGCTGTCTCCGGAATACAGTAGTGCGTGTGCTGGTCTCCGGTAATGAGATTACCTGCCCTGCATTCTGTCGTAGTCTCCTGAAAAAACATAGGCGAAAAAAATAGTCTTCATAGTGTGATTTAGGTGTTCTTTTGGTACAATCATCTCAAGAGCGGTCATGCCGTCTGTTTTTACTCGTCTTCCTGATCAAAGAAAAACACACATGAAAATTAGATGCCATCACATATTGGATTGTACATGAATTGCGCGCACTGGAATATGGTGTATATGCTATTTGGAGTTTGGTTGTGAAGTAGACCATATGGAAAGTTTGATTTTTCAATCTTACGAACGAAACAAGCTCTATGACGATTTTTTTTCTTCCTAAGAACCATAAACTTTTGATTGGGAGAAAACTACCCCAATGAGTTTATAGTGCAACAATCGCATGTCTTAGTGTGTGAGAGATTTTACAGTACCTTGCACTCTCTTTGGGTGTTAAGACCTATTTAAGTCTGGTGATTAATTATGAATGATTTTAAGGTTAGTTTTTCTCAAACTTAATTAATTATGGTTGATGTTGATTATTCTCCCTACAATTGGCAAAAACAACACTACACCAACTCATAGTTGAGGTATGAGACCAAGTCTACTGGCGGCACATCATGGGAGTTGAATGACCGGCGCCACTCAGAAAATACACGACCATCGCTACTACCATAACTTTAACACAATATTTATTGAAGAATAACTATGTTAAGGTATATTTTGGGAGCTCTCTTAAAAAATTAGAGATAGATTTGTATCCCCAAGAAACTGTTTGTATTTGCTGCCAACTGATGGGGAATTTTCAACATATTTACAGGTTCATTCCTGATTTTTCACATCATGTGAGATACCCATCTAAATTTAATTAAGCAATACTCCAGATGTCGATGCCCAATTCAGCACGTGAAATAATAACGATAACACCCGATCTCGGCACTTCCATGCTACTCTTACAACTAGTGATGGGTTAAAATTTGCATCATGTGATGGACCCAACAAAATTTACTTAGATAAATGACGCTGAAGACGTCCAAGCTCAAATCTGCTTGCAAAATAATGTACTCTCATGACGGAAAAGATGATAGTGTTTCGTTCCGGATCCATCCAACCAACATCATATCGAGGTTTTAAGCGTGATGATATTTGTATACTCATGCGTTCTACTGGCTCATGAATTATTTATTTTTGCGAGAAAATATCTCAGATCTATTGATCAAACCAATAGTACAGACACCCCGAAAAATCATTAACTTACTTTGACGTAGGCAGGTGTGTTCTACAAGCTGGCTTGGCTATGAATTCATTTACAATCTACGTCCACAATGGTCTATATTAAACATGAAAGTAGATATGCTGTTGCTGTATGAGAAGCCATGATTTTATAGTAAGTGTCGTCGCTGGCCTAGGCATCTAGCCAACGTCACGACATAACCAGCACCGGCATTAGATCACAGAATGACATGAACACCAGTTGTTTAATCCACCGGATCAGATTTAATAAGCTCTGGCTGCCACCGCTAACCATTTTATACTCGGGCTCAGATTGCTACGTGACCCGTTTGGGAGTACTCACCGGTAGACTTGCCATATAGAGTGCTTAAAGGGCTCCTCATGGCGACCATTTTTGTAAACTAACCATAACTAATCACAGATTGATCCTAACGGCATAGGTGGATTAGATCCTCCTGATTTGCACTTTGGAGGCAATGCCTTTACACCAGCCATATCACTATTCAATTATTTTCTAAAATATCACCCGATTCGATCGCATGCAGATTTTTTAGAACAAAATTACTTCGAAAATCAGCACCGCAGGCACGCACACACACTTGCATGTGCTCATCTGACGAATTACTCGCAGAGTAATCGCTTTTATTTTGTATTAATCCAGGCGTATCTGCTGCAGACAGTGGCGAATTCGGGATGAAAATATAGGGTAGGCACAAAAACTAAGTGCATAGTTTCAAAATGCAACACGACCTGGTCTACTATAGATATTCGAAATTGAGATGCAAAATTAGTGGTGCACCTACATATTTGATGGTTTTGCTAAGTTTATTCAGTTTAGCTTCATTATAGCAATTATTTGCTTCTCTGAGTAACAAAATTTTGACCTCTCATATCATCAACCAAGATTAGAGACATAGATAGCTGATGGGTTTATTGCTGAAAATGCATGGAGGGTCTGCTCGAGCGTATCGACGCCTTCCGATAGCTCTACCCCTCTTGGTGCCGAAAGGGGAAAGGCACGCTGCCGTTTGAGTGCTGTAACAACCTTCTTCCCTCTTGTGGATAAGCACACCCCTCACGCTTAGCTTCCAAACAAAGTTTAGGCCTATAAGAATCTAGACTATGTGAGCAATTAGGCCACGCACAGAAGGCACAAACATGTAGAGCTGGTGTGGAATTAATTGGACACGTACGTCGGTACGTGGACAGGCATTATCGGCATGCATGAACACTAAAACAGTGCTAACGCTGTAGTGTAGGGAAGCCTAGCTTGCAGAGCTAGGGTGAAGAGATCATGACAAGAAGAAACTAAACGTGCTTAATTAGTGTCTGCTAATCTCATGGCAGCTGACGCAAGGAGAGATCATCACGAGCAACAGCGCAAGCTCATGAACAGTGCAAGCAGCTCACGCAAGAACCTGTGCAAGCAATAGGTATAGGACCATGCCCCATGGACATGGAGCTAGCATGAGATACATATGTGAATATGTGATCGACATCTCACGCTGCTTCCTCCATAGGTACCAAGAAAATCCTCGCCATAAGAGTGGAAAAGCACGTTACTAGGGCAGGGCTGGCTTTTCATTATTTTCTCTCTCTCTTCTGAACAGAGATGATAAAGGTCATCTTTCTCTAAGCAAAGCGGTTTCAGTCCTTAAGAACTAATGTGGATGACTGGATGACACCGCCTCCTTTCTCCTTCCAGTAAGTCGTTTAAGCTCGACTTTCTTGTCTTGCTTGTCTTGACCATCAAAAGCGCCTATTAAGCGGTTACCAAAAGCAACACTACGTACCGGTATGGCTTCCTTCTAAAACTAAGCAACATTCCAAGTATGGTCGACGATTCCGGCTTTGCCAATAATTGATAAGAAAATAGGTAGTGATCAAACAGTTGCGTTATTGTTGCATCCAGGAGACTAACAAGAAACAGGTGGCACGGCTCCACTGGATCCCTCCTCTTACGTGCACAAACTCATGTGCATAATAAATAATTAATGCAGGAACTGGTGGTTTTGTCCGGACAGATGGCAGATATTGTAGCCGGTGAGAAGGGGCCCGGCCCTGTGTGTTGACTTGCAAGCTAAAGATATGATCCCAAGTGGCGACCTCTGATACGGCGAGGCGACAGAACGTACGCGTGGGGAAATATCTGTAGCGGAATCGTGGATGCGAGGACAGCCACGTACGCGAGTGTTAGCTGTGATCTTCTTGTTTCAGAGGTCGTTCGTTCGTTTGGTGGGCCAATTTGGAGCCTGGCTTGCTTGAGGTTCATCCGAAGATCAGGTCTCGATTTCAGTACAAAATAATATTCCTAGAAATGAAGCTGTTGGGGCTTGGGTCTTCACTCTTCAGTTATTCAATTCAAAACCTGGAACACAACACTTTTATTTTGCTGGAGTACATGAGAGATGAGCATGCTGCCAGTGGAAACTTGTAGAAGCAAGAGGCCGGAGCGCGGAGAAGGGCAGGGTCAAATTAACGGTCAGACGATGGAATCGGAGGCCGCCGCCGGAGCAGCCACGGCGTGCCATGTCGCACCCTCACCTCTCCTCTCACATTCAGTCAAAACCCCACGAGACAAGAACAGTAGCTTTCCCCCGGCCGACTAACGGTGGAGGTATCCCAAAAAAGCCATGGATTGGCAGCTACTATGCTGGGTCCACCGGCGCAGCGACGACACGTACGTGCGTGGGCGCTCCATCGTCGCTGTCCGTCCCCCCGGCCTTCCCTCGGCGGCAGGGCAGCCGCCGTGGGCCGTGAGGGTCGTTGCCACCGAAAAGTTTGTGGGACGCCTGCTGCTGCCGTCGACGGCTTGGCTGCCGCGCCCGCCGGCCACGTCGCCGCATGCGTGCGCGCGAGCGGTCACGGCCTCGATGGATGTCCTGATTGATTCATGCGTGGACTGGACTGGACACCGTGGTGGCCGCGCTCGAGGCGCCGCTCGCCATCACGTGCACGCAGACGTCGACGGTGGGCGCGGCTCGATCGGCCCGGCCTCGACGGAAGGGCCGCCGCGACGTGAGCCGCGATAAGACCGACCGGCCGGATGGTGGCGGCGCCCGCGCCGGCGCGTGCGAACACCCGGATGGCATGCTGGACCACGGACGAGCGGTAGAGTAGTGCTGGTACGATATCGGCGATGCCGTGGCTGCGTTTTCTCCGCGAGAAAGACGGGACGGTGAGCGCGATGCGCCGGTCGTGGAGACTTGACAAGGATCGACGACGGCAGCATGAACATGAACGTCTGGGGGCTGCTCGTTGTAGACTTGTAGGGTAGGGGCGGCATCGGCGAACTCGATTGAGAGTAGCTGCCCTGGCTGGATCGTCCGAAATCATCGCCTGGTGCTGCTCCACGATATTACACTTTGATATTTCGTACTAGGTAGCTTTGTCTGCTCATGGATATGGTAGTATATGGAATTACGGTATGACGTGAACATGATGCCATGCGTACATCCGTGCAAGAATAACTCAATATGCACACAAAAGGTCAAGAGGGGATGGGGGAGTCTTTTTCCCCACGCGTATTGAGAGTCGTCTCCTGGTCTCCGCCGCCGCCCCTCCCCTTCCTTCGCTCCGGCGGCCTTGCCGGCGGGCGTACAGATGGCGTAGGTGGCCGTGCCCCCTCTGTTCATAGTAGATCTAGGCTTAGGTGTAGGTTTGGCTCCACTCCTTCGTCCCATGTGGCGCATGGTGTGATGCCGCGGGAAGATCTCACGCCGGTGACCCCGAGCGTGGTCCGGCGATGGGTGGTGTTGTTGCTTCTGCTCTCTGTGCTCCAATGGTTGGAGATGGAAGGCGGAGGAGCTGCTCCTCTTCCCTTTCCCCCTAATAAGCTCGGTTCTGGCCGATCTTGTGTCTTGAGGTGTGGTGGCGTGGAAGTTCCTCTGGCCGGTCGTGGTGGCGAGGACAGGAACTGGTCTTGTCGCTTCATTATCAAGCTGCAAGGTTCTGGTGCGGGGTCTGTGCTGTGGAAGTTTCGGGACCTCTGTAACATCCCAAATTTCTCAAAAATTTAAAACTTTGCATTCATGCATCATGCATCATATAAGCATGGCATTGAAATCACATAAAGAGTAAATTGAATTTTAATTATAAGTTTAAATAAAGTTGTTTTCAATAAAGAGGTCTATTTGGGCTCCTTATAAAAATCTGTATTTTGTTATTTTATTTATTTAGCAAAATGATATCAAAAAGTTATAAATTAAATTAGCTTTTCAAAACATATTTTTATGAATTTTTCTGAAATGTTTTGATAAGTTTTAAAAATCAAATTGTTTGGAAAAGCGTTTAAACAAAAAAAAATGTGTTCGGGCTAGCTGGGCCGAGCCCCTCTGCTATCTGCCACGCGCGTACGAAGGAACGGCCCAGCAAACCAACCGCGCAGCCCACCTCCCTCCCTCTCTCACTTCCAGACGGGGCCCACTGGTCATCTTCATCCCCAACTCGTGATGAACACGAACTCACCGAACCCTATATCGATTCGGATCAAAATCCGTTGGAAAATCGCGAGTTAATCGCTCCCTCCTTCCCCATATAAACCCCCCCTCCGCCGCCTCCTCCCGAACCCCAAAACCCTAAAAGATCGCCCCCGGGCTGCTCGGAAACCGTCCGCCGCCGTCCGCTGTTTTCGCCGCCGTAAGCTTCTGATTCCGGTGGCTACAGACGACCTCGAGCCCCCCCCCCCCTCTCGTTATTTCTTTTTACTTTCTCCGTGCGCATCTCTGTGACACCTTTTAATCTCCTCGTTCGCAGCGGTTCGTCACCTTCATCCGCAACCGAAGCGAGCCGCCACCAGCCTCGACTCCGGCGAGCGATCCAGGGAGCAGCCAAGCGATTTAACGACGACCAACTCGCCACCGACGCTACCTCGCGCCTCTGCACGTTCGGGTACGATCCGTTCATCCCCTAGGGTCTTACATCGCCAACGAGTGCGACGCCGGGCATGGCGCCGCCGCAACCAGAGGCGCTCCGACGAACAGCGCCGCCCGTTTTGGCCAGTGCGATCTGGACCCTTAGATCCAGATCGGACGGGCACGATTCTTTTTCCTTTACCGTTTCGTCTCGCTATTCTGGAGCGTACGATGTAAGTTAGATCGGACGGCTCCCGTGCCGATCCGCGGCGAACCGGTATCGGCCAATCGGAGCGCGCCGCGTGGCCTATTTATTTTCTATTTCGGCTGAAAAATTGTTTTAAAAACAGAAAACAACACAAACTTACAAAATTCATAACTTTTGATCTGTTCATCCAAATTTGATAAATTTTATATCCACGTGAAGCTCTGCTCGTGTAGTTTACTATGGTTTCATTAGTTTATCCTTTTAGTGTATACTAAATTGCGGAATTTAATTGTTTAGCTTTCGGATATTAAATCTATAACTTAATTAATAAAATTTCTTTCCAAATAAATCCAATTGTTTTAGAAGTTTATTAATGCCCTCTGTCCAGAGAGTGCAACCTGAGCTTTATTTGAAATTTCTCATAATATAATTTAGGAAATTGGTTTTAGAACTTAAAACTACTATTATGCTCAATATTTTAAATGATTAAATAAAATATTAAAATATTGATCATTGTATTTCATGCATTAATAACAGAGAAATTAAAATGGTAATTACTTGGTTTTGTTAAGTTCATTGCATATTAAGCATGCATACATATTTTTGTCTTGATATTTTAAGTGTTATGCTTGTGTGTTTATTTAGTTTTATTATTTGTCTCTAAATTGTGAAGAGGAGGAAGACCCTTGTGATTGTTATTCTTGCTGTGCGTGTTCCTCTTGCTACCAAGGCAAGTGACATTCATAATCTACCCCATGTTTTCTATATGCATTATTAGTAGATTTTTGAGTAGTATGCATGATAGGAAATTTTTGAACTATCTTATAATGCTATGTTAGTTTACACTTTGAAAATATCCTAGTAGTGTGTAGCCATCCCTTCCCATGCAGCCACCAAAAGTTTTTATTAGATGCTTAGCTATGCTATAAAAAGGGTTTACTTACCATGTTATAGAAATATTGCTAAGTGTTAAACTTTAAATGCACACCTGGGTGGAATTGGTTGTTTGGTTTATGTTGAGTGGCTTTTGGGACTATGCTTGTGGTTGTCGTTGCCTAGGATGAATGTCTATTCTACTTAGGGCCATGAGCATGGTGGTTGTCATCCAGAAGCGCACTTGTGGACGGCCACCCAGGAACAAAGAGATTTCTAAGTCCCTCCAAGTTTAGAAGCTTCCCGTGCAGCCTTTTGACAATGGGCTCTGTCTAGAATTACTAAGTTGTGAGAGTGCAACCTGTCAGTTTGACAAGCAGATGTAGAGTTGGTAGGTGGAACGGGTCTTGCTAGTATGGTTGCATTCTTCTTCTGAAAGTTCTTGTCTCAATTCTCTCCTTTCCATAATACACTCCGCGTGTATAGGATTTCTCGGACAAATTGAGTCTTAAGGTGAAAGTGCACAACCTCTGCAGAGTCGACAAACTGAGTATTCAGCCGTGTCCCCGGTGATGGACAACTTCGAGCAACTGGACAAGGATGGACGGAAGAATCTCAACATGGTTTTCGTAAAGTAAAATTTGACTAAGGAAAGAATTATTGGTGCACTTGGGATTCATCCCTTGGTGCCAAGTTTTTGAGATACAAAAGTGTTTTACAAAAGATAGGAGAAAACTGGCTTTCTGCAAAATAGCCTACAAACTCCACCAAGCCAAATATGCATATAGAATTAGACTTGTCATATTTTTTCCACCCTAGTCACTTGCCAATACTTCAATGTATTGACCTCCTACGGGGGCTGCATATTCAAATGTGCAGGTAATTCTGATGAGGAGTAAGTTTGGACTCGATTCTACACTCAACATGTCTTCTTGTGGCGTATGCTAGAAGAGGAGGCCCATTGCTTTTATTTTCGTTGTGAACTCTGAATATTTTAGCTAGTCTTCATGACTATGCACTTTGTAATAAAGCTATACTTGGCTATTTTTGGATCTCGTTGTAGTATTTTGATACTTATGCAATGATACTATATATTTTATACTGTGGTGCTGGCAGTGATACAGGGACTAGCACATAACACAGGTGTTCCATCTTTATTTAAAAGATGGGGCGCTACAAAATGGTATCAGAGCAAAAGTGTTGCCTGTAGGTTCGAGCCCTTAGGATTGGTTAAGCCTCTTTTTGATCATAATAATTACCATGTTTGAAGTATGTTGGATCCTAGCGGCATAGTGGGATGAAGCGGCCCGGGACTAACCTTACATGTCCGCGTACATGAGACCTGTTCCACAATTATTAGTGGCTGGTCGGGTGTCTGTCTCTCTCACTATAGTGAATATCCGACTTACAAAGAGTTGATAATAGTGTTGATCACCTGTTAGAAAAGAACTTCTTTTTTCTCTAAGTACTTAAGTACACCACAATTAGTATATCTTACCTTTGTCTTGTTTTAATAAACTCTACCTTTATCACTTAAGGATGTCGTTCTTCATGTATCAAACCGCGGAGGACTTCAAGGACATGCGCTTTGGAAGATATCTTCTAGAGTTGGTAGAACTGTTGGCACTTCCAACACCCATCATCAAGGCAAGCCAGCTGAAGCACTTCAACAAAGAAGACTTATGGGGAATTCGCCTTTACCAACAAGGGCGCCAGACTGAACCCAAGACCGAAGACATCCAGTACAAGTCGATTAGTGACTCCTTGGAGAAAGGGCTGAATCTCGTCACGCAGGAGCTAATAGGACGTCTTTGCTTGCAATTCCAGGAGGAGTTAAAAGACCACTACTTTTCTCACCTTGGCCAACGGGACAAACATGGGATTCCTTACCTTGTTAGCGAGGAAGACAAAAACAAACCAGAACCTTTGTACCCATATCTCCAAGACTTAGAACTTCACCTCTGGCAATTAGAAGAGGATAGGCGCAATGAGCTGTTGAAGAATGATGAAATAATGGCACAAGTCAAGGAGACCCAAAAGAAGATCGAAGCCCAAGAAGAGGTGGCCAACGCTCAAGAGGAGAAGTTCCGAGCTCAAGAGAAGAAGTTCCAAAATCAAGAAAAGAGAATTAGAGACAAGAACAAGGAGATCAAGACCTTGAAGGATGAAATTCTGAGCAACGACGTCGAGTTCGAAGTTGATCGAGATTTGATCGAGACTCTACGCCGTGAGAAGAGAATGCTGCAAGAGAAGATTGAAGTTCTGGAGAAGGAAACAATCGAGACTCTGCACCGGGAGACGACAAAGTTACAGGAGAAGAACGAGGCCTTGGAGAAGGAGGTGAATGACTACAAGGAGATCCTTACGAAGGAAGGCATCACCATCGAGGAAGTCGAAGAAGATGAAGGAGACGTTATGGACGAAGTTTAGACTTAGTAGTTGGACCACCATATTCTCCCTCGTTTAGTTCGTCGTTCTTTTAAAAACATTGATCTCCAACTTGTGGTGTGACAATGATAGAATGTTTGGTTTGCAGACTCTGTGGTTTTATTAAATCAACTTAGATTATTTGTTTCGTTTTGCTAAGTAGATTTTTTTCTTTTCAAGTTGTCTTATGAGTGTTGATTGTGTTGACTTGGTTGCTTTGTGCATGGGTAGGATCTTTCTTCTCTTAGTTCTGTCTATCTTTCACTCATCTATGCTGAAAAACCCTACAGATGCCTCCTCGTCGTGATACCAACAACGACGATGTCATGCAACAACTGATGGCCGCTCAAGCTCAGTTGATGAATATGATGACTCAATTCATTGCAGCAACCAACAACAACAACAACAACAACCACAACAACAACAACCCGCCACCTCCACCACCACCCCTAGTGGACAGACTTGCTAGATTCCTAAGGCTTAGGCCTAATAAGTTCTCCTCTGCTACTGAACCAATAGTGGCGGATGATTGGCTCCGTTCAGTCAACAAGGACTTAGTAACTTGTGAATGTTCTGAGGCAGAAAAAGTGAGGTTCACTGCACACCTGTTGGAAGGACCCGCAGCATTGTGGTGGGAGAATTATCAAGTGACTCATCCTTTGGATGGCATGACTTGGGATGCGTTCAAGGAAGGTTTCCGGAATGCTCACATCTCCTCAGGTATAATGAACCTGAAGAAAGAGGAATTTCGCAGCTTGAGGCAAGGAGGTAGAACACTGAAGGAGTATATGGATGACTTCTGTATGCTATCAAGGTATGCGCCAGAGGACATTGACACTGATGCAAAGAGGAAGGAAAAGTTCCTCAATGGACTTAAGGGAGAACTGAAGATACCTTTGTCTGTGGCATATACTCCAAACTATCAAGCTCTGCTGGATCAAGCTATCACCCTGGACAACAACATAAGAAAGGAAGAGAATAGGAAGAGGAAGTTCAGTGCAAGTAAGGTTCATTCTGAAGGGACATATAAGAAACAACACACCTCTGAAGTCAGTAGCCATAAACCCTGGAATCACTCCAACACTGGTAGTGGCCAAAAACATCATGGTCATAACCACAATGGAGGAAACAAAGGAAGCAATGGAGGATACAAAGGAAATAATGGAGGATACAATGGAAATAATGGTGGATCCAGGGGAAACCATCATCATGGCCATAATCATGGGAATGGTAATCACCGTCCTAACTATGAAGGGAAGAAAGACTTGTCTAATGTGACCTGCTTCAAGTGCAAGAAGACAAGACATTATGCAACTGAATGCCCAGAGAGGAAAGCTGATGAAAATTCCAAGCCCAATCCTTTCCAGAAGGGACAAGTGAACCACATCAATGTGGAAGAAGTTCATGATGAACCTGATGCTGTGATTGGTACGTTCTTGCTCAACTCCTTTCCAGCATTAGTTTTATTTGATACTGGAGCATCTCATTCATTTATATCAAGAGCTTTTGTTAACAAACATGGGTTAGCTGAGGAAAGTCTAGGAAAACCTATTAGGGTAAGTTCACCTGGAGGAGAGATGATAGTAAATTCCGGGTGTAGGCAGTTAGACTTGCAAATCGGAAAACATACCTTCCCAACAGACTTAGTCATCCTAGAAACCCAAGGATTGGATGTTATCATCGGAATGGATTGGATGACTCGTTTTGAAGGAATCATAGATTGTGCAAATAGAGCAATCACCCTCACCACCCCAGAGAAAAGGAAGATTAAGTTCAGATCCACTTTCGAACTTAAGAAGGTTAGGCTAAATTCTCTTAAGGGGGTTAGCCTTGGCGATGTGCTTATCGTCAAGGAATACCCAGATGTTTTTCCGGAGGAACTACCGGGAATGCCACCCGATAGAGATGTAGAGTTTCTCATCGAACTGAAGCCGGGAACAGGGCCAATAGCTAAAAGACCTTATCCTATGGCCGTCGATGAATTGAAAGAACTCAAGAAACAACTAGAGGAGCATATCCAGAAAGGATTTATTCGTCCAAGTTCATCGCCATGGGGAGCACCAGTCTTATTTGTTAAAAAGAAGGATCAAACCCAGAGGCTAGTCACGGATTATAGAGATATAAACGAGCAAACTATCAAAAACAAGTACCCGTTACCCAAGATAAATGAACTATTTGATCAACTGGAAGGTGCTTGTGTTTTCTCAAAGATCGATCTTCGATCGGGGTACCTCCAAATGAAAGTTAGAGAAATGGATATACCCAAAACTGCATTTGTTACGAGATATGGCTCTTATGAGTACACAGTAATGCCTTTTGGATTAACCAATGCACCAGCCTATTTCATGAATATGATGAATAAAGTGTTCATGGATTTTCTGGATAAGTTTGTGGTAGTGTTCATAGATGATATTCTAATCTACTCCAAGAGTCAACCGTACCAAAACCATCAAGTTTTGCAAGGTCCAGTGGAATCATCACACCGAGGACGAAGCCACCTAGGAACGAGAGGATGACCTCCGAGAAGACCACCCACACCTATTTGCTGACCTTTCCGAAGCTCGAGGGCGAGCTTCTTCTTACGGAGGTTAGTCTGTAACATCCCAAATTTCTCAAAAATTTAAAACTTTGCATTCATGCATCATGCATCATATAAGCATGGCATTGAAATCACATAAAGAGTAAATTGAATTTTAATTATAAGTTTAAATAAAGTTGTTTTCAATAAAGAGGTCTATTTGGGCTCCTTATAAAAATCTGTATTTTGTTATTTTATTTATTTAGAAAAATGATATCAAAAATTTATAAATTAAATTAGCTTTTCAAAACATATTTTTATGAATTTTTCTGAAATGTTTTGATAAATTTTAAAAATCAAATTGTTTGGAAAAGGGTTTAAACAAAACAAAAATGTGTTCGGGCTAGCTGGGCCGAGCCCCTCTGCTATCTGCCACGCGCGCACGAAGGAACGGCCCAGCAAACCAACCGCGCAGCCCACCTCCCTCCCTCTCTCACTTCCAGACGGGGCCCACTGGTCATCTTCATCCCCAACTCGTGATGAACACGAACTCACCGAACCCTATATCGATTCGGATCAAAATCCGTTGGAAAATCGCGAGTTAATCGCTCCCTCCTTCCCCATATAAACCCCCCCTCCGCCGCCTCCTCCCGAACCCCAAAACCCTAAAAGATCGCCCCCGGGCTGCTCGGAAACCGTCCGCCGCCGTCCGCTGTTTTCGCCGCCGTAAGCTTCTGATTCCGGTGGCTACAGACGACCTCGAGCCCCCCCCCCTCTCGTTATTTCTTTTTACTTTCTCCGTGCGCATCTCTGTGACACCTTTTAATCTCCTCGTTCGCAGCGGTTCGTCACCTTCATCCGCAACCGAAGCGAGCCGCCACCAGCCTCGACTCCGGCGAGCGATCCAGGGAGCAGCCAAGCGATTTAACGACGACCAACTCGCCACCGACGCTACCTCGCGCCTCTGCACGTTCGGGTACGATCCGTTCATCCCCTAGGGTCTTACATCGCCAACGAGTGCGACGCCGGGCATGGCGCCGCCGCAACCAGAGGCGCTCCGACGAACAGCGCCGCCCGTTTTGGCCAGTGCGATCTGGACCCTTAGATCCAGATCGGACGGGCACGATTCTTTTTCCTTTACCGTTTCGTCTCGCTATTCTGAAGCGTCCGATGTAAGTTAGATCAGACGGCTCCCGTGCCCATCCGCGGCGAACCGGTATCGGCTAATCGGAGCGCGCTGCGCGGCCTATTTATTTTCTATTTCGGCTGAAAAATTGTTTTAAAAACAGAAAACAACACAAACTTACAAAATTCATAACTTTTGATCTGTTCATCCAAATTTGATAAATTTTATATCCATGTGAAGCTCTGCTCGTGTAGTTTACTATGGTTTCATTAGTTTATCCTTTTAGTGTATATTAAATTGCGGAATTTAATTGTTTAGCTTTCGGATATTAAATCTATAACTTAATTAATAAAATTTCTTTCCAAATAAATCCAATTGTTTTAGAAGTTTATTAATGTCCTCTGTCCAGAGAGTGCAACCTGAGCTTTATTTGAAATTTCTCATAATATAATTAAGGAAATTGGTTTTAGAACTTAAAACTACTATTATGCTCAATATTTTAAATGATTAAATAAAATATTAAAATATTGATCATTGTATTTCATGCATTAATAACAGAGAAATTAAAATGGTAATTACTTGGTTTTGTTAAGTTCATTGCATATTAAGCATGCATACATATTTTTGTCTTGATATTTTAAGTGTTATGATTGTGTGTTTATTTAGTTTTATTATTTGTCTCTAGATTTAAAAGAGGAGGAAGACCCTTGTGATTGTTATTCTTGCTGTGCGTGTTCCTCTTGCTACCAAGGCAAGTGACATTCATAATCTACCCCATGTTTTCTATATGCATTATTAGTAGATTTTTGAGTAGTATGCATGATAGGAAATTTTTGAACTATCTTATAATGCTATGTTAGTTTACACTTTGAAAATATCCTAGTAGTGCGTAGCCATCCCTTCCCATGCAGCCACCAAAAGTTTTTATTAGATGCTTAGCTATGCTATAAAAAGGGTTTACTTACCATGTTATAGAAATATTGCTAAGTGTTAAACTTTAAATGCACACCTGGGTGGAATTGGTTGTTTGGTTTATGTTGAGTGGCTTTTGGGACTATGCTTGTGGTTGTCGTTGCCTAGGATGAATGTCTATTCTACTTAGGGCCATGAGCATGGTGGTTGTCATCCAGAAGCGCACTTGTGCACGGCCACCCAGGAACAAAGAGATTTCTAAGTCCCTCCAAGTTTAGAAGCTTCCCGTGCAGCCTTTTGACAATGGGCTCTGTCTAGAATTACTAAGTTGTGAGAGTGCAACCTGTCAGCTTGACAAGCAGATGTAGAGTTGGTAGGTGGAACGGGTCTTGCTAGTATGGTTGCATTCTTCTTCTGAAAGTTCTTGTCTCAATTCTCTCCTTTACTTAATGCACTCCGCGTGTATAGGATGTTTGGGTTAATTGAGTCTCAAGGTGAAAGTGCACAACCTCTGCAGAGTCGACAAACTGAGTACTCAGCCGTGTCCCCGGTGATGGACTACTTCGAGCAACTGGACAAGGATGGACGGAAGAATCTCATCATAGTTTTCATAAAGAAAAATTTGACTAAGGAAAGAATTGTTGGTGCACTTGGGCTTCATCCCTTGGTGCCAAGTCATTGAGAAATAAAAGTGTTTTACAAAAGATAGGAGAAAACTGGCTTTCTGCAAAATAGCCTACAAACTCCACCAAGCCAAATATACATATAGAATTAGACTTGTCATATTTTTTCCACCCTAGTCACTTGCCAATACTTCAATGTATTGACCTCCTACGGGGGCTGCATATTCAAATGTGCAGGTAATTCTGATGAGGAGTAAGTTTGGACTCGATTCTACACTCAACATGTCTGCTTGTGGCGTATGCTAGAAGAAGAGGCCCATTGCTTTTATTTTCGTTGTGAACTCTGAATATTTTAGCTAGTCTTCATGACTATGCACTTTGTAATAAAGCTATACTTGGCTATTTTTGGATCTCGTTGTAGTATTTTGATACTTATGCAATGATACTATATATTTTGTACTGTGGTGCTGGCAGTGATCCAGGGACTAGGACATAACACAGGTGTTCCATCTTTATTTAAAAGATGGGGCGCTACAACCTCTTCCGCTGCATGGTGGAGAGGGCGAGGCAGTTCGTCAAGATCCAACGGATGGAGGAGATGAGGTGCATCGTCGGCTCTTCGACCTCTTCAACAAAAAGGTTCGTTAATTGCAGATCTATTGGTAGAAGTAGAGAATCAAGTTTCCTCCTCTGCTCTTCTTGGTGGCGAGAGGGAAAAGGATCTTGCCGATCTGCTTTCTTGCTGGTATGATTTGCACCAGGGGAGAGCTGGTGCTTTTCCTGGGAGTTCTCTCATGGCGGCGTCATTGTCGCCGCTGTTCTTCACAGCCGAATGGCGGCCACTCCCGCCTCGGACGTCGACGGCGGCTCGCCGGTTGATGTCGGATGGTTCTTCTCAACCTCCTGGCCATGGTGCCGTTTCGGAGGCCCTTCGATTCGTGGGCAGCTTGCTCCCGCCTTCCCCTCCCAAGTGGTTCGTCCCCGGCGAGGTGTAGGTCGGATGTGCCGCGATTCAGATCATCAGCGCTGGAGAAGGAGCTGGACCGATTAGCTTTTTCCTGTATTTTCCTAAGGTTCTTGGTGTAAAATATAAGGCCATGTTTGTAATTTTCTGGTTTATTGGTGCCTTATCTGTAAAATGTACCCAGCGTTGAATAATTGATGCTCTCGGTCCTTCGGGGTCGACCCTTGTTCAAAAAAAAAAAGGATGAAGTCATGACAAACCTGTCGCATGTTATATGCCATCCAGACGAGTGCGCTCCGGATACAGAAATTATCTACGGTCAGCCGTTAACATAGTGGTTAGGTGTGCTACAAAATTTAGTGAATATCCCTAGGCACTTTCGCGTGATTCAAGTATTGTGTGTGTGTTGTAAGGCAGCAAATTCATCTTAGACCTGATAGCTAGAGAAGGCCCATCTCCACACTACATGGAAAAAGAAAAATCTCACATCCTGAATAAAAGAAGAATAAGAGAAGCCCGTAGAGGAAGGTGGCGCCCACTAAGCCCATCAGTTTTTTTATATAATGTTAGTACTAACGTTTGAAAAGGGTGGACTGGAGAACACGATGCTGGGCCATGTTTTGGAAATTGATATTGGTCTGAGCTCGTTCATTGTTGACCAACAATCCCTCTACTGTATCTATTTTTGTCTCCAAAACATCCACCTTCTCCAATCGTACATGGACAGCATCAAGTTGCGTCCGTAAGCTCTCCTGGCTTTTCCCAATGGTGCGGACCTCATCACGCAGAGAGCCAATCTCATCTTCTAACTCCTGATGCTTGGTACGAGTTCCCATCGGTACAACGAGACGGTGAACGGGAACCTAGAGTGGGATGGATGAATATATGCTATTACAAATTTTAGTACTTTTCAAATTTAGTCTCAACATAAAGGTAAATTCTCTAGATATGCAAATATGGTGAATTTACCTAAATGACAAGCTAAGCAATACCAAGGTAAACTAGATTACAATACAAACAAGTAAGAGAGTAAGGATAAGAGGAACCAAGTGAAGCACGCGGAGACGAAGATGTAATCCCGAGTTCCACCCAAGGGTGTACGTCTCGTTGGAGAGGTGTGCGCTACAACAACAGGTTAGCCGCAACGCCACAAAGACTCACTTTTTTCTCCGATGAACTCAACCACAAAGGTTGCGAGTTCACCTTACACTATTGATCCCCTTTTAGGACGGAGATCGAATCCCTTACAAACACTTGAGGCACTCACCCATAACTTAATTGGGGGCTCTCAAGATGACCACAAAAGGTCAAGGACCACAAAAGGTCAAGGCAACACCAAGATTACAACATGGTGAACTAGGTTTTCCCACCGGAACCCTAGTCACGAAATCCCCAAGTGAATGGGGAAGAAATGCAAATCGCTTCGGTGAAGATGTAGATTCGGGACTTCTCCTCCAATCCTCCAAAGATCAACGTATTTGAGTGGGGGGATTGGGAGATCTTGATGATTTGAGCTTTCAAGAAGTGTAGGAGAGAGAAAATCTGAGAGTTTGCTGTTTTTGAGTGAGTGAGGGGGTATTTATAGTCCCTCCCCAATTCTGACCGTTGCCTGTGTCGACCACCCGGAAATTCCGGTATAAGTCATCACCGTAAATTCCGGTCACTCAGAATTTCCGGAGAATTGAAATTTCCGACTGGATTTTCCGGCTGGAGTCAGAACCTATTCCTCTTCTTTCCTTAGCAGTTTTCTCCAATGTTCTTCAAGGTACACTCGGAAATTCCGGTGAATGGAAATTTTCGAGCACAATTTCCGGTTGAGATCAGAACACTTCTTATTCTTGACTTAGCCATTTCTGTGAACTCTTCTGTGTGTAATCGGAAATTCCGGTAGATGGAAATTTCCTTCCGGTTGAGATCAGAACCATTTTTCAAACTTGACTTAGCCATTTTCTGTGAAGTTCTGGTGAACCGGAAATTCCGGCCCTGGAAATTTCCGGCTCAAATATTCCGGTTCCTGGAACAATTCCAGAACTACTTCTTCTTCACATTTTTGGCTTTGATGCATATGAACTTAAATCACATACAAGCTGAAATACTTAGCATTCTATTAGTACATCATAAGTATTGTTAACTAACACACAAAACACTAGGGATCAAGAAATGTTCTTTTAATCTCCCCTTTTTGGTGTTAGATGACAATACCAAGATTTGCAAAGAAAATATGAATGCTATATCATATTCTAGATAAAATGGCTCCCCCTTAGCAAGTGCATACAAGAAAAACAGGACACAACAGGATAGTTGCAATTTTGCAAAGAGTAGCACATGATATCAACAAGAGGTAAGGAGACAATACACAAAGCTATGGTAGCAAAAGAGACTTGATAGAATTTCATACCTCGTGCATATATAATATGAAGAGAATGCCAACACAATAGGCTTGAAGTCCCAACCATAGATAGAAAAGATAGCATAGGATTGTCTCATTACACACACGATGTTCACAATGAAAGATAAATGGACACAAAGCGCAAATAAATGGTAAACGCACAAGCTTGTGTCCGAACCCATGCAAATCCCCGAAGTGCCTACTAGAGCAACTTCTCCCTCTTTGGCATCGAAACGCCAAAAAGGAAGAAGAGTGATGCTACGTCCCATGGAGGTCATCAATCAGAAGGGGTGTCCTCATCATCCATCTCCTCCTCATCATCATCAACATACTCATCACCAGAAGTATCCTCATAAGCCTGACCCGTGGAGTAGGAGCTGCCACCAAGGTCACTCTCAATCTGATACCACGGAGCCATAGAACCCTGGTTCCACTGAGCATAAGAGAGAGAAGCAGTGAGATTAGTAGGAGCAGCAGAGCCAGACGCGTGGTGAAGAATCAACTGCTGATCATGAGCTAGCTGGCGGCGATCCTTGTAGGCTGTGTATTGTTCCTTGCGAATATAAATGTTCATGCAGAGAACGTTGCGCCGGAACCAATTCAGTTTCTTCATCTTTCCGGAGGTGGAGGGAGCATGAGATGGGGTAGCAGCCCTGCGAGCATCTCCCATGAAGGAGCCATCCCTGGTGGACCGAGAGGTGGGAACACTCTGAGGCACAACCACGGTCTTCTTCTCATATAGCTTCTTGAAGTCATGAGCCTCTGATTCATCATCACTGAAAGTATGCTCTGGGAACTTGGACTTGATGAGCTTCATGATGTAACGAGCATAGGGGATAGTGCCTTTAGAAGTCATGGCTTAAAACATCTCATTATGGAGATAGTCCATCACATCAACACTCCAATCCGCAGTCTCATCCGCGCTCATAGCAATGGTGTGTGCATGGAGGAGCAGGTTGCACAGAGGAGACACCACATTGTCTTTGTTGCTACCACTTGGAGCAATGTTCTCCCGGAAGATGCGCAAAAGAATATCATAGAGAGGGAGCAGGTTCCGAGCCAGACCAGGGGTTGCACCCCTACCATAGACATGTGTGGTATCCTTCTTGTTGAGCCGGTAGGAGTGGTGCATGTGGTAACCTTGAGGATTGTCTCCATCAAACGTGTAACCCAATACCTTGGTGAACTCATACCAGTCAGACTCGCAGTAAGTGTCTCCTGTCATCCACTTGATGGTCTTCTTCGAATCACCCTTCATCACAAGAGTGGCAAAGAACTGCATCACAAGCTAAGAGTTGTAATTGCACCGAGTGACCACAAGCCTTTCCAAACCCATGGTCTTGACAATATGAATAGCCTCAGCAAAAGTGGCCTTGGACTGAAGAGCACGAAGGTTGTATGGATGCATCTTGCGAATAGGCTTGGAAAAAATATAATAGACGTCCTTAAGGACGTATTCTTACTCAATGCACCAAAAGCTGCGATCATCCAGAGTCTCATCCCTTGGCTTGAGAAACCAGTCTCCCTGACGGAACTGAGAGTAGTCAACAGCCGACATCTCAGTATATGGTTGACGAGCAGTGGGAGGAGGGGTGACATCCTTCCTTTTCTTGGACTTGGGCTTGCTAGCGAGAGCTTTCTTTGGCCTTGGTTTGCTTGAGGAGGAGGCTGCTGGCCCTTTACCACGGACCTTCCGAATGACTGACCTCGAGAGCCTCACACTCTCCTCCGTGAGAGTAGGTCTCCCACTCGAATCACCTGTGAATATAGCAAAGGTAGGTAGCAAAAGATGAGTACACACAAGTCAGGAGTGCATACATACATTAGAGAGGAATTAGGTTGATCACCTATAGCTAAACATTAGGAAATCCGAAAACTGCAGTTTTCAGGTTCAGACCGGAAATTCCGGTTCAGGTCAGACAGGAAATTTCGGTTAAGGTCAGACAGGAAATTCCGGTATGTCAAAACAATGCAGATTTTGAGATTAGATATGTCTAAAACTAGATCGATCCAACAAAATGCGAAACTAATGTACATATACTGCAGGGAATGACATTAGGAACAACCTCTACGAAGCAATTTGAAAACAAATAACTCCACATCTAGATCCAACTGCACGCACCTAGGGTTAGGGACATGTTGAGTTACTCTCATCCATTGAGGACATTGCTTGGAGGAGAAGGTTCCCGGGACGAAGGAGAACCAGATCCGGCCGAGGGAAGAGATCCCCCGCGGTTGGAAGACTCCGGGAGAGCTTGGGGCGGCTGGGACGGTGATTTGGAGAGAGGGGAGTTGGGGGTGGAAGAGGAACTGTTTCCAGTTCTTCACCCCGAGTGTGACTTACACCGGAAATTCTGATTCACCGAAAATTCCGAAAGTAACTTTGCACCAGAAATTCCAAGTCACCGGAAATTCCGATCCACAGGGGAGCCGGAAATTCCGACCAGCCGAACCATACTTCCAGATTTCAAACGGTTGACTTGTGTGTAATACAGAGAAATGTTTTCAGGTGAGAAAGGGCTTATGATAGATTTCCAAACTGTCATTGATACACCATACTCACCTTACAACAACCAAATCGATTCATAAAGCGCCAAGTTGAGTAGGTTTCCCACATGCATGAATACGAAAGCACTAAAGCAACGATAAGATTCAAATAAAACCAACTCTTCAAAGAGGAGAGGGCGGTGGCCGAAGCCACCATGTAGGAGTGTATGGCATGTCACCGTGAAAATATATCTTGGGTACATAACCACTACTCATCGTTTTAGCTCATTAGTCATAAGAATGAATATAGAGATAAAAGAACACTTGCTATTGGCATAATGGGGGGAGGGGTGGTCCAATGTATTAGGATCGCACTCCCCCTATGTCCATGCCTACATCTAAACAAGATAAGATGCAATTACGTCCTAGGTGAGTGTGCAAGCGATCAAGCTAAGGACCTCGAATCAATGATATTGAGCTCATTTCTCAAAAAGCAAAACCTTCCTTCCTCAAGGGGCTTCGTGAATATCCGCCAATTGATCCCTTGTGCCCACATATGATAAGTCAATATCTCCTCGGGCCACATGATCTCTTATGAAATGTTGGCGGATCTCAATATGCTTGGTTCTTGAATGTTGCACCGGGTTGTAAGCAATCTTGATGGCACTTTCATTGTCACATAGAAGAGGCACTTTGTCGCAATCGACTCCGTACTCCTTTAAAGTTTGCCTCATCCATAGCAATTGAGTGCAACAACTTGCGGCGGCAACATACTCGGCTTCGGCGGTGGAGAGAGATATATAATTTTGCTTCTTAGAACACCAACTTACCAAGGACATCCCAATAAATTGACAAGCACCGGAGGTTGGCTTCCTATCATCTTGATCTCCCGCCCAATCAGAATCCGTGTACTCACATAATGAGATATGTGCATCCTTGGGGTACCACAATCCAAAGGTTGGGATATAAGCCAAATATCTAAAGATTCTTTTGACTGCCATATCATGACTTTCTTTAGGAGCCGCTTGATATCTTGCACACACTCCTACGGCTAGCACTATATCCGGTCTAGATGCACAAAGGTAAAGAAGAGATCCAATCATGGAGCGATATACCTTTTGATCCACATCCTTACCCTTGGGATTGAGCTCAAGGTGGCATTTTGTTTGCATTGGGGTAGAGGCACCCTTGAGATCAAGCAACCCGTACTTCTTGAGCATGTCTTGAATATACTTTGCTTGGTTGATGAATGTTCCTTCCTTCAATTGTTTGATCTCAAATCCTAGGAAGAACTTCATCTCACCCATCATAGACATCTCAAACCTGTCAGTCATAAGCTTGGAGAATTCTTCGTTAAATGCTTTGTTAGTAGACCCAAATATAATGTCATCCATATATAATTGACAAATGAAAAGCTCTCCATTTACTTTCTTAGTGAAAAGGGTGGGGACGATTTCCCCAACTTGGAACCCACGGTCTACAAGTAGTTCTCTAAGGTGCTCGTACCACACACGTGGGGCTTTGTTTAAGGCCATAGAGTGCCTTATCTAACTTGTAGACATGGTTCAGATACTTGAGGTCTTTAAACCCGGGTGGTTGCTTAACATAAACAAGTTCATTTAGCGGACCATTAAGAAAAGCGGATTTAACATCCATTTGTTGCAACTTAAAGTTATGATGAGAGGCATAGGCAAGAAGAATACGAATTGACTCAAGTCGAGCCATGGGCGCGTAGGTTTCTCCAAAGTCAATGCCTTCAATTTGGGAGTAACCTTGAGCCACCAATCTTGCCTTGTTCCTCACCACCATGCCATGTTCCTCTTGCTTGTTCTTGAATATCCACTTAGTGCCGATAACATTGCGGCAATCTTTGGGTCTTTCCACCAACTTCCACACCTTGTTGCGCTCGAAGTTGTTGAGCTCTTCATGCATAGCATCAAGCCAATTTTTATCTTCAAGAGCTTCAAAGACCTTCTTGGGTTCCACCATGGAGATGTGAGCTTGATGTTCACTAAAGCTTGCAAGTTGTCTTCGGGTAGAGACTTTGCTTCTCACATCACCAAGCACCTTGTCAAGAGATAGAGCTCTTAATTCTTGTGAGGTGCCAACCCTATTCAAGCGGCGGATCTCGATTTCCCTCCTAGTGGTGGGAGGGATTGCTTGATCATCTTGGTCATTCATGTCTCCGCCTTGACTGATTTGGTGGCCTTGATGAGAGTTGGGGGAGTAGGTTGATCTTGGCCTTGCTGCGAGCTGCCACCGGGAATGTCAGCATGACCGGATATTCCGGGTTCAGTATGGACCGGAAATTCCGAGTCACCGGAATTTCCGACTCCAGTTTGAACCGGATTTTCGGCCCTCCGGAAATTCCTGGAGCAGCTGGAGGATCTTGTGCTTCTTCTTGGCTGGGCTTGTTGGGCACAGTGTTGTTGTTGGGTGTTTCTTGTGTTGGGGTCGCCACCACTTGTGTAGAGCTTGATACTTGTTGATCAACCTCATAATAGACTTCGACGGGGCGGTGGACTCCCAACCCCATCCTCCGGATAGCATCTTGAGATTGATCATCACCTACATCGGAAACACCACTTTGCTCCACAAGGGAGCCGTCATTCTCACCGAATACCACACTACAAGTTTCTATGATAATGTGCGAGGCATTGTCATAGACTCTATAAGTATGGGATTCGGCACCGTAACCAACAAAAGTCCCTTCAAGAGACTTAGAATCAAACTTGCCTAAACGAACACCTTTGATGAGATAGAAACACTTACAACCAAAAACTCGGAAGTAAGAGATGTTGGGATTGTTCCCGGTAAGCACTTCATAAGGTGTGTTCATGAGTCCTTTGCTAAAGAAGAGCCGGTTGGATGAATGGCATGCGGTGTTGACGGCTTCGGCCCAAAAGTTGTGAGGAGACTTGAACTCGGCCATCATCGATCTTGCCATCTTAATAAGTGTGTGGTTATTTCTTTCGGCTACACTTGTTGGGGAGTATAAGCAGCGGAATACTGATGACGAATCCCTTCTTCACTAAGGAACTCGTTCAAGGTGTAGTTCTTGAACTCGGAACCATTGTCACTTCTTATCACCAAGATTGGGACATTGTGTTGACGTTGAGCTTCATTGGAGAAGTCGATGATAGTTTGTTGAGTATCCACCTTCGACTTGAAGAAGAAAACACGTGTGTATCTTGAATAGTCGTCAACAATCACCAAGCAATATTTCTTGCCACCAAGACTAGCTTCCGGAATGGGACCAAAGAGGTCAACATGGAGAAGCTCCAAAACCCTTGTTGATGAAATGATGGTCTTTCTTGGATGGTGAATGTCATGCATTTTTCCTTCAACACAAGCCCTACACATTCGATCCTTCGAGAAAGAAATATGGTCTTTTAGTCCTTGGATATGGCCACCCTTGCGGAGACTTTGCAAAGTACTCATGTTGACATGGGCTAGTCGGCGATGCCATAGCCAACCCAAGTCCGCCTTAGCGAATAGGCACATTGCATGGGAAGTGGTGACTCCGGAGAAGACAACCACATAGAGCCCATTTTCAATGTACCCAACGAAAGACACATTGAGAGACTTGCTCCACATAAGGATAACCATTTCCTTTTCGAAGACAACGGTATAACCCAAACAAGTTAAAGAATGGACCGAGATCAAGTTGAAACCTACAGACTCGACAAGCAAGACATTCACTAGTGTGATGTTCGGTGCCACTACCACCTTGCCGAGCCCTATTACCTTAGACTTTGAATTGTCACCATATGTAACGGTCATTTGTTCATCATTAGGCTTCACTCTGTTACAATCACCTTGCTTCCGGTCATATGACTAGTGCACCCACTATCAATTATCCATTTCGAACCTCCGGAAGGAAGGCCCTACACACAATCAATTCTTTGATTTAGGTACCCATTTTGCAATGGGTGCCTTTTGGTTAGCAACAAGGGTCTTTGGGACCCAAATAGCATATTCAATATAGCCATCAAAGGGACCAATGTATCTAGCATAGACATCCCCATAATAATCAACATATAAAGCATAATTGGGGTTAGATATGTCCGCAAAGTCATCACGAGTGGGAGTGTCCCTTGTGGCATTTCCACTTGCAATGTCATCTTTCTTGGCTTGTGCGGGCTTGGCCTTTTTCTTGATCATCTTCTTCTCCTTAGCAACATAGCCTAGACCTTCTTTACCCTTGTGGGGCACTCGCTCATGAAGAGGAGTAGTGAGTGTCCCCTTACCTTTATCAAGAAAGGTCTTGGGCTCGGTTGCCATGGAGGGAACAAACAAAACCCTAGGATTATCCTTGACAACATTTGCATTAGTATTCAAAGGAGTAGAAGTGTTAGGTTTCTCAAGAGTAGATATCCGAGTTTGGAGTTGATCACGATACTTGAGGAGACGTTCGTGATCACTTGTCAATATCTTGTGGCTATTTTCAAGTGACTCGAAGTCTTCACAAAGTCTAGCATGAGCAACTACAAGGTCGGACTTTTCATTTTGCACAATTTTACATTTAGCAAAGTAAAGATTACGATCCTTAGTAATCTTAGCAAGTTGCTCCTTGAGGAGAGCATGAGATTCTTGTTCATCTTCAAGGGAGGATTGGAGAGACACCTTAGTGTGAGCATCCTCTCTCTCAATCTCACATTTTAACTCAATCTCATCCTCAAGCTCACCTATATGACTCATAATTGAGCCAAAGTGTTTCTTTTCTTCTCCTTGCAAGTTAGTCATGAATTTATCAAAAGCAATAATTTCTTTCTTGACTTCAAGACTCATGCCATCATAAATTTCATTGGATATGGAGGTAGGGGACAATTTTATCTCAGATGTCTTTGCCATAAGACATCTTGCATTCTTGATGATGGGGCTCTCATTTGGTGAGGAAAAGAGTGATGGAGATGTAGAGGAGATGGCTAGAGTGGCCACTTGCGTTGGGGTATCCTCCTTGTCACTATCTTCATCATCGGTGAGATATTGCTCTTGAGTTACCAAGACAATTTTTTGGTTCTTCTAGAAGTAGGGCTTCTTCATGGGCATGGGCCCCTTGCCCTTCGTCTTGGCCACGAGCCTCCCACCATGATCCTCTCTTCTTTCCCATGGGCAATCTACAACAAAGTGGCTTTTGTCATCACAATTATAGCAAAGCCTTACCTTGTTGATTGGCTTTCCTCCATTAAAGGGGAACTTCTTGTCAATCCTCGCTTTGGCCCTTCCGGGGTTCTTTCAAAATATTCTTGCCGCAAGACCCATGTGTTGGGTGAGAGTACTCGAGAGAGTAGATAGCTCGACTTTATCATCATACTCATCTTCATCCTCTTCTTCAACGGTGGCCTTCAAGGCAATTGAGGCATGCTTGTGCATCCCTATGGCTTTAGCTCTTGCATCTTGTGCAATCTTGGAGGCCACCTGATAAGCGGTCATCTCTTGCGTGACTTCATTGGATGTCATCTTCACGAAGTTATGTCTCCCTTGGAGTGTCTTCAAGTCCGTTTCCTCAAAGGGTAAGTGAAAGAACATTTCTTAATCCCTAGTGTTTTGTGTGTTAGTTAACAATACCAATGATATACTAATCCTATTGCTAAGTATTTCAGTTTGGGTGAAACTCATATCACAAATCCTAAAACCAAATTGTAGAGAAAAAGAGTTTCTGGAATTCTTCCCAGACTCGGATATTCCGGTTCCCCAACTCGGATATTCCGAGTCAACCCCAGAAAATTGGCTAAGTCAAGTTCAGAAAGTGGTACTGACTCCAATCGGAAATTCAGCTCGGAAATTTCAAGGACTCGGATATTCCGAGTCAACCCCAGAAAATTGGCTAAGTCAAGTTCAGAAAGTGGTTCTGATCTCAACCGAAAATTCAGCTCGGAAATTTCAAGGACTCGGATATTCCGAGTCACCCTCAGAAAATCGGCTAAGTCAAGTTCAGAAAGTGGTTCAGATCTCAACCGGAAATTCAGCTCGGAAATTTCAAGGACTCGGATATTCCGAGTCACCCTCAGAAAATCGGCTAAGTCAAGTTCAGAATTGGTTCTGATCTCAACCGGAAATTCAGCTCGGATATTTTCAAAGACCCGGATATTCCGGGTGACCGGAATTTCCGGGTGTTACTTAAACCGGAATTTCCGGGTGCCCGAGACAACCAACGGCCCGATTTTGAGGGGGAGTATAAATACCCCCTCACTCACTCAAGAACAGTGAGCTCTCAGATTTTCTCTCTCCTACTATTCTTGAAAGCTCAAATCATCAAGATCTCCTAGTCCCCCCACCCAAATTCATTGATCTTTGGAGGATTGGAGGAGAAGGCCCGGATCTACATCTTCACCGAAGGGATTTGCATTTCTCCCCCATTCACTTGGGGATTTCGTGGCTAGGGTTTCCGGTGGGAAAACCTAGTTCACCATTGTTGTACTCTTGGTGTTACCTTGACCTTTTGTGGTCTTCTTGGGAGCCCCCAATTCAGTTGTGGGTGTGTGCCCCAAGCGTTTGTAAGGGATTCGATCTCCGCCCTAAAAGGGGATCAATAGTGGAAGGTGGACTCGAAACCTTTGTGGTTGAGTTCATCGGAGAAGAAGGTGAGCCTTTGTGGCGTTGCGGCTAACCTGTTGTGGCAGCGCACACCTCTCCAAACGAGACGTACACCCTTGGGTGGAACTCGGGATTACATCTTCGTCTCCGCGTGCTTCACTCGGTTCCCTTTATCTTTGCTCCCTTACTTGCTTGTCTTGTTAGTTTGTTTATCTTGTTATTGCTTAGATTATCATTAGGGTAAATTCACCGTAGTTGCATATCTAGAGAATTTACCTTTGTGTTGAGCCTAAATTTGAAAAGACCTAAAATTTGTAATAGCACCTATTCACCCCCCCCCTCTAGGTGCCGGATTTCCGTTCAATTGGTATCAGAGCCAGGTTCACTTTTAAGGGCTTAACCGCCTAAGTGCAACGATGACGGAATCCGATGCCGAGAGGGACGCCCGTGAAAAATTAGAGGCGGAGAAGGAGGCGTTAGACAAAGGGGCAACCATGGCCAATCTTATTGATATGAGATCGTCCTTGGAGGCCCAACTCCTCAAGATGAATGAGATGCTCATGGCACTCTTGAAGTATAAGGAGCCCGAGGCTACTTCTCCCTCTCCTCCTCCTAAGGAACATACAGGGAACTCTAAGGAGTCATCTTCAGATGGGTCCAAAGATGTTACCTCAAGTGTTCCCCTCGGGAAGGCGGAAAAGGATGAATCACCTAGCTCCTCTAACACCCCAAAGGAGAGGAATTTCATAATGTCAACCATAATTACTCTCCTAACCCTCCTATCCCTCACCCTCATGTAAACTTTAGAAGTGATCCTCCTAAGCTTAAACCTACTCATTTCTCTCAATGGGAATTTCTTATGAAGTCTCATCTATGTAGTGCCTCCATTGAGCTTTGGCGCATCATTGAAGAAGGGTACAAGCCCCATGATCCAACCAACTTGACAAGAAGAGAGGTGGTTGATAGCCAACTCAACGCCACCGCTCTTCATCAACTCCAAATGGCCGTTGGAGAGAAGGACATGGCGCTCATTCAACAATTCTCCACCGCCAAGGAAGTTTGGAATGCTCTTTCTGACATCTTCGTCGGGAATGAGAGCATGAAGAAGAACCGGTATGATGCCTTATGCAATGAGGTGGAAGGGTTCTACAAGTTGGATGGAGAAAGCCACGAGGACATGTACCGGAGGTTGGTTTTGGTTGCCAACTCCTTCAAGAACCTCGGGGCGGTGTACATTAATGATGCTTGGATCAAGAGGAAGTTTGTGACCGCTCTCTTGCCCTTTGAGGAAACGGATTTGAAGACACTCCAAGGGAGACATGACTTCACAAAGATGACATCCAATGAAGTTATGCAAGAGATGACCGCATACAAGGTGGCCTCCAAGATTGCACAAGACGCAAGAGCTAGAGCCATAGGGATGCACAAGCATGCCTCAATAGCTTTGAAGGCCACCGTTGAAGAAGAGGATGAAGAGGAGTGTGATGATCAAGTCGAGCTATCTAGTGAAGCTCTCTCAAGCACTCTCACTCAACACATGGGTCTTGCGGCAAGAACCTTTTGGAAGAACCCCGAAAGGGCCAAAGCAAGGATGGACAAGAAGTTTCCCCCCCCAACGGAGAAAAGCCATTCAACAAAGTGAGGCTTTGCTATAACTGCGATGACAAGAGCCACTTTGTTGCCGATTGCCCATGGGAGAGAAGAGAGGATCATGGTGGGAGGCTCGTGGCCAAGACGAAGGGCAAGGGGCCCATGCCCATGAAGAAGCCTTTCTTCAAGAAGAACCAAAAGATTGTCTTGGTGACTCAAGAGCAATATCCCACCGATGATGAAGATAGTGACAAGGAGGATACTCCAACGCAAGTGGCCGCACTAGCCATTTCTTCCACACCTCCGTCACTCTTATCCTCACCAAACGAGAGCCCCATCGTCAAGAATGCAAGATGTCTTATGGCAAAGACATCCGAGGTAAAATTATCCCCCAACTCTATATCACATGACATTGATGATGCTATGAGCTTAGAAGTCAAGGAAGAAATCATTGCTTTTGATAAATTCATGACTAACTTGCAAGGAGAAGGAAAGAAACACTTTGGCTCAATCATGAGTCGTATAGGTGAGCTTGTGGATGATCTTGAATTAAAAGGTGAGATTGAGAGAGAGGATGCACACGCTAAGGTGTCTCTCCAATCCTCTCTCGAAGATGAACAAGAAGCTCATGCTCTCCTTAAGGAGCAACTTGCTAAGATCACTAAGGATCGTGATCTCTAAGGATCGTGATCTCTACTTTACTAAATGTAAAATTGTGCAAAATGAAAAGTCCGAGCTTGTAGTTGCTCATGCTAGACTTTGCGAAGACTTCGAGTCACTTGACAATGCTCACAAGGTGTTGACAAGTGATCACGAACGTCTTCTCAAGTCTCGTGATCAACTCCAATCTCGGATATCTACTCTTGAGAAACCTATCACCTCTACTCCTTTGAATGCTAATGAAAATCTTGTGAAGGATATTGCTAGGGTTGTGTTTGTTCCTTCCATGGCAACCCAGCCCAAGACCTCTCTTGATAAAGGTAAGGGGACACTCACTACTCCTCTTCATGAGCGAGTGCCCCACAAGGGTAAGGAAGGTCTAGGCTATGTTGCTAAGGAGAAGAAGAAGATAAAAAAGAAGACCAAGTGCGCACAAGCCAAGAAGGATGACATTGCGAGTGGAAATGCCACAAGGGGCACTCCCACTCGTAATGACTTTGCGGGCATATCTAACCCCAACTATGCTCTATATGTTGATTATTATGGGGATGTCTATGCTAGATACATTGGTCCTTTTGATGGTTACATTGAATATGCTATTTGGGTTCCAAAGACCCTTGTTGCTAACCAAAAGGCACCCATTGCAAAATGGGTACCTAAACCAAAGAATTGATTGTGTGTAGGGCCTTGCTTCCGGAGGATCGAAATGGATAATTGATAGTGGGTGCACTAGTCATATGACCGGAAGCAAGGATATTGTTGAAGGGAATATGACCTAGAGGCACTTAATAAACATAGTTTATTGGCAATATCCAAATCGTTCATTATATGTTTTACACCATGCTATAACTGTATTAAGCGAAAACATTAATACAGGTGTGGTAGATAAACAACCAGGTCCCTAGTAGCCTCTACTAAGACTAGTTTCGTTGCGCGATTGACGATCGAGGTTTTCCGATCATAGGGCATGGCGCCGGTCGGCAACGGAAGTCATATCGTTAAGTGTAACGATGTGATGGACATACCCAATATTTGAAGGACATAGTCGTTACGCCTTAAGACCGTGAGACCAACTCTTATTGTTATTCCTGTAAGATACTTTGATCGCACCAAACGTCGTATCTTATTTAGTATGACAATAACGCTGATACTTTTGGGTATCGGAAAGGGGTAGTTGAGACGAGGGGTCAACAGCGTGATTTGTCAGTCCGCATATCCGGATAGATACACTAGGGCCCACTCGGTGAGATTATGTCAAATGAGTTTGCAAACATGTGACTAGGTCACCAGCTGACATAATATCATAGACGAGTAGAAGATAGCGATGTCGGTAACGAGATCATGCTAGGTATGGAGATATCTGAGAATGATGCTCGGACGCGCTAAGTATCGACATGACAAAGGGTTTAAGACTATACGTCCAGGTTTGATAGATGAAAGTCATTCGTTATATCACAGTGATTAATTCATGGGGTCCAGGCCTACGAGTTAGTCGTTGATCATAGAGGAGTCTTGATCATACCTGTTATTATATCGAACCGCTAGGGTAACACACTTAAGGGGTTTCGACAAGACAATCTGAAAGGAAAGAGATCACCGGGAATGTTGTAGCGCCCCATCTTTAAATAAAGATGGAACACCTGTGTTATGTGCTAGTCCCTGGATCACTGCCAGCACCACAGTACAAAATATATAGTATCATTGCATAAGTATCAAAATACTACATCGAGATCCAAAAAATAGCCAAGTATAGCTTTATTACAAAGTGCATAGTCATGAAGACTAGCTAAAATATTCAGAGTTCACAACGAAAATAAAAGCAATGGGCCTTCTCTTCTAGCATACGCCACAAGCAGACATGTTGGGTGTAGAATCGAGTCCAAACTTACTCCTCATCAGAATTACCTGCACATTTGAATATGCAGCCCCCGAAGGAGGTCAATACAATGAAGTATTGGCAAGTGACTATGGTGGATAAAATTATGACAAGTCTAGTTCTATATGCATATTTGGCTTGGTGGAGTTTGTAGGCTATTTTGCAGAAAGCCAGTTTTCTCCTATCTTTTGTAAAACACTTTTGTATCTCAAAAACTTGGCACCAAGGGATGAATCCCAAGTGCACCAATAATTCTTTCCTTAGTCAAATTTTACTTTACGAAAACCATGTTGAGATTCTTCCGTCCATCCTTGTCCAGTTGCTCGAAGTTGTCCATCACCGGGGACACGGCTGAATACTCAGTTTGTCGACTCTGCAGAGGTTGTGCACTTTCACCTTAAGACTCAATTTGTCCGAGAAATCCTATACACGCGGAGTGTATTATGGAAAGGAGAGAATTGAGACAAGAACTTTCAGAAGAAGAATGCAACCATACTAGCAAGACCCGTTCCACCTATCAACTCTACATCTGCTTGTCAAGCTGACAGGTTACACTCTCACAACTTAGTAGTTCTAGACAGAGCCCATTGTCAGAAGGCTGCACGGAAAGCTTCTAAACTTGGAGGGACTTAGTAATATCTTTGTTCCTGGGTGGCCGTCCACAAGTGTACTTCTGGGTGACAACCACCATACTCATGGCCCTAAGTAGAATAGAAATTCATCCTAGCCAAAGACAACCACAAGCATGGTCCCAAAAGCCACTCAACATAAACCAAACAACCAATTCCACCCAGAAGTGCATTCAAAGTTTTAACACTTAGCAATAATTCTATAACATGATAAGTAAACTCCTTTATAGCATAGCTAAGCATCTAATAAAACTTTTGGTGGCTGCATGGGGAGGGATGGCTACACACTACTAGGATATTTTCAAAGTGTAAACTAACTTAACATTGTAAGATAGTATCAAAATTTCCCTATCATGCATACTACTCAAAGATCTACTAATAATGCATATAGAAAACATAGGATAGATTATGAATGTCACTTGCCTTGGTAGCAAAGGGAACAAGCACAGTAAGAATAACAATCACAAGGTCCTTCCTCCTCTTCACAATCTAGAGACAAACAATAACACTAAATAAACACACAAGCATAACACTTAACAATATCAAGACAAAAATATGTATGCATGCTTAATATGCAATGAACTTAATAAGACCTTATAATTACTATTTTAATCTCTCTGTTATTAATGCAAAAAAAATGCAATGATCAGCATTTTAATATTTTATTTAATCCTTAAAAGTATTGAGCATATTAGTAGTTTTAAAGTCTAAAACCAATTTCTTAAAGTCTTTTATGAGATGTTTCAAATAAAACTCATGTTACACTCTCTGGACAGAGGACATTAATAAAACTCTAAAACAATTGGATTTATTTGGAAAGAGATTTTATTAATTAAGTTATAGATTTAATATCCGAAAGTTAAACAATTAAATTCCGCAATTTATTATACACTAAAAGGATAAACTAATGAAACCATATTAAACTACACGAGCAGAGCTTCACGTGGATATAAAATTCATCAAATTCTGATGAACAAAACAAAAGTTATGAATTTTGGAAGTTTGTGTTGTTTTCTGTTTTTAAAACAATTTCTCTGCGAAAATAGAAAATGAATTTGCCACGCGGCGCTCTCTGATTGGTCGATACCGGTTCGGCGTGGATCGCGTACGTGGACCGTCCGATCTGTTTTAAATCTAACGCACCAGATTCACCCGATCTAGATCCAATGGATCTAGATCCGACGGCCAGGATCTAAAGGGGGGGTCGGGCGGCGCGGTTCGCCGGCGATCCCGTGCCCGCGGCGGCGCCATCATCGGCATACACGTTTCCGGCGATCTACGACGTGCGAGCAAGAACGACTCATACCGTTACGAAGAGGAGGTCGAGGCGGAGCTGTTGGCGCGGCAGGAATCTTCGGCGTGCTTCCCTTCTCCTCCTAGAGCTCGCCGGAGATGGAAACGGCGACGGTTTGCTTCGGTTAAACACGTACGCGACGATCTGGTGCAGTAGAACAACAGCGAGGATGTCAGGGGCATGCGCGTGCTCACTGGGAGAAGGAGGAGAGACGCGGGAGGACTCGAGGGGCTCGGTACTCACCGGAGATCGAGGATTTTGGCGGCGGCAATGGCGGACGGCGGCGAGCTTTTTCTGAGCGGCCTGGAGGCTATTTCCTAGGGTTTTGGGGTTCGGGAGGAGGCGGCAGAGGGGGGGGGGGTTTATATGGGGGCGTAGGGAGCGATTTCCTCGCGATTTTCCCAACGGATTTCGATCCGCAAGAAACTAGGGTTCGGTGGAAACGAGTTCGTGTTCTTCACGAGTTGGGGAGAGGGATGACATGTGGGCCCCGGCTGGCAGTGAGAGAAGGAGGGAGATGGGCTGCGGCGTGGGCCTCTGCGCTGCGCGCGCAACGGATAGCGAGAGAACGCATTGGGCTTCGGCCCAGTTGGGTCGTCTCCCCCTTTTTTTTTTAACAAAACATTTTCTGATTTCAAACCTTTAATTCAAATTTGATTTTTAAAACTTATCAAAACATTTCAGAAAAATTCATAAAAATATGTTTTGAAAAGCTAATTTAATTTATGACTTTTTGATATCATTTTGTTAAATAAATAAAATAATAAAATACATATTTGTATGAGGAGCTCAAATAAACCTCTTTAATGAAAACAATTTTATTTAACATTATAATTAAAATTCAATTTACTCCTTATGTGATTTCAATGCCATACTTTTATGATGCATGATGCATGAATGCAAAGTTTTAAATTTTTGAGAAATTTGGGATGTTACAGACTAACCCTCTTAAGAAGAAGCTCGCCCTCGAGCTTCGGAAAGGTCAGCAAATAGGTGTGGGTGGTCTTCTCGGAGGTCATCCTCTCGTTCCCAGGTGGCTTCGTCTTCGGTGTGGTGATTCCACTGGACCTTGCAAAACCTGATGGTTTTGGTACGGGTGACTCTTTCTGCTGTCTGTAATATCTTGATGGGCTTCTCTTCGTATGTCAGGTCACTCTCCAATCGTACCTCCTCGAGGGGTACAGTATCCTTTAAGGGAACTCCCATCATCTCGAGATGACATTTCTTCAACTGACTGACATGGAACACATTATGCACAGCAGACAGTACTTCAGGTAGTTCTAACTCATATGCCACTTCACCTTTGCGAGACAAAATTTTGAATGGTCCAATGAATCGAGGTGCTAACTTTCCTTTGATTCCAAATCTTTTCACACCCCGAAGTGGTGACACCCTTAAATAGGTTCTATCTCCCACTTCATAGGTGACTTCTTTACGCTTGGAATCTGCGTAGCTTTTCTGGCGTGATTGTGCTATTTTCAATCTGTCCTTAATCAGCCTGACTTTCTCTTCAGCATCCTGTATTATATCAGGCCCAAAGAAACTCCGTTCTCCTACACCACTCCACAACAGTGGGGTTGTGCATTTCTTTCCATATAAGGCCTCAAACGGTGCCATCTCAATGCTGACCTGGTAACTATTGTTGTAGGAGAACTCAGCGTATGGCAAATTATCATCCCAACTAGATCCATAGTCGAGCGCACAAGCTCTTAACATATCTTCTAAAAATCTGATTCACTCTTTCAGTCTGACCATCTGTTTGCGGGTGGAAAGCCGTACTGAATTCCAATCTGGTTCCCAAAGATTCGTGCAACTGCTTCCAAAAATGAGAAGTGAACTGGGTCCCTCTATCAGACACGATACTCTTAGGAACGCCGTGAAGGCACACAATTCTCTTCATGTAAATATCGGCTAGCTTTGCACTAGTATAAGTGGTCTTCACGGGTATGAAGTGAGCTATTTTGGTTAGGCGACAAACAATAACCCAAATAGAATCATAACCCGATCTGGTCCTTGGTAATCTAGTGATGAAGTCCATCCCAATTGAATCCCACTTCCAATCCGGTACTTTCAAAGGTTGTAAGAGTCCTGCTGGTTTCTGATGTTCTGCCTTTACCCGACTACATACATCACACTTAGCGATGTATTCTGCTATTTCTCTCTTCAGATTATTCCACCAAAATCTCTCTTTCACATCCATATACATCTTTGTATTTCCCGGATGAATTGAATAAGGTGTTTCATGAGCTTCTTGCAGAATTAACTTCCTAAGGTCAGGGTCATTGGCCACACATACACGTTTTTCAAACCACAAAATTCCCTGCTCATCCTCATGAAATCTTTTAGCTTTTCTCGCTCTTAAAATGACTTTGATCTCTTCTATTTCCTTGTCTCCTTTCTGAGCTTCACGTATCTTGTCCATCAAAGTGGGCTGTACCACTAATGAGGTTACAAACCCTTCAGGTACTACTTCCAATCTGAGGTCCTTAAATGCCTTACATAAATCCTCGGGTAATTCCCCTGCTGTAAGGCCATTCACATACACTTTTCGGCTCAGAGCATCTGCTACCACATTAGCTTTTCCCGGATGGTATTGAAGACTTAGATCATAATCTTTAATAAGTTCCAACCATCTTCTTTGTCTCATATTCAATTCCTTCTGTGTAAATATGTACTTCAAACTTTTGTGGTCCGTGAATACCTCACACCTTTTTCCCATTAGATAGGGTCTCCAAGTTTTCAGAGCATGCACTACTGATGCTAACTCGAGATCATGAGTTGGGTAATTTGCTTCATGTTTCTTGAGTTGTCTAGAGGCATAAGATGCCACTCTGCCTTCCTGCATCAACACACTTCCCAAGACTTGGCGTGAAGCATCACAGTATACTTGGAAGTCCTTCTCCAAATCAGGTAAACATAGAACTGGGGCTGAAACCAGACGTTTCTTCAACTCCTGAAAACTGGCTTCGCATGCCTCTGTCCACTCAAATTTCTTCTCCTTCTTTAATAATTCCGTCAAGGCCTTGGCAATCTTGGAGAAGTTTTCAATGAATCGTCGGTAGTATCCTGCTAGGCCCAGAAAACTTCGTAATTCACCAACATTCTTCGGCGGTTCCCAATTAGTTACAGCTGAAACCTTTTCAGGATCCACCGCTATACCTTCCTTGGACACCACATGGCCTAAAAATCCAACTTGTTCTAACCAAAACTCACACTTGCTGTACTTGGCATACAACTTATGTTCACGTAGTCTCAGCAATACCTGACGCAAGTGCCCTTCATGTTCTTGGTGACTCTTGGAGTAGATTAGAATATCATCTATGAACACGACCACAAACTTATCCAGGAAATCCATGAACACTTTATTCATCATATTCATGAAATAAGATGGTGCATTGGTTAATCCAAAAGGCATTACTGTGTACTCATAAGAGCCATATCTCGTAACAAATGCAGTTTTGGGTATACCCATTTCTCTAACTTTCATTTGGAGGTATCCCGATCGAAGATCGATCTTTGAGAACACACAAGCACCTTCCAGTTGATCAAATAGTTCATTTATCTTGGGTAACGGGTACTTGTTTTTGATAGTTTGATCATTTATATCTCTGTAATCCGTGACTAGCCTCTGGGTTTGATCCTTCTTTTTAACAAATAAGACTGGTGCTCCCCATGGCGATGAACTTGGACGAATGAATCCTTTCTGGATATGTTCCTCTAATTTCTTCTTGAGCTCTTTCAATTCATCGACGGCCATAGGATAAGGTCTTTTTGCTATTGGCCCTGTTCCCGGCTTAAGTTCGATGAGAAACTCTACATCTCTATCGGGTGGCATTCCCGGTAGTTCCTCCGGAAAAACATCTGGGTATTCCTTGACGATAAGCACATCACCAAGGCTAACCCCCTTAAGAGAATTTAGCCTAACCTTCTTAAGTTCGAAAGTTGATCGGAACTTAATCTTCCTTTTCTCTGGGGTGGTGAGGGTGATTGCTCTATTTGCACAATCTATGATTCCTTCAAAACGAGTCATCCAATCCATTCCGATGATAACATCCAATCCTTGAGTTTCTAGGATGACTAAGTCTGTTGGGAAGGTGTGTTTTCCAATTTGCAAGTCTAACTGCCTACACCCGGAATTTACTAGCATCTCTCCTCCAGGTGAACTTACCCTAATAGGTTTTCCTAGACTTTCCTCAGCTAACCCATGTTTGTTAACAAAAGCTCTTGATATGAATGAATGAGATGCTCCAGTATCAAATAAAACTAATGCTGGAAAGGAGTTGAGCAAGAACGTACCAATCACAGCATCAGGTTCATCATGAACTTCTTCCACATTGATGTGGTTCACTTGTCCCTTCTGGAAAGGATTGGGCTTGGAATTTTCATCAGCTTTCTTCTCTGGGCAATCAGTTGCATAATGTCCTGTCTTCTTGCACTTGTAGCAGGTCACATGAGACAAGTCTTTCTTCCCTTCATGGTTAGGACGGTGATTACCATTCCCATGATTATGGCCATGATGATGGTTTCCCCTGGATCCACCATTATTTCCATTGTATCCTCCATTGCTCCCTTTGTTTCCTCCATTGTGGTTATGGCCATGATGTTTTTGGCCACTACCAGTGTTGGAGTGATTCCAGGGTTTATGGCTACTGACTTCAGAGGTGTGTTTCTTATATGTCCCTTCAGAATGAACCTTACTTGCACTGAACTTCCTCTTCCTATTCTCTTCCTTTCTTATGTTGTTGTCCAAGGTGATAGCTTGATCCAGCAGAGCTTGATAGTTTGGAGTATATGCCACAGACAGAGGTATCTTCAGTTCTCCCTTAAGTCCATTGAGGAACTTTTCCTTCCTCTTTGCATCAGTATCAATGTCCTCTGGTGCATACCTTGATAGCATACAGAAGTCATCCATATACTCCTTCAGAGTTCTACCTCCTTGCCTCAAGCTGCGAAATTCATCTTTCTTCAGGTTCATTATACCTGAGGAGATGTGAGCATTCCGAAAGCCTTCCTTGAACACATCCCAAGTCATGCCATCCAAAGGATGAGTCACTTGATAATTTTCCCACCACAATGCTGCGGGTCCTTCCAACAGGTGTGCAGTGAACCTCACTTTTTCTGCCTCAGAACATTCACAAGTTACTAAGTCCTTGTTGACTGAACGGAGCCAGTCATCCGCCACTATTGGTTCAGTAGTAGAGGAGAACATATTAGGCCTAAGCCTTAGGAATCTAGCAAGTCTGTCCACTGGGGGTGGGGGTGGAGGTGGCGGGTTGTTGTTGTTGTGGTTGTTGTTGTTATTGTTGTTGGTTGCTGCAATGAACTGAGTCATCATATTCATCAATTGAGCTTGAGCGGCCATCAGTTGTTGCATGACGTCGTCGTTGCTGGTATCACGACGAGGAGGCATCTGTAGGGTTTTTCAGCATAGATGAGTGAAGGATAGACAGAACTAAGAGAAGAAAATCCTACCCATGCACAAAGCAACCAAGTCAACACTCATAAGACAACTTAAAAAGAAAAGTCTACTTAGCAAAACAAAACAAGTAGTCTAAATTGATTTAATAAAACAACAGAGTCTGCAAACCAAACAATTTTATCATTGTCACACCACAAGTTGGAGATCAATGTTTTAAAAAGAACGACGAACTAAACGAGGGAGAACATGGTGGTCCAAATACTAAGTCTAAACTTCGTCCATGACGTCTCCTTCATCTTCCTCCACTTCCTCGATGGTGATGCCTTCCTTCGTAAGGATCTCTTTGTAGTCATTCACCTCCTTCTCCAAGGCCTCATTCTTCTCCTGTAACATTGTCGTCTCACGGTGCAGAGTCTCGATTGCTTCCTTCTCCAGGACTTCAATCTTCTCTTGTAGCATTCTCTTCTCACGGCGTAGAGTCTCGATCAAATCTCGATCAGCTTCGAACTCGACGTCGTTGCTCAGGATTTCATCCTTCAAGGTCCTGATCTCCTTGTTCTTGTCTCTAATTCTCTTTTCTTGACTTTGGAACTTCTTCTCTTGAGCTCGGAACTTCTCCTCTTGAGCGTTGGCCACCTCTTCTTGGGCTTCAATCTTCTTTTGAGTCTCCTTGACTTGTGCCATTATTTCATCATTCTTCAACAGCTCATTGCGTCTATCTTCTTCTAGTTGCCAGAGGTGAAGTTCTAAGTCTTGGAGATATGGGTACAAAGCTTCTGGTTTGTTTTTGTCTTCCTCGCTAACACAGTAAGGAATCCCATGTTCGTCACGTTGGCCAAGGTGAGCAAAGTAGTGGTCTTTTAACTCTTCTTGGTATTGCAAGCAAAGACGTCCTATTAGCTCCTGCGTGACGAGATTCAGCCCTTTCTCCAAGGAGTCACTAATCGACTTGTACTGGATATCTTCGGTCTTGGGTTCAGTCTGGCGCCCTTGTTGGTAAAGGCGAATTCCCCATAAGTCTTCTTTGTTGAAGTACTTCAGCTGGCTTGCCTTGATGATGGGTGTTGGAAGTGCCAACAGTTCTACCAACTCTAGAAGATATCTTCCAAAGCGCATGTCCTTGAAGTCCTCCGCGGTTTGATACATGAAGAACGACATCCTTAAGTGATAAAGGTAGAGTTTATTAACACAAGACAAAGGTAAGATATACTAATTGTGGTGTACTTAAGTACTTAGAGACAAAGAAGTTCTTTTCTAACAGGTGATCAATACTATTATCAACTCTTTTGTAAGTCGGATATTCACTATAGTGAGAGAGACAGACACCCGGCCAGCCACTTATAATTGTGGAACAGGTCTCATGTACGCGGACATGTAAGGTTAGTCCCGGGCCGCTTCATCCCACTATGCCGTTAGGATCCAACATACTTCAAAGATGGTAATATTATGATAAAAAAGGAGGCTTAACCAATCCTAAGGGCTCGAACCTACATACAACACTTTTGCTCTGATACCATTTTGTAGCGCCCCATCTTTAAATAAAGATGGAACACCTGTGTTATGTGCTAGTCCCTGGATCACTGCCAGCACCACAGTACAAAATATATAGTATCATTGCATAAGTATCAAAATACTACATCGAGATCCAAAAAATAGCCAAGTATAGCTTTATTACAAAGTGCATAGTCATGAAGACTAGCTAAAATATTCAGAGTTCACAACGAAAATAAAAGCAATGGGCCTTCTCTTCTAGCATACGCCACAAGCAGACATGTTGGGTGTAGAATCGAGTCCAAACTTACTCCTCATCAGAATTACCTGCACATTTGAATATGCAGCCCCCGAAGGAGGTCAATACAATGAAGTATTGGCAAGTGACTATGGTGGATAAAATTATGACAAGTCTAGTTCTATATGCATATTTGGCTTGGTGGAGTTTGTAGGCTATTTTGCAGAAAGCCAGTTTTCTCCTATCTTTTGTAAAACACTTTTGTATCTCAAAAACTTGGCACCAAGGGATGAAGCCCAAGTGCACCAATAATTCTTTCCTTAGTCAAATTTTACTTTACGAAAACCATGTTGAGATTCTTCCGTCCATCCTTGTCCAGTTGCTCGAAGTTGTCCATCACCGGGGACACGGCTGAATACTCAGTTTGTCGACTCTGCAGAGGTTGTGCACTTTCACCTTAAGACTCAATTTGTCCGAGAAATCCTATACACGCGGAGTGTATTATGGAAAGGAGAGAATTGAGACAAGAACTTTCAGAAGAAGAATGCAACCATACTAGCAAGACCCGTTCCACCTATCAACTCTACATCTGCTTGTCAAGCTGACAGGTTGCACTCTCACAACTTAGTAGTTCTAGACAGAGCCCACTGTCAGAAGGCTGCACGGAAAGCTTCTAAACTTGGAGGGACTTAGTAATCTCTTTGTTCCTGGGTGGCCGTCCACAAGTGTACTTCTGGGTGACAACCACCATACTCATGGCCCTAAGTAGAATAGAAATTCATCCTAGGCAAAGACAACCACAAGCATGGTCCCAAAAGCCACTCAACATAAACCAAACAACCAATTCCACCCAGAAGTGCATTCAAAGTTTTAACACTTATCAATAATTCTATAACATGATAAGTAAACTCCTTTATAGCATAGATAAGCATCTAATAAAACTTTTGGTGGCTGCATGGGGAGGGATGGCTACACACTACTAGGATATTTTCAAAGTGTAAACTAACTTAACATTGTAAGATAGTATCAAAATTTCCCTATCATGCATACTACTCAAAAATCTACTAATAATGCATATAGAAAACATAGGATAGATTATGAATGTCACTTGTCTTGGTAGCAAAGGAAACAAGCACAGCAAGAATAACAATCACAAGGTCCTTCCTCATCTTCACAATCTAGAGACAAACAATAACACTAAATAAACACACAAGCATAACACTTAACAATATCAAGACAAAAATATGTATGCATGCTTAATATGCAATGAACTTAATAAGACCTTATAATTACCATTTTAATCTCTCTGTTATTAATGCAAAAAAAATGCATTGATCAGCATTTTAATATTTTATTTAATCCTTAAAAGTATTGAGCATATTAGTAGTTTTAAAGTCTAAAACCAATTTCTTAAAGTCTTTTATGAGATGTTTCAAATAAAACTCATGTTACACTCTCTGTACAGAGGGCATTAATAAAACTCTAAAACAATTGGATTTATTTGGAAAGAGATTTTATTAATTAAGTTATAGATTTAATATCCGAAAGTTAAAAAATTAAATTCCGCAATTTATTATACACTAAAAGGATAAACTAATGAAACCATATTAAACTACACGAGCAGAGCTTCACGTGGATATAAAATTCATCAAATTTGGATGAACAGAACAAAAGTTATGAATTTTGGAAGTTTGTGTTGTTTTCTGTTTTTAAAACAATTTCTCTGCGAAAATAGAAAATGAATTTGCCACGCGGCGCTCTCTGATTGGTCGATACCGGTTCGGCGTGGATCGCGTACGCGGACCGTCCGATCTGTTTTAAATCTAACGCACCAGGTTCACCCGATCTAGATCCAATGGATCTAGATCCGACGGCCAGGATCTAAAGGGGGGGTCGGGCGGCGCGGTTCGCCGGCGATCCCGTGCCCGCGGCGGCGCCATCATCGGCATACACGTTTCATACCGTTACGAAGAGGAGGTCGAGGCGGAGCTGTTGGCGCGGCAGGAATCTTCGGCGTGCTTCCCTTCTCCTCCTAGAGCTCGCCGGAGATGGAAACGGCGGCGGTTTGCTTCGGTTAAACACGTACGCGACGATCTGGTGCAGTAGAACAACAGCGAGGATGTCAGGGGCGTGCGCGTGCTCACTGGGAGAAGGAGGAGAGACGCGGGAGGACTCGAGGGGCTCGATACTCACCGGAGATCGAGGATTTTGGCGGCGGCAATGGCGGACGGCGGCGAGCTTTTTCTGAGCGGCCTGGAGGCTATTTCCTAGGGTTTTGGGGTTCGGGAGGAGGCGGCAGAGGGGGGGGGGGGTTATATGGGGGCGTAGGGAGCGATTTCCTCGCGATTTTCCCAACGGATTTCGATCCGCAAGAAACTAGGGTTCGGTGGAAACGAGTTCGTGTTCTTCACGAGTTGGGGAGAGGGATGACATGTGGGCCCCGGCTGGCAGTGAGAGAAGGAGGGAGATGGGCTGCGGCGTGGGCCTCTGCGCTGCGCGCGCGACGGATAGCGAGGGAACGCATTGGGCTTCGGCCTAGTTGGGTCGTCTCCCCCTTTTTTTTTAACAAAACATTTTCTGATTTCAAACCTTTAATTCAAATTTGATTTTTAAAACTTATCAAAACATTTCAGAAAAATTCATAAAAATATGTTTTGAAAAGCTAATTTAATTTATGACTTTTTGATATCATTTTGTTAAATAAATAAAATAATAAAATACAGATTTGTATGAGGAGCTCAAATAAACCTGTTTAATGAAAAGAATTTTATTTAACATTATAATTAAAATTCAATTTACTCCTTATGTGATTTCAATGCCATACTTTTATGATGCATGATGCATGAATGCAAAGTTTTAAATTTTTTAGAAATTTGGGATGTTACAAATGTCCCGGGAAGGGTCCGATGGAGATCGGGCAGCGCCAAAAGAGTTTTCGGAGCTAGGAAAAATTATATATATTATGTTTGATATTAATTAGTGTAATTAATATGTAAATATGATTTTATATATTTATTTTTGAATTTATTTAGGCTGATTTCCCTAAATGGGCCTTCTGGCCGAAAGAAGGCCCATGGGGGGGAAACCCTCAAGGGAATTTTGTGGGGGAGGCTTGGCCGGCCTAGGTGGGCCAAATGGGGCCCACCTAGGGCCGGCGCACCAGCCTTGGCCGAACCAGGCATGTGGGATAGTCCCACATTGCCTGGCTGGCAAGGTTGGCTCCCCCTGGGAGCCTATATAAGAAGGGGCACCCCTGGCCTTTTAATTCACCAATTAATTCCCAATTTCTCTCTCGATCTCGTGGTTCCCTTGTCGGAGCCGCGCCGAGTAGAGGAGGGGGATCTCTTCCACCATAGCCCGCTGCCGCGCTGCTGGTGTTCCGGTCCAAGTCTTCCGCTGCTCGTCCTGGACTGGAGCTTCGGAGGCCGTCGTCTCCACCGTATGTGTGTGACGCCCTGCGAGGTGCTGCGCTAGCGGTACTCGGAGGCCTACTTCCTCCACCCGACCTCGGGGTCATCTTCGTCATCTTCTCGCGACGAGTTCTCCGCGACCTAGAGGTCGGCTACGGCGTCTTCATCGTCAACGCTTGTGCGGGAGCGTAATCCCCGCTATTCGGTCTACGAGGGTATGTATTCCGATCTCCGCCGTACTACTATATCTGCATAGTGTAGATCTTGGCTAGTTTAAGGATATCGTTGCTAGGAAATTTTTTGTTTTCTGCACACGATCCCCTTCAATTGTAACGGAGTTGAAGCCCAATGATGATCAAATGACCGTTACATATGGTGATAATTCTAAGTCTAAGGTAATAGGGCTCGGCAAGGTGGTAGTGGCACCGGACATCACACTTGTGAATGTCTTGCTTGTCGAGTCCCTAGGTTTCAACTTGGTCTCCGTCCATTCCTTAACTTGTTTGGGCTATACCATTGTCTTCGAAAAGGAATGGTCATTCTCTTGCGGAGCAAGTCTCTCAATGTGTATTTCGTTGGGTACATTGAGAATGGGCTCTATGTGGTTGACTTCTCCGGAGTCACCACTTCCCATACAATGTGCCTATTCGCAAAGGCGGACTTGGGTTGGCTATGGCATCGCCGACTAGCCCATGTCAACATGAGGACTTTGCAAAGTCTCCACAAGGGTGGCCATATCCTAGGACTAAAAAACCATGTTTCTTTCTCGAAGGATCGAATGTGTAGGGCGTGTGTTGAAGGAAAAATGCATGACATCTACCATCCAAGCAAGACCATCATTTCTTCAAAAAGGGTTTTGGAGCTTCTCCATGTTGACCTCTTTGGTCCCATTCCGGAAGCTAGTCTTGGTGGCAAGAAATATTGCTTGGTGATTGTTGATGACTATTCAAGATACACATGGGTTTTCTTCTTCAAGACGAAGATGGAGACTCAACAAACTATCATCGACTTCTCCAATGAAGCTCAACGTCAACACAATGCCCCTATCTTGGTGATAAGAAGTGACAATGGGTCCGAGTTCAAGAACTACACTTTAAACGAGTTCCTTAGTGAAGAAGGGATTCGTCATCAATATTCCGCTGCTTATACTCCCCAACAAAATGGTGTAGCCGAAAGGAAGAACCGCACACTTATTGAGATGGCAAGGTCGATGATGGCCGAGTTCAAGTCCCCTCACAACTTTTGGGCCGAAGCCGTCAACACCGCTTGCCATTCATCCAACCGGCTCTTCTTTCGCAAAGGACTCATGAAGACACCTTATGAAGTGCTTACCGGGAACAAGCCCAATATCTCCTACTTCCGAGTATTTGGTTGTAAGTGTTTCTATCTCATCAAAGGTGTTCGTTTGGGCAAGTTTGATTCTAAGTCTCTTGAAGGGACATTTGTGGGCTACGGATCCGAATCCCACACTTATAGAGTCTATGATAAGGCCTCGCGCATAATCATAGAAACTTGTAGTGTGGTGTTCGAGGAGAATGACGGCTCCCTCGTGGAGCAAAGTGGTGTTTCCGTTGTAGGTGATGATGAACCTCAAGATGCTATCCGAAGAATGGGGTTGGGAGTCCATCGCCCCGTTGAACTCTATTATGAGGTTGATCAACAAGGATCAAGTTCTTCACAAGTGGTGACCACCCCAACACAAGAAACACCCATCGACAACACTGTGCCCAATACGCCTAGCCAAGAAGAAGCACAAGATTCTACAACTGCTCCTGGAATTTCCGGAGGACCGGAAAATCCGGTTCAATCTGGAGTCGGAAATTCCGGTGGTTCGGAATTTCCGGTCCATGAACCCGGAATATCCGGTCCTGCTGACATTCCCGGTGGCAGTTCGCAAGGCCAAGATCAACCCTCTCCCTCACCAATGGACACCACTCCAATGGTTGATCAAGGCCATCAAATCAGTCAAGGCGGAGACATGAATGATCAAGATGATCAAGCGATTCCTCCCACCACTCGGAGGGAAGAGATCCGCCGCTTGAATAGGGTTGGCACCTCACAAGAATTAAGAGCTCTATCTCTTGACAAGGTGCTTGGTGATGTGAGAAGCAAGGTCTCTACCCGAAGACAACTCGCAAGCTTTAGTGAACATCAAGCTCACATCTCCATGGTGGAACCCAAGAAGGTCTTTGAAGCTCTTGAAGATAAAGATCTGCTTGATGCTATGCATGAAGAGCTCAACAACTTCGAGCGCAACAAAGTGTGGAAGTTGGTGGAAAGACCCAAAGATTGCCGCAATGTTATCGGCACCAAGTGGATATTCAAGAACAAGCAAGATGAACATGGCATGGTGGTGAGGAACAAGGCAAGATTGGTGGCTCAAGGTTACTCCCAAATTGAAGGCGTTGACTTTGGAGAAACCTACGCGCCCGTGGCTCGACTTGAGTCAATCCGTATTCTTCTTGCCTATGCCTCTCATCATAACTTTAAGTTGCAACAAATGGATGTTAAATCCGCTTTTCTAAATGGTCCACTAAATGAACTTGTTTATGTTAAGTAACCACCGGGGTTCGAGGACCTCAAGTATCCGAACCATGTCTACAAGTTGGATAAGGCACTCTATGGCCTTAAACAAGCCCCACGAGCGTGGTACGAGCACCTTAGAGAACTACTTGTAGACCGTGGATTCCAAGTTGGGGAAATCGACCCCACACTTTTCACTAAGAAAGTTAATGGAGAGCTTTTCATTTGTCAATTATATGTGGATGACATTATATTTGGATCGACTAACAAAGCATTTAACGAAGAATTCTCTAAGATTATGACTGACAGGTTTGAGATGTCTATGATGGGCGAGATGAAGTTCTTCCTCGGATTTGAGATCAAACAATTGAGGGAATGAATGTTCATCAACCAAGCAAAGTACATTCAAGACATGCTCAAGAAGTAGGAGTTGCTTGATCTCAAGGGTGCCTCTACCCCAATGCAAACCAAATGCCACCTTGAGCTCAACCCGAAGGGTAAGGATGTGGATCAAAAGTACCGCTCCATGATTGGATCTCTCCTCTACCTTTGTGCATCTAGACCGGATATAGTGCTAGCCGTAGGAGTGTGTGCAAGGTATCAAGCGGCTCCTAAAGAAAGACATGATGTGGCGGTCAAGAGAATCTTTAGATATTTGGCTTATACCCCAACCTATGGATTGTGGTACCCCAAGGATGCAAATTTCTCATTATGTGGGTACACGGATTCCGATTGGGCGGGAGATCATGATGATAGGAAGTCAACCTCCGGCGCTTGTCAATTTATTGGGAGGTCCTTGGTGAGTTGGTCTTCTAAGAAGCGAAATTGTATATCTCTCTCCACCGCCGAAGCCGAGTATGTTGCCGCCGCAAGTTGTTGCACTCAGTTGCTATGGCTGAGGCAAACTTTAAAGGAGTACGGAGTCGATTGCGACAAAGTGCCTCTTCTATGTGACAATGAAAGTGCCATCAAGATTGCCTACAACCCGGTGCAACATTCAAGAACCAAGCATATTGAGATCCGCCATCATTTCATAAGAGATCATGTGGCCCGAGGAGACATTGACTTATCATATGTGGGCACAAGGGATCAATTGGCGGATATCTTCACGAAGCCCCTTGAGGAAGGAAGGTTTTGCTTTTTGAGGAATGAGCTAAATATCATTGATTCGAGGTCCTTAGCTTGATCGCTTGCACACTCACCTAGGGCGTAATTGCATCTTATCTTGTTTAGATGTAGGCATGGAAATAGGGGGAGTGCGGTCCTAATACATTGGACCATCCGTCCCCCCATTATGCCGATAGCAAGTGTTCGTTTATCTCTATATTCATTCTTATGACTAATGAGCTAAAACGAGGAGTATTGGTTATGTACCCAAGATACATCTTCGCGGTAACATGCCATACACTCCTACATGGTGGCCTCGGCCACCGACCGCTTCTCCTTGAAGAGTTGATTTTATTTGGAGCTTATTGTTGCTATTTGCCCTCCTATTCATGCATGTGGGAAACCTACTCAACTTGGCGCTTTTTGTTTCGATTTGGTTGTTGTGAGTTGAGTGTGGTGTACCAATAACAGTTTGGAAATCTATCCCAAGCCTACTTACCCCTGAAAACATTTCTCTCTATTGCACACAAGTCATCCATTTGAAAACTGGGATTTTGGTTCAGCAGGTCGGAATATCCGGTTCATCTTGAATCGGAATATCCGGTGTAAGTTACACTCGGAATATCCGGTCGGGCGGTTTGTCCAAAAATATAAGGGCAGGCTCGGGGTGAAGGGCTCATTAGTGCCCTTCTTCCACCCCCGACCTCCCTCTCCTCCAGCCGCCGCCCCTGCTGCCCCAAGGTCTCTCCGGAGCACTCCGACCGCCGGAGAACCTCTTTCTCGTCCGGATCTGCTCCTCCTCCGCCCCGGGAACTCACTCCTCCGAGCAACAGCCTCAATGGATGAGGGTAACTTCACTTTTCTTTTTCCTCATGTGCTTGCACTTGGATCTTGATGTGGAGTTATTTGTTTCAACATTGCTTGGTAGAGATTGTTCCTAGCACTATTCCCTGCTATCTACATACATTAGTTTTGCATTATGTTGGATCGATCTAGTTTTAGACCGAGTCAATCTCAGATCTGCACTATTTCTGTCTGACTCGGAATTTCCGACACAGTCTGACTCGGAATTTCCGGTCCCCCGGAATTTCCGGTCATGTCTGAATCGGAATTTCCGAGTCAACCACTGCAGTTTTAAGATTAACTCATGTTTAACTACATATGATTCATCAAATGCCTACCTAATGTGTGTATTTTCTCCTGACTTGTGTGCACTTACCTTATGCTACCCTCTATGCTCAAATTCACAGGTTCAGGTGGGAGTCCGTCCGCTGGGGCATCAAGGAACACAGGTAGAGCACCTGTCCACAAGAACCCAGTCAACAAGGGAAAGGGTCCTGCAATTCAAAGGCAGAAGAAAGCTGTTGTCAGCAAGCCTTCATCCAAGAAGAGGAAGAATGCCCCTAGTCCCCAACGTCAGGAGTACTCCAGGATGAACTCAGTGGATTATTCTCAGCTGAGACAGGTGGACTGGTACCTCAGCTCAAGAGACAACTCTCTCGCTGATCGCAGCTATTGGTGCCAAGCGCAAGAGCACATATTCGTGGATCTCTATCTCTCTCTGTCGAAGCCCATTCGACCCATGCACCCGTTTGATTTTGCATCTCTGCAGAAGAAAGCCGCATTTGCTGAGGCCATCCACATTGTCAAGACCATGGGCTTGGAGAGGTTGGTGCTCACCCGTTGTCCCTACAACGCCCAGCTTGTGATGCAGTTCTTCGCCACCCTAGTGATCAAGGGTGACTCGAAGAAGACTATGAAGTGGATGACTGGGGAATCATACTGTGAGTCCAACTTCGAGGAGTTTGCCAAGGTACTGGGCTACAGGTTTGATGGTGACAATCCCCAAGGCTTTCGCATGCACACCCCCTACAAGCTCAATAAGAAGCAAACTGCGCACTTATATGGTGTGGGAGTCACCCCTGGAAACTCTCGTGACTTGCTTCCACTGTATGATGTTCTTGTGCGCATCCTGCGTGAGAACATTGCACCGAGTGGTGGCAACAACGACAACGTGGTTACCCCTCTCTGCAACCTGCTCCTTCACGCCAACCGCATTGTGGAGGACTCTAGTTCTGATGCTGACTGGAGTGTAGATGTGATGGATTACATATACAATGAGATGTATGAAGCTATGACCACCAGGGTCTCTATTCCTTATGCTCCTTACATAATGAAGCTCCTCAAGTTTAAGTTCCCTGACTACAACTTCAGCAATGGTGATTTGGAGCCACATGACTTCAAGAAGCTTTATGTGAAGAAGACTGTGGTCAAGCCCCCTCCTAGGCCTTCTACTACCTCAGCTCCAGGTGGATCTTTCATGGGTGATGCTAGGAGGGCTGCTGCTGCTCCTACTCATGTTCCTGCCACTCATGCGCATGTCAAGAAGCTGAACTGGTTCCAGCGCAACATCCTTTGCATGAATGTGGACATCCGCAAAGAGCAATACACTGCCTACAAGGATCGCCGTCAGCTGGAATACAAGCAAGACTTGATCCTTCACCATGCTTCTGGCTCTCCTGCTCCTGCTGCTCTGTCTAATCCCCTGACCTTTGCTCAGTGGAACCAGGGTTCCTTGGCTCCGTGGACACTGATTGACCAGGACCTTGGCGGCAGCTCTTACACCACTGGCTATGACTATGATGATGAGGATGCAGATGATGATGAGGAGGCAGAGTCTGAGGAGTATGAAGATGATGATGATGAGGATGATGATGGTGATGATGATGATGATGATGATGATGAGGAGAACCCCTCGGACTGAAGACTTCCATGGGACGTAGCATCGCTCTTCTTCCTTTTTGGCGTTTCGATGCCAAAGGGGGAGAAGTTGCTCTACTAGGACTTCTTCGGGGATTTGCAAAGGGTCGGGCACAAGCTTATGCGTTTACCATTTATTTGCGCTTGTGTCCATTTATCGTGTCTTAAGTTATTTGTGAACTCCTTTTATTTCATTATGTGATAACTATGTATTGAGAAAATGGTTTGATGCTATCATTATCTTATGGTTGAGACTTCGAATTGATTGTGTTGGTATTCTCTTCATATTCTATATACACAAGGTATGAAAATCTATCTAGTCTCAATTGCTACCATAATCTTACATTTTGTCTCTTTTCTCCTTTGTGATATCTTGTGGTTGTTGTTATAAAATTGCTCCTATCCTTTGTCATATTGTGTTGCTTACTTGCATTTATTTAGGGGGAGCCATTTTCTGTCAAAAACATGATATTGCTTTTTGTTTCTATGCAAATCTTGGTATTGTCATCTAACACCAAAAAGGGGGAGATTGAAAGAACATTTCTTAATCCCTAGTGTTTTGTGTGTTAGTTAACAATACCAATGATATACTAATCCTATTGCTAAGTATTTCAGTTTGGGTGAAACTCATATCACAAATCCTAAAGCCAAATTGTAGAGAAAAAGAGTTTCTGGAATTCTTCCCAGACTCGGATATTCCGGTTCCCCAACTCGGATATTCCGAGTCAACCCCAGAAAATTGGCTAAGTCAAGTTCAGAAAGTGGTACTGATTCCAATCGGAAATTCAGCTCGGAAATTTCAAGGACTCGGATATTCCGAGTCAACCCCAGAAAATTGGCTAAGTCAAGTTCAGAAAGTGGTTCTGATCTCAACCGGAAATTCAGCTCAGAAATTTCAAGGACTCGGATATTCCGAGTCACCCTCAGAAAATCGGCCAAGTCAAGTTCAGAAAGTGGTTCTGATCTCAACCGGAAATTCAGCTCGGAAATTTCAAGGACTCGGATATTCCGAGTCACCCTCAGAAAATCGGCTAAGTCAAGTTCAGAATTGGTTCTGATCTCAACCGGAAATTCAGCTCGGATATTCTCAAAGACCCGGATATTCCGGGTGACCGGAATTTCCGGGTGTTACTTAAACCGGAATTTCCGGGTGCCCGAGACAACCAACGGCCAGATTTTGAGGGGGAGTATAAATACCCCCTCACTCACTCAAGAACAGTGAGCTCTCATATTTTCTCTCTCCAACTATTCTTGAAAGCTCAAATCATCAAGATCTCTCAATCCCCCCACCCAAATTCATTGATCTTTGGAGGATTGGAGGAGAAGGCCCGGATCTACATCTTCACCAAAGGGATTTGCATTTCTCCCCCATTCACTTGGGGATTTCGTGGCTAGGGTTTCCGGTGGGAAAACCTAGTTCACCATTGTTGTACTCTTGGTGTTACCTTGACCTTTTGTGGTCCTTGACCTTTTGTGGTCTTCTTGGGAGCCCCCAATTCAGTTGTGGGTGTGTTTCCCAAGCGTTTGTAAGGGAGTCGATCTCCGCCCTAAAAGGGGATCAATAGTGGAAGGTGGACTCGAAACCTTTGTGGTTGAGTTCATCGCAGAAGAAGGTGAGCCTTTGTGGCGTTGCGGCTAACCTGTTGTGGTAGCGCACACCTCTCCAAACGAGACGTACACCCTTGGGTGGAACTCGGGATTACATCTTCGTCTCCGCGTGCTTCACTCGGTTCCCTTTATCTTTGCTCCCTTACTTGCTTGTCTTGTTAGTTTGTTTATCTTGTTATTGCTTAGATTATCATTTAGGTAAATTCACCGTAGTTGCATATCTAGAGAATTTACCTTTGTGTTGAGCCTAAATTTGAAAAGACCTAAAATTTGTAATAGCACCTATTCACCCCCCCCCCCCCCTCTGGGTGCCGGATTCCCGTTCAGTAAGAGAGCGGTCACGAACTTCCTCTTGATTCAAGCGTCATCGATGTAGACCGCACCGAGGTTCTTGAAGGTGTTAGCAATCAACACCAACCTCCGGTACATGTCCTCATGACTTTCTCCATCCAACTTGTAGAACCCTTACACCTCAATGTATAAGGCATCATACCGGTTCTTCTTCATGCTCTCATTGCCGACGAAGATGTCGGAAATATTATTCCAAACTTCTTTGGCGGTGGAAAATTGTTGAATAAGCGGCATGTCCTTCTCTCCAACGGCCATTTGGAGTTGATGAAGAGCGGTGGCATTGAGTCGGCTATCAACCACCTCTCTTCTTGTCAAGTTGGTTGGATCATGTGCCTTGAATCCTTCTTCATTGATGCGCCATAGCTCAATGGAGGCACTACATAAATGAGACTTCATTTGAAATTGCCATTGAGGGAAATGAGTAGGTTTGAGCTTAGGAGGATCACTTCTAAATTTTACACGAGGGTGAGGGATAGGCGGGTTAGGAGAGTAATTATGGTTAACATTATGAAATCCCTCTCCTTTGAGGGTATTAGAGGAGCTAGATGATTCATCCTTTTCCGCCTTCTCGGGGGAAGCACTTGGAGGAACATCTTTGGATCCATCCGAGGATGACTCCTTAGAGTTTTCACCGTGCTCCTTAGGAGGAGAAGAGGGAGAAGTAGCCTCGGGCTCCTTAGACTTCAAGAGTGCCATGAGCATCTCATTCATCTTGAGGAGTTGGGCCTCCAAGGACGATTTCATATCTTTGAGATCGGCCACGGTTGCCCCTTTGGCTAACGCCTTCTTCTCCGCCTCTAATTTTTCACGGGCGGCCCTCTCGGCATCGAATTATGTCATCGTTGCACTTAGGCGGTTAAGCCCTTAAAAGTGAACCTGGCTCTGATACCAATTGAACAGGAATCTGACACCTAGAGGGGGGGGGGGGGGGGGGGGTGAATAGGTGCTATTACAAAATTTAGGTCTTTTCAAATTTAGGCTCAACACAAAGGTAAATTCTCTAGATATGCAACTATGGTGAATTTACCTAAATGACAAGCTAAGCAATACCAAGGTAAACTAGAGTACAATACAAGCAAGTAAGGGAGTAAGGATAAGAGGAACCAAGTGAAGCAAGCGGAGACGAAGATGTAATCCCGAGTTCCACCCAAGGGTGTACGTCTCGTTGGAGAGGTGTGCGCTACTACAACAGGTTAGCCGCAACGCCACAAAGGCTCACCTTTTTCTCCGATGAATTCAACCACAAAGGTTGCGAGTTCACCTTCCACTATTGATCCCCTTTTAGGGCGGAGATCGAATCTCTTACAAACGCTTGAGGCACTCACCCACAACTTAATTGGGGGCTCTCAAGATGACCACAAAAGGTCAAGGACCACAAAAGGTCAAGGCAACACCAAGATTACAACAATGGTGAACTAGGTTTTCCCACCGGAAACCCTAGCCACGAAACCCCCAAGTGAATGGGGAAGAAATGCAAGTCGCTTCGGTGAAGATGTAGATCCGGGCCTTCTCCTCCAATCCTCCAAAGATCAACTGATTTGGGTGGGGGATTGGGAGATCTTGATGATTTGAGCTTTCAAGAAGTGTAAGAGAGAGAAAATCTCAGAGCTTGCTGTTCTTGAGTGAGTGAGGGAGTATTTATAGTCCCTCCCCAATTCTGACCGTTGCCGGTGTCGATCACCCGGAAATTTCGGTATAAGTCATCATCGGAAATTCCGGTCACTCGGAATTTCCGGAGAATTGAAATTTCCGACTGGATTTTCCGGCTGGAGTCAGAACCTATTCATCTTCTTTCCTTAGCAGTTTTCTCCAATGTTCTTCAAGGTACACTCGCAAATTCCGGTGAATGGAAATTTCCGAGCACAATTTCCGGTTGAGACCAGAACACTTCTTATTCTTGACTTAGCCGTTTCTGTGAACTCTTCTGGGTGCAATCGGAAATTTCGGTAGATGGAAATTTTCGATCACAATTTCCGATTGAGATCAGAACCATTTCTCAAACTTGACTTAGCCATTTTCTGTGAAGTTCTGGTGAACCGGAAATTCCGGCCCTGGAAATTTCCGGCTCAAATATTGTGGTTCCTGGAACAATTCCAGAACCACTTCTTCTTCGCATTTTGGCTTTGATGCATATAAACTTAAATCACATACAAGCTGATATACTTAGCATTCTATTAGTTCATCATAAGTATTGTTAACTAAAACACAAAACACTAGGGATTAAAAAGTGTTCTTTTAGACGGATCCAAAATTTTACTACATGATGAACCTGCAACCCTCTCCACAATCGCTGACCCTGCCGCCGCCACGATCCACAATTCTAGAAGACGCACAAATCGAATACGAGCATGAAATTTTACCTCCAGAGGAGATGTTCCCCGGAAACCACCTCGAAACTCTCGATTTGCGCCCGATCAATTCGCCACCACAGATGTTCCCCGGAGAACCGAACCAACCGCTCTCACCAACTCAATTCGCCACCACCGATCGTCTTAGCTAGTCCTACCACGATCTGTAATGGAAATCATACGTAGAAATCAAGAATTCCTCACGGGAGAGTAGCATGTTTTCTATTTTAGAGACACATATCTTCATATGCAGATGTAAGACATGTTCAGATAACTACGCTACTCTACCATAACTAAGCCATAATGACGATAAGAGTAATCTTAGCATATCTCAGTGACTTGCATTACAAGGCTATAAAGCCCAGATGACGCAACTCAGTTGCTTAACGAAGGAGATAACTGAAAGAAAACGGCCGTCATCTTCAAATCAGCGTTGTTTAATGGAAACGACGTGGCTTCAAGCCTGAGCCTCGAATCATTCTTCCGTCATGTACATGGCTTGAAGAGTTTCATCACGTTCCTGACATGGAGCTAGTTTCCGAACAATGATTATTCAATGAAAATTTTGGCCCAGGGCAAACAAAATAAATATAATTTGCACTAAACTATTGTACTTATCTACATCTTATATTTAGCACGTTACAATATTACAACTATAATTATCTATTTTTTTGCATAATTTAGCCACATAACATGAAATATTAGTTGATTTTTTTGGACTAAGTATCATTGAAAGTTAATAAGCTGTATTTTGTAACATAGATCATTTACAAAACTATTTTTCTACAATTTTTAACCTATATAGTTTATACGTATTGTGGTAAAGATCTATAGAGAGTATGATCTAACAAATATTTCAATAGCGGTTTCTAGTAAGATTAAGTCAGCATATTTATAGAAAACTTTAGAGTACAAACTGAAACAATGACTCTACTTTGACGTGGTCAAAATTATCAAGCAACTATAGTTTGATAAAGTTAAACTAATCATCGATGCAAATTAAATGGGTGTAGATTTTAGTATGTTTGCATTGTAAATTCATTTTTTTGCATGCCTTGCGAAATAACGTGTTGCACAGAATACCATGAACATCTATTCATGTATAACTTGCAGGACTTCCCACTAGAAGAACATGGTATGCTAATTAAACTTGTTAGCGCCTGTCTCATTGGATTACCAAGTGGTACTTGATCTTCAGGTGGTGTAGCTTCCACAAATTAACCATTTTACTATGTTGAGATACTCCTTCATTTTAAAATGGTTGAGTTTGTATAAATTGCTTCGTTACATCTTGTGAAATACTTTTCCTATGTGTATTGATACTTTTTTAGTCAAACTTGTGAGTTGTTGAGAAAAAAAGTCATTAATGCTTTAATTATGGGAGAGTATGAAATATTTTCTTGATAATAATGGATAATATCATAGTGATTAATGGCTATGCATATTTTCTTTTTGAGGATTAGTGATTACTGGCCTCCGTTCCATAATGTAAGATGTTTTAGGTGTAACACATGTTATCTACATTCATACAAAAAAAGAGTGAACATATGCACTAAAACGTGTCTAGATACATGTGTACATATATGAAAGTGAAAATTGTCTAAAACATCTTATATTGTGAAACGAGGGAGTACTATATATAATTTACCATTTTGACGTCCTCTCTTTTTGGGACCATAACGGACTTTTTTTATCTTGGCCCGGCCCCTCAGTCGAGTTTTCGATTGATGTTGCCTTCCTGTCGAGGGGGGGGGGGGAGGGGGGGAAGCATCTCGACCAGGCCATGTACAATGAACCACCATGCTAAAAGATGTACGATGAAGTGATGAGAGGGACGCTAAAATAAGCCGTCAACAATAAAAAAAAGGTAACGTGGAGGCATGAGAGAGCTGAAAATCGGGTGCTGCTATTTGGATATAAAAGATCAGAGGGTGGGTTAGTTTGCCACACGTGTAAATCAACTAATAAAAAGAGGTAAATGTACGATTTGTTGGGGACGAAGGGTTTCGCTCATGTGCCTGCGCGGAGGAAAAAATCGATCTCCTATGGCAACAGCCTTCTGACGATGATCTGCGGGGCTCCCTTTGCTGACGACCTAATGATTGTCTGTAGTAAGAGGAGTTGTCGGATCTCGCATGTGCGGAGATTTCTAGTTTTAGGTTTAGGTCATGTATATAGTTCCCTGGGCTATGCCTTCGTGACGACGCTTGTTCCAGCGTGTAACGAAACTCAGGAGGTTGAAGGCTGGCATATCTGGTTCCTTACTCCAATGTTGTTGCGTGGGGTGCCAGATGTGGAGTCGAAGGTGTGTCTCGGGTGCTGTCAGTACCAGATACTTTCGATTTTGGCAAACGACTTTGAAGAGACGTAATGGTACAAATCAGCGATTGAGTCATGTTGAGCTCAGGTGAAAAGGTGAGTTGTTAGTTCATATTGGATGGCCGCTACGGCGGTGCCGGAGGAGAGTGATAGGTGTTAGTTTCTTTTAATTTTATCTTGGCCGAGGTTCTTTTTGGCAAAAGCTAGTTCTTACTATATACTTTTAGTTGTGTTAGGTTGATGTTTACATGGCTCGTAACTTGAATTCTGTTGTATAAATGAGACACGTAATACCTGAAGAAAATAGTTTGGTACTTTTTTTTTTTTAACACAGTACAACGCAAGCGCTCATATACACGCGCACACACTCACCTTTATGAACGTACACACGCACACCCTGTCGTGGTATCGGCATAATTGATCGGAGACGGGGGTCCTCTAGCCTACGTATGGATTGTGGGGAAGAAGGTTGGTGTCGTCGAGGACGGGATTGAACACGGCGAGTTTACCCAGCTTCGGATCCCACAGCGGTGGCGGGATCCTACGTGCTGCTATAATTCACTATGAGGCGATAGCCGTGAACTGGTTACAATGTGCTTGATGCGTATCCCAGTCCCTCCCCTAAAGGCTCCCTGGTGGTCGGCTTATATAGGCGGCCAGACCACAGGGTACAAGGTAAGTGCTTGTCCGGCAAGTAATCAGAGTCCTAGACCTAGCCGGCTTAGTTGCCGCCTTCCGTCTTGGGCTCGGTGGCTTGATGGGCTTAGGCTTTCCGCCTTCCTTGAACCGTCCGCCTACTTCCTTGCTCGTCAGCTATCTGGGCCGCCCGGCAGGCCTTGGCCTTACCACCCTTGGGCCACCCTGGACTAGCCGGATTGATCCATGCTGGTTATACCCCTAGTCGATATATCCCCAACATTAGCCCCCATAAAGGTTGAAGTTCTCCAGGCGCCGTCTTCTCCTTGATTCTCCATCTGCCAAGGTTGGCGGCTGCAGGACTTGAACCATTCTGAAAATCAAAGAGGCATGCGTGTCTTGATGTTGACAGGCGGCCGCCTTTGTCCATCATGGGAAAAGACGGCTACTCGGCAATCTTTGCCGAGCATTCTTCTTGGCGGTTCCCACCTAGCCGGCTTCTCGACAGTTTGAAAACAGCCTAGGCGGGAATCTCGCCATGATCACAAGTGGCGGGAAAAGAGGAGGCGTGGAGATCGTGCAATCGTGTGCCGCAACGGACGTGGGACACGTGTCCGACTAAAATGCCGTTGCACAGGGAGCAACGCCCGGCCCTATAAATAGGTAGCCAAACGGTCCATTTTCTTTACCCTGCCTTTGCTCTCCGTGCGCCCTTGTCTCTTACACTTCCTCGCTCCTCGCCTCCGAACGAACTCCGGCGAGCTCTTCTCCTCCGGCGACCTTTCCTCACGGCGATGTCCACCGGTCCCGCTCACTCGACGGCGTCGACCGGCCCGGCGACCGAGGCCGCGCTTGCGACGCCGATGGGCGGTGCCATTACTCGTCCCGCGGCGGCGGCGACGGCGGGCAATGTCTCCGCCGTCGTCCATCGGACTTCCTCCGCGCGCGCTCCTGCGGCGGGCTCCTCGGCTCCTCCACCGACCACCACGGCAACGGCGACGGCGAACGCCCCCGGCGACGAGGAAGAAGAAGCGGCGGACCTCGGGTCCCGCTACTGGTTGCCTTCTATCGTCGACGAAGACGCCCTCCAAGATTTGGAGGCTGTCGGCCACCTCCCCACTCGAGAGGATTGCCGGTGGAGGGCCGCCTTGGGAGACATCATCCCGGCTCCGGAAGCCGAAGAACGGGTAATCCTCACCTCCCACTTGGTCAGGGGAATGGCGCTTCCGCCTTCCGCCTTCTTTAGTGAGGTCTTAGATCACTACGGGCTCCAGCCCCATAATATCGCACCCAATAGCATATTAGTCTTAGCCGGCTTCACAGCCCTTTTCGAAGGCTATCTAGGTATTAGGCCTAGTTTAGACTTCTTTAGATACTGTTTCCGTTGCCGGCGAAAGACGGTGCCGGACGGCGGGTTGGCGACTTGCGGCAGCGTCACCTTCAACTGCCGCCAGGGCCGCCAATGGTATCCTAAGATACCATACCTCGAGTCCGTCAAGGGCTGGACCTCCACCTTCTTCTACTGCCAAGACATGGCAGCACCGGGCCGTCAAATCGGCATTCCGGCGTTTGTCAACGCGCCGCCCATGCCTCGCCCATGCTGGGACGAGGCGGTGCCTAAGTTGACGGAGGAACTCCGCCTTATTCAAAGGCGGATCGAGTTCCTCACGAGGACGATGGCTCCCCCCCAGTTGGATGGGGTCGACACCGTCATTTGCTGGCTCGGCCGGCAAATCCTCCCCCTGCGGTACAGCCCGCACAAGATGTGTCAGTATTCGCCTACTGACACAGCCTCTCTTCGCGTGAGCGAAGAGATATTGCCGGTCGCCGACCTGGCATTCCGGCTCCGCAGCCTCGTCAAGGCGGGGTCGTTGAAGGCGGTCGAGGGCGTGCCCATGCACACCCACGACAATCCTCCCCTCGAGGTGAATATTTTCTTCCTTTACCCCTTGTTTGACAGATTTGCCGGCTAGGATTGAGTTCCTTTAACATGCCTTCTTTTTCAGCTCTCCGAGTTGAGGGAGGATGACCTGGCTCCCGACTTCTATGAGTCGGAAGCCGGGAAGACGAAGAAGCGCAAGGCGTCCGACGCTGCTTCCTCCACGGCGAACGCCGAGAGGAAGAAACGGATCGCATCGGCTACCGAGCCGACTCTCGCCAACATTGGCGAGAATGCGGGGATTAACATCCCCCGAAGGTACTCAACTTTGCCTTTTCCAGATGGCTAACCTTTTGAACATTGGCTGACTTATTGTGCTTGCTTTTTGTTTGACAGGGAAAGGGTCGCAACCTCCCGGTTGACGACCAGGCTCCTTGGCAAAGGAAAGCGGCCGCTAGGCGGCTCGCCGGCCACCGTGCCACCAACTCCCCCGCTCCAAGCCGGCAGCCTCATGGCTGACGCTCGGCGCCAACCTCCAGCTCCGGCCTCAGGTGCTCCGCCAAGGGCCCCTTCTGCCGACCGCGCGCCCAAAACTCCCCTTCTGCTGGCTGAGGCTACGGCCGATGATGACGTGCAATCGCGTGCCGCCAACGAAGGGTTGCTGGAGTCGACTGCCGGCGGGTCCCGGAGGGCAGCCCCGACTGCGGGAGGCGGCAAAGTCAGAGACCCTTGGTCTACTTTTAAGGAGGCCAAGGAGTCAACTTTGGCTTTTGCCGCCTTTGCTTCGCAGGCATTCGACGACTTGGAGGGCGACCTATCTGTAAGTTTCTACCCCTCCGGCATATACATAGTCTTTCCCCCGAGCACTTAGATGGCTAGTCAAAAGAAACTTTGACTGCCGGCTTAGTGATTATTCGACAATATGTTATATGCCTTTGTTTTTTCTTACAGGGCCTTGTGTCCGCCAACGTCGAGCTCGTCTCCTCCCGAGTCGAGATAAACCGGCGCCACCGCGACCTGAAGAAGGAGTGCGAGGTCAAGGACAGGCGGATCGCCGAGCTGGTGGCGGCCCGCAAAAAAGATGAAGGTAGGGTGGATCCCTTTCTCCAACTATATTTTTGAGCTATGTTTCCGTCAATCATTTTAGCTTGGCGAATCCATATTTGTAGAACTGCTAGACCACGCTCAGGATATCCTGAAGGCGTCCACTGATATGCAAGCTCTTATGAATGAAGCTTCAGACTTGGCGGCCGCCAACTTGGAGTTGAAGGCGGCTTATCAAAAAGAGATGGAGGCCCAGCAACTCAAGTTTGCGCAGGAATCCAGCCAGCTCACTGGTGAGCTGGAAAGCCTGCGCAACAAGTTGGCGGAGGCGGAGAAGATGGCTGCTGAAGAGATATCCAAGCAGACTTCTCGCGCCCAAACTGCAGAGGACGCGCTGGCAACTCATATGATTGAGTTGTCGGCTTTCCATAACTCGGTCCTTGGTAATTTCTCGCTCCTTTTTTGATACTGCTACGTTGTTTTTAGCCTGAGCCAAACTAATGGCTTTATTTTTGATGCAGTTCCCGCCGGTTTAGGCGATGACAAGGTTGTCAGCCCCCGCCTGGATCGCCTTGCGCGTCTGGGCGAGCTGATCGCCGAGACTTTGGCGGCGTCCAAACGGTTTGCCGCCAAGTTCTTCACTTCGTCTGGCAGTCAGGAGCCGACCGAATTCAGCGACGTGCCCGCCATCCTGGATCAGGCGACCAAATTGCACAAAAGCTCGCTGAAGTCGGCGGCGCGGGGTGGAGCCAAGACTGCCCTTGGGTTGTTCATGGCGCACTACCCCGAGGCGGAGATAGAAGCTGTCACTGAAGGCATGCCGTCGACGTACGAAGACGGTAGCGAGGTTGAGCCGGTCGCTGTGCTGGACAGCGTTGCCGGCTACGCCACGCGAGTCGCCGACATGGTGGATACCTCAATCTTCTACCGGCGCCATCCTGTGCCTGGCGGAGAGGGAGCTGAAGCTGCCGGCACGGCCGAGGCGGAGGGGAGTGATAGTTCCGGGGCTGAAGTTGTCAGCCCCCAAGACTGATGTAGACGCTCCCCCGAGCCATATTTTTCCTGTCCTTGCCTTCTACCAGCCTTACTTTGTCGGCCCCTGAAACAATGCAACATTTGTAATATTTTGTATATACTTTTGCTGTTGCCTTGTTAGGCAGAAACTAGCTGACAAGTTTTACTTTGTCTTTATTTATATGGCCCGCCTTAATTTTACCCTTACTTATATGCTTGACTTTTTGTATGTTGACGAAACCTCAGCCGGTAACTTTAGCTGAAACAACCAGAGCTAGACCATTTGTTTAGAATCAGAGACCAAAGCCAACATGTTGGTGTCAAAGACATACTACTAGGCGAACCACATATAAGTAATCAAAGGCAAAGGAATTAGGCGGCGCAAAAAGTTTTTTTTTGCTTTGGGTTGGCTCGAAAGCTGCAAGTATCTACCAGTTTGATCCTTTGCACGGAGCTAGAAAATAGGTAACTTAGATACATAGGGGAAATATGATTGCAGGAAAATATAAAAGATGGCATGCATCTCAACACAGATGAGGAACCATAGACTTTTATTTCATAATCATATTTAACTTATTACAATTATAAATTGCTAAGTGTAGAAAGGACGTAGCTGCTCAATATTCCAAGGTCGTTTTGTTTGCTCGAACGGGTCGTCAATGCCTCTCTTGCGCTTGGTTCCCCTTTTTCCTGCCGCCTTCTTTCGCATTTTCTTTTCTTCTTCGTCGCGGATGTCGGCTAGGTAGTAGGAACCATTGAGCAGCGCCTTTGTGACTATAAACGGTCCTTCCCATGGCGGGGATAACTTGTGCAAGCCTTTTCTATCTTGAATTAGGCGGAGAACCAGGTCACCTGTTCTGAAGCTTCGCTTCCGCACTCTCCGGCTATGATAGCGGCGGAGTTGTTGCTGGTACAAGGCGGAGCGATGGAGAGCGACGTCTCTTTCTTCGTCTAGCAGGTCTAGGCTATCCTGTCTTGCACCTTCTACGTCTTGCTCGATGTAGGCTTGAACTCTTGGGGAATCGTACTTCATGTCGGTAGGTAGCACTGCCTCTGCGCCATATACTAAGAAGAAAGGAGTGTAGGCGGTGGATCTGTTTGGCGTTGTGCGCAAACTCCATAATACCGACTGTAACTCATCTGCCCAAGCGCCGGCTGCCCTATGTAATGGAGCTTCGAGACGAGGCTTAAGTCCTGATAGGACTAGGCCGTTTGTACGCTCTACTTGCCCATTGGATTGAGGGTGTGACACGGATGCCAAATCAAGCCGTATGCCCAGATCATTACAGTTTTCTTCTATGTCGCCTTGAGACAAATTGCTGCCATTATCGGTGATAATGCTGTGTGGAACTCCAAACCGAGAGATAATTCCCCAGAGAAAGTTGGTGGCTGTTTGTGCGTCAAGTTTGCTGATCGGTTTGGCCTCGACCCATTTGGTGAACTTGTCGACAGCGACCAATAGGTGAGTGTACCCACCGCGCGCCTTTTTGAAGGGACCCACCATGTCTAAGCCCCAGACCGCGAACGGCCAGGTGATTGGGATCGTCCTTAGCTCCTGTGCCGGCAAGTGAGGTTGACGGGCGTACAACTGGCAACCTTTGCATGTTTTAACGATGTTATTGGCATCTTCTTTGGCGGTGAGCCAGTAGAAACCTTGGCGGAAAGCTTTGGATACAATGGACCTTGCGGAAGCATGTTGCCCGCAGGCGCCAATATGTATGTCCTTCAGAATTTCCCGGCCTTCCTCCGGCTGTATGCACCGCTGATAGATGCCACATGTGCTTCGCTTGTATAGCTCGCCTTTTATTATCGTGAATGCTTTGGCTCGCCTTATGATCTGTCTTTTTAGCACCTCATCGTCCTCCGGCAACTTTTGGTCGATTAGAAAATCGAGATATGGGACTGTCCAATCCGGCAGTGTTAAGTAGACAGCGAGACTTGCCGCTTCTACCGGTTCTTCTGAGTCGGGGTCCATCAAATCGGCGCCTTTAATGGATGGCTTGTGCAATTGCTCCAGGAATATATCTTTTGGTACCTTTTTGCGTTCTGATCCCAGTCTGGCAAGTGTGTCTGCCGCCTCATTCTCAGCTCTTGGAACATGTCGGACTTCGTAGCCTACGAAGTTTTTTGCAGATTCGTCAACTTTGGCTCTATAAGCCGCCATTGTTGCGCTTTTCGCATCCCATGTTCCGCTTACTTGCTGTGCGACCAAATCTGAGTCGCCGTAACAGAGGATTCTTTTGACGCCTAGGTCGTTTGCCACGTGTAACCCATGAAGCAAAGCTTCGTACTCGGCAACAGTGTTGGTTGCTGTGAAGTGGATTTGTAACACGTAGCTAAGCTTGTCACCTTTAGGCGTACGTAGAACGACTCCAGCCCCCGAGCCTTTGAGCATCTTTGATCCGTCAAAGTGCATGACCCAATATTCTGACTCGGGGAGTGCTGTTTCCTCCATAGCCTTTGTCCAGTCGGCGACAAAGTCTGCAAGTGCTTGAGATTTGATGGCGGTCTGTGGTTTATAGACTATATCAAAAGCGGCAAGTTCGATGCCCCACTTGGCGACTCGACCTGTTGCCTCTGCATTGTTGATTATGTCTCCCAATGGTGCCTTGCTGACTACTGTCACTGTGTGTTCCTGGAAGTAATGCCTAAGCTTTCTGGCGGCGAAGAATACACCATAAGCCAGCTTTTGGTAATGCGGATACCTCTGCTTGGAGGCGGAGAACACTTCACTGATGAAGTAGACCGGTCGCTGCTCACACGCCGCGGCTTCGCTCTCCTTTCTTTCCACAACCAAGACAACGCTGACAACAGCTCCTGTTGCCGCGATGTACAGTAGCATTGGTTCCTGCGATCGAGGTGCTGCCAATATCGGAGCGGACATGAGGGCCTCCTTAAGTTGTTGCAAGGCGGCGTCTGCCTCTGCTGTCCACTCGAAGTTGTCGGATTTCTTCAGTAGCCGGTAGAGAGGCATTGCCTTTTCCCCTAGGCGGCTTATGAAACGACTGACGGCTGCCGCCGATCCGGCTAGGCGCTGCACGTCCTTCAGACAAGTAGGTCTGGATATGTTTTGTATGGCCTTGATCTTCTCCGGGTTAACCTCAATCCCTCGTTCTGAGACGATGAAACCGAGGAGTTTGCCGGCTGGGACGCCGAAAACGCACTTGGCGGGATTGAGCTTCATCTGATACTTCCGGAGGTTCTGAAAAGTTTCTTCCAAGTCCTCTAGGAGATCTGCCTTCTTTTTTGACATTACTGCGATGTCGTCTACATAGACGTGAACATTGCGACCGATCTGTTCGTGCAGGCAATTTTGCATACAACGCTGGTATGTTGCCCCTGCATTCTTCAGGCCAAAAGGCATGGTAATGTAGCAGAAAGTCCCATATGGAGTTGTGAAAGATGTTTTCAGTTGATCTGACTCTCTCATCTTGATTTGGTGGTATCCTGAGTAGGCGTCTAGAAAACAAAGCAGCTCGGAGCCTGCTGTGGAGTCTACGACTTGGTCAATCCTAGGCAGCGCAAAGGGATCCTTTGGGCAGCACTTGTTAACACCAGTATAGTCGATACACATCCTCAACTCTTTATTCTTCTTTGGGACAAATATAGGATTTGCCACCCAATCGGTGTGTACAACTTCTTTTATGAAATTGGCGGCCTTCAGCCTATTTATCTCCTTCCCTATAGCCTTGCGTCTCTCATCTCCAAAGCGTCTTGTTGCTTGCTTCACCGGCTTGGAACCTTTTATGACGTTGAGTGAGTGCTCGGCAAGTTCCCTCGGTACACCGGGCATGTCGGAAGGCGACCATGCAAAGATGTCACGATTCTCACGGAGGAACTCGACGAGCGCACCTTCCTATTTGCTGTCAAGGTTGGAGCCGATGACAACTTGCTTAGACTTGTCACCTGGGATGAGGTCCGCCTTTTTGGTGTCTTCTGAAGCTTCGAAGGTCTTCTTGACATCCATCTTTGGCTTTGGCATGGAGTTGTCTGAATCCGCCCCGAGCAGCGCGAGTTCTTCCTTGTGGATGACGGCTTCTGCGAAGGCGGCCATGCCACGCTCGCACTCCTTGGCTTTCTTGAAGTTGCCGGAAACCGTGATGGTTCCGTTTTCCCCCGGCATTTTAAGCTTGCTGTATATGTAGCACGGCCTTGCCATGAACTTGGCGAAGGCCGGTCGTCCAAAGATTGCATGATAGGCGCTTTTAAAGGGGACAACTTCGAACCGGAGGAACTCTGAGCGGTAGTTCTCTTTTGGTCCGAAAGTTACCTTCAGCCTGATGCTTCCCATTGACTTTGCTTGCCTGTCGGGCACTATGCCATGAAATGTGAGGTTGCTGTGATCCAGCTGGTTCTCTGATAGGTTCATGCGGCTTAGCGTGTCGTAGTACAGGATGTTGAGGCTGCTGCCGCCATCCATGAGTACCTTTGTGAGTCTGAAGTTGTCGACAATGGGGTCGACGACAAGGGCGTACTTGCCTAGGTGAGGGACGTGATCAGGGTGGTCGGACCGGTCCCAAGTGATTGTTGCCTCCGACCAGTTCAAGTACTGAGGGACGTCCGACATTGTCGCGTTGAGTTCGCGCATCTCCGCCTTGTCTGCTTTAGCCGAAGGCGTGCCGACAAAGCACACGAGAGATTCTTTGACCTTCGGATACAGCTTCTTTTTCTTGGCAGTTGCGTCCTCTTCCCTTGAGACAGACATGTCGTCGTCATCCTCATCCTCCTTGCTGTCTTTCTTGTCGTTCTTCTTTGACTTCTTTGACTTCCAGCCGACTGTGGGATCCTTTTTGAAGTCGTCCATGAAACGGCACTCTCCAAGCATGTGGTTGACCTTGCCCAATGAGGCGTGGATGGGACACGGCAATAGCTTTGCCTGTTCGTAAGTGATTCGCGCCGCCTTAGGCCCTGAGCCGGCTTCGCGATTATCTTTCTTATTTTTCCACTTCTTTTTGCCGGCGTTTCCTTGGAACGCTACGGCTACCTCATTGGAAGGACCGGCTTTGTCATCCGCCGCCTGTTTGCGCTTGTTGTTCCGCTTTGGTATGATGTTGACGTCTGGGTCATCGTCCCGGGCGTCGTCATCCGCCGCTGCGTATTGGGCAGCTAGGTTGAGCATCTCACCAAGGTCCGTGATTTGCTCGCGGACGAGCCTATGACGGAGCAAGGACTTCTTCTGTAGGCCCGTGTAGAAGGCATGGATAGCCTGTGCGTCCGAAACACCATGACAGTTGGCCTTTTCGGATATCCAACGGCTGACAAAATCTTTCATGGTTTCGTTCGGCTTTTGGATACAGCGTTGCAAATCCGTGTAGGTATTTGGACGCTTGTATGTTCCTTGGAAGTGCTGGGAGAAAACCTTTTCCATGTCGTACCAGCTATGGATGGACTTTTCAGGGAGGTTGTCGATCCAAGCTCTTGCCGTGCCTTCCAACATGAGAGGTAGGTAGCGGACGGCAATATGGCTGCTCCCGCCGGCAATCTCTATGGCCATGGCGTAGTCGGAAAGCCATGAGTCCGGCTTAACAAGGCCGTTGTACCTAGAACAGTTTTTTGACACTGATGTCATGTCCTTGGGGAACGGCTCTTTGCGGATGGCGTCGCCGAAGCACTTTGGTCCAGAATATAGCGGCTCCTTTCCTCTTGCTATGTCTTGTAGGCGGTGTCGTGCGTCTTTTGGATCGAGCTGCCGTGCGCCTCTGTTTGCGTCCGGCTCGTCCTGCGCCGCCCGGCTTATGCTGCGCCTGGGCCCTTCTACCTCCTCTCTCCTCTTGCTGCCAATGCTACGCTGCGGAGACCGGCTGCGGCCTCTCCTTGGAGGGTCGTTGCCGGCATCTTTTCTAGGTGGCTGCCTGTTGTTCCGGCTACCGCCATTGTCGCGTCTTGGCTGTGGTGGAGGCGGTAGGTCTCCTCTGCTTCCCGTCATTGAATTCTCGTCCCGCCTATGTTTTGGCGGCGGTGCCTTCTTTGGAGGTGGCGTTGCCTTCCTTTTGTCGCCATGGCTACTGGAGCCAGACGGGCCTTCGGGGTCGGCACCTGGTGCAGCTTTGCACTTGCCTGACTTGGACTCTAGGTCTCCCCCGCGGGCATCCGCCATGTGGCCGTAGGAATCAGCGCGAGCTTGTTGTTCTAGGGCCTTGCTTACGAAGTGTCTTGCGTTGGCCAACTTCTCTTCCGCCGTGTAAGTGTTGTCATCCAGGGTGTCTAGCGCGGCAGCCGCGTTGAGGATAGGGGTGCAGAAGACAACATCCCCCCTTCTATCCACTCGCTGTGGTGCCATACGCCAATCGAACCCTAGGTCTTGAGCCGCTGTCGTTGTTTGCGTAGGCGGCTCTTTTCCACGGCGGTTTTTTGATGACCTTTTCTCCTCGAAGAGTTGCCGGTTTGTATTGGCCGACATCTTCTCCTGCTCTTTCTTGATCTTCTTCGCAAGGCTCTCAACGTGCTCCTCTCTTTTTCGCAGGAAGTCAGAGTGCTTAAGCATGTTAAGCCTAAGCTCTTCCACTTCGTCGAGTGGGGTGTTTTTGTTTACCGGAGTATTCATGATTTCGTCTACTTCTTTAATGACGGAGAGCAAATCCGTGGGTTTGCTGCTGCCGCCTTTCTCGAGGCCAGTTTTCTTCTTTGCGCACACCTTGTCGGAACTTTCAATGATTTGGCCGGCAGTGGTGTTTCCGGCTTCTTCCGCCGGCTTGATTTGCGCTTCTGAAGTATCTGGGGTTGTCTCGTGACCGACAACAACCATCATAGCCAGCTTGTCAGGCATGTCTGTATCCGCTGTACCCTCTGAGGGAGCCGGATTTCCACTGGAAAAGCGGGTTTTGATCTTCTCTTCGAAGAGACTAGCATCATCATCGGAGTCAGAGTCTATGTTGACTTGAACAGTAGATCTGGATCCGGCATCTGACATCGCATCCTCCTGCAGAGCAGGGAGGATTGATTCAGGGTCGTTGTTTTCCGGCTGGGAGTCGGATCCCAGTCCGACAACTCCGACGAAGTGGAAATCAGATTCGGCCGACTCCTGGGAGAAGGCGGATTCAGATCCATCTTGCCGGTCGATTGCTTGGTCGAAGGGTTGGTGGGTGGGGTTGTAGAAACGCGGTAGGCCGTACGCCTCTGGTGTGTACCCGATGAAGACGTCGATCCCTCCGATCGGCACGATTGCGCATCCGATAAGGTAGTCGTCCGCCGGGAGCCAGGACTCATCCGAGTTGACGTAGCTATGGCCGTCAAACCTTGTGACGCGACCGACGGCGATCTGCTTGCCCACGCCGCCAAGTGTTCCCGCCTGGAACGTGACGCCAGGAACCTTACGCCCCACGGTGGGCGCCAACTGTCGTGGTATCGGCATAATTGATAGGAGACGGGGGTCCTCTAGCCTACGTATGGATTGTGGGGAAGAAGGTTGGTGTCGTCGAGGACGGGATTGAACACGGCGAGTTTACCCAGCTTCGGATCCCACAGCGGTGGCGGGATCCTACGTGCTGCTATAATTCACTATGAGGCGATAGCCGTGAACTGGTTACAATGTGCTTGATGCGTATCCCAGTCCCTCCCCTAAAGGCTCCCTGGTGGTCGGCTTATATAGGCGGCCAGACCCCAGGGTACAAGGTAAGTGCTTGTCCGGCAAGTAATCAGAGTCCTAGACCTAGCCGGCTTAGTTGCCGCCTTCCGTCTTGGGCTCGGTGGCTTGATGGGCTTAGGCCTTCCGCCTTCCTTGGACCGTCCGCCTACTTCCTTGCTCGTCAGCTATCTGGGCCGCCCGGCAGGCCTTGGCCTTACCACCCTTGGGCCACCCTGGACTAGCCGGATTGATCCATGCTGGTTATACCCCTAGTCGATATATCCCCAACACACCCTACCCCTATGAGCACCTCCGAGAGACTGAGCCGGCGGGTCTTGAGATTGACGAAGTCACCACAGGCGCCTCGCTGTCGACGGGAACGTCGCCTCCCACTGAAAGAATATTCCGCCTAATGAGAAACACCAGCGTCAAAACTGGGGTTTGAACTGTGGTGGGCTGGGGATACAACCACCCCCTTAACCATCTTGCCACAGGCAAGTTCTCAAATAGTTTGGTACTTATGTTTACATACAAAAGATGTTCTGTTTCAGATATGATTATAATGGAAGTCTGAGCGTGATGTATTTTCCATTTGCACTCGGATATTCATAGCGAGTACGTCGAACCAGTGAAGTGCTCCATTCCAACTTTGTCGTGGTGGTGTCACGGCAGATGCCATAGGATGGCTAATTTGTGGGGCCGATGGACGTTGGTGGATCCGGGGAGGGGTAGCGAGCTGAAGAGCTCACACGGGGAGGATCCCGGTAAAACCGAGATCTCCCAAGAACAAGGAACAAGATCAAAGTGCAAAGTGGAAGATCTAACAAATACGAAGAAATGCACGAAGGCACACAGCACACACACGATATACCCAGGTTCAGGGCCCTCGTGAGGAGGTAACACCCCTACTCCTGCCTTTCCTCTCTATATATTGGTGGTACAAAGACTACAACTTGCTACAAGATCTGTCAAAGGATGAAGAACAAAGAACTAGATGAACTCAAGGTGAAGAGGAATAACTGCTCTAAGAGTAAATGCAACTATAGCTTTGGCTCTGAAGTTGGTCTCTCCCTCTCAGGAGCAGTTATGGCGCCTTTTATAGAGGTCCGGCCAGGAGGGCCAGAAACCCTAATTTGGCTTGGCCCCACCGGACAGGCCTAGCCGGGATGTCGTCACCGGCTAGTGCGACCTAGTCGCCGGACTATCCGGTGTAGTCCCTTCGTCATCATCTTGTTAAGGACGACAGGCGCCGTCCTACATCATCATTGTCCCCTTGTCAGAGACAAGACATGTCTTTGCCCATCCCGGATAGCCTTTTCCGGATTGCCGGGCTAGGCATGTCAGGTCTTGTCGTACCACGCTCGTACTGGCTGACGCGCTCCCGTGTCAGGCGGGATCTGACCATGCTTCCGTGTCAGGCGGGAGGTGACCATGCTTCCGTGTCAGGCGGAATGGTACTTCCCCCCGCTATAAACGGGAAAGCCTGCTACGGACCGTTGACGTTCTACCGGAAGCCCTCATGCCGGCTACCTCCTCGCTTGCCACTTAGTCTGTTCTGCATAAGATCAACACCGAGAGATACATTCCGGTTAGTACTTATCCGGAATACCTATCCGGTAAAGCCGAGTACATCTCCACCCGAGAGTCTCCCCGAAGTCCTAGATCCGGGATCCTTCCCGGAGACGTCCGAGTTCGTCTCAGGATGAGTATCTCTAGGCCTAGCCTCCCGAAGATGTCTTAGCCTATCGGCGAAGACATCTTCGAGAAGCTAGTTCTTAGAGGAACCACCCGCTCACGCTTGTGCTGCGATTGTGAGGGCCGGGGGCGTCTATTTATAGATGGGAGACCTGACCCTTGCGCCTGCCAGGAGGCACTTTGTCCTCTACCAGCGCTCAGGGGTCAATCTGCCCTTTCAGCACACCAGGGGGTGTCCCTTGCTGTCGCCAAAGGTCAAGTACTGTTGATATTTACTGGCTTATACCGGGATCTGCCCCTACCCGGGGGGCAGCCCCCCGACACTAGTCCCTGAAGCTGGTGCTGCACAGCGACCTCGGATGATGTGCGGGATCAGCTTTAAACAACAATTTTCCGAGAACAAATTACATCATCCTTTTGTTCCATGCCGAGGTCGATTTTTCCCGAGATCTTTTTACCGAGATCTTCCCACCGAGATTGCCTTAACCGGGAGGCGAAGCCTGCGACCGCGTAGTACCATCCCAGTGAATCTCGACCGTTGATCTCCCGATGAATTCGAGACACTGAGCCAGGGCCCCACCCGACGTCCCGTCTGTGCAGAGACGCACTCGAGTGCCTCTGCGCATGCACGGCGTCGCTTGGGTTCCCGCGCCGGGGAGCCGCATCCGATCCGGAATCCAACCGTTGGGGCCGTGTGGCCCTCGGTGTGGCCGGATCGGGCGCTCCGGACAGTGCCACGTGCCCTGCGGCACAAAACAGATCCCACCCACGATCGTGGAGATCGTGGGCGGGAAAATCGGAAACCGCTCCGGAATCCCCCCCCCCCCCCCATAAATAGGGGGCCGGAACGGTCTCCTTCACTTCTTCTTCTTCGCTTTTTTTCTCCTTCACCGTCTCGAGCCCGTCGCCGCCGCTGCGCTCGTCGCCCGCACGACGTCTCGCTCGCCGTTCGCCGGAGCTCGCACCTCGCCGTCCCTCTCGCACGTCGCCGATCTCCTCCTTCACCGGTGAGTTATTCTTCTCCTCTCCGATGCCTTTCTCTGGTAGAGTAACCGCCCGACCCCGGCCGTACCATAGCACGAGCACGGTTGCGCCGCCGCCGGTGAGCACACTCGAGCGGCGCGCGCGAGGCGCACGGCGATGAATCACCGTGGCGCTAGAATGTATATCGGTCACCCGCATTTGTGCCTCGTTTGAGTCTGGCGCGAGCCTTTTTTCCTCCTTTTATCTTGAATAATCAGCACACGATAGATCTTGTTTCCCACCAAGTCGGTAGTGTTTAGCAGTTTGTGCCCCGACATCCTCGTTTCCGATAGACTAACTCCGACTAACCGCCGCTGCGCCTGCAGAGTAGCTTCGGATACCCCTGCGTACTTCTCCGACATGGCCGAAGAACGTACTCGGGGATGCTGGGATGGGTCCGAGACCAAGCAGTCCGATCTGGACTGGTTGTATCGGACTCACCGGATTCCTCCGGAAGTCGAGAGCCGTCTCCCGGGAGAGGAGATTGCACCGGAACCCCAACCCGGGGAATACGTAGTATTCCTCGCGCACTTCGAGCGCGGGTTCGGGCTTCCGGCAAGCCCCTTCTTCCGCGACTTCCTCGACCTCTACGACCTTCAACCTCACCATCTTCCCGCCAATGCCATAATGATGCTCTCAGTCTTCACCACATATGCTGAGGCATATCTCGGCATCTGGCCCTTCTTGGATCTCTGGGCCAAGTACTTTATTCTCCGTCGCCAAGCCATCCCCAATCCGGATAAGAAGGTTAAACACTTAGTGGATTGCGGAGCGGCCACCATCATCCCCCGCGCGGACTCCGGATTCCCCATAGTTAAGGGACTAGAGTCCTGCCGGAAGTGGCAGCGGAGTTTCTTCTATGTGAAGAACCGGGAGCCCTTGGGAGATGGTCCGGGATCCTCGAACCCGGACTTCATCAATCTGCCGGAGTTCGTCATCGGTCCTCCGCACGAGTTCCATCTCTGGAAGCAGCTTCCCGACAACGACGGGATCAAATACATGCACGATGTTCTGCACGTGCTAACTCAGAAGATGACCGGGGATGATCTCTTGCGGTGCTTCATTGTTCGCCGGGTCTGCCCTCTTCAAAATCGAGTGCACAAGATGTGCCACATGTCCGGGAACTATGATCCCACTAGGACTAGTATCTTTGGTCTAAGCCATGCCGGGGTCGTCCGTCGCGTTCGAGCTATTGCCCGGACGGAGATGACGGAGGACTACATTTGGGGGGTCCTTGGGGGATGTCGGAGAAGACCATGCGACCAGGTGCTTATATCAGTCTTTCGTGCCTTCGCCTTCGTGCATGCGTTCACCTAGACACCGACACGGCCTAACTTGTTTGCGCAGTTGTTCGAGCGTCAACACGAAGAAGACGCCATCCACGTCAACGGGAATTACACGCCGGACTTCCCGAAACCGGACGTGATGCCGAGAGAGGATCCCGACGGCGAGGACCACCTCGCCATCCCTTTCGTCAAAGCCCCGGGTAATCCTTCAACTCCAGAGGCAGTTTTCATTTCTTCGGATGATGAGGATGAGATTGACTGCGAGATTCTCGATGTTATTGATGCTCTCCCTTTGAATTGGGCCTCAGTTGTGGTTCCGAAACCGACAACCGGGACCAAACGTGCCGAGAGCCGGAAGCGCGCGGCTTCCGACACCGAGGGGGCCGATAATCCCGGCAACCCCCCCAAGAAGAGCAAACCGACTAAGCAGACAACCGAGAAGCCTGCTCGGCGTTGGCAAAGGGGTCCTCCCCTTGTGGATTCCGGGTACGTCCTCCTTGCCTTATGCTATCTTACTTTGCTTTCTGCATAACTATTACTAAGACATTTCCTTTCAGGGATGCACTCGAGCTCCCATCACCTGCTGTTCCTCCTCCTCCCGGGACTCGGACTCCCAGCCCGGCTCGGGCTTCCCCTTCACCTCCTCGCCCTTCTACCCGAGGCAGTGAGCCTGCGGCTTCCGGTGCCGCACCGGCTACCGCTGCGACCCCGGATGCGCATCCGGTGATCGAGGAGATCCCGGTGCAGGCCACGACCACGTCGGGAGAAGTGCTTCTTCCGGAGAGCCCGCGCCGGGTTCCCGGGCTGGAGGCAGAGATCCTCAGCCCTCGTCGGGAACCTGCGGCAAGTGGCGCCTCTCGGCCAGCCGCAACCAAGACCATCCCGGAGAAGCAGCGTACAGCCTCCTCCCGGCCAGCAGATCAAGTTCCCAAGTCTCGTGGCAAGACTGCTGGGCAGAAAACGCCTTCTGCCCCGACGGTAGCTGCCCCGACATCCTCGGCCCGCGACTTGGTGCTGCGCCCGGGTACGTCTTCATCTTTACCACCGCCTCCCGCCGAGATCCCTACTGCTGCCTTGCGGATGTTGCGAGCAACCGTCAGTTCCTTTGTACCTTCAGGATCCCGGGATGTTGCCGCTACTCGCGCGCCCGGCGGCTCCGGCATACGGGTTGTTGACGAATACAACAATGCCTGGCTCGCCGCCGATGCCTCCGAGACCGCGGGAGATTTGCATGCTGCAGGCCCAAGCCGCAGCGTCCAAGCTCTGCATGCTCTCCAAGTGGCCGCACTGGATGTTACTCGGGTGACCGAGGTAAGCTTGCTCTCTTTCTTTTATCAAAAAACATTTGTTCCTTCCACCACCACTAGTCCCCGAGATTGGTGCTTAGTGCTCTAGATTCCGCCGAATAGCAGATCAATAGGTTCCAATCTTGGAGAAAAAATCCAGGACTCGGACACCGAGTCCCCGAGATCCTCCCAACCGGATAGGTTGCTTTAAAATTTGCTCCACCACTAGTCCCCTAGATTGGTGCTTAGTGCTCTAGATTCCACCGAATAGCAGATCACTAGGTTCCAATCTTAGAGAAAAAATCCAGGACTCGGACACCGAGTGCCCGAGATCCTCCCAACCGGATTCCTTATATTTTTTCCCGACAACTTTTCTGTCTTGATTTCAGGAATGCAACCATAAACGCCACGACATCTTCAACCGGGTTCTTGCTGACCTCGGTCAGTCGAAGAAATCCGAGGAGCGCCTCCGGGAGGAGCGAGACGTGGCTCGCAAGGTCTCGTTGGATCAGAAGGCCGCTCTCGCCACTGCACAATCCGAGATCGCGCGGCTCAACGGCGAGCTCGGAAAGGTCCAGGCTGCTACGGCCGAGATGAAGACGCGCTTCATCGAAGCTACCAAGAAGCAGAAAGAGACCTTGGACCATTCCGAGGAGCGCGCGCACACTGCCGAGACTGAGCTTGCTCTTCTCCGTTCCCGGTATGATACTTGGCTCTCGGAGCTCACAGTATTAAACCGGGATCTGAACAGTAAGTGGACCGACATCCCTCTTGTCTTCTTTTTGCTTTCTTTCTTGCTGTTATTCTTATGACCTAGCCGTTTGACACCTCTTCTTTTTAAAGGAGAGTTTGAGCACTCCCGTGAAGCTGCCGCCAAAGCTGTGGCCGCCTTCCGCGAGAAGCGCGCCGGGAAGGGTCCCATTTCGGATGCCTGGGATATCGAGGATCACCTCGTCGCCCTGAAGGCCCGAATAGTACCCCTCCGGTCTATCGGGACGGATCTGCTCAGCGCTGCGGTCCACGTCCACGGCGCGCTGTGGCCGAGTATCCGGGGGATGCTCTCGATTCCCGAGCTCGCGAGCGCACTCCGGGGTGCCGGGAGGCGCATCCACGCCTGGAAGCGTTCCGGTGCGCGGGCTGGCGCCGACCAGGTCTTGACCCAAGTACTCAGCTGGTACGAAGGTCTCGATCTGGGGGCGATCCTGCGCCTGCGGACGGTTTCTCCGTGGGTTAGCGATCCGGCCAAGATCCAGCAGCGACAGGAGGTGGCGCACCGCATCGCTACATGGGCAACCATCCGCACCTTCACTCCAAGCGTTCTTCCTTCCGACTCGGAATCCGACTACGAGGACGACGAAGAAAGCGACGCGGAAGAGGAGGCTCCGGAAGGAGATGACGCTGCTTCCGGTGCCGCGCCCGAGAAGGTGGTTCCCCGGGATGCAGCGACTTCGCCAAGATCCGAGGTCCCCGAGACCGAGGTGCTTCCCGAAGTCCCGAGCAGCGCTGCCGGAACCGAAGCTGAAGTCGCTCCCGCTGCTGCTCCTGCTGCTGCTGCTACCACTGCTCCCGAGGCCGCTGCTCCCGAGGTCGCTGCTCCCGAGGTCGCTGCTCCCGAGGTCTCTGTCGAGAAGCCGAGTTCCCCTATTGCTTAAAAAACTTAGTAGATTCGTTAAATCCCCGGGATGCCGGGTGGCATATGTAATATACAGTCATACTATTTTCGTTTCTCAGTGACCTACTTACTCGAACAATTTATGCCAATGTATTCTGTTTTGGGTTCCCGAATTGTCTTTCATGTTTACCGTACTTAGGTAATTTCTGCTCTTGTCTACCATTTCGGCGTTCGACAGTCGAGTCACGAAACTCCACATACGGCATACATTACTTAAAACAATCCGAGTTCCTACTAACCGAATTCCCGACATAAAAAACAAGGTTATTAAAAAATAAGCATGCCGGATAAGTTCCTGCTCCGAGTCCCCGAGACCATTTTCGTGTTTCCCACCTTCCCTCTCTTTGCTCTTGACTACCATTTCGGCGTTCGTCAGTCAAGTCACAAGATGATTTCACATGACATACATTACTCTGTCTTTGAGAATCGAACTCGGAACTTTCCCGGCATACAAAAGAAAAGTAGACAACAGTTATCCGGCAGTCCCCGGGTTCCTTCCCGAGATGCCGGTAAAAAATAGTAAATAAACTTAACAAAACAGAAGTAAAAAAGAGCACAGAACCAGGCAGTCCCCGGGTGCCTTACTTCCATTAATACTGAAAATTGAGATACAACATACACTGAACCTTTTACGTGTAAAAGGGGCGCAGTAGAGCTACATTCCATGAACGTTTGGTTTCCTCACCGGATTTGTCCATTACACCTTTCCTAGCCTCCTATGCATCTACAAGGTAATAAGAATCATTGTGCAATGCCCTGCTTATCACAAAAGGTCCCTCCCATGGAGGTGACAGCTTATGCATTCCGGTCGTGCGTTGGATGAGCCTCAGCACCAGATCTCCCTCCCGGAACACCCTCGGGTGTACTTTCCGGCTATGATAACGACGGAGGTTCTGTTGATAAATTGCCGACCGAGATAGTGCCAACTCTCTTGCCTCCTCGAGTAAATCTACATCATCTTCTCGGGCCTCTTTTGCCTCACTCTCGGTGAACATTGTTACTCTTGGGGAGTCATATTGTATGTCGGTTGGGAGTACTGCCTCAGCCCCGTATACCATGACGAATGGCGTGTACCCGGTAGATCTATTCGGTGTAGTCCGGAGACCCCATAGTACTGCCGGTAACTCCTCTATCCAGCATCCCGGAGTTCTCAACAGTGGTTCGATCAAGCGAGCTTTGATGCCGGCTAAGACCAAGGCATTTGCTCTTTCGACTTGCCCATTTGCTTCCGGGTGTGCGACTGATGCTACATCCAGCCGGATTCCCTTTTCAGCACAAAACCGAGCGAATTCCCCCACAGCAAAGTTTGTTCCATTATCTGTGATAATGTTGTGTGGGTATCCGTATCTCAAGATGATGTCTTTCAGGAATTGCACAGCGGTGTGTCCATCGCACTTCCGGATTGGCTTGACCTCTATCCATTTTGTGAATTTGTCCACCATGACAAGTATGTGTGTCATATTGCCCCTTGCCGGCTTGAATTGCCCGACCATGTCCAAACACCATACTGCGAATGGCCAAGTGATGGGGATTGTTTTCAGTGCTGACGCCGGCATGTGTATCCAGTGAGCAAATCTCTGGCATCCCCCACACTTCCAGACAATATCTTCTGCTTGCTGCAATGCAGTGGGCCAGTAGAACCCATGCCGGAACACCTTTGCCACCAGGGCCCGGGACGACGCATGATGCCCACATTCCCCTTGATGTATTTCCACCAGCATCTCTTGTCCTTCTGCCGGTTCCACACATCTCTGGAGTACCTCGGTGACGCTTCTCTTGTACAGCTCTTGATTGATGACAGTGTATGCCTTTGATCTTCGCAATATTTGCCGGGCTTCCACTTCATTCTCCGGGAGAGTTCCTTCCAAGATGTACGCCATAATGGGTTGTGCCCATCCCGGGACAGGTCTAACCGGGAACATGGAAGTGTCTATGTCCATTGGTTCTGCCGACATCACCTCCATCATCATCTTTCTTTGCCTCTCCGAGCACTGGGACGCAGTCCCCGGGTTCGATGTTACGCTCCCGACATCTACTTCCATGGGTACGGCATCTGAACCAGGCTCCTTGGGGATGAAGATAGATTCTGACTCGGGTGATGGTTGAATAGATGGCTTCCTCAGATGCTCTAAGGCTATCCCGGGTGGGATGGCATCCCGAGATGACCCTAGCTTGGACAAGACATCCGCTGCTTCGTTTTCTCCTCTGGGCACATGTTTGAACTCGCACCCTTCAAAAAATCCGGAAATTTTCTGCACATGAAACCTGTACAAGGCCATGTTTGCATCAAGGGCATCCCAATTCCCCGACACCTGTTGTACTACGAGATCCGAGTCACCAAAGCACTCTATCCGACGGATGCCGATTTCCTTGGCGACATTCAGTCCATGAACCAAGGCCTCATATTCCGCGACATTGTTGGATGCCCGAAAATGGATCTGCAGCACATACTTCAGTACATCTTGCTTTGGGGAAGTGAGGACCACTCCGGCACCCAATCCAATCTTAGCCTTTGAGCCATCGAAATGCATCCTCCAGAAATTGTAATCCGGTACCGGAGGTTCATACTGCATCTCGGCCCAGTCTACCAAAAAGTCCGGCAGCGCCTGCGACTTGATGGCATCTCGCCTCTCGTATGCCGGAGCGTACGGAGACAACTGGATGACCCATTTGGCTACCCGGCCGCTAGCATCCTTGCAACCGATGATCTCGGCGAGAGGAGCTTCGCATACCACTGTGATCGGGTGTTCCTGAAAGTAGTGCTTGAGCTTGGTTACTGCCATGTACACCCCATATGCCATCTTCTGGTAGTGCGGGTAGTTCTGCTTGGATTCCGAGATCACCTCACTGAGGTAATACACCGGCCTCTGTATCAGCTTGCCCCCTTCTTCCCTTTCTACTACCATTGCCACACTGACTACCCGGTTGGTTGCAGCAATATACAGCAGCATAGGTTCCTTGGGTAACGGGGATGCCAACACAGGTGCTGTTGAGAGCATTCTCTTCAGATCATTGAACGCCACATCAGCTTGCGGGGTCCAGACAAATGTCTTGCTCTTCTTCATCAGTTGATACAGGGGCAAGGCCTTCTCCCCAAGTCGGCTCACAAATCGACTTAGGGATGCCAGACACCCGGTAAACTTCTGCACGTCCTTGAGACGCACGGGCAACTTCATGCTCTCGATAGCACGAATTTTACCCGGGTTGACCTCGATTCCCCGGCTGGAAATGAGGAAACCGAGTAACTTCCCTGCTGGCACACCAAATGTGCACTTATCCGGGTTCAACCTCATCCGGAATCTTCTTAGGTTCTTAAATGTTTCCCTCAGATCATCTATCAATGAGGCTTTTTCTTTTGTTTTTATGACTATGTCATCGACATAGACCTCGGCATTTCGGCCTATCTGGTCATGCAAGCATTTCTGCATGCATCTCTGGTATGTAGCACCAGCATTTCTCAACCCGAAAGTCATAACACGATAGCAATAAGCCCCATAAGGGGTAATGAAAGCAGTTTTTAATTGATCATCCGGATTCAAAGGTATCTGGTGAAAACCAGAATAAGCATCTAGAAAAGTTAAAAGCTCACTCCCGGCAGTGGAGTCTATCACTTGATCTATCCGGGGCAGCGGAAAGGGGTCTTTCGGGCATGCCTTGTTGAGGTTGGTGAAGTCGATGCACATGCGCCACACCTTAAGCAGGAGGGGATCATCTTTCTTCTTATCCACCAGGACCGGATTCGAAATCCAATCCGGGTGCAGCACCTCCATGATGAATCCGGCGGCCAGCAGTATAGCCAGATGCTCCATGACAGCAGCTCTTCTCTCATCCGAGAGGCGCCTAGTTGGTTGTTTCACCGGCTTCGCATCCGGTCGAACAAACAGAGAGTGCTCAGCCAACTCCCTCGGGACGCCTTGCAGATCGTCACTCGACCACGCAAAGGCATCCCGATTCTCACGGAGGAAGTCGACGAGCTCGCCTTCCTATTTGCTGTCCAGGTTGCTGCCAATGATAACTTGGCGCTCCGGGTTGCTGGGGTCCACGCACACCTTCTTGGTCTCCTTGGGGGGCTGAAATGATGCCCCCTGCTCCGGGTTCACCATCCCGGGCATCCCGAGTTGGGAGGTCTTGGCCATCGCCACCACCTGCTGGATCCTCTTCTTCTCTTCCGCGATCACCAGGGACTCAGCTAAGCACGACCCCGCTAAGGCACACTCCATGGAGCGCTTGTGGTCTCCCGAGATGGTGATTACACCGTTAGGTCCCGGCATCTTCATCTTGAGGTAGCCCACATGAGTTGAGATCATGAATTTGGCGAGGGCCGGTCTGCCGATCAGTGCATGATACGGGCTCTCGAGGTCCACGACCTCGAACTCCAAGCTCTCGGTTCGGCAGTTCTCCCGAGTTCCGAATAGCACCTCCACCCAAATCTTTCCCATGGGCGAGCAAGAGACTCCGGGCACAATGCCGTGGAAGGTTGTCTCGGTGGGCAGCAGGGTGTTCATGGATACTCCCAGCTTCAGCATCGTGTCCTTGTACATGATGTTGATGGCACTGCCATTGTCGATCAGGACCCGGCTGAAGCGGACGTTGAGGTTGGGTCCGACAAAAGTTGGGTCCACCACCAAGGCATACGCTCCCGGCTTGGGCATAACCCGGGGGTGATCCTTCCGGCTCCAGGTGATCTCCATCTCGGACCAGTGCAAGAATTTGGGCACTGCCGGGATCACAGCATTCACCTCTAGGGCACGCTGCCGCACACTCTTTCGGTCAGTGGGCTCGGTCACAAAGACCACATAGCTCTGATGTGCCTCCCGGTAGTTGCTCTGCTGATGTCCGGCTTGGTTACCGTTGTCGTTCCGGGTATGCACCACATTCACTGGGCGAGGTGGGGGTCCTCTCGGAGGAGGGGGAAGTCGCACAGCATTGGCCCCCGATGTCGGAGGAGGGGTCTCGGGATGTTGGGCCGAGATGCCGGAGCATTCTGCCGAACAGCTCCCGAGCTGCCCTCCTGCAACGTGCGCTGATACCAGCTGCACTGCCGAGTAGAATGGTTTGCGGGTTTGCTGGCCTCCAGAGTGTGGTAGCAGCATGGCTTGTTCAGCATTTCCTCATACGTCAAGGGCTTCTTTTGTTCCACCCGAGTCTTCTGCACCTCCTGACTCTGACCCCAAGCCGGGCCACTTGTCTTTTGACGCTGGCTGTTGCCGGCATCCTCCTGCTCCCGGGTCACTGCTGCGACATGCTGCGCGGCATGGTGGTACTCGGGCTGATTCCTCTTGTGGCCGAACTCCTGGTGATCATGGCTCCTGCTCGGTCCTGAACGCTGAGGTCCCGCATTCCTCCTGTTGGAGTCTCCGACATCCACCAGGGGTTGCATGGGATCTCCAAGCGTATAGGTATCGGCGATGCGCATGGTCTCTGCCAAGGTTGTTGGCATCTTTCTCTGCAATTTCTGCCACAGCATAGAGCCATGCCGGCATCCTTGCGCAAACCAGAATATGGCCTGTGCCTCCACCACTCCTTCGCAAGAGTTGCGAATATTGCTCCACCGGGTAAGGTACTCCCGGTCAGTCTCATTGCTCCTCTGCCTACAGATGGCGAGTTGCTGAGGCCTGTTGGGCCTCTTGTACGTGCTGGTGAAGTTGCTGATGAACGCCTCTTCAAAGTCTAACCAGCAGTCTATACTGCCGGCTCTCAGATTGTTCAACCAGATCCGGGCTGGTCCTTCCAACATCTGCGGTACATAGCGTACCGCCCATCGTCTGTTTCCACCGGCTATGCTTACTGCAGTTACATAGTCGGTCAGCCAGTCCTCCGGCTTCTTGCTACCGTCATAAGTCTTGGCACCTCGGTTGAGCTGAAAGTTCCGAACCGGAGGTTCCCGCATGATCCGAGGTCCAAAGCAGGCAGGTCCCGGAGGTCCTTGCTCTTCCACCAACTCGGACTGGTGAATCCGGTCGAGCCGGAATCGGGCGTCTGCCGGGTTCAGCTGCCTGGTTCCTATCCGAGATCCCAAAGGATTCTCGTCTGGCTGATATCCGAGTTGCTGCAACCTTGAGTTGCCATCGTTGAGCCTGTCCTGCGCAGGGACCAGGGCCTGCTGGGGAACGGAGACGACCTCCCTCTACGGGTTTCCCTGATCGTGAGGAGGATTCCGGGGCGGATTACCACGGCCAACCGGGTTATTGTTTCCTACACCTCGGTTACCATCCCCACGGGTACTTCCCGCCTGTCCCGAGTTACGCTGTCCGGCCTGCCCGGCTTGCTGTATACCGGCAAAGGCCGGATCATAGGTCTGTAGCTGCTTGTTCTTTCCGGAACCTCGACTCCGGCTCCGGCTCTTGCTCTTGCTCTTGCTTCTGCTCAGATGCGGGGAAGAGGCCTCCCCATCCGACCTCTGGCTGTCGGGTCTGGCTGAGTGCACCTGGGATCCTGCCCCGGGGTTCTTCTTCTTGAAGGCCAGATTCTGACGATTGGCTTCAATCACCAACTCGTTTACCCTCTCCTGCTGCTTGCGCAGGGCTTCGCCGGATAGCCCCACCAACTCGGCCATGGCGGCTTCGGCGGCCCTAAGGGTTTTCGCCGGTGAGCTGTACACCGGCTTCCCCGCAGAAATCCGACTTCCTGTGTTACTGGTGGTGGCTCCACCAGCCAGCTCCTCATTCACTATTCTTCCTTTCTTGCGCAGATCTGCAATGCGCTTCTCCCGGGAGTCAATTTTAGGGAATCCGTGAGCTGCATTGTACTCCCGGAGGCTAGCGCTGAGCTCGCGGCGGATCTCGGCGATCTCCTGCGCCTCAGCGAGTAGCAACTTCCGCTGCTCCTCTAGCTCTGCCGAAGTAGACTGGGCATCTGCTCCGGTAGCTACCGGTACAGCCAACTTAGCCACGAGTCCCGAGAGGGGATCCGGACGGCGTCGCGGGTGGGATGACTGCGGATCACCATCCCGGGCCGCAGGCCTCTCCTGCGGGGCTTTGGCCAAACGGGGGTGGCCGTCGGTATCGCCGTCAGCATCTTGATACTCCTCCTCGGTTGCCCCGACCATCATCACTGCGACGGAACTCGGGGGGCGACCGGCACGCAGACCCCGAGCAGCGCAGAGCATGGGAGGGTCCTCAGCCTCCAGGACCACGTCCGGCTAGCTACAGACAACTTCGGTGGCCACGTAGGTGGTGAAACCACCGAAATCGATGAGACACCCGTTCACCGGAAATGGTTTGTTCCGGAAGCATCCTGCATTGTCGCAGACGAAGTCCATCTCTCCTAGCCTTACGACTAGGCCAGAGAGAACCCGAACGTTGAAACGAACGGGGGAGCCCGTCCGGATGTGTACACCAGCCAACGCCTCTGTCTGCCCCACGGTGAGCGCCAACTGTCGTGGTGGTGTCACGGCAGATGCCATAGGATGGCTAATTTGTGGGGCCGATGGACGTTGGTGGATCCGGGGAGGGGTAGCGAGCTGAAGAGCTCACACGGGGAGCATCCCGGTAAAACCGAGATCTCCCAAGAACAAGGTACAAGATCAAAGTGCAAAGAGGAAGATCTAACAAATATGAAGAAATGCACGAAGGCACACAGCACACACACGATATACCCAGGTTCAGGGCCCTCGTGAGGAGGTAACACCGCTACTCCTGCCTTTCCTCTCTATATATTGGTGGTACAAAGACTACAACTTGCTACAAGATCTGTCAAAGGATGAAGAACAAAGAACTAGATGAACTCAAGGTGAAGAGGAATAACTGCTCTAAGAGTAAATGCGACTATAACTTTGGCTCTGAAGTTGGTCTCTCCCTCTCAGGAGCAGTTATGGCGCCTTTTATAGAGGTCCGGCCAGGAGGGCCGGAAACCCTAATTTGGCTTGGCCCCACCGGACAGGCCTAGCCGGGATGTCTTCACCGGCTAGTGCGACCTAGTCGCCGGACTATCCGGTGTAGCCCCTTCGTCATCATCTTGTTAAGGACGGCAGGCACCGTCCTACATCATCATTGTCCCCTTGTCAGAGACAAGACATGTCTTTGCCCATCCCGGATTGCCTTTTCCGGATTGCCGGGCTAGGCATGTCAGGTCTTGTCGTAACACGCTCGTACCGGCTGACGCGCTCCCGTGTCAGGCGGGAGGTGACCATGCTTCCGTGTCAGGCGGGAGGTGACCATTCTTCCGTGTCAGGCGGAATGGTACTTCCCCCCGCTATAAACGGGAAAGCCTGCTACGGACCGTTGACGGTCTACCGGAAGCCCTCATGCCGGCTACCTCCTCGCTTGCCACTTAGTCTGTTCTGCATAAGATCAACACCGAGAGATACATTCCGGTTAGTAATTATCCGGAATACCTATCCGGTAAAGCCGAGTACATCTCCACCCGAGAGTCTCCCCGAAGTCCTAGATCCGGGATCCTTCCCGGAGACGTCCGAGTTCGTCTCAGGATGAGTATCTCTAGGCCTAGCCTCCCGAAGATGTCTTAGCCTATCGGCGAAGACATCTTCGAGAAGCTAGTTCTTAGAGGAACCACCCGCTCACGCTTGTGCTGCGATTGTGAGGGCCGGGGGCGTCTATTTATAGATGGGAGACCTGACCCTTGCGCCTGCCAGGAGGCACTTTGTCCTCTACCAGCGCTCAGGGGTCAATCTGCCCTTTCAGCACACCAGGGGGTGTCCCTTGCTGTCGCCAAAGGTCAAGTACTGTTGATATTTACTGGATTATACCGGGATCTGCCCCTACCCGGGGGGCAGCCCCCCGACAAACTTCCAAGAAGGGTTGACTCATCACTGGCTTCCTGGACAATGCAGCATGGGTAAACAGAAGCAGACAGTTGCACCGTCGCGGCTAGTTGACTTACTTATTCGATGAACGACACCGTCTCCTGCTTATAGTAGTACTGTGAAATTTGGCCAAACGTGAATCAAGACGACTAGACGAGGGTATGTCACGTATGTCACTTGCAGTCTTGCACGGTTCAGCAGCCCCATGTGTCTTCTCAGCGGCCAGAGCTGGTATCAGAACAAGCACAAAATTCCACGTTAAGAGCATAGGGACGGAGCAAACAGTCCCAGAATTGGACATATGCTTGGGAGACATGGAAACCTGAAGATGGGGAAAAACGGGGGAATTTGAATTTTTGCCCCACTTTACTTTGGAACTCCCCAATTTGCCCCACTTTACTTTTACCTCTCTTATTTGCCACTACTTACTTTGATAAGTTTATTATTTGCCCTTTGGTATTCTTTTGAGGGAATTAGAAACCTGTAGAAGACAAATATACCCCTGCTAGTTGAAGAGACCCAAATCAAAAAGAAAAATCTCCTTTGTGCAAACGGAAGAACACAACTCATCCGTACAGCACCATGCGTGTACCTCCCAGCTCATCCGTACAACACCTAGAAGTCTATACTCAAATGCAAATTTCTCTCTAACCAGTCAGCCAAAATGATTAGAACTTTCCCATATTACTTATATAATTCCCAGATCACATTCGCATAAGCATATTACAAACAAAAGACACTCCTAAAAGCCGAAGTCTGGCATATTACAACACAAAAGCACGGAAACATTACTAAGTCACTTTCTTTCTCTTTGGAGTCAATTTTCTGGCTTTTGAGGTTGAAGACGTCTCCTCCATGGCCGACACAGCTAGCTGGGATGGCTCCTCGTTGTCCAAGGCAAGAGCCAACCTCCTCCTTGTGATAGGACTGGGGCTGCCTTGAAGACATGCCGGAATAGTCATCGGCGTCATGTTCTTCATGTTTGATGCAACTAGGTGGGACGCCTCCTCCTCGGCCAAGGCAAGAGCCAATCTACTTCTTGTTATAGGGCTTGGGCTGCCTTGAAGACTTGTAGGAATGGTGAGCAATTGCCTTTTAGGAGTGGTTTGAACATTTGGAGATTTGGGAGTGTCTTCATCATCACTTGGATATCGTCGCGCCCTTTTCTTCCTTTTCCTGTCCATGAAGCAAGATAAGGCAGAATTATTACACAAGGAAAAAACAAACAAAGGAATAAACCTTAATGAATTACCTTGGTTTGGGACCATTTAAAGGACATGTAGATTGCCTGTGGCCTAATTCCGAGCATCTTTTGCACCTATTTTTGCTGCCTAAGCGATTTGGCTCTTTTTTCTTCTTAGGTCCACCATCTTCACCTTCGAGAAATCCCTTAAATCTGTTCTTTCTAGGCCTGCCACTAGATCTTGGCTTGTCAATTGGAGCTTGCATGTCAAATTCCGTCTCAACATGTGGCCATTCAGACCTATCTGTCATTGGCTCAATCTCTCCGACATAAGCTGCCCTAAACTTTTCCAATGAGAAGTAATCGTCAACATAGTCTTCCCAAATGGGGTTCCTTCTCTCTAGCAAGAATACGAGTGCATGGTCACAAGGCTTTCCGGTATGCTGCCACTCCAAGCATGTACATTCTCTTTTGTCTATCTTCACAACATGCCTCAGATTATACTTACTTGTGTCCTTCACCTCACAACTCCCATTACCAGATTTCCCAACTTTCAAATGATGAAGACCCCTAGTCCTATTGAAAATTTGTTGAATGACAGCAGGAATCATCCGTCCACACAATTTCACACCGATTCTTCTCCTTTTGTGAAAAAGTTTCATCATCATCTCTCGTGCAGTGTCGGCAAGCTCATCAACCGGCAAGTCTTTGTAATCCTTAATCCATGCATTGAAAGACTCAGCAAGGTTATTGTTTATGTAATCACATTTAATAGAAGGGTCAAACATGCATCTCATCCATTTCAAGTTGTGGTACATTTTCAAATATGCATCAACTTCTGGTGATTCTGCTATCACTTTGTTCATGTGATAGTTAAAAACCTGTGGCCTGTAGGCCCTTGCAGCTGGCCACATTCTGCTAAAAATGTCACCCTTGAATTTCTTGGCAAAGTTACCCATCAAATTCCTAAAACACTCTCTTTGCTCGGCAGCGGGAAAAACTTTCTTTACAGCATTTTCCAAGCCTTTGCATGCATCTGTACATATAGCTAGAGGAGAAACTGGGCCTAATGCTTTGTTCAGTTGGGACATGAACCATGTCCAATTATCTTCGGTTTCTGAATCAATAAATGCAATTTCTACCGGGAACATCCAATTATGACCATCTAATGCAGTGCAAGAAGCAAGGTGACCTCTCCATCTACCAGTGAGGGCAGTTGAGTCTATGCTAAGATAAGGTCTACAACCAGCTAGAAAGCCATCAATGCAAGGCTTAAGAGCCGTAAAGAATCGGTTAAAATGAATTTTACCATTCACTTTCTTCACATCCACCTCGACAATGCTGCCTGGGGATCTCAACTCAACTTCTGCTTTGAAGTTAAACAAACGCTGAAAACTTTGCTTCATACTACCATAAATCTCCCTCTCTGCTCTATCTTTGCCCTTCCACACATTTCGATAATCAAGTGCCAAGCCATATTTTTCTTCTAACTTCCCTTGCAACTCTTTGCATCCAATGGTAGGCTCATGCTGAAGTATGCTAATTGACTTACTAGCTATCCATCCTTGAGTTGCCATGATGCTTGTGACCCTACTCGTAGATGAGCACTTGTGTTTCAAAGATATCTTGTTAACCTGTATAAAGAAATGAAGCCCGTCAAAACAAGAAGTGTGCCACACAAGATATGAATAACATAATGATAAAGTCTACAAATAGTATAAATGTCAGCAAAACATTTCACCCTTGTTGTCTTCCCATCAGCCCGCAAACGAGCCGTTATCTTCCATGGACAACCTTCTGCCACGCATTGCCCAATATATCTTGTTTTGTCACTTTTAGAACCCCATATTTCTATTTCTCTTATAATAGCATATTTTTTAATAGCCATCCTGAAATCTTCCATTGAAGGAAACAATGCTCCAACGTACATAGAAGGGTTCTCTTTGTCATATAAAATCTCCTCCTCGAAGGGTACACTATCATCAACGGGTATGGCAGCCTCAACCAAGAGTTGTTTGTCCTCTTCATCTGTCATGTACACTCCTTCACCGGCTGGAGAAGGAGGTGGTTCAGGAAGCTCTAGATCATCCTCGATACCAAGCCCATTACACAGATTTTCTTCAGATATGGGAACATCAGCATCATCTTCTTCAGGAGGAGCTATCACAATGAGGCTCCAATCAATAGGTGATTCGACACCAAGCACCATAGATGACACACACATATCATTGTTGTCATTCACTTGACAACCAGTTTCTAAGTGCACGGTGGGTTGCATCTCATCTTCAATGGAAGAGAATTCTGCATCATAAACACGGTATTGACTACCCATTGTTCGCCCAATCTCATAAGCAGACAATGGGATATTGTCCACGACAACCGATGAGGTAGCAGTGCAATCTAGAGAATTTGGAGATGTTTCGTTAGTAGTTTTCTTTTGGGCCGGTGGATTTTTGGGGGCAGGTGGCTTTTTTGGGGCTGCTGATTTTTTGGGGGCTGGTGGCTTTCTGGGAGCAGGTGGCTTCTTGGAAGCCCTCTTCTTGCTAGATTTTTTTGCATTAGGTGTCTCCAAGGTAACTACATCACCCAACATAAATGAAACTTTGTTCTCAAAGTCTCTATGATTCCCAATCAAATGCATTATAAGCTCTTCACCACAATTAATTGGTTCAAGAGTCATTAAATTCTTGTCAAGTGCAGATAGCTGCACCACCTGGCCTGGTCCAATTTGGATATGTTTCACCAATATTTGATGAAACTTATCAAATGTGAGCCCGCCTGCAATGTCAATTTGAAACACAACATCGTGTTTCTCCACCGCTTCCTGCCTACCATCTTCGAATATTGCCACATAAGATGCTACTCTAATGGAAACTGTATACACACACGGATCCCTACTCAGAGCAAAGTTCAAAAACTTTGGGTTAGTTCCAACAATTAAAGCTTATACACTACAGTGGGCAAAGAAAATTCTTCACCTTTGAAGTACTGCGGGCACTGGCCCGACGGGATCGGGGCCGTCCCCTCCATCTACTTCTGCCATCACAAACAATTAGCCGCAGAAATTCATCCAAAATTCATCTTCTACATCAAAATCGAAAAGGGCAATGGTTAGGAGGAGCAGGAACGAGCAAAGAATCAAAGCAAGACAAGGGAGCAACTACGAGACAGCTCGTCGCCTACGGCCGGAGCGCCTCAATCCTAACCCTAGCTCTCAGCCGCGGGGCTTGCTGCTGCCCTGAAAAGTAGCTCATACCAAGCGTCACGGGGGAGATGTCGCCGTGATCCGGAATCCCGCCGACCGCCGCTCCGGCCGCCGGGAGGTTGCGCCGCCCCGCCGTCGCCTGGCTCCTCTGCTTCGGGCAGAGCGGACTAGACTGGAAGGGAACGAACAGATAGGAGATGAACGAACAGACTCACGGGATGGACGAACAGGTCTCCACTCAATCGATCCAGGACTCCACGTAAAGAAAAAAGGGTAGTTTGGTAATTGACTGTGGGCCTGATCTGCCAGGGGGCAAATAATAAACTTACCAAAGTAAGTAGTGGCAAATAGGAGAGGTAAAAGTAAAGTGGGGCAAATTGGGGAGTTCCAAAGTAAAGTGGAAAAAAAAATCATATTCCCCGGAAAATCGCTGCATCATGGCGCACAGTCCGCCGCATGAATGCAACACAGTGTTGACTGTTGGCGACGCGAGTGCACACTGCCTCGAGGCGCCATTGCAAACCCCAACAAATTCGATATCCAGAAAGGCCCAACGAGAAGGCCGCCAAATTGCTCCATCACCGTAGCTCCGTCGGCAGCACTCCCCGCCGGTCAGGTCACTCTGGCAGTCTGGCTGAAACATTTCAAGCGTTCAGTAAACCCATGTGGTATGCTCATACTTAATCACCTGTAAAACCAAGCCATCTCGCGCGTTAGAATACAAAACCCACGTGCTATGCTAATACGTACTCCGTGACTCCGTGTATCCGGATTGTATTTGACTTCTGAATTTTATGACTTGAAATGGAAGAAAAATTCAGGGCTGGTGTAAACTCTGGATGTCTGAAGTCTGCCTGTTTTTTCTTACCCCTATTTGGCTTCTGAACTTTGGGTTTTACTCAACAGATTTCTGCTATAACTAGAAACCAGGTGAAGGTGCGGATTACGATGGATTTTTTTTATAACTTTGAAGTCTGAACCGCTTCGATGACAACAGTGTACATGGACACACGGCCAAGGCAGTGTTTCTCACGCAGGTAGCGGTCACAGGAAGAATAAAGATGAAAAAACAATGGCTCGTCAGATGACAAGTTGTTTATATACCCTAGCTGCCAGCACTCTCACTCCCTCGCAAACCCCTCAACCCAAACCAAGCACAATGCTGATGCTGGGCAAAACCGCAAAAGCGAGGTGAGACATCAGAGACTGCTCGCCCAAACAGTGTAACCTCGATCATCCGCCTCTCCCGTCCCTCGCTCAAGAATGGCTGCTGTGGTAGCTGCCGTGGAGGCCGCCAGTGCTGCCGCGGTGGCCGGAGGCAGGAGCAAGTACTTTGCGAGGAGCCTCTACTGGCGACTGCGGGCAGCCGTCCGGCGGCTGCACTCGGAGCGTGGCAGGTGGCGCAAGCAGAGGTTCAGCTTCCACTACGACGCCCTGAGCTACGCGCTCAACTTCGACGACGGCCGCGGCGGCTGACTCCATCGGTTTCGTACGCTGACCGCATTTGTTTGTGGCACCTCCGTGCCGGTTTCGTTAGCTGCTCTGGTGTTTGATGATCAAGCAATGTGCACCGTGTTTAGCTTTGTTAGAAGCCTCGTTTTTAAAAAAATCTTATTCCAGGAACCGACGAGTGAAAAATGATGCATTTGCTCAGCTCATCTATGTAGTATTGTAGTGTAATAGGGTGGTATTATTTTTCTTGGTCCTTTCATTGTTTCGGCAAACACAGTGACCTAGGTACACCTCTGTTCTGGCCGATAATTTTTATTTACCTGAACGATTACGCATCACACGACCTGGCCTCTAACGACAGCCCTGCAATCCAACCTTAAGCTGAAGAATCCAGCATTGTCATATGAATCAAATATTTTCCAAATAAAACAATGACATGAAACGAGAGTAGGAAGCAGGATACAATTATAGAAGCAATTTGTCAGTGGATGCTAAAGGATAAAACTAGTTATACTGACGATGAAACTTTGAAGTTTGGAAGCATACAACCTGCTACTGCTAGTCTAGTACAAGCATACAATCTACTACTGTCAGTGAATGCAAAAGGATACGATTTACAAGTGTGCTGCCAGGTTTATTCTTTCAGTGGACAGTGTCGAGCGGCCATTTCTCTCTGCAGAGTGCAGAGACATGACAATGCGGTTCAGAATTCAGAAAGGTGCATCAATGTCGTCCTTCTTCGATCACATCAGAGTCAAAGCGTGACGAACAGAGAATCATGATCTCTTCGGGGTGCAGGCAAAGATTTGGTGGCAGTTGGATCGTGAGAAAGCCAAAAGGCCAAAATCCGCCCGGTAATTCTGACCTTTTACCTTTCACTTTTGCTGCTCTAGGAACAAGAGTGAAGAGAAATCTGGATGGGCTCACAACGGAATGAGCAGTCTTTCCTTTAAATTTCATATTCATATATTCGAAAACTTCAAGAAAATATCATGTTCGAACGAAATGGAAAAAAGAGAGGAAAAATTCAAAACTGGAGATGCGGGGGATCGAACCCCGTGCCTCCCGCATGCAAAGCGGGCGCTCTACCATTTGAGCTACATCCCCATTGATGCGAGTAAAATGGCAATTAAAATAGATAAAAGTAGGTACTGTCCAAGAAATCAGCTTTTCAATTTCCAGTGAGCTCGAAAATGTGTCATATACTTAACCAAGCAAAAAAAAAGAAAAATATTTTGAACAATATGAAGAGGAATAGTGAATAAGGACACCAGTGGGGATAATGCCTGCCACATTTTGTTTTAGAGAATATAATGCAGCCTTTTCTGAGAACAGACAATAAGCAAGTGATGTGGGCCTTATGAGGCTTCCATCTGACTCTAAAGGCCCGCAGGTCGCCCTATAGGGAGGTGCCACAAGAGAGTTCAAAGGCCCATCGTGCTATTATCTGATTGATTTCTCCTTTTCTCGACCTATCCTTCTCCGTCACAAGTCAATATACTCCGAGTGCCGTTTGACAGTAGGCCTGACATACAGACTAAGGCGTGGCCTAGTGGTGGGGAGGGGCTGATGCCTTCCCACCCACCCGAGTTCGAGTGCTCTTACTCGCAAATTCGGTGTTGTTGTACCTCTTTTCTACTAATATGTCACAGGGCCCCTCCTCCCCTGTTAGAAATCATTTTTTTTACAGTAGGCCTGACATCACTTCACTTCAGAAATCAGCGCAAACAATGAAAGGTCTGATGATTATTTTTTATGCGAAGAATCACCTGATGATTTGCCAACCCTTCCGTTGGAAAAGTAACGAATTGCCAATAACAACCGAATCGAAGCAACGAAGCATCCAAGCTACATCCAAGAACTCTTCTGACCTACCACCTGACATCAACAACTGAACTGAACTGAACTAGGAACGAACAGAGCAGATTCCCGCAAATGGAGCGAAGATCCGGAGCTGCATGAAGATCCAGCTTTCTTCCACCTTCCCGCTCCACCATGAGCAGCAAACGCCGGTGACCGGCACAAGTGTCACGGCGTGGGCGCGCCGCGAGTCCCATGACCACCGGCCGAGGCAAAGGGGAACACGCGTGCATGGGGTGGCATGGCCATGGCATGGTGGCTGGAAGCTTTTCTTATGTCTACGTACGTACTGCTCACTCACCATGGCTCCGGCCCAGCTTGCTTCCCGCGTGATCGTCAGTAAGCCGTCCACTCCAGTCGGTGCGTGTATGTACACTACCGATTAGTCTTGCTTTGCTTTCATTTAGCGCATATATCATTTTTTTAGAGAAAAATTAAGCATTTCTTCGGACAGCTCGATGCGCGAACTGATTGATTGGTCCTGTTTTTCCGTGAGTAGTAGCTTAGCTTGGCCGGCCATTGTTTTTTTGTACTCCAAAGTATGAGGAAGGGTCCTTTGTAGGTGGCATTTTGCTGTCATGCCGATCTTTATCAGTACCAATGTACCATACCATATAGAGTATATCCTTCGGAAAGAAAACCTAATGGAAGAACAGGTAGGAGTATTCTTCTGAAAAAAGAGAAAGGGTAGGAGAACAATTTGCGCCTTACAAAGAGTTGCATAATATGTCCTCGGTACTATATATATTGTTTCAAGAACTTGTCGTTGGTATACTACATTATTATTACCGACCTGATTCTACACATATGTTCATAGTGGACAAAGCTCAAATATAGATAACATATCGATGCCAACGACCAACTGTCCGATTAAAGCTGGTTCTAGTTGAGTGTCAAATTTCGGTCCCCATCAACTATATATACATCCAAATGATTCATTCGGTGTCAATCAACTTGTTCCCAAATGCTCTTTGAAATTCTGATGTCAAAATTAAAATAGCAACAAGTGTCCTAAATTTTTTTTTCTTTGTATTATGTTGCTTTTATTACATCACATTTTCCTTAAACTAAGTCAATCGATTTTTAGTCCCTTGATTGCACATCCCACATAGTGCACTTGGTATTCCTTTGTAGGATCCAGTGCTTTTTCAATATTCACAGCCACCATCTGTGGAGAGTAAGGGCAAATCCAACGGTGGGCTGCATTTGGTCTGTAGGCAACCGTTTTTATCCGCATGGACAGAAATAATGGTCTAACACGACATCACTAACAAATCAAATTAGGCGGATGGGTCCAGTTTGGCTCGTTTTATGGCTCAAACTTGGGAAAAAAATATGCGGTCAACATGTAGCGGGCATCTCTGCTTCTTTCTCTCCCATGTCAGTCTCTATATGTTCACGTGCACAGATTGTGTGCTATTATGTGACCATGTAGGTTACTTCTCTATCTTGTTGATACTTACTATCAAATTCAATTAAAGATTTTTTTTAGCTTAGTGACATGTGGGAACCTTTCGACTTTTTGTCTAGAGCACCGAATGTTGCACTCTTGAAACCTGATTAATTTGTGGTTCTAAGAGCATCCACAACACGAAACTTATATGATGATGCTAGGATTATGATCCGTGTCAATTGGTAGTCTTGCAATCCCGGGCGCTCGACGTAAGATTTGTCTCCCGATGTAAGATGATATTTATACGAGCGTGGAAATCGGAACTGACTAGGAGCGAGTTTAATTAGCGTCTTCACAAGAGCCCGGCGTTGGGACGGCAGACAACTGCTTCGTACTTACAATTTTTTTTATTTTATTTGTTGTTAATACGTACGCGCCTAATTAAGAGCCGCTACAAAGTGGATGCTCTAATGGGTGTTAAAACTAGTTGCTATAATTTATTTATTTATATCAAACTTATTTACTTATTTATGACTGTCATGACAATGTACAATCCTTCCATTAGACTTGAAAAGGGTTGGCACGTAATATTTGTTGTTAGTATTAAGTACAATGCTATTTCTTGTAGAATTATAGCATATGAAGTTTCAAGTATAATCCCGTGAAATTTAAATCATACTTTCTAAGCAAAATTATGTTTCTTATTTCTTTCGATAAATCTTTTTTTAAAAATTTAGTCAAGTAGGAGTGGATCCGGGGAAGAAAGAGAAAAAAGCAACACACACCCATAAATTCATTTATAAAACACAATCGAAGCATAATGCAAATATATTGTTTTGGTTGATTTGGTCTTAAATATATTAGCATAAAGGCCATTATGTCTAAGAAATATCTCAATACTTACTTAGATAACATGCGGTAAGATAGAAAAATCTTGAGTCTATACTTGTCGATTTATGCACAACTTCACATATTTCGAAGAATGTACGAGGGCATAATTTTATCTGTGTATTTTTTATTGGTTATGTCATGGTAAAAAATGTCCTTTATATTTTCATGGGCTCAATGATCTGCTCGTGAAGCATATGTGTTTTGTACATGGCGTCAAAATGGCATCCTTGCAATATACTTGAGGGTATGGTTTTTTTCCTTGGTTTGATGTGCTATCCTAAGAGAAGTGCAACTCAACATAAAATTCTTTCAACTCAAAACGAACAAATCTCGTGCAGTACTAGAGCGAATTCCTATGTTGACGCCATCGAAACATGGCCAGCTCGTAGGATTGTTGAAAGAGCATGGTGGCCAGCTCGTATGGTTTTGTTATTAATGATATTTGTATTGAGCTATTTTTGTAGGATGTGTCCATAGCCATTGCTTGAAATTCATATGTTGAATTTAAGGTCGATGAAATGCAGATAATGATATTAAATGAGTGTATTATTGATTTGAACTAGCAAGGTGGCCCTCGCAAATGTGAGGGCATCATCTGTAATTCGTTCAAAGTGTTAAAGAAATAAAATTATGGTTTCACTAATATCACAATATTTTCTATAATGTGACAATAAATATATTATTCTACAACTACCACAAATGTTTTGGTAATCAAATATTATCGATGCGTGTAACATATTCGGTAATCTCAAATTGAACAGAAATGATTATCATACCATATTTTGAAATACTGACGTAAGTATATTGGATCCGTAAAGTGAACTACTGTTTTTACATGATGTTAGCAAAGTTAGATAACTTCGTAAATGAATAGTTGAATCAAGATAATACACTTTATCCTTCTTAATAGATAGGTCACGTAATTATCTTGCTATAACGTTTTCTTGACTCATTTATCACTACATATCACATTGTGCAAAATTTTATACATGTCAACATGCTGAAACTTTGCCCATGATCTTTTATATGAATATACTGCTAAAGATCTTTATCAACATTTTTATCCATCAATAATCAAAGTTGGAGAAGTACGAATCTACATTTTCTAAACTCTTATATCCCTTATATTCATTCAATTGTTCCACACACGTGGACAGCGTGTATTTTTTCAAGTTATGCAAAATTACTATATTTGGCTAGCATAGTTCCAGAAACAGTCGTCAGTTTTAATGTGTAATTGGAATGACATGAGTTCTTAAGTTGAGTTTATTACCGTTGAAAATACACATACAATTATCCAGATATGTCAATATCCATGATAACAAATATAAATGTATGTTTTTCATGTCCTCTTGAAACATAGTATTGACTCAATGTATGGATATTACATTAAATATATCAAGTGGGTATCTGCGCTGACTAATATTACATCGGTAGAAGGACATTTTTTCCTAGTGAAAATATGTGTTGAGTTAACAACCAGTTTTCTTAGTGTGTGTGACGTTCCGATCGATAGGGAGACTAATGTTATGACATCATTAATATTAAATTTCACAAATAAATTTTGATCTATCGTGTGGCTTTTGCGTGAGTGTTGATCATATGGTGGTTGAATATAATAGTCATTTATGTGTACTCAATAATAGAAACAATCTACATAATGCGATTATTTTTGTGACTTCATTAATTTTTATAATTCCATGATTCCAAACTTTTGAAATTGTTTTGTGTGTTTTGGCCTAGTGACATTTGAATAAATTTCATTTAGGTGTACTCAATCATAAAAGACAATGTAATCCCTCTAAAGTTAGTCTATACTTTTAAAGTTTGGTCAAATATATAGAAAAATATCAATATCTAAATTATAAATAATCATTATTATAATCCTCATAAATAGTATTTTCACATTATCTAAATTTGATATTATGAATGCTTATATTTACTTTAGTCAAACTCTTTGTCACCCCCTCGTTCGAGTAATTTTTTCCTTTGTTAGCTTGCAGTTTCACGTTCCTCACAAAAAACCAAAATAAATTGCATACGGTTACCCTTAATAATATCATATCATAGGAAAAACGTTGGAATTCTTTAGATATAATTTATGACTAAATTCTGTACCCAAAGCATTTTTTATTTGGAGTCGAGAGTGTGATTTCTATTTGTTTTGTTTGAAATATATGGTTCTAATAAGTGAAAATTCCTAGACCCATTGGAAATTTCAAGTAATACTTTTGTAAGTAATTCTTGTGTTAGTTTCAACCAAAGTTGTAGCATATCATTTTTATAATAGACGATTAAATATTATCGGTGACCTTCAACAACCTATCTTGTTGGTATTGACATTTAAGTTTAATCCGTCAATCTATACAATCATTGGATGATGTTTAGATATGACGTCGAAGTAAATTTATGAAAGGTTTCAGTTATGGTGAGCTTAATTTATACGACGAAACTTTATACATTGTAGGAAGATTTATCGTTGGTACAAATTTCATGATCTATGGGCCAAATTGTTTCTTAACCACAACTATGAAAATCTGTTGAATCGTGATTTATTCAAACACAATTATTTGCATTGAATACATAAAGTGTTTCATAAAATATACTATTTGATCAAGTGATGTTTCGACCGTGCATGTATGCATGCTATCCAGCCACGCATCCTCTCTAGCTGCTTGCTCTCGCCGGTGCATGGAATTACATGCGTATAGTTTTTTTTTTTGAAATTTACATGCGTACAGTTCAGTGTGGTGGGATCGTATGTATAGGTTCTTTTTATTCGGTACGTAGATCTGCTAGCAGATCTTGCCAACGATTCTAAACTTCTGACCATAGTGGCATGATGCTTGTTAGAGCAGATAGATTACTAAAACGGCATCTCGTTTGTGGCACCCGGCAGCGTGCGGCCGGTTGTGTTTTTTTTCCCTAAAACGATATGTTGATTCGCGACTCCCGACGGGGCGCGCCCGGCCGGTTTTTTTTCTTTTTCTCTATTGATGTATGTATGTGACGTATGCAAGATAAATTCTAACCTGGATCGTGTCAAACGGACATGCACTTTTACATGATTACGTGTATCTCTGTAAAATCCTAACCGTAACTTATAGATCTAACCGCTAAGATTAATTTAGAGGATGTGGCTTAACGTGGTGTCTTGAAAAACTAACTCATTTTGCTTTTAGTATATAATAGATGGATGTATTTAATATGATCAAGAATAAATTCCTCCTGAGGACTGTGTAATCCATAGGTGAAAAACAAGCCTAGCCATCGTAATCGCTGGAAAATCATGCGAGATCACGTATGTCCTACATATATTTTCCTGGGCCACGGCAAACATGAACCGGAGCCCCACAAACTGCCATTGCATTGCGTGCCCTGCATGTGGACAACGCAAGAACAAAAATCAAGGAGTTGGCAAAGCTTAAACAATAAGTTAGTTGGGGCGTTGCTCATCGGTGACACAAACGGCATCACCAAAATAAGGGGCGCGCGCGCCGGGACCTAAACCACCAGGGCTTGTCTGTCGACTACGCGAAACCTGCCCTCCTTTCCCCCGCTCTGATCATCTGATTTGTTTTTAGGCTCCCATGACCTAATTAACAAGAAAAGCTTCGGACTTGGCGCATCAGAGCAAGCTTTTACGTCGACACTACAAGTCGTGCATGCATTTGCATTGCATCCTTATCTACCACATGGGGTGGAGGACCAGCCCGGATTTCACGTAATCTAGCACGGCCTATATCCCCTGTGCCGTTGCTTTCTGCCGTAATCTGACGAGCGATCCGTAGCCCCCTCCATCGATTCGGATGTTTGAGGGCAGATTGATACTGTTAGGGCCATTTGGACAGGTAACAGTGAGCAGTCCAGGCAGTGGCTTTGTGCTATTGCACCTACCGAGCAAGGAAATAACAGTAGAAAGAGCTCGCCAATGTCTGGGTTACTCATGGGTCATGGATATTCAAGGCTGGTGTGATCTTATTAGGTCATAGTGGGATTCTAGTGGGTCACATACAAAGCTTAAAATGCAGTAAATGAAGCTCTTGCAAGCTGCCAGCACAAATCTGAATGCATGTGGTGTGTGCAGCCAGATTGGTCAAGACATGCGAACAGTAGAACTTCGCTATACTTGTATGACCGACCTGAATTTCTCAAACACTCATTTGTTCAGAGTATATCTTACTTGATGCCACGCATTGGCCTCGGACGCTGATAGAGTATAGACTGATTATTTTTCATACCCTGGGAGGCCTGGAACACGGTCTATATATGTCGGCTCCGACACTCATAATCTAACAGTGTGAGCTAGGAGTTCTAGCTAGCAGTCTAGCACACATGTTTAATTATATATCTTCGTCGGTGCCGACGTGTATTGAACGAGGCAGAGAGAAAATTTCCGGATCGAGAGCACTCACGCACATTCCCCGGTTTCCCCGCATTTTCCTTCTTATTTCCCCGTAAGAAAAAGTAGTGTATACTCCAGTTATGGTCAACGTACAAGGCCGATTCAAACTTATCCATTTTGACCTTTATAAAACTAGAACCCCAACTACCACTCTACCAGGAATACCGATCGATCTCTATCGCCGTGTATGACCCCACGCAACACCGGCCACAGCATTACATATACAGAAAAGCAGGCAAAATCATGCATAATAGAGCATAAACAATCCAGATTAGTAGCTCGACCGATGATCATCGGTGATGACAGGGAAGCCTTAACCCACATGCCCATATTCAATGTGTACATGCATATCTGTGAACTGCTTTGAGCCGGCCGGGCGGGTCACCACCATTGATCTCGAGCGCGCGGTTGGAGATGACAGCTGCGCTGATGCGCCGAGCCATCTGGCTGGCCACCGAACCCACGAGGCGACGAGATGGTTCGCTGACTCGGCGCGTCGTAGGACGCGACGCTGACTCAGGCCACCGTGGGCGCCAAGGAAAAGCTAGCGGGAAAACATGGAGACGAAAAGAGAAGGCAGTGACCGAACCAGTGACGGTGTACGTCTTCCATGCATGTCCGCCCGAACCTTCTTCTTCTTCTTCTTCTTCCTTCTTCGTCCTAATCCAGCAAGGGGTGGTAGGCCGGCCCCGCTGCCCCATTTATCCACTCCATTGCCACGCCATCGCCGTCGTCGAATCAGCTCGCGGGGAAGTGCGGTAACGTGCGGTTTTACTCGTGGCGATCCGGCATTGCATCCGCTCGAAGCTTTGGGCCGCTTTGAACACTAATAAGTCGCAGACACAGCATAAACTAATCGAGGTTGAACGAATTAGAAAGTGGAAATTCGGTTGCCATTGCTCGCGCCTTTGCGCAAACAGAGATTGATCAGCGGCTCGATCGCCGGCGACAATTACAGAGATATACTTTCCCCCCTGCCTGAATTTTCTTTACCGGACGCCCCAATTGCAAGCGCGCATGTGTAGCGGCAGCTGGTTGGGCCGAGGGGTCGATCGATCATGGTCCATGCATGGATGACTAGATGTCACTCGTGACACGCACGAAAGTTTCGCAGTGGACCCTTGCACATGCAGCACAACACATAGGAACAACTTCTTTTATCCAGAATCCTTGTGGGCGACGATGACTGTTCCATCCAAAAGCTAGTCGATCGATCGGATGGATAAACACCCGGCTTTTTGAATCGGATCGTTGGTTGAGAAGAGGAGTTTTACAGGCCGGTTCCCAAAGCTTATAAAAGGCACCCCCTCCTTCCCATTCAGAGCACTACAGAGCTCGAGCAGCAACCAACTACTCTCTCTTTCTCTCTCGCACACACATCAACAGCAACCTCAGACAGAGGCCGGAACCTAAGGCGCAAATTAGGAAGGACGCACGGAAAGTCTTCCCTTCGTCGATCTTCTTGACAGAGAAAAAAGAAGTCTTCGGTTCTTCATTCATTCCGATTCCGAACAGCAAATGGAGAAGGCAGGAGTACAGGAGCATGTCATCGGGATCCCAGTGAGCAACAGGGCTTTCGGTATCGAGGAGCCGGAGTTCCCAAGCGATGTCGGAGCTACTTGCCGCGGCGATGCCAAGCATTCGACGAGCACGCGTGCCAGCTTCAAATCAGGGAGGACGGGGGACAAGTTTGCTAAAGGCATCAAAGAACATGGTGAGTCCTCCTAGCTTCTCCAATCCACCTTACATTTTTCTTTCAGTTCTTAATTAACTGTTCTTCATAGCTGCCTTCAGTTACAATCGAATTAGACACTGAACACGTGTTCCCTTGATGATTCTGCAGTGACTCTAGGCCCAAAACTGTACGAGACGGTGAGAGGCAAGCTGTCGCTTGGCGCGAGGATCCTCCATGCCGGCGGCGTGGAGAACGTCTTCCGGCGGTGGTTCTCCGTCGACAAGGGCGAGAAGCTCCTCAAGGCCTCGCAGTGCTACCTGTCCACCACCGCCGGCCCGATCGCCGGGATGCTCTTCGTGTCCACGGAGAGGGTGGCCTTCCGCAGCGACCGGTCGCTGGCGCTCACCTCCCCGAAGGGCGACACGGTGCGGGTGCCGTATAAGGTGGACATCCCGCTGGGGAAGGTGAAGACGGCCAAGCCCAGCGAGAACCAGCATCGGCCGGAGCAGAAGTACGTCCAGCTGGTGACGGAGGACGGCTTCGAGTTCTGGTTCATGGGCTTCGTCGCCTACCAGGCGTCCCTGCAGCAGCTAGAGCAAGCCATCGCGCATGCACAGCTGCAGTGATCACTGTTTCTTTGGGTTGAGCGTTTGCGTTTGTGTGATCCGATCGATTGATCTGTTGTGCACAGCATAGGTGGTAGGTTAATTTCCGGGTTGATTGCTTGTCGTTTTTGGCACTGGAGCAAGTCCGGCATATACATGCATGGTAACGTGCTAGAAGAAACTTAATTTAGGGTTTGATTTAAATTTAATTTCTTGGTGTTGGGAAAGTGTATGTTACATTGCCACGGCAACCGTGGCATCATATACATTTGGTATGCACTAGTTCAGTGCCAAAAATCACGAAGTGTGTTTGTTCAACTGCTTATGGGCCGGTGCAGTGCAGCTCCTCACTTCCACCATTTCTTTGAGAAACATTTCCATGAGAGCTCTAAAGCTAAAGCTTAGGCCGAAAACAGTCTGTACACATGCTTAGATAAAGAAATGAGCTAGCTGTCAAGTGGCTAAATCAATCAAAGCCTTAACTATGTACTAGCAACTACGCAAGCTATATATTAATTGTTCTAACGAAACTACATTATTTGTTGAATAAGAAAATAGCAAACAAAAAAAACTGAAGGAGAACAAAATTTGTGGTACAACCAAAGAACACCGAATATATAGTGATGGCACATGGGACTTGAACACACAAGTAGTAGCGAACTAGCGATAACCAACAACATGTTGCATTTCGACCGATTTTGATTCCCAACAGTATTCATAGACAAATGTAATGTATGAGTCATTTATAATTAAGCATGCAATTATTCTAAAATATTTGATTAAACATTTTTTAATGCCATTAAGTTATTTCCATTGGGATTGATTAGACTGCAAAACATCGTTTCACAAGCTAATACCCCGTCGAATATAGTGATAACACTTGCAGGTAGTGTTGCAATTAAAGTGAACGATGACCTTGAGCATTATTTTCAGACCCGCAAGGGGTTGAGACAGAGGGATCCTTTTTCAGACCCACAACGACGCCCTTCTTTTTTTTGGTTTAGGACACCGAGTGTTCATTTATTAAAACCAATTATCTCTATATATAGGGTCTTCAAACTACCTATAATTATTTTATACTAAACTTACTTACTTTTTTATGACTTGTCATGAAAATTTACCGTCGTAACATGCTCGTATATGTTCCATTAAGCTCAACAAAATTAGCCCCATAAATATTTGTGCATAGTATTAAGTACACCGCTATTTGTTGTATAACTGTAGCACATAAGGTTTCAATTATAATCCCTTTATATTTTAATTATATTTTGCAAATAACACTTCTTCTGCTATTTCCTTTTAATAAATCGTTCGTACTTTTTTCTAGGCCTTGATTTGGGGAAAAAGAAAAATCACACACACCACAAAAAAAACATACTCAATCGAATCACAATGCACATATATATGTGTTTTGGTACTAGAAAGTTTGTTTTGTCTATCAAGTATATCGTACTTATTTAAATAACATATGTTAGATATATAAATCTTAAGTCTGTACTTGTATATTTATCGATATAAGTAAACATAGTTCCACAATTTCTTTTTTGAATAGTAAACATAGTTCTAGAGTCTATTAGGTATTCACAAAAAAAGTCCTTGCATTTTTTAAAGCTTATGTTATCCTTAAAAATCTATTTAATGTGTTTGTGGGTTTAATGACCAAATATCGATCTAGTATACGTATGTGTATTCTTTTTTTCTTGTTTTCATATGTTTTCCAAGAAAAGTACAACTCAACTTAAATATCAATGAATTGCACTTCTTTCGACTCAAAACTAAGAAATCTCACATTGTGCTAGAGGGAACCTCTTATGTTGATGACGCCAAAACAAGGAAAGCTCAAAATTGTAAAATCGACACCCATGGTACGTTAAAGACAAGGAGATCTCAAAAACAACCTCGAAAGGAGAGCCGGAGAGATGTTTCACAACTGATACACATATTAAGTAGCATATCTAAAGATACATAGGTTAGGGACCTCATAATATATACAATTTAGGAGTCGGCCTTACTGAGTCCAAATCTAGGCCACTAACTCCAACACAAGCACCTTATGAGTTCATTCATACATTACTGATACCTAAACTTATCATATTCGTTATATCATCAGAATTGTACCTAAACATGTGACAGCCATGAGATTTTCATAACCGTATCTAAAGAGTTAGGTAATTTTACCTAACTATTATATCTATATAACCGTAGAATAGACCTTGTTTCTTATATCTAATACATAGCTAGCACATACCGCGTCTAGCAGTTGAGTTTTTTTTGGCAATTTAGAGTTGGCGAATGATGTTGGTTTTAACAAAGTTAGAGTTGTTCACCTTTTGCAGGTTGTCCATTGAGATACGTATTAAATCCACATGTGGTTCTTTCTTCTTCCATCGGAGCATCAGAAAGTTATGGATTCTGCATGTATTTGGTTGATGGTATTTGTATGGGCTATATTCACCTAGGGTTTCTCACAGAATGCTAGACGAATCCAACATGTTTAGAACCATATTTTACTCTAATTTTCTGATTGATAGTTTGTCCATTTTGGCCGAACCTTGAGTTATTTAAACTTATATTTTGTTACTTTTAAACTTTGCTATAAAATTAATTGTGTGCATCATCATGATGCCAAGGTGGGAGCATATTTTGAAAAAAAAAACTAGCACGCTAGATCCTTGTAACCTTATCTAAGACTAGTCATAATGGGTAGTAACATCGTAGTAACATAAGTGCCACATAGGCAAAAAAGATGATGCGACATGTAATTAATGAGGAGAGAGGCAAATGGAGTAACATATCTAGTTACCATCACATCATAGTTTTCAAGATAAAATGTGTGTATAGAGTAATAAATGAGACTACATATGACACTATCTTTATGTTACTTTGCATAGTGAGGGTAGTAACATATTCTAAAAACACGTGTATGTTACTAGTTGAAGTTACTCCCATTGTGTAGATCCATGCATATTAAATAGGTCATCATTGGTAGTTCTTTGTAACTAGTGCTAAATTAATCCAAGCAATAGTACATGATTAATTTTGGACTATATACATTGAACCATGTTTGTTCTCACCGGCCAACAATATTATTAATAGAATACAATGAAAAGATGCACGATTTGTCCCTTATATTAAATTCATATTCAACCGAGAGTTTTCTCTTACCATCTTATGCTTCATTGAGAATTAGTGCTTTAAGTAACAAAATTCTTGAGGAGCGAACAAAATGAATAAATGGCTAAGGAATGATTATGTGCTTTTAATCATGTTGAAAATACTAGGGAAATGATGTCAATTTTTTCTATTAGTTCTTGTTAGAATTTTTCTTATTTGCCAAGGGGGGAAAAAAGTCCCTTTACACCTTCAATGAATTCCCTTTGGCTATTAGTTCACCTTTGTGCATAAATTATGTTCTGGTAAAAAAAAATAGTACGATATGTTTGTTCGATTGAAATTTCAACAAACTTAGCGTTTGTATGCGGCAAATAAATTTTTCTCCACGCAAAAGAGAAAATCCGGATCATTGATCAGTTTCAGATCATGATGATGCATACGGCTTCGGATCATTGATTTAGTAGACCCTTTTATTGTTACTGTAGCACGAATGTTAGATCTACCTACACATATGGTGGCCATTAGATCTTCCAAACCATTCCTAAACAGATATCAACAGTCGGATCTTCATAATTCTGCCTAAAGATATCAAGTTCCTTAGATCTACCTAACTCTAACAAAACAGGCCATGGTTGTCAGATTTTCATATATGTACTTAAACATAGCACGATTATTAGATCTTTGTAAATTTATGTATAACACATATGTTAGATCGTCCCTATTTACGCATGCTCCATAGGTTAAACATAATGGCATAATAAGTGCACACAATTGCAGACACTTGATTAATAAAAAACAACAAAAATACCTTGGGTACTAAAAGCCATCACATATAGTAATGCAATCAACATAACCATATCCAGAGGCAATACCAGATGTACGACGAAGTTCCTCTAAAAGTGTTACGAGATGCAACCACTAATGGGATATCATGTTTTTGTTTTGTTTTGTTTCCATCCCTAAGAGTAGGTCCAAGCAATCACTAGGCAACAGTTTCAACAAGGGAACATCTAGACACCACTTTCCAAGCAATGGTTACTCAGGACTCTATTTGTCTACTGTTGGTAGTCACATCTTAGACGATTGTGGTGATCTCATGTTAGGCTCTGGTAAAGTTATGATCCAACATTGTAATAGGGAGTCTAACGAGACGGCAAATAAGCTAGCTAAGTATGGGAGGGATAATCCACCGATTGTGTGGTGTGATGTACCTCCTGACTTCTTTGTGTCATCTCTGGTAAACGATGCATCAATGTTGTGAGGCAGCAGGTTTTAATGAGGCGGCTTGCTGACCTAATATATGTGGTTAAAAATTAAAAAAAAGTTATCATGTGTTTGTGTAGTCCATCTCTCTTTTCGAGCCAACACCGACCGTACGATCTAATTATTTTTTTACTGCATAGCATATTGTTAGCTGATGTAATTCAACATATTCAGAACAATTCATATGTAGAGACCGGATCTATGGATAGGTGATTGGGTCTTGGCCGCCTTAGTTCACGATCCTTCCTTCCCAACAGTAAGGAGAGGTACTTAGATGAGGTCAAGTTCTCAAAATAAAAAACTTGACTAAGGTCAAGTTCTCAAGAAAGAAACCGTAACTGAGGTCAACACTCATCAGGACTACAACTCTCCATGTGCTTCTGTAATCATGTTTAGTCGACTGTACCAACATTACATTTACATCTGCATCTTAAGCGCAGGAGTATTAATGGAGCATCACGCTTAATTAGTATTTCGCTCTGCCATTCTCCATCTTTTCTGAAAGACAGCAATGCCGGCCTGAAAACGATCTGGTCTCGAGATCTCCCTTTCCCGGCCGGCCACATCTCCGTCTCCGCCTCGACACGTACTCCCGCGGCGCAGATGCGCTGAGACGACGGCGAGCCCCACCGGGAAAGCCATAGATCTGCTTCCGAGTAGGTAGCCAGCGGCGGTGACAACTGACAACGCGGGCAGCCGACGCAGCAACGCGAAGAGCGTCGATCGCCCAAGCACAACCAACCATGGCAGAATCGGGAAACAACGCAGCGGCCGACCTCCCAACGCCCTCCTGGTTGCCGGTTTAAATCCGGGCGACAACGACGGCATGGCGCCCATGCCGCCGTGCCGGTGCACCGCAACCGGGTGGACACGTACCCCGGCGCGCTCGACGGTTACATGCAGCGTTAGGTGAGGCCATGCTGACTCGGTGCCTCGTGGGGTTCTGAACAGGACGTTTAGATTTCAGGTAGGGTTGATAGTAGATACCACCAACGGAGACTTGGACAGGGGAGAAGCCATGACTCGGAGCAGAGTACGAAACACACTGTTGATCTTAGCTATGTCTAGCGAGAGAGATGCTCATGAAGTCGATCAATTGACGGATCATGGTTAGGATCCTTGCGGCCGCGACCTCGGGGACTACATAATATACCCTTGCTGCCCTCTTGTTGTGTTGGACAGTCAACATTGCAGCTCTTAGGATGTGTGCATACTTTCTGTCTACATGCATGATGTATGTCAACTGTCAATACAGATTACAGTAGCATACTGTCTGAGTGCAATGCACGAAAGACATCTAGACGATCATGGTCCCTGCGCGCGCATCCGGCCCCGCCTTGTTGCCCCCGACATGGCGCCACCCTCCTTTACCTCTAATCCGGAGCTCGAATGTGCAGGCACATGGGGCGCTTCCTGGAAAGCGGCAGAGAACCCACCGCACGTAGCCATCTGGCCATGCTCTCGACCCCATGGCGAAAGCTCGAATCGCGCTTTCGAGCAGAGATGAATATACCTCATGCACCTGGCCCTCACATGGAAGGCAAGAGGCCAAGCGGCTGCCTCTCCGGCCATCCCTAGAGCTATAGCTCCGTTTCTAGTTAGCTTTAGCCATTGCCGAACGGATGACGCGGCCACGCAAGAACGTGGACTGCGCCTTTGTGATCCGCCGGTGACTCGGCAGGGGCCGGGTGCTGACTCCGCCGAGGCACTGCCTTTGCCAAAAGGATCCACCACCGCTAAGCTTATAAAGACCCTCCTCGCCTGCTGCACTCCGGTACCAATCCCCGATACCTTACTCCCTAAGTTTACTCTCACCAGCTCACCAGCGCAACGCAACGCAGCTAGCCAGCGTACGCAGTCGAGAACGTTCTTCTTCGTCAAGCTTAGTTAGTTTGCAGCCAGCCAGCCAGCCTGCCAAGATGAAGTCCAGCAGCGGCGGCCATGTCGTGGGAGTCCCGGTGACCTCCAAGGCGTATGGCATAGAGGAGAAGGTCAGGAAGGTCGACGGCGACCACCTTGCTGTCTCCTTGACGCACCCCAGCCCCTACACTTCTTTCCGCTACAAGCACAGTAAGTTCCGATCATGCATGCATGCAAGACCTTGATGACTGTAACACACCCTAGCCTAATTAACAGCAGATGATTACTCGATGCTGATGCTTATGCTTATGAATTCTGCAGGCACCAAAGGTCAAGTTGTCCACTGGGTGAACAAGCTGAGCAGAAGGGCACAAGGCTTCCGTGAGCATGGTGAGTAGCACGCAACGCATGCACTCGTGCATGTTTCTTCGATCACATCTCAACGGCTTGTGGTTGTGGAGACGTGAACCACCTTTCGTTCTAACCTATACATGGTTCACCGTATGCAGTGACTCTGGGTCCCAAGATATCGGAGACCGTGAAGGGGAAGCTGAGCCTGGGGGCCAAGATCCTGCAGGCCGGCGGCATCGAGCGCGTGTTCCGGAAGGCGTTCCCGGCGGATAAGGGCGAGCGGCTGGTGAAGGCGCTGCAGTGCTACCTCTACACCACCGGCGGCCCCATCGCCGGGATGCTCTTCGTCTCCACCAAGAAGGTCGCCTTCCGCAGCGACCGGCCCGTCACCGTCACCTCGCCCAAGGGCGACGTCGCGCGGGTGTCCTACAAGGTCGTCGTCCCGCTCAAGAGGATCGGCAAGGTGCGGCCGAGCGAGAACGTCGACCGGCCGGACGAGAAGTACATCCACGTCGCCACCGTGGACGGCTTCGAGTTCTGGTTCATGGGCTTCGTCAGCTACCAGAGGTCGTGCAAGTACATGCAGCAGGTCATCTGCTCGGAGCTGCTGCAATGACTAGGGCGACGCCGTGGGCTGGAGCTGGAGCTGGATACGAGGCCCACCGTTTATTCTGTCGGCACGATGAGAAGAGGAGCTGTGGTCTACTACTGCGCCATGTTTTGTTGTGGAGTAGTAGTAGCCCTGGCTAGGATTGCTCGATCTTATTACGGACCGGAGCAACTTATTAGATCCTTCCGCGTACGATTTGGATTGGCTTATGTTTTTCCAAGCGATTGCTTATTTGTACTAGGATGGACAAACAAATTAACCGTGCTGCATGTGAATGAATGGAAAAGGACAGTTGTTAAAAAATGGTGTTACTTTTAGATTTGTTGTTCTTAAGTGGAATACAGCTTTTGATTTGTATTCCCCCAAAGTTCATGGCGATACATGGGGTTTGAATTTCCATGGACCGGACAGGATAGCCTATAGGTCTGATTTGGGTTTGGAATGGGCTTGGACAGGCTATGGTCTAATTTGGGTTGGCAATGCCCGGGTACCATTTCATGCCCATGCTTTACTCACCCGATTAATATTCAATTATTTTATTACTTATAAGTTATAACATGTGGACCATGCATGTTAGGTATATCACATACATTATATTTTTTGTGGATAAATATCACATGCTCTTCAATTATCTAACCATGATAAATTATGGCTTTAGAAATAAATCATTAACTTTATTTTCTATTCTTTGTATACGAAGAGATGATCTTGTAGGTACGGCGTGTGAATGGCTATCCATCACTGATGGGCATGAACATGAATTTCTTCCCAGGAATATATTTCACTGGTAGAAAATGGGAAAACTCGTGGCTATGGTTTTGACATGCTCAACCGTACAAAACCCAACTCATTGCCATCTTTGGATGGTCATGTACTACCCTAAACACCTGTTAAGGTCTGCGTAAGTGTATTTTGGAAAATTATCTATCTTTATTAGCTAACTAAAGAAAACACATATATAGAACAAAAGAATCTTAAACTAACAAATTTAGTAAAAACAAAAAACTTACGTCAAGCTCATTCGGAAGTCGTTTCACGTCTTGTATCACATGTATGTGCATGTTTTTCTTATTGAAATAAAGGACTAACTCGACCCCACATATTTTGGGTCAATCTTATATTAGGGATATTATAACTGGGTTAAATTCGGGCTCCCTCAGGCCACCTCACTTTTGTACTGTTAGATTCGTCTCAGCTCACAATTCCGACCATTCGATTTCTTTGTGTAGCCTAAGTGGGCCAAATGTCCCTGAGGGACGCTGCTCTGGGCGTCAAAACGGAATTTTCTGGTGCGTTGTGGCCCGTTAAACCAAAAGCCCAGGCACGTCGCGTAAAAAAAAACCTACTCCTTTCCCCGAGCCGAGCGCACCCTCTGGAAAGCCGACAAACTCCTCGATCCACCGTGGCTTGCCTTCCCCTCAACCTCTCCCCTCGATCCCACCGTGCCCGCACCGCCCCACCGATCGCCGCCTGGCCCGCAAGTCCCGTCCGCTTCCCAGATGCAACTCCTCGTCGACTCCTCCCCTCCCTGACTTCCTCCTAAGCTAGGCGATCCCAATTGCACCGCCACACTCCCGGCTCCCACTGCCGAGTGGTGCCCCTCTTGTCATCTCCACGAACTGCTGAACCGACGTCCTCAAAGCAACACCGATTCCGATCGAGAGATAAAATCCGGCAGCGATGGACGCGGGAGCGGAAGCGATCAGACCATGCCGATGTGGGAGGTGAGGAGGGGCGACCCCTTCGCGACGATCTGGATGTGAGATGCGCGCTTCAGCAGTTAAAATCGGCAGCTGCTAGATGCCATCGTGATTGAACCTCATGCGTCCAGCTTGAAGACAGAGATAGTTTCAATTCCTAAGGTGTATATAAAGCCAAATGTTTTTGAGTTCAACAATTTTAGTTGTGGATTAAGATGCACATCAAGTCAGGCACACAGCCAGCAAGGCGTGTATTTGGTTAAACAACATGTAAACATTTGACGATACAAATTTGATGTTTATTTATCTAATCTACAATTGATCCCTTCATAACTATCAGAGCATCTCCGACACAAGATCTGGAATTAGTTAGATTTTTTTCACCGCTGACATATCAAATGCTCCTATTCAGGTCAGTACTTGCATATAGGATAACCGCAGCACTAGGGGAGGCTAATGAAAATACAATGAAGATGTCTACTACAATTGCTGAAAAACATGTATTTGATACACCAGTATAATAATTTATTTTTTCATATTTTTTCCCTAAATATAGTTTAGTTGTTGACTCCAATAAAAGTGTACTACATATTTAAATCTTTATTATAGAAAACATCGCTTCCCACTAACTAACACTCCACGGATGATGCAAATGTGTCTGCAACGGATGAGTCATCATAGTTGGTCATAATAAGGAAACAAATACAATTTTGATATAGAGTACAAATGTGTCAGTTTTGATACGGCCATTTTCACTCTGTCAGGTGATCATGGACTTTTTATTGGCCAGTTGAGAAACGTTTGTCTTTGAGAAGACAATTGATCCACTGCGAGTAGAATTAATATGGTAATACTTTTAAGTGTCTTACATCCTGCTCTCACTCAGACAGAATTCAGACATGGCTGCTAGGCTGGTTAGAGTTTATTTTTTTGTTATAATTATTTACCGTTGTTTCTTCTCAGTAATGTACACGTCTTGCGCAGGATAGATTGTCAGATAAGCCCAATTTCAAATATGTTTTCATTAATACCTAAAAAATAGTGTCCTAATAGACGGGCATGACAACACGCGTCTACATAATCTAGTATAGCTTTCAAACTGGACTAATAACAAAGGTTTATGGAGCCCATATTGGATATCCATTACCATAGGTGTGAGTATAAACTTGTTGAACGCACTTGTCCTAGGAGAAACCCCTTGCAACACACATTCCTTAGTAATATTGTTGAGAAGGACACCTGGATGACAAAATGAAATGGGAGTGCCCCTGATAAAAAAAACGTGTCATCACTATTGTGCAATAACCACCAAGTCGGAGCCAAAACACCATAAGCTACTCAGTGTTGGCCTCCTCGGCAAAGATAACAACACAACAAAAGAGTCATGAAATTTTGATCAAGTCCACCGCATCATCTACACTAGTAGAAAATAGGCTAATGGACCAAACATAAATATCCCATTTGTCCCGGTCGTAATGCAAACCGGGACAGATGGGACCTAAAACCCGTTGAGCGCTCCAGGCGACACCCATTTGTCCCGGTTCCAGACACGAACCGGGAAAAATAAGTGAGCACCCGCCGAGAGCTCCAACGTACACCCATTTGTCCCGGTTCGTGACTGGAACCGGGACAAATGTCGTTGTTCCAATTGCGCGCGGAAGCCGAGCCATCGTCGCGCATTTTTTCGACGCGCACAGAAGACGAGCGGAAGTACGGCGCCGCCGGCGATTCCTCTGCCCTCCGGCGATTAATTCCTCTGCTCCGGCCGGCGATTCCTCTGCCTCTCTGGCACTATAAAATGCACAGTACGGCTCCTCCACACACCATCTCTCCGGCTCCTCCACACACATCATCTCTCCTCTCTTTTCTCCGGTCCTATGGAGCCACTCACGCGTCCGCCTCGGCCCGAGTTGTACTACTACAAGAAGGAAGGCATGCGGTTCAAGGTGTGGGTCACCCTTCGTGCATGGCGCGTGGAGAAGTGGATCCGCGACGTGAAGAACTACTTCCTCGACACCGCTCCGATCAAAGCCGTTGGACTCGATTGCGAGTTCACCGACACTCGATGGAAGGATACTCCGTAGCGCGCCGCCGTCCTTCAACTCTCGGTGGTGACCGAGACTCTTGTCTTCCAAATTTGCGAAGCTGATCGGGTGCCACAGGTCCTCGTGGATTTCTTAGGTGATGAGACAATCAATTTCTACGGCGTGGCAATCCATAATGACATGAAGATGCTAGCCTACTATGGAATTATTATTCGGTCCGCAGAGGGATCGCCGAAACACTACCGGCAATTTTACTCCGAGTCTTTATGCTCTCTCTAATGCTATCATTAGGACAAATCTCGAGAAGAAGAAGAAATACAAGAAGAAGAAGGACACGGACGACGACAAGGATGACACGTTAGAAGAAGACCTAATTTTCGGATGGGGCAAAGTTCCATTGAGCTACGATCAAGTCGTATATGCTGCTTTAGACGCTCGTCTTGGCTTCGAGATTGCACGGAAGTGGGATATTCTACACGGCTATAATACTGAATATGATCATCTTAATGTCGTTGATTAGTAGACTATCTATGTATTCGGTTATGCAAAAATTCTGTTTGCACGTGTTCTCATGTATTGACCGAAATATATCTAAAGTTTGCAAACGTTATTTCAAAGTTTGCAAAAGTTTTTTCATATTCCAAAGTTTGCAAAAGTTATTTAAAACAGAAAACATAAAATGGTTTTGTATTAGTTAGTCAAATTCAAACACTTTTCATATTCATAGTTTTTCCAAAACCAAAGTTTGCAGAAGTTATTTAAAACAGAAAACAGAAAAAGAAAATAAAAACAGAAAAAACCCCATCTATCCCGGTTTCAGTCACAAACCGGGACAAATGGGCCGCCTTGTTGTCCCGGTTTGTGGCTGGAACCGGGACAAAAGGTGGGGGCCTATATATACTGATCAGCAGCCCCCTCCCAAAACCATTGGAGGCATTTTTTTCTTAAATGGAAGGAGAGGGTGTGTGCTAGTCTATTTTTTTTAAGTATGCACGCAAGGTGTTCGATGAAATGCCCGTGAGAGTTCACGAAATGATTTGATGTACACTTAAAGAAGTTTATCCTTCTTTTCGATCGAGCTTAATTTTTCTCATTTTATTTGTCATTAATTGATACCGTACGTGCATGTTCAGTGGTTATTTCTCGATGTTTTGTAATAGTTATTGATGTAGTTAATTATATAATGCAGATGGACCGACAATGGATGTATGGTGACCGACGCACTGCCGAGTACATGATGGGTTTGAGAAAATTTCTAGAGAAAGCCCAGGCCCACAGTACCAATGGTTTCATGTGTTGTCCATGTCAACTGTCAGAATAAGACATATCACCCAAGCACGAGAACCCTTCAAAGTCATCTTATTCGGCACGGTTTCATGCCGAGCTATAATTGTTGGACGAAGCACGGAGAAAAGGGGTTGTGATGGAAGACAATGAAGAAGAGGAAGATGATGACAACTATCCTATGTTCCCGGACTACGGAGATACTACAACGGGGGAAGCTGAAGATGAAGAGGCACCATATGAGCCCGCTGACGATCTTGGTCGGGCCATTGCTGATGCAAAGAGAGAGTGCGGAACTAAAAAGGAGAGGTTGAAGTTCGACCAGATGTTAGAGGATCACAAGAAATGGTTGTATCCAAGTTGCGAAGATGGGCAGAAAAAGCTGGGTACCACACTGGAATTACTGCAGTGGAAGGCAGAGTGTGGTGTGACTGACAAGGGATTTGGAAAGTTGCTGCAGATAATTAGGAAGATGCTTCCAAAGGTCAACGAGTTGCCCGACAACACGTACGAAGCAAAGAAGGTTGTGTGCCCTCTAGGATTAGACGTGCATAAGATACATGCCTGCCCTAATGACTGCATCCTCTACCGCGGTGAGTACGAGAATTTGGATGCATGTCCGGTATGCACTGCATTGCGGTATAATATCAGACGAAATGACCCCGGTGAAGTTGAGGGTGAGCGTCCCCGGAAGAGGGTTCCTGCCAAGGTGATGTGGTATGCTCCTATAATACCACGGTTGAAACGCCTATTCGCGAACAAAGAGCATGCCAAGTTTTTGCGATGGCACAAAGAGGACCGTAAGAGAGACGCAATATGCAGACACCCCGCTGATGGGTCGCAATGGAGAAAAATTGAGAGAGAGTTCTTGGAATTTGCAGATGACGCAAGGAACTGAAGATTTGGTCTAAGTACAGACGGCTTCAATCCGTTTGGGGAGCAGAGCAACAGTCATAGCACCTGGCCTGTGACTCTATGTATTTATAACCTTCCTCCTTGGTTGTGCATGAAGCGAAAGTTCATTATGATGCCATTGCTCATCCAAGGCACGAAGCTACCTGGCGACGACCTTGATGTGTACCTCGGGCCATTAGTTGAAAACTTTTACCGTTGTGGCGGGAAGAAGATGTACGGGTGTGGGATGAGCACAAACAGGAGGAATTTGACCTACAAGCTTTGCTTTTTGTAACAATTAACGATTGGCCTGCTCTTTCTAACCTCTCAGGGCAGTCGACCAAGGGGTACAATGCATGCACACACTGTTTGGGTGAGACTGAATGTTTATATTTGGATAAATGTAAGAAGTGTGTGTATGTGGGGCATCGTCAATTTCTTCCGATCAGGCATACCGCAAGGAAGAAAGGCAAACATTTTAAAGGTGAGGCTGATCACAGTAGGAGGCATGTCAACCGTACTGGTGAAGAAATATTAGATATGGTTAAGGATCAAAAGTAATAATTGGAAAGGGTCCTGGAGGACAACAGGTTCCGAAAGACACTAACGGACACGCACCAATGTGGAAGAAAAAAAATCTATATTTTGCGAGCTACCATATTGGAAGGTCCTAGAGGTTTGATCTGCTATCGACGTGATGCACGTGACGAAGAATGTTTGCGTGAACCTGCTAGGCTACTTGGGTGTGTACGGGAAGAAAAAAGATACAGAGGAAGCACGGGAGGACCAGAAACGTGTGAAAGAACGAGACGGCCTAAGTCCCGAACACTACGAAGGTCCTGCCAGCTACACTCTTACCAAACAAGAGAAAGTAATATTCTTTGAATGTCTAAGCAGTATCAAGGTCACGGCTGGCTTCTCGTCAAATATAAAGAGGATAGTAAACGTGAGACTCCAAAAATTACAGAACCTAAAGTCTCATGATTGCCACATGATTACGACGCAATTGCTTCCGATTGCACTGAGGGGGCTACTACCGGAAAATTTTCGAGTACCCATTGTGAAGCTTTGTGCATTCCTCAATGCAATATCTCAGAAGGTAATCGATTCGGCGATTCTACCAGGGTTGCAAAATGATGTGGTCCAGTTCTTGTCAGTTTTGAGTTGGTGTACCCTCCATCCTTCTTTGATGTTATGATGCATCTCCTGGTTCACCTAGTCGAAGAGATTCAAGTTCTCGGTCCTGTATTTCTACACAATATGTTCCCATTTGAGAGGTTCATGGCAGTCTTAAAGAAATATGTTCATAACCGTGCTAGGCCAGAAGGAAGCATCTCCAACGGTAACGGTAACGAGGAGGTCATTGAGTTCTGTGTTGAGTTTATTCATGACCTTAAGCCGATAGGTGTTCCACAATCACGACATGAGGGTAGACTTAGTAGAAAAGGCACACTAGGAAAGAAAACAAATTTTTTTATGGATGGACATTCTTTCACTGAAGCACACTATACAATTCTACAAAGTTCTACCTTGGTGGCCCCGTATATCGATGAACAAAAGAATCTTGTACGCTCCCTACACGCAGGGAAGTCTGACAACTGGATTATACGTGTACACACATGTCGACTTTCGGCGGTTGGTTGCGAGCACATCTTTAAAATAAAGACAAGGTTGATGAACAGTTACACTTGTTGGCCAGGGCACCATCTACAACTATATGTACTTTTCAAGGGTACGAGATAAATGAGAATACATTTTACACGAGTGTCCAAGATAAAAAAGAGCACGAACCAAAACAGTGGTGTTCGCATTGATGCAACAAACAACAATGGGCAGAAGAACACATATTATGGTTGCATAGAGTAGATATGGGAACTTGACTATGGACCTTCTTTTAAGATCCCTTTTTTTCGGTGCAAATGGGTCAATCTGAAAGGCGGGATTGAGGTAGACAAGATGCACGGAATGACAACAGTGGATTTAAACAATCTTGCGTACAGAGACGAACCATTCGTGCTAGCCAATGATGTGGCTCAGGTTTTCTATGTGAAAGACATGTCTAGCAGACCCAAAAAAAGAAACATCCTGGAAGTGGAGGAGCCGAGGCATCACATAGTTCTTTCAGGAAAAAGAAACATCGTGGGAGTGGAGGACAAGACAGACATGTCAGATGATTATAATAAGTTTGATGAAATTCCGCCATTCGTAGTGCACATTGACCCAATCATCAAGTTGATTGAAGAAGATGCTCCATGGTTCCGACCCAGAAGAACTGGTGTCGGGGGGCTGCCCCCGGGTAGGGGCAGATCCCGGTATAATCCAGTAAGTGTCAACAATACTTGACCTTTGGCGATAGCAAGGGACACCTCCCGATGTGCCGAAAGGGCAACTTGACCCCTGAGCGCTGGTAGAGGACAAAGTGCCTCCTGGCAGGCGCAAGGGTCAGGTCTCCCAACTATAAATAGACACCCCCGGCCCTCACAATCGCAGCACAAGCATGAGCGGGTGGTTCCTCTAAGAACTAGCTTCTCGAAGATGTCTTGGCTGGTAGGCTAAGACATCTTCGGGAGGCTAGGCCTAGAGATACTCATCCTGAGACGAGCTCGGACGTCTCCGGGAAGGATCCCGGATCTAGGACTCCGGGGAGACTCCCGGGTGGAGGTGTACTCGGCTTTACCGAATAGGTATTCCGGATAAGTACTAACCGGAGCGTATCTCTCGGTGTTGATCTTATGCAGAAGAGGCTCACAGTGGCAAGCAAGGAGGTATCCGGAGTAAAGGCTTCCGGTAGGCCGTCAACGGTCCGTAGCAGGCTTTCCCATTTATAGCGGGGGGAAGTACCATTCCGCCTGACACGGAAGCATGGTCACCTCCCGCCTGACACGGAAGCATGGTCACCTCCCGCCTGACACGGGAGCGCGTCACCCGGTACGATCGTGGTACGACAAGACCTGACATGCCTAGCCCGGCAATCCGGAAAAGGCTATCCGGGATGGGCAAAGACATGTCTTGTCTCTGACAAGGGGACAATGATGATGCAGGCGGGCGCCTGCCGTCCTTATCGAGATGATGATGAAGGGGCTACGCCGGATAGCCCGGCGACTAGGTCGCACTAGCCGGTGACGACATGCCGGCTAGGCTTGTCCGGTGGGGCCAAGCCGATTTAGGGTTTCCGGCCCTCCTGGCCGGAGCTCTATAAAAGGCGCCATAACTGCTCCTGAGAGGGGGAGACCAACTTCAGAGCCAAAGCTATAGTCACATTTACTCTTAGAGCAGTTACTCCTTCTCACCTTGAGTTCATCTAGTTCTTAGTACTCCTCACTTTGAGAGATCTTGTAGCAAGTTGTAGTCCTTATATCACCAATATATAGAGAGGAAAGGCAGGAGTAGGGGTGTTACCTCCTCACGAGGGCCCTGAACCTGGGTATATCGTGTGTGTGTTGTGTGCCTTCGTGCATTTCTTTGTGTTTGTTAGATCTTCCCCTTTGCACTTTGATCTTATTCCTTGTTCTTGGGAGATCTCGGTTTTACCGGGATCCTCCCCGTGTGAGCTCTTCAGCTCGCTATCCCTCCCCGGATCCACCAACGTCCAACGGCCCCACAAATTAGCCATCCTATGGCATCTGCCGTGACACCACCACGACAGTTGGCGCCCACCGTGGGGCAGACAGAGCCGTTGGCTGGTGTACACATCCGGACGGGCTCCCCCGTTCATTTCGACGTTCGGGTTCTCTCTGGCCTAGTCGTAAGGCTAGGGGAGATGGACTTCGTCTGCGACAACGCAGGGTGCTTCCGGAACAAACCGTTTCCGGTAAACGGGTGTCTCATCAATTTCGGTGGTTTCACCACCTACATGGCCACCGAGGTTGTCTGTAGCTACCCGGACGTAGTCCTGGAGGCTGAGGACCCTCCCATGATCTGCGCTGCTCGGGGTCTGCGTGCCGGTCGTCCCCCGAGTTCCGTCGCAGTCATGATGGTTGGGGCAACCGAGGAGGAGTATCAAGATGCTGACGGCGATACCGACGGCCACCCCCGTTTGGCCAAACCCCCGCAGGAGAGGCCTGCGGCCCGAGATGGAGATCCGCAGTCATCCCATCCGCGACGCCGTCCGGATCCCCTTTCGGGACTCGTGGCTAAGTTGGCTGTACCGGTAACTCCGGAGCGGATGCTCAAGCCACTTCGGTCGAGTTAGAGGAGCAGCGGAAGTTGCTACTCGCTGAGGCGCAGGAGATCGCCGAGATCCGCAGCGAGCTCAGCGCTAGCCTCCGGGACTACAATGCAGCTCACGGATTCCCTAAGATAGACTCCCGGGAGAAGCGCATTGCAGATCTGCGCAAGAAAGGAAGAATAGTGAATGAGGAGCTGGCTGGTGGAGCCACCACCAGCAACACTGGAAGTCGGATTTCAGCAGGGAAGCCGGTGTACAGTTCACCGGCGAAAACCCTTATGGCCGCCGAAGCCGCCATGGCCGAGTTGGTGGGGCTATCCGGTGAAGCCCTGCGCAAGCAGCAGGAGAGGGTAAACGAGTTGGTGATTGAAGCCAATCGACAGAATATGGCCTTCAAGAAGAAGAACCCCGGGGCAGGATCCCAGGTGCACTCAGCCAGACCCGACAGCCAGAAATCGGATGGGGAGGCCTCTTCCCCGCATCCGAGCAGAAGCAAGAGCAAGAGCAAGAGCCGGAGCTGGAGTCGAGGTTCCAGGAAGAACAAGCAGCTACAGACCTATGATCCAGCCTTTGCCGGTATCCAGCAAGCCGGGCAGGCCGGACAGCGTAACTCGGGACAGGCGGGAAGTACCCGTGGAGATGGTAACCTGGGTGTAGGAAACAACAACCCGGTTGGCCGTGGTAATCCACCCCGGAATCCTCCTCACGGTCAGGGAAACCCGCAGAGGGAGGTCGTCTCCGTTCCCCAGTAGGCCCTGGTCCCTACGCAAGACCGGCTCAACGATGGCAACTCGAGGTTGCAGCAACTCGGATATCAGCCAGACGAGAATCCTTTGGGATCTCGGATAGGAACCAGGCAGCTGAACCCGGCAGATGCCAGATTCCGGCTCGACCGGATTCACCAGTCCGAGTTGGTGGAAGAGCAAGGACCTCCGGGACCTGCCTGCTTTGGACCTCGGATCATGCGGGAACCTCCTGTTCGGAACTTCCAGCTCAACCGAGGTGCCAAGACCTATGACGGTAGCAAGAAGCCGGAGGACTGGCTGACCGACTATGTAACTGCAGTAAGCATAGCCGGTGGAAACAGACGATGGGCGGTACGCTATGTGCCGCAGATGTTGGAAGGACCAGCCCGGATCTGGTTGAACAATCTGAGAACTGGCAGTATAGACTGCTGGTTAGACTTTGAAGAGGCATTCATCAGCAACTTCACCAGCACGTACAAGAGGCCCAACAGGCCTCAGCAGCTCGCCATCTGTAGGCAAAGGAGCAATGAGACTGACCGGGAGTACCTTACCCGGTGGAGCAATATTCGCAACTCTTGCGAAGGAGTGGTGGAGGCACAGGCCATCTCCTGGTTTGCGCAAGGATGCCGGCATGGCTCTATGCTGTGGCAGAAATTGCAGAGAAAGATGCCAACAACCTTGGCAGAAACCATGCGCATCGCCGATACCTATACGCTTGGAGATCCCATGCAACCCCTGGTGGATGTCGGAGACTCCAACAGGAGGAATGCGGGACCTCAGCGTTCAGGACCGAGCAGGAGCCATGATCGCCAGGAGTTCGGCCACAAGAGGAATCAGCCCGAGTACCACCATGCCGCGCAGCCAGTCGCAGCAGTGACCCGGGAGCAGGAGGATGCCGGCAACAGCCAGCGTCAAAAGACAAGTGGCCCGGCTTGGGGTCAGAGTCAGGAGGTGCAAAAGACCTGGGTGGAACAAAAGAAGACCCTGACGTATGAGGAAATGCTGAACAAGCCATGCTGCTACCACACTCTGGAGGCCAACAAGCCCGCAAACCACTCTACTCGGCAGTGCAGCTGGTATCAGCGCACGTTGCAGGAAGGCAGCTCGGGAGCTATTCGGCAGAGTGCTCCGGCATCTCGGCCCAATATCCCGAGACCCCCTCCTCCGACATCGGGGGCCAATGCTGTGCGACTTCCCCCTCCTCCGAGAGGACCCCCACCTCGCCCAGTGAATGTGGTGCATACCCGGAACGACAACGGTAACCAAGCCGGACACCAGCAGAGAAACTACCGGGAAGCACATCAGAGCTATGTGGTCTTCGTAACCGAGCCCACTGACCGAAAGAGTGTGCGGCAGCGTGCTCTGGAGGTGAACGCTGTGATCCCGGCGGTGCCCACATTCTTGCACTGGTCCGAGATGGAGATCACCTGGAGCCGGAAGGATCACCCCCGGGTTATGCCCAAGCCAGGAGCGTATGCCTTGGTGGTGGACCCAACTTTTGTCGGACCCAACCTCAACGTCCGCTTCAGCCGGGTTCTGATTGACAATGGCAGTCCCATTAACATCATGTACAAGGACTCGATGCTGAAGCTGGGAGTATCCATGAACACCCTGCTGCCCACCGAGACAACCTTCCACAGCATTGTGCCCGGAGTCTCTTGCTCGCCCATGGGAAAGATTTGGGTGGAAGTGCTATTCGGAACTCGGGAGAACTGCCGAACCGAGAGCTTGGAGTTCGAGGTCGTGGACCTCGAGAGCCCGTATCACGCCCTGATCGGTCGACCAGCCCTCGCCAAGTTCATGATCTCGACTCACGTGAGCTACCTCAAGATGAAGATGCCGGGACCCAACGGTGTGATCACCATCTCGGGAGACCACAAGCGCTCCATGGAGTGTGCCTCGGCGGGGTCGTGCTTAGCTGAGTCCCTCGTGATCGCGGAAGAGAAGAAGAGGGTCCAGCAGGTGGTGGCGATGGCCAAGACCTCCCAACTCGGAATGCCCGGGATGGTGAACCCGGAGCAGGGGGCATCATTTCAGCCCCCCAAGGAGACCAAGAAGGTGTGCGTGGACCCCAACAACCCGGAGCGCCAAGTTATCATTGGCAGCAACCTGGACAGCAAATAGGAAGGCGAGCTCGTCGACTTCCTCCGTGAGAATCGGGATGCCTTTGCGTGGTCGAGTGACGATCTGCAAGGCGTCCCGAGGGAGTTGGCTGAGCACTCTCTGTTTGTTCGACCGGATGCGAAGCCGGTGAAGCAACCAACTAGGCGCCTCTCGGATGAGAGAAGAGCTGCTGTCATGGAGCATCTGGCTATACTGCTGGCCGCCGGATTCATCATGGAGGTGCTGCACCCGGATTGGATTTCGAATCCGGTCCTGGTGGAGAAGAAGAAAGATGATCCCCTCCTGCTTAAGGTGTGGCGCATGTGCATCGACTTCACCAACCTCAACAAGGCATGCCCGAAAGACCCCTTTCCGCTGCCCCGGATAGATCAAATGATAGACTCCACTGCCGGGAGTGAGCTTTTAACTTTTCTAGATGCTTATTCTGGTTTTCACCAGATACCTTTGAATCCGGATGATCAATTGAAAACTTCTTTCATTACCCCTTCTGGGGCTTATTGCTATCGTGTTATGACTTTCGGGTTGAGAAATGCTGGTGCTACATATCAGAGATGCATGCAGAAGTGCTTGCATGACCAGATAGGCCGAAATGCCGAGGTCTATGTCGATGACATAGTCATAAAAACAAAAGAAAAAGCCTCATTAATAGATGATCTGAGGGAAACATTTAAGAACCTAAGAAGATTCCGGATGAGGTTGAACCCGGATAAGTGCACATTTGGTGTGCCAGCAGGGAAGTTACTCGGTTTCCTCATCTCCAGCCGGGGAATCGAGGTCAACCCGGGTAAAATTCGTGCTATTGAGAGCATGAAGTTGCCCGTGCGTCTCAAGGATGTGCAGAAGTTTACCGGGTGTCTGGCGTCCCTAAGTCGGTTTGTGAGCCGACTTGGGGAGAAGGCCTTGCCTCTGTATCAACTGATGAAGAAGAGCAAGACATTTGTTTGGACCCCGCAAGCTGATGCGGCGTTCAATGATCTGAAGAGAATGCTCTCAACGGCACCTGTGTTGGCATCCCCGTTACCCAAGGAACCTATGCTGCTGTATATTGCTGCAACCAACCGGGTAGTCAGTGTGGCAATGGTAGTAGAAAGGGAAGAAGGGGGCAAGCTGATACAGAGGCCGGTGTATTACCTCAGTGAGGTGATCTCGGAATCCAAGCAGCACTACCCGCACTACCAGAAGATGGCATACGGGGTGTACATGGCAGTGACCAAGCTCAAGCACTACTTTCAGGAACACCCGATCACAGTGGTATGCGAAGCTCCTCTCGACGAGATCATCGGTTGCAAGGTTGCAAGGTCGCCGGGTAGCCAAATGGGCCATCCAGTTGTCTCCGTACGCTTTGGCATACGAGAGACGAGATGCCATCAAGTCGCAGGCGCTGCCGGACTTTTTGGTAGACTGGGTCGAGATGCAGTATGAACCTCTGATGCCGGATTACAATTTCTGGAGGATGCATTTCGATGGCTCGAAGGCTAAGATCGGATTGGGTGCCGGAGTGGTCCTCACTTCCCCAAAACAAGATGTACTGAAGTATGTGTTGCAGATCCATTTTCGGGCATCCAACAATGTCGCAGAATATGAGGCCTTGGTTCATGGGCTGAATGTCGCCAAGGAGATCGGCATCCGCCGGATATAATGCTTTGGTGACTCGGATCTCGTAGTACAACAGGTGTCGGGGAATTGGGATGCCCTGGATGCAAACATGGCCTTATACAGGTTTCATGTGCAGAAAATTTCCGGATTTTTTGAAGGATGCGAGTTCAAGCACATACCCAGAGGAGAAAACGAAGCAACGGATGTCTTGTCCAAGCTAGGATCATCCCGGGATGCAATCCCACCCGGAATAGCTATGGAGCATTTGAGGAAGCCATCTATTCAACCATCACCCGAGTCAGAATCTATCTTCATCCCCAAGGAGCCTGGTTCAGATGCCGTACCCATGGAAGTAGATGTCGGGAGCATAACATCGAACCCGGGGACTGCGTCCCAGTGCTCAGAGAGGCAGAGAAAGATGATGATAGAGGTGATGTCGGCAGAACCAATGGACATAGATTCCCATGTTCCCGGATAGACCTGTCCCGGGATGGGCACAGCCCATTATGGCGTACATCTTGGAGGGAACTCTCCCGGAGAATGAAGTGGAAGCCCGGCAAATACTGCGAAGATCAAAAGCATACACTGTCATCAATCGAGAACTGTACAAGAGGAGTGTCACTGAGGTACTCCAGAGATGTGTGGAACCGGCAGAAGGACAAGAGATGCTGGTGGAAATACATCAAGGGGAGTGTGGACATCATGCATCATCCCGGGCCCTGGTGGCAAAGGTGTTCCGGCATGGGTTCTACTGGCCCACTGCGCTGCAGCAAGCAGAGGATATTGTTCGGAAGTGTGGAGGATGCCAGAGATTTGCTCACCGGATACACATGCCGGCATCGGCACTGAAAACAATCCCCATCACTTGGCCATTCGCAGTGTGGTGTTTGGATATGGTCGGGAAATTCAAACCGGCAAGAGGCAATATGACACATATACTGGTGATGGTGGACAAGTTCACTAAGTGGATAGAAGTCAAGCCAATCCGGAAGTGCGATGGACACACCGCTGTGCAATTCCTGAAAGACATCATCTTGAGATACAGATACCCACACAGCATTATCACAGATAATGGAACAAACTTTGCTGTGGGGGAATTCGCTCGATTTTGTGCTGAGAAGGGAATCCGGCTGGATGTAGCATCAGTTGCACACCCGGAAGCAAATGGGCAAGTCGAAAGAGCAAACGCCTTGATCTTGGCCGGTATCAAAGCTCGCTTGATCGAACCACTGTTGAGAACTCCGGGATGCTGGATAGAGGAGTTACCGGCAGTACTATGGGGTCTCCGGACTATACCGAATAGATCTACCGGGTACACGCCATTCTTCATGGTATACGGGGCTGAGGCCGTACTCCCAACCGACATACAATATGACTCCCCGAGAGTGACAATGTTCACCGAGACTGAGGCAAAGGAGGCCCGAGAAGATGATGTTGATTTGCTCGAGGAGGCAAGAGAGTTGGCACTATCTAGGTCGGCAATTTATCAACAGAACCTCCGTCGCTATCATAGCCAGAAAGTGCACCCGAGGGTGTTCCGGGAGGGAGATCTGGTGCTGAGGCTCATCCAACGCACGACCGGAATGCATAAGTTGTCACCTCCATGGGAGGGACCCTTTGTGATAAGCAGGGCATTGCACAATGATTCTTATTACCTTGTAGATGCACAGGAGGCTAGGAAAGGTGTAATGGACAAATCCGGTGAGGAAACCAAGCGTCCATGGAATGTAGCTCTACTTCGCCCCTTTTACACGTAAAAGGTTCAGTGTATGTTGTATCTCAATTTTCAGTATGAATGGAAGTAAGGTACCCCGGGAGGAACCCGGGGACTGCCTGGTTATGAACTTGTCTTGTTGTTATTTTTGTTAAATTCATTTACTATTTTGTACCGGCATCTCGGGAAGGAACCCGGGGACTGCCGGATAGCTGTTCTCTGCTTTTCTTTTGTATGCCGGGAAAGTTCCGAGTTCGACTCTCAAAGTCAAAGTAATGTATGTCATGTGAAATCATCTTGTGACTCGACTGACGAACGCCGAAATGGTAGTCAAGAGCAAAGAGAGGGAAGGTGGGAAACACGAAAACGGTCTCGGGGACTCGGAGCAGGAACTTATCCGGCATACCTGTTTGTTATTAACTTAGTTGTTTTTTATGTCGGGAATTCGGTTAGTAGGAACTCGGATTGTTTTAAGTAATGTATGCCGTATGTGGAGTTTCGTGACTCGACTGTCGAACGCCGAAATGGTAGACAAGAGCAGAAATTACCTAAGTACGGTAAACATGAAAGACAATTCGGGAACTCAAAGCAGAATAAATTGACATAACGAGTTCGAATAAGTAGTTCACTAAGAAACGAAAATAGTATGAGTGTATATTACATATGCCACCCGGCATCCCGGGGATTTAACGAATCTGCTAAGTTTTTCAAACGATAGGGGAAGTCGGCTTCTCGGCGGAGACCTCGGGAGCAGCGGCAGCGGCAACAGCAGGAGCGGCAGCGGGAGCAACTTCAGCTTCACCTCCGGCAGCACTACTCGGGGCCTCGGGACGCACCTCGGTCTCGGGGGCCTCGGGTCGTGGCGAAGTCGCTGCGTCCCGGGGAACCACCTTCTCGGGCGCAGCACCGGAAGCAGCGTCATCTCCTTCCGGGGCCTCGTCTTCCGCCTCGCCGGAAGCAGCATCATCTTCTTCGTCGTCCTCGTAGTCTGATTCCGAGTCGGAAGGAATGACGCTAGGGGTGAAGGCGCGGATGCTTGCCCACGTAGCGATGCGGTGCGACACCACTTGTCGGCGCTGGACCTTTTCCGGATCGGTGACCCACGGGGAAACCGTCCGGAGGCGCAGGATCGCCCCCAGATCGACACCTTCGTACCAACTGAGTACTTGGGTCAAGACCTGGTCGGCGCCAGCCCGCGCACCGGAACGCTTCCAGGCGTGGATGCGTCTCCCGGCACCCCGGAGTGCGCTCGCGAGCTCGGGAATCGAGAGCGTCCCCCGGATACTCGGCCACAGTGCGCCGTGGACATGGACCGCAGCGCTGAGCAGATCCGTCCCGATAGACCGGAGGGGTACTATCCGAGCCTTCAGAGCGACGAGGTGATCCTCGATGTCCCAGGCATCCGAGATGGGACCCTTCTCGGCGCGCTTCTCGCGGAAGGCGGCAATAGCTTTGGCGGCAGCCTCGCGGGAGTGCTCGAACTCTCCTTTAAAAAGAAGAGCTGTCAAACGACTAGGTCATAAGAGTAGCAGCAAGAAAGAAAGCAAAAAGAAGATAAGAGGGATGTCGGTCCACTTACTGTTCAGATCCCGGTTTAATACTGTGAGCTCCGAGAGCCAAGTATCATACCGGGAACGGAGAAGAGCAAGCTCAGTCTCGGCAGTGTGCGCGCGCTCCTCGGACTGGTCCAGGGTCTCTTTCTGTTTCTTGGTCGCCTCGATGAAGCGCGTCTTCATGTCGGCCGTAGCAGCTTTGACCTTTTCGAGCTCGCCATTGAGCCGCGCGATCTCGGATTGCGCGGTGGCGAGAGCGGTCTTCTGGTCCACCGAGACCTTGCGCGCCGCGTCTCGCTCCTCCCGGAGGCGCTCCTCGGATTTCTTGGACTGCCCGAGGTCAGCAAGAACCCGGTTGAAGATATTGCGGCGTTTCTGGCTGCACTCCTGAAATCAAGACAAAGAAACCGGAGTTAGTCGGGAAGAGATATAAGGAACCCGGTTGGGAGGATCTCGAGGACTCGGTGTCCGAGTCCTGGATTTTTTCTCTAAGATTGGAACCTAGTGATCTGCTATTCGGTGGAATTTAGAGCACTAATCACCAATCTCGGGGACTAGTGGTGGAGCAAATTTTGAAGCAACCTATCCGGTTGGGAGGATCTCGGGGACTCGGTGTCCGAGTCCTGGATTTTTTCTCTAAGATTGGAACCTAATGATCTGCTATTCGGTGGAATCTAGAGCACTAAGCACCAATCTCGGGGACTAGTGGTGGAGCAAATTTTGAAGCAACCTATCCGGTTGGGAGGATCTCGGGGACTCGGTGTCCGAGTCCTGGATTTTTTCTCTAAGATTGGATCCTAGTGATCTGCTATTCGGTGGAATCTAGAGCACTAAGCACCAATCTCGGGGACTAGTGGTGATGGAAGGAACAAGTATTTTTTGATAAAAGAAAGAGAACAAGCTTACCTCGGTCACCCGAGTAACATCCAGTGCGGCCACTTGGAGAGCGTGTAGAGCTTGGGCGTTGCGGCTTGGGCCTGCAGCGTGCAAGTCTCCCGCGATCTCGGAGGCATCGGCGGCAAGCCAGGCATGGTTGTATTCATCAACAACCCGTATGCCGGAGCCGCCGGGCGCGCGAGTAGCGGCAACATCCCGGGATCCTGAAGGTACAAAGGAACTGACGGTTGCTCGCAACATCCGCAAGGCAGCAGTAGGGATCTCGGCGGGAGGCGGTGTTAAAGATGAGAACGTACCCGTGCGCGACACCAAGTCACGGGCCGAGGATGTCGGGGCAGCTGCGGGCGGGGCAGAAGGCGTTTTCTGCCCAGCAGTCTTGCCGCGAGATTTGGGAGGTTGATCTGCTGGCCGGGAGGAGGCTGTAGGCTGCTTCTCCGGGATGGTCTTGGTCGCGGCTGGCCGAGAGGCGCCACTTGCCGCAGGTTCCCGGCTAGGGCTAAGGATCTCTGCCTCCAGCCCGGGAACCCGGCGCGGACTCTACGGAAGAAGAACTTCTCCCGAGGTGGTCGGGGCCTGCACCGGGGTCTCCTCGATCACCGGATGTGCATCCGGGGTCGCAACGGTAGCCGGTGCGGCACCGGAGGTGGCAGGCTCACTCCCTCGGTAGAAGGGCGTGGAGGTGAAGGAGAAGCCCGAGCCGGGCTGGGAGTCCGAGTCCCGGGAGGAGGAGGAACAACAGGTGACGGGAGCTCGAGTGCATCCCTGAACGAAAATGTCTTAGTAATAGTTATGGCGAAAGCAGTGAGATAACATAAGGCAAGGAAGACGTACCCGGAGTCCACAATGGGAGGACCCCTCTGCCGGCGCCGAGCAGGCTTCTCGGTCGTCTGCTTACTCGGTTTGCTCCTCTTGGAGGGGTTGCCGGCGTTATCGGCCCCCTCGGTGTCGGAAGCCGCGCGCTTCCGGCTCTCGGCACGTTTGGTCCCGGTTGTCGGTTTCGGAACCACAGCTGAGGCCCAATTCAGAGGGATAGCGTCAATAACATCGAGAATCTGGCAGTCAATCTCATCCTCATCACCCGAAGAAATGAAAACTGCCTCTGGAGTTGAAAGATTACCCGGGGCCTTAACGAAAGGGATGGCGAGATGGTCCTCGCCGTCGGGATCCTCTCTCGGCATCACGTCTGGTCTCGGGAAGTCCGGCGCGTAATTCCCGTTGACGTGGACGGCGTCTTCTTCGTGTTGACGCTCGAACAACTGCGCAAACAAATTAGGCCGTGTCGGTGTCCAGGTGAACGCATGTACGAAGGCGAAGGCACGAAAGACTGATATAAGCACCTGGTCGCATGGTTTTTTCCGGGATCCCCCAATGACCCCCCAAGTGTAGTCCTCTGTCATTTCCGTCCGAGCAATAGCTCGGACACGATGGACGACCCCGGCGTGGTTTAGCCCCAAGATACTGGTCCTAGTGGGGTCAAAGTTCCCGGACATGTGGCACATCTTGTGCACTCGGTTTTGAAGGGGGCAGACCCGGCGAACAATGAAGCAGCGCAAGAGATCATCCCCGGTCATCTTCTGAGTTAGCACGTGCAGAACATCGTGCATGCAACTGACCTCGTCATTATCCGGAAGCTTCTTCCAGAGACGGAACTCGCGCGGAGGACCAATGACGAACTCCGGCAGATTGATGAAGTCCGGGTTCGACGATCCCGGACCATCTCCCGAGTGCTCCCGGTTCTTCACATAGAAGAAACTCCGCTGCCACTTCCGGCAGGACTCTAGTCCCTTAACTATGGGGAATCCGGAGTCCGCGCGGGGGATGATGGTGGCCGCTCCGCAATCCACTAAGTCTTTTACCTTCTTATCCGGATTGGGGATGGCTTGGCGACGGAGAATGAAGTACTTGGCCCAGAGATCCAAGAAGGGCCAGATGCCGAGGTATGCCTCCGCATATGTGGTGAAGACCGAGAGCATCATTATGGCGTTGGCGGGAAGATGGTGATGTTGAAGGTCGTAGAGGTCGAGGAAGTCGCGGAAGAAGGGGCTTGCCGGAAGCCCAAACCCGCACTCGAAGTGCGCGAGGAATACTACGTATTCCCCGGGTTGGGGTTCCGGTGTAATCTCCTCTCCCGGGAGATGGCTCTCGACTTCCGGAGGAATCCGGTGAGTCCGATACAGCCAGTCCAGATCGGACTGCTTGGTCTCGGACCCATCCCAGCATCCCCGAGTACGTTCTTCGCCCATGTCGGAGAAGTACGCAGGGGTATCCGAGCTACTCTGCAGACGCAGCGGCGGTTAGTCGGAGTTAGTCTATCGGAAGCTAGGATGTCGGAGCGCAAACTGCTAAACACTACCGAGTTGGTGGGAAACAAGATCTATCGTGTTCTTAATAATCAAAACAAATGGGGGCTAATAGACTCGCGCTGGACTCGGGCGAGACACAAAGCAAGTAATCTACATCCTACAATGACGATGCGTCACCACCGTGCATCTTGTGCGCGCCGCTCAAGTGGTGCTCGCCGGCGGTGGCTCTACCGGACTTGCGCTACGGCACGGCCGGGCTCGGGCGGTTGCTCTACGGAGGAAATCGTCGGAGCAAAGAGGAAGAACTCACCGGAGAAGAGAAGGTCGGCGAGGGCGACGGTGTCCGGGCTCCGGCGAACGGCGACCGCGACGATGTGCAGGCTCCGGCGAACGGCGACGAAGGCAGCGGCGGCGGGGCGCTCGAGACGGCGAGGGAAGAAAGTGCGAAGGAGAAGAAGAAGGGGAGGAGGCCGTTCCGGTCCCCTATTTATGGGGGGGGGGGGGGATTCCGGAGCGGTTTCCGATTTTCCCGCCCACGATCTCCACGATCGTGGGTGGGATCTGTTTTGTGCCGCAAGCCACGTGGCACTATCCGGAGCGCCCGATCCGGCCACACCGAGGGCCACACGGCCCCAACGGTTGGATTCTGGATCGGATGCGGCTCCCCGGCGCGGGAACCCAAGCGAAACCGTGCGTGCGCAGAGGCACTCGAGTGCGTCTCTGCACAGACGGGACGTCGGGTGGGCCCTGGCTCGCTGCCTCGAAATCATCGGGAGGCCAACGGTCAAGATTCACTGAGATAGTGCTATCCGGTCGCAGGCTTCGCCTCCCGGTTAAGACAGTCTCGGTGGGCAGATCTCGGTAAGAAAATCTCGGGAAGAATCGATCTCGGCATGGAATAAAAGGATGGTGTCATGTGTTCTCGGAAGATAATTGTTGTTTAAAGCTGATCCCGCACATCATCCGAGGTCGCTGTGCAGCACCAGCTTCGGGGACTAGTGTCGGGGGGCTGCCCCCCGGGTAGGGGCAGATCCCGGTATAATCCAGTAAGTGTCAACAATACTTGACCTTTGGCGACAGCAAGGGACACCTCCCGATGTGCCGAAAGGGCAACTTGACCCCTGAGCGCTGGTAGAGGACAAAGTGCCTCCTAGCAGGCGCAAGGGTCAGGTCTCCCAACTATAAATAGACACCCCCGGCCCTCACAATCTCAGCACAAGCAGGAGCGGGTGGTTCCTCTAAGAACTAGCTTCTCGAAGATGTCTTTGCTGGTAGGCTAAGACATCTTCGGGAGGCTAGGCCTAGAGATACTCATCCTGAGACGAGCTCGGACGTCTCCGGGAAGGATCCCGGATCTAGGACTCCGGGGAGACTCCCGGGTGGAGGTGTACTCGGCTTTACCGAATAGGTATTCCGGATAAGTACTAACCGGAGCGTATCTCTCGGTGTTGATCTTATGCAGAAGAGGCTCACAGTGGCAAGCAAGGAGGTATCCGGAGTAAAGGCTTCCGGTAGGCCGTCAACGGTCCGTAGCAGGCTTTCCCGTTTATAGCGGGGGGAAGTACCATTCCGCCTGACACGGAAGCATGGTCACCTCCCGCCTGACACGGAAGCATGGTCACCTCCCGCCTGACACGGGAGCGCGTCACCCGGTACGATCGTGGTACGACAAGACCTGACATGCCTAGCCCGGCAATCCGGAAAAGGCTATCCGGGATGGGCAAAGACATGTCTTGTCTCTGACAAGGGGACAATGATGATGCAGGACGGCGCCTGCCGTCCTTATCGAGATGATGACGAAGGGGCTACGCCGGATAGCCCGGCGACTAGGTCGCACTAGCCGGTGACGACATGCCGGCTAGGCTTGTCCGGTGGGGCCAAGCTGATTTAGGGTTTCCGGCCCTCCTGGCCGGAGCTCTATAAAAGGCGCCATAACTGCTCCTGAGAGGGGGAGACCAACTTCAGAGCCAAAGCTATAGTCACATTTACTCTTAGAGCAGTTACTCCTTCTCACCTTGAGTTCATCTAGTTCTTAGTACTCCTCACTTTGAGAGATCTTGTAGCAAGTTGTAGTCCTTATATCACCAATATATAGAGAGGAAAGGCAGGAGTAGGGGTGTTACCTCCTCACGAGGGCCCTGAACCTGGGTATATCGTGTGTGTGTTGTGTGCCTTCGTGCATTTCTTTGTGTTTGTTAGATCTTCCCCTTTGCACTTTGATCTTATTCCTTGTTCTTGGGAGATCTCGGTTTTACCGGGATCCTCCCCGTGTGAGCTCTTCAGCTCGCTATCCCTCCCCGGATCCACCAACGTCCATCGGCCCCACAAATTAGCCATCCTATGGCATCTGCCGTGACACCACCACGACAACTGGCGGCGTTGTGTGATGGAGATGTTGGTGCGATGTGTAATAATTAATATATTAAACTTTTTATATGAAGAAGATGCTCCATTTTTACCTGCATATCAAATGGATCCGTCGGCGTTGATAGAACAAAACACACGTTTCACCCGCATACAGCCCCACGGTGGCTCCTGATTGCCTGCATATAATATGCACCGTGGGGCGTATGCAGAGAATCCTAGTGATTTGTATTCCTCAGTAGATGAATTGAACTATTTTTTGATAGAACTAAACACACGGTTTCCCCTGCCTACACAGCCCGACCGTGGCTCTTGAGTGCCTCGCATGACAAATGCACGGTCAGACGTATGCAGGAAATCCGAATTCTTTGTATACCACCACATGGGCACTAGAAGGAGGATACACTGAGTGCTCCCCTCGTCCGAGAGGGGGCTATATATAGGGTCACGTGGCTCAACCAGTGGTACTGATAGTGTTGATCCAACAGCTCACAAGTGCTCAAAAGAAGCACACACCTGATCCAACGGCTAACAAGTGTTTGAATGAAACACAAGATCTCTGTACTTTGTTAGTCCCGGTTTGGAAGTGAAAGTTTTGATCGAACAGCTCACAAGCTATCAAAAGAAACACACACCTGATCGAACGGCTAACAAGTGCTTGAAACAAACACACAATCCGTGTGCTTCTTTAGTACCGGTTTGGAAGTGAAAGTGTTGATCGAACAGCTCAGAAGCCATCAAAAGAAACACACACCTGATCGAACGGCTAACAAGTGCAAAAGTTATTCAAATTTATATTCAAACTAGTTTTAAACTGATTAAAATAATTATGATAGAAAACAGAAAATGTTTTTGTATTTAGTCAAATTCAAACACTTTTCATATTCAAAGTTTTTCAAATTCCAAAGTTTGCAAAAGTTATTCAAATTCATATTCAAACTAGTTTTAAAATGATTAAAATAATTATGATAGAAAACAGAAAATATATTTGTATTTAGTCAAATTCAAACACTTTTCATTTTTACAGTTTTTTAAATTCTAAAGTTTGCAAAAGTTATTCAAATTCATATTCAAACTAGTTTTAAAATGATTAAAATAATTATGATAGAAAACAAAAAATGTTTTTGTATTAGTTAGTCCAATTCAAACACTTTTCATATTCAAAGTTTTTTCAAATTCCTTGCAAAAGTTATTCAAATTCATATTCAATATAGTTTTAAACTGATTAAAATAATTATGATAGAAACAGAAAATGTTTTTGTATTAGTTAGTCAAATTCAAACACTTTTCATATTCAAAGTTTTTTCAAAATCTAAAGTTTGCAAAAGTTATTCAAATTCATATTCAAACTAGTTTTAAACTGATTAAAATAATTATGATAGAAAATAGAAAATGTTTTTGTATTAGTTAGTCAAATTCAAAACACTTTTCATATTCAAAGTTTTTTCAAATTCCAAAGTTGTAGAAGTTATTTAAAACAGAAAACAGAAAACGGAAAATGAAAAAAAAACCATCTATCCCGGGTGGTGGCTCAGCCTGGGACAAATAGGGTGCTATCTATCCCGGGTGTAGCCACGGCCCGGGACAGATGACCCCTATTTGTCCCGGGCTGAGCCACCACCCGAGACAAATAGGTGGGGGCTATATATACAACACTTAGCGCTCCGGGCCCAGCAACCACCCGGAGCAATTCCCCTTTCCTACCGAAGTGCTGCCGAAATTTCCCGTGAACCCTAGCCGCCGCCGCCTCCTTCCTCGACTCCGGTCGGGCCTCGTCGCCACCTTCCTCGTCGACTCCGGAGAGTAGGTGAGCCTCGCGCGTGCCCTGAACCCTAGCTCGTGCCCCCTTTCTCTCTTTGCGCGCGCGTGCCACGAACCCTAGCCTGCCAGCACCGTGCCGCCGCGCGAGGAGATGGAGCTCACCCGCCGCCGCCGTAGCCGCAGCTCGCCACCACACGGCCTCGTCCCCGCGTGCCTCCAATCACCGTAGCCTCAGCTCGCCGCCGCACAGCCTTGTCCCCACGTGCCTCCTATCGCCGTCTTCGGCTCCGCGGGATCGTTCGCCGCCGGTGACTCCGGCGACCTTTTGGTCCCTCACGCCGCCAGTTCGATTCCCCACAGGCTCCTCTACCAGGTCTGCATGCTATGCGCCCCGCACGCGTACGCCGCCAGCCGCCGCGTGCTCGCCAGCGCTGTCGTCGCCCGCTGACGTTGCGGGCTGACGTCAGCGGTGTCTGGCTGACGCATGGGTCCCACCTCTCAGGGAATTATTAATTACAGGAAGCGCCTAAATTAAAAAATATCATATCTCCTCATGTCCAGTTCAGAAAAATGCAAATAAACTACCAAAAATTTCATAAAAATATATCTTTCGATCCAACATATTGGGAATTAGTATGCAAATTAGTATTTGAAAACTTGTGTATGCAAATAAAAACTTGTGTACGCGAAATTAGTACTTGTAGCATGTGTATGCATGTGTATGCGGATTGGTATGCGAAAACTTGTGTATGCAAATAAATGACTTAGTATTTGTAGCATACCATCTCCGTCTCCTCCCCGTCGTCTCCGTCTCCTCCCCGTCGTCTCCTCCCTGTAAAATTACAATTCTGAATCTACGCCGCCGTCCGCGTGCACGTCTCTCGCCGCAACGCCTGTAGTTAGTTGAAGTTACTTGCGTATGCAAATAAGTGACTTAGTATGAGTAGCATGTAAATTAATATTTGTAGCATGTGGTAGTTAAATTATTTACATGTTATAATGTTACAATGCAGATACATGGAGCCACCGCCGCCGCCATCTCGGAGCCCTAGCAAAGTTCAAGATACTACAAAGAGAAATGTAAATGAAATTGAAATACTTGAAATGTGTTTGTACAATTGAAATGTCTTGATTCAAATAACTTTGCTCCAGGTTGAAACTGAAATGTGTTTGTACAATTGAAATCCCTTGCAGAAACTATGGACACCGGTAGAAATCTTGAACAAGAAGAGGACATGTTCTGCATCATCCGCGAAAGTGATGGATTTGATCTCGGTACAGTCCTTCAACAAGAAGAGGAACACTGAGATGATTTCACCGGACAATTCCTGAACGAGTCCGGTGATGGATCGGACGGAATAGACGTCATCGACAATTAAGCTCACCGACAGTGTACCAACTCTACTGTTGGAAAGTCGTCCGCCGATGTAGATATATGCCCTCAGGTGTTTGTCTCTGTTGAATAGATTTGTGTGTATACATATATGAACTATCACTCTTTCTTATGTTTAGCCGTCGACGGGCCACAAACCGGGACCAAGCAAAAAAGCATCCGTGAAACGAGGCGGGCCACGAACCGGGACCAAAAAGCTGCAAGGGAAACAGAAGTACCAATTGACGTAATAAATTAAAAAGGCAAACCGATTGCTCCCGCTAACCACGCAAGGAAATTAGTAGCTCAGTGCGGAGTCATCATTCGGGACAGACTCTCCATCAGGGCTCAAGAATGGTATAAGCCAAAGGCGCCAAAAGAGGGGGTTATTTATGTCTCGGATGAAGACATGCAACTCCTTTGGGACGAGCTCATGCATATTATCACTTTACCGGAAGAGGAGGATGAACAGAACCCAGTTATACAGAATCGATGCAAGGCCTGGACTTATATGGAGATGGCTGAACTGTTCCGCAGCTGGAAGAAAAGGCTAAACAAGTTCGTAACTGAAGGCACGACTCCAGAATTTGTCGGAATCTATGAAAAGATAAAAGATGAGTGGCCAGAATTTAAAGCGTACAAGCAATCGGAAGCCGCTAAGAAAATCTCAGCGAGAAATAAGAAAAATGCTGAAAAAAGATATATCACCATAACAAGGGGTCAGGTGGCTACCTGACAGCCATGCCTAAGTGGACGAAAATGGAGGATGAGTTATTGGCTAAAGGTATAGAGATCGAGACATTTGACTATCCAGACCGCATTAAGGCTTGGTTCTATGGGCATGGTGGAAAGTTAGACCCTGTAACAGGTGACTGTCTTTTTACCAAGGAGCACAGAGCTGACCCTATTGAAGCACTCAGAGAGGTATGGAAGAAGGTCACGGAAGACAGGTTCCACCCTAACAAAGGGAAGGACGAGCTATCGCGAGCGCTTGGGAATCCTAAACACAGTGGACGAACACGAGGAACCGTCGGCTCCGTACCGTGGATACTTGGGTTGAAAGGAATATGCCCGAGAGGCAATAATAAAGTGGTTATTATCTTATTCCATGTTTATGATAAATGTTTATTTCTCATGCTAGAATTGTATTAATCAGAAACATTAATGCATGTGTGACTAATGAAAAAATTAGAGTTCCTAGTAACGCCTCTCGTTTAACTAGCTCGTTGATTAACTGATGATCAAGGTTTCCTGATCATGAACATTGGATGTTGTTAATAACGGGATCACGTCATTAGGAGAATGATATAATGAACACACCCAAATTAAGTATAGCAATACGATCAAGTCATTAAGTTTATATTGTTGTACTGAGCATACGAAGTAACCCTAATCCTTAGACCATGAGATCATGTCAATCACTAACACCGGAAGAATGCTTTGATGACATCAAACGTCACACCGTAACAGGGTGACTATAAAGGTGGCGTTGGGTATTCCGAAAGTATTAGTTGAGGCTCATGGATCAAGAAGTGAGATTTGTCCATCCAGGTGACGGAGAGATATACTCTGGGCCCTCTCGGTGATATCACATCGACACCGCTTGCAAGCACGTGACTGGGTCACAAGGATGTCATATCACAGAACGAGTAAAGAGTATTTGTCGGGAACGAGATCAAACAAGGTATAGATGATACCAATGATCGGATCTCGGACAAGTAAAATATCACGAGACAAAAGGAATTGGTTATGACGTTTTTTGGTACACGCGATCACAAGATTCATTGTCGAATATGTAGGAGTCATTACGGATCTCCAGATCCCGCGGTTGACTATTGATCGGAGAGGTGTCTCGATCATGTCTACATTATTCACGAACCGTAGGGTGACACACTTAAGGTTTGTCGACGCTTTTGTGTAGACACGGAATTTCAGAGAAAAGTTTGGACAGCACCGAAATTGTTTCGGTTAATATTGAAATAGTTTAAGGGGTTAATTGTCAATGGTTGCCAATGGTTGTTAATAGAATTAACAAATGAACCAAGGGAATAAGTGTTAATGTTTGTTAATAGAATTAACAAATATTAAAAATAAATAAAATTGTTTTATTTAATAAAGAAAAACCCTTGGGATTTTTGAGTGGAGTTTTAAAGAGAGTGAGTGGGCATGAGTGGATGCTCCACTCACATGAAGAGGAAGGGGTGGGGGCTCCTTGAGCCGCACCGCCCTTGGGCTGCCTCCCTCTCCTATATAAGGAGAGGTAGAGCTCCCTCTTATGGACACACTTGATCCTCTCTCCCTCCTCCCACTGCTCCACCTCTTGGCCATCCGCTTGGCGAAGCCATGGCCGTTTAGTTCTCGTCCACACCACGCCGTCGTGCTGTTGGAGTTCCTTGGTGGTTCTACTACTTCCGCTGCCCCGCTGGATCGAGGGAACGGAGGTCGTCATCAAGCTGTACGTGTGACCGAGTACGGAGGCGCTGCCCGTTGCAGCGCACATCTTCACGATCTTGAGATCGGCGAGTGAACGACTACATCATCCACGAGAATTATTCACGAAACGCTTACGGTCTTCGAGGGTGAGTTTCTCTTGGAATATGTTCCACTCGTTACGAGCATCTCCTAGATTAGATCTTGGCTTGTTGGTTTGTTCTCACCGTAGGAATTTTTTTGTTTTTCTATGCTACGAACCCATCATGGGTTTCCCAAAGATGTTGGTACTTACAGAAGCCGAGCGAGAAAGAAGAAAGAACATGCCGACCGGGTCCAGAGGATGGAAAATAAACTACTAGAGCATGAGAAGGAGATAGCAGAGCTGAAGGCAGAGAAGCAGACTCGACGGATGCCCTGCGAATCTGAGACGCCCGAAGATCCTTCTCCTGATCCAAAATCAATGCAGAGAAGCAGTGTGGCTTCGGCGGAGCTCGATCGCCACAATGATATGACGGGTCCTCGTCACCCCGTGGATAATATCGTGGATCAGGAACTTTGCGACCTACATGTGCCATGCTTGAACATAACCGTGAAGGTGGCAAACGGCGTTGCCCTACCGCTGAAAGGACAATGATGTCGCCTAGAGGGGGGGGGGGGGTGAATAGGCGGTTTAAAACTTTTCCAGTTTAGGCTTGATAATTGCGGAATAAAACCAGGTGTTTAAATTAACAAGCCGACAACCTAAATAAACTTGGCTCACCTATGTGCACCAACAACTTATGCTAAGCAAGATAAACAACAAGGTGATAGTAATAGAATACTTCAAGCACGAAGGCTATCACAAAGTAAAGTGCATAAGTAAAAGCTCGGTTATAGAAATAACCGAGGCACGCGGAGACGAGGATGTATTCCCGAGTTCCTCCTTGTTAAGGGAGTACGTCTCGTTGGAGAGGTGTGAACCGACACAACGGTTCAACAACCACAAAGGTTTCACCTTCTTCTCCGGTGAACCGCACCGCAAAGGCTTGGTTCACCTTCCACTATCGGAATTCCTTCGAGGCGGAATCCGGAGCCTTTCAACAACAATCCGGGGCATAACCCACAATGGGATTGGGGGCTCCCGAACGGCCTCCAACAACAATCCGGGGCACAACCCACAATGGGATTGGGGGCTCCCGAACGGCTTCAAGTGACCACACAAGGGTCCAACCACCACAAAGGCGTCTAGGGTCCAAGGACCCAAGAGTAACAAGCTCACAAACTTTCAACTTCCATGAATCCTCGTGGAGAGCACACCGATGCACCAAATGCAAAAGGCAAGAGCACAAGTGCTCAAAATCCTTCACTCTCAAATTCCAACAAAGCAACAAATGCTTATGGGGGAATAAGAGAGGAAGAACAAAGAAGAGATGCACCAAGAACTCCAAGATCAAGATCTACAAGGTTTCCCTCACTTAGAGGAGAAATCGACCGGTGAAAACGTAGATCAAGATCACCTCTCACTTTCCCTCAAATATTAGCAAGAACCATGGGAGGGATGGAGAGGAAGAGCAAGCTTTCCAAAGGTCAACAATGGAGGAGAGAGAGGAGAAAGACTTGCTAGAACCTTAGAAAACCATTGGGGAAGAAGGCCCCTTAAATAGCTCAACCAAAAATCCAGTCGTTGGGTGCAGATTCGCGCCGTAGCGGTACTACCGCTGGCCCTAGCGGTACTACCGGCCCCCTAGGGAGTTAGGGCATCAAAACGGGCTGAAAACAGGCTTCCGTAGCGGTACTACCGCCCCGGCGGAACTACCGCTCCCGGTACCGCCGAAAACAGCTCTCTGTTAGCTCCGGCGGTACCTCGGGCTGTACCGCGGCGGTACTACCGCTACAGCAAAAAACAGCAGAAACTGATAAACGAAAACGTCAATATCTTTTCCATCCGGACTCCGTTTTCGATGATTTTTGGCTCGTTGGAATCATTACAACGAGCTCTACTTGAATGTACATAGAAACATCACAGTCCATCATGTGAGGATAAAACCAAATGGGGAAAGTTTGAACTTTACTAAACAATGCAAACCAGTAAAAACTCCTTCATCAAAAACGCAACAAGATATTCATACGAAATCTGTTTTTGACGAACTAGAGCTTAGTATGGAGATAAAACAAGCTCTAAATCCTCACATGGATAAAAGGAAACAAGTTTTTCAAAGTAAAACCATTTTCGAAGGACTTGGTCTTGTCATGAAGATCACGACAAGCACCAAAACTCAACACGGAGAAAAATCAAATAAGAACCAAGAAAGATGATATGCCAAGCATGCAAAGGTTTGAGCTCTCCACAAAAATGCGATCAAGTTACTCACTCGAGAGCCCCTCTTGATAGTACGCCTATCTAACCTATAGCCCTATCAAGATCATACCTTTGCCATGAGCATTCCACTTGAGCTAGATGATGACGATCTTGACTCTCTCAGGTTGAAACACCTTTCTTGTTTGTGCTTGCTAGCACATGCTTGATGAAGACTTCTCCAAATGCTCCCCCATACTCCATTATGGGAGGGCCTCGCTAAGCTTCGTCTTCATGTCTCCTTTGCAAGCTTCAATCAAAAGATATCTTCCGAGATACATCTTATTGAGCTTGCACTTCATTTTCTTCTCTTGATATGTATGATGGCTTGGGGTTAAACATGATTGTTCACTCAATCTTCTATTCCAAGCCATACTTGCAATGAGCTCAACTCTACACATGACCATTCTTCATATAAACCCTTTGAATAGAGCATTGGTCATTAAGTCATCTTGAAGAGTCCAACACATGAACTCCTATAATTTCCCATGGACAAGATCTATAAGAATATCTCAATGTAAACATTAGTCCATAAGGATTGTCATTAATTACCAAAACCACGCATGGGGGCAACCATGCACTTTCAATCTCCCCCATTTTGGTAATTGATGACAATCCATTTTACGAGGGTGTATATAATGAATTTAAGCAACCATGCAACACAAAGAGCAAGGATGCAAGAGAACAAACCCATATTCCCTTAAACCCTCTAAATTACTCCCCCATTGGCATCGATTGCCGAAATGGGAAGAAAAACTTAGAAGGCAAATATAGTGAGAGCTCCCCCATAATGTGTGCATTTCTCATAATATGAGTGAAATCAAATGCACATATCCAATGACGAATAGATGGAGGGAGATCAAACTATATAGAGGATCCAAAGATTGCAAAAAAATATCAAATGGAAAGATAGTTCAACGAAATAAGCAAGCAATCAGAAGGATCCGAAAAGTGTTCTAAATATCATGAGGGAACTCCCCAAGGTACGTGCACACATAGGATTTGTATTTCAATTTAGTGTGCACAACATGGAATCCTCACTCCCTCCTAGATAAATTCGAACACAACCTCATGCAAGAGAATGTAAATGATAAAGGAGGCAAAACAACTTTCACCTAATAAAATGTTTTGCAACAAGAGCAAGGAGCGGTAAATTAAATAATGGGTGTGAGATAGAAAGACATTATAGGAGACTAATACAAGGATGATAGCATCAACATAGTCTTTCAAGAAGAGTTGCACATAGTGCATATCGTGTCTTTTCCATACCCACACACCAAAAGAGGTATAGCAAATAACTCCACAAGCTTAGTAAAATGCAAAAAGCATAACATATGAAAAATAAAGCTTGTTCCTTTTAGAAACCACCAAAGAACTAAAAGCAAAAAGAGGTGGTCACTAAAGAATTGGAATATCAATAAAAGATGTAACTAATCTCATGTGTATAAGTTTCTAAGTACACACAAATCACTAAGATATGGGTCTAAAAATAAACATGTACATACAAGATAGGTACAAGGGAAAAGATCATGATATCCAAGAGGAAGTCATAAATACACCAATAAGATCTTTGCTTAAAAGCATAACACAAGGCTCAATTTTAACTTAACGGGATATAGAGGAACTTCAAACACATACTCATCATAGCATCAAACGTATCCACAAGGGATAATGTGATAAAAGGATGATCCGAGAAAGATAACAAGTATCACGAAAGGCAAATGATTTAAAGAAACATCAATATTGCACATGAGAGACTTTAAGTAGAAAATGCTAGATTGACATACTTGGGATCGATGAATCATAGAAATGAATATATAGTCCCTTATATGTAATCATCCCAGCTTACTCATATTTGCAATAAAGACGTTTTGCAAGAACCAAATTGATTGCAACAAAAAGATTCATGCCAAGATACAACCTACACAAGGTTGAAAGCTAGAAATGTATGCATGAGGTAGATACTTGTTACCGAGATAGTATTGGTGATGTAGAAGATAAGAGTGAACCATCATCCAATGGACACATGGTGACACCATCTTGTAGATGAGACAAGCTTCCAATGCATCTCAAGTGTACCTAAAACAAATTTAAGTACAACATGGTACCCAAACTAATTGTGTCCAAAGTAGTTAGAGCAACTACAACACATAGGACAAACTCCACATAAATATGTGCATATTGATATGAAATTGAATTTCATGCACATCTTAGCCATTTAGGATTTGATGGAGTTTATCCTTTATATTTGATCAACGAAAGTAAGCATGCCATAATATATACATATAATAAAAATGCATGCACAAGACTTTCAAGAACCAAGCGAGATATAATTTAGACAGAACACCAAGTAAACCAACAAAGCACACACAAGTGTGACAAGAAAAAAAATTGTCCAAATTATATCAAATACCCAAATCAACACATGATTGAAGATACCTCTTTGAAAAGATACCAATGAAAACAAGAGACCAATTGATGAAAAATATCATCAAGGAATAAACCAAACCCTCTACACTTTTCATGATGGCACAAGGTACCAAGACGAAGAATGTTTGTCTTCCAAGGAGACACGTCATCGGGATCAAATATCAAACGGAGACAACTAATGTTCAAAAAGCATATAGGATTGCTCCCCCACGATGTGTGCATTATTTATGATTTTGCATTTGAATACACAATGCACACAAATGAGATCATCACTCTCCATGTATATTATTCAAACACTAGTCATGTTCAAGAAAGGCAAGAAATTGCAATACCAAATTAAAGAACGGTGTTTTACTCAAAGTAGGATAGCTTCCCAAAGAATAGTGCATTATCAGGAAGTATGACTTTTGAATGTCAATGCACAAGAATTGGTTCATTGCTTTTCCCAACTCAAGAAAGCACTAAATAACTTTTAAGTAGAGCAATAAAGGATCCAAAAGATACAATGAAGACAAATGAGAGTTAGATCAAAACAAATCCTTGGCAATCAAATAAAGCAATTCAAAGCAAGAGCCAAAGCGAATATGATCAATATATTTACCACAAAAAGATTATCACTTGTCAAGACAAGTAATGTGTGGAGATATTTCTCGGAGGTGGATTGCAAAGATATATTCAAGATCATATTAACAAAGCATATGGAAAATGATAGGAATTAAAAGCCATGCTTAGGTATATAGATATTCTTGATAGCTTCACAAATCATGCGAAGGTGCAAAGCAACTCCAAGGAGTAGCTTGAAACAATTGGCTTCCCCAAAGATACATGAGAACATATTTGGGAAATCCATACCAAGAACATCCTCCACAAACAAGATCCAAAAGAGTGAGAGACAAAAAGCATTTAAGTAAATGGTAACTTGTAATACAAACAATATCAATTCTAGGTGGCAAAACCTCATATGTTCACATTTTCTAGGCTTGTAATATGCACATAGCTTATTACTTCCCCATAATGTTATAATCCATTTATTTAAAGCAAGAGGCAAACAAAACCAACTCGAAAAATTAATGGACATTATAGAAATTGAAATTCTCATGAGAATGACATACCACATAGATAGTAGATAATATAAATATATCAACACTAAGTTGTATTTCTCATGAATACACAATTTTAGGATTGTGAAGTGCACGAAGCATATCACTCCCCCAAAATATGATAGTCCATTAATCTCTCAAAGAGAGCCAACAAGATAAGATATCAAATAAAAACAATAAGGCTCAAAACTAGTAAATGGTGTGCAAACCAACATACACATACTTGATTTCTCAAGATAAGTAAGTAGAGAGCACAACACATACAAACACTAGCAAGGTACAAAACCAAACACATGCAAGGGTGCAAGCAACTTTCAATGTATATATGATTTAAATAAAAGTTACCGCAAGGAGGAACATTGGATATGAGATAGAACAATATGATCCATATGACTTGACTTGAGAGAATATAATTGATGGAGATCCCTTAACTCTTCATAATGTAGCCAAGTCTCCAATGCCTCCAACAACACATATTGATCAAGTTTTAACTTGTTGGTCCCCAACCAAGTTGGGTCCTAAGAGGTTAGTCACAATAGGTTTGGCAACCCAAATGGTTCTTTTCTTGACACCACTTTGAGTACCAACATATTTGGCAAACACATTGCCAACCTTATCCTTCCGAAGAGAATAAACATCATTAATTATAATGGGGTTGGATAAAGTACCATTTGTGCATGAAGAAGCAAGGTGACCCTTCTCACGACATAGGAAGCAACATCTACTTCCTCCTTTCTTCTTAGTTGGAGTCTTGACTTGAGGAGGGGTAGCTTGATTCTTCTTGGGAAGAGACTGTTCTTCAACTTGAGGAGCTTGAGTTTGAACTTGAGGTTTCTTCCCTTGTTGCTTCTCACTAAGAGCCTTCTTCTTCAAAGGGCAAGATCTAACATGGTGCCCTTCAACTTTGCACTTGAAGCAAACAATCTTGGCCGAATCTTTGACTTATTCTTAGCCCTTTTTCTTCTTGATGATCTTGGACTTGTTCTTGTTATTGGAGTTGAATCCAAGTCCACTCTTGTCATTGGGGCGTCTTTGAACACTCAACATATCGTCAAGTGTGGACTTCCCAACATGACGCTTTTCCAAGTCTTTATTCAAAGATGTGACTTGGGCCTTGAGCTCTTTTAATTCCTCTACATGGTTAGTATCAACAAAAATGCTAGAGGAAGTAGAAACTTCATTGTTAGAGCAACAAGGTACGGAAAGTGATTCATCACAAGATGTAGCAACATTATGAGTGGATGAATCACAAGGACTAGCACAAGATGATATAGCATTAAGAGAAGACGTTGTGCCATTGTCCACATGAGGCTTACAAGATGTTACCTTTGACATAATCGCCTCATTAGCTAACTTTAGCTTAGCATGGGATGCTCGAAGATCGTCATTAGAGCTAGAGAGCCTTTCATGAGTTTCTTCCAATTTCCCATATTTGCTAGATATAAACTCAAGTTGAGCCCTTAGCTCAACATTTTCCTTCAAAATAGATGCTTCACGAGAAATGGAGTTAGTAGCACAAGCATCATTAACATTAGAAATGGAAGGCGACAATTTGGAAAGCTTATCATTGTTAGATAGTTGAGTTTGGAGTTGATCATGAGACATGATAAGGAGAGAGTGTTCACTTTCTAAAGTTTTGTGAGCTTTGTCAAGTCTCTCTATGTCCTCATATTCAACTTTTTCCTTTTTAATCACTTTATATTTAGCAATAGCATGATCTCTTTCCTTAATGATTTTAGCAATAATAAGATCATTAGACTCATCAAGGGATTCAAGTTTCTCTTCAAGAGAAACCCTAAGCTCTTCTTCCTCTTCAAGAGAAGCTTTCAAAGAAGCTATGGTGATAGAGTCATCTCTCTCAATTTGACATTTCTCATCAAATTGAATTTCCAAATCCTCAATGAATTCCCTACTCTTAGTAACATAATCAATGATTTCACAAAGAGGAGGGATAACTTTACTACCTTTGGGGAGAGCACCAAGTACCATCTCACCCATCTTGGTTAAGGATTCAAAGTCAAAACCTTCTTCATGAGAATCCTCATCCACATCATCACAATTTGGATTCGAGGTGGGAGATACCTCGGAATCCTTAGCCATAAGGCAAACATGATTAATGGGTGAGGAGGATGAAGAAATACTTGAAGCTCCATTGAGGTCCATGTCTTGTTCCAACAAGTGTTGGGATTCCTCTACATTGTTAGTCATGCAAATACTAGAGGATATGGAAGAGTAATTTTCATCACAACAAGACATAGAGAGCATATCATCATTATATTTAGTTAAGCAACTATTACTTGATATGCAAGGACAATCAGCTCTAGAATGTATGACATTTGGAGTGCTAGAAGATTTTAAGTCCAAAGATAGAAGATTGCAATGTGATAGAAAAGAGGTATAATCAATAGTAAGTTCACCATCACCAATGCAATTTCTATCGCCACTCACCATATCATTACCGTGTGACAAATCACATGATGGTGAAGTGGAAGAAGTTGTGAACTCATCACGGCCGGAGGTGGAGGAAGAACAATCATCCTCACTAATTTTGGACACTTCATATATATCTTGAAGCTTGGTCCAAAGCTCATGTGCATTTCGAAAAGGCATGATTGAATCCAGAACTACATCGGTCAAAGCACACATAAGACCATTAGTAACTTGAGTCTCAAGATGAGAGTTTATCTCATCCTCTAAAGATAATTCATGAGAATCCTTTGGAGGAGATAAACACACATCTACAATCCTCTTAACATAATTTGGACCCATGGCCCTAAATAGATTAAGCATGTGAATTTTCCAAACATCATAATTTGTGCCATCAAATATGAAAGTGGGATCGTGCACTAATTCTCTAAACGACATCTTTTACTCTCTAGGCGGTAAATCCCAACAAGAGAGCCCAGGCTCTGATACCAATTGAAAGGACAATGATGTCGCCTAGAGGGGGGGGGGGGGGGGGGGTGATAGGCGGTTTAAAACTTTTCCGGTTTAGGCTTGATAATTGCGGAATAAAACCAGGTGTTTAAATTAACAAGACGACAACCTAAATAAACTTGGCTCACCTATGTGCACCAACAACTTATGCTAAGCAAGATAAACAACAAGGTGATAGTAATAGAATACTTCAAGCACGAAGGCTATCACAATGTAAAGTGCATAAGTAAAAGCTCGGGTATAGAAATAACCGAGGCACGCGGAGACGAGGATGTATTCCCGAGTTCCTCCTTGTTAAGGGAGTACGTCTCGTTGGAGAGGTGTGAACCGACACAACGGTTCAACAACCACAAAGGTTTCACCTTCTTCTCCGGTGAACCGCACCACAAAGGCTTGGTTCACCTTCCACTATCTGAATTCCTTCGAGGCGGAATCCGGAGCCTTTCAACAACAATTTGGGGCACAACCCACAATGGGATTGGGGGCTCCCGAACGGCCTCCAACAACAATCCGGGGCACAACCCACAATGGGATTGGGGCTCCCGAACGGCTTCAAGTGACCACACAAGGGTCCAACCACCACAAAGGCGTCTAGGGTCCAAGGACCCAAGAGTAACAAGCTCACAAACTTTCAACTTCCACGAATCCTCGTGGAGAGCACACCGATGCACCAAATGCAAAAGGCAAGAGCACAAGTGCTCAAAATCCTTCACTCTCAAATTCCAACAAAGCAACAAATGCTTATGGGGGAATAAGAGAGGAAGAACAAAGAAGAGATGCACCAAGAACTCCAAGATCAAGATCTACAAGGTTTCCCTCACTTAGAGGAGAAATCGACCGGTGAAAACGTAGATCAAGATCACCTCTCACTTTCCCTCAAATATTAGCAAGAACCATGGGAGGGATGGAGAGGAAGAGCAAGCTTTCCAAAGGTCAACAATGGAGGAGAGAGAGGAGAAAGACTTGATAGAACCTTAGAAAACCATTGGGGAAGAAGGCCCCTTAAATAGCTCAACCAAAAATCCAGTCGTTGGGTGCAGATTCGCGCCGTAGCGGTACTACCGCTGGCCGTAGCGGTACTACCGCTGGCCCTAGCGGTACTACCGCCCCCCTAGGGAGTTAGGGCATCAAAACGGGCTGAAAACAGGCTTCCGTAGCGGTCCTACCGCCCCGGCGGAACTACCGCTCCCGGTACCGCCGAAAACAGCTCTCTGTTAGCTCGGGCGGTACCTCGGGCTGTACCGCGGCGGTACTACCGCTACAGCAAAAAACAGCAGAAACTGATAAACGAAAACGTCAATATCTTTTCCATTCCGACTCCGTTTTCGATGATTTTTGGCACGTTGGAATCGTTACAACGAGCTCTACTTGAATGTGCATAGAAACATCACAGTCCATCATGTGAGGATAAAACCAAATGGGGAAAGGTTGAACTTTCCTAAATAATGCAAACCAGTAAAAACTCCTTCATAAAAAACGCAACAAGATATTCATACGAAATATGTTTTTGATGAACTAGAGCTTAGTATGGAGATAAAACAAGCTCTAAATCCTCACATGGATAAAAGGCAACAAGTTTTCCAAAGTAAAACCATTTTCGAAGGACTTGGTCTTGTCATGAAGATCACGACAAGCAGCAAAACTCAACACGGAGAAAAACCAAATAAGAACCAAGAAAGATGATATGCCAAGCGTGCAAAGGTTTGAGCTCTCCACAAAGATGCGATCAAGTTACTCACTCGAGAGCCCCTCTTGATATTACGCCTATCTTACCTATAGCCCTATCAAGATCATACCTTTGCCATGAGCATTCCACTTGAGCTAGATGATGATGATCTTGACTCTCTCAGGTTGAAACACCTTTCTTGTTTGTGCTTGCTAGCACATGCTTGATGAAGACTTCTCCAAATGCTCCCCCATACTCCATTATGGGAGGGCCTCGCTAAGCTTCGTCTTCATGTCTCCTTTGCAAGCTTCAATCAAAAGATATCTTCCGAGATACATCTTATTGAACTTGCACTTCATCTTCTTCTCTTGATATGTATGATAGCTTGGGGTTAAACATGATTGTTCACTCAATCTTCTATTCCAAGCCATACTTGCAATGAGCTCAACTCTACACATGACCATTCTTCATATAAACCCTTTGAATAGAGCATTGGTCATTAAGTCATCTTGAAGAGTCCAACACATGAACTCCTATAATTTCCCATGGACAAGATCTATAAGAATATCTCAATGTAAACATTAGTCCATAAGGATTGTCATTAATTACCAAAACCACGCATGGGGGCAACCATGCACTTTCAACCGCCTATACCAAATGGAACTTACCATTGTCACCCTATTTCAAATGGCTATGCTGTTGTCGGGGTTGATGAGGTTATCAAGACATATGAGGGAATTAAGCTGGAATTCCCTACGGGTGAAGACGAGGTTGAGTTGAGATTTGCCTGCAAGAGTACCTGCTTATGAAAAAAGGAATACATCGTGTTCCCACACATGCAGCAAAATCGCCCTCCCAGTCCACATGCCAGTCCACATAACTACAACAACGACAACCAATGCGCTAGTCCAGACACCCCCCACAACGACAACCAAGGCGCTAGTCCATCTCCGCCGTCGCGTGAGCGTACTCCGCCGCCGCATGAGTGTACTCCGCCGCCTCGTCAACGGACTCCGTCGCCTCCGCAAAAGAAGCGGAAGTCCATAGCTACGTCGACTAGTACTCCGAAAAGCGAAACGGGGAAGTCTCGCCTTGTGAACTCTCACGAAGATGTCGATATATGGGTCAACGAGATCCAGGCTGCCCAGAGAAAGAAGGCAAAAAAAATGACTTTGCCTTTTCCGGTATATTCTTCGGAGGCGATACGGTGGGCCATAGAATTTCTTACGCATCCGTCGCAATATGAACTAAATATGGACGATTACTACACAGGCGTTCTGGTGCGTACAGCTAAGAGAGTGCGGGAAGAACAAAAACTTGCTGCCACCCACAAGAGAGATGTTCCACAGCTCGGAATGCAGTCGGGACAATCAGCCCCCCCACTCATATTGGCGCCTTAAAACCGGAACCTGGTCGACGATGTACTTTCGCAGCAAGCTAGAGATGTGGGTCTATCTCTAGCAGAGCTTAAGGCGTTACAATCTGGCGAGAGTGTCACCATACATGAGGTGGTGTGGAAATATGTTAGAAGAGAAGATCTGGTCGAGCCTGCTATGGTGCGCACTCTACCAGCTAGGTTGCACCAACTAAATGCATGGTACATGCGTACCACAAAAAGTCAAGACGGAGACCGGCTCTATGGGAAAATTCCAAAGGATTTTTTTGGCCCAAGTGATGATGAGGTTCAAATTGAGTATTGCGAATTATGACAGTTATTCAATTTTGACACGCTCGACAAATCTATCATCAGTGCCTTTTGCATGTAAGTAATTAAATTATGTATATATGTCATTAGTTCTCTAGCTCAACTTATTTTCATTGCTTGTAATTATCCTCATCACTATATTCCTTTTTTGTACTCTATTATGCAGACTGAAAATTATACAATCTCAAAAGTTGGCACTCAATCACAAGATTGGATTCATTGATCCTAATCGAGTTAATCATCATGGTTTGTTACATTACCCAGAGAATTCAGATGAGCTTTTGCTAACTTACTTGATGGGGCAACATTACAAAAACACCATAATTTTCCCGTTCAATTTCGAGTGAGTTGTTTACTTTCTTATACATACTCGATGTTAAGTATATGCAATTGATGATTTAGTTATTAACAAATATAAACATATGACATATTTCACTGGGTATTATTTGAGATTGATATTGAAAAGGCAATCGTTGATGTCTTGGACCCATTATCGAAACCTGAAGAAAAGTTTGACGACACGAAAGAGATGCTTCAGAGGTAATTTCGTTCATTATCACAATCGGCTTCGTCTTTTCTAATAATATATTGTAATTAGTAAACTTCTTTACTAATTTTCTATACCGTAAATTTCATGGTTTGGGACAAGTTCAACTCTTTCCACAAGGACATCGGTATAGCCTGGAAGCTCACTTTTAAATGGCGAGAGGTAAGCCGTACTAGCTAGTTCCACGTATGCATATATCTTTAATTTTAGTCTACCATTTTTTCAATATTTTTGATTATTATTTGATTGATTTCTTATCTTATTCTCTCATAAAGTGCGCGAAGCAGCAACAAGGCACCAATTTGTGTGGATTTTATGTCTGCGAGTTCATCCAAATTCACTTCAATGAGGGGGCAGACTGGAATGGCGTACGTTAACACTATATTCAAACTTGTTCACTTTTCAAATTAAATTATTTTTCATGATGATTGATATATTGGTGTTGATCTCTCCTTTTTAGTTTGAGACGATCCGGAACAGTCTTGATGCAAAAGACCGCCTACTACCAATTGCGGAGGAAATTGTGGGCTTTCTGCTTGACTATGTCATAAAGTCAGGCGCAGAATGCAGTATGATCCAGCCTAAAAAGACCATCCCGAGGAAAAAATAGGGTCTAATGTCTCTTTTGTCATGTAATTATCTCTGGTTGTAAATATTTAGACATGATATTTTTATGGTTGTAAATATTTGGTTCGGAGAACTCGTGTATTACTTGTATTCATGACCATCCCGAGGAAAAATCATGTATTCATGATATATATTATATAGTAGCGTATAATATGCAACTCGATCTTGTTTGAAATGAAACATAAATATCAAAAACAGAAACACAAAAGAATCAGTAAAATAGAACAAAAAACAAAAATAGGAAACAAAAAAAAACATACATACTGTGCCTTCGTATTACGAACCGGGATAAATGAGAGCGAGATTCTGGCTAGCTCAATTGGCCACGTGCCTCCCCTAATGATACCGGGCCGTGGCGTGCCGGGAATATGGTAGCCTATTTGTCCCGAACACGGTTTCCCGGGCGCGGGGCCCGGGACAAAAAGTCCTCCCGGACCGGGACCATTAGCTAGTTCTGCTCTAGTGCTACCATCAAATCGTTGCAAGAAAGTACATAAAAAACGAATAAAGCGCACCATTAGTCATAGAACTATTTGATGAGCACTTTAGTCACTCATGTCTTATAATGTTTTAAAGTGGTGATATAACTTTACTTTTTAAACAAATGGACCATAATCCGTTCCGCTAGTGGAAACGACACCTAGACGACATGATGAACAAGCTGATAGAAACATCGTCATGAAATTAGCTATGTGTATGGCATGTGAGGCGATGATTTATGCAGATCCACCCTGGATATTCACCTGTGTATATTTTTTCTAACATATCTATTTGTTTTCTAGTGAGCCTGCTATGTACTTTTAATGTACAATCATAGACTTAAAGAAATTGGACGAGTCACTAAAAACTCGAAGATGTGGTGGAATTGTGAGTTTATCCAGCTGAAATTACAAACTAATTGGACAACTACACATATTTGGTAACAAGTGCATGGCCAATTGTACGTCGGCTCCACTTTCTCTCTCATACTCCATCTTGCGGTTTAACTGGTCCCATGGTGTCGTTGTCGAGGAGGTGAATGTCCAAGGACAAGATATTTGGACGGCCAAGATCACATTCACATGGTCGTTTTTGCAAAGCACGCACGCACGCACGCACGCACTCACTGACACACACACCTGGAGGAAAGAATGTGAGCAATTTTCTTATAAACCAAAGTTATATGATGTTTTTAAAACATTTCGAGAGACGAGTGAGAAAAGAGCTCAGCCCGGACAAATTTGATGACTGGTGGTGCGTTTTACTCATCTAAAAGGACTGCACACAATTATTAGGCAAAATCATTCGTAGAGATGTTGTATGTCATTGAACCAACCTGTTTTATTTGTATGGGCTGAAATCTGAGTTCTTATAGCTGGGCCGGTCATCTATACAGGAAATTCATATGTTCAGGGCCTCGCCGTACGTGTTTTCTCCTCGACGAAGAAAAGGCATGGAAATGTTGCACATAAAGCGGCCGAAGCCGTTGGTGTATGACGCAAAAAAGACTGTACCCACAGACCACAGTCCCAGCCTGTCTCGTACGTGGCGTTTGCGAAGCCTGAACGATCAAAAACCAGTCCGCGTGTCCTGACTGATGGCAACTTTTTTGTAGCTTGACGTAGCCGCAGCTCGATCGGAGGAGCCAAATTAGGTTGGTTGGGGAGCAGCTTGCCGCATACGCTGCGCTGCGTTGGATTGCGTACATGCATAGTTGCATACGGCCTTATCCCGACAAACTAACCATGTTTTGAACTAAGGCATATGTTTGAACACGGTCTACTTAAGTGCGTATCGTCTCGTTTGCATCATGGAGACAGGTAAACCCGTCTCCATTGCAGATGCAGTTCCACCGGATTTGAACTGCTGAGTGCTGACTGCATTTGCAGTGTGTGTGTGACAGCTTCACCAGGCTATTGGAAACAATTTTTCGCTATATTAATACTTACTGATCAATGGTTACATGGGACTCACTAGCTAGTACGACGGTTTTTGTCCCCAGAAAAGAAAGCTAGCGACTCGACGTCGAGATCACTATAAATACAGACATGGAGCAGCCGTGATTCCTCACTCAAACCCGACCAAAACAACACTCTTGTCCACGAACAAAATCAAGCTAGCCATGACTTGCCACCGTGCTCAGCCCCTCCTCCTCCTCGCCATCCTAGCCATTACCACCCTCTCGTGCACCGCAGATTATCCGCCGGTCTACGACACCGACGGCCACGAGCTGCGCGCCGACGCGAACTACTACGTGTTCCCGGCCAACCGCGCTCACGGCGGAGGGCTGACGATGGCGCCCGGCCACGGGCGCCGCTGCCCGCTCTTCGTCGCGGAGGAGCCCAGCGGGCACGGCGACGGGTTCCCCGTACGTATCACACCACACGGTGGTGCCGCCGGCGGAACGGCGCCGTCCGACCAGATCGTTCGCCTCTCCACCGACGTCCGCATCCACTTCCGCGCCGCCACGACATGCGTGCAGTCCACGGAGTGGCACATCGACAGCGAGCTGCTGTTCGGCCGCCGGCACGTGATCACCGGCCCGGTGAGGGGCTCGAGCCCGAGCGGCAGGGAGAACGCGTTCCGCATCGAGAAGTACAGCGGCGGCGCCGAGGCGCGCGAGTACAAGCTGATGTCCTGTGCAGGTGAGAGGCCGAGCTCGTGCCAGGATCTTGGGGTGTTCAGGGACGGCAAGGGCGGCGCGTGGTTCTTGGGCGCCACCGAGCCGTACCACGTCGTCGTGTTCAAGAAAGCGCCGCCCACCGTTTGAGTTTCTCTTTTTTCTTGTGCATGGAGTGTTCGTACTTCGTAGGGAGCATGCGTGATGAATAATTAAGGTCGGCCTACAAGTGCGGTTTCGTTCCGTTCTAGGTTGAGTTTGAGCCGCATGGGCGCTCGAAATGGCCTTCTTGTGACCTTCTGGGCGACTGCCACGGCCAGATTCAAATAAACTTGGCATCTTGTCTCAATTACTTACTGAAGTTTAAACTTTGAAACAAGCATGAAGATTGGTCTTTTCCCAGTAGAAACGCTGTAATGAATTTCTAGTGGACCTGTAATGCTTTAAATTACTGCACCTGATACTCTCCTCATTCAAGAGATACTCTGCCACTTTTTGCCTGATCGCAGGTTTCTTAAATGGAACCGGGAGTGATCTCTTGTTTTCTGTTTCCACAATCATCACCGAGCAGAGCTGGTAGTGAGCTATGTACGGGTTTGTACTCCGACTAGCTTATATGAAACGAAAAAATGACAACATGAAAGTCATATGAAACGTCGAGATGAACCTACTTCGATATGTGACGAACTAATTGACAAAATTCATCTATAAAAGTTCTAAACATCGATTTAAAATTGAGAAATTGCAATCTTTGAAACTCGAAACCGAGTACGACAATGGAACTTAGTTGGTAACACACACTGTACATTTTATTTTGAATCTCATTATATTTGTGTAGATGATAGGGACACAAATTTAAGTTCCCTAGCTAGCTAGCTAGCGAACCCTTCTTTGTTCTTCCGAGTAACACGACATGTAGTAAAATAAAATCGAAAAATTATTCCGTCTTAGAGGAAGCCGGCGATAAGTCTATGCCCCTTTATAACGAATGTTTAACGTTCTTCTTTCGTCTTCCATGAAAACAAAACGGCCGTTTCGGTTTGAGTGAAACCAACATCACAGTATTTCTGAAATTAAATATAATTTCATAAAATTAGTGAATTGCTCAAATAAAAATAATCGTAAAAAAAGTACTAGTAACTGTTCAATACACTATCTGCAACGCGCAATTCAGAAACCTAGCCTCACTAACGGGCAACGGCGTTGATCACTTGATCCTCACAACATAGAGATAGACGTACGGTGGCTCAAGATTCACACAGATTGACACCATTGTACGCTATTCTATTCGCGTTAATATGGAATATAGTGTTTTCACTAAACAAGATGTTCACGATGAACGACGCACCACACAAACCATCAACTTTTTACAAACACACTGACAGGCCTACTAAATTTTATTGAAGCTGTGCCAATTGGTACTTTACAATGTTGTACGAAGACGGACGACTCGTTGCAACAGGGGTGACAACTCCCCCAGGCCATCACGCTAATATCCAAGAAGCAAGCACTCGTCCTGATCATGCGACTTGTCTTTGAGCACCACCACAGGTAGCCCGTAAATATAACACAAGACATAAGCACATCTCTCTGTTAATTAAGTTCTTTTGCGTGTACATCTCTCCTATCTAAAAGAAAAGTTTGGTTCCTCTTTTTGTTCACCCTTTCGTCCAACCAGCCTTTATTCTTCGTCCGTCCGTCGCCTCCCAATGCCACACGCCCCCTAATCACGCAAGTCGATTTGCTAAATTTGTGCGTACCTTTCGCCACAAATTCTCCCTGTAATCGCCGGCTTTTGCTCCCCCGTCTCCTCTAATTCCTCGCTCCGCAACGCGCAATGTTGCTTCTTCCTCTTCGTTCCATGACTCTGATTGTTACGCACTGTAACCAATCTGAGTACCGTGCCTCTCTAACTACCAGTGCTCGCCGGGATCGAAGTAGGTGCACACCAGCACCCGCCGCTCCGACCACGACCGCACCTTCCCCGGAGACTACGGCCAGAAATCACCTGCCACCCACTTCCGAAGGACCAAAGGAGGCCACGGTGGCCGGCTGCCTGAGACCCGCATGCGGTCGCTCATTGGCAGCACACGCTCCAGGCTCTCCTATTCGGGAACACTCATGATCTGATGTGCTCTCTCCGGATCTGCCTTTTCCCCTCCTGGAGTCAGATCTTGATGTCTACGAGTTGCTGCCATCGGATTTGTTCGGAGGAGACATTGTGGTGGAGGCTTGGGTGAGATCAGCTCCGGCGCCTCCGGCTTCTAGCTTCCCGACGTTGTCAATGCAGCAGCATCTCTGTCGGTCCAATGTGATTGCCTTGTCTTCTCTTGCAAAAAATTATTGTTGCTTGTGGCCTTGTTGCGGCAACTGTGGCAGCATACGTTCTGCTATCTCCACCAAGGCCTCACAATCATCACCTTCTCATGCAGAGGGAGGGAGGTGAGCTGGGCCACATGAAGCAGGACACGGATTGGATTTTGTCAGACTCTATTTGATTATTGTACTTCATGAACTACTGATTTTTCAGGTACCGTTGAGCTGGGCAAAATTCATGAGTCTCGACAGTGATGTTCTACTGAAGCAGGTTAGTTTACTCTTTGATCATCGTCCATGCACCATGCTTGTGTTGTAGAAGGTACTGCAAGCTTGGCTTCATTATAATTAATTACTTCTTGTTGATCCACATAAGCAAAGCCATGTATGCTGAATATTTAGTAAAAGAAGAAACCATTTTAGGGATTGGAATTAAAACATTTTTATGGTCCTTGTTATTCCTGATAATCTTTAATGTTCTTTGCAAATTATTTAACTTCTGATTTCTAACTATTTTGATAAGAACATGCAAGTTAACTGAACTAATACTCTTCAAAACTGCACCTTCACATATATGAATGATGGTTCCTTGTAGCAAAAGGAAATTAATAATGCAATAATTGCTTGGCCTTGAATTTGTTTTTCTACTGCTGCAGGATGATGTTACCTGACTGATGATTGTGTAATTACTTATTGGGTTCCATAAATACAGGTACCTCTCATTGTCTGATATGTATACCCGTATGCAAATGAACATCATTAGGATTCCCAGTACTCCGGTGGAGGCTGTCCCTGTCTGGGTTCATTGGCGAGGACGCGGAGAGGCAGAGGTGGCCGCAAGCGGCACATGAAAAGGTTTATGCAATATTTTCTTTATTGCACAACAGCTAGCTGTTGTGCTATTTGGCACGTATACCTTTACTTCTTCGCCTCCTGCTACACCGCATATCCCTATCGCCGCATGTGAGGCCGTGATGCTGCATCTTCCAACCCTCTGACGACTCGTCGGTAGTTTCCCGCGAACACTGCCATGCCCCGCAACATTGCCTTCCGGTTTGCACATGCAGTTTCTGGTATGCTACGGTACTTCGATAGGGTTCAGTATTAGCTGTCGTGTCTCCGGCAACACTTGTAATCCCAAGTGTATATTTAAATTTTTCAACCGCTGTAATTGATTGGATTTGGAGTGCATATCTGGTTGTTCCAAACAGAAGTGTTAGTTGTGAAAAAACAATAGTGAATATTTCATATGATACAAAACAGATGGTAAATATTCCGTATGGTGTCACAGTCTATTCTATTCGAATGTTTGAGATAGGTTCTTTTTATTTTTATTGTTGTTCTGAGTTCAGATAATTTAGGCCAGGAAGATGCTTCTCGTAAGCCTCCACAACACATTAAGTTTCAACCAAAATGTGTTCTTCTTACTGCTTCCATATATGTCAGTCCATAAGAATAGCACGGGCGGGGGTTGGAGCTAGAGCTGGAGAGGCCTGTGCGAACGCAACAATGAGCATAGGACCCTTGAAGGAACGGGTTGCTGTGGATCCTACCACTCTTGTGGCTAGCGCTCCGGCTTCGCCGATAGGGGAGTTCGTAACTCCAGCGCCACTACCATCCACGCGGGTTGATCAGGTGGATCCGCTGCAGGGTGTCATTGGCCAGATTAGGAAACATATCGCCGCCCCCTACTCCCCATGCCGGTGATCCAGCAGCGGCAACAGCGACGTCGCAAGTTGTTCGTTCCGGAGGAGGATCGGAGGTTCAGCGTGCGGCTAGCAGGGAAGTCCAAGGGCAAGCCTACCTCCTATGTCAAGTGTGCGCAACGCGTGCTCATGGCGAGGCTGGGGATTTGCGAGGTTGACGGTGAGCCGCCAGTAGACTGTCTGGCGAGATACGCTGAGTACTTCACCGAGCCGCTAACTTTGTCGAGGATTGATGCGCTTGCCAAGATCTTCTTCATCTCTGCGCACTTGCCAGCAGAGCTATTCATTAGCTCTTGAGCACTGCTCCGGGTGGATTGTGGACTCTGATGTTTCTTTATGGATAGTGAAAACGAGAATGTAATCGTGTGGAACCCGAGAGGTCTCAATGATCGGTGTCGCGGGGATGTTGTTAGGCAAGCGGTGGCTGACGCGGCAGCATCTGTTGTGTGTCTTGTTGAGTCCAAGCTTGCAGTGGTAGACAACTTCGCAATTGCGAGGATCCTGGGGCCGAGATTTGACCAGTTCGTCTTCCTCCCCGCCAATTATACGGCAGGAGGTATTTTGGTGGCATGGCAGTCGGCGAGAGTTGCGGTATCTCGCACCCTGGTGGAGGAATTCTCAGTGACAATTGAACTGAGTTTCAGTGGAGGGGACTCTTGGGCCCTCACAACTGTGTATGGGCCAACGGTGGATGGCAGGAAATTGGAGTTCCTCCAGGAGCTACGCGTAGTGCGGACAACATTCCCTGGGCCTTGGGCCATTGCGGGCGATTTCAATCTGATCCTTGACGCGGCGGACAAGAACAATGGCAATTTGAACCGCAGAATGATGGGCCGTTTTAGGAAGCTCCTGAACGATTTGGAACTGAAAGAACAAGACCTGGTGGGCCGCCGCTACACCTGGAGCAACAAACGCCGCACGCCTACGATGGTTAAGTTAGACAGATGGTTCAGTTTGGTTGATTGGGAAACTCTGTTCCCTGATTGTTTGCTTCAGGCGATGTCTTCTAGTATGTCTGATCATTGCCCACTGATGCTATCCACCAAAGCTACCTTCAGAAGGAAATCAAGATTCCATTTCCAAAGCTTCTGGCCCAAGTTTGAAGGTTTTCAACAGACGGTAGCCTCGGCTTGGTTCTCACAGGTTCAGGCTGCTGACCCTTTTGTGGATTTGGAGCAGCGCTTGTGAGAGACAGCCAAGACCTTGTCCAGATGGAGTCAGAGGCGAATTGGCAACATCAAGGAACATATCTTGCTAGCAAACGAGGTGATATTTCGACTTGACCAAGCAATGGAGGTTAGACCACTGAACGAGGATGAATTCTGGCTGAGATCACAGCTAAAGAGGAAGGTGCTCGGGCTTGCTTCCCTAGAGAGAACAATTGCGAGGCAGCGCTCCCGCATCACCTGGCTCCAGGAAGGTGACGCCAATTCGGCGTTCTTCCATATTCATGCTAGCATCAGGAAGAGGAGGAATCATATCTTCCGCCTAAGGAAGGGTGATCAGCTGGCCACATATCTTGAGGGCATGGGTGAAATCGCTGCGGATCATTTCGCCGGGCTAATGGGAACACCAGTGGAGAGAACTCACAACCTCAACCTCAACGCGCTCAACCTGCCAGCCCTTGAGCTGCAACATCTCGAGCTGCCCTTCTCGGAGGCTGAGATTTGGGAGATGATCAGACACCTGCCGCCTGACAAAGCGCCGGGCCCGGACGGCTTCTCTGCGAGATTTTATCAATCCCGCTGGCCACTAATCAAGGATGCAATTATGAGGGCAGTAAACGCGTTTGACGCAGCTGATGGTAGAGACTTTGCGAGGCTAAACAATGCATATATCACCCTGTTACCAAAGAAGGAGGATGCTGTTGATGTCTCAGACTATAGGCTAATAAGTCTGATACATAGCTTCGCAAAGAATGTCTCGAAAGCAATGGCAAATAGACTCGCATCCGCTTTGCCGGCACTAGTAGAGAGTAACCAGAGTGCCTTCGTGAAGGGAAGATCCATTCAAGATAATTTTTTCATGGTACAGCAATCCGTGCGTGCGCTTCACAGGAAGAATGTACCGGCCCTGTTGCTGAAATTGGACGTGGCGAAGGCGTTTGATTCTGTTGCGTGGCCGTTCATTATGGAGGTTTTGCAACACAGGGGTTTTGGCCCAAGGTGGAGGGCCAGATTTGCGTTGATCCTTTCATCGGCAAACACGAGAGTGTTAATCAACGGCACGGCAGGGCCACAATTTTGGCATGGACGCGGGCTGAGACAAGGCGACCCGGTTTCCCCAATGAAGTTCGTCATGGTCGTCGATGTGTTGAATGCTGTGTTCCGGATTGCAGAGGAGGCAGGGATTTTCCAACCCCTACACGAGTGGGGTGTCAAACACAGACTTTCCCTATATGCTGATGATGTGGTCTTACTGATCAGGCCTACGGTAGAAGAGGCGGCGGCGGCAATTGAGCTACTTAGGGTTTTCGGCTTGGCCTCGGGACTGCACTGTAACCTGAATAAAAGTTCAGTTACGCCAATCAAATGTGGGGGAAGGGATCTGCAGCAGATATTGGACGTGCTAGCTTGCCCGATCAAGCAATTCCCCATCACATACCTAGGGCTACCACTGTCTCCTATTCGGCTGACTAAGAGCCAGCTGCAACCGACAGTAGATAAAGTGGCGAGGCATGTACCCTCTTGGAAGGCCAAGATGATGCAACGGAGCGGCAGACTGATCCTTGTGGACTCGACAATGGTGGCGACAGCGATCTATCCCATGCTGGTGCTGGACCTGCCACCATGGTTCTTTGTGAAGATAAATAAGATGTTGCGCAGCTTCTTCTGGGCAGGTGCGTTAGAAACCCGTGGTGGCCAGTGTGCGGTGGGCTGGAAAACTGTTTGCACGCCAAAGCTACTCGGCGGCCTTGGCATCAAGGACCTAAGAACCCTCAACATGGTGTTCAGATTGAGGTGGAAATGGCTGGAGCTGGCCGAGGATGGTAGGCCGTGGCAGGGGCTGGATTGCTCGATCCCTAGCGAAGCGGAGCAGTTGTTCATGGCGGCGCTTGACTGCAAGGTGGAGCGGGGAGACAGACTGCGCTTTTGGTTGGACCCGTGGATCGGCGGGAGGGCTGCCAAACACATTGCTCCCAACCTGTGGTTACATGTGAAGGTCGCGGACAAGACGCTGCGAGTTTGTGAGGCCATCCCGAACAACAGATGGGTGCGGGGGATTAGTGGGAACCTCATGGTTCAGGAGGTCGTCGAGTACTTGAACCTTTGGGAGCAAGTCCAAGACCAGCAGTTGTCTTAGGAGGATGACTCGGTTACTTGGCGGCTGACAGCGAATGGCAGATATTCCGCCAAGTCTACGTATGCAGCATCCTTCCTCGGGAGAATAGCGGCGCCTTGTGCCTCTGAACTTTGGACTGCCGGTGCCCCATTGATCCAGAAGTTACACATGTGTCTAGCGCTGAAGAATCGCCTCTGGACAGCTGACAGATTGGCACGGAGAGGGCTGCAGCATCCGCCTTGATGCCGCAAAGCCTGAGGATGGGGAACACCTCATGATCCGTTGCGTTTTCGCCCGGGAGGTTTGGTTTGCTGTGCTCCGGGAGGCAGGGCTGCAGAGCTTCACGCCCGTCTCGACCTTGTCCATGGCTGATTGGTGGAGCAGGCTTGCGGCAGCCGGTGCCGTAAGGTAGAAGGAAGGAGATCAACAGACTCATCATACTAACTACGAGATACATCTGGCTGGAGCGGAACAGCAGAGTCTTCGATCATGTTTCTTCCTCATCTTTAGTTATAGTGAGGCGAATTAAGCAAGAATTCGCCCTCTGGAAGGAGGCGGGCATCTACGGAGAGAAGCGAGGAAGAGAGTAGTAGGTTTTGGGGTGTTTTGGTGGTGTAGACCTGTCGCTTGTGGCTGTGTCTAGACCTGAGTCTTGTTACTGGCTTCACCTTTCTTTCTTAATATAAAGACACACGATGCTCGTGCGTGTTCTAAAAAAAAGAATAGCTCACACTTACTTTCCCTCTTGTTAGTTTTCCTCTTGGATATCAACATTATGCATCATCACCCAGACAATGATTTTATGGTAAAATTGCTTTATATTAGGTTCAGCTTCTTATATGGGACATCACAAAATAGTATACTTTTTATTAAATCATCAATAAGTCAGGAAAAACGTGTTGTTTCAGTTTCATGAACTCAAAACTCAAGAAGGTATAGAGTGCTTATAATTCCGTATTCAGGCTAGAATTACGAGAAGCCAAACAAAAATGAGAGTACAATAGACGCAAACTTCAGCTTGAATGTGCCGAGTCATCTTACTCGTATATGTCCAATCATTTGCCTATACCAGTGTTGGCTTCACACAGATTGTACATGATTGTACATGGCCGCTGCCATTTGGTCATGCAAGTTGCCCAAAGCTTGTCAGGTTACCCAACATACCAAGTTTTAACGTCCTGCATGAAGCCTTTAAATCATCATATTGTCAGCCATGAGAAACAATGCTCATCATACCAGGTATTTCATATTATCCACAGCCGGAAGTTTTTCAGAAATGATATTTACTCAGTCAAATTTAGTGAGTATCTATTGACATGTACCAGGTGTAAGAAAAATGTTTCTCGGTACATTGCATTTTGTAGCTTCCACCATGCTCATCAGCAGAAGTGGAGGAGAAGCATCGTCGTGGAATCAATGGGAATGGTCGTAAGTTAGTGAACAGATGAAGACTTGAAGAGAAAGAGCCAGAACGGTGGCAAGTGAACATATTCCCTGCCGTCTTCAAGTTCGTTATATGTTCTGATGGGCAGTATATGTTCCTGTGTTGTGCAATATAGTGGATTAGTGTGGATGACATTTGTGCTCATACCTGACATTATGCTCTGCAATTTTTGCACTTGTTCTCCAGAGTTCAAGCTATACGAATTGTTTATTTGTCTTTTTCTTCCTACTTGGAACTGCACATGTTATTTCTTTACATCTGCAATTTATTTATACTGACTTTCTTGTGTTGGATTGATAGAGTAATTTCTTATATGAACCAGTTTTCTGCATATTGTATAGTGCTAAAACATTCCATTTGTTTCATGACAAACCATCAAATAATGAATGAGCTACCATTGTCCACGAGTGTTGACATTGTAGGAATTGTTATCCTGTGTATGTGGAAAGTTGTGTTATATTGTTTTGATAGCTATAAAAATAAATAAACACATATTGACAAAATAAGTGTGGGAATCGTAGAATCCATTAAAATGTCAGTTCATAAAAATTGGGCCGTGTTGATGTTTTTCATTCAAAACTAGATTTAAACCTAACTTTTGAGCATGCTAAGTCATGGGCATGTTGACGAAGATGAGGAGATGGATTTGGCACCGCCGAGTCAGTGAGAGCTGGAAGAAGCGGAGCAAGCAGGGATCATTGGCTCCAGCCTGCTGCCAGTGTGAGTATGCGGGATGGCATCAAGTTGCGATGCTATTTTCCCTTTCTTTTTTAATTGTTTGGGAGTTCAAGTGCAAAGGAGATGTGGTTCTTTTCTTTCATGTACGTTTTTGGTTATGTTTTATTTTCCAGATTTGTTTTATGAAACTTGGATGAAAAATATCACAGACTATATAAAACACCAGCGACCCTAGGAAAACAAGATTTTGTGAAAGACAGTTAGAACTTTTAAAATAGATTTTAAACATTTTTATTATCCGTAGCAACGCACGAGCATTCAGCTAGTAAACGAAAATATTCAGTACATACGTGTCCCCAACGAAAATACCCGAACACAAGCTACGTGCAGTGTTCAAATCAAAACAACGACACAATTAATATGCATTGGACGAATCGAATATGGCATACCTAGTGCCTAGTGGCGTACATTATTTGAGGCGACAGATCAAGTAATACTGTAATGTGCTGGCTAGATTAGATAGACAGGCCGGAGCCCAGAAACTTGGCTTCAGTGATGGCGTCGATTTTCCATGCCGTTTCCGGCGAGAGATGGTTCACCCAGTCGGCGACCACACCGCGCCGAAAGAAATAGCTGTTCTCTGTAGGACCGAGCAAGGTCTTTGTCTTCCCGTACTTGGTGGCGTTGAGGCCGATCATGTGCTCGAACGAACACAGCTTCACAATGGCATTCACCGTGCCATCTTCCTCCTCCTCCACGCTGAACGGGTGTCCAGCAAACTCCGCCAGCTTCCGCACATGTGCAGCTGGGTCCTTAATCATCTCTTCGTACCTGAAGAAGAGAACCTGCTCGGGGTGTGCCAAGTGTGCGCGCCAGTACCCGAGAACATGGTCCCAGTATGGCCCGAACATGAACACGCCATCACAAAAGAAATCGGCGACAACCTCAACCGAGATCGGCTCCAGTCCGTCCCTGATCCTGAACTTGTTCACAAAACTCCAACTCGAGATCAGTGTGTCCTTGGGGTCGCGGTACACGTACATGATCTTGCAGCCCGACAGCAAGACGGACCTTGGCAGCGACATGAATGGGACGTGCGTGGAGAAGAGCCTCGGATCTGGTAGCTCGTCGAGGTTTGGGATCTTGTTATGCGTGTAGAGCTGGTATTCGAAGTACTTGATGCACTCGTGCGGCCCAAGGGAGTTGAACGGGTGGTCGGAGGAGTCCACGGGGTGGTCTCCCCGGTGCACCGTGGAGTAGAGAAGGGCCTTGATCCACGTTGTACCAGACTTGGGCAGTGTGGCCACGACGATGTCGGAGGGGCGTGCGGTGAAGCATGCGTCGGCGACCATTGTACCAACCATTAGAGGCAAGCTGGTGTACCAGCCATCTTGATGGCGGTAGAGCTGATAATTGGAGAAGGCTGGGCAACACGGCCATGAGGACACCAAGTTGGTGAAATCCTGATATAACTTTTCGGTGGTTTGTACATCACCTTCTTGTGTAGGAAGAGCTTGCATAGAGGAGGAAGACATTGTGTGGCAGAGGAGCTGCGAACAAACTAGGAGTATGTTATCCAAGGTAGGTAATTAGTTCATGTAAGTATCAAAAGACACTGTCTTATAGTAGAAGTATACATCGTCTTCTCTGAAGTACATATTTTTTCAATGGATGCTACCGAAAACATAAATATGTCCATCGAAACAAAAAAGTTGCAACGTCAAAGTTGTGTAGAAGGGTGAGATACATCTACTCGTGAAAGGAAATTTCAAACGGTTAACCGAGTGCGACGAATTTGATAACCGAGACACGGTTAAACACATTTAAATTAATCAAAACTTAGAATTAGCTTGGCATGTGCCGAAAGTTATGTGTTGGCACAGCCATGGCGACGATCTCGATACATCGATCAACTTGTGCGGTTCGAGATAGTACTTCGTAATAGAACTAACTATACCAAAATATACAACTACTTGATCATATCGACCAGCCTTTAAGTCTAATAAAGAGTCATTATCAAACAATGGCGGCATTATAGATCAATGTTGCCCCTTTTACCAATTTTCAGCCGAATTCAGTTATATCACCACTGATCTGATCGCTACCTCCCCCAATTGAATCAACTAGTCAACATATAATTGAACAAATCTATTGTTCAAACAACAGAAAAATCCTCAATTAGTGGAAAAGGAAATCGTTAAAAAGAATACCTCTAATCGAGAACCCAGGATGCAGTCAGGAAGCTGTAGGCAGCTGCTCTCGATCGCTGTACTGGTCGCCGCCCGCCAGGTCGGGGCCGACTTCCGACGGGGCCAGAGGGTTTGGTTCGCCACTCGCCGTCTTGTTGCTGGCGCGCTGCTCCAGTGCTCCTGTCGCCGGCCGCCGGGCAGGTCGGAGGACACTGGACACAGGACAGGTCTCCAGGGTTACAGTTGAGGGGAGCTCACCGCTAGCCTCTTTTCTTTGGCTGGGAGAGAGCTGTCGCGTGTTGGTCCAGCATCCACCGACACCCAATAGACCAAAGGCCTCTGGACGCAAAAGTATAAATGGCCATAGCCGCACCGGTCCGGCTCTCGAGCCGATTTGTGTCTGTATTTCTAAAACTGTCAAAATTAGAGAGCGCTGGGTGTTGGATATTGTTCGGACATTCCCTTCAACTGAAGATTTTACTGCAATTGGGATTCAATCCTGGGTGGAGCTCATCATGGCGTGTGTCTTTTCGGTGAGGTATCAGGTTCGGATTAATAATGATTTGACTGATTATATTTTCCCTTCGAGGGGTCTCCGTCAAGGGGATCCCCTCTCACTGTATTTGTTTTTGCTATGTGCGGAGGGTTTAACAAGCTTACTAAGATTTGAAGGAGTGGGCAACCTGATTGGTGTCAAGGTGTGTCGTGAGACCGTCTCACATCTATTATTTGCGGATGATTCATTAATCCTGATGCGAGCGGATGTGACGAATGCTACTAGCCTGAAAAAAGTGTTGGATGATTACTGTGCAGCCTCGGGCCAATTGGTGAGCGTAGCAAAATCAAGTATATTTTTTAGCCCAAGTACAGAAGTTCATATCCGAGAGGAGGTCTGCACAATTTTAAATATCTTGACTGAAGCTATTACGGACAAATATCTTGGATTACCGCCTCTTGTGGGGGTGGATAGATCGGATTGCTTCCAACACCTGATTGATAGGATCTGCAAACTTTTGAGCGGTTGGAAGGAGAAAAATATGTCTTTCGGAGGTAAGGAGGTTTTGTTGAAAGCTGTCATTCATGCTATTCCTGCTTATGCGATGTCTGTCTTCAAGCTACCCAAACAGATTATTAAAGGGATTATCACTGTAATGTCCCAATTCTGGTGGGGAGATGATGACCAACAGAAACATATGCATTGATTTGCATGGTGGAAAATGTGTGTGCCGAAAAGACAAGGTGATATGAGATTTAGAGATCTTCATTGTTTTAATCTTGCTATGCTAGCCAAGCAATGCTGGAGATTGATTGCGGAGCCGGATTCCTTATGCGCTAGAGTGCTTCGTGCTAAGTACTTCCCTACAGGAGATATTCTCAATTGCCAACTCAAGAAAGGGAGTTCTTATACATGGCAAAGTATTTGAGCTGGAATTCAAACTTTTAAAAGAGGTCATGTGTGGAGAGTTGGAGACGGTACGCAAATTGATATATGGAATGATCCTTGGATCCCGTGCAGCTCCAACATGAAAATTGTAACTCGTAGGGGTAATAGAGTTCTCACAAAAGTTTCAGAATTGATCAATGAGGAGACATAGGCGTGGGATGAAGAATTAATTAGGGATAATTTCTGCCTGATTGATGTTCAACGGATATTAAATATTCCTTTAGCCCGAGGTATGATGGAGGATTTTGTTGGGTGGCATTTTACAAAAAATGGTATGTTTTCGGTGCGTTCTTGTTATCATATGGAGTGGGATCACCAACACGGCCAAAAACTTAGGAGAACTAATAACAATGGTGCCTCATATATGTTACCAATCTGGAAAACTCTATGGTCTCTAAATGTTCCAGCAAAGGTGAAGATTTATTGTTGGAGAGCTCTACTTGGTGCGATCCCTTGCAATGGAGTTTTGGCCAACAGACACATGCAACCAAGTGGACAGTGCACCTTGTGTAATGTGGATTGCGAGAGTATTCAACATGCTTTTTTTAGGTGCCCTAGAGTACAGGAAATATGGAGAATTCTTGGATTGGAAGACATAATCCATACTGCTTGCAATGTAGAAGTGGAGGGTAGTTCGGTACTGGAAGTTTTACTTCGTGATGGCCAGGCAAAAGCACCTCTACTCCCCCAGATTGGTCGCAATGACCTTGTTGCTGTGGCTGTTTGGTATATTTGGTGGGAGAGGAGGAAGGTTACCCATGGCGAAACTGTTCAGTCACCGGCGAGAACGGCGCATGTGATATCGGCTCTAGTTCTAAACTATACAAGGGCGAAGAAGAAAAAACCGGGTGTCGAACGCCATGGATGGTTAAAACCCAGGGAGGACTTCGTTAAATTAAATGTTGATGCGGGTTTTGACATTGATTCAGGTACAGGTTCGGTTGGAGCTATTATTCGAGATGATCGGGGCTCTTTTTTATCAGCAAGTTGCAGAGGTGTTCCTTTTGTCTCGGATCCGACCACGGCAGAAGCCCATGCGCTTCGTGATGGGTTGATCCTGGCGGGACAACTTGGGTGCAATAGGGTTGAAGTGAATTCCGACTGCGCGGAAGTAATTGAGGTGATGATCAATGGCGGAAATTCTCTGGGTGCAGCGGCTGCAATCTATGAGTAGTGTACTTTATTTTGTCGTAATTTTGTAGCTGTGATTTTTGCTCACTCTCCTAGAGAAGCTAATAGGGCTGCTCATTGTTTAGCTAGTCATGCAGAGGGTCCTTTGTCGGTTGTCTGGCATGAGGAACCCCCTGACTTTCTTGTAAGCACTCTTGCGGACGATGTAACTATAATTAATGGTTAAAGGCGGCATGTTTCAGACGCACTCTTTCCCTAACCAGGGTACCGAAAGGGACTGGCAGGGTTTTAATGAGGCGGCATGCTGACCTAATATAGATGGTGTTAAGTTTCAAAAAAAAAAAAAAACTGGCAGGTCTCGCTCGTTTTTTTTATAAACACGGTACTTTATTGATCACATAACAACAATACAAAGGGTCTGCTGTATACTATCCGGAGCAAAATTAGAAATAAAACCTGAGCTCGATAAATCACAAGTTCTAGCTAGAGTGTGAGCTGCAACGTTCAAAGAACGAGGTACATGCTTAAAGGTAGCCGATATGAAGCTCGCTACCATCCTCTTGATGTCCAAGACCACTGAACCCACTGTAGATCGGTCAGGGTTCGCAGAGTTTACCCTTTGGATCAAGGACAGACAGTCGGAGGCGAAAACCACCCTGTCGTGTCCCCTCTCCTGAGCTATGGCCATCGCCCGTCGTAGCGCCAATGCTTCGGCGAGCTCCGGGGCTGTGAATCCAACGAGCGGCTCACTCGCCGCCGCAAGACAAGAGCCGGCTTGATCCCGAAAAACTGCTCCCATGGACATGCGTCGGCTATCAGGAAAAAGTCCAGCATCAACATTCACTAGAATCTCCCCCAGCGGCGGCGGCGTCCACTTTTGAGGTTTATCAGACACACACCTGGTGCCAGGTTTGTTAACAGAACAAGGTCGCACAATCATCTGAATGTAGGCCAAGATCCTCGCACTTGTTCGCTGCGGCTGGGGATCAGTCTGGTTATTCCGTGCATCATTCCTCGCATCCCAGACATGCAAGCACCCCACCGCAAGTGTAGTCGCCTCCAGCTTCGTTGCGCGTGCCAGAAAGTCGAACAACCAAGTCTTTGGTGTCCAGAATGCATGGCGTGCAAGCTGAATCTGGAAGGAGTCCTTCCCCAAGCGCCACACCTCATTCGCGAACGGACAATGGAGATGAGCATGAGCTACATCCTCTTCCCTGCCACAGAAAACACACAAGTCACTGGGGGGAACCTGTCGTCGGCAGAGTTGCACCCCGGTCGGCAAACAGTCATGAGCGAATCTCCAGAGGTGAATTTTCATTTTGCCCGGCGCATTAATCTTCCAGATCGCCTGCCATTGTTTCACTTCATTTGCCGCTGATGAATGCATTCCTCCACCACGTTTGCTCCGAGAAACAAAAAACTTTTCTGATCTGGCTATATTGTAGGCTGACCTGACCGAGTATATGCCGTGCTTGGCATGCGGCCAACGAACAAAATCTTCGCCCCCATGTCTACTTATCTGGACTTGCATGATCAAATCCGCCGTCTCCTTGTCAAAGAAGGCGTACACTGTTTCAGGAATCCAGGAGTGTGTCTCCTCGTCGATCAAGCAATGAACTGTAGCAACATCGGGTATAGCTGTGATGGGTTTAAGCATGTACGGCGGCCTTTCCGGGATCCAATGATCAGATTTGATATTAACCTTCCGTCCATCGCCGATTCCCCACTGAACACTATTCAGAAGAAGCTCTCTGCCATAGAGGATGCTTCTCCACGTGTAGGACGATGATCTTGGTTTCGGTGCGTGCCAGAAGTCTGTATGTGGAAAATAACGACCTTTCAGAACCCTTGCACACAACGTTTGGGGCTCTGTTAGCAATCTCCACCCTTGACGCCCAAGCATCGCCTGGTTGAAAATGATCAGATCTCGAAAACCCATGCCCCCGAGGCCTTTCGGAGATGAGAGCCACTCCCAAGAACGCCAATGGATTTTCTTCTTCCCATCTTCCACCCCCCCCCCCCCCCCCCCCCCACCATTGGTTTGCAATTGCTGATTTCATCTTCTCTAAGTTGGAGACTGGAATTTGGAAACAACTCATGATATAAGTGGGTATAGCCTGGATCACCGACTTCAGAAACGTTTCTTTGCCCGCCCTCGACATCGGTCGATCCGTTACCCCATTTATTCTTTTCCAGATCATATCATAGAGGAAGTTAAAGGTAGCTGTGGGAGAGCGCCCAACCGAGGTAGGCATGCCGAGATAGAAATCATTCAAAATCGCACTTTGCACACCCAGCAGCCCCTTCACTCTAGATTTTATCACTTCACTACAGTGATTACCAAAGAAGAGCGATGACTTGTCCAAATTAATTTGCTGGCCGGACCCATCACAGTAAGTCTTCAAAATATCCTTTAGGGCTTCCACACTCCTATTATCACTCCGAGCAAAGAAAATGCTGTCATCTGCAAATAGTAAATGTGAAATCGGGCGGCCGAGTCTACCATTCTTAATCCCATAGAGCTCTCCACGGTCCTCCTTTGTTGCAGTAAGCATGACAGACCTTCAGTACACAAGAGAAACAAATAGGGGCTGATTGGATCCCCTCGACGAATTCCCCTCGACAGAATCACATTCTCGGTGAGTTCGCCATTCACCCGCACCGCATAACGGACACATGTAACACACCTCATCACCGACTGGATCCATGATGGGGCAAAACCAAGCTTGCTCAAACAGCCATGTAGGTAGTCCCATTCTACCCTGTCGTAGGCCTTCATCATATCAATCTTCAAGGCAAAGAAAGGCCGTTGACACTCCTGCTGCCTGATAGTATGCAAGCATTCAAAGGCGATTAGCGCATTGTCAGTAATAAGCCTGCCCGGCACAAATGCACTTTGGTGTTCAGAGATGATCATAGGCGGTAATACTTTCAATCTATTCGCCAACACCTTGGTGGCTATCTTATAGATCACATTGCATAAGCTGATTGGACAGAAATTCTTCAAATCTTTAGGTTTGGAAACCTTTGGAATGAGGACGATAACCGAGTCACAAAAACCATCTGGCACCTCCCCTCCATTAATAAACGCCCTGACAGCATTGCACATTTCCTCCTTAAAGAAATCCCAATGAGTTTGATAGAACAACGCCGGAAATCCATCTGGACCCGGAGCTTTTGTTGGACCTATTTGGAAAAGTGCAGTACCGATCTCCTCATTGCTGTACGGTTTACATAGATCATGATTCATCTCCTCCGTAGTAACTTTCGTGGGAATTGCATTAAGCACTGCATCAACTGAAGTACACGGTTCAGAAGAAAAAAGGTTCTCATAAAAATTGTGAACCATACCTTTGATCTCACTTTGTACTTCACACTTGGACCCATCAACTCGCCTCAACATGGAAATTTTATTTGTTTTCCGCCGAGCCGATGCCCTAGCATGGAAGAAGGAGGTATTACGATCACCCTCGTGTAGCCATTCAACTCTAGATCGATGTCTTGCCATTATCTCTTCTCGTTCGAACATCTCACATAGCTCATTTTCAATGATCTTTTCCTCCTGCACACTTGATTCAGACAGCCTTTGTTCTCGTATATCCCGGAGTTGACCCTCCAGCTGCCGAATTTTCTTGCGAACCGAGCCGAAGGTAGCACGACTCCAGTCCTTTAACGACGTCGCAGCATGGTGTAGATTGGACCATGTCGCTCCCAGCGATCGCACACAATCACTACCCTCGGTCCACGCTTTCTCAAGTACCTCACGGTAGTCAGGAGCCCGCAGCCACATGGCCTCAAAACGGAATCCCTGCTGAACTGGGCGTTGCATGGTTACCCTTGAGCTTCCCATCAGAGAGATGAGAATAGCATAGTGATCCAAGGTAGTAGTAATCAGATTTTCCACTGAGCAGTCTTCAAACAAGCTTGAAAATCCTCCATTAGCGACAGCTCGATCAAGGTGAACCTTAATGTTACTGTCACACCCTTGTCGGTTGCTCCATGTGTATTTTGGGCCCTCATAACCCAAATCCATGAACTCACAATCTTGCAAGCACTCCCGAAAGGCACTGATTTGTGTTTCGGTTCTGTCTCTAGGACCCAAATGTTCATCTTGGCTCAGAACCTCGTTGAAATCCCCACAACAAATCCAGGGACCATCCCACTAAGATCGCATAAAACAAAGAAAATTCCAAAACTTGGAACTATGTTCCCGGCGAGGTTCTCCATAGATAAAGGTCGCACGCCATTTATTTCCAGTCTCCGGTGTGATATGAACATCAATGCACCGATCATTACAAGGTTTGAGAGTAACAGAAAGAGACGACAACCAGAACAAGGCCAAACCGCCACTTTGGCCCACACTACTAACCGCATAACACCCGGAGTATCCCAAGGACCACATGAAACTTCGTACTCGGGAGTCCCTCATCTTCGTCTCCGAGAGAAAAAGGAGGGAGGGTCGATGAGCTCGCACAAGCCAACGAAGCTCGCCAACTGTCGCGTCCGACCCGAGGCCGCGACAGTTCCAGCATAAGATATTCATTGCGTGTGGCGGGGCTGCACCGCAGCTCCCGCCTGATCCGCCGATCTAATGTCCTCACTTCTTCTCTTCTTGTTAGGGTCACTCGTCTCTGTGTTCTCTGTATGGTCGCCGCCTCCCGCCAGATCGGAAACACGCTGATGAACAATCATAGCCAAGGCGTTTTCCTCCTCGGGTACCAGGAGAATAGGAGCTTTTGGGCGATATACCTGTTGATTCTTCCTCTTTTGCCCCGAGATTGTCTTGCCATCTTGTGCAATATCCTTTCCCTTTCCCTTGGCACGTTGATTTTTTTGGCTTAGCCGGAGATGAGCCCTCGGCAGAGTCCCTAGACTGGGATTGCTTCTCAGCTGCCCCGCCTCTGCTTCCCGACTGGATGGGTCTCTCCTTAACAGGAGAAGAAGTCCTGCCCTGTCCAGCCGGGACCAAACCGCTAGACGACCTCGCTCCTTGATGTTTCTTCTTTCTGTCATCACAGGCGCACAGTCTATCTGCAGAATATGGGAGATTTCCCTCTTCGTCCCTCTCACCTGGATTCTTGCATTCAATCGACGAGTGTCCAATGACACCACAAGAGTGACAGTAGTGTGGGAGATTCTCATACTGAAGATCGAACCAATCCGTCGCATTGCGACGTTGAGAGAAGACCGTGACTCCCCGTCGTAACGGTTTGTCGACATCCACCTCAACACGGACACGCATATAGCTGCCCCAACACCTTCCAGATGCATCACAGTCCACCACCGGGACACAGTCATCGACACACAGCGGTCGAGCAATTGTTGTTCCACATTTCTTCTGCATATAACAAAAGGGCAGATTGAAGATTCTAACCCATACTTGCAGCTTGTTGAAAAGCATATCCTGCGGCCTAAGATCAGCGTTGAAAACTTGCAGGAGCACCGCGTGCTTGCCCACCACCCACGGGGGGCCATCCAGGACTCGGTCCATGTCAGCTTTAGACCTGAATTCCGCCACAAAGAGATTGGCGCCGGCCGGATTCAGGAGTGGGTTACCCCACGCCGGGCGTAGCGCGGCTGCAATAGTTCTGATATGCAATGTAGACGGTGATAGGACCTTGCCGACGAGAGTCCACCTAGAATGAACTGAGACCTCCTCGATGCCGTCATCAAGCACGATCGCCGCAGCCTCCGCCGCAGTGAGGCGTAGCCGGCCCATCCTCTCCGAAACATATTCTTCGGATCTTGCCGCCACCATAGGGGAAGGGGGCGAGGTATTGCTCCTCGATGGATCCCTGGCCTCCGGAGAGGGGATCACCCCCGTATCCTTACCACTACCATCTGTCGCCGAGGTGCTCGTCATCGTCAACCTCACCAGATCCCACAACAACCAAGGGCGGGAGGTACTCTAAGAGGACCTCTTGATCACCCCGAGTCAGAGCGGATCACCTGCGAGGAATTCTGGAGCACCACGGGAAGGAGGGGAGGGCCTGACAAGGGATCGCGCCCACAAGCGCGTCACAAAGGTGTTCAAACCCTAGGTCCGGCCGATCGCCATGGAATCGTCTCGATCGTTAGAGACACTATTGGGAAGGCGTTATTAATCGCGTTGTGCATGAGGTCGGTCTATCCAGGTTAATGATGTAGTCGTCCGTGGTTTCCAAGGGCGACACGACGGAATGGCGGTGCGCCTGCCGCACACATGAAATTAACGCTGGCCAAGCGACACAACGGTTCCCCATGCCACGTGGTCGGCGTTGCGGCTTCACCACACTGCCCCTGGCCCCTCTCGGCGATAAAAACCCACGGTATCGCTGCGCTCATCCACCTAGCTCTCCTCCTCGCCCTCACATTCATGGCGTACTGCACCGGGAGCACCGTCAACAATGGAGACGCCGAAGAGCTGCACCGCTATGACTCCTCGCCCCTTTTGACTGCCGCCTAACCAAGGCCTGGTTCGCCTCACCTGGTGACCTCCTCGTGCCACCACTACCCGAGACACCCCACTTCATCGCACGAGATGGATGAAGCTGGAGGAGTGGCGTCTCCCCGAGAACAACAACGACCATCTCAACTAGGGTTGTTGGATCGAGCGCAAGCCGGATACGGTCATCCCAGAGTCGACGGCGCCATCATGCTCCACACGCGCTACAACTCCGATGGGCGGCACCGGTGGTGGCAACGGCGGAGGCAGGCGGGACCAGCAGCCCCCCTAACATGCATACGAATTTTTCTATACCCCTATTGGAATCCTTCTGAGGCAGCCCAGCCATGCTTCCGAGACGCGTCGCTTGGAGGCCCTGCTCTTCGCCACCGGTGGTAGTTGTCATGACACGAGGCCGCGCTGGTTCGGAGGCGGCTGGGGCGACGCACTGGTGGCGGCGGGAACTGCGTCTCCGGTAGTGTGGCGAGCCGCGGGGAAAAGTTTGTCGGCCACGAGGCAACGCACATCGCGCCAACCACACGGCCTTGACAAGAGCCCTGGACTGCTCGACCTCCACCACGCTTGTAGACGTAGAGACCATCATAGGGAACTTTGCGGCGGCCCACACGGAGGCGGCGAGCTGCATGAGGACCTACAATATGCTGGTAGATACGAAGGAGCAGGAAGCCTTCGAGGAGGCAGGCCGTGGTGGCCGACCCATCGTCCATGGTGAAACGCGGCGTACGACTCGGGCAGGAGCGGGATACAAGGCTGGTGGCGACTGGCGACGATTCACCATGGAGCTCGCCGTCTGGCAGCATGCTGAGGCGGCGGTCGGTGATGCGTCCATTTTTGCATCACTATTTTATATCATAATTTACTGTTATTCATTGATATATATCCTATTTCGAGATGATACTTATGTTATTTCACCTATTTTGCATGATTGATGATCATTGGGGGATGGAACTCCGGAGCCTGAATTCTGTTGGAAAATCACCGTCAAGATACAATATTTGCGAAGACCAGAGGAACAAAGTGGCTAACTGGGAATTATTTATGAATTATTTCATGAAGGAGGCCAAAAATGGAGCCCGAGGTGGGGCCCACATCACCTTCGGCGCGACAGGCTTCCTGGTCGCACGAGCAGGTGGTGAGGCCACCCTGGCCCACCACTTGGCGCACCCCTTCGCGTACTTTTTCCCCCCGAAGACCTAAAAATCGCAGGTTGGACAAAAACCATCTCCGCCGCCACCACGAGGCGGAGAAGACAGAGAGAGAAAAGCTCTCCGGCAGGCTGCGTTTCCAGCGGGGAAATTCCCACCCAGAGGGTGGAAATCGTCACCGTCATCGAGCTTCACTCCATCACCATCGCCAACACCACCATATCCACCGCTGACGCCGTCATATCCATCCATCCACTCCGTTCCCGCTGTAACATCTAGGGCTAAACTATGTGTATTTGATAGGGGAAACTCTCCCGGTGTTGATTACTCTTATTATTGATGTTATTGAGTGAAACCGTTGAACTAGGGTTTATGTTCAGATTAATATTCATCATTATATCACCTCTGATCATGTTCATGAAAGAGATATGCCCTAGAGGCAAATAAATAAGTAGTATTTATTGCATTATCTCATAAGTTTATAGTAGGTTTGTGTATTATGCTATAACTGTATTAATCGGAATTATTAATACACGTGTGATACATAGACAACCAGGGTCCCTAGTAAGCCTCTATATAAACTAGTCCATTGGGCAACAGTTGATCGAGATTAGCGATCAAGGAAAATGACGTCGGTTGACAATGGGGTAGTTGAATAAGGTGATGGACATACGCAAAGTATGCAATAAGATTGTATTACGATGTTTGTCATTTGCAATAGATAAGAATATCATAGCTTATTCCTTAGATCGTGAGACCGTACTTATTGATGCTTCGTAGGGGTACTTTGAGAGCATCAAACTATCTGTCTTATATAGCATGACAATAACGGTGTCCATCTTGGGTATCCCGAAAAAGTATTGAGACAGAAGGATCAAGAGCGGGATTTGTTCATTCTTGTAATGGAAAGATACTCTGGGCCCACTCGGTGAGATTACATCTATATAGCTGCACAGCTTATGACTAGGTCATGGAGATGTAATATCACAGACGAGTTAATAACCTTTGTCGGTAACGAGATACAACAAAGGCATCGGATGTCTACGATCATATCTCGGACAAGGTAGTATCGCAGAAACAAAGGGAATGAATATCATATTTATGGTTCAACGACGATATTCGTAGAATGCACAGGGGCCGTCACATACATTTAGGTATCCCCGACGGTCATTGGTGAGCGGAGTGTCTCGACCATGTCTGGAGTGTTCTCGAACCGTAGCGTAACAAACTTAAGGTCTTAACGACACCAGGAGATAGGTTCTGGAATAATATAGGATTTTGTTGGAGAGGGAGAAATGATCCGGAAAGAGTTCCGGTGGTCCGGAAGGAGTTCCGGGAAGGTCTGGATTGGTTCCAGGAATGTCCGAAAGTTGTTCGGGTGGTTCAGAAAATGTTTCGGAGTCACGGGATATTAAATAGTATTTAAATATATTAATTATGAATTAATTATATTTTATATTAATTTAAGTGTTAATTAAAAAGGAGAAAAAGGGGGAAGCCCACTTAATGGGCCAAGAGGGGCCCATGTGGGGGCCGAACCTTCATGGGGTGGGGCCCATGGCCACCACGCACCATGCATGGTGCGGCCGGCCACCCCCTCCCTCTCCTTTAGTCCCACATGGGTGAGGCAAGGTGTTTGCACACCCCCTCCCCCCTTTATATAGCAATGAATATTAATTGGATTAATTCATGGAAAATACAATTAAATTTGTAGCAAGCCAGCCGAGCTGTTTCTCCGCCCGTTTTGCCTCCTCTCTCCACCTAAGCTATACCGCCGGGCGCCGTTGCCCTGCGGGATTCCAGAAAAGTTCTACCCCTGCGATTTCAGCTGTATCTGAATGACCGGGGGTTGTTGTTAAGCTCCGTATGTTTGCGAGTGCTCAGAGGCGACTCTTTTGAGGAGCCTGGGCGACGTCGTCTCGCCCGCCTGCAGCCCAGCCGCTGCGCCTCCCCCTGCCGTCGGCGCACCCCCCCAGCCGCCGGCGCTACGCCATCTTCCGCCCGACCCCATCGACGCAGGTCATCGTCGACACCTCGGGGTCATCGTCTACGTCATTGCGGCAAGTTCTCCGCGACCTCGAGGTCGGCTACGTATGACTTCATCGTCAACGCTTGTGCGGGAGCGTAATCCCCGCTATCGGTAGGTAATGTAACCCGTTCCGCCACCGTTATCACTTATACTAGATAGATAGATCCTGGCTAGTTAGGGTTTCATACGCTAGAAAAATTATTGTTTTCTGCACCGGAACCCCTTCAGTGGTATCAGAGCCGATCTATGCGTAGTACTGCTGGTACGGTTAGGACTCATGTTGAATGAGGACGTCTTTCTTATATTTGTTACCCTCTAGCGTGCACTTGCAATGCCTTCGGTATTGAGTTGATGAAGCGACCCAGACCGACTTTACGCGTACGCTTACGCGAGACTGGTTCCACTACTGACATACGGCTTGCACCGTATCTATGGCTGGCGGGTGTCTGTTTCTCTCTCTCTCTCTCTAGTCGGCAAAACATTTTCAATGGAGGGCCCGAATAGGATGCTTAAACATGCAATTATACGATCGACGTTGTGGTACAAAGTGAAGGGGGTCGTGTGCAGAAAACAAAAAAATTCCTAGCAACGATATCCTTAAACTAGCCAAGATCTAAACTATGCAGATATAGAAGTACGGCGGAGATCGGAATACATACCCTCGTAGACCGAATAGCGGGGATTACGCTCCCACACAAGCGTTGACGACGAACATGACGTAGCCGACCTCTAGGTCGCGGAGAGCTCGGCGCGACGAAGATGACCCCGAGGTCGGGTGGAGGAAGTAGGCCTCCGAGTACCGCTAGCGCAGCACCTCGCAGGGTGTCTCACACATACGGTGGAGACGACGGCCTCCGAAGCTCCAGTCCAGGACAAGCAGCGGAAGACTTGGACCGGAGCACCAGCAGCGCGGCAGCGGGCTATGGTGGAAGAGATCCCCCTCTTCTACTCGGCGCGACTCCGACAAAGGGAATAACGAGATCGAGAGAGAATTAGGGAATTAAAAGGTCAGGGGTGCCCCTTCTTATATAGGCTCCCAGGGGGAGCCAACCTTGCCAGCCAGGCAATGTGGGACTATCCCCCATTGCCTGGTGCGGCCAAGACAGGTGCGCCGGCCCTAGGTGGGCCACATTTGGCCCACCTAGGCCGGCCAAGCCTCCCCAACAAAATTCCCTTGAGGGTTCCCCCCCCCCCCCCATGGGCCTTCTTTCGACCAGAAGGCCCATTTAGGGAAACCAGACTAAATAAATTCGAAAATAAATATATAAAATCATATTTATACATTAATTACACTAATTAATATCAAACATATTATATATAATTTATTCTAGCTCCGAAAACTCTTTCGTCGCTGCCCGATCTCCATCAGACCATTTCCGGGACGTTCCCGGTGATCTCTTTCCTTTCCGGTTGTCTTGTCGAAACCCCTTAAGTGTGTTACCCTAGCGGTTCGATATAATAACATGTATGATCAAGACTCCTCTATGATCAACGATTAACTCGTAGGCCTGGACCCCAAGAATTAATCCCTGTGATATAACGAATGACTTTCATCTATCAAACCTGGACGTCTAGTCTTAAACCCTTTGTCATGGCGATACTTAGCGCGTCCGAGCATCATTCTCAGATATCTCCATACCTTGCATGATCTCGTTACCGACATTGCTATCTTCTACTCGTCTATGATATTATGTCAGCTGGTGACCTAGTCACATGTTTGCAAACTCATTTGACATAATCTCACCGAGTGGGCCCTAGAGTATCTATCCGGCTATGCGGACTGACAAATCCCGCTGTTGACCCCTCGTCTCAACTACCCCCTTCCGATAACCAAAAGTATCACCTATCATTGTCACACTATATAAGATATGACGTTTGGTGCGATCAAAGTATCTTCCAGGGATAACAATAAGAGTTGATCTCACGGTCTTAAGGCGTAATGACTATGTCCTATAAATATTGGGTATGTCCATCACATCGTTACACCTAACGATATGACTCCCATTGCCGACCGTCGCCATGCCCTATGATCGGAAAACCTCGATCATCAATCGCGCAACGAAACTAGTCTTAGTAGAGGCTACTAGGGACCTGGTTGTTTTATCTACCACACCTGTATTAATGTTTTCGCTTAATACAGTTATAGCATGGTATAAAACATATAATGAACGATTGGGATATTGCCAATAAACTATGTTTCTTAAGTGCCTCTAGGGCATATTCCCTTCAGTCTCCCACTTGCACTAGAGTAACACTTAATCTAGTTTACAACTTGGTAAAAGCTCAACACCCTTAGCATCTTGGTGCCTGCTCGCCTTGTGGAAGAGGAATACAGTCAATAGATCTCACACATTGAGACCTATATGTGCTTTACAACACTTCTATGTCATCTAGTTTGACATCATCCCGTATCTTACGATGACAGTGAAATATATCCCAGTGGATGGAGTGAGACTCGAGCATTCGCGTAGCATGCGCCTTAAAAGTCTAAGAGATCTATTAAGGAGACCACCTACGCTCGGAAAACTGCTCAGTCCAATCACACTTGCTACTTCTGAAGTCGCGATATATTTCTATACCTATGTAGATTATGCGACAGTGCATTCATACGCGACTTCGCAAACTAACCATGTCTATCTTCAAAATAAAGGACATCTCTTATATGATATTTCTAGTCGCATGGGTCAGTGTCATAACTTGCATCATCGTAACTGCTTTACGACAAGTTGTCTTTCCACTCTTACCCTTTACTAGAAAACATACCTTCATTTCTCATAGACAACAAAGAATAAACTTAACGTTTGTTCATTGATCCACACAAGGATCACTCTAGAACATGTTCTTCAACCAAGAACTCGGGTCACACCAAGTCGAGCTTTCAGCCTGATAGACTCTATGTGTGATACATAGAGAATGTCGAACATCATTTTCTATCACTGAAAAAGCCAAGATAAACTTAATATTTTACCTAGTCATACAAGCAAGAACCTCTTTCTTCGCTTGTCCTATTCTGAAACACTTCAGAATCTTGACTTAGGAAATATTCCGACCTAATGTTATTAAGCCCCTTCTGATCTATACAATTATAAATCGGATGCCTAATACTCCTAACTTCATTTCATAGAAAATTTAATCACTTAAATAATCCTTTACACTCTACTAGAGGATCTGTGTCATTCAGTATGTTGTTACATATAAAATCACAAATGACACCTAGCTCCCACTCAAATATGCCTTCCGCATATAAGATCAAGGAAAGCTACTTTGCTCCCACTCACTTCTTTTCAAATGTAGGTTTCTTCAACTATTTTGGACAACTCCAAAATCCTTTGATCGCATTATCAAAGTGAAGAATTCAGCTCCGATATGCTTGCTTCAGCCCATGAATGGACCACTGAAGTTTGCATACATGTTTAGCATCCTCAGGATCACCAACTCTTTCTTAATGACACTATTAAGAAACATGGTTTCCTTATCCATCTATCAATTTCTCACTCGAAATTATAGTGATTGCTAAACGACCCAGAATAGATTTAGGCTTCGCCGCTTGAGACAAACTCTCATGTGGTCAACTTTTGAATCTGTCGGAACTGTTTCACGACAAATCGAATCTGCTCAATGTCTACTCTCCAATAAAATTCCATATACTATTAACATCCTAAATGCCATCAAGAAGATCTCCCAAGTCATTACCTGGTAATCGTATATGGATTTTATTTCGGATCATAAATGACTCATAGCCATTTCTCGGACTTAGGTCCACCATCTCTTCTTCGTAGTTCGTAGGTGTATCATATTCCATTAATATGACCTTTCATAACAAGATTGTCGTAACACACAGTGTGGAACACAACCTCGTATGCCTACGCTCTTAGTATGAGCTCAGAACATCGTGATCTTGAATCATCAGCTTTTTCAAGCTGTGGAGCCTGACACCGAAAACACTTTCGGTTGCGCCACTCTGATGTCTGGAGAGGAAGCTCACCAACTTCGTCTCGCTCTACTTTCTTTCTCACTTATACCCTTGGACAAGAAACTATTTCTTTCGCAAGGTATATCCCGGCAAAGATTTTGCCTAGGTCGTGAGACATATACCCAACTAACTATTTAGGTAGGGTATACTACAAAGATTAATCCATTTTAGGTTCGATTACATCGAAATACTAAATTGCTGAAACGACAATCCAGGCTCAAAAGCCATGCCATCACTCGTATGGTATTGTCTCCATGGATTCAAATGGTTTCCCTATTTGCTAACGTGAGTGTTTACGTTTCTACCATATGACTCTAATGATCACAATAATTCGGTAAGATATTTATTTACCACACACTATCCGATAGGGTGTAATTACGACGTCCTAACACACCATGACACTATGGTGTTTCATGCGACGTAATTTGTGGAACTCTTCTCACAAGTCTTCTAATGATGTGCCAACATTATAACTCAAATCTTCATTTCCTCGATCTACATCGCGGGAATTTGATTTTGTTGTTAAGTTTATTTTCTACTTCATTCTGAACTTTGTTTGATCGAATCAAAATTTCAGACTAACATTCCCCGGAGTGGATATCCATATATCTACTCGGAATATTCATGAAGTCTATGAAATAAAGACTTCCACTACACGTTAAAGTACTTCATTGATTCACATACACCCATATGCATGATTCTCAACAAGCTATACTCAAAACGTTCACTGAAGTTCACGAAATAAAGGTCTCCACTACCCGTCAATTACTTCATTGAACCACATACATCTCTATGTATGACTATCAATAAGTTATATGGCCGTTTTCCGAAAATGGTGTCACAGTTATTTTCCAAGTGTCAAAAGATCAAATCTTAGGACTTGTAGATCCATCCGGTATGGAGCTAATGCATTGACTATAACATTGACATGACTAAACGGTAGTGCCACACATATGTGGTGTCTTTATTAAGTTTGTGTCCTTTGGCATTAATATTATGAATGTGGGAGCTTCTACCATCTAAATTCAAATCGGCATATGATCATTACTTCATAAATATAGGACACCAAATTTGTCACTATCATGTATGAACAAGTGTCTCGCTAGAGGAGACACACTTGTAACGATCATTCTAACAGGCGATCATAAAGAATTTATTCAAATAGTAGATCTAGAGGGAGAGTGTTTATGGCCATCACAACAACTTGACTGCCATTATCAACACGCAATGTCGCCTCATCCTTTCAAGCTACTCAAGCAGTAAACCTGGTTTTCACAAAACATGACTAGTTCAAAACTTAGTCACTACTGCGAGTACTTGCTTAGCTAAAACATTCATAACATGAATATCATATATACACCATCATCATTGATGACTTCCGGCGATCTGTTTCATTTTCTTGATACTTCCACCGTAATCAATAACCATGAAGGTGAACGATTCCCCTTGCATGACATAGTCTATGACAAAGGATTTGCACTTGGCAACGATGTCTGTCATCCAGTGATTGAGCTGAGCGAGGCGTCTCAATGTTCATTAAGTATGAACATATGTCATTAAGTATGACCGCCACGTGCTCCCTTAATGTGTGTATTCTCTTCCATCTTGGTTGAGAAGACAATCAGTCAACATACTGATAAACTTCATCAACCCAACGTTTGGGGTACCCCGAGTTTAGCGACCATATCATATGTTCGCGATCTAAAAAACTCGTACCCACCGTCGGTTCTTTATGGCAGAGATCATAGCATGCACAGGACTATGATGATATCATCCGCACAAAATCTGATAATCCAAATTATCTTTTGCCAGCGGAATCTTCGGGGTTATCTCCTAGCGGGTATTGTAACACAAAGAGCTAACGGTTTAAACAAGTAGTATCCTCAAGCTAATGCATAAAACTATGAAGTTTGGACCTAACATTTTAAGTTTCTCAATCGCAGGAATGCGCCTAATTTGAAAAGATGCTATCACAATGGTTAATATCTATAATGGTTTGCAAAACAGACTCTGTTCATTATATTATGAGTTCTAGTATTTTAGAAAATAACTATCCGAACTCCCACTCAAACGAACATCCCTCCTGGTCGTTTAAGCGATTACACGACCCCCATCCATTGCACCACCCCTCATCATCAGAGCCGGCGGCACAACTTCAAGAGTAGATAATTGTCCGCCACACCAATTTTGTGACTCGTGCTCGACCTTTTGGTCTCCCTGTTTTGAGGCCATATTTCTGAATATGCTAGGCTCGCCACCAAAAACCTCCACGCTGACGCTTGTGCAACATGCTTATACCAATATATGTGAACGACGAGATGTCTGACACCCGATCAACACGGCCTGCCTCATAACGTAGAACTTTCTTGGTGGTGCGCGTTGGAGGGAGAACACTAGTGGTATTTTAAAGGGATCGTCTTATATAGCTACCGCCGTGTAACTAATATATACTATATATACAATCACACAATATAAGATGCACACAAAACATCAAATGTAATGTAATGTGATATAGTCCATTGCGCCATGGTCTTCTTGGCGCCCGCAGTTTATAAACAATTTAATAAACCTACCTTGACCATATCACATAGCCCCTGCAAAATAAAGTTAGACGCTTCTACTTTATCTTTTGCATATTTTACGTGGCTTGGGGCTTTCGTAAATAGAACCGCTTCATACCTACGCTCCTTATGACCACAACAACGATCCAATAATTGCATGTTTAAGCATCCCTTTCGGGCCCTCCATTGAAAATGCAAGACCAACTAAAGAGAGAGAAACAGACACCCGCCAGCCACAGATACGGTACAAGCCGTATGTCAGTAGTGGAACCAGTCTCGCGTAAGCGTACGCGTAAAGTCGGTCCGGGCCGCTTCATCAACTCGATGCCGCTGGAATGACAAGTGCACGCTAAAGGGTAGCAAATAACAGGAACGGTGCCCCCGTGCAGAACACGGGTTCTAACAACGTACAGCTATATCTACGATAGATCGGCTCTGATACCACTGAAGGGGATCGTGTGCAGAAAACAAAAAAATTCCTAGCAACGATATCCTTAAACTAGCCAAGATCTACACTATGCAGATATAGAAGTACGGCGGAGATCGGAATACATACCCTCGTAGACCGAATAGCGGGGATTACGCTCCCGCACAAGCGTTGACGACGAAGACGACGTAGCCGACCTCTAGGTCGCAGAGAGCTCGGCGCGACGAAGACGACGAAGATGACCCCGAGGTCGGGTGGAGGAAGTAGGCCTCCGACTACCGCTAGCGTAGCACCTCGCGGGGTGACACACATACGGTGGAGACGACGGCCTCTGAAGCTCCAGTCCAGGACAAGCAGCGGAAGACTTGGACCGGAACACTAGCAGCGCGGCAGCGGGCTAAGGTGGAACAGATCCCCCTCCTCTACTCGGCGCGACTCCGACAAAGGGAATCATGAGATCGAGAGAGAATTAGGGAATTAATTGGTGAATTAAAAGGCCAGGGGTGCCCCTTCTTATATAGGCTCGCAGGGGGAGCCAACCTTGCCAGCCAGGCAATGTGGGACTATCCCCCATTGCCTGGTGCGGCCAAGACAGGTGCGCCGGCCCTACAAAATTTAGGGAAATCAACCTAAATAAATTCGAAAATAAATATATAAAATCATATTTAGACATTAATTACACTAATTAATATCAAACATATTATATATAATTTATTCTATCTCCGAAAACTCTTTCGTCGCTGCCCGATCTCCATCGGAACATTCCCGGGACGTTCCCGGTGATCTCTTTCCTTTCCGGTTGTCTTGTCGAAACCCCTTAAGTGTGTTACCCTAGCGGTTCGATATAATAACAGGTATGATCAAGACTCCTCTATGATCAACGACTAACTCGTAGGCCTGGACCCCCAAGAATTAATCCCTGTGATATAACGAATGACTTTCATCTATCAAACCTGGACGTCTAGTCTTACACCCTTTGTCATGGCGATACTTAGCGCGTCCGAGCATCATTCTCAGATATCTCCATACCTTGCATGATCTCGTTACCGACATCGCTATCTTCTACTCGTCTATGATATTATATCAGCTGGTGACCTAGTCACATGTTTGCAAACTCATTTGACATAATCTCACCGAGTGGGCCCTAGAGTATCTATCCGGCTATGCGGACTGACCAATCCCGCTGTTGACCCCTCGTCTCAACTACCCCCTTCCGATACCCAAAAGTATCACATATCATTGTCACACTATATAAGATATGACGTTTGGCGCGATCAAAGTATCTTCCAGGGATAACAATAAGAGTTGATCTCACGGTCTTAAGGCGTAATGACTATGTCCTATAAATACTGGGTATGTCCATCACATCGTTACACCTAACGATATGAAGCCGACCGGCGCCATGCCCTATGATCGTTAAACCTCGATCATCAATCGCGCAACGAAACTAGTTTTAATAGAGGCTACTAGGGACCTGGTTGTTTTATCTACCACACGTGTATTAATGTTTTTGCTTAATACAGTTATAGCATGGTATAAAACATATAATGAACGATTGGGATATTGCCAATAAACTATGTTTGTTAAGTGCCTCTAGGGCATATTCCCTTCACAAAGTTCGTAGGTAGGGAAGCGATTCTCTTACGAATAAGCCTATATGCCACGTAAAACTTGCAAAACTAAATAAAGCTAGAGGCGTCTAACTTTGTTTTGCAGAGGCATTGGAGGGTTCCGTAGACTCGGAGCCATGCCGGGGCGCCGGGGGCCAGGCACATGGCGCCATGAAGGTCCAGGCGCATCGACCATGTCACATCGCACTTCATTGCATCATTTGATTGTGTGATGTTGTGTGTGCATCCTATTGATTGCTTATAAGCTAGATATACAATGGTAGCATCATGAATAGGTTGATCCCTAATAAATACCAAAATTGTGTTCTCCCTCGTTGTGCACCACCAAGAAAGTTCTACGTTATGAGGCAGGCCGTGATGATCGGGTGTCAGACATATCGTCGTTCACATACAGTGGGTGTAAGCCATGTTCCACGCCCAGGGTCTTCGAGATTTGATTGGCGAGCCTAGCATACGCAGATATGGACTCAGAACACGGGAAGATCGAAAGATCGAGCATGAGTCACAAAGTTGTTGTGATCGACATTTTATGTCCACCTTTGAAGTTGTGCTGCCGGCCGTGATGATCGGGGGTGGTATGGGGGATGAGGGTCGTGTAACCTCCATTATTATTTTAGGGATAATAATTTTGGTGGAGTTTGTTTGATAATATGATTATAAACTAAAACTCACATATATATATTATAAACTTTACCTTACCTCTTTTGTGATCACATCTGTAGACTACGGAACTACACTTCGGTTACATCCTCAAGAGCCCGGATTCTACCTTAGAAGCCGACGGGTCCAACTTCATCAGCTGGTACATTGGTTTTAGAAACATTCTCCAACACAACAAACATTCTATATGTCCTAGAACATTAGTTAGGAGATAGACCAGATGATTCTGCTACCAAGGAGGAAGATGATGAGTTCCGTAAGCATCATGATATTTTCATAGAGGTGGAGGTCATCATAAGCGTATGCCTAGCACCAGAGTTGAAAGTTGTTTCAACACATGGAGCCATATGTCATGATTGATGCGATCAAAGGACACTTCAAAGATGAATTGATTCTTGAGCAGTTCAGACAGCTTAGAAAAGTTCCAGACCATTCACATGGGGAGCATACCTGTCTGGAGACTCAATTGAAGAAGTTGTATGACATCTACTTCAGGCTTACGAATATCTACGATTTCTAGATAGCGAACTCCAGTGCAATAGAGATTGCGCTTTGCCTCCTAGCTATGAAGAGCATGTGCATGAATATGCTATAGAGACACGATGAGCTTCTTCACGTTCGTGAACAAGTTCAAATCTCTAAAAGTTGATTCCATCGAAGAAGAGTTCTTCGACGCTACGGTTATATTTGTTATACGAAGATATAAATGTATTCTTCTCATACTTGATGAAAAGTATTTGATACTTGTTCTGTTTATGAAACAGTCCCTGATCATCACAAGTATGTGGCGAAGGGTGACGTGATAGTGCACAAGTGATGGCAAGTTAATGGCCAGTAGTGCTCACGCCCTCGAGATATCATATTAGTTATCATCAATAGTTTTTTATAAGACAGTTTGTAATAGTGAGAGTGTGATCTAGTTTGGTGTCTTGAATGTTATAAGACATAATTATTCATATAGAACAAATCAGTTGTTTTATGTTATGAAACAAAGCAGGTGTTTCATATTGTGAGTAATTTGCATCACATCTCAATTACATTATGCGTATGATATACATTTATAATAGCGGGAATGATAAAATTATGTGTCCAAAGAATAAAAGTTTTGTTACTAGAACAAACACCATCGAATTTAGTCATAAAGGCAATGAAAGAAGTAATGGATGTTTTGGTCCATTTAAGTATTTCGAGTGCCGAATTGATTAAGTTTGAAATGTAGTATTGAAGTGTCAATACGAAAGATTAAATGGTGTACTTTACTTGATCCGAATTCTTCTATGATTATTGGTGAATAAGTGTATTTGCATATTAAATCATGAGTCTGAAATTAATTTGATAAGAGATCAAATGGGGTTTTCAGAAGAAAGATTAGTGAATATTGTATTCACAAGATTCGATCAAAGGATAATATTTTTGAATTATGGTTTCAACACAAAAGACTTGTGGAAATTCGTTTCACAATATTATAATATCATATATGGTGATATGTGAGGTATTATAATCATACTCTATTTTAATAAAGTGTGGTCTGTCAGAATCTGTCTTAGAATCTCTTAATATGTTCGAAACGTTATAGTCCATGTCCACTTTAGAAAAAAGATATTTCTCTCAACGAGAATTCGTATGATCGACAATAGTGTCGTCATGTATATGATTATACGATAATTCGGAATATACATGAATAGTTCTTTGTAGATTGCTCGCATTGGATGGGAGTGTATTCCAAAGCCAAATAGAAACAAAACTTAGTTTGTTGTCTATGTAATTCCGAGAAAAATATGATTTTTTGAATTATGGTTTATGGATTGGAATTGGGAGCTTGAAATAAGGTGTCAGACCTATATTCATAAAAGTAGAATATTGGAAGGTGTTCTAAATGGTATATGTCTACAAATGAAAATTTTGTGATTAAGAGTGAGGGAGACTAGAAATTTGTTTTCTGCTTGCAATCCTCTTCATAAAGATCATAATATTTTCATGAAAGAAGCTTCTGTATAAAGTGTTGTTATATTTAATATTGCTGTCAGGTCATAGCATAATATTAAGTGTTTCAGATCTTGTTGACAGATCAAGGTGCACTTTATAAATACAAAGAAAGTTGAGAAAATATCAGAATACGAACAAAGGCTTTTTCAGCCTGAAAATCCAAGTTACATTTGAAAGGATTAAAATAGTAATTGTTGCTACAATTGTTATTAGAGGAATAAGATTGTTTAATCATCATATAAAGTGTTATATGAGAAATGTGACTATAAGAAAGGTGTGGAAGCATGTTTTGTCAAGAAATGTGTCTTGGACAAGATCAAATTTGTTGACTACATTTATGTAGACATGCTTGGAGTCTGAGGGATTTGTATTAATGTAATCCTGTAGTTTGTATTGAATTCGAATTTATAAGAGATCAATGATTTTGGTTTGACCAAAATGTCGATTTTAAGTGGGAGTCAAAGTTAGTTCACTCGGGTAGAATATGTAAAGGACATATTTTTGAGTGGGAGCTTAGGAACTCAAATATGTAGATGACATGTTTTTGAGTAGGAGCTCGTGTTCTCAAATATGTGGAGACATAATTTGAGTGGGAGCAGAATTCATCTTGTGTAAATGACACATTGTGAAATGGTACCAGTGGAATAGATGAGAAGGATGAAGTTGTGAAACTATTTGAAAGTTAGTGTCTATTTGGAATAGAACGGGAATTTTAAATAGTTAGTTGAGTTGTTTTGAATTATATCTGAGGAGTCAGAATAGAATAAAAAATGATGGTCCTTGGAAATCCAATTGATCATTAAGAGTAATGATACACGGTAGTAATGGTTGTATGGCATGTTGGTCTATTATGTAATATTAGACATCATACAGAAACCATATTATCTGCTCGATGAAATATAACCGATGTTCTTAGAAGAAGAACAGTTATAAAGTAAATTTAGAATTTACTGGAAGTAGAAGTGCATTAGTTATTAGATTGACATTGGAATGTCCAGTTTTCTACATAGGTGTGAAAGTATGTAGATATCGCGAGTTTGTAATTGTTACAAGGGGCTCTCTATGACTAAGTGTATTTTCAAGAAAGCTATCTGATTAGCATAATCAGAGTAAGCGCTGGAAAACAGAAGTGTCACTTAGTTGCGGTATTTGCATATATGTTATTGGATAACATGGTAATATCAATGAATCACAAAAGTACGCACAATTATGTATTGTACAGATTGTCAGAGTAACACTATTCCACAAACAAGCATTATCATATGACGCTTATTTGATAAGGGATTTTGATAAAGTAAAATGCAGCTAGCTTATTTGTACTCTAGTGCAAGTGGGAGAATGAAGGAGATATGTCCTAGAGGCAAATAAATAAGTAGTATTTATTGCATTATTAAGTTTATTATAGGTTTGTGTATTATGCTATAACTGTATTAATCGGAATTATTAATACACGTGTGATACATAAACAACCAGGATCCCTAGTAAGCCTCTATATGAACTAGTCCATTGTGCAACAATAGATCGAGATTCCCGATCAAGGACAATGGCGTCGGTTGACAATGGGGTCATCTTATTAGTTGAATAAGGTGATGGACATACGCAAAGTATTGCAATAAGATCGTATTACGATTTTTGTCATTTGCAATAGATAAGAATATGATAGCTTATTTCTTAAACCGTGAGACCGTACTTATTGATGCTTTGTAGGGGTACTTTGAGAGCATCAAACATTGTGTCTTATATAGCATGACAATAACGGTGTCCATCTTGGGTATCCCGAAAGAGTATTGAGACGTAAGGATCAAGAGCGGGATTTGTTCATTCTTGTAATGGAAAGATACTCTGGGCCCACTCGGTGAGATTACATCTATATAGCTGCACAGCTTATGACTAGGTCATGGAGATGTAATATCACAGACGAGTTAATAACCTTTGTCGGTAACGAGATACAACAAAGGCATCGGATGTCTACGATCATATCTCGGACAAGGTAGTATCGCAGAAACAAAGGGAATGAATATCATATTTATGGTTCAACGACGATATTCATAGAATGCACAGGGGCCGTCACATACATTTAGGTATCCCCGACGGTCATTGGTGAGCGGAGTGTCTCGACCATATCTGGAGTGTTCTCGAACCGTAGCGTAACAAACTTAAGGTCTTAACGACACCAGGAGATAGGTTCTGGAATAATATAGGATTTTGTTGGAGAGAGAGAAATGATCCGGAAAGAGTTCCGGTGGTCCGGAAGGAGTTCCGGGAAGGTCTGGATTGGTTCCAGGAATGTCCGAAAGTTGTTCGGGTGGTTCAGAAAATGTTTCGGAGTCACGGGATATTAAATAGTATTTAAATATATTAATTATGAATTAATTATATTTTATATTAATTTAAGTGTTAATTAAAAAGGAGAAAAAGGGGGAAGCCCACTTAATGGGCCAAGAGGGGCCCATGTGGGGGCCGAACCATCATGGGGTGGGGCCCATGGCCACCACGCACCATGCATGGTGTGGCCGGCCACCCCCTCCCTCTCCTTTAGTCCCACATGGGTGAGGCAAGGTGTTTGCACACCCCCTCCCCCCTTTATATAGCAATGAATATTAATTGGATTAATTCATAGAAAATACAATTAAATTTGTAGCAAGCCGGCCAAGTTGTTTCTCCGCCCGTTTTGCCTCCTCTCTCCACCTAAGCTATACCGTCGGGCGCCGTTGCCCTGCGGGATTCCAGAAAAGTTCTACCCCTGCGATTTCAGCTGTATCTGAATGACCGGGGGTTGTTGTTAAGCTCCGTATGGTTGCGAGTGCTCGAGGCGACTCTTTTGAGGAGCCTGGGCGATGTTGTCTCGCCCACCTGCATCCCAGCCGTTGCGCCTCCCCCTACCTCCGGCGCACCCCCCAGCCGCCGGCGCCACGCCATCTTCCGCCCAACGCCCGTCGACACAGGTCATCGTCGACACCCCGGGGTCATCGTCTACGTCATCGCGGCAAGTTCTCCGCGACCTCGAGGTTGGCTACGCACGACTTAATCGTCAACGCTTGTGCGGGAGCGTAATCCCCGCTATCGGTCTACATGGAGGTAATGTAACCCGTTCCGCCACCGTTATCACTTGTACTAGATAGATATATCCTGGCTAGTTAGGGTTTCATACGCTAGAAAAATTATTGTTTTCTGCACCAGAACCCCTTCAGTTCATTATGGTGTGTTGTGAGTAGTTCGTTGTGGTCTTGAGGACATGAGAGAAGTCTAGATGATAGTAGTGAACTATGCTGATTAATATTTGATGTTTTGATATTTAAGTTGTGGTGCCATTCTTCTAGTGGTGTCATGTGAACGTCGACTACATGACACTTCGCCTTTATGGACCTACGGGAATGCATCATGTACTCGGTTATCATTTGTGGGGTTGCTGGAGTGACAGAAACCTAAACCCCCATTGGTATTCCGATGCGCGAGGGATCGTAGGATCTCAGAGTTTAAGGCTTTAGATTTATCTTAATTACTTTCTTGTATTATCGGATGCTTGCAAGGGGTATAATCATTAGGGATATTATAACTGAGTCAAATTCGGGCTCCCTCAGACCACCTCACTTTTGCATGTTAGATTCGCCTCAGCTCACAATCCTGACAATTCAATTTCTTTGTGCAGGCTAAGTGGGCCAAATGTCCCTGAGGCACGCTGCTCTGGACGTCAAAACGGAATTTTCTGGTGCGTTGCGGCCCGTTAAACCAAAATCCCAGGCACGTCGCGTAAAAAAAGCCTACTCCTTTCCCCGAGCTGAGCGCACCCTCTAGAAAGCCAGCAGACTCCTCGATCCACCACGCCATGCCTTCCCATCGACCTCTCCCCTCGATCCACCGCGCCCGCGCCGCCCCGCTGATCGCCGCCTGGCCCGCAAGGCCCGTCCGCTTCCCAGATGCAACTCCTCCTCGGCTTCTCCCCTCCCTGACTTCCTCCTGAGCTAGGCGATCCCAATTGCACCGCCACACTCCCGGCTCCCACTGCCGAGTGGTGCCCCTCTCGTCGTCTCCACGAATTGCTGAACCGACGTCCTCAAAGCAAAGCCCATTCCGATCGAGAGATAAAATCCGGCGGCGATGGATGCGGGAGCGGAAGCGATCAGGCCATGCCGATGTGGGAGGTGAGGAGGGGCGACCCCTTGGCGGCGATCTGGATGTGAGATGCGCGCTTCAGCAGTGAAATTCGGCAGCTGCTAGATGCCATCGTGATTGAACCTCATGCGTCCAGCTTGAAGACAGAGTTAGTTTTCAATTCCTAAGGTGCATATAAAGCCAAATGTTTTCGAGTTCAACAATTTTAGTTATGGATTAAGAAGCACATCAAGTCAGGCACACAGCCACCAAGGCGTGTATTTGGTTAAGCAGCATGTAAACATTTGACGATACAAATTTGATGTTAAAATTTATCTAATCTACAATTGATCCCTTCATAACTATCAGGGCATCTCCTACACAAGATCTGGAATTAGTTAGATTTTGCTCACCGCTGACATATCAAATGCTGCTATTCAGGTCAGTACTTGTATCTAGCATAACCGTAGCACCAGGGGAGGCTGATCAAAATACAATGGAGATGTCTACTACAATTGCTAAACAACATGTATTTGACACACCAGTATAATAATTTATTTTTTCATAATTTTTTCCTAAATATTGTTTAGTTGTTGACTCCAATAAAAGTGTACTCCATATTGAAATCTCTATGGTAGAAAACATCGCTTCCCACCAACTAACACTCCACGGATGATGCAAATGTGGCTGCAACGGATGAGTCATCATATTTGGTCACTAATAAGTAATGGATACAATTTTGATGTGGAGTACAAATGTGTCAGTTTTGATATGACCATTTTCACTCTGTCAGGTGACCATAGACTTTTTGTTGGCAGTTGAGACACGTTTGTCTTTGAGGAGACTATTGCTCCACTGTGAGTAGAATTAATATGGCAATACTTTTACGTGTCTTACATCCTGCTCTCACTCTAACAGAAGTTTAAACATGGCTGCTAGGCTGGTTAGAGTTTATTTTTTTGTTGTAATTATTTACCGTTGTTCCTTCTCAATAATGTACACGTCTTGCGCATGATAGATTGTCAGATAATCCAAAATTTTCAAATATGTTTTCATTAATACCTTAAAAAATAGTGTCCTAATGGACGGGCGCGGCAACGCGCGCCTACATGATCTAGTAAGTATGTATTAGTCCTAGGAAGGGTAGTGCATTAGCATAGGTTCACCCACACGACACTTATCTAAACACTAAAGATTATTCATCAATATGAAGCGAAAGCACTAGACAGAAATCCCGTATGTCCTCAAGACCGTTTGGTCATCATAAGTAAACAAACTGGCTTGTCCTTTGCTCTCAAAAGTATTGGGCCACTCGCTGCAATTTTATTTGCCGCGCTCTATTTAGTCGCACTTTATTTCTCTGTTATATCAAAGTCTACTAAAAACTTGTCTGCTAGTGTTTACAGTGAAATCCTCATCAAAACCACTTGTCAACACCTTCTGCTCCTTGTTGGGTTTGACACTCTTATTTATCGAAAGTACTGCGATACACCCCCTATACTTGTGGGTCATCAAGAATATTTTCTTGCGCCGTTACCGGGGAGTGAAGCGCTATTGGTAAGAGGAATTGGTAAGGAAAACTTCAACTGTAAGTGTTGTTTTTTATTTCTGTCTCCTTATTTGCTTTATAATGGAGAGAGAAAAAGTTGCTTTCCTGTTTGGGAAGTCCTCTATCGCTGCTGAGGTAGAACATGAGGCGCCTCCTGATGATATTGTGCCGTTTAAAATACCTATGAAAATTGTTAAACGTGTTATGAATAAACGCTATGTTGGGGATGGGACTGTCCATCCCGGTGATCATTTGTTGTATTTACATGAATTATGCGAGTTGTTCAAGTGTGCAGGTATTACGATGGACAAAGCCAGGAAGAAATTATTCTCCATATCACTTGGTGGGAGAGCTGCGCATTGGTATAAACTGCTGAAGAACGGAAATTCTCTTGGATGGGAGGAAATTGTACCTCTCTTTTATTCTAAATTTTCTCCTCCAAGTGAAATTCATCAAGATCGGAATTCTATATATAGCCTGTGGCCACATGATGGAGAGAGTATTGCCCAAGCGTGGGGGGAGATTGAAGACATTAATGCTCAAATGTCCCATTCATGAGCTTCCTGTAAATATTATTATTGATAACTTCTATGCAAGACTCTTGTTTGAAGATAAAACATTATTGGATACTCATGTGCTGGATCATTCACTCGTAATAAGATGGAGTTTAAATGGGATCTTCTTGATCGTATTGAATAAAATACTGAAGCATGGAAGAACGACAAAGGTAGGTAGTCAGGTATAAAATATGACTTTTAATGCATTAAGACTTTTATGGACACTGATGTATTTCGAAATATGAATAATGCTTATGGTCTTGATTCTCAAGTTGTTGCAAATTATTATAAAACTTTTGCTGATTATTTCGGTTGCCCAAGAAGGGGTTTGAAAAATATCATGAACCTTATAAAGATAAATTTGTTGTTCCTTTAGCTAAAAGCATTGAAGTTAATATTGTTGATCATATCATTCCTGAGCCTTATGTTGATAAAATTCCTTTTCCTGTTAAAGTGAAAGAACATTCTCTTATGACTAGTGTGGTTAATAAAAGTGATAAGAAAGCCAAAGAACCTGATGAACAAATTAAAGTTGAACCTTCTATGGCCATAGTTAAAGAACTTGTTTCTGAAAATGTGGGAGACGAGTATATTATATTTTGTGATGATGCTTCTAATGTTGTCTCTCATCCTGCAAAGCCAAGAAAGGCTAGTGTTCCTGTGTTATCTGTTAAAATTGGTGATCATTGTTATTATGGTTTATGTGATATTGGTGTAAGTTCTATCCCTTATGAGCTTTACAAAGAGATTATGCATGAAATTGGCCCTATCCAACTTGAAGATATATATGTGGTTATCCAACTTGCTAATAGAGAAACTCTCTCCCATTGGTATTGTTAGAGATGTTGAAGTTCTATGTGGTAAGACTAAATATCCCGCTGATTTTCTTGTACTTGGTACTGCTGCTAGTAAGACTTGTCCTATTATTTTTGGTAGACCTTTCCTGAATACTTGTGGAGCTGTTATAGATTGTAGGAAAGAGAAAAGACTTACTAAATTTGCTGGTGATTCATATGAATTCAATTTTTCAAAATTTGCAAAAACTCCTTATGAATCCGAATTGCCTAATGAAGATTTTAGAGTAGAACAACTTGCTTCTGTCTCTCTTGCTCCTACTAATTATATTCAGCAATTTATGGAAGATCATGAGGATGAAACCTTTATGGAAGAAAGAAATGAACTTGAGGACATATTCCTCCGTTGACCTATTCTTAAACATAATTTAAAAGTGAAAGACTTGGGTAAAACACTTCCACCTAGAGATGATCCTGTCTTTGATTCAAAGCCTTTGCCTAATAATCTTAAGTATGCTCATCTTGATGATAAGAAAATATATCCTGTTATTATTAGTGCTAACCTTTCAGGTAAAGAAGAAGAAAGATTATTGGAGATATTGAAGAAACATCGCGGAGCTATGGGTTATACTTTGGATGATTTGAAGGGGATTTCTCCTACTATATGTCAGCATTCTATTAATTTATAGAACATCAACGCCGTTTAATACCTAAGACTTCTTGATGTTGGTATAATTTATCATATTGCTGATAGTAGATGGGTTAGTCATGTGCATTGTGTCCCTAAGAAGGGTGGAATTACTGTTGTTCCTAATGATCATGATGAACTTATTCCTCAAAGAGTAGTTGTTGGTTATAGAATGTGCATTGATTTTCGAAAGGTTAATAAAGTTACTAAGAAAGATCATTATCCATTACCCTTTATTGACCAAATGTTGGAAAGATTAGCCAATAAAACTCATTTTTTTCTTTCTTGATGGTTATTCTGGTTTCTCTCAAATTGTTGTTAAAACTCAAGATCAAGAGAAAACCACGTTTACTTGTCCCTATGGTACTTATGCTTATATACGTATGCCTTTTGGTTTATGTAATGCTGCTGCTACTTTTCAAAGATGTATGTCTGCTATCTTTCATGGTTTTTATGAAGAAATTGTGGAGGTGTTCATGGACGATTTCTCCGCTATGGCACTTCTTTTGATAATTGCTTGCACAATCTTGATAAGATTTTGCAGAGATGTGAAGAAACTAATCTTGTTCTTAATTGGGAGAAATGTCACTTTATGGTTAATGAAGGAATTGTTCTCAGACATAAAATTTCTGACAGAGGTATTGAAGTTGATAGAGCTAAAGTGGAGGCAATTGAGAAAATGCCTTGACCCCGAGATGTTAAAGGTATTCGTAGTATTCTTGGTCGTGCTGGTTTCTATAAACGGTTAATCAAAGACTTTGCTAAGGTATCAAAGCCTCTTACTAATCTCCTGCAAAAACATATACCATTTGTTTTTGATGATGATTGTAAGGAATCTTTTGAAACTCTTAAGAAAGCTTTAATAACTGCTCCTATTGTTCAACCACCTGATTGGAATTTGCACTTTGAAATTATGTGTGATGCTAGTGATTTTGCTGTTGGTGTTGTTCTTCGACAAAGAATAGATAATAAGTTAAATGTTATTAATTATGCTAGTAAGACTCTTGATTCTGCTCAAAAAAAATTATGCTACAACTAAAAAAGAATTTCTAGCTCTTGTATTTGTTTGTGATAAATTTAGACAGTACATTGTTGATTCTAAAGTTATTATTCATACTGATCATGCTGCAATTAGATACCTTATGGAAAAGAAAGATGCAAAGGCTAGGCTTATTAGATGGTTATTATTGTTGCAAGAATTCGATTTACACATTGTAGATAGGAAAGGTGATGATAATCATGTTGCTGATAATTTGTATAGATTGGAAAACATTGCTTATGATCGTATACTTATTAATGATAGTTTTCCAAATGAACAATTGGATGCAATAAGGGTGAGTTCACGAGATAGTCCTTGGTATGCAGATTATACTAAATTTATTGTTTCGAAGTATTTGCCTCCAACTTTTTCAGCTCAACAAAGAAGAAAATTATTTTATGACATAAGGCATTATTTCTGGGATGACCCACACTCATATAAAGAAGGAGTTGATGGTATTATGCGAAGATGTGTTCCAGAGTATGAACAAAAATATATATTGAGGAAGTTGAAAGGACAATGATGTCGCCTAGAGGGGGGGTGAATAGGCGGTTTAAAACTTTTCAGGTTTAGGCTTGATAATTGCGGAATAAAACTAGGTGTTTAAATTAACAAGCCGACAACCTAAATAAACTTGGCTCACCTATATGCACCAACAACTTATGCTAAGCAAGATAAACAACAAGGTGATAGTAATAGAATACTTCAAGCACGAAGGCTATCACAATGTAAAGTGCATAAGTAAAAGCTCGGGTATAGAAATAACCGAGGCACGCGGAGACGAGGATGTATTCCCGAGTTCCTCCTTGTTAAGGGAGTACGTCTCGTTGGAGAGGTGTGAACCGACCAAACGGTTCAACAACCACAAAGGTTTCACCTTCTTCTCCGGTGAACCGCACCACAAAGGCTTGATTCACCTTCCACTATCGAAATTCCTTCGAGGCGGAATCCGGAGCCTTTCAACAACAATCCGGGGCACAACCCACAATGTGATTGGGGGCTCCCGAACGGCCTCCAACAACAATCCGGGGCACAACCCACAATGTGATTGGGGGCTCCCGAACGGCCTCCAACAACAATCCGGGGCACAACCCACAATGGGTGGGGGCTCCCGAACGGCTTCAAGTGACCACACAAGGGTCCAACCACCACAAAGGCGTCTAGGGTCCAAGGACCCAAGAGTAACAAGCTCACAAACTTTCAACTTCCACGAATCCTCGTGGAGAGCACACCGATGCACCAAATGCAAAAGGCAAGAGCACAAGTGCTCAAATCCTTCACTCTCAAATCCCACCAAAAGCAACTAATGCTTATGGGGGGAGAAGAGAGGAAGAACAAGGAATCCACAAAGGAGCCAAATCCTTCACTCTCAAATCCCACCAAAGGCAACTAATGCTTATGGGGGGAGAAGAGAGGAAAAACAAAGGAGAAGAACCACAAAGTAACTCCAAGATCTAAATCCACTAGGTTCCCCTCACTTAGAGGAGAGATTGATTGGTGGAAAGGTGGATCTAGATCTCCTCTCTCTTTTCCCTCAAGAATTAGCAAGAATCATTGGAGGGATGGAGAGATAGCAAGCTCAAGAAGGTCAACAATGGAGGTCAAAACTTGCTAGAAAGGTTAGGGAACCATTGGGGAAGAAGGCCCCTTAAATAGGTCAACCCAAATTCCAACCGTTGGGTGCAGATTCGCGCCGTAGCGGTACTACCGCTGGCCCTAGCGGTACTACCGCCCCCCTAGGGAGTTAGGGCATCAAAACGGGCTGAAAACAGGCTTCCGTAGCGGTACTACCGCCCCGGGCAGCGGTACTACCGCCCCGGCGGAACTACCGCTCCTGGTACCGCCGAAAACAGCTCTCTGTTAGCTCCGGCGGTACCTCGGGCGGTACCGCGGCGGTACTACCGCTACAGCAAAAAACAGCAGAAACTGATAAACGAAAACGTCAATATCTTTTCCATCCGGACTCCGTTTTCGATGATTTTTGGCTCGTTGGAGTCGTTACAACGAGCTCTACTTGAATGTGCATAGAAACATCACAGTCCATCATGTGAGGATAAAACCAAATGGGGAAAGGTCAAACTTTCCTAAACAATGCAAACCAGTAAAAACTCCTTCATCAAAAACGCAACAAGATATTCATACGAAATCTGTTTTTGATGAACTAGAGCTTAGTATGGAGATAAACCAAGCTCTAAATCCTCACATGGATAAAAGGCAACAAGTTTTCCAAAGTAAAACCATTTTCGAAGGACTTGGTCTTGTCATGAAGATCACGACAAGTACCAAAACTCAACACGGAGAAAAACCAAATAAGAACCAAGAAAGATGATATGCCAAGCATGCAAAGGTTTGAGCTCTCCACAAAGATGCGATCAAGTTACTCACTCGAGAGCCCCTCTTGATAGTACGCCTATCTAACCTATAGCCCTATCAAGATCATACCTTTGCCATGAGCATTCCACTTGAGCTAGATGATGACGATCTTGACTCTCTCAGGTTGAAACACCTTTATTGTTTGTGCTTGCTAGCACATGCTTGATGAAGACTTCTCCAAATGCTCCCCCATACTCTATTATGGGAGGGCCTCGCTAAGCTTCGTCTTCATGTCTCCTTTGCAAGCTTCAATCAAAATATATCTTCCGAGATACATCTTATTGAGCTTGCACTTCATCTTCTTCTCTTGATATGTATGATGGCTTGGGGTTAAACATGATTGTTCACTCAATCTTTTATTCCAAGCCATACTTGCAATGAGCTCAACTCTACACATGACCATTCTTCATATAAACCCTTTGAATGGAGCATTGGTCATTAAGTCATCTTGAAGAGTCCAACACATGAACTCCTATAATTTCTCATGGACAAGATCTATAAGAATATCTCAATGTAAACATTAGTCTATAAGGATTGTCATTAATTACCAAAACCACGCATGGGGGCAACCATGCACTTTCAATCTCCCCCATTTTGGTAATTGATGACAATCCCTTTTACGAGGGTTTATATAATGAATTTAAGCAACCATGCAACACAAAGAGCAAGGATGCAAGAGAACCGCAAGAGAATAAACCCATATTCCCTTAAACCCTCTAAATTTCTCCCCCATTGGCATCGATTGCCGAAATAGGAAGAAAAACTTAGAACGCAAATATAGTGAGAGCTCCCCCATAATGTGTGCATTTCTCATAATATGAGTGAAATCAAATGCACATATCCAATGACGAATAGATGGAGGGAGATCAAACTATATAGAGAATCCAAAGATTGCAAAAGAATTTCAAATGGAAAGATACTTCAACGAAAGAAGCAAGCAATCAAAAGGATCCGAAAAATGTTCTAAATATCATGAGGGAACTCCCCAAGGTACGTGCACAATTAGGATTTGTATTTCAATATAGTGTGCACAACATGGAATCCTCACTCCCTCCTAGATAAATTCGAACACAAGCTCATGCAAGAGAATGTAAATGATAAAGGAGGCAAAACAACTTTCACCTAATAAAATGTTTTGCAACTAGAGAAAGGAGCGGTAAATCAAATAATGGGTGTGAGATAAAAAGACATTATAGGAGACTAATACAAGGATGATAGCATCAACATAGTATTTCAAGAAGAGTTGCACATAGTGCATATCATGTCTTTCCCATACCCACATACCAAAAGAGATATAGCAAATAGCTCCACAAGCTTAGTGAAATGCAAAAAGCATAACACAAGAAAAATAAAGCTTGTTCCTTTTAGAAACCACCAAATAACCAAAAGCAAAAAGAGGTGGTCACTAAAGAATTGGAATATCAATAAAAGATGTAACTAATCTCATGTGTATAAGTTACTAAGTAGACACGAATCACTAAGATATGAGTCTACCAATAAACATGTACACACAAGATAGGTACAAGGGAAAAGGTCATGATATCCAAGACGAAGTCATAAATACACCAAAAGATCTTTGCTTAAAAGCATAGCACAAAGCTCAATTTTATATTAAAGGGATATAGATGAACTTCCAACACACACTCATCATAGCATCAAAATATCCACAAGGGATAAGGTGATAAAAGGGATGCTCCGAAAAAGATAACAAGTATCACAAAAGGCAAATGATTTGAAGAAACAATCAATATTGCATATGCAAGACATAGAGTAGAAAGTGCTAGATTAACATATTTGGGATTGGTGAATCATGAAAATGATTATATATATATTTCCCTTCATATGTAATCATTCTGGCTTGCCCACATTTGCAATAAAGATGTTTTGCAAGAACCAAATTAATTGCAACAAAAGATTCATGCCGAGATACAACCTACACAAGGTTGAAAGCTAGAAATGAATGCATGAGGTAGATACTTGTTACCGAGATAGCATTGGTGATGTAGAAGATAGGAGCTCATGATCATCCAAGCTTGGCTCCAATAAGCACATGGTGACAACACCTTCCTTTTATATGAGACAAGCTTCCAATGCATCTCAAGTGTACCTAAAACAAATTTAAGTACAACATGGTGCCCAAACTAATTGGGTCCAAAGTAGTTAGAGCAACTACAACACATAGGACAAACTCCACATAAATATGTGCAAATTGATATGAAATTGAATTTCATTCACATCTTAGACATTTAGGATTTGATGGAGTTTATCCTATATATTGGATCAACGAAAGTAAGCATGCTATAAGATATACATATAATAAATATGCATGCACAAGACTTTCAAGAACCAAACGAGATATAATTTAGAAAGAACACCAAGTAAACCAACAAAGCACACACAAGTGTGACAAGAAAACAAATTGTCCAAATTATATCAAATACCCAAAACAACACATGATTGAAGATACCACTTTGAAAAGATACCAATGAAAACAAGAGACCAATTGATGAAAAATATCATCAAGGAATAAACCAAACCCTCTACACTTTTCATGATGGCACAAGGTACCAAGACGAAGAATGTTTGTCTTCCAAGGAGACACGTCATCGGGATCAAATATCAAACGAAGACAACTAATGTTCAAAAAGCATATAGGATTGCTCCCCCACGATGTGTGCATTATTTATGATTTTGCATTTGAATACACAATGCACACAAATGAGATCATCACTCTCCATATATATTATTGAAACACTAGTCATGTTCAAGAAAGGCAAGAAATTGCAATACCAAATTAAAGAACGGTGTTTTACTCAAAGTAGGATAGCTTCCCAAAGAATAGTGCATTATCAAGAAGTATGACTTTTGAATGTCAATGCACAAGAATTGGTTCATTGCTTTTCCCAACTCAAGAAAGCACTAAATAAATTTTAAGTAGAGCAATAAAGGATGCAAAAGATACAATGAAGACAAATGAGAGTTAGATCAAAACAAATCCTTGGCAATCAAATAAAGCAATTCAAAGCAAGAGCCAAAGCGAATATGATCAATATATTTACCATAAAAAATTATTACTTGTCAATACGAGTAATGTATGGAGACATTTCTCGGGGGTGGATTGCAAAGATATATTCAAGATCATATTCACAAAACATAAGCATATGGCAAATGATAGGAATTAAAAGACATGCTTAGATAGATAGATATTCTTGATAGCTTCACAAATCATGCGAATGTGCAAAGCAACTCCAAGGAGTAGCTTGAAACAATTGGCTTCCCAAAAGATACATGAGAACATATTTGGGAAAGCCATACCAAGAACATCCTCCACAAACAAGATCCAAAAGAGTGAGAGACAAAAAGCATTTAAGTAAATGGAAACTTGTTTGAGCAACATGCCACATAGGAACAAGATAACTAGCAATATCAATTCTAGGTGGCAAAACCTCATATGTTCACATTTTCTAGGCTTGTAATATGCACATAGCTTATTACTTCCCCATAATGTGATAATCCATTTATTTAAAGCAAGAGGCAAACAAAACCAACTCGAAAAATTAATGGACATTATAGAAATTGAATTTCTCATGAGAATGACATACCACATAGATAGTAGATAATATAAATATATCAACACTAAGTTGTATTTCTCATGAATACACAATTTTAGGATTGTGAAGTGCACAAAGCATATCACTCCCCCAAAATATGATAGTCCATTAATCTCTCAAAGAGAGCCAACAAGATAAGATATCAAATAAAAACAATAAGGCTCAAAACTAGTAAATGGTGTGCAAACCAACATACACATACTTGATTTCTCAAGATAAGTAAGTAGAGAGCACAACACATACAAACACTAGCAAGGTACAAAACCAAACACATGCAAGGGTGCAAGCAACTTTCAATGTATATATGATTTAAATAAAAGTTACCGCAAGGAGGAACATTGGATATGAGATAGAACAATATGATCCATATGACTTGACTTGAGAGAATATAATTGATGAAGATCCCTTAATTCTTCATAATGTAGCCAAGTCTCCAATGCCTCCAACAACACCTATTGGTCAAGTTTTAACTTGTTGGTCCCCAACCAAGTTGGGTCCTAAGAGGTTAGTCACAATAGGTTTGGCAACCCAAATGGTTCTTTTCTTGACACCACTTTGAGTACCAACATATTTGGCAAACATATTGCCAACCTTATCCTTTCGAAGAGAATAAACATCATTAATTATAATGGGGTTGGATAAGGTACCATTTGTGCATGAAGAAGCAAGGTGACCCTTCTCACGACATAGGTAGCAACATCTACTTCCTCCTCTCTTCTTAGTTGGAGTCTTGACTTGAGGAGGGGTAGCTTGATTCTTCTTGGGAAGAGACTGTTCTTCAACTTGAGGAGCTTGAGTTTGAACTTGAGGTTTCTTCCCTTGTTGCTTCTCACTAAAAGCCTTCTTCTTCAAAGGGCAAGATCTAACATGGTGCCCTTCAACTTTGCACTTGAAGCAAACAATCTTGGCCGAATCTTTGACTTGTTCTTGGCCCTTTTTCTTCTTGATGATCTTGGACTTGTTCTTGTTATTGGAGTTGAATCCAAGTCCACTCTTGTCATTGGGGCGTCTTTGAACACTCAACATATCGTCAAGTGTGGACTTCCCAACATGACGCTTTTCCAAGTCTTTATTCAAAGATGTGACTTGGGCCTTGAGCTCTTTTAATTCCTCTACATGGTTAGTATCAACACAAATGCTAGAGGAAGTAGAAACTTCATTGTTAGAGCAACAAGGTACGGAAAGTGATTCATCACAAGATGTAGCAACATTATGAGTGGATGAATCACAAGGACTAGCACAAGATGATATAGCATTAAGAGAAGACGTTGTGCCATTGTCCACATGAGGCTTACAAGATGTTACCTTTGACATAATCGCCTCATTAGCTAACTTTAGCTTAGCATGGGATGCTCGAAGATCGTCATTAGAGCTAGAGAGCCTTTCATGAGTTTCTTCCAATTTCCCATACTTGCTAGATAGCAACTCAAGTTGAGCCCTTAGCTCAACATTTTCCTTCAAAATAGATGCTTCACGAGAAGTGGAGTTAGTAGCACAAGCATCATTAACATTAGAAATGGAAGGAGACAATTTGGAAAGCTTATCATTGTTAGATAGTTGAGTTTGGAGTTGATCATGAGACATGATAAGGAGAGAGTGTTCACTTTCTAAAGTTTTGTGAGCTTTGTCAAGTCTCTCTATGTCCTCACTTAGTCTAGCATTGCCAACATCAAATTCAACTTTTTCCTTTTTAAGCACTTTATATTTAGCAATAGCATGATCTCTTTCCTTAATGATTTTAGCAATAATAAGATCATTAGACTCATCAAGGGATTCAAGTTTCTCTTCAAGAGAAACCCTAAGCTCTTCTTCCTCTTCAAGAGAAGCTTTCAAAGAAGCTATGGTGATAGAGTCATCTCTCTCAATTTGACATTTCTCATCAAATTGACTTTCCAAATCCTCAATGAACTCCCTACTCTTAGTAACATAATCAATGATTTCACAGAGAGGAGGGATAGCTTTACTACCTTTGGGTAGAGCACCAAGTACCATCTCACCCATCTTGGTTAAGGATTCAAAGTCAAAACCTTCTTCATGAGAATCCTCATCCACATCATCACAATTTGGATTCGAGGTGGGAGATACCTCGGAATCCTTAGCCATAAGGCAAACATGATTAATGGGTGAGGAGGATGAAGAAATACTTGAAGCTCCATTGAGGTCCATGTCTTGTTCCAACAAGTGTTGGGATTCCTCTACATTGTTAGTCATGCAAATACTAGAGGATATGGAAGAGTAATTTTCATCACAACAAGACATAGAGAGCATATCATCATTATATTTAGTTAAGCAACTATTACTTGATATGCAAGGACAATCAACTCTAGCATGTATGACATTTGGAGTGCTAGAACATTTTAAGTCCAAAGATAGAAGATTGCAATGTGATAGAGAAGAGGTATAATCAATAGTAAGTTCACCATCACCAATGCAATTTCTATCGCCACTCACCATATCGTTACCGTGTGACAAATCACATGTTGGTGAAGTGGAAGAAGTTGTGAACTCATCACGGCCGGAGGTGGAGGAAGAACAATCATCCTCAATAATTTTGGACACTTCATATATATCTTGAAGCTTGGTCCAAAGCTCATGTGCATTTCGAAAAGGCATGATTGAAGCAAGAACTACATCGGTCAAAGCACACATAAGACCATTAGTAACTTGAGTCTCGAGATGAGAGTTTATATCATCCTCTAAAGATAATTCATGAGAATCTTTTGGAGGAGATAAACACACATCTACAATCCTCTTAACATAATTTGGACCCATGGTCCTAAAAAGATTAAGCATGCGAATTTTCCAAACATCATAATTTGTGCCATCGAATATGAAAGTGGGATCGTGCACTAATTCTCTAAACGACATCTTTTACTCTCTAGGCGGTAAAGCCCAACAAGAGAGCCCAGGCTCTGATACCAATTGAAAGGACAATGATGTCGCCTAGAGGGGGGGTGAATAGGCGGTTTAAAACTTTTCAGGTTTAGGCTTGATAATTGCGGAATAAACCTAGGTGTTTAAATTAACAAGCCGACAACCTAAATAAACTTGGCTCACCTATGTGCACCAACAACTTATGCTAAGCAAGATAAACAACAAGGTGATAGTAATAGAATACTTCAAGCACGAAGGCTATCACAATGTAAAGTGCATAAGTAAAAGCTCGGGTATAGAAATAACCGAGGCACGCGGAGACGAGGATGTATTCCCGAGTTCCTCCTTGTTAAGGGAGTACGTCTCGTTGGAGAGGTGTGAACCGACAAAACAGTTCAACAACCACAAAGGTTTCACCTTCTTCTCCGGTGAACCGCACCACAAAGGCTTGGTTCACCTTCCACTATCGGAATTCCTTCGAGGCGGAATCCGGAGCCTTTCAACAACAATCCGGGGCACAACCCACAATGTGATTGGGGGCTCCCGAACGGCCTCCAACAACAATCCGGGGCACAACCCACAATGGGTGGGGGCTCCCGAACGGCTTCAAGTGACCACACAAGGGTCCAACCACCACAAAGTCGTCTAGGGTCCAAGGACCCAAGAGTAACAAGCTCACAAACTTTCAACTTCCACGAATCCTCGTGGAGAGCACACCGATGCACCAAATGCAAAAGGCAAGAGCACAAGTGCTCAAATCCTTCACTCTCAAATCCCACCAAAAGCAACTAATGCTTATGGGGGGAGAAGAGAGGAAGAACAAGGAATCCACAAAGGAGCCAAATCCTTCACTCTCAAATCCCACCAAAGGCAACTAATGCTTATGGGGGGAGAAGAGAGGAATAACAAAGGAGAAGAACCACAAAGTAACTCCAAGATCTAAATCCACTAGGTTCCCCTCACTTAGAGGAGAGATTGATTGGTGGAAAGGTGGATCTAGATCTCCTCTCTCTTTTCCCTCAAGAATTAGCAAGAATCATTGGAGGGATGGAGAGAGAGCAAGCTCAAGAAGGTCAACAATGGAGGTCAAAACTTGCTAGAAAGGTTAGGGAACCATTGGGGAAGAAGGCCCCTTAAATAGGTCAACCCAAATTCCAACCGTTGGGTGCAGATTCGCGCCGTAGCGGTACTACCGCTGGCCCTAGCGGTACTACCGCCCCCCTAGGGAGTTAGGGCATCAAAACGGGCTGAAAACAGGCTTCCGTAGCGGTACTACCGCCCCGGGCAGCGGTACTACCGCCCCGGCGGAACTACCGCTCCCGGTACCGCCGAAAACAGCTCTCTGTTAGCTCCGGCGGTACCTCGGGCGGTACCGCGGCGGTACTACCGCTACAGCAAAAAACAGCAGAAACTGATAAACGAAAACGTCAATATCTTTTCCATCCGGACTCCGTTTTCGATGATTTTTGGCTCGTTGGAATCGTTACAACGAGCTCTACTTGAATGTGCATAGAAACATCACAGTCCATCGTGTGAGGATAAAACCAAATGGGGAAAGGTCAAACTTTCCTAAACAATGCAAACCAGTAAAAACTCCTTCATCAAAAACGCAACAAGATATTCATACGAAATCTGTTTTTGATGAACTAGAGCTTAGTATGGAGATAAACCAAGCTCTAAATCCTCACATGGATAAAAGGCAACAAGTTTTCCAAAGTAAAACCATTTTCGAAGGACTTGGTCTTGTCATGAAGATCACGACAAGTACCAAAACTCAACACGGAGAAAAACCAAATAAGAACCAAGAAAGATGATATGCCAAGCATGCAAAGGTTTGAGCTCTCCACAAAGATGCGATCAAGTTACTCACTCGAGAGCCCCTCTTGATAGTACGCCTATCTAACCTATAGCCCTATCAAGATCATACCTTTGCCATGAGCATTCCACTTGAGCTAGATGATGACGATCTTGACTCTCTCAGGTTGAAACACCTTTATTGTTTGTGCTTGCTAGCACATGCTTGATGAAGACTTCTCCAAATGCTCCCCCATACTCTATTATGGGAGGGCCTCGCTAAGCTTCGTCTTCATGTCTCCTTTGCAAGCTTCAATCAAAATATATCTTCCGAGATACATCTTATTGAGCTTGCACTTCATCTTCTTCTCTTGATATGTATGATGGCTTGGGGTTAAACATGATTGTTCACTCAATCTTTTATTCCAAGCCATACTTGCAATGAGCTCAACTCTACACATGACCATTCTTCATATAAACCCTTTGAATAGAGCATTGGTCATTAAGTCATCTTGAAGAGTCCAACACATGAACTCCTATAATTTCTCATGGACAAGATCTATAAGAATATCTCAATGTAAACATTAGTCTATAAGGATTGTCATTAATTACCAAAACCACGCATGGGGGCAACCATGCACTTTCAGAAGTGCCATAGTAGCGCTTATGGAGGACATCACGCTGGAGATAGAACATCACAAAAGGTTTTACAATCGGGTTTTTATTGGCCTACTATCTTTAAAGATGCAAGAAAGTTTATTTTATCTTGTGATGAATTTCAAAGATTTGGTAATATCTCTAGACGTAATGAAATGCCTATGAATTATTCTCTTGTTATTGAACCGTTTGATTGTTGGGGATTTGACTTTATGTGTCATTTCCCTTCATCAGAAGGTAATACACATATACTTGTTGCTGTTGAAAATGTTACTAAATGGGTAGAAGCTATTCCTACTAAAAGTGTTGATGGTGAAACATCATTAAAAATGCTTCAAGAAATTATTTTCCCTAGGTTTGGTGTTCCTAGATATCTTATGACTGATGGCAGTTCTCATTTTATTCATGGTGGTTTTAGAAAAGTTCTTGCTAAATATGGTGTTAATCATAGAATTGCTTCAGCTTATCATCCTCAAACTAGTGGGCAAGTAGAATTATCAAACAGAGATATTAAATATATCTTGCAAAAGACTGTTAATAGAACGAGGAAGAATTGGGCTAGTAAATTATATGATGCATTGTGGGCTTATAGAACTGCTTATAAAAATCCCATGGGTATGTCTCCTTATAAAATGGTTTATGGAAAAGCATGTCACTTGCCTTTAGAATTAGAACACAAAGCTTATTGGGCAGTGAGAGAACTAAATAGAGATTTTAAACTTGCTGGTGAGAAAAGATTACTTAACTTGAGTTCTTTAGATGAATGGAGAAGTAATGCTTATGAAAATGCTAAACTATTTAAAGAACAAGTTAAAAGATGGCATGATAAGAGAATCCTTAAGAGAGAATTTCATGTTGGTGAGAAAGTTCTATTGTATAGTTCTCGTCTTAGATTCTTTGCAGGGAAATTACTCTCCAAGTGGGACGGACCATATGTTATTGTGGAGGTGTTTCGTTCGGGTGAGATAAAAATTTCTTTGCTCCAGGATGACTCTACACAAGTGGTAAATGGGCAAAGAATCAAGCATTACATTTCTGGAGATTCTTATAATGAAGATGTTGATGTTATTCAAGCAATTTCTCCGGAGAATTACATTAAAGAAAATATTTTTGAGTTCACGGAACCTGATTTGGAAAAGGTACAGTTTCGGTAAGAAAAATTCCGCACATTTAATTTTGGAAAACTGTTATTTATTTTTGGAAAATATGAGACGAAAACGAACAGGACACGAAGTTCGAGGCGACCTCACCACCTCGTGGCGCGGGCCCCTTTCTGGCCACGCCACCAGGTGATGAGGAGGCCTCAGAGCCCCTCTCCTACTAGGTTTCGTGATGTTGCCTTCCTTTTCTTTCGTAAATTTTTGCTATATAATCACCCGAGGCCCCCGAGATCCGTATATCGTGTTTTCGACGTGTTTTTATTTTGAGTTGTTTCTGCCAGAATATTGTCCCAGTTTTTTGAGTGATCATGGTCTCCGCCAACGACAAGGGAAAGAAGACTTTGGAGGATGGACTTCAAGATCCCAAGCTAGAGGAGGACATCAAGAGCGAAGATGAAGTGGAGGAAGAAGAAGACATGTGTCGTCACTCTCGTGCAACTATCGCGAGCATTGGAGTGGTGGAGACCCCCTCCAACCGTAGGATGAGCGCACATATGAGCATCGGAGGAAGAGTTCCATGTCATCTTCTAGCTCCAAGAACATCTTCATCAAGCACCAACTACGCCTTCCACAACTTAATCCACCTGGATCAAATTGAAAAGTTGCCTGAGGTGATGCTGCCAAACTTTTGGAATATGGATCGTTCTAACAATGCAGGGAAAAGGAGCTCCAAATCTTATGGGGAGTGGGGAAACAACTCCAAGAGTTGGGATTCAAAGGCTGATATATTCATGAGCCGTATGGAGCACAACATAGAGATGATTCGTGCTCTTCCTTACAAGATTGACGAACTGAAGGAGTTGGTTGAGAAGCTTATTGGGGATTCACCATCGCCACCGAAGGAGTAATTCAACATTGGTATTGGCATCTCCCTTAGCTTGTTCCAACCTTGGGGGGAGTGCCGCGGTATCACCATTATCTTTCATCTTTTACTTTTTAGTAGTGTCATATTATGAGTAGGGAAGTTATCTTATATGATGGTTTGCAATGTGGAAGTATCTCTTTTTTAGTTGGTTATCTATGTATCACTTGGTGTGAGTTGCCGTTATGGCATATTAATGAGAAGTGTTATCATTTATTTTCTGCACACTTTATTTTAGGTTACAACTTTTGTCATGCATGATTGATCCTATCATTTAGTATTGGTGATCACTTTGGGAACATATAGTAAATCTTTTGGTTTTGGCAAACTTAGCATTGGTCCGTAGCTACAATACTTTGAGACTTAAGAGGAAAAAAATTACATGTAGAATATTGCATTCATTGATCTTTCTCACTTGTCCATGACAAGCTTAGTATTCACAACTTAAAATTGTGTGTGTCTTCAAGTAAGAATTGCATGCTTGTCTTTTTACTACATGTATGATTGTTTGTATCTTTCAACTCTTATGCTTGCTACCCAACCTTGCTAGCCAAAGACGAGAGGGAATGCTTCTCATACATCCAAACCTTGAATCAAAACCCTTGCCATCTGTGTCCACCATAACTACCTATTATGTGGTATTTTGCGCCACTCCAAGTAAATACTTCTTGTGATATATTTATTCAAAATTATCCCTTATTTGTGCCAATGTTTATTAGCTCATGAGGAAGTATGTGGTGTTACGGATATCAACCTTGCTGTTTGCTTTTAGACAGACTTTCACCAACCATACTAGTGACATATACACCGTTATCCATTAATTTTGCAAAAAGAGCTGGTAAATGGGGTACCCAGTCCCAATTAATTACAATTTTAACCACTACATTCTCTTCAAATTTTTGCCCTGATCTAATCAGCCAAGCAATGATACTAGTTCTAAACTACATGTGTAAACAAAAGAGAAAAGATGATGATCTGCCCTTGGGTAGAAATAATGTCCTTCATGGGAGCCGTTCTTAAGAAAGTCTGGTTGACAAGGGGGTTAGAGTGCCCAGTACCATTCTTTGACAACAACAAACACCTCTCAAAAACTTACTTTTATGCTCTCTATATGATTTCAAAAGGCTATAAAACCCAAAAGCTCTAGCACATGCTTGTATCTCTGCTTCCCTCTGTGAAGGGCCTATCATTTACTTTATGTTGAGTCAGTAAACCTATCTCCTTCTATCTTAAGCAAGCATTTGAGTTGATTGTGATCCAACCATTCATAAATTGGTATTGTTAATCATGTCTTTCATTCTTTCTTTCTTAGCACATTGTTGGTATCTAATTAATTTGATTTTTGGAGCTATCAGCCTATAAAGAGGGTTGTTTTGTAAACTAAGCTCAATTGCTCATTGTTCTCTGACCAAGGACTAAGGTTTGCCAACACCAACTATGGTTTTCTCTATGTACTTTACTGTGGTTTACCTCTACTTGTTACAAGTTGATTATACATGAACGGAGTTAATATCTAAGATGACTTGTGCATTTATACATGTGATGCTTCTTGTCCGTATATCTTATATCGACACTTCACTCCATAAACCTGTCGTCATGTTTACTGAGTTCAGCTTTCGCTTGGGAACAAGCGAGGTCTAAGCTTGGGGGAGTTGATATGTCCATTTTTGCATCACTATTTTATATCATAATTTATTATTATGCATTGATATATATCGTATTTGGAGATGATACTTATGTTATTTCTCCTATTTTGCATGATTGATGATCATTAGGGGATGGAACTTCGGAGCCTGAATTCTGCTGAAAAAAGCACCATCAAGATACAATATTTGCGAAGACCAGAGGAACAAAGTGGCTAACCGGGAATTATTTCTGAATTATTTCATGAAGGAGGCCAAAAGGGGAGCCCGAGGTGGGACCCAGGGGCCAACATCACCTCCCGGTGCGGTAGGCTTCCTGGCCGTGCGAGCAGGTGGTTAGGCCACCCTAGCCCACCACTTGGCGTACCCCTTCACGTACTTGTTCCCCCTGAAGACCTAAAAATCACAGGTTGGCCAAAAACCATCTCCGCCGCCACCACGAGGCGGAGAATACAGAGAGAGAAAAGCTCTCCGACAGGCTGCGTTGCCGCCGGGGAAATTCCCTCCCAGAGGGGAGAAATCGTCGCCATCATCACCGTCATCGAGATGGACTCCATCACCATCGCCAACACCACCATCTCCACCGCCGACGCCGTCATCTCGATTCATGCACTCCGTTCCCGCTGTAACATCTTGGGCTAAACTCTGTGTATTTGATAGGGGAAACTCTCCCGGTGTTGATTACTCTTGTTATTGATGCTATTGAGTGAAACCGTTGAACTAGGGTTTATGTTCAGATTGCTATTCATCATTATATCACCTTTGATCATGTTCATTATGGTGTGTTGTGAGTAGTTCGTTGTGTTCTTGAGGACATGAGATAAGTCTAGATGTTAGTAGTGAACTATGCTAATTAATATTTGATGTTTTGATATTTAAGTTGTGGTGTCATTCTTTTAGTGGTGTCATGTGAACGTCGACTACATGACACTTCGCCTTTATGGACCTACGGGAATGCATCGTGTACTCGGTTATCATTTGTGGGGTTAACGGAGTGACAAAAACCTAAAACCCCGTTGGTATTCCGATGCGCGATGGATCGCAGGATCTCAGAGTTTAAATCTATGGTTAGATTTATCTTAATTACTTTCTTATATTTGCGGATGCTTGTAAGGGGTATAATCATAAGTATGTATTAGTCCTAGAAAGGGCAGTGCATTAGCATAGATTCATCCACACAACACTTATCTAAACACTAAATATTATTCATCAATATGAAGCGAAAGCACTAGACAGAAATCCCGTGTGTCCTCAAGAACGTTTGGTCATCATATGTAAACAAACCGGCTTGTCCTTTGCTCTCAAAAGGATTGGGCCACTCGCTGCAATTATATTTGCCGCGCTCTATTTACTAGCACTTTATTTCTCTGTTATATCAAAGTCTGCTAAAAACTTGTCTGCTAGTGTTTACAGTGAAATCCTCGTCAAAACCACTTGTCAACATCTTCTGCTCCTCGTTGGGTTCGACACTCTTATTTATCGAAACTACTGCGATACACCCCCTATACTTGTGGGTCATCAGCCGACGAGCTATAACACGATCCAGTAATTACGGAGAGAATAGAGAAGACTAAGAAACAGTTCAGCGATTAGGAAAACTAGTGAAGGCGATCACGGCCATGCCGCGCCCGTGTTTTTAAAAACTAAGTTTGTTGGTGGGCAAATTTTGAAAGACCGTGTAATTATTTTTCTTATGGTCAGTTTGGGTATTTTCAATAGTTAACTCTTTGTTCATTGTTTGTCTAACTTTAATAAAATTTGGAACTTCGCAAATGTGTTGCATTGTGCCACAAATAGGTATTATTTTTGGCCATTTTGATATTTTGTCGCATTTCTCTGATATTTTTGTGTTGGTCATATTTGAAGGTATTAGTGTTCAGTAGTTAGCCTCTTGTTGCTTGTTTGTCTTAATTTAGCAAAAATTGGAATTTTACAAATGTGTTGCATTGTGCGGAAAATAGGTAGGAATTTTATTCCATGTGGCCATTTTGATATGTTCTCATATTTTCCTGTTAAACTTTTGTTGTATTTTTTGGCCAGAACTTTTCAATTGGGCTGCATTGTTACAGAAGCAGGTAGGATTTTTTGGGTGATTTTTGTGATATTTTTTCCTTATTTTTCTGATTATTAGTTTTAAAGTTATTGAATTAACAATATTGAACATTTCTTTTTTTCTGCTGGGAAAATAATGAAAATGGGCTGACAGTCGGGCCCACTCGTCAGCCACGCAAGGGTGACGTCAGCGGCGGCCGGGAACCGCTGCCGCGACTGCGGCGGCGCTGGGGACGCCGGCGGCGCATCCCGGCATTGCCCACCTCGCGGTGTAGCATGGTCGACGCGCCGCGACGTGTGCTTGCGCCGCCTCACCTAGGTCGCCGGAGCGGCTACGGCGGTGTGCGGACGCGGCGGAGGAAGCAAGATCACTGCGGCGTTGATTCCGGCGACGGCGTGACGCTCCGGGAGCTGATTTGCAGCGAGGACGAAGAAAACTCGACGGTGGAGTTCGTCCTGCCCTCAGATTTTGTCGGGGAGGTGCGTGGAGGCGGCGACATCGGTGGCGTGGAAGGAAGTGGAAGGAGAAGGAGGGTATGCATTTTTTTTGCAAAAAAAGCCTGTTAACTTTGAAGAAATTGCAGACAGGTCCTTCCGTGCGTTAGACCGTGGACTACGGGGCACGTTTCCGTTGTTTCAGAGACTTTTCTATAAAAACTCCATGACGCGGCCGGTCTGAGCCATTGGATCGTCAACGGACGGCTCAGATACGCTTGGGAACCACGCGTCACGCGCTGATTGGTAGATAACAGCGATGAACAGTGACAAATCGCTGGGATGGCGCGGAACGTGTGGTCCTTTATATATTTTAGGATGTGGATTTGGAGGGACCGATTGACTCAGTATATTTGAGGCATATTCCCATCTTCTGAATGGTTCCATTCACTCGTTTGATAACCAAACACGTACCTAAAGTGGGCGATCCTATTCCATACGTTCCATCACTCTACTTAGAATAATCATGGCCAAAAATAAAAAGTGTTCTTCCTTGGACCCCAGAAACTTATTTCGGTTCATTTGACATTGATATTGTGGGTTCTCTGGTTTCAAAATTCTTCCAGCTGATTTAACTGTCACATCGTCCCATTTTTTGACATTTATTTGGCGTTTGTGAGTTGTTTTCTTTATTCGGCCCCTTGAAATAATTTTTCTGCCTCCGCTGTTGGCTGGTGGGAGGCAATCAACCACACGGTTACCTTCACGATCGAAGCCCCCCGCCGGCATGCCGGCACATGAAGCACGATTTTATTCCGCCTGCGGCGTTGTGTTCACCGCCCCCTTACAATTAAAGATGCTCACGGTGAAAAACACACCTTACATGTCATCGATTTTTATACCATATCTATGTCTAGATACATCCACTTTAAAACAACTTGTCGTAGTGAGGATGACAACTCCCGGCCAGTCTCCATGCCTCGGCCTGTGTCATGACCATGCGAGTTGTCTTGATTGGTTGGCTAGAACCCTAAAGCACCACCACACAGGTAATCCCTAAACATAACACATAAGCACCACCACCACAGGTAACCCGTAAATATAACACATAAGAGCATCTCTAGCAGATACCCAAACCGCAGACCTCAAATCCGTGGATGGAGTCATGGAGGCCACTCCATCCGGTTTTTCAGGCTGAAAATGGCCAGCTCAGACTAGATACCGCAAATCCGAACATGAAAAAGGCATATATTCGAAGTATCTTTATTGTTCAACAATCTTCTTCATTCTTTCCTATGTCCTAAACTCCAACGAGCTGGTTGCCGCCACCACCGCCCGGCCCCACCCTGCGCGCGCACGCGGCTGCCTGCCCAACCCACCGCCACCACGGACGTTCTAGCTAGCTCACCAGAACTTCACCGGAACTACTCCCTCGGTTCGTAATTAATTGATTCACATTCAGTACAAGTTGCACTAAATCTGAGTCAATTTATTCGGAACGGAGGGAGTGGGTAGCTAGCTCACGTGCGATCTGGGTGCTGTTCCGCCACCCAGCTCGCGCACGAGCGTGCAGCCTGCCCGTACACGACGTGTTTGGCCGTCGTCCAGCTCACCCGTCATGGCTGCCGCTGAATCTCATGATTTTGGTCGGAACTGGTCCGGTTTCAAACTAGTATCAAATTGCACCGTTTTCAAACTCGACGACAGGATTGGCTCGAGTTTCGTCGGTATTCGGACAGACTCCAACAAGTTTACCGGTGAACGTGATGGCGCACCCGACTTGTACATGATGGGGTTCGGCTTGTAAAAGCCTGTGTATATGGAGACCGGGAGGTCGAATATGGTGTCCCCTCCAAAAAAATTGCAGGCCAACCTCTTATGATCAGTGCGTTTTTTCGTCCAAAACCTCAAATTGACATTTATTTTGCAGATCCAGGTCGGAGATGCTCTAAGTACATATCGTTGTTAATTAAGTTCTTTTGCTTGCACATAAAGAAAATTTAAGAAAATATTCAGTACATTACGTGTCCCCAACGAGAACACCGAGCACAAGCTCAGTGCAGTGTTCAAATCACAATAATACACTATTCATCTCTCTTGTTCCCTCAGTGACGAATATGGCAGACCTGGTGGTAGTGGCGTACATTGTTTGATGCGTAATACAATAACGCGTTGGCTAACTTACATAGACGGGCCAGAGCCCAAAAACTTGGCTTCGGTGATCGCATCGATCTTCAGTGCCGTTTCCGGCGAGAGATGGTTCACCCAGTCGGCGACCACGCCGCGCCGAAAGAAATAGTTGTTCTCCGTGGCACCGAGCACGGTCTCTGTCTTCCCGTACTTGGTGGCGTTGAGGCCGGTCATGTGCTCGAACGAACATAGCTTCACGATGGCATTCACCACGCCATCTTCCTCCTCCTCCATGCTGAACGGGCATCCAACAAACTCCGACAGCTTTCGCACGTGTGCAGCCGGGTCCTTGCTCATCTCTTCGTACCTGAAGAAGAGCCCCTGCTCGGGGTGTGCCAAGTGTGCGCGCCAGTACCCGAGAACATGGTCCCAGTATGGCCCGAACATGAACACATCGTCACAAAAGAAATCGGCGGCAGCCTCAACCGAGAGTGGCTCCAGTCCGTCTCTGATCCTGAACTTGTTCACAAAACTCCAACTCGAGATCAGCGTGTCCTTGGGGTTGCGGCAGACGTACACGATCCTGCAGCCCGACGGCAGGATGGACCTTGGCAGCGACATGAATGGGACGTGTGTGGAGAACAGCCTCGGATCCGGTAGCTCGTCGAGGTTTGGGATCCTGTTCTGCGTGTAGAGCTGGTATTCGAAGTACTTGATGCACTCGTGCGGGCCAAGGGTGTTGAACGGGTGGTCGGAGGAGTCCACAGGGTGGTCTCTCCGGTGCACCGTGGAGTAGAGCAGGGCCTTGATCCACGTTGTACCAGACTTGGGCAGTGTGGCCACGACGATGTCGGAGGGGCGTGCGGTGAAGCATGCGTCGGCGACCATTGACTAATCATTAGAGCTAGGATGGTGTACCAACTATCGTGATGGCGGTAGAGCTGATAATTGGAGAGGGCTGGGCAACACGGCCATGAGGACACCAAGTTGGTGAAATCCTGGTATAACTTTTCGGTGGTTTGTACATCGCCTTCTTGTGTGGGAAGAGCTTGCATAGAGGAGGATGACATTGTGTGGCTGAGGACCTACGAATAAACTAGGAGTAGGATATACAAGGTAGGTAGTTAGTTCATGGCAGTACCAAAAGACATGTCTTATACAACAAGTGTATCGTGCATATGGAGTATATTAATCTCGATACATCGGTCAGCTTGTGCGGTTCAAGATAGTACTTCGCAATAGAACTAACTATACCAAAATATACAACTACTTGATCATATCGACCAGCCTTTAAAGTCTAATAAAGAGTCATTAACAAACAATGGCGGCATTATAGATCAATGTTGCCCCTTTTACCAATTTTCAACCCAATTCCAGAGTTATATCACCACTGATCTGATCTCTACATCCCCCAATTGACTCGACTAGTCAACATATAATTGAACAAATCTGTTGTTCAAACAACAGAAAAATCCTCAATTAGTGGGAAAGGAAATCGCTAAAAAGAATACCTCTTATCGAGAACCCAGGAGGCAGTCAGGTAGTTGTACGCAGCGCTGCTCTCGATCGTTGTACTGGTCGCCGGCCGCCAGGTCGGGGGCGACTTCCGACGGGGCCAGAGGGTTTGGTTCGCCACTCGCCGTCGTGTTGCTGGCGCGCTGCTCCAGTGCTCCTGTCGCCGGCCGCCGGGTCGGAGGACACTGGACGCAGGACAGGTCGGCAGGGCGACAGGGGAGCTCGCCGCTATAGTCGATATGCCTGTGCGGTTGTGCAAGAGCGAGCCTCTTTTTCTTTGGCTGGGAGAGAGTCGTCGTGTAGGTCCAGCATCCACCAGACACGGCCAATAGACCAAAGGCCTCCGGACGCAAAACTTGGCCATACCTGCACCCGTCCAGCTTGTAGGGCATTTCTTGGGTGTCGGATACTGTTCAGACAATCCTTTAACAGGTTGGTCCCGTTCGTCAGAGACACCACCGGGTAGGCGTTATTAATCGCGTCGTGCAGGAGGTCGCTGTGGCCTCGTTAATGGTGTAGTTGTCCGCAATTTTTTTTTTTGCGATTAGTTGTCCGCATTTTTCAACACGACACGACGGGATGGCACCGCGACTACCACCCGCATGACAGTAACGTTGCGGCCTCCCCACACGTCGTGTTCACGCCGGCCGCACCATGCATAGCCGCTCTCGGCGATAAATACCCATGGCGTCCGCACCATGCATAGCCGCTCTCAGCTATAAATACCCATGGCGTCGTCGTGCTCATCCACCTCGCTCTCCTCCTTGCGCTCACTCTCCCAGTCCTCGCATTTATGGTGTACTGCGCCGGAAGCAGCATCAACAATGGTGACGGCTAGGAGCTGCACCAGTACAACTCATGTCCGCTCCCGACTGCCGCCTACCCAAGGCCTGGTTCGTCTCGCCCGGTGGCCTCCTCATGTCACCACTACCCGAGACAGCATAGCCGCTTCATCGCATGACGTCGTAGCTTGATGAAGCTTGAGGAGCGGCGTCTCCTAGAGAACAAAGACGGTCATCTCAACTGGGGCCGTTAGATCGACCGCTTCGAGCGCAAGCCGGATGCGGTCATCCCACCGCCGTCGGCCCCAACAGGCTCCAGACGCGCTACAACTCCGACGGGTGGCACTGGTGGTAGGGAGGCAATAGACCACACGGTTGCCTTCACGATCGAAGCCGCCCACCTGACACGCCGCCCCAGGAAGGACGATCCCGTTCCACATGTTACCATTGGCGCTGCGTTCACCGCCCTTGCAAACCAAGATGCTCACGATGATACCTGTTACCATTGGCGCTGCATTCACCGCCTTGCAAACCAAGATGCTCACGATGATAACAAACACACCTTGCAAACCATCGTTTTTTTGAATACACCCTGACAGGTCAATCAAATTTTGTATTAGGTGAGACAATTGATACTATTTTCCTCCCTTTGTTCAAACAAATGAAAGTCATTTAATTTAACATATAGGGAGTATTATGTTGTACTCCTCCATTTCACAATATAAGATGATTTAGGTTTTTTCCGTATTCACATGTACACGTATGTATTTAGACATATTTTAGTATTTTAGTGTATGTGTATATTTATTTTAGATTGAATCTAGAGAACATACACAACACGTAACATATTATATTGTGAAATGGAGTACTCGTTGCAACAGGAAACAACCACTGCGGCCTGGCCAATCTCCATGCCTCGGCCTCCGTCCTGATCATGCGAGTTGTGTTTCTGGCCATCGCCAGAGCACCACCACAGATAGCCCGTAAACATAGCACATAAGCACATATGCTGCTAATTAAGTTCTTTTGTTTGTACATATAAGAAAATATTCAGTACACTACGTGTCCCCAACAGAACTCCCGAGCACAAGCTAAGTGCAGTGTTCAAATCAGAACAACGACACAATATGCATCTCTTCCTGTTCCCTTATGACGAATCTGGCATACCTAGTGGGCACTGCCTAGTGGCGTACATTATTTGAGCTGACAGATAAAGTAATACTGTAACGCGCTGGCTAGCTTAGATAGACAGGCCGGAGCCCAGAAACTTGGCTTCGGTGATGGCATCGATCTTTAGTGCCGCTGGCTAGCTTAGATAGACAGGCCGGAGCCCAGAAACTTGGCTTCGGTGATGGCATCGATCTTTAGTGCCATTTCCAGCGAGAGATGGTTCACCCAGTCGGCGACCACGCCGCGCCGAAAGAAGTAGCTGTTCTCCGCGGGTCCGAGTGCGGTCTTTGTCTTCCCGTACTTGGTGGCGTTGAGGCCGATCATGTGATCGAATGAACACAGCTTCACAATGGCATTCGCCGCGCCATCTTGCTCCTCCTCTACGCTGAACGGGCGTCCAACGAACTCCGCCAGCTTCCGCACATGTGCAGCTGGGTCCTTAATCATCTCTTCGTACCTGAAGAAGAGCACCTTATCGGGGCATGCCAAGTGTGCGCGCCAGTACCCGAGAACATGGTCCCAGTATGGCCCGAACATGCACACGCCGTCACAAAAGAAATCGGCGGCAGCCTCAACCGAGATCGGCTCCCGTCCGTCCCTGATCCTGAACTTGTTCACAAAACTCCAACACGAGATCAGTGTGTCCTTGGGGTCGCGGCAGACGTACACGATCTTGCAGCCCGACGGCAGCAGGATGGACCTTGGCAACGACATGAATGGGGCGTGCGTGGAGAAGAGCCTCGGATCCGGTAGCTCGTCTAGGTTTGGGATCCTATTCTGCGTGTAGAGCTGATATTCGAAGAACTTGATGCACTCGTGCGGGCCAAGGGAGTTGAACGGGTGGTCGAAGGAGTCCACAGGGTGGTCTCTCCGGTGCACCGTGGAGTAGAGCAGGGCCTTGATCCACGTTGTACCAGACTTTGGCAGTGTGGCCACGATAATGTCAGAGGGGCGTGCGGTGAAGCATGCGTCGGCGACCATTGTACTAACCATTAGAGCCAGGCTGCTGTACCAGCCATCGTGATGACGGTAGAGCTGATAATTGGAGAGGGCTGGGCAACATGGCCACGAGGACACCAAGTTGGTGAAATCCTGGTATAACTTTTCAGTGGTTTGCACATCACCTTCTTGTGTGGGAAAAGCTTGCATAGAGGAGGAAGACATTGTGTGGCAGTGGACCTGCGAAGGTAGGTAGTTAGTTCATGGCAGTACCAAAAGACACGTCGTATAGAAGAAGTGTACGGTGTACCAAACATATATATGGAGTATATTGATCTCGATACATCGATCAACTTGTGCGGTTAAAGATAGATTAATGTGTGGATTCTGTGTTGGTGGCTGCTCATCCGAATATAGCATTCAGAAGAGCACTAACCGGTAATAAATGGAATTCTTGGCTTCATTTAGTAAATCAGTTAATGGATGTTGAGTTATCTCCAGAGAACGATATGTCTGTTTGGGGATTAACAAATAGTGGGAAATACACAACAAAATCGATGTATCTAGATTTGCTAGATGGTCACACACCTTTCCTTCGCAAATAAATCTGGAAACTGAAAGTGCCACTGAAAATCAGGATTTTTATGTGGTTTATGTATAAGAGAGTACTTCTAACAAAGGTTAACTTATCTACAAAGAATTGACAAGGTAGCACTAAATGTTGTATTTGTGACAAAGCTGAAACAGTGCAGCATTTGTTCATCACGTGTTCAATGACAAAGATTATATGGCAAATAGTTTATATGACTTTTAATATAAAACCACCAACTAATATCACAAATTTGTTTGGTAATTGGTTGCACGGTGTGCCGAAAAAGACAAACCAGACATAAGAGTTGGAGTTTGTGCTTTGTTTTGTGCAATTTGGCACGTGCGAAATGACATCTATTATACACTAAGGGCATGTACAATGGGTGACATCAGTCTTCTCTTAGCGTTAACACGTAGGATAATTGTCTAGGTGGCGGAGAGAGAATGAAGAAAGGAAATGTTGCCTTCCCTTAGCTAAGGGATGATCTTTTATGAAATAAGGGAAGACGAATTTAACCATTATACCACTTGTCTTCTCTTAAAACTTTAATTTCCTACTAAAATATAATTAATTCTCATTAATTACTAGGGATGGCAATAATAGATGATGCATTGTATAACTTCTAATTTTGTCTTCCCTAAATAACGTGGATGGCTAAGAGAAAACGTGTCTTTTCTACCACTGTACATGCCCTAAAAGCAATATAAAGATGTGTAATAGAGAGACCATGTTAAACCACATCAACCAAATTATTTTTGACGGTTAGATCTGAAATTTATGGTTATGATTTAATAAAGAATTAGTAGTAACGTAAACATGTTGTTTAGTTGACACGATCCGTGTTGGAGATCTTATTCCGTCTAACATACTCTATACTGTAACAACCATTCAAAAAGTACTTAATCGTAACAAACTAGGACTCAGGTGGCCGGCTGAGCAATGGATAGGAAAAAGAGCCAACAGCTAGCTAGATAGATTGAGTTGGTTGTACGATCGTACGAGTGCCTGCCTTTCTTCTTCTGCCCTACCAGTCTACCACGTAGAGCACGCAAGTCACTCCACTCAGTCCAACTATTTGGCTCATATTTGCCCAAATATGAATATATCTTTATACCAAAATACGTCCATATTTAGACAAATTTGTCTCAACTATTTCTAGAGGGAGGTAGCAGGGGCGGAGCTGCTTGAGTCAACCCTGATGCACATGCATCAGGGTGCAAGATTTTTTTTAGCCTAACATGCTATACAAAAGAGATTTTTGCAGAGTTTAGGTCATCATATGTGCATCAGGGCTACTTTCCTTCTAGCTCCGCCCCTGGGAGGTAGTATATATCTTTACCGTCGTCGTCATACTTCAAACAAATTACAAGTAATATGTCACCATGCATGATCTTATCTATCCAAAATACGCTTACACTCTGCACGCTGCTCTTAGGCACGGCGTAGTACTTTTGTCTCCACGAGCCCGTCGGGGAACACCAGCTTCATGCATTGCCCCCCTGCATCATGCTCCCGTCATAGAAGTAGCTCGCCATGACCAGCCTTGGCTGGATCGCTCGATCAGATCAATCCGAAGAGTAGTCGTACTCTCATAAACCCATTAGATCATAACGTAATTCTTAATTAACTGGCTGCTACCCGAGAATTTTGTGTTGGTGGATTGTGCTAGGTGCCAAGACGCTATTATTATTGTCATATGCGCATTTGTTGTTCCTGACAAGTTGATATTGTATCTTGGACAACGTCAATGTTGTGTGTGTTAACATTGGTTTCGAGAAGGTTTTGAGGTTAAAAAAATTAAGTCTTAGATAATGTGGCGGAAGACTGAAGGCAACAACATATGATTACATTGTCTCTCATTTGGTGGTCATATATATGGGAGATGTCAGTATGTGCCCAAAAAGTGCGGAGTCACTAGATCTTTTTAAAGTGTTTAAAGTAAACATGTTCCATAACTTAATCTCTTCACAACCAAAAGTTTCATCGGTTTACTTCAACCTACATATTTGTGGGTATTCATACTTAAATTTTGCTATGAGACATCACAAAAAATAGCAAGGTTGTAGAAACAACTATGACTAATGAAGTTGCCAAAACGACGCTCTCAGTAGTGATGTTTCATGACACGACATATGAAAGTGAGCGATATAGTACAAATATTGGGTTAAAGAGTGGGTTTTGCAAAGAGAAAGTTACACCATGCAAATCAAATAGTTGACCAAATTATTGGTTATTATGAGATGCGACAAAGAACGTAATAACATGATGACTAGAATTTTGTGGTGCAAATTTAAACATTATTTGTGATATGAATCAAAATGAGCTGATGATTAACTAAATATTGAAACTATGTACCATACACGTATCTTTTCCAAATAAGTATGGTACATGAAACGATTAGCCATGTAAGTCCATGTAGTAATTCTTACATGAGATCAAAAATATGTATCACTCAGAGAGTATGGCGAATGAGGGATTGTCGGAAGTGAGAAAAAATATACTACATTAAAATAGCAATAAATCCGGTTTAAAGTAACCGAGGTTATATAATATATGACATGGACTTTTTAAATATCAAAACCTCAATTGTCCATAAATTCAAAGATTACATGTGTGTTGCATTTTCTTTATCAGAATTTTCCATCCATAGGACATATGCAATACTCTTATGTATGGTTTGAAGACCAAAGAGACATGAATACATTTTTAGTGTTATAATTCTATTGTTTTCTCTTAATTAACTCTAGAACATTGAAGTATGTATAATGAGTTTACGATGTGGCGTAAGAAAAGAATTAGATTTTGCTCGGATCTTGATAAGGTGGAACCTTTCGCCATATATTTTTATATCCTCGCAACAAACAAAATTCTAGAGGTTTTAGCCAACTTTATAGGTAGGATTATCATGATTTACTATACGAATCATGATTAAGAAGGTTAAGATGTTTCACGGTAAAATAGTAGGATATTGCCATTAAATTGTTTTATAACAATCATTTGTTATTTCTTGGAAATACAAACATGTAGAAAGTTCACAACGTTACACATTTAGGTCTATACCCATATTTAAAATATCGTGTATTTTTAATAAAAGGGTTAATTAAATGGGATGGATAGAATTTGTATAATAAGATAAAAGGCACATACTTAACAATTTCAAAAATATTAAAGGTGATGCCCTCGCATTTGCGAGGGCCCCTGTGCTAGTTATATTTAACAAGACAAAAGTTTCTTTTTTCTTGCAGGTTATACCTTTGGCCACACAATGGATCCATACGTGGTCTTATCTCAAGCCGGACGAGCGCCGCGAGGACATGGATTCTGGGTACACCCGTTTGGAGATGGTTGCACAGGGCTTTTTCAACCAATACGGACGGCAGCTTAACTATAACTCTCATGTTAAAGCATAGGCTTCACATGTTAGTGGCTTTCTTTAGATGGTTGATTCATGTTTCAGCCTTATGTGACCAATGAATTGTAATAAGTTCGATTGATCAAAAAGTTAATAAAGAGGTCATATGCATCATCGTGATGCAGAGGCTGGGAGTGGACTACCCCTTTTCTTAAAAAAAGATAGATTAATTGGCTATTATTGACAAAAAAATGTTACTTTTTAATAGAACTAACTATACCAAAATATACTATTTGATCATATCGACCAACCTTTAAAGTCTAAAGAGTCATTATCAAAAAATGGAGGCATTATAGATCAATGTTGCCCCCTTCTACCCATTTTCAACCCAATTCCAGAGTTATATCACCACTGATCTCTACCTTCCCCCAATTGAATCGACTTGGCAACCTATAATTGGATAAATCTGTTGTTCAAACAACAACAATATCCTCAATTACGAATTTGGGCTTGAAAGAATACCTCTTATTGAGAATCAAGGAGGCAGCCAGGTACGCAGCTGCTCGCTGCTCGCCGTCGGGCACTAGGGTCGCTGCCTCGCTGTGCTGGTCATCGGCCGACGGGGCCAGAAGGTTTGGTTCGCCGCTCGCCGTCGTGTTGCTGCGCGCCGCTCCAGTGCTCCTATCGCCGGCCGCCGGGTCACAGGACAGCTCGCCGCTAGCCCAATGCAAAAGCTGATAGATAGCCTGTGCGGCTGTGCGAGAGTGAGCCTCTTTTCTTTGGCTGGGAGAGAGTTATCGTATAGGTCCAGCATCCACCGACACCCTAGACCAAAGGCCTCTGGAGTCTGGACGAAAAAAAGAAATGGCGAGCCGATTTGTGTCCGCATTTCTAAAAGCGTCAAAATTATAGAGGCCTGGGTGTTGGATATTGTTCAGACATACCCTACAACGGACAGGTCTCGACGTCTCGTTCGTTAGAGACACTGCCGGGTATTATTAATCGTGTTGTCCAGGAAGTCGGTATGGCTAAGTTAATTATGTAGTTGTTGGTGGTTTCAAACGCAACACGACGGGATGGCGGTGGGACTCCGCAGGCATGGCATTAACGCTGGACAGGCCACACAACGGTCCATGGTCGGCGTTGCAGCTTCCCCACTCGTGCCCATTTACGCCGCCCGAACTGGCCATGACCCCTCTCGACGATAAAAACCCACGGTGTCGCTGTGCTCGTCCACCTCGCTCTCCTCCTCGCCCTCGCATGGCGTACTACGTCGGGAGCACCATCAACAACGGCCACGCCTAGGAGCTGCACCGGTACGACTCCTCGCCTCTCTCGGCCACCGCCTACCCAAGGCCTGGTTTGTCTATCTTGGTGGCCTCATCGTGCCACCACTACCCGAGGCAGCCGAGCAGACACGCCGCTTCATCGCTTGACGTCGTAGATGGATGTCGCTGGAGGAGAGGCGTCTCCCTGAGAACAACGACGACCATCTCAACTAGGGGTGTTGGATCGAGCGCAAGCCAGATGCGGTCATCCCACCGTCGATGGCCCCATCGCGCTCCAGACGCGCTACAACTTCGGGAGGCACCGGTGGTGGGAGGCAACCGACCACACAGTTGCCTTCGCGATCGAAGCCTCCCGCTGGCATGCCGTGTAAAGGCCCTCCTTATTATAAGGTAGCGACCTTCTATGTATAGTGCTAGTCGCTGGATCGACTTGCTAGCACACACAGTTTAAGATGAAATATCATAACATTGCGTCAATATTCATTACACGATGATCCAGAAATAAAAGGGTTCGATACAAGATGCATAGCCCATGGCTAGCTCAAACCGAAATAAACACACAACGGAAAGAAAATGGATAAATGAGCTCCATCTTCATCATGTGCCACAGGCAAGGCATGTTGGTTGGAGACTCGCGACCCTATCATTCCTTACTCCTCGTCAGAGGGTCCTGTAATGGTGAGTTGCAGACCAAACTATATTGCATCAGCACAATGGAATTGTGGTGGCAAGATGACACTTTATAGTTAAAATTACTAAGGCTATATCTATATGCATATTTGGCTCGGTGGAGTTTGATCCTGATTTGCATAAAGCCAGTTTTGTCCTATCGTTTATAAAACAACTTTTCATCTTAGACAAAGAGTAACACTGATAGAAAACAGTGAACACCTTTGACAACAAAGAGTACCACCGATAGATACCGGTGAACAACTTTGAAAACTACTCACAACGAGCACCACCGATTGACGAGGTTGTAACTCGGCAAATCCCAGGGTTGTGCACCCCGGGTTGATTGGGGGGGAGAGAGATAAGCGTTGGTGATCACGACGGCTGACAAGCGGGGAATTTACCCAGATTCAGGCTCCCGGAGGATAACACTCTACTCCTGCTTGTCTGGTATTGATGGCGAGTAGCGATTACAATGGCGAGATTTTGATCTCGCTAGGGTTTGTGGTGGTGGCTATTGGCGTGTCCTGAGACGAGCGGCCCTCCTGGCTTTTATAGGTAAGCCAGGTCTCGGGTGATCGATGCCGATGGCAATTACAGATATGGCAGGTTATGAGACCTAACCGACTTGGACTAGGTTACACGGCACCCCTAGTGGGCCTTCTGTGGGCTTTCTCCAGCTCAGCGCGGCCCAGGTAGCCTCATCGTGGGCTAGTCGAAAAGTAGCCCCACGTCAGTAGCCCCCGAGTGCTTGGTCGAATCGTAGAGTCGGGCGAAGGACTTCTTCCTCCTGGGCCCGCCGCCGGGTTGCTTGTTCTCGAGTTCGAACTCGCTATCCTCAGTCGAACAGGTCACTCCCGATGGGAGTAATATCTGCAGTCAAATTATTTTGCCTTGGCCTTCTTGTGAAGCTTGCTTCTATTCGGCATGTTGGCTTACTTGTAGATGGATTCGGCTGCTTGAGCTTACTCAATTTTCCTTGCCACCCGAATGGTTGTTTCGGGTTCTCGGATCAGCACCCTGTCCTACTTGGTTGCTTTCATCTGTGAAGATTACCACTCGAATCGTGCATTCGAGTTGTCTTGCTGCTTCACGTCTTCTTCAGAGCCGTTAGCTTGATGACATCACTGATGACGCTCCGTGGCACGCCTCTGCGCCCGATGGGACGTGACGTAGCGGGGCCCGCTATCAGATTTGACTGTGGTCAGCAGTTGTCACATCTTTCCGAACTGGGCACGAAAATTTCGTCGCACGATGATGACGCCTTGATTCTCGTGCGTAGTGGACGGAGTGGGCGGCGACGGTTAGTCTCTCCGCACGACACATGGACGGCTGGATGTAGCTTCTTGGAGCTATTGCTTTGCGGACGGCTGAGATGAATTTCTTGAAAGCATAAGTACTGCGCCGCAGCGCGAGGGCATCATCTTCTCCAATCGTCCGCGCCTCCTTTCCTCTGCTTTCTACCATTCTCGCCTCCATCCAAGCTCTGTGCCTTTTGTCCTCCCACCTTCTACGATCCTTCGAAGCCATGGGCAAGTCGAAGACCGCCGCTGGCACCTCCGCTGCCGCCGCCGAAGCCGGGTTGATGAAGAAACCCGATGGCGACTGGCAGAGATCGAGGGTGAAGAAGACGGACTTCGAGCTTCTTCGCGCGCAAGGCCTCCTGCCACCGTCGGACCAGGCCCAGGTGCATGCTCCTGGCAAGGAGGTGTACCCCGCACCCCGCGAGGGGGAACGCGTGTGCTTCGTGGATTTCCTCCCACGGGGCTTCGGGTTCCCTCTCCACGATTTCGTTCGTGGTCTCTTGTATGCCTATGGGGTTCAGATCCACGATCTGACCCCCAATTCCGTCTTGAGCATCGCGAGCTTCATCGTGCTCTGTGAGTGCTTTTTGGGGATCGCACCCCACTGGGCACTATGGAAGCCGCTCTTCCTTGTTCGCAAGAACGTTGGGAAGAGCGGGTTGACATACCCAGTGGGCGGCTTCGGCATCCAGGTGCGCGGTGACACCGCGTACTTTCAGATGAAGAAGTCGGACTCCGTCCAGGGGTGGCGGAAGAGGTGATTCTACATCCAGTGCGACCAGGAGGGCCTGGCGCACTTCAACGGCGGGCGCGAGTTGCGGAAGACTCGTGCCTGGGCGCACCCTCTTGCCGAGGAGGAGAAGGAGTCCGCGCGGCCACTGTTGAGCCTGTTGCGCAACCTCCTCAAGACCCTGGGGCGCGAGTCGGGTGGCGTCTATTTGATGGCCACATTCTTCCGCCTGCGCGTCGCCCCACCCGATGTGGGCAGTCGAGGGCGTCAGCGACCAGCCACTTGACGACGAGGAACTGGAGACCAAGGTGAGGGGCATCACTAGCCTCCGAGCCTCGGACCTTTGCAACGTCAAGTGTCCTGTTGCTGCGTACGGAGCAGTGAACCATGTTCCCAAGGTTAGTTCTTGATTTTCTGTTTCTTGATTCGACTCGTGTTTGCCCGTTTTCAGGGTCGATCTCTGCTGGTCAGCCTTCCTCCTCTCCCTGAAAACAGACCCGACGACGAGTCGAAGATTGTTGAGGAGGAGGGTGACGACGAAGACCTCCCGTCCGCTCTCTCTACTAACGAAGAGGTGGAGGACGGTGACGACGAGGAGGAACCCGCACGGAAGAGGCAAAAGCGTCGAAGTGGTGGCGATTCTGTGACTGCTTCGTCGCCCGTGAAGGGTCAGATGCTGATTTTGAGGAAGCCGGCGCGACATCTTCGGGTGTACGGTCCCAGGGCGACTGGGACGAACCACTGGCCGCTCCTCCTGTTAGCTCTGCGCCACCGCGCGAGTTCGCTCGGATGTCGTCTCACTCCCTGGGGAGCGACGACGAGTTCGAGACCACCAGGTGAGTTTCTTTTCACCTTGCTTTTCCGAGTTGTACTTTGGAGTTTCAATCTTCGAGTTAAGGATTGTATTATTTTTGCTCCAGCATCCGCTCTGGCGATGTCAGCTCCCCTCGACGTGAAGTGGAGCACACATCTGCCCCTTCGACAGAGCTGGTGACTCGGGCGGTGATCGAGGAGCGCGCGCCGACTGGTGGCCTCGCGGCGCCGACTCGTGCTCCCCTAGCGGCTTCGGAGGATGTCGACCTCCTGGACCACGTAAGTCCTTTATGCTTGTACTTGTAGTCTTGAAATTTCATCGGGTGCGCGAACAGCGCTCCCGATGGGAGTAGCCCCCGAAGGTGTGGGTGACTAGTATAGTCGCCCACAACTTTCTATAACTTGTTGTTTCTGCAGCCGTACTACCGCCAGCAGCTCGAGGCAGCCGTTGCCTACGTTTGCCTGGAGAAGGAGAGGGACCAGCTGCGCACCTCTCTGGACCAGGCTACCAAACGGGCTGAGGAGTTGGAGCTGAAGCTTCAGGCTCAGGCGGAGCTTGAGCGAACCCTGCACGAGTCCCAGGAGCGCCAGCGAGTGCGGGCCATCCAGGAGAAGACTCAAGTCGACCGCCTTCTCTCACTCGCCGGTGCCCTTGGAGGTGAGTTTTTGGCTTTGGCGCCTACGTGTATTTGCTTTGCTCTTTTCTAACAGTTGGTGTTTTTGCCCAGAGAGATGCGGTGGCGCCCCTCCGGAAGATTCGTCGAGTGACGATGTTGACTTGGCGACCGCTGTCGGCTTCCTCGACCGCGTCTGTACGTATGCGTCCGATGCGTTGCAGAAGTCGACGGCCGCGCTGCAGAAGTCGACAGGAGCGCTCGCGACGGTGCACCGCATCATCTTTCCGAGTGATCCGCCGCCGACTGTCGTTGATTCCCTTGTCGCTCCGTTTGAAGACGACGCGACCACCCTCACGGACTTCACTCGGACGCAGACGGTACGCGGCTCCGAGCTCACCTTCCAGCTTCTGCTAGGCCATCAGGTTGTTGGCGACTTTGAGAAGGTTGTCAACGGCTTCCCTCGAAAGCCTGATGGGCGGACGACATCTCTGAGCGGGGTGAAGGCACAGGCTACACAGCTGGCTGTGAAGCTTGTGGCTACCTTTGAGAGGGCGCTCGCCAAGGCGACTGAGGCGGCTGCTGCTCGGAAGAGTCCGGTCGGAGTCTGCTGCCTAGGGGCCATTATAGTGTAGATTTCCAGTAGTTGCGGTGGCATGTACTTTTGTCTTTTGCTTGTAATGACTGATGTTATGTCGGGTCTTCTGGCCTTGAACAGTATTTTATGCCGAAATTAAGTGTTTCTTCCCACCATCTTTGCTTTTGCTGAGCAGTCGCATTTTTGCATTGACTCTGCACATTCATGGCAGACTAACGTGTGCGGAGGCACTTCCTCTGCTTCGGCGGCTGGCCCAAGTGGCGAGGGCTCTTCTTCGGGTGTGCGTCGTCATCGAGCGACGCCAGCTCCTCCACGAAGTACAAACGACCAGCGAATAATCACTTATTTGAAGAATAAGGTGGTCGAGCTTGAGGCGAGTCTTAAGAATACCGAGCTATTGTTGCATCGCTCCAAATCGCATCCTACTGCGGAGTTCTCCCAGCGCGAGGATTTTCTGCTCGGGGAAATTGATTTGATCAGTCGACAACTTCAAGGTTGGTATCCTTTGCGGCTGCCTTCTTCGTTCAAACTTGATTGTTCTGACTTATAGCTTTTGTACGTAGACGTGAACCCGGATTGGCAGGCTAAGCGGGATCGCGTTGAAGAGCGGGTCACCCGGGAGGCAGCTGGCGATTCATACGAAGCTCGCCAATTCTGGTCGAACAAGTCGAGAGGGCGAGTCCTTGCGCGCATGCTTGATCGGACTTGGCGTGCTGTCTTTCTTCTTGAAGGTTGCCGGAAGACCCTCTGGCACATCCACCGTGTGTACTTCCCACAAAATGGGCAGCCGCATGGGCTAGCCGCCTTGCTGGAGAGGTTCCGCGAGGGTGATGCACTAAAGGAGGTATTGTCCACGCCCAACTCGTTGTCGGGGCGAATGTGGCGCTGGCATACGTCCGGCTGCACCGGCCGAACCTTCCGCTGGAGAGGTTGATGGGTGGCCTGCCTGGTGATGACGACTATGTCGATACCTTGGCGGCTGCGCGCCAAATGATCGAGCAGATTTAGAAGCTGAGTGAGCGCCTTGTAGGCCCACTCGACGCGCCGAAGGAAGAGCCTGCAGATTAGGGGTAGCTGTCTTCCGTTGTACAGGGTTAGCTATAGGGGCGAATTTGCTGATGTAAATGACAATGTATGAGGTTAAAGGAGTTCTCGAGTAATGAGAATGAAACTATTTGCATTACTGTGCGAGTATATGCTATGTCTTTGACCTGTATGGCGCAGCCCCCGAGTACCTTGGGTGACAGCCTAAGTCTGTGTTGCGAACCTGTGTGGCGCAGCCCCCGAGTTCTTCGAGTGGCGTCCTAGGATTTTTCAAGTGAGACCTGTATAGCGCAGTCCTCGAGTGTGTCGGGTGGCGACTTAGGGTTTTAGGACTTGACCCGTATGGCGCAGCCCCCGAGTAGCTCGGGTGGCGACCTAGGATTTTTCGAGTGAGACCTGTATGGCGCAGCCCCCGAGAAGTTCGAGCGGTGCCTAGGGTTTTTCAAGTGTTACCTACGAGGCGCAGCCCCCGAGTGCGTCGGGTGGCGACCTAGGATTTTGACTTGACATGTCCGGCGCAACTCCCGAGTAGGTCAGGTAGAGGCCTAGGATTTTGTGGGTTGTGCCTGTACGGCGCAGCCCCCGAGTGATTCGAGTGGCGGCCTAGGCTTTTGCAAGTGTCACCTGCGAGGCGCAGCCCCCGAGTGCGTCGGGTGGCGACCTAGGATTTTTGACTTGACCTGTGCGGCGCAACTCCCGAGTAGATCGGGTAGAGGCCTAGGATTTTGTGAGTTGTGCCTGTATGGCGCAGCCCCCGAGTGATTCGAGTGGCGGCCTAGGTTTTTCTTTCAACCTGTATGGCGCAGCCCTCGAGTGATTCGAGTGACGGTCTAGGATTTTTGTTTTCCTTGATTGAGAAGGTAAAGTGGACAACATTTTCTTCAAATCACTTTATTGATTGTTGCGAACAGGCCGCCTCATGAAAACCCTTCCAGTCCCCTTAGGTACCCTGGTAAGGGAAAGAGTGTGTCTGAAACCTGTCGCGTTGACATGTTATCCTTGGTACAATAATTGGGTCGACTAGGCATAGAACCGACAAAGTTGTGTGATGTTCCATGGGTTGCTGCAGACTACTCCCGTCTTCGAGTCCTTCAGGCGATAAGCTCCGTTGCCAATTGCATCTGTCACAATATATGGGCCTTCCCATGGGGAGGAGAGCTTGTGCACCTTCTTCTGCTTGAGGCGGAGGACCAGGTCGCCTGTGACGAAAGCTCTTGGTCGCAACCTCCGTCCATGGTAGTTGCGCAGGTCTTGCTGGTACACGGCTGATCGCGCCAGGGCGATGTCGCGGGCTTCATCCAGGAGGTCCATGCTGTCTTTGAGTGCCTCTTCTGCATCTGACTCGTCGTAGGCGACCACCCGTGGTGCGTCAAACTTGATGTCGCAGGGCAGTACCGCTTATGCACCGTACACCATGAAGAATGGAGTATACTGGGTGGATCTGTTCGGCGTGGTTCGCAAGCTCCATAAGGCTGATGGCAGTTCTTCCACCCATGCGCCTGCTGCGCGTCTCAGCGGTACCCGCAGGCGCTTCTTGATGCCGCTGCAAACTAGGCCGTTGGCTTTCTCGACTTGCCCGCTGGATTGCTGGTGCAAAACAGACGCATAGTTTAGCTTGATTCCTTGATCTGAGTAGAAGTCTTTGAATTCCTCGGCTGTGAAGTTTGAGCTGTTGTCCGTGATGAACCCGTTTGGCACTCCGAATCTGTAGATGATGGACCTGATGAAGTTGACCGCTGATGATGCAGTCAAACTTGTGATGGGCGCGGCCTCAATCCACTTGGTGAACTTGTCGACTGCGACCAGGAGGTGAGTGTGTCCTCCGGGTGAGGATTTCTTCAGCGGGCCCACCATGTCCAGTCCCCATTGGGCGAAGGGCCAGGCTAGCGGTATTGTTTTTAGCTCGGACGCCGGCGTGTGTGGCTTGTTGGCGAACTCCTGGCACCTGGTGCATTTCTTTACTAGATCTTCTGCGTTTTGCATAGCGGTTGGCCAGTAGAACCCGGCTCTCAGCGCTTTGGCCACCAATGCTCGACTCCTGGCGTGATGCCCGCAGATACCCGCATGGATGTCGAATAGGAGGGCTTGGCCGTCGACTTGGTCTATGCACCTTTGTAGGATTCCTGAGATGCTTCTCTTGAAGAGTTCTCTGTTGATGACGGTGAAACTTTTGGAGCGCCTGATGATGCGATTTGCTTCGACTAGGTCTGTTGGCAGCTTCTGGTGCAGTATGTATGTCAGGTATGGCCCTGTCCAGGTAGCTTCGACTAGCATTACTTCCATGGGCTCCTTTTCTTGGTTTGGCGGGTTCGCGGTGCTTGTTGCCAGTGTGGAGGGGATTGCTACGGGTCGAGTCTTGATGGACCTCTGCGTGATGCGCTCGAGGAAGACACCAGGTGGTACTGGGACCCTGTCTGATCCCATGTTGGCGTGGATGTCGGCTTCCTCATTGTTGTCGTGGCCGATGTGTCGCAGCTCGCAGCCGTCGAAGGTGCCCTCCAGCTGGTTGTACAGGTCTCTGTAGGCGATCATGTTGTCGGCGATGGCGTCGCAGGATTTCATGGTTTGCTGTACAACCAGGTAGGAGTCGCCGTAGATCATGAGGTGTGTGGCGCCGCAGTTCTTGGCCATCCGCATGCCGTGGATCAGGGCCTCGTACTCGGCTTCGTTGTTGGAGGGTGTTGGGAAGTCCATCTGCAAGACATACTTCAACTTGTCGCCTTTGGGGGAGATGAGCACAACTCCTGCCCCAGCCGCCTTGAATTTCTTGGAGTCGTCGAAGTACATCGTCCATGCGTTAGACAAGTCGGGGACATCTAGTAGCTGAGCTTCTATCCACTCGGTAGTGAATTCTAGAAGGACTTGGGCCTTGATAGACTTCGGGTGAGCGTATTTCAGCCCCCAGGGTCCTAGTTTGACAACCCACTTGGCGACTCGTCCTGTCGCGCACTGATTTGTGAGTATGTCTGCTAGGCCGGAGGAGCTTACCACCGTGATCGGGTGCTCGGAGAAGTAGTGGACAACCTTCCTGGAAGTCATGAAGACCCCGTATGCCAGCTTCTGGTAGTGCGGGTAGTTTTGCTTGGACAGTGTTAGAACTTCGCTGAGGTAGTAGACTGGCCTCTGGACATGGTGACTATGCCCTTCTTCTTCCCGCTCGACTACGAGTACCGTGCTCACCACCATGTTTGTCGCTGAGACGTATAGGTATAGTGGCTCGTTTTCCAGTGGTGCCACCAGGACTGGGGAAGTCGTCAGGGTCTTTTTGAGCTGGTCGAACGCCTCTTGCGCTTCGTGTGTCCACTCGAACTTGTCCGTCTTCTTCATCAGTTGGTAGAAAGGCAGGGCCTTCTCGCCCAACTTACTTATGAACCGGCTGAGAGCTGCGACTCGGCCGGCTAATCGTTGCACTTCCCGAAGTTTGGTGGGTGCTGGAATCGTGAGTATGTTCTGCATCTTCTCAGGATTTGCTTCGATTCCTCTTGCAGAGACAAGGTACCCAGTAACTCTCCTGCTGGCACGCCAAACACGCATTTTTCTGGGTTGAGCTTGATCTGATATGCGTCGAGTGGCGCGAAGACCTTGCGGAGGTCGTCGACTAGGGTGTCTTCTTTTCGGGTCATGACGACGATGTCATCGACGTAGACTTGGACAATTTGCCCGATGAGCCCTTTGAGGCATGCTTGCATGGTGCGCTGATATGTGGCGCCAGCGTTCTTCAACCCGAAGGGCATCGTATGGTAGTAAAAGACACCGTCGAGTGTGATGAACGCCGTTTTTTCTTCATCTTCGACTTTAGCCCTGATCTGCTGGTAACCTGAGTAGGCGTCCAGGAAAGACAGGCGCTCGCAGCCTGCTGTCGAGTCGATGATCTGGTCTACCCGCGGGAGCGGGAAGTGATCCTTTGGACAACACTTGTTGACTGCGGTAAAGTCTACGCACATACGCAGTTTCTTCGTCTTCTTCTTTTCCACCAGGACAGGGTTGGCGACCCAGTCTGAGTCTTTGATCTCCCGGATGAACTTGGCGTGCAGCAGTGGGTCGATCTCCATGGTGATCGCATCCGTTTGGGTCCTGCGAAGCGTCGCATGGCTTGTTTGACTGGTCTGGTGTCCTTGTGGACTTTTAAAGAGTGCTCGGCGAGATTCCTGGGTATTCCTGGCATGTCAGAGGGTTGCCGTGCAAAGATTATCCAGTTCTCACATAAAAACTCGATGAGCGCACTTTCCTATGCAGGGTCAAGCTTGATGATACTTTGACCGTCTTGTTGCTGTCAGTTGGATGGACTTGGTGGGTTAGGGTGTCATCATTTGTGTTGAAGGCGGCGTCTTTGGCTGGCTTCTTGCGGGGTGGAAAGATGGTCTTGTCGTTGTCGACTGATATGGCCTTGAAGTGCTCTTCGACCCCGAAGAACTCAGAGATCCTGCTGAACTCGTGGTCGCAGCTGTTGGAGCGGTCGAAGTCGCCGTGCACAGTGATTACCCCTTTGGGTCCAGGCAACTTGATCATCAGGTAGGCATAATGAGGCACTGCCATGAACCTGGCAAAAGTTGGGCGCCTGAGTATGGCGTGGTACTGTAACTTCCAGTCGACGACCTCGAAGTCAATCGACTCTTTTCTGAAGTGCTCGGGTGTGCCGAGGATGGCGTCGAGTGTGATTGTTCCCATGAGCGTGATTGCTTGCCCTGGTACTATGCCGTGGAAGGTGGTCTCCGACTCCGGCAACTTCTCCGTCGACTTGTTCATTCTTCTCAGGGTGTCGGCGAATATGATGCTGATGCCGCTGCCTCCGTCCATGAATACCTTCTTCAGGCTGTAATCACCAATTAGGGCTTCGATGACCAGAGCGGCGTGACCGGGTCGAGGTACCTCTGACGGGTGGTCTGCCCTCGAGAATGTGATTGGTGTCTCTCATCCTCTCAGGTAGTTGAAGGGGATCGTGTGCAGAAAACAAAAAATTTCCTAGCAACGATATCCTTAAACTAGCCAAGATCTACACTATGCAGATATAGAAGTACGGCGGAGATCGGAATACATACCCTCGTAGACCGAATAGCGGGGATTACGCTCCCGCACAAGCGTTGACGACGAAGACGACGTAGCCGACCTCTAGGTCGCGGAGAACTCGGCGCGACGAAGACGACGATGATGACCCCGAGGTCAGGTGGAGGAAGTAGGCCTCCGAGTACCGCTAGCGCAGCACCTCGCAGGGCGTCACACACATACGGTGGAGACGACGGCTTCCGAAGCTCCAGTCCAGGACGAGCAGCGGAAGACTTGGACCGGAACACCAGCAGCGCGACAGCGGGCTATGGTGGAAGAGATCCCCCTCCTCTACTCGGCGAGACTCCGACAAAGGGAATCACGAGATCGAGAGAGAATTAGGGAATTAATTGGTGAATTAAAAGGCCAGGGCTGCCCCTTCTTATATAGGCTCCCAGGGGGAGCCAACCTTGCCAGCCAGGCAATGTGGGACTATCCACATTGCCAGGAGCGGCCAAAGGGGATGCGCCGGCCCTACGTGGGCCCCATTTGGCCCACCTCGGCCGGCCTCCCTCAATCCGAAGCCCTGGGGGGGACTCTCCCCCCTCATGGGCCTTCTTTCCACTAGAAGGCCCATTTAGGGAAATCAGCCTTTAAAAATTCGAAAATAAATATATAAAATCATATTTAATCATTAATTACACTAATTAATATCAAACATATTTTATAGAATTTATTCTAGCTCCGAAAACTCTTTCGTCGCTGCCCGATCTCCATCGGACCATTCCCGGGAGGTTCCCGGTGATCTCTTTCCTTTCCGGTTGTCTTGTCGAAACCCCTTAAGTGTGTTTCCCCCTCCCGGTTCGATATTATAACAGGTACGATCAAGACTCCTCTATGATCATGCCCTGGACCCCATGAATTAATCCCTGTGATATAACGAATGACTTTCATCTATCAAACCTGGACGTATAGTCTTAAACCCTTTGTCATGGCGATACTTAGCATGTCCGAGTATCATTCTCAGATATCTCCATACCTAGCATGATCTCGTTACCGACATCGCTATTTTCTACTCGTCTATGATATTATGTCAGCTGGTGACCTAGTCACATGTTTGCAAACTCATTTGACATAATCTCACCGAGTGGGCCCTAGAGTATCTATCCGGCTATGCGGACTGACAAATCCCGCTGTTGACCCCTCGTCTCAACTACCCCCTTCCGATACCCAAAAGTATCACCGTTATTGTCACACTATATAAGATATGACGTTTGGTGCGATCAAAGTATCTTCCAGGGATAACAATAAGAGTTGATCTCACGGTCTTAAGGCGTAATGACTATATCCTATAAATACTGGGTATGTCCATCACACCGTTACACCTAACGACATGACTTCCATTGCCGACCGGCGCCATGCCCTATGATCGGAAAACCTCGATCATCAATCGCGCAATGAAACTAGTCTTAGTAGAGGCTACTAGGGACCTGGTTGTTTATCTACCACACATGTATTAATGTTTTCGCTTAATACATTTATAGCATGGTATAAAACATATAATGAACAGTTGGGATATTGCCAATAAACTATGTTTATTAAGTGCCTCTAGGGCATATTCCCTTTAGTCTCCCACTTGCACTAGAGTAACACTTAATCTAGTTTACAACTTGATAAAAGCTCAACACCCATAGCATCTTGGTGCCTGCTCGCCTCGTGGAAGAGGAATACAGTCAATAGATCTCACACATTGAGACCTATATGTGTTTTGCAACACTTCTATGTCACCTAGTTTGACATAATCCCGTATCTTACGATGACGGTGAAATATATCCTAGTGGATGGAGTGAGACTCGAGCATTCGCGTAGCACGCGCATGAAAAGTCTAAGAGATCTATTAAGGGGACCACCTACACTCGGAAAACTGCTCAGTCCAATCACACTTGCTACTTCTGAAGTCGCGATATATTTCTATACCTGTGTAGATTATGCGACAGTGCATTCATATGCGACTTCGCAAACTAATCATCTCTATTTTAAAAATAAAGGACATCTCCTATATGAGATTTCTAGTTGCATGGGTCAGTGTCATAACTTGCATCATCGTAACCGCTTTACGGCAAGTTGTCTTTCCACTCTTACCCTTTACTAGAAAACCTATCTTCAGTTCTCATAGACACTGAAGAATAAACTTAACGTTTGTTCATTGATCCACACAAGGATCACTCTAGAACCTGTTCTTCAACCAAGAACTTGGGTCACACTAAGTCGAGCTTTCAATCTGATAGCATCTATGACTGATACATAGACAATGTCGAACATCATTTGCTATAACTGAAAATGCCAAGATAAACTTAATATTTTACCTAGTCATACAAGTAAGAACCTCTTTCTTTGCTTGTCCTATTCTGAAACACTTCAGAATCTTGACTTAGTAAATATTCCGACTTAATGTTATTAAGCCCCTTACGATCTATACAATTATAAATCGAATGCCTAATACTCCTAACTTCATTTCATAGAAACATTAATCACTTAAATAATCCTTTACACTCTACTAGAGGATCTGTGTCATTCAATATGTAGTTACATACAAAATCACGAATGACACCTAGCTCCCACTCAAATATGCCTTCCGCATATAAGATCAAGGAAAAGCTACTTAGCTCCCACTCAAATATGCCTTCCGCATACAAGATCATGGAAAGCTACTTTGCTCCCACTCACTTATTTGCAAACGTAGGTTTCTTCAACTACTTTGGACAACTCCAAAATCCTTTGATCACATTATCAAAGTGAAGATTCCAGCTCCGATATGCTTGCTTCTGCCCATGAATGGACAACCGAAGTTTGCATACATGTTTAGCATCCTCGGGATTACAAACCATTCTTAATGACACTATTAAGAACCATGGTTTTCTCATCCAACTATCAAATTTTCTCATTCGAAATTATAGTAATTGCTAAACGACCCAGAATAGATTTAGGCTTCGCCACTTGAGACAAACTCTCATGTGGTCAACTTTTGAATCTGTCGGAACTGTTTCACGACAAACCGAATCTGCTCAAAGTCTACTCTCTCATAAAATTTCATATACTATTAACATCCTAGATGCCATCAAGAAGATCTCCCAAGTCATTACCTGGTAATCGTATATGGATTTTATTTCGGATCATAAATGACTCATAGCCATTTCTCGGACTTAGGTCCACCATCTCTTTTTCGTAGTTCGTAGGTCTATCATATTCCATTAATATGACCTTCATGACAAGATTGTCGTAACACACAGTGTGGAACACAACCTCGTATGCCTACGCTCTTAGTATGAGCTCAGAACATCATGATCTTGAGTCATCAGCTTTTTCAAGCTGTGAAGCCTGACACCGAAAACATTTTCGGTTGCGCCAATCTGATGTCTGGAGAGGAAGTCACCAACTTCGTCTCGCTCTTCTTTCTTTCTCACTTATACCCTTGGACAAGAAACTATTTCGTTCGCAAGGTATATCCCGGCAAAGATTTTGCCTATGTCGTGAGACATGTACCCAACTAACTCTTTAGGTAGGGTATACTACAAACGACAATCCCGGCTCAAAAGCCATGCCATCACTCGTATGGTATTGTCTCCATGGATTCAAATGGTTTCCCTATTTGCTAACGTGAGTGTTTACGTTTCTACTATATGACTCTAATGATCACAATAATTCGGTAAGAGATTTATTTACCACACACTATCCGATAGGGTGTAATTACGACGTCTTAACACACCATAACACTATGGTGTTCCATGCGACGTAATTTGTGGAACTCTTCTCACGAGTCTTCCAATGATGTGCCAACATTATAACTCAAATCTTCATTTCCTCGATCTGCATCGCGGGAATTTGATTTTCTTGTTAAGTTTATTTCCTACTTCATTCTGAACTTTGTTTGATCGAATCAAAATTTCAGACTAACATTCCCCGGAGAGGATATCCATATATCTACTCGGAATATTCATGAAGTCTATGAAATAAAGACTTCCACTACACGTTAAAGTACTTCATTGATTCACATACACCGAAATGCACGATTCTCAACAAGCTATACTCAAAAACGTTCAGTGAAGTTCACGAAATAAAGGTCTCCACTACCCGTGAATTACTTCATTGAATCACATACATCTCTATGTATGACTATCAATAAGTTATATGCCCGCTTTCCGAAAACGGTGTCACAGTTATTTTGCAAGTGTCAAAAGATCAAATCTTAGGACTTGTAGATCCATCCGGTATGGAGCTAATGCATTGACTATAACATTGACATGACTAAAACGGTAGTGCCACACATATGTGGTGTCTTTATTAAGTTTGTATCCTTTGGCATTAATATTATGAATGTGGGAGCTTCTACCATCTAAATTCAAATCGGCTTATGATCATTACTTCATAAATATAGGACACCAAATTTGTCACTATCATGTATGAACAAGTGTCTCGCTAGAGGAGACACACTTGTAACGATCATACTAACAGGCGATCATAAAGAATTTATTCAAATGGTAGATCTAGAGGGAGAGTGTCTATGGCCATCACAACACCTTGACTGCCATTATCAACACGCAATGTCGTCTCATCCTTTCAAGCTACTCAAGCAGTAAACCTGGTTTTCACAAAACATGACTAGTTCAAAACTTAGTCACTACTGCGAGTACTTGCTTAGCTAAAACATTCATAACATGTATATCATATATACACCATCATCATTGATAATTTCCGGCGATCTGTTTCATTTTCTTGATACTTCCACCGTAATCAAGAACCATGAAGGTGAACGATTCCCCTTGCATGACTTAGTCTATGACAGAGGATTTGCACTTGGCAACGATGTTTGTCATCCAGTGATTGAGCTGAGCGAGGCGTCTCAATGTTCATTAAATATGAACATATGTCATTAAGTATGACCACCACGTGCTCCCTCAATGTGTGTATTCTCTTCCATCTTGGTTGAGAAGACAATCAGTCAACGTACTGATAAACTTCATCAACCCAACTATAGAGGTACCCCGAGTTTAGCGACCATATGTTCGCGATCCAATAACTCGTACCCACCGTTGGTTCTCTATGGCAGAGATCATAGCATACACTGGACTATGATGATATCATCCGCACAAAATCCGATAATCCAAATTATCTTTTGTTAGCGGAATCTCCGGGTTTATCTCCTAGCGGGTATTCTAACACAAAGAGCTAATGGTTTAAAACAAGGAATATCCTCAAGCTAAAGCATAAAACTATGAAGTTTGGACCCAACCTTTTAAGTTTCTCAATCGCAGGAATGCGTCTAATTTGAAAAGATGCTATCACAATGGTTAATATCTACAAAGGTTTGCAAAATAGACTATGTTCATTATATTCTGAGTTCTAGTATTTTAGAAAATAACTATCCGAACTCCCACTCAAACGAACATCCCTCCTGGTCGTTTAAGCGATTACACGACCCCCATCCATTGCACCACCCCTCATCATCAGAGCCGGCGACACAACTTCAAGAGTAGACAAAAGTCCGCCACACCAATTTTGTGACTCGTGCTCGACCTTTCGGTCTCCCTGTTCCGAGGCCATATTTCTGAATATGCTAGGCTCGCCACCAAAAACCTCCACGCTGACGCTTGTGCAACATGGCTTACACCCACTGTATGCGAACGACGAGATGTCTGACACCCGATCATCACGGCCTGCCTCATAACGTAGAACTTTCTTGGTGGTGCGCGTTGGAGGGAGAACAGTAGTGGTATTTTGAAATGGATCATCTTATATAGCTACCGCCGTGTAACTAATATATACTATATATACAATCACACAATATAAGATGCACACAAAACATCAAATGTAATGCAATGTGATATAGTCCATTGCGCCATGGTCTTCTTGGCGCCCGCAGTTTATAAATAATTTAATAAACCTACCTTGACCATATAACATAGCCCCTGCAAAATAAAGTTAGACGCTTCTAGTTTATCTTTTGCATATTTTACGTGGCTCGGGGCTTTCGTAAATAGAACCGCTTCATACCTACGAACCTTATGACCACAACAACGATCCAATAATTGCATGCTTAAGCATCCCTTTCGGGCCCTCCATTGAAAATGCAAAGCCAACTAAAGAGAGAGAAACATGCACCCGCCAGACACAGATACGGTACAAGCCGTATGTGAGTAGTGGAACCAGTCTCGGGTAAGCGTACGCGTAAAGTCGGTCCGGGCCGCTTCATCAATTCGATGCCGCTGGAATCACAAGTGCACGCTAGAGGGTAGCAAATAACAGGAACGGTGCCCACGTGCAGAACACGGGTTCTAACAGCGTACAGCTATATCTACGATAGATCGGCTCTGATACCACTGAAGGGGATCGCGTGCAGAAAACAAAAAAAATTCCTAGCAACGATATCCTTAAACTAGCCAAGATCAACACTATGCAGATATAGAAGTACAGCGGAGATCGGAATACATACCCTCGTAGACCGAATAGCGGGGATTACGCTCCCGCACAAGCGTTGACGACGAAGACGACGTAGCCGACCTCTAGGTCGCGGAGAACTCGGCGCGACGAAGACGACGAAGATGACCCCGAGGCCGGGTGGAGGAAGTAGGCCTCCGAGTACCGCTAGCGCAGCACCTCGCAGGGCGTCACACACATACGGTAGAGACGACGGCCTCCGAAGCTCTAGTCCAGGACGAGCAGCGGAAGACTTGGACCGGAACACCAGCAGCGCGGCATCGGGCTATGGTGGAAGAGATCCCCCTCCTCTACTCGACGCGACTCCGACAAAGGGAATCACGAGATCGAGAGAGAATTAAGGAATTAATTGGTGAATTAAAAGGCCAGGGGTGCCCCTTCTTATATAGGCTCCCAGGGGGAGCCAACCTTGCCAGCCAGGCAATGTGGGACTATCCCCATTGCCTGGTACGGCCAAAGGGGGTGCGCCGGCCCTAGGTGGGCCCCATTTGGCCCACCTAGGCCGGCCTCCCTCAATCCGAAGCCCTGGGGGAGACTCTCCCCCCTCATGGGCCTTCTTTCCACTAGAAGGCCCATTTAGGGAAATCAGCCTTTAAAACAGGTACGATCAAGACTCCTCTATGATCGACGACTAACTCGTAAGCCTGGACCCCATGAATTAATCCCTGTGATATAACGAATGACTTTCATCTATCAAACCTGGACGTATAGTCTTAAACCCTTTGTCATGGCGATACTTAGCATGTCCGAGTATCATTCTCAGATATCTCCATACCTAGCATGATCTCGTTACCGACATCGCTATCTTCTACTCGTCTATGATATTATGTCAGCTGGTGACCTAGTCACATGTTTGCAAACTCATTTGACATAATCTCACCGAGTGGGCCCTAGAGTATCTATCCGGCTATGCGGACTGACAAATCCCGCTGTTGACCCCTCGTCTCAACTACCCCCTTTCGATACCCAAAAGTATCACCGTTATTGTCACACTATATAAGATATGACGTTTGGTGCGATCAAAGTATCTTCCAGGGATAACAATAAGAGTTGATCTCACGGTCTTAAGGCGTAATGACTATATCCTATAAATACTGGCTATGTCCATCCCACCGTTACACCTAACGACATGAATTCCATTGCCGACCGGCGCCATGCCCTATGATCGGAAAACCTCGATCATCAATCGCGCAATGAAACTAGTCTTAGTAGAGGCTACTAGGGACCTGGTTATTTATCTACCACACCTGTATTAATGTTTTCGCTTAATACAGTTATAGCATGGTATAAAACATATAATGAACAGTTGGGATATTGCCAATAAACTATGTTTATTAAGTGCCTCTAGAGCATATTCCCTTCAGTAGTCTGGTACAGCGCGCGGGCTGGTGGTAGCCTGGAGGACTTGACGGGTGATGAGCTTCTGGGCCCTGTTCGAAGGGCGTCCTTTTTGGATCATGTTGAGCTGTCCTCGCGTAGTCGGGTACGCGTCGTGCGCCGCCGTCTGGACTTCATGCTGCGGGTGCTGCTGGGGGAAGGTCCCAGCCGCTTGCGTTGTGTTGTTGTTTGCGGGTGCTACCTGAATAGCGAGCTGCGGAGCTGCCGGCAGTGCTTGCACGGGAGTGATGATTTGCTGCATAGCCTGGTAAATCTTGCGTGCTTTGCGGCAGTCCTTCAGCAGGTTGTTGGCACCCCACTTGCCTATGTCTGGGTTACGGAACGAGTGATGCTTGCAAGGTTGCATTAGTTCTTCGGCTGGGGTCAGCGCGCGCTTCCACTCGCGCTTCTGGCTTCCATCATTGTGGCTAATGTTGCCGCTGCTGCGGTTGTACTATCCCGAGCTGGACTGTCGACCCTGATCATATTAGCGACTGTTATCTCGTGTGTCATCACGGGGGGTTTGATATCCCGCCGCTACTAGCTCGATTGTGTCGAGATTGGTGAAACGTTGCTTCTTCTTCTGGCGTCCATCCCGCCAGTTACTTGTTTTGGCTTCCTTCTTTGGAGAGGTGTCGCGGACGTAGTCCTCTCCCTCGGCCCACTGGTTGGCTATCTTCATGAGCTCGATCGTGGTCTTCGGCTGGAGCCTACCAAATTCCTCGCGGATACCAGTGAGCTCTCCCAACCATTGTTCACCCATCAAATTTTATTATAGAAATTGGGATGAGGAGATCTTCAACATATGCCCTGTCTAGTTGCTCAATTGTCCATAACCGGGGACACGACTAAGTATACTTAGTTTTAACTCTCGAGAGGGTGTGCACTTTCACCACAAGACCCAATCATTCTCTCGTCCATGTCACCCAATTGTGAGCTGGAAAAGAGAAGACCGAGACGAGACCTTTCAGAAGCAATTCCCCAAAATCAATAAAGCGGACACATCCCCACCTATCACCCCTACATCTGCTGGTCACGCGGATCTCGGGGTCTCGCAACTTATATGGTCAAGACAGAGCCCATATGACATGTGGCTGCACTGGAAGCTACTAAACAAGGTGCGTCTACAATCTCTTTAAGCTTGGGTGACTTTCCCAATTGTGCACTTCCACCAAGGGCGATTACCATAGATATGGACCATAGAAATGGACCCCCTGAGTAGCCACCCACCATGGTTCTCCAACCAGCATCCATGTAGTTCATTGATTAGTTTTAGTTAATTTTCACTATCCAACTAATCAAAACATTTTTATTGCTTGACTAAGCATTCTACCATGTATGGTGCCACTACGTTTCAGGGTGGGGGAAGGCTACACACTAAATAGGAGCATAGCATAATACAGTAGCTGCACACAATTCCTAACATGCATTTTACAGAAAGACACTACTATGCAATATATCAAAATAATAGGAGGTTTATGAGCGTCACTTGCCTTTTGGAAGTTGTCATTTCTCACACTCTTTTCAACGAATAACGTTTCACTCCGTTCAATCTATACGAGGAAAGAGAAGTACAATAAACAAACAATTCGAACAAACACATAATACATAAAAGCATACATCATAATTATACGTTCATCAATAATTATTTTAGTTCATTTATTTTAGGGTCAACTTGTATCACATAATTCAATTTGCAAAAGGAGTTAATGTGGCAGGACTTAGGGTTTCAGTAGGAGTTAATGTGGCAGGACTTAGGGCAGGACAAGGGATGGTCTAAATCAAATTTGAATATTTCAAATCTGAATAGGTTGAAGTATTTTTTCAGTATTGTAATATTTGGTCACGTTCAGAATATTTACACAATGCATTTGTCAAAAGGAAATAACACCATCTTCAAACTTTGGTGGTGATTTAAGAAGGTCACAAGATTTTAATCAACTTCACATGTTTATGAATCTAATGAAGTTTAGTGTTGGTTTCTGTAAGTCTATACTTGTTTTAGTGTCATTTGCAAAAGATTTCCCACTAACATGATTTATAGAATTTAAGTTATGTCTAAATTACACAAATTGAGTCTCTCATTTATAAAACAACATATCATTAGATAAAACTATTTTTAACAAGTTTTAAACACATCTTTATAAGTTTGTATTTCAAAAGGGGTTGAGTAGGCTTAGTTTTGATACTTCTTGTCAAAATACATTACTTGTTTTATTTTTGTGAAGAAAACAATTTAATAAGGTTAATAGAATTTAAACTATGTTAAAAAGCACAATTAAGATTTCTGATTTTTAAATGGAAGTGTCATTACTAAAAATTAATTTTAACAGTGCAACATTGTTACATAGATCCTAAGGTTTCCATAAATATTTTATTTGAAATTTTCATATTTATGAATTTGAACATAGGTCAAATTTACTCAAATCTTCCATTTGAAATTTGAATAAATTTAAACTAGTCAAATTTGAAAAAGGACAGTGCTAAAATATTATACAGTTCAAGGGCTTTCCAATAGTATAAAGTTTTTCAGATTTGACTCTCTGGTTGAAAAGATATGATAGTATGAATTAGCAGGGGCTTTTTTGTAAAACTACCATTTAAATTCCTGTTCGGGATAAGACCAGAAAATATGTCATACAGGTGGCAGAAGCTGGGCTGGCCTCGGTGGTTAAGTGATTTGGCTGTGGCTGTTGGATCTAGATCTAAGGGATCTGGACGAAGGATACCTCTTCATGGAATTCTTCTAATCACGACCGTAAACGAAGGATCGGACGGCTCGGGAAGGTTTGACCCAGCGTGGGCGGCTCGGCGTCGCCGGAGAATGGCGGGACGGCGGCGGACGGCTCCAACGAGGACGAAGTCGACGCCGCAGGGGTCCTATGGGCTCCAGGAGGCTACTCCGAGGCTCCCCTGGTCACGGCGAAGGCGATGGTGGTGATGGTGTCGAGTGGCGCTTCTCGTTGTGGCTTGTGCGTGTGGCCGGAGACGAGGTTTTCCCCCGGCGACTTCGGTCGCCTCGCTCCGCTCGACTTGCTGCAAGGAAAAGCCGTAAGAGGGGCCGGAGAACTGCGGGAGGTTTCAGGGGAGAAGATTTGGAAGGTATTGGGCTCCGAGCGTTGCTCACCTTGCCGGAATCCAGGAAATCGCGGCGGCGGAAATGGAGACTCCGGCGAGCTTTTACCGTGGCTTGGGGGCACAAATCGGAGAGGAAAGGAGGGGGAAATGGGGACGGGGTTGCGGGGGTTTTAAGGAGGGGATCGGGGTGCCGCTGCGGGGCTCGGGCGGGTGAGGGGGAGTGGGCATCGTGGGCACAGGTCGAGGAGGTCGTGTGCTGCGTCTCTGTCATGGCCAGCGGTTAGAGTTAGGGGATGCCTGACGCGTGGGACCCACTGTCAGCGAGAGAGAGGAGGAGAGAGGGCCGCGGTCAGAACTGGGATGGGTTCGGTAAATTGGGCTCGGCCCTTTTAACTTTGTTTCGATTCTTTTTTTTTTCTTTTCTGGTTTTCTTATTTGTTTTATAACTTATGTTTTATAATTCCAAATTAAGTCAAGTTTCTAAAAATTTCTAAAAATCATAACTATCATTTAAACAGTCACACACATATTTTCATTACTTTAAAATGATAATTTTAAATATTTATTAGATATCAATTGACACTTTTTGCAGACTTTAAAATAAAATTTTAAGAAAAGGATTTCTATCTTAAGAATATAAAACGGATATCACAATACCTATATTTAAAATAATAATTTCAATTTTTTTTTCAAAATCATATATTTGAGTCAAATCTATATTTAAAAATAGGAAAATATTTTAAATAGTTTTATGACTTTATAATATTGACCTAGGATTTATTAAGAATTCCAAATGTAATGCTTTGGATTAATAACTTATACAAAACATTTTGAAATGGGCATACCTAAAATAATTGAAGGTACTTTACAAATATGGTGTTAGGATTAAACAAGATATATCTTTAAAGTTCAACACTTAAGTTTGAAATAAAGTTTAATTATCAATTAATATCATAATACAATTGAATAAGTCATAATAATCCTTTTTAGTTGGTCCTCTAGGACATTGATGATTTTATTTTAATATGAAATAAAAGTTTTAAATTTTAGTGATTTTTAAACATTTCAAAAATTTGAGATGTTACATGCCGCCACAAGAAGCACGATCTCGTTCCGCCTGTTACCACCAGCGTTGCATTCACTTCCCCTTCCAAACCAAGATGCTCACGATGAACAACACATCTTGCAAACCATTGATTTTCTTATAGAGTACACCTTGGCAGGTCAATCAAATTTTGTAGAAGGTGTGCCAATTAATACTATTTTAATCTGTTTGTTCAAAATTAGATGACTTCCATTTATCTAAAAGTGATGTATCTAGACTTTATACCATATCTATGTTTAGATACATCCTTAAAAAGATTTGCAGAAATACAATGAAAAGAGGAAGTACACTGTTGTACTCGTTGCAGCAGGGATGACAACTCCCTAGGCTACCACGCTAATCTCGCAGAAGCAACCAGTCCTGCCCGGCCAGTCTCCATGCATCGGCCTCCGTCCTGACCATGCGAGTTGTCTTGACTGCCCAATCACTGAACGACCACAGGTAACCCGTAACCATAACACATAAGCACATATTGCTTGTACATAAAAGAATTCAAGAAAATATTCAGTACATTACATGTTCCCAACGAAAACACCCGAGCACAAGCTCAGTGCGGTGTTCAAATCAAAATAACGACACGATAATACAATATGCATCTCTTATGTTCCCTCATTGACGAATATAACAGACCTAGTGGTTGTGGCATACATTATTTGAGGCGACAGATCAAGTAATACTGTAAGTCTGTAATGCGCTGGTTAGCTTAGATAGACAGGCCGGAGCCCAAAAACTTGGCTTCCGTGATGGCGTCTATCTTCCGTGCCGTTTCCGGCGAGAGATGGTTTACCCAATCAGCGACCATGCCGCGCCTAAAAAAACAGCTGTTCTCCGCGGCGCCGAGCACGGTCTCTGTCTTCCCGTACTTTGTGGCGTTGAGGCCGGTCATGTGCTCGAACGAACATAGCTTCACGATGGCGTTGAGGCCGGGCATCCAACGAACTCCGCCAGCTTTCGCACGTGTGCAGCAGGGTCCGTACTCATTTCTTCGTACCTGAAGAAGAGCACCTGCTCGGGGTGCGCCAAGTGCGCGCGCCAGTACCGAGAACATGGTCCCAGTATGGCCCGAACATGAACACGCCGTCACAAAAGAAATTGGCGGCAGCCTCAACCGAGAACGGCTCCAGTCCGTTCTTGATCCTGAACTTGTTCACAAAACTCAAATTTGATATCAGTGTGTCCTTGGGGTCACGGCAGACGTACACGATCTTGCAGCCCGATGGGACGGACCTTGGCAGCGACATGAACGGGACGTGTGTGGCGAAGAGCCTCGGGTCCGGTAGCTCGTCGAGGTTTGGGATCATGTTCTGCGTGTAGAGCTGGTATTCGAAGTACTTGATGCACTCGTGCGGGCCGAGAGAGTTGAACGGGTGGTCGGAGGATTCCACGGGATGGTCTCTCCGGTGCACCATGGAGTAGAGCAGGGCCTTGGTCCACGTTGTACCAGACTTGGGCAGTGAGGCCACAACGATGTCGGAGGGGCGTGCAGTGAAGCATGCGTCGGCGACCATTGTACCAACCATTAGAGGCAGGCTGCTGTACCAGCCATCATGATGGCGGTAGAGCTCATAACTGGAGAGGGCTGGGCAACACGGCCGTGAGGACACCAAGTTGGTGAAATCCTGGTATAACTTTTCAGTGGTTTGTACATCGCCTTCTTGTGTGGGAAAAGCTTGCATAGAGGAGGAAGGCATTGTGTGGCAGAGGACCTGTGAACAAACTAGGAGTAGGATATACAAGGTAGTAGTTAGTTCATGGCAGTACCAAAGGCCGCGTCTTATACAAGAAGTGTACCATGCTTATGGCGTATATTGATCTGGATACATGCATCAATCAACATGTGCGGTTCAAGAAAGATTAATTGGCTATTGAAAAAAATGTTACTTGGTAATATTTATACCAAAATATACTAGTACTTGATCATATCGACCAGCCTTTAAAGTCTAGTAAAGAGTCATTACCAAACAATGGAGGCATTTTACCCATTTTCAACCCAATTCCAGAGTTATATCACCACTGATCTCTACCTTCCCCCAATTGAATCGACTAGTCAACCTATAGCTGGACATGTTGTTGCCACATCCCCTAACTTCCTCTCTCACTGTCACTCGAACGGAGGTGGAAGAAGAAGTTGGACTCTGAACTTTTCAGGCGCTCTAACATCACGCCGCACTGACGGCTTTTACTGAATATATCTGCCAAGCTCAAAACTCATTGCAGTGATACATACATGGAGGTACAACCTAGTGGAGCTCTCCTCTCCTGCCGGCCAGGCACAGCACACCCCACGGTCGCCGGCGAGACTACATCCTCTTCACTAGGCTGGCTAAACCTCCACAACACCACACCTGCTGTTTAAATAGCGCACACACACACACACACTAGCCGGCCACTAACCCCATGCCTAACTAACTCCACGCATGACTCATCCCACGTCGTTGGCCCTCCACAAGACCCGGCCAAGCCTCTAGCCTGTAGCTACACCTACACAACGGCCCGGCTGCCACTTATAGCCCCACGACGTCATGGTCAAGATTAATTAGTGCTAACAGGACAGATTTGATGTTCAAACAACAACAGAATCCTCAACTGCGAATTTGGGTTTGAGGAGGATGGGTTCATAGTGGAAAAGAATACCTCTTACTGAGAATCAAGGAGGCAGCCAGGGAGCTGTCGACCGGTGGATCTGTACGCAGCTGCTCGTTGCTCGCCGTCGGGCGCGCTGCTCCAGTGCTCCTATCGGTCGTCGGAGGACACTGGACAGGACTCAGATCCAGTGCCTTGCTTAAGGCAAGGCACACGTTGCACCGAGGCACACAATCTACCATCCATTTGCATCTAACGGTCCAACGGAGTCAACGCAAAATATACCAGCTTCTTCCTCTGTTTCTCACGCGAGCAAGCCTTCCTCATGCTGTACCAGTCGCCGCACTGCTGGAAACGGAGCGAGCTCCAGCCATGGCGCCGTGGGACAGAGAGAGGAGCCGCTCCGCCTGCTCCTCCAAGGTGAACTCCGGCGCCTTCCACAGGAGGAATCGTCTGCTCCTTCTGCCTCCCGCCTGCTCCGTGCGCCTCCCGGCTGTTCGCCCTGTTCCGACGACTACTCCGACGACCTCCTATGCCTCCGTGCGCAATCCTTCTACGCTCTCTTTGACGACCTGCTCCGACGGCCACGACGGCATGGAGCTCGCAGCAGCGAGGAAGGACCTGACCTGCACAGAGATTCAGTTATCTAGAGACAACTACAGTATACGAAATTCAGTTAACTGTATAAGCATCTAATTAAGTTCACTACAGACAGAGACCAAACTCAGATTAGCAAACCAGCTGTACAAAAGTGCTCAATGTGCAAACTTTAGCATTGAAAAGTGAAAAGAAGAAGGAAGAGTTGAACCTGAGACATTCATTATACAATAAATTAAAAGGTGAAATCGAAATGTTTTCAACAATACACACACTTTGTAGTTTTAACACTCAAATTCAGCACCAACAATATGCTCTTACATAATCCTTCAAATACATTAATCAGGCCAATCTACTTGTACACTTAGGCCACAAAAGACTATAGTCAGCCCCAACCACCAAAATACTACAGTCATATTTGTCCAATATACTAGTCAAAATGTCTAAAATACTATCTAACAAGCTTATACATGTTAGAACAGGTCTTCATCATAAACACCACCAGAGTGAGCCATCAAGAGCTGCGTGTAACTGATGACCGCGGTGCTCTCTTGAAGCTCCATATGTGCTCTTTGATCGCCATCGTCCTTGTCCACCCTTACTTGAGGTTCTACACCGTCATTTTTCTTTTGTCGCTGCCACGAAATTCAAGCATTTAAGCTAGCAATGAGTGGTAACAATATATCATGTATAGATTGGAAACAACCCAGCTTTCCTGACGGCGCTCGCCGACTCGGTGGCTACCATCGAGCGGGACTCGTCGGGCCTCATGGTGGCCTCCTCCTCCACCAGTCATGTCACCTCCTTTACCGTGGTGGTTTTCGACGATGACGGCTAGGACGATGACGATGCGATGTGGTGGGACGAGGAGGATTAGGTTAGGGTTTAGGCTAGCTGCGCGGATTGTATAATTTCATTCAAATTCTTTGTAATATATAACAAATTTGAATGAAATTTGAAACTTTTCAAAGTTTCTTTGCATTGGTCTCTTTGGGAGGGGGGGCGCTGTGGGCTGCACCCCTCAATATGTCGTACACGAATTTGGGTTGTGCCTGTGGAGTTGCTCTAAGGGCATGTGAAAGAGCATTTTACTCATGTGTGGTTTTGGTAATTAAATGACAATCCCTATGGACTAATGTTTGCATTGAGATATCTTTATAGATCGTGTCCATGGGAATAACGGAGTTCATGTGTTGGACTCTAAAGTTTATTTGGTGACCAAGGTTCCATTCAAGGATGTATGTGATAGATGGTCATGTGTTGAGCATATTGCAAGTATGTCTTGAAGTATTCAAGACATCATATTAGGGAAGAAATGTTGGAAGATACAAGGTTGATCAAGATGTTGATCAACACACAAAGCTACAAGATGTACCAAGAGGGATCTTGTATCTCTTGGGATGGTAAACACATGTCCATATAGCTTTGTGAACTAACCAATGATATATGTGTGTGTGGTATCTTTATATGAGGTTAGATATCTTCCCCATGGGCTTGCAACAAATGAAGATTTCTTATATCTCACTTGGAGAGATCAAGATAGTCAGGAATGCTCAAGTCAAAGGTATGATCTTGATAGGGCTATAAGATAGATAGGCGTACTATCAAGATGGGCTCTCAAGTGAGTAACTTGATCGCATCGTTCTGGAGAGATCAAATCTTTGCATACTTGGCATATCATATTTCTTGGTTCTTATTTGGCTTTTATCCTTGTGAGTAATTAGAGCTTGGTTCATCTCCATGTCAAGATCTAGTTCATCGAAAACGGTTTTACTTCGAAAAACTAGTTGCGTTTTTTATGTTAGAGGTTTTACCGGTTGTTGTCTTGTCTAGAGATGTTACATTTCCCCATTTGGTTTTAACCTCACTTGTTGGACTATGATGGTTCTCTGCATGATCTTATAGATTCCAACGAGCCAAAAATCATCAAAAACGGAGTTCGGATGGTCAAGATATCATCGTTTTCGTGTTGACGTTTCTGCCAGGGGCGGAAATTCCGGCCCTAGGCAGGAAGTTCAGGCCGGCCAGAAAGATCCGGTCAAACTTCCGCCCAAACTTCCGGTTTGTCCAGAGTGCACTTTCCGGGCGCGTTTTGTGGTGTCCAGCGGGTCCGAAAGTTCCGGGGTAAGCCCGGAACTTCCGGCCCGAGTGAGAAAAACTGTCCCCAACGGGCAGATTTGTTGGGAACCTATTTAAGGGGTCATCCTCCCCAATGGTTCCCAAGTTTTGATGCTCTCTCTCCTCCTCCATTGTTGACCTCCAAAGCTTTGAGATCTCTCAATCACTCCAATGATTCTTGCTATTTCTTGAGGGAAAAGAGAGAGAAGATGTAGATACATATTTCCACCAATCCATCTCTCCTCTAAGTGAGGGGAAACTAGTGGGTCTAGATCTTGAAATTCCTTTGTGGTTCTTCTCCTTTGTTCTTCCCCCCTTCTCCCCCATAAGCATTAGTTATTTTTAGTGCGATTTGGTAGTGAAGGATTTGATTCCTTTGTGGTTTTGTTTGTTCTTCCTCTCTTATTCCCCATAAGCATTTGTTGCTTTATTGAAATTTGAGAGTGAAGGACTTGAGCACTTTGTGTGCTCTTGCCATTACATTTGCATCGGTTTGAGCCCTCCACGAGGATTCTTGGTGGTGATACTTGTGAGTTTGTTACTCTTGGGTCTTTAGACCCTAGACGCCTTTTGTGGCCGGCCTTTTGTGGCCAAGACCTTTTGTGGTCACTTGAGAGCCCCCAATTAAGTTGTGGGTGTGTGCCTCAAAACTTGGAAGCCCCCAATTAAGTTGTGGGTGTGTGCCTCAAGAGTTGTACGAGATTCGATCTCCGCCCCAAAGGAGATCAATAGTGGAAGGTTAACTCGCAAATTTTTTGTGGTTGAGTTCATCAGGAGAAGAAGGTGAGCCTTTGTGGCGTTGCGGCTAACCTGTTGTGGTTGCGTACACCTCTACAAACGAGACGTACACCCTTGGGTGGTGACGTGGGGATGCCTTTCGGGTAGCCCACGATAAGGCTACCTGGGCCGCGCCAAGGACGTGGAGGCCCACAGAAGGCCCACGCGGGGTACCATGTAACCTAGTCCAAGTCGGTTAGGAAGCATAACCTTCCATATGTGTAGTTGCCATCGGCATCAACCACCCGAGACCTGGCTGCATATAAAGCCAGGAGGGTTGCTCATCCCAAAGGACATGCTCATAGCCGCCGCCACAAACCCTAGCGAGATCGCAATCTCGCCATTGTAATCGCTACTCGCATCAATAACCAGACAAGCAGGAGTAGGGTGTTATCCTCCGGGAGCCTGAACCTGGGTAAATCCTTGCTTGTCAGCCGTCGTGACTACCAGCACTCATCTCTCTCCCCATCAATCAACCCGGGGTGCACAACCCTGGGACTTGTCGAGATAACACCTCGTCAATTGGCGCCGTCTGTGGGAACATCAAACAAGTGCTAGGATCATGGTCGCTCCGGCTCCATCCGCAATGAAGATCGGCGTGTCCGCCGCCAGGGAGTCGATCCGCTTCGGCTCCTTCGAGTACGTCCTCCACCCGTCGGCCCACCGCTCGGTGTACGCCGATCGGGACAAAGGTATACACATCACTTTCGGTTCCATATACTGCTACATCGATAGTCGTGGTATACTCAGGTCTACGACAACCGCGCTACGCGCGGCGGCGTCACCCGAATCGGCAACCACCGCGCCCGCCCAACCCGCGAAATCACGTCTGTCGCACCCGCGGAGGCCGCGCGCGCCGAACCCGCGAAGATCGCATCTGCCGCACCCGCGGAGACCGCGCCCGCTGCACCCGCGAAGATTGCATCTACATCGACTACATCGACAATTTCGGCAACGGCCGCGCGGATCGGGTCTACTACCCCAAGATCTACCTCGACTGTCGCGCCCGCACGGGCAACCAGGAGCTCGCGCCCGACAGCCACGTCACGCGCGCCCTCATCTTCATGGAAATCCCAAGTCTACCCCAAGCCAATCGCACTCGCTCCGGCAAGCACGAACACATGGACGATCGCGAGAAGACGCGACAGCGACTGCGCCGCGCGCCACGTTGCAGCAATTTTCGATCCCGAGCAAGACGCGGGCGACAGAAGCAGCAGCGGCAGCACCAACTCTCCGACTCAAGTCTACCCCAAGCAAGTCTTCATGGCCGGCACAGCACCACATGGCGACGACGAAGAACCTGCATATCCGCTAGAGGTGGACATGACGGACCAGACTAAACTTGTCATCACGCGGGACATGGCGATCCAAGCCATGAAGCATGTGGACGAGGGCACGTTCCCCCCACCCAACGCACCTCGAGACGACCACCTGGCGGTCCAGTACTTGCTACGCAAGGAAGGCGAGCGAATCCGCGCCGAAAAAGCCGACCTACTCCGGCGCAAAAGGGACGCAGACGCATCGAGTGCCAGGCAAGCCGCCCTCTCCTTCACATCCTCTACGGAGGTTAACCAAGGAGCACGGCGAAACAGAGCCCGCGTTCCCCTCATGGCAGAAGCCGATTGAACCAGGCTCACCCACAACCTCGACTCGTCCTTCGTCACCGAAGATGAGAACGGGATACCCGTCCCAAAGACGGCGAACGCCGCCCTGATCTCAGTCGAGACATACCTCCGGCTCACGCAGCCACCAAAGGGGGACGTGCGCTCCCTTCTCCACAAGCAGCAAATTGCCTCCATAAGGGCAATCGAAGAAGCGATGGCGACCAAGGGGCCAAGCAACCGAGCGCACGAACCAACAACCTCGGGCATCCCAGCGGCACAGCGACAACCAGTCAAGGACCTCCGCGACGTCCTCACGCAGAAGACGGTGGATCGCAACCGCAAGGAGCGCTCGGCTGGTGCGGCACACACAGACGACCACGCTGACCGGGACTTCGAGCCGTGCGGCGCGGCATGCTTCGGCTTCAACATCCGCGACACCCGCATGCCTAAGGGTTTCAAGTTGACAGTAGGCACACCAAAATACGACGGGAAGCAAGATCCAAAACTGTGGCTTGAGGACTACCTCATCGCCTGCACCTGCCAAGGCGGGACGTCGACTACGGCAATGCAGTACATCCAGCTTATGCTGACAGACTCGGCGCGCGGGTGGCTCACAAGCCAACCCAAAGACTCTTTCCGAACATGGGAAGAATTCCAGGATAATTTCATCAAGAGTTTCTCGGGAACATTCGCAAGGCCAACGACCTACATCGAGTTGCAGGCCTGCAAGCAAGGAAAGGATGAGTCGCTCCGCTCCTACATCCAGCGATGGACACTCCTCTGCAACACCATGGAACCCGTCTCAGAAGATCGGGTGATGGACGCCTTCATGCATGGCGTCGCTCGCCGTGACCTCCGCGAGGAATTCGACAGGCTCCAGCCGAAGACCACAGTAGAGCTCATGAAGACAGCCAACCAGTGGGCCGAAGGAGAGGACTACGTCCGCGAAACTTCCCCCAAGAAAGAGGTCGAAACAAACAACTGGCGTGAGGCACGCCAAAATAAGAAGCCACGTTACACCCACGATTCAATCGAACTAGTAGCGGCGGACTATGAAACCCCCCGTGAGGACAAACGCGACAACAGTCGACCGTACGACCAAGGTCGATAGTCTAGCTCGAGTCAGTATAACCGTGGCAGCAGCAGCATTGGTCACAATGATGGAAGTCAGAAGCGCGAGTGGAAGCGCCCGCTGACCCCAGCTGAGGAGCTGATGCAACCCTGTAAGCACCACTCGTTCCGCAACCCGGAGACAGGCAAATGGGGTTCCAGCCACCTGTTGAAGGATTGTCGCAAAGCAAGAAAGATATACCAAGCCATGCAGCAAATCATCGCTCCAGTACAGGCAATACAGGCAGCCCCGCAGCTAGCCATCCAGGCAGCACCCGCAAACAACAACCAGGTGCAGGCGGCAGGAGCATTCCCCCAGCCGCAGCAACAGCAACAGCAACAAGGTCAGTCGGCAGCAACCGACACGTACCCACCCGCATGGGGACAGCTGAACATGATCCAGAAGGGACCCCCGTCAAACAGGCGCCAAAAGCTCATCACCCGCCAAGTACTTCAGGCCATCAACAGCCTGCGCGCGGTACCAAACTACATGCGCGGGTCTGAGACACCCATCACGTTTTCCAGGGCAGATCACCCATTCGAGGTAACCCGACCCGGGCACGCCGCACTCATGATTGAGGCCTTGATCGGCGACTACAGCTTGAAGAAGGTGTTCATGGACGGAGGCAGCGACATCAACATCATATTTGCCGACACCCTGAGAAGAATGAACAGGTCGACAGAGAAATTGCCGGAATCGGAAACCACCTTCCACGGCATAGTACCAGGGCAAGCAATCACGCCCATGGGAACAATCACACTCGACGTCATCCTCGGTACACCCGAGCACTTCAGGAAGGAGTCGATAGACTTTGAGGTCGTCGACTGGAAGTCACAATACCACGCCATCCTAGGGCGCCCAACCTTTGCCAGGTTCATGGCAGTACCCCACTACGCCTACCTGATGGTAAAGGTGCCCGGGCCGAAAGGGGTAATCACCGTACGCGGCGACTTCGGGCTCTCCAACAGCTGCGACCGCGTGTTTGCTAAGATTTCTGAGTTCTTCGGAGTCGAAGAGCACTTCAAGGCCATATCAGCCGACAACGACAAGACCGTCTTTCCATCTCGCAAGAAGCCAGCTAAGGACGCAGCATTCAACACGAACGACGACACCGTCACCCACCAAGTCCATCCAACTGACAGCAGAAAGACGGTCAAGGTCTCGTCAAGTCTGACCCCCGCATAGGAATGCGCGCTCGTCGAGTTCCTACGTGAGAACTGGAAGATCTTTGCATGGCAACCTTCTGACATGCCAGGGATACCCAGGGAACTCGCCGAGCACTCTCTAAAAGTCCACAAGGACGCAAGACTAGTCAAACAATCCATGCGACGCTTCTCAGGACCCAAGCGAGAAGCGATCACCATGGAAGTCGACAGACTACTGCACGCCAAGTTCATCCGAGAGATCAAGGACTCGGACTTGGTCGCCAACCCGGTCCTAGTGGAGAAAAAGAAGACGAAGAAACTACGCATGTGCGTTGACTTCACCGCAGTCAACAAGTGCTGCCCCAAGGATCACTTCCCGCTCCCGCGGATAGACCAGATCATCGATTCGACAGCAGGTTGCGAGCGCCTGTCCTTCCTGGACGCCTACTCAGGTTACCAGCAGATCAGGCTGAAAGTCGAGGACGAAGAGAAAACGGCCTTCATCACACCCGACGGCGTCTTTTGCTACCAGACGATGTTGTTCGGGTTAAAGAACGCAGGTGTCACGTACCAGCGGACAATGCAAGCGTGCCTCAAAGGGCTAATCGGGCAGATCGTCCAAGTTTACGTCGATGACATCGTCGTCACAATCCGAAAGGAGGATACCCTAGTCGACGACCTCCGCAAGGTCTTCGCCGCACTCGACGTATACCAGATCAAGCTCAACCCAGAGAAGTGCGTGTTAGGCGTGCCAGCCGGAGAGCTACTAGGATACCTTGTATCTGCAAGAGGAATCGAAGCGAACCCCGAGAAGGTGCAGAATATTCTCACAATGCCAGCACCAACAAAACTCCGCGAGGTGCAGCGATTAGCCGGCCGAGTCGCAGCTCTCAGCCGGTTCATTAGTAAGTTGGGAGAGAAAGCCTTACCTTTCTACCAACTGATGAAGAAGACGGACAAGTTCGAGTGGACACAGGAGGCGCAGGACGCGTTCGACCATCTCAAGAAGACCCTGACAACCTCTCCAGTCCTCGTGGCACCACTGGAAAACGAGTCGTTATACTTATACGTCTCAGCAACAAACAGGGTGGTGAGCACGGTACTCGTAGTCGAACGGGAAGAAGAAGGGCACAGTTACCCGGTGCAAAGGCCCGTCTACTACCTCAGCGAAGTCCTCACCCTGTCCAAGCAGAACTACCCGCATTACCAGAAGCTGGCATATGGAGTCTTTATGACCTCCAGGAAGGTCGTCCACTACTTCTCCGAGCACCCGATCACGGTGGTAAGCTCCTCTGGACTAGCAGACATTCTCACAAACCAACGCGCGACAGGACGAGTCGCCAAGTGGGTTGTCGAGCTAGGACCATGGGGGCTGAAATATGCTCACCCGAAGTCCATCAAGGCCCAAGTCCTCCCAGAATTCACCACCGAGTGGATAGAAGCCCAGCTACCAAATGTCCCCGACTTGTCCAACGCATGGACAATGTACTTCGATGGCTCCAAGAAATTCATGTCAGCCGGGGCAGGAGTTGTGCTCGACAAGCTCAAGTACGTCCTGCAGATGGATTTTCCGACACCGTCTAACAACAAAGCCGAGTACGAGGCCCTGATCCACGACATGCGGATGGCCAAAAACTGCGGGGCCACGCACCTCATGATCTACGGCGACTCCTACCTGGTGGTACAGCAAACCATGATCGCCGACAACATGATCGCCTACAGAGACCTTTACAACCAGTTGGAAGGCAACTTCGACGGTTGCGAGTTGCGGCACATCGGTCGCGAAAGCAACGAGGAAGCCGACGTCCTCGCTAACATGGGCTCAGACAGGGTGCCAGTCCCACCCGGCGTCTTCCTCGAGCGCATCACGCAGAGATCCATCAAGACTCAAAACACAGCAAGCACTACAGCAACAAAAGGCGATGCTAACCCGCCAAGCCAAGACAAGGTCCCCATGGAGGTCATGCTAGTCGAAGATACATGGACAGGACCGTACCTAGCGTACATACTGCATCAGAAGCTGCCAGCTGACCCAGTCGAAGCAAAGCGCATCATCAGGCGCTCCAAAAGTTTCACCGTCATCAACGGCGAACTCTACAAAAGAAGTATCTCGGGAATCCTGCAAAGGTGCGTAGATCCAGTTGACGGCCAAGCCATCTTACTCGACATCCACGCGGGTATCTGCGGGCATCACGCCAGCAGTCGAGCATTGGTGGCCAAAGCGCTACGAGTCGGGTTCCACTGGTTGACAGCCATGCAGGACGCCGAGGAGCTAGTAAGGAAATGCACAGGGTGCCAGGAGTTTGCCAACAAGCCACACGCGCCAGCATCAGAACTTAAGACAATACCACTAGCCTGGCCCTTCGCCCAATGGGGTCTGGACATGGTGGGCCCGCTGAAGAAATCCTCACCCGGAGGTCACACTCACCTCCTGGTTGCAGTCGATAAGTTTACAAAGTGGATCGAAGCCGTGCCCATCACAAGTTCGACTGCATCTACAGCAGTCAACTTCATCAGGTCAATCATCTTCAGATTCGGAGTACCGAATGGGATCATCGCCGACAACGGCTCAAACTTCACAGCCGAAGAATTCAAGGACTTCTGCTCAGAGCAGGTCATCAAGCTCAGCTATGCGTCCGTCTCGCACCCGCAATCCAATGGGCAAGTGGAGAAATCCAATGGCCTCGTCTGCAGCGGCATCAAGAAGCGACTGCGCGTGCCACTAAAACGCGCAGCGGGTGCATGGGTGGAAGAGCTGTCGTCGGTCCTTTGGAGTCTACGAACAACGCCAAACAGATCCACCCAATACACTCCATTCTTTATGGTGTATGGTGCAGAAGCGGTTCTCCCCTACGACATCAAATTCGATGCACCGAGAGTAGTCGCCTACAACGAGTCGGATGTAGAGGAGGCACTCGAAGACAGCATGGATACCCTGGATGAAGCATGCGACATCGCCCTGGCACGATCAACCGTGTATCAACAAGACCTACGCAACTATCAGACTCGGAGGCTGCGACCAAGAGCGTTCGTTGCAGGCGACTTAGTTCTTCGACTCAAGCAGAAGAAGGTGCACAAGCTAGCTTCCCCATGGGAGGGCCCACACATCGTGACAGAAGCAATCGGCAACGGAGCTTACCGCCTGAAAGACTCGAAGACGGGAGCAGACTGCAGCAACCCGTGGAACGTGGCACAACTCCGCCGGTTCTACGCCTAGTTCGACTCAATCATTGTAAAAGAAAAATCAGCGCGGCACGTTTCAGACGCACTCTTTCCCTCACCAGGGTACCTAAGGGGACTGGAAGGGTTTTAATGAGAGCGGCCTGTTCGCAAGAATCAATAAAGTGATTTGAAGAAAATATGTCTCCTTTACCTTTCACACAGAGGAAGCTTAAATCCTAGGCCGCCATTCGAACCACTCGGTTGCTGTGCCACACAGGTTGAAAGAAAAGCTTAGGCCGCTACCCGAACTACTCGGGGGTTGCGCCATACAAGCATAAATCAAAAAATCCTAGGCCGCCACCCGACCCACTCGGGGGCTGTGCCATACAGGTCAAGTTCAAAATCCTAGGTCGCCACCCGCCATACTCGGGGGCTGCGCCAAACAGGTAACACTTGTAATCCTAGGCTACCACTCGACTCACTCGGGGGCTACGCCATACAGGCCTTATCAGAAAATCCTCAGCCGCCACTCGAACTCACTCGGGGGCTGCGCCGTACAGGTCAAGTTCAAAATCCTAGGTCGCCACCCGACATACTCGGGGGCTGCGCCAAACAGGTAACACTTGTAAACCTAGGCTGCCACTCGACCTACTCGGGGGTTACGCCATACAGGACTTAGCAAAAATCCTATGCCGCCACTCGAACAACTCGGGGGCTGCGCCATACAGGTCAAGTTACAAAAATCCTAAGTCACCACCTGTTAAAGTCAGAGACTGCGACATACAGGTTACACTTGGAAAAACCTAGGCCGTCGCCTAACACACTAGGCGACTGCGCCAAACAGGTCGAAAATCAAAACAGGCATTTACACTTCCGAGCAAACAGTTCAATTCTCATTACTCGCAAGTATTTTTAATCTAGTACATTGCGACTTGCACAGGCACATTTGCCCTCTATAGCTAACCCTGTAGAGCAGACGACAGCTAATTTAAACTGCAGGCTCGGCCTTCCGCGCATCGAGTGGACCTACAAGGCGCTCACTTAGCCCCTGAACCTGCCCAATAATTTGGCGCGCAGCCGCCAGGGTCTCGTCGAAGTCGTCATCGCCAGGCAGGCCATCCAGCACCTTATCGAGCGGAAGATGCGGCCGATGCATTCGGACGTATGCCAACGCCGCATTCGCCCCAGCCACAAGTTGGGCGTGGACGACCTCCTTCAGCCCTTCACCGTCGCGAAACCTCTCCAGCAAGGCGGACAGCCCGTTCGGCTGCGCGTTATGCGGGAAGTACACACGATTGATATGCCAGAGTGTCTTCCGGCAATTCTCCAGAAGAAAAGCCGCACGCCATATGCGATCAAGCATAGTGGCAAGAGCGCGCCCTCTCGACTTGTTCACCCAGAACTGACGAGCTTCATAGGAGTCACCGGACGCCTCTCGGGCAACTCGCTCTTCAACGCGATCCCGCTCAGCCTCCCAATCCGGGTTCACATCTGCACGCGTAACCCGCAAGTCAGAACAAGCAAGTTTCAGCAAAGAAAGCAGCCGCCAAAAGGATACCAACCTTGCAGCTGTCGACTGATCAGATCGATCTCCCCAAGCAAAAAATCCTCATGTCGTGAGAACTCTGCAGTAGGATGCGACCTGGAGCGGTGCAGCATCAGCTCAGTATTCTTCAGGGTCGCCTCAAGCTCAACCACCTTGTTCTTCAGGTACGTGATTATCCGCTGATCATTTGTACTACGTGGAGGGCCGGCGCCGCCCGACGACGGCGAGCACCCGAAGAAGAAGCCTCGCCACCCGGCTCAGTCGCAGGAGAAGAAGAAGCACCACCGCGCACGACAGTCTGCCACGAATACGCAGAGTCAATACAATCATACGACTGGGCAGCGAAGATAAACTCGGCAGAAAGAAATTCAATCCTAGCAAAAGCATTGTTGAAGGCCAAAAGACCTGGCACGACAATATTCATTACAAGGCCAAAAGTTTAAAGGTACAGACCACGGCGACTGCCAAATTCCTATGCTACATCTATTCTAAGGCTGCAGACTGCGACCGGGAGCGACTCTTCCGAGTAGCAGCCGCCTCAGTTGCCTTAGCAAGGGCCCTCTCGAAGAGTGCCACAAGCTGCACAACCAACTGTGTAGCACGCTCCTTCACACCACCCAGCGACGCGATTCGGCCATCGGGTCTTCGAGGAAAGCCGCTGACGACCTTCTCAAAGTCACCCGGAACCTGATGCCCTAAGAGGAGCTGGAAGGTGAGCTCGGAGCCGCGTACCGTCTGCTACCGCGTGAAGTCGGCGATGGTGGTCGCGTCCTCAAACGGTGCAGCAAGGGCGTCCACGGCTGACGGCGGCTGGTCGCTCGGGAAGATGCTCCGGTGCACCACAGTGAGGGCTCCAGTCGACTTCTTCAACGCGGCTGTGGACTTCTTCAGCGCGTCAGATGCATAGGCGCAGACCCGGTCGAGGAAGCCGACAACAGTCGCCAAATCAACCGCGTCACTCGACGTGTCTTCCGGAGGAGCTCCACCGCAAATCTCTGCGCAAGGGATTCAAGGTCAGACAAAGAAAAGATCAAGACACAGTAGGCAATAAGCCGAAACTTACCCCCAAGAACACCGGCGAGTGAGAGGAGACGGTCGACTTGAGTCTTCTCTTGGGCGACCCGCGCCAGCTCCCGCTCTCGAGACTCATGCAGAGCCTTCTCGAGCTCAGTAACCCGCCCGGTAGCCTGGTCCAGAGAAGCACGCAGCTGGTCCCTCTCCTTCTCCAGGCGAACATAGGCCGCGGCTGCGTCAAGCTGCTGGCGGTAGTACGGCTGAAACAAAAGCAAGATATTAATAAAGTTGCGGGCGACTATACTAGTCACCCACACCTTCGGGGGCTACTCCCATCGGGAGCGCTGATCGCGCACCCGATGAAAACTCAAGAGTACAAGTACAAGCGTAAAGGGCTTACGTGGTCCAGGAGGTCAGGGTTCTCTGAAGCCGAAGGAGGAGCACGACTCGATGACGCAATGCCAGCAGGCTGTGCGCGCACCTCCTCCACCACCGCCTGAGTCCCCAGTTCAGTCGAAGGAGCGGATGTATGCTCCACGTCCCGAAGGGGGGAACTAACATCGCCAGAACGATGGCTGCAGCGAAGACGAGCACACTGGTCAGCTCAAAGGTTGCAGCTACAAAACACAACTCGGAGAAAATAAATCATCAAGAAGCTCACCTGGTGGTTTTAAAGTCGTCGTAACTCCCAAGGGAGGGCGACGCCATCCGCGCAAATGAACGAGGAGCCGCGGAGCTGACTGGAGGAACATTCAAGGGCTCATTCCAGCCACCCGAGGACCACGCACCCGACGACGTCGCGACGGCCTCCTCCAGAGTAACGTCGGCATCCTTAGCGGGTGACGACGCAGTAGCAGAGTCGCCACGGCTCGGGAGCTTCCGCTTCTTCCGTACGGGTTCCTCCTCTTCATCTTCGTCCTCCACCTCTTCGTGGGGAGAATGCGCGGAAGGAATCTCTTCGTCGTCGTCCTCCTCCTCGACAAACTTCGACTCGTCGTCGGGTCCGTTCTCGGGAAGAGGAGGAAGGCTGATCAGCAAGGACCGACCCTGAAGCAAGTAGACACAAGTCAAATCAAGAAGAAAGTAGACGCAAGTCGAGTCAAGACAAAAGGAAAACAAGCCAAAACTCACCTCAGGAACGGGGTTCGATGCCCCGTAAGCAGCAACCGGGCACTTGACGTTGCACGTATCCGCGACTCGGAGGTTGGTGATGGACCTTACTTTGGTTTCCACCTCCTCATCGTCAAGTGGCTCGGTGCTGACGCCCTCGACGGCCCACATCGGGTCAGGCCGAGCGCTGAGCGGCTGCACCCGAAGACGGAAGAAGGTGGCCATCAGGAAGACGCCACCCGCCTCACGCCCAAGGGTCTTGGTCAGATCGTGCAGCAGGACCAGCAGGGGCCACACGGCTTCCTTCTCCCCAGCAGTCAGCGGGTGCGTCTAGGCTTGCGTCTTCCGCAGCCCACGTCCGCTGTCGAATGCACCCAGGCCGTCCTGGTTCGACTGGACGTAGAACCATCTTTTACGCCACCCCTGGATGGAGTCCGACTTCTTCATCTGGAAGTACGCGGTGTCACCGCGTACTTGGATTCCGAAGCCGCCCACGGGGAAGGGCAACCCGCTCTTTCCAACGTTCTTGCGAACGAGGAAGAGCGACTTCCACAGTGCCCAGTGGGGCGCGACACCCAGAAAGCACTCGCAGAGCACGATGAAGCCCGCGATGCTCAAGACGCCATTGGGGGTCAGATCGTGGATCTGAACCCCATAGGCATACAGGAGACCGTGCACAAAGTCGTGCATGGGGAACCCGAAGCCCCGCGGAAGGAAATCCACGAAGCAAACACGTTCCCCATCGCGGGGTGTGGGGAAAACCTCTTTGCCAGGAGCGCGTACCTGGACTTGTTCAGCAGGTGGAAGAACACCTTGAGCGCGGAGGAGTTCGACCTCTGCCTTCTTCACCGATGATCTCTGCCAGTCGCCGTCGGGCTTCTTCATCAGCCCGGCTTCATCGGCGGCGGCGGAGGAACCAACGGCGCTCTTCGGTTTGCCCATGGCGCCGCGAGGCAGCGCAAGGTGCACGGACAGAAAGCACGGAGCTCTGGATGGCGGCGAAAATGGTAGAGCGCAGAGGAGAAGGAGGCCAGAACGATTGGAGAAGATGAAGGCCCTCGCATCAAAACGCAGTACTTATGCCTCGAAAAAGTTTCATCTCAACCGTCCACAGAACAAGGGCTCCGAGCAGACACATCCGGCCGTCCACGTGTCGCACGGAGAAACCAACCGTCGCCGCCCACTTCGTCCACTACGCACGAAAACCGAGGCGTCATCATCATGCCGCGCAAATTTCGCGCCCAGTTCGGAGACGTGACAACTGCTGACCGCGGTCAGCTCTAACAGCGGGGCATGCCACGTCACGTCCCATCGGGCGCAGAGGCGTGCAATGGATCGTCACCAATGACGTCATCAAGACAACGGCTCCAAAAACAACTGAAACAGCTCGACATAGTGATTCGAGTAGTATGCTTCTTAGCTGAAGCCAACAAAGTAGGATCGACTGGTGATCCGAGAACCCGAATAAATCATTCGGGTGGCAAAGAAAAACCGAGTAAGCTCGAGCAGCCGAATCCATCCACAAGTAAGCCAACAGGCCGAGTAGAAGCAAGCTTCACAAGAAGACAAAGGCAAAGTAATTCGACTGCAAAGGTTACTCCCATCGGGAGCGGCCGGTTCGACTGAAGAAATCGAGTTCAAGCTCAAGATCAAGCAATCCAATGGCGCGTCCAGGAGGAAGAAGTCCTTTGCTCGACTCTACGCTTCGACCAAGCACTCGGGGGCTACTGACGTGGGGCTGCCTTTCGGGTAGCCCACGATAAGGCTACCTGGGCCGCGCCAAGGACGTGGAGGCCCACAGAAGGCCCACGCGGGGTACCATGTAACCTAGTCCAAGTCGGTTAGGAAGCATAACCTGCCATATCTGTAGTTGCCATCGGCATCAACCACCCGAGACCTGGCTGCCTATAAAGTCAGGAGGGTTGCTCGTCCCAAAGGACACGCTCATAGCCGCCGCCACAAACCCTACCGAGATCGCAATCTCGCCATTGTAATCGCTACTCGCATCAATAACCAGACAAGCAGGAGTAGGGTGTTATCCTCCGGGAGCCTGAACCTGGGTAAATCCTTGCTTGTCAGCCGCCGTGACTACCAGCACTCATCTCTCTCCGCATCAATCAACCCGGGGTGCATAACCCTAGGACTTGTCGAGTTAACACCTCGTCAGGTGGAACTCGGGAATACATCCTCGTCTCCGCGTGCCTCGGTTATTTCTATACCCGAGCTCTTTACTTATGCACTTTACATTGTCATAGCCTTCGTGCTTGAAGTTATCTATCTTGCTAGCTATCACCTTGGTTCTTGTATTGCTTAGCATAAGTTGTTGGTGCACATAGGTGAGCCTAGTATATTTATCTAGGTTGTATGCTTGTTAAAGTAAACCTCTAATTTTATTCCGTCTTTATCAAGCATACCGGAATTTCCAGGTCATTCTCGGACTGGATATTCCGGCTTCTCGGAAAAAGTTTTAAATCGTCTATTCATCCCCCTCTAGGCGACGTCTATCCGTTCAGCATGTCTCTAACCGATCCCTTAAAAATTTAGCCCATGGAGCATTTTCACCGACACCACCAAAATGGCCCCAAGGACCCATTAAGGGTGCGGACACAGAAGTCGGTGACAATGGTTAATATCACCATCCCGTTGGGATCCTCAATAGAAGGTGACATTGTGTAGATGGCCCGATTTTTCTCTCAGTTATGGTACCAAGATTTATCGACCGGTAGAATTTGAAAGTCGTCAACTTGATGTCAACCCATTTAAGGCCCCTGAAGGTTGACACTCAACTTTGCTCTAATGTTTCGGAAAGTTGTCAAGCTTCATGTCTTGCTGAACACAAAGAGATTAAACATACAGTATGGAAAACAATTATGAAACTGAAAATAGATATAGAGCAAATGATGATTAAAGCAATGAAAATTAGTTGTAACGACATTAAAAGAATGAATCGAGCTATAGTTTCACGAGGGTGTTTTTCCAATAAAAATTAAACATGGTGGGTTGAAAATACAACTCGACAATTGATAGATTGTGAAAGCATAATTATGATAAGAGAATGTCCGTTATAATATTTATTTAGACATTACGTCAAAATACATAGATTGTTATCCAACTACATTTATGACTAATAATCCATCCCGAGGTCATTATCCAGCCTATTACCCAAAAGAAGTAAGTTCAGTACATAATGTAATCAATAATTGTAAGAATAATTAAATAAGCATTGATTACCCTTATTAGCAACATTACATCCTCATTCTTAGACATTTCTGTCGAGCCCAAAGTCAAAAGGAGGCATGAACCTACTATCTAGACCCTATATTGGAGATACAAATAATCACCTGGACATAATCATATAGATCCGAGAGCCCGCAAGATCATAAATAAAACAAATATATGATAATATAAAGATGATCATAATATCACAATCATCGGATCTTAGCAAACACAACATGCAACATTACCAAATAGTGATCTTGATTATGTAACACAGTTTACAAGATCTAAACATGATAACATAAGGAGAGGAGAAACCATCTTGCTACTGCTGTGAACCTGTAATTCAAGTATGAATTACTCATGCATCATTCCGGAGACAGACATGGTGATAAACAAGCCTCTGGTGATGATCTCCCCGCCGGCAGAGTGCCAGGAAGAGTTTCAGAAAACCCTCCCAAACTAGGGTTTGAGATGACGGCGGCCTCGGTTATATTTTCCGAAAAGGATCGGTCGACCTAGGTTTTTGTCCTCATAGGATTATATAGGCGAAAGGGTTGACTCGCGGGAGCCCTAGGGCTCCCACGCGGGTGGAGGGAGCGTGCCCCTCCTGGTCCTGCCTTGTGGTCACGTGGGCCCAGTGGTGCGCCCCCATTCCTCTCCTTTCTTTGTCTTCGTGTCGGTGAAAAACTCATCCCCGTGGAATTTTGTGATTTTTCGAGGATATTGTTGAACAACTTATCTGAAACAAAAAAGACAACACGAATTAGCATTTGACATTTTGTTAATAGGTTACTCCCATAAAATCTCCTAAAATTCGTGAATAATTTATTTGTTTTTAATATAAAATGACCATGTGTATCATCGTGATGCCATTACATGACAACTAAACATGTTTGATATAAAATCTGAAATAAATTACATAGAAATGATGGCTGCCAAACGATCCCTAATTTCTTTTGCTTGTACATATAAGAAAATATTCAGTCCTTTATCTTAAAAAAAAACAGTACACTACGCGTCCCCAATTAAAACTCCTGAGCACAAGCTAAGTGCAGTGTTTAAATAAAAACAACGACACAATTTGCATCTCTGCTTGTTCTTTTATTGACGATTATGGCTTACCTAATGCCCAGTGGCGTACACATTTGTTTCAAAATGTAACCATTTTTAAAAAACTAAACTAGCCACCACTCCTTCCATTAATTTAACTATTTTAACATTAGATCACACTCTTGTATAAAAAAATAGATGTATCTAAACTTTATAGCATGTCTACGTACATCAACTTTGAAACATCAACTTTGAAAGGAGGGGTACTAGTACTAGATTATTTGAGGCGACAGATCAAGTAATATTGTAAGTCTGTAACGCGCTGGCTAGCTTAGATAGACAGGCCGGAGCCCAAAAACTTGGCTTCAGTGATGGCGTCGATCTTCTGTGCCGTTTTCGGCGAGAGATGGTTCACCCAGTCGGTGACCACGCCGCGCCGAAAGAAAGAGCTGTTCTCTGTAGGACCGAGCAAGGTCTTTGTCTTCCCGTACTTGGTGGCGTTGAGGCCGATCATGTGCTCGAACGAACACAGCTTCACAATGGCATTCACCGTGCCATCTTCCTCCTCCTCCACGCTGAACGGGTGTCCAGCAAACTCCGCCAGCTTCCGCACATGTGCAGCTGGGTCCTTAATCATCTCTTCGTACCTGAAGAAGAGAACCTGCTCGGGGTGTGCCAAGTGTGCGCGCCAGTACCCGAGAACATGGTCCCAGTATGGCCCGAACATGAACACGCCATCACAAAAGAAATCGGCGACAACCTCAACCGAGATCGGCTCCAGTCCGTCCCTGATCCTGAACTTGTTCACAAAACTCCAACTCGAGATCAGTGTGTCCTTGGGGTCGCGGTACACGTACATGATCTTGCAGCCCGACAGCAAGACGGACCTTGGCAGCGACATGAATGGGACGTGCGTGGAGAAGAGCCTCGGATCTGGTAGCTCGTCGAGGTTTGGGATCTTGTTATGCGTGTAGAGCTGGTATTCGAAGTACTTGATGCACTCGTGCGGCCCAAGGGAGTTGAACGGGTGGTCGGAGGAGTCCACGGGGTGGTCTCCCCGGTGCACCGTGGAGTAGAGAAGGCTCCGATCACGAGCTCCGTCTTGCCGTCCTTCGTCGCTTCGAGCCCGGTCATGTGCTCGAACGAACACAGCTTCACAATGGCATTCACCGCGCCATCTTCCTCCTCCTCCACGCTGAACGGGCGTCCAGCGAACTCCGCCAGCTTCCGCACATGTGCAGCCGGGTCCTTACTCATCTCTTCGTACCTGAAGAAGAGCACCTGCTCGGGGCGCGCCAGGTGCGCCCGCCAGTACCCGAGGACATGGTCCCAGTACGGCCCGAACGGCGACACGCCGTCACAGAAGAAATCGGCCGCCGCCTCAACCGAGAGCGGCTCCAGCCCATCCTTGATCCTGAGCTTGTTTGCAAAGCTCCACAGCGAGATCAGGTTGTCCTTAGGGTCGCGACAGACATACACGACCTTGCAGCCCGATGGCAGGACGGACCTCGGCAGCGACATGAACGGGACGTGCGTGGCGAAGAGCCTTGGGTCTGGCAGCTCGCTGAGGTCCGGGATCTTGTTCCGCGTGTAGAGCTGGTACTCGAAGAACTTGATGCACTCGTGTGGGCCGAGGGAGTTGAAGGGGTGGTCGGAGGAATTCACCGGGTGCTCCCTCCGGTGCACCGTGGAGTAGAGCAGTGCTTTGATCCACGTTGTCCCAGACTTGGGCAGTGTGGCCACGACGATGTCAGAGGTGTTAGAGAGAACAATCCTACCCTGTTGAGGGGGATTGGTTACATGTTAAATAGTGATGGAATAGCCCCATCAGTGGCACTTACATGGTAATGATCATACAAGGAAAGTGTAAAGCAGGAAAGGATTAATCCATGGATGGAGCCGTTGGAGGAGACTAGCCGGTGGTGTACTACACCATGCGGATGCTCCTGGCCCATTCATGGAAAGTACAACGGTAAGAGATTACACAATTTGTTTGTCTAACACCCCCCCCTTAATCTAAGCCATGTAAGGAATGGAAAGGTTTAGATTACGTTTGAAGTTGTGGAAGTCCTTAGGTGGCAACGCCTTGGTGAAGCCATCCGCAATCTGATCGTTGGTGGAAATGTAACGAATGTCTAGTAGCTTGTTGGCAACTCGTTCACGAACGAAATGGAAATCAATCTCGATGTGTTTGGTGCGAGCATGAAACACGGGATTGGCAGAGTGGTACGTTGCACCAAGATTATCACACCAGAGGCAAGGTCTTTTTTGAGAGGAATGCCGAGTTCCTTGAGGAGAGCTTCAACCCATATGAGTTCTGCAGTTGCATTGGCAAGAGCTTTGTATTCCGCTTCGGTGCTGGAGCGAGAGACGGTGGCTTGTTTACGAGCACTCCACGAGATTAAGTTGGGACCAAAGAAGATTGCAAAGCCGCCAGTGGAGCGTCGATCGTCAAGACAACCGGCCCAGTCTGCATCTGTAAATGCACTAAGAAGAGTAGAGTGAGACTTTTGAAACGTGAGACCAACATTGATCGTACCTTGTACATAGCGCAAAATGCGTTTTGCTGCTGTCCAATGCGCTGTAGTGGGGGCATGGAGAAATTGACATATTTTGTTGACGGAGAAGGATATATCAGGACGGGTGAGGGTGAGGTATTGGAGACCTCCCACAATGCTTCGGTATTCGGTACTATCTGCCGGGCCGAGCGGTGTTCCATCTGCAAGGGATAATTTTTCCGAACAAGAGAGAGGAGTAGGATATGGTGTGCAACAGAACATTCCCACTCGTGTAAGAAGATCAGTAGCATACTTAGCTTGTGTTAGATGGAGACCCTCGGATGTCTTGGTGACTTGAATTCCCAAAAAGAAATGGAGGGTACCAAGATCTTTGAGAGCAAAGTCCGTACGTAAATCATGTAGGAGAGCCAAAATAGCTTCATCTGAAGAACTAGTCACAATAATGTCATAACATAAATTAACATGAACATAGTGATACCTAACTTATGGTATATGAAAAGGGATGTGTCGGCCTTGGAAGGGGTAAAACCAAGAGTGGTTAGTTTGGTGCTTAATTTTGAGTACCAGGCACGAGGAGCTTGTTTGAGGCCATAAAGGGCTTTATCAAGTTTGCAGAGATGATGCGGAGCATGAGGGTTTTCAAATCCAGGTGGTTGTTTCATATAAACCTCCTCTTCCAGAACGCCATGTAAGAACGCGTTCTTGACGTCAAGTTGTCGAAGACTCCAGCCGTGGGAGACGGCAAGGGCAAGAACAAGCCGGATGGTAGCTGCTTTAACAACCGGACTAAATGTGTCTTCATAGTCAATACCATAGCGTTGCTTGAAGCCTTTGGCGACAAGCCGTGCCTTGTATCTGTCAATAGAGCCATCAGATTTTTTCTTGACACGATAGACCCACTTACAGTCAATTATATTTTTGTCGGGCTGGGAGGTACAAGATGCCAGGTCTTGTTTTGAATTAAGGCATCATATTCTTCTTGCATAGCTGCTTTCCATTTTGTATCACCTAGTGCTTCGGACAATTTGTTTGGTTCACCTGTGGACGTTAACAGACCATAGCGAATAGTACCATCTTTATAAACTTTTGGATTGCGTATACCTTTTTGTAGCCGTGTGCGCCCTTGTGGAGCTTGTGGTGGTGCAGGCGGCACAGGAGGTGGTGTAGGCGAAGCGTGCGCAGATGATCCTGTGGAAGCAGATCCGGATCCAGAGGAGGTCGGTGTAGAGGATCCAGTGGCCGATGCTGTGGCCGGTGTAGACGAGCCCGTGGACGCAGAAGATCCGGAGGCGGGGGACCCGGCTGTCTCTGTGTCGGAGGTTGTCGTGGGCGTGCCAGAGCTTGATTGGCGCGGCGCGGTGTCCCCGGTCGGAAAAAGCTGTCGGGGCGCGGGACACGACGAAGATGCGGCCGCAGGCGCACGGGATTGGCGGGGAGGTGGCTGCTGACCCGGGACCGTCTGGTGGGGCCTAGGAGGCGTCGCTGTCTCCGCACGGGAGTGGCCGTTGGAGGGCGCAGATCCCGGAGATGATGGCGCGGACGGATCGGAGGAAGGTGCGGGATCTGACGCCGATTCAGGTGTCAGGGCGGGAGAATCTTCCTCAATTCGTGCGTTGTTTCTGCAGAAGGCATATTTTGTCCGTTGGACATGATTTCTTCACTATTTTGGCGCATTTCTTCAGGAGAAGATGGTTGACTTGGTGCCGAATTTTGGGGTGTATCTTCAGGTACCTGTGTATTGTTAGTAGCAGGTACAAATTGCATGTAGTCATAATTAACCATGTCCTCAGAATTTGAAATAGTGGGAGATGGTGAAGGTATAAGAAGAATGTCTTGGCTAAGGCGGGATCCGGCGTTAGGATTTAGGGAGGCAAAAGGGAAAACATTTTCATCAAATACGACATCACGGGAGATGTAAACTCGTCCGGTGCTAACGTCAAGGCACTTGACACCTTTGTGTAGGGGACTATAACCAAGAAAAACACACTGTTTAGATCTAAAAGATAGTTTTTGTTTGTTGTAGGGACGTAGGTTTGGCCAACACGCGCATCCAAAAATACGAAGAGAGTCATAGTGGGGCTTAATATTAAGGAGCTTCTCCGTAGGGGTGTCAAATTTTAGAGGTTTGCAAGGAAGCATGTTTATGAGATAGGTGGCTGTGAGAAAGGCTTCGTCCCAAAATTTGAGAGGCATGGATGCATTTGCAAGGAGGGATAGGCCGACTTCAACGATGTGGCGATGTTTTCTTTCGGCGGAGCCATTTTGTTGATGGGCGTGAGGGCACGAGACGTGATGAGTAATACCAGCTTTTTGGAAAAAAGAATGTAGTTTTTCATATTCACCACCCCAGTCCGTTTGCATGGTTATTATTTTGCGGCCAAATTTTCGTTCAACTAATTGCTGAAAATTTAAAAAAGCTTAATATGAGTGTTTTCCAACTGAAGGAGGAGCAGGCCCCCACACATCCGAAAAAATTTGCTGTAAGGGTACAGTGGAAATGCTAGTGGAAATAGGATAAGGTAATTGTTTGCTCTTGGCTTGTTGACAAGGATCACACACATATGGATTTATTTCATGGGAATGACTAAGATTATTTTTCCGAAGGACTTGTTGCACAATGAAGGATGAAGGGTGTCCTAGACGGCGATGCCATGTGGATGACGAGGGCGTGAGGGAGATGAAGGCATGCTTGGTGGAGTCTGTGGTTGTGGGCACGAGAGGATAAAGACCACCATGACAAGGACCTCTAAACATGATTTCCTTCGTGGCCCGATCCTTAATCAAAAAGAAGAAAGGATGAATTTCAATAAAAGCATTGTTGTCTAGGCTAATTTTGTGAGCAGATAATAGACTTTTAGAAGCATTAGGAACATGTAAAATATTACGAAGATGAATAGGATTATGAGGGGTATGAATAATGGAATGACCAACATGTTTAATTTCCATACCTTGACCACTAGCGGTGTGGATTTGATCGTGTCCCTTGTATTGTTCATGAGTAGAGAGCTTGCTCAGCTCGCTTGTGAGATGATTTGTAGCGCCCGAATCAACATACCAGTTGGTGTCCACACCATAGGAGGCAATGTGAGCTTGTTTATCTTCACGGGGTGGATCATCATGGTCGTCATCGCCGTAGCGCCACCAGCACTCGGTGGCGGGGTGGCCATACTTTTTACAAATTTGGCAGGTAACATCTTGCATGGGGGAGGGGACGCGATTTGGACGTCCACGCCCACGGTTACCTCTTGCTGCAGGGCGACGTGTATCATGGCGAGGGGGACGGCCTTGAGGGTGGATGTAGCCGCCGCCATGTCCACCTCCACCACCATAACCTCCACCACCACCGCCATGTCCACCTCCACCACCATAGCCTCCTCCACCACCGCCATGTCCACCTCCACCACCATAGCCGCCGCGGCTGCCTCCTGGATGTGATCGGTAGGGGCCACCTCCACGGTGGTCACCACTGCCACCTCCACGACGATCAGCGGCATTGGCAGAGGTGGAGAAGGGGACAGCGGAGTCGTCCGATTCGGAGAGCATGGTCTGCCGATGCTCATAGGCGAGGAGCTGATTGCATGCGTCTACGAAGGTGCTAGAAGGATTTGCGTTAATAGCAGCCACTAAACCATTGTACTCACCGGAGAGGCCGGCAAGAAGATATTCCTTGATCTCAGCGTCGAGAACGGTTCGCCCCGCCGAAGCGAGTTCGGAGGCAAACCCCTTCTTCTTGTTGATGTAGGCGGTGACGGAGAGCTCGCGTTTCTTCGTGCTGATGAGGGCAGCCGTGAGAGTGCCGAGCCGTACCTTGACCTGGGCCGAAAATTTGGCGATGAGGGCAGCCCAGATCTCGGCGGCGTGCTCCAAGTCGAGGAGTTCACAGGAGATGTCGGGGGAGATAGCCTTGATGAGGTAGCTCACAAGTTGTTGGTCCCTCGCGATCCAGACCGCGTAGGCCGGATTGGGGATCGTGATTCTTCGTTTCTCTGAGTCCTCTCCCTGGATCGTTTCCTCGGGCGCTTGGTCGGAGCCATCGAGCAGCCCCATGGCCAAGGCGCCACGCACAGCTGGGACTACCTGCGCCTTCCAGTACAGGTAGTTTGCCATGGTAAGTCTTTCGGTGGGTGGAGCACCTAGGGCAGCCGTCAAAGAGACAGCCATGTCGTTGGGAGGGAGGGAGGATTTTTTCTTGTTTCGGCTTGTTGTTTTTCTATTGATGGAGACGTCACGGAAGAGATTGGTCTGATACCATGTTAGAGAGAACAATCCTACCCTGTTGAGGGGGATTGGTTACATGTTAAATAGTGATGGAATAGCCCCATCAGTGGCACTTACATGGTAATGATCATACAAGGAAAGTGTAAAGAAGGAAAGGATTAATCCATGGATGGAGCCGTTGGAGGAGACTAGCCGGTGGTGTACTACACCATGCGGATGCTCCTGGCCCATTCATGGAAAGTACAACGGTAAGAGATTACACAATTTGTTTGTCTAACACCCCCCTTAATCTAAGCCATGTAAGGAATGGAAAGGTTTAGATTACGTTTGAAGTTGTGGAAGTCCTTAGGTGGCAACGCCTTGGTGAAGCCATCCGCAATCTGATCGTTGGTGGAAATGTGACGAATGTCTAGTAGCTTGTTGGCAACTCGTTCACGAACGAAATGGAAATCAATCTCGATGTGTTTGGTGCGAGCATGAAACACGGGATTGGCAGAGAGGTACGTTGCACCAAGATTATCACACCAGAGGCAAGGTCTTTTTTGAGAGGAATGTCGAGTTCCTTGAGGAGAGCTTCAACCCATATGAGTTCTGCAGTTGCATTGGCAAGAGCTTTGTATTCCGCTTCGGTGCTGGAGCGAGAGACGGTGGCTTGTTTGCGAGCACTCCACGAGATTAAGTTGGGACCAAAGAAGATTGCAAAGCCGCCAGTGGAGCGTCGATCGTCAAGACAACCGGCCCAGTCTGCATATGTAAATGCACTAAGAAGAGTAGAGTGAGACTTTTGAAACGTGAGACCAACATTGATCGTAAAGCAGGAAAGTGTAAAGCAGGAAAGGATTAATCCATGGATGGAGCCGTTGGAGGAGACTAGCCGGTGGTGTACTACACCATGCGGATGCTCCTGGCCCATTCATGGAAAGTACAACGGTAAGAGATTACACAATTTGTTTGTCTAACAGGAGGGCCGCGCGGTGAAGCACGCGTCGGCGACCATTGTACCCACCATTGGAGGTAGGCTGATGTGCCAGCCATCGGGGTGGCGGTAAAGCTGGTAAGGGGAGAGTGCTGGTGAGCACGGCCAGGAGGACACCAAGTTGGTGAACTGCTGATAGAGCTCTTCGTTGGTTTTGGTATCACCTTCTTGCTTGGGAAAGGTTTGCGTAGAGGAGGAAGACATTGTGTGGCAGAGGGCCTGTGATCGAAGTAGGAGTCGGACATGTTTTTATAGAAGAGGAGTGTTACCATGCATGTGGAGTATATTAATCTCGAAACAACCAACTTGTGGGGACGCTGCAAGCCTGCAACCAGACATATACACAACTAGACAGTCGCAACAAGACATATACACAAATCCGCGCCATGCCGCCATCGATTCAAAATGGTCACTTATTTCGTGGTATAATGTATACGGGATTCAGTGGCATGCAAAAAATATGTGTTTAAAATAGTCATGGATGCAGCTAACCCATGTCTACCGGTATGCAAGACATCAATGATGTTTGTACGTCGTCAGAATAGTTTAGATTTACGCGGAGGAGTTTGTACAGCTGATTGAAACTTTCTTTTATAGTACAAATTTTTTGTCGTCAAGCTGAGCTGATCAATCCCAGTTTGCCTACTAGGGTCTCTAACTTCTCGAGATTTAAGTGCAGCTTCAATATAGTGGAAGGTGCAACTTCCAATGTTTCACCTTGCTGTACCTTTTCTAGAAAAAGGTTAAATTTGCGCTGCCAAAATTTTGCATGTCAATGCATACACACAACTTAAGTTTGTCCTTTCTCTCAAAAAAAAAACTTAAGTTTGTCCTCTAGATACAAGAGTACTTATAGGGCCTGATATAGCATGGCTTGAAACTGCAGCACAAGTGATCAGCAATTGGCCTCGTGGAATTAAACGAATATCCAAACCTTGAGTTAACCACCGTCATGAGCTTACAGTCAACCTGGTATACCAGGAGAGGTTACACCATAAACAGAGTATTACACGCACTATCAACTAAGAGTGCATCATCATGCCAAGTTACATTTACACCTGAATATCAGGAAAACTATAGCCTCATGTCTGCAGGTCCCGGACCCAGGATGCCTTTCTGATCAGGATCAAGCGGAATCGGATCAGCCTGTGAACGCCTCCCATCATCCACAGTTGCTTGCTGCCTCCAGAGCGGTTCCTGCTTTTCCAGTCAAGTGTTAACTGATACTATTATCTAGTGAAATGGAAAAAAAATCTACAGCTGCTTGACAAGGAAGAGCGGACCTCTTCATGAGCGTTATCAGCACCATTCAAGTCAGGTGTTACAATGGGTGGTATTGCATCTGGGTCAGGCTTCTGGAATACAAAAGTGGAATACAAGCCTGCACAAATCAGATTAAGCACTGAGCATATTGGTATGTTAGAATGAACCCAATGCAGGGGGGAAAGGTACACCACCTAAAATATCATAGGAACGAGCAATGAGCTTTCCACGAGGATCTACCAAATTGGCACCACAATTACCAAGCATTGGAGCAAACTGTGTTCTGGAAGTCGGTCAGAACCAACATAAACCATCAGATACATCCACCACTGATTAGTACATAGTAATCACATGCATTTCTTTGGAAAAGAAGAGAAAAATGAAGCAACTTATGCAAATAAATAATAAAATACTATGAAGCATAATTTATTAAATGATTTCATGGAAATACATAGACCTGCAATAGGATTTACCGCACCTGTTGTCATCATAAAACTCAGTTAAATTCTGGATCTCCACATACTCAAGTCCAGCCTCCCTTGCTAGTCTGCTCCAACATATATTTAATTGTGAAAAATCTATGACCCCAGTTGGTGGAGTTTACATTAAGTGAAGACTACAACAAAATGTTGGAAATGAATGAGAAAATGGTGACCTCATAAGGCTGGGAAAGTGGACCAGGCAATGATTCTCAAACATCCCTTCATTTGCAAATTTGAGCTGGTACTTCTTTCCAAAGAAAGGAAACCTGCACCATTCGGCATGCGATAGTTATACCTCAAGATAGCAAACCTTGTCAGACGTATGTAGACACACAAGTTGAGGTCATACTTTTCTTCCTCGATTTCAAAGGTAATTGTATAGTTCTCAGAGCGGATGCTATTTGGAACCACCTTCAGACCCTTATTATGTGAAGCCTCAACATTCTTTTGATATTTTGTCCTACAAAAATTAAAAATAGCATGCAGCTCATAAAGACTCAGAATAGAAGCTACTCAAGCTGTATTTGAACTGGAGAACATATATTAAAGATTACATAGTAAATAAAGAAAGTTGCAAGCCCAGGCTTTAAAAAATGACATCAAGATGTAACAGCAAATCCATGAATTAGCCATACCATAATGTAGATGAATCAGGAATTATGCCAAGAAAATAGCCTCCAGGTTTGAGCAATGATGATACATTATTGAGAAGCTTCTTCGCATGTTCCTCACTTTCAAAGCATAACTATCTTTCAACATGGATAAACTTTGAAGATTAGCTAAGCTTAATAGTATGTCAAATACTAGAGGTGGAGAGAAACCAACTTGCCTGTAAATTCTGCATGCAGCAAACTATATCTGCTTGGATGCCCTTTTCTTGCAATTGGGCTTCAAAGTCATCCTGTTATACAAACAACCACAACAGTCAGATCTGAACACTTGGATTTCGTGCAAGCAGGAAGGAGTGGAGGAAAGAAGATTACAGCAGAAGGATTCAACTCGATGAACTCAGTGGTGAAAGGCTTCCATTTGTTCTCCCATAGTTCACGGGCATCACTGAGAGCCGTTGCAGAAGTATCTATTATGGATACAAGTAGGTTGACTTGACCACATGTTTTGATTTAGTCTAAACAAAGTAGCCAAGAAGAGGCTCAAGTTATTGTGAGCAAGCCTACCAATTCCTATGTAGTGACCAATTTGGGCATCGCCCCACTTGTCTGTATCAGCTCCACCGTTACAGTACATGTCGCATACCTTCAGTGGGGGGCAAAAGCAGTTAGAATCAAATTTCTGCTCTTGGTTCACTAACCGGGATGAATTGAAAAAAAGAAAAGAGAGGAGCATATGACAGACCGTGGCATAAGGAAATGCAAATATTTTGATAAGTGCAGCTTTAGCAAATTCATATAGCAGATGGTGTGGTATCACAGCCATGCACTGTCTCTGCAATTACAGATATATGCAGTTCAGAGCCACCGATGACAATCTCCTATGAACACATAAATGGAAGGTTGAGAATATCAGGGGCGGATCTACATGGTTTGCCGGTGCATGCCCAAATTTCTAGAAACAGTGGGATTTAACAAATCATTGATAAAAAAAACGCTCATACCTCAGAAACCAATCGCCAATGTTGCAGACGGGGTTGAGACAAGCAGGGACACTGGACGCGATGAGGCACGGCGGAGCTTTAAAGCCGAAGTTGCTGCACCAGTACAGGACGGCGGAGAGGAAACCGTGTAGCTGGATTTAAAGTGGAAATTTTCCGTACCCACACCTAGGGCAGGTGCCCTGGCTTTTCGGTGGCGTGCAAAAATCTCTGACCAACGGCGTAGCCTGGAATGGTTGACGCCAAGGGCCAAAAACTAAGAGACAAAAATCATCCAAAAATTACCGCACTTTTAATGCATAACAGAAGGCAAAATGAGTTGGATAACTGATACGAATTGGAACATAATATTCGATTGGATAACAGAATACAACGTATACCAAAAAATGAACTCCCTCCGTCCCAAAATAACTGCCTCGGATTTTCCAAAAAGTAGATGTATTTAGATATGAAACATGTCTAGACATATCAACTTTTGGGCAAATTTAAGACACTTATTTTAAGACGGAGGGAGTACAAAAGATGGTACCAAATCAAGGATTTAATTGATCTGAGCCTCCCATGACTACACTACATCTTCAGTAGTAGAAGGTGCTAAACCTTCAAATATAAAATATGGAATTCTAATCAGTAGTTCAAATATCAGTTGAAGGTCCCTCTTTGTGGAATCGGTAATTCTGGGTTATGCTTGAAAATAGGATGCAACTTCCCTGTTTCTTATCTTCCTGTAAACTAAATCGCCTCCTACTTTCCTACATGCTACATAAACATAAGTAGTAATATACTCTAAACTGATCTAATCTAAGAGAAAATAAAGATTTGGGAAGGAGAGGGCGGAGCAGCAAAAGGGGAGATTTTTACCTCTCAGGCGTGGACGCGCTGCCGTGGGGTCGCTGGGCGCGCGGCGGGCGGAGGACGAAGGTCGAGCCTCCGCGACGAGTGGGCGAGGGCCACTGGACGAGCGGGCGAACGACGGCCGATGGGGCGGCCAGGCGAGTGGGCGGCGGGCGGAGGCCGGAGCTCGAACCTCTAGGAAAGGGCGGCAACGCTCTCCGCGAGGAGCGGGCGGCGCCGCGGCGGGGGAACTGCACAAACGACGTCGATAGGGCGACCAGGGAAGTGGGCGGCGGCGCGCGCTGCTGTCTGCTGACCTGCTGCTGCGGTGTTCTTTCTCCGCACGAGCACGAACATGAACGAGATGAGCGAGCAAATTTGTCCGGGGCCACGTTGTGGGCTGGCTTCGCCTGACTGGGCCAAACAAACCAGGGTCCACCCTCTACTTGGGCCGAAGAAGGCCAGAACGCGTTGCTGAGCCGGGCGAGCCTCGCGTGGCGACTCTGGAAGAAAGTCCTCTTTTGTATTCTTTCCAAAAAAAAAATCCCCTTTTTTTACCTTGTCCTGCTACAAAAGTTTCACACTAAAAACTGTGTACTTAGTCAGAAAAAACTAGATTTAAAACCTGCTATCTCATAAACATGATTTGTGGGAAAAAAAATAAGTTGTACAATATACACTTGCATAGTTAGATCTTCTTCAAAAGTTTGCGCCAATTTTGTCTTGTTGCGGAGATGTGTTTGTTACTTTGTTTCAATCAAGACATAATGTAATGGCAGACACTAAGCCACACACGTACCTCGGCCCATTAAGAGAGAAAATAAAAGAGCTCGACCCAATTGTTGGATAATCGTAATAACTCTTCAGCAAACATGACCCTCGCGCGATAATGTTACTGATATAAATTTTTTTTCGTTGAGCATGTCGAACGTGATCATGTTAGGTACTTCTTATTGATGCAGATGGACATTGGCGGAGGACGTACAAAAATGTTGGTATATGGTGAAGTCAAATACATATAATGTCGCTTAATTAGGTAGGGGGGCAATGGCCCTCTCTCCCCACAGTAAGGATGTATAACTTATTTAACATAATTTTCTATTAGGAATATGCAGGATTTAACTTACCACGAATGAGGAGTTATTATGCGGTCGTTCTTTGAAGGATCCATTATGTACGAGCGTAAATTCTATGGGATTGTCAGGAATTCTTGGGGATACGTGTGGGGTGAGGACGCAATGTTGACGTATGTTTCTACAAAGGGATGTACAACCATGTGCGCTATGCGACTTGCCGTTTTGGCTCATATGATTTGACATTTTATCTTGGTATCCAAGTTTGGATGTATTGTTGTAATACCTATGTACTGATATCCCAAAGTCGGTGGAACTAATTATTGTTGGATTCTTTTCCTTTGAGGATTTAACTAATACGAGAGGCACTCATTCAATTTCGGCTCGTCGCTGTCCATCTCATGTGTTTGAAAAAATGTAATGGTAGACACAAAGTCACACGCCTACCTCGACCCATTTGGAAAGAAAATAAAAGAGCCTAGCCCAATCAGACGCTTCTAATAAATCTTTCGGAAACACGACAATGGGCGGTCATTTTGGCTATTGGATTTGTTTTTTCAGGGATTGTGGGTGACATATCATCACCAATTATCATCAATTTAGTAGTAAACATTTTAGTTTATTTTTCATTGTAACATTGCTAAACCTGAACAAAGATCGAGAAGTTTGTTTTAACAAAACAAGTCAGTGCTCTGCTGGATCAACGCCCTATTTGGTCGGACAGGTGTTTGGCACCTCGGTAGAGGATACATTTCAAAACATCCCCAATGATGATGATCTTACTCCATCTGTTTCATATTACATGAGGTGTGTATTTTTCTAAAAGTGAATGTATCTAGATTTATAATATGTTTACATATATCCACTTTTATATAAATAGAGATTTAATTTAGAACCAAAGAAGTAGCGATATGGTGCCCAAACAAACCACATTTATCGGTGGGAGCTTGAACCTTGACGACACCACACACACTAGTACCCAGGGTGAACTGGCCGGAAAGATATTAGTGTATCATGCGACTTAAGATAGCAGCTGGTCTCGGTGATGCAGACTCCTCGCGGAGTATCCTTGAGAAGAACAAATTAGCTTGTGAGTCCACAAAAAAGAAAAAGCTATATGCGGTGAGCGTGGATCGAACACGCGACCTTCAGATCTTCAGTCTGACGCTCTCCCAACTGAGCTATCCCCGCTATGTGTTTGAAGCGATAAATTTCGTAATATATACTGTAAATTAGGCACTCATGGTATGAAATTCCTATAGCTGAGGAGCGTTCGGAAAGCTGCTGCCTTTATCTACAGGAGCGGTAAGTATCTTTTTTCTCTTCATTACTCGGACGAATAAACGATGCATCTGTATATACGGTGACCGACCGAAGCTCACCCTGAATCGGCACGTACATACCACAGAGCCCACAGCAGTGCACGAAAGCTACAGTTGTGACTGATCTGTTACCAAACCCAAGAGAAAGCTCCTGGCAATGGCACCGGCACATCTTAAGAAGAGGAGAAGCTAGCAGCCAGTGGCTTATCCAGTCGAGAGACCTCAAGGACAGCCAGCAGGTTGGTTCGATTTTATTAGACCCATGTACAATGTATTTGTCAAAAAATAACTCTACCCAAAAATATGATCAAAAGTAACCCTGACGGGATGTTATAAAAAAAAGACATGTGTCCTGCCGCCAAGTGAACGGCGGAAACTAACTTCGCGTCGAACCAACTGGTGGTAAGACACATGTCTCATTTTATACCTTCCATCGGGATTATTTCTTATAATTTTGTTCGGTAGGTTACTTTTGACAAATATATTGGACGGGGGGTCAAATTTATTTAAAAAAATCGGTTGGTTTCACTGGTGATTTCATTCTTCCCCTCATCACAATGTGTCTGAAAAAATGTGCTCCCTCATTGCAACAATTAACGACATTTCCACGCGACTCCAATAGAGTTGTCAATAGCTAAATTAGACGCGTCAGACATAACTTTTTGCCAACTTGTGGTGTTAATATCGGCAATACTTTGCCTGGCGCGCCAAGCTCACGCCCTGCCCGTTGAGAGTCGTTTCGACACGACACGCCGGACAAAGCCACGGCGATCGGGTGATCGATTCATTCAACAGATGGATACCGGCAATGAGATGATGATTAACATGTTGATGGAAGAGGATGCCTCCATCGCCGCCGAAGAAGGCGAAAATTTGCAATACTTGCTTGTCTTCTACAGCTTAAAACTGTCGACGCCGTCAAGATTATCAGCTAAACCATTGGTAAGGAGTATGATATATTTCTTGTCGAAAGTATCCCTGATCCAAACGGACGCGGGTGGACTCAATGGCCAAGGTAGGCCACCTTTCGTGCCCAAATGGCCTACAGCTTGACGCCAATAATGGGCGGAGAAAACAGCCCGAGCCTTTCATCAGGGGCAAAGTGGCAGAGGCCGTTAGCAGAGCAGCAGCTTTAGAAATAAAAGCTGCTCCTCATGTTTAAAGTAAATCTAGGTAAACTTGAACTAAATCATTGTTCCGCAGGCGGCCTGGCATGTAAAAATGGCGCGGGAACGCAGTGGGATCGATGTTCCATCATTGTTCCACAGTCGGCTGCAGATGCCAATCACAGCAGAGAACTCCTTCTCTGTGCAAAACGTTTACACCTCAATATGACCAGCGCAGCAACGCGCGATCTTGTGGATCGATAAACTTCTATCGGAGCAAAACAAACAATCAAGCACTGTGTTATAGGATCAGTCGCCACAGCAGAGAATGGCAGGCAGAACCATGGCAGCAGTGGCACACACACTGTAAATTTGTAAGTAATAGTAAGTCTGTCACGGATACAAATCTGACGAAATGGAGTGCGATCTAAAGACCTGTATCTACAGTTGCTACCATGCATCGAATCTCTGCTCAGATTCATGATTCTTTCTCCAACCAAAAAATCACGCAAAGAAAGCACACACACAAGACACAATGGCACAATGCACGCAAAGGAGAAGGAACTAAAGGAAATGCGAAAGTACGTCGTAGTAGGGCAAAGCCACACAGCAGCAGGAGCACCTGGCAATGGCATGGCAGGCTCCAAGAATCTAAAAACCAACCACGGGCGGCGGTCAGCGGACGGCGATGGATCAGGATCACGTACATAGCGCGGCGTGCAGTCATCGATCACCGGGATTCCTCCTCCGGCCGCCTGGCGGCGCCGGTGAGCGCGGAGAGCAGGTTCAGATGATGGTGGTGGTGGTGCCCCTGCGCCGCCACGGACACGGACGACGCGTACGCCTGCGCCTCCAGCGACGGGGCGAGGCCCCAGGGCACGGGCCGGGCCTGCAGCGCCTCCCAGAAGGACGACGACGGCGCCTGATCGTGTTCGTGGTGGTCCTCGCCCCGCGGGCGCTTGTTACCGAGGAGGGAGACTGCGGCCGCGGCGGTGGAGGGCGCTGAGGAGCAGGAGAAGACGGCGGGGGTGGTCCCCGAGCCGGTGGCGGCGAGGATGGACGGCTCGGCTTGGCGGAGCAGCCACTCCACGGTCTGGCCGTCCGACTTGAGCCCCAGCTCGCGGGTGAGCTGGAACACGCGCGCCGCGCACACGATCGGCATGCGCACGCGACGCCCGCGCCCGTTCACCTTGCTGTGCCGGTCCTTGGCGCCCTTGGTCGCTGAGGCCGCCTTCCTCGCCGCGGGCGCCGGCACCACGGTGATGGCGTCCGCGGCCGCCTCGGGCGGGAAGGGCATTGCCATCGTCTGGGGCGTCGGCGTCGGCATTGCCATGGGCCGGTAGAACTGGAAGGTGGCGGCGGCATGGTCGCGGGAGGCCATGGCTGCGCGCTCGGCTGGTTGGTGGCTCTCCTTGGGATGTGTGGGGAGGTGATTGGGATGGATGGATAGGGCCGTGTCCTCCTTGGTCCCTGTGGGGTGAAAATTTATAAAGACCTTGGAGTTTCATGTGCTCTTTCTTTTCTGTGTATTCTTTTTAGGCCCTCTCAACTTCAAAGGGTAGATGTCAATACACACTCCCTGGAGTATAGAACATTTTTCAGCTTACATAAACACAGACTTGGAGAGAAACCTCTCTCTTTCTGATGAACAATTATTTCTACGGGTTCAACATGAAGGCACTGTGACAATTTTGTGACGAAAACTAGAGGAGTTGAGCTCGAAGGCACTGTGACAATTTTGACGGTTTGAATGTGAGGTTCCCTGGGGCAATAATTGGGGAGTGAATACAAGAGATCCAGGTATGTGCAGTCTGACCCCGAAAAACTGAATGTAGCACTTGGGTGAAGAAGTCTGCAGGAGGACACTGCAGGGTTGCAGGGACAGGCATGGAGCACTGCACTGCAGCAAGAGCGCACTGTAGGTGTAGGCGTTGGGGGGCAAGCCACATGGAAGCCTGGTCCGCGTCTACGGCCCTACCCCCTGTTTGCTGGAGCCTTTGTACCGCTACCTCTTCTACAGATAGGATAGCCAGAACCGATACCTGGTCAAACATTCATCTGCTCTGAAGAAATTTCGGGGCTTGTAAATTTATGTTGTGCTGCATTCTATTGCGAATATTGATACATCTGATCTTTTTCTTAAACTTCAACACAAAATGAATCAGATTTGCAAAAAATATTGTTCAGCTTTATAAAATGATGCCTCAGGCTAGAGCATCATGCTAGGTTGCATGGCCCTCCGGATCAGGGCGACATGCTTCTATAACGCCCACCATCGGCACAACGCGGCACCATGTAGTGTATAATAACGCTGGGACGTCATAAAAAATAAATTAAAAAATGAGACTTGGTGGTTAGCCGACCCTCCAAGCAATGAGGTATCAATGCCTCCTACCCATCTGGGTCATGTCTCGGTTCTCATAAATAAATAAATAAATAAATAAATAAATAAATAAATAAAGAGTAAAATTCTGCCTTTTTGTAAATTTGGTTCATTTTATGAAAGTTTTTTCAAAAAGGGTCAGATGTGTCATTTTTGTCCATTCAAAGCAAGTAGATGGATCTATAATTTCATGTTTTTTCTCCTAGCTCATGTAAGCCAGTAGGATAGGAAAAGGAAGAAGGAAGAAGCTAGACTAGCATGGATGCTATGTTGCGAGTACTCTGGAACGGTGATGGAGACCCAGCTACAGACGAGGTCGTTTTCGCCCGCAATTCCAAACTGATTCACATATGATAACAATACCGCTGTTTACGAGTCATTTTCAAAGAAAAAGGCCAGGTTACGTACCCATGCAGTCAGCAAATGGTGCGATCAAGCTAGCCAATATCCGTGAACGTAGAAGCTCATACAGTACGTGCATGCCTAGAGTGGAAACTCAAAACAGAGCTCGAGCTACGTTTAGTTCTTATTAAAAAATAAAAAAAATCATATATTCAAGTTTAAGATTTTTTTTTTATATTATTATACCATAAGCGTGAAAGTTTCAATTTAAAATACTTCATATTTCGATCCGCGGAAAAATGAAAAAAAAATGTAGTTCCAACTTATGAGTATAGTGAACAAGGTGACTGTACTCCGACTCATCAGAATTCAAACTACAGATTTGACTCTAGTGTTTCACATTTAAGCGTATTTAGTGAGAGTTTACATTCATGTCGACAGCGAGACCTCGCCATTTTCAATACGCTCGGTAGTGACAAGAAGTAGAAGTGGACTCGTTGACAATGTACGCTTAGAAGGTGGATGGATCCACGTAGGACTGTAGGGTGCTGCTCGCGTACATGTGTGGTGGAGCCGGGGGGTGAGCAACTGGATGGATCATCCATCGGGAGGATTGACGGGCGGACGGCTCGGCGGACGCGACATGCTGCAGTCGAGCCCAGCCTGGACCACATCTGGTTGTTCGGCGTCATGATCGTGCTCGACGAACGCTGGGCCTTTGTGCAGTGCACAGCGCCACTCCAGTCGGCAACTCAGCACCGGTTTTTATTCCGCTGACCTACCAGACGTACCAACAGTGTGGGAATGATTGGGACCATGCCCTTTGGTTGTTACATTCCATGTGCATTTACATTACATGCATTCTCCTAAGCTAAGCTAGTTCGTTATGTGCTTGTTACGATAACCTCACACACGGAAAGAAAAGCTATCGTAGCTGAACAATCGATGAGAGATCCACTGATCCACATGATACCGTTTCGTCAACATCCAACAACAAATTTGAGCATCAGTTTCGTCGAGATCCAACAACAAATTCTAGCTTCAGATGTTGGAAGCAATTTTGTTGAGATGAGGAAACATTACACCATTCTAATCAACAACTAAGTTACAACGGTGATACAAGAATTTTGATAATCTGTTGCAGTATCTGTTGTGGTCTGTGAACAAAAGTCAAGAAGATCGAGAAACAAAGGATTCTTTTTTTTTCTCTGTATGTACAAGGTACAGCCATTGGGCATGCAAACTTACATTTTACATGTTGCTGGTGCAACCGAAAATATCCGGCTAAGAAAGAGAGAAAAACACCGTGCTTGATGACTTCACAGATCATTCAGACGGGCGTGCCTCCTCGGTTCCATCAAGCAACGGTCTGAGGTTTGATCTCTCGGTGGCAGGAACACCATGCTCGCTCTGTTCATTGAAGCGATCAACGCTGCGGACAAATATGCCTGCGGGAGAATATATATATATATATATCAGCTTCAGCCAAGTATCTTGTAGGAAGCTGGTACAAAACGTACTGTTTGTATGGTTATGTTCAAAAAATGTAGTATGTAAATTGCCAGACATCATCCTTGTACCCTTAATCTCCTACTTCCTGTTAAATGCATGAAGCAGTGCCACATTTTCCTTCAAACTTATATTTCCTGGACTACAAGATTCCCTGCTCATAATCAATCACTGCATTTCACCAGATTTGTTCTAAGTATTACCTGGAGCAGCCAATTAAGCTGAACGATTTGCTGCCGAAGGGAGGGACTAACCAAATACCTTAGACCTTTTAAGTACTCCCTCCGATCCATATTAATGGACTCAACTTTGTCTAGATTCGTATGTATCTAGTTAAGTGTTTAGACTAGATGCATTCGTATCTAGATAAAGTTGAGTCCATTAATATGGATCGGAGGGAGTAGCTAATAATAACTTTGTTAGGTTCAAGCAAATCCAATGAATCTCACCCTCCAAAAACAATAATACAGATCTATTCTTCTGAATGACAAGCATATTCAATCCACACCTTAAGGCATGTTGGTGCTTCAGTTTGATTCCAGAGCATTCATGCATGTGACATGTAAGCAGGAGTCTGGCAAGCATAATGTAGTCTTTTTAATCAGTACTAAGAGAGCATACCCATAAACCAAAATATAACTGCAGCAAAGAGGATGGATGTCAACGTGAGCGCTGTTGCTCTCCAGTTATGGATTTTGTCCTGCGTCAAAGTTCAACAGTAAAAACACAACATAGGAGTATATATGCAACAATACCCAAAAGTAATCAAGGGTGATTTATTTTCATTACGCTACCGAGAACATGGGCAGTTAAGTTGAGCAAGTAATTTTTTTACTAGAATTCATTATGAGCTAACAGAAAGAGCAAGTACCTGAAGAAGCCCAACAAGTGGTGAAGAAGGCACATCACCAAATATATGGATGGAAACAGTAGACATGGCCATTGATAATGGCCGCAAACTTGGTTTCACACAGTGAAGGCATATGTAGTTTACTGGAGCCTGTATGTTCAAAAGTTCAAACAATAAGTATATGTGCAGAATGAACCACATACATGAGTGCATTAACCATATATTGAAAAAAAGTCATCAGCATGACAGGTGCATAAAATGGAAGCAACTTGTTTACAAACGGTGTCCTTGTCACATTCAATCCATACAGCTACTAGAGTTAACTTCCATTATAAAGATTTACTTAAGTGATAACCAAGATAAACATCAAAAAATAATTGAGTAGCAGTGCATTGTGTAAAATGAATTAGCATAACAATCTCTACGTAATAGGAGTCAGAATCTTAAGTGGCATGAAAATAGTTAAGCGAATAAAGTATTTTACCTGAGTTGCAAAAACCAAGAGCTCCCCAACTGAAAAGAAGGCTATGAATCCATAAAGACTCTTGAAGCAAAAGGCACTGAAACAAAATATTGCCCCAAGGAAAGTCGCGCCAGAAAGAAGCTACACGAAAAGAAATCCCGTCAATGGACATAAAGCATTACATTATTACAGTTGTTACGCGGTAGTAAGCTGCATATACTTCTTCCATTAAGTCCATTGCTCCAGTCCTATATGACTGGCATACATAGACTACACAGTACACACAAGTATAACACACCCATGCTACTTAATGGTGCCAGCGTCATTCTGCTTAAGAATAAATAAGGCAACATGCAATGAAAGGAACTAATCCTAGCCACATGGCCAAAGAAAATGACACATTAACTAGTGACTGCAAGCGGTTATTGAACAAAAAGAATCATGTGGAGGTCAGTAGACTAGAATCACTAATTTAAGACTAAAGTGAAGGCATCAAATTAAGATGATGATAAATGTTCATGCTAATAGCATAGCCAAACACGCATCAAGCTATTTGAAAGATTTACAATTGGACAAAAGCTGGACTTCATTTTTAACACATGTTAGAAGGAAAACAAATCCAAATATGTATTACATTGTAAAATTTCCTCTTACCTTGAAAGCATTAGTAATCGTAGAGTCTATCTTGTCAAGGATGAAACCCCCAGCAAGGGTTCCAAATATCCCACACACTATTGTTATTCCGCCAAACATTAGATCTGCACTGGCCTGGTATGATAAATTCATCATGAAAGGTTAGCCAATGAAATGGCAATGTACTAAAGCATGATAATAGATATTCTACTGTGTTAGGTCTATGCTAGTATGTTAAATACGCTAGAGGACTAGGACTTCGTACAGGACTCCAAACAGACTGGGTGCTCTAATTGAAGAAAATAGAGAACTACTTATGGTCACACATCTAAGAAAAAAGGTAACAAAATAAAAACCAATGTTCAAATAATCGCATGCCACCCTATGCATCAGAAAACAGACTACAAGGAATTACCATCTTGTAGATATCCTGACCAGCCTTGGGGCCCCAATAGGAATAGGCACCAATGACAAAGTTGTAGGCGATATAACCTGGAATAGCAAACGAAAATTATCTCCAATTCCAAGCAGAAGATTATACTTTGCAAGGAAACATGAAAATGGAATGTATTTCAGATGTATCAATCAGACTTCAGTTTTTTTAAAGATATACGTTACGTACTACTATAAGGATTCATCCAACGCAATGCAACACCAGATAACCTTATTGGCTATTGCCTGAATGCTTAACACATTTTAACTCATTTTGAAATCAAACTTTTTTCATAAAAAAAATTCACAAAAAAACGACAGACAAAATTTGGTGCTAAAATAAGGTTTCCACGAGACATCTTTTTATCTTTTCTACACAAGTACAAAAAAGTTGGTTTTTAGCGAACTGTACATGAGCAAATAGAATGTGAAGATGTATGCTCGGAATTTTTTGACATTACGAAATATGATTTCTTGGTAAAGGGAGCATATGTACCCAGGAGCCAAAGTGAATTTCTGGAGCTTAGGAGACTATAGCTAATACAAATTACAACAAAACTCGGCATAAAAATGCTAAGAATGTGACTAATATGACAGGCCTGCTTTCACCAATGCATCCATAGTAAAGAAGTTATCTCAGCTCCGCGACAAATGTTGAACGATTGATCTTAACTTTAGCGAGAATATAGGATCACAGTACATGTTCTAACCATATTTAAATGAACTCTTTTATGGAAAATTATCTTGTCCAATATTAATGAATGAATTATAAAGTACTGATCACAGCTGAATTCCTACAAGATCGTGATAGGCCTAAGTAAAGCATTTCAAAACCTTGTGTTCAACTCATTGCATAACATATGAAAAGAGATCCCACCTAACACATTGATAACATAGACTTTCTCTTGAAGCAGCTCTTTCATATCTTCCCCAAAATGACGGATTTCAATCATAACTTTCTTCATGAAACTGGAGCTGCATGATGAAAATGTGAAATATTCACACGACTTTCAACTATAAAAAATGCAAGTAAGCTTATCTATTGCAATAGGTTATTACATCAATTACTTCTACCTGGAGTTTTAGCAGAGAAAGAGAAAGGGAATAAAATTAAGAAGCTGATCTAACAAGCAAAGAAAAAAAATCACAGAAGCGGTGCTTACAAGGAAGACTTATGTGTGAGCTTTTCTGCCAAGCCGTCAACTCCAGCAGGCACACCCTGCTTCACTCCGTTATTACCTGGAATAGTTGGAAACGAAAATAATGAGCTATTGACCACGGATCTGTTTACTGGTGCTTGAGATTCCACAAAATTAACACACCCCATCAGCCAGGGGGAGGCAAATTCAACTTAGTATGGTGCCCTAACCTCCTTGGCAGAAAAGCCCTACACAAATCAACAAGGTCATCTAGCACACATGATCATAACTTAGTTACTATTTTCTTCCCTGAAATAGCTGCTATATGCATTTCAAATGTCAAACCAAGTCAACACGCTGAGCAAAACATCAGTTCTGTCATTAGGTTGTTTGCATATTGAAAATGCTTAAGATCAAATGATAAGAGCATTATCACGGTTCAACTCAATCACAGAAGCCACCGTGTTTGTAAAGTATGCCTAGAATACTTTGGTTTCGAGAAATACTGAAGTATTTTATATTTTAACGTGTTTGGCTTTAGCCAAAACTATTGTTTTATATACTTCAGGCTATGTTTGGTAGCAGAGTATTTTCGAAGTATTGCAAAAATACTTCAGTTTCCGAAATTACTGCAGTCTATAATACTTTGACGTGTTTGGCTATCGCAAAAAAACGTGGTATTAATACTGAAGTTTTCCTAAAACTGTGGTTTTTTCAACGTATTGGAAAAACAACCCCCCGACCTCTTTTTCGGAAACGGAGAAAGCGAGAAAAACGACCTGCTCCGCTCGCTTCATTGGTTCGTCGCCGCCGCCTCTTGTTTCCTCACGAGATCAGATCGTCGCCAGCCATGGGCAAGCAGAAACACATCGACGAAGAGAAGAAAGGAGGTGAGTAGTGCCTTTGTCCTCGTGTTTATTTCCCTTGATTTGAGATGTCGGAGCCTTTTGCGGCTCCGAGGCCATCAGGGCGACTAGCCTGGCGACGGTGTGCTTGGCATGGCCGTAGATCAGATGGTACTAGGAAGGAGGACCGAGTGCTTGGCTCCGGTGGGAGGTGCCGTCGCGACGGCGATGGCGGATGCCATCGGCCGTTGCTCTTGCTCAGAGGGGAATTTACTAACACTGAACTGAACACGTGTTGGGTAGTGGTACTCTGATAGCTGATCGTAATTTATATCGTCGAATTTAAACCTGAGAATTTTCCAAAATTTTCCAAATAATCGTTGAAAGATCGATTCTTTGTCTGTTCACTTTAGTAGGTGAAGCTTAAGTGCATGATCGTGATCAAGGCGTGGTGGTGATGGTGAGCCAAGCTGAAAGACATGGCGCGCTTTGGCGGAAAAATGGTCTTGTTTTCCCGCGGGATTGGAACATAATTTGCTAACGGTAGCCACTATATGTAGGTAATTACACCGTTAGCCAAACAAGTCACAGTATTCTCAATATTCCAAAATACTTCAGTTTTTCAATACTTCGGTATGTTATGCCTACGGGCTAGAAAACTGTAGTTTTGCAATACTTCAATTTTTAAGATACTCTGCTACCAAACATAGCCTCAATATTTAGGAAGCTGCACTATCTTTGAAGTATATGAAAAGGAGGTCTGGACATCTTTTTCCAAAACTGAAGTATTGGTTCGCTAGGCATAGGTATACTGTGGTTTTAAAAACACTCCGGGCTCTTTTGGGAGCTTCGTTTTTTTAAGTATTCTTAGAATATACTTCAGTTTTCAAAAATATTGAAGTATTGAGGCCCCGTTTGGAGACACGGTAATTTCAAAGTATTCGTGAAATACTTTGGTATTTGGAAAAACTGAAGTTTCAAATACTTTGAGGTGTTTGGGTACAAGCATAAACGTAGTTTTCTAAACTTTAGTATTCTCAATACTGTAGTTTTTTTGCAGTATTAGAAAAACAGCTCGGGACCTGTTTTTTACGAAACAGAGAAACGCCTTGTCTGGCTTTGTTTATCACGCAGTACTATTTCTCCCCTCGTCTTCTCCTAAGGCGCCGTCCTCTCCAGGACTCCAGGCTCTAGCCATGGACAAACCAAGATGTGCTCACTCTGCGAAAAAGGATCGGCCCACACTACACCTCCTCTGCATTTATTCAGTGCATGTGTGTGAGTATGTGATGTGACAGTGAGGGGCTGAGACGACACACACTCCCATCAGAACGGATCAACTCACGCAATGACAATGTAATCAAGAGCCATCAGCCATGTGCCCATGCACACATCTATCAGTAAAAACGGATCATGCATGCACCTTACCAATAGTCAAACGGACATTAAAACAATATTTACCAAACGCCACAATAGTTTGCTAAAACGTGGGATATACTGCAGTATCAAGAAACTGCAATATTGCTTCGCCAGGCACTCCAATACTTCGGTTTTGAGGTACTGTGGTTTTAGAAAAACGGAGCTCCCAAACTGAGCCTGAATACTTTGACGTGTTTGGATGCAATGAATATTGTGGTTTTAAAAACTAAGTATCCTCCAAAACTGTATTTTTTTTTGCTTAAAAGGGAACTTTAGTCCGGACCTGTTTTTTTCCCAAACTGAAGTATTCTTCAAAACTAAGGGGTAGTTTGGCAGCTCCGGTTTTTTAAGTATTCCGGGGATACTTTAAATAATGAAGTCTAGAAAATAATGAAGTGAAGTATAGAATACTTTAAGGTGTTTGACTCGGATGGAAATTGTGGATTTCTAAACGGAGAAGCGCATCTCTTCCCCCCTCGAAGAACGCATCCACTCCGATCGTCTTCTTCACCTAGGATGCCCTTATTTTCAGCCATATCCTCATCCTCAGTCATGGAGAGAGCATGCTCAACACGTGGAAAAGAAGGTCTGTTGTGCTCTTATTTGATTCCAGTCTGTGGCTCCATGTTTCTTCCCTACTTGATTGCACCATTGCTGCCATCTAGGACTTGGTTTCTTGCCAAGATCCAATCATACACATACGCCATTGATCGGGTTTTGGTGCTCCATAGCCTCCGCACGTAATATTCTTATTGTCATGTGGTTGTGTGCATGAATCAACCCCGACTCTAGTGCACATATACCGTTGGTTCAGCTGTATAATATTCCCAAGATAGCTTTCACCTCCTGGTGCAGATGCGTTGATTGTTCCTTACCTAGCTCTAGCTACATCGTCGGATGGCCCGGACACAGAACCTCTGGCACCTAGCACGTCTTTGCCGTCCGGAAATCCATGAAGCCACTTCCGTAGTACACAGTACACCAAGATATATCATGATTTTCATGAGCCGTAGCTTAGCAGGAAACATGCATGCAATTCTGGTTTCATGCATGCAATCTGCTGACTTTGACACCTCATATTTATATTTGCCTCACATTATCTAGCTGATTGTGCTAAACAAACACCTTTGCTTGAAGCATTATCTATTTAGTTTGATATAAATTTTCTAAATTTTCATGTAGTAGTGCATGTCTACGTGATGTTCACAGCTGGCTGTCTGCATCATCTAGTCAACTGTGTTGCTCACACTTATGCCTGGACATAACTCAATTATGCTCCTCACACTTATCGCCTGGACACAACCATGCATGCAAGCGCCATGCAGGAATCGATGGTCAAAAATAATCATCCATGCACTCGGTCAAAGTCATGGTTAAACAACACTTTTCAAACGCTCTACAGTTTTTGGCAATACTAAGAAATGATGTTGTATGATAAAACTGAAGTATTCCTTCGCCAGACAGTTGAATACTTCAGTATCAAGATACTGCAGTTTAGAATGCGGAGCTCCCAAACTAGGCCTTAAAAAATACTTCAGTTTTGCACTCTAGTTCAAAAAATACTGAGATGCCAAAACAAACTAAATCTGATAGCATTACTGTTAGTAGTCGGTTGTTGCAACCAGACTCTAAACATGTGCTTTTAACCTTTCAGGGCGTATCCAAACACTTTTTAAGACAAAGATAGGAAGAAAAAAACTTCTTGGATAAAACTAAGTGAATAGCAAAGGGATTAGCTCATTAAATGAAAATTGATAACAAAGGACATACTTGTGCCATCTTCAAGCCCCGGATTGAGCATTGGACCATACTCTTTTTTCTTCTTGTTTTGGGTAAATCCTGGTAAGTAAATCCCCAGATATGGAAGACAGTCAGGATCTCAGAGAGTCAGAGTATCAAAATATAAATAGCAGTGTTGTCCACTCTGGTAAGCAAAACAAGACATAAAATAAACCACACCTTTGAGGTCTAGTGGCTTTATCACAAAGCCTAGAATAACAAAAGGAAGCATCAAAATTGACTCTCCCCAGAAAGCAGCACGCCAGTGCAGATGGCTACCAACCTGAGATGAGATGCAAGGTAATTTTGAACAATATGAGTGCCTGTTACTCAGCCTGTATAACTTAACGCAAAACTAAGAATAAATAGGATGTAGCATAAGACTTACCAACCCACCATAAACATAGCCGAGTGCTATCCCAGTGGGTATACACATGTAGAACATAGCAAGCCATGCAGTTTTCTGGTAACATCAGTAATAGCAACGTTAGTTGATGACTAACATGAGAAATTAAAACAACAGTACTGTTATAAACAGATCTCCTATATAAAACCATAATAGAGTACAACATGATGATTGTATGCATTATCCAGGGAGCAATTTATCCACCAAATTCAACAACTAGAAAAAACTGGTGAAGAATTTTTTACAGAAACTGGTCAGGTGAATACAGCATTACGGCGATGAGTTCCATTATAATTCTCGATCGCTAAATCTCCATTAGTGGTACTGATTAACAATTGATGAAGGCCCTATTAAATTTTCCCTCAATTACATAGGTTTGACATGTATGTTCCTTCTGTTGTGGCATATAATGATTCCAAGCAAGAACATGTATATCCTTCACACGTGATGAACTTAAGTATCTTATGACTGAAACTGAACAATAATTCATATCATGTGCATATACATAAATTATTTCACATAAGAATGCTGCTGCATTACATATAGAAATAAATCCAAGCAACCATAAGATGTGTTAACATGTATACACAGCTCAGTATTAATAAGAAATCTAAAGGCATAAAAAAAATAACAGTACCTGTGCTGCTGGTGCATTATCATCAATGAATGGAGCTGCAAGACTTATAAATGAAGCTTCACCAACACCAACTAACCTAATTAACAATATGTCAGAGAATATATCACATGATTAGAAGTGTATCTAAAAATAATAATAACGGCATATCTGAAACACCAACAGAGTAGAAACTAGAAAGACTTACATGCGACATATAGTAATTGACCAGAAATCAAACGAGCACCCACAACCAGCTGTTGCAATTGTCCAGACTAACAATCCAACTCCAATAAGCCTGAAAGGATTGTGTCTGCAAGGAGGGGGGGAATCTGTTACATGCAAAAAAAATACAACCCTGAAAGGCTTGCTAGACCTTAAAATAGAATTGTTAATCTGCGGTGTGTATTGTTGTTTGAAAAATGTTTGTCGATCAGTAACACTTTTCCTACTGAAATTACAACACATAGAAATACACTTATAGTATGAAATAAGAGAACCATAGGACACTAACATTTTTGCCAATGACGCAAATATCGGCGAAGCCACCAGCAACCCTACCATAAATGCCGAGGACAACACGCCATCTTCAAAATTGGACAGATTAAAGTCACCTCTGTAGAGAAAATGGCATGGTAAGACCAATCAGAAATAATCAAAAGATATCATGATAAAATAAGATGGCCAACTAGTCGCGAAATATGAGAAATTAAAAAAATACAAGAAAATGAAGACAGGCCAGGATAGCAGGAAAAAAAGCAAATACAGGAGAAGATAGAAAAGAGTAAGAGAATTTGCATCCAAAAATACTGTGTAGCATGCAAATTTGCAAATAATTACACAAGGTCAAATTCAAGAGAAATATCACATTTTGTAGAAAAGTTTCAGATCGGACTTACTGAATTCCAGAACCAGATGAGCATGTGCCACCAGAACAACTGCCACGGCTGCCGTTGACACCGTTGCTTGCTATTACTCCCCGGTCAACATAATTTAGCATATTGATGATGCAGAACATCACAAGTAATCTGCAGCCATACAAAGATCAACTTAATTCAAGCAGTGTATTAAAGAGCCCAGCCCGCTACAATGAGAAACGTAACTTCACTTCAATTAAAAGACATTACACGAAGTATGTCATACCAATTTAATCTGCATAATTACAGTTTCTCATATCTGAACCGAGACCACATCACATGAAAGATTGGCTAAATACAGATGAGATAACAGCAATGCTCAAGGGGGATACTAAGCACACATTCTAAACTGCTACTGCAGTCTGCAACTCTGCATAACGAACAAGTTCTGAACTCAAGACCACACAGCGTGGAAATATCGACATTGCATCACCATCTCCTCAAATTCCCCTAAATTTCGCATTGCAGAGGGCTAAAGACTTATTTAAAAAAACAGAGCCACAGTGAGCACATAATGTACCAACGAGATCAAATTTGTCTGCAGACTCTGACAGGAGTGGAGCAACCAAATTTTCAAATGTGTAAGAACCATCTCGCCGGAAAAAGGTTTGGACAGCGGGCTGCTAGTATTACCAAATAATGCCCACGCGCGCACAAACACATATTCCCCAAAACTGGCATCAACACCAAAGTAGTACTCCAAACGAACGCGGGTCCACACCAGAAAAAGTAGAGCAACGTGGAGAAAACAGACAAATACCAAAACCACAAGCCACGGATGGAACAACCAGAGACGCAAGAGAAAGTTTGATTAAGACACCTACGACCAATGATTTGCTTCACCAGTGTATACTAACTAGTACGGGCAATGATGATATTGTAATAATCGAGCAACAGACCGGCCAAATCGAAGCACAGAAACAGCTCAGATCAACGCAATGGCATGGCACGGCAGGTCAACCGGAGCTCGGAGAGCCCGGATTCAACAGAGATTCAAAGCAATGGCACGGCAGCTCCATCGGAGCTCGGAGAACCCAAATCCAACAGCCAAAATCTCCCCCAATTCGAGATCAAAGAGCTCCGCGAAAAGGGGCTGTGTAACCAAGCTGCTGCTCAAACCTACTACTACTAGTCCAGACCAATGATGCTGCTGCTCAGCTCAAGCGCACGCTACATGCTGCAGGTTAGTCGTAGTAGGAGTAGAATAAGTACCTCTTAGGTGTGAACCATGAAGGCTTCTCCTCCGCCGCCCCGCCGCTGGTGGTCGCCTCCGGGCCCGTCTCGACGTCCCGCACCAGGGTGACCGCCATAGCCTGCACCCCCGCCGCCGTCGGCTCCTGCTTGCCCTCCACCGCCGCTAGGGCCTCGGCCGGGACCACCGCCGAGAGGTCCCGCTTATTAGCCTCCGGCGCCGGCGGCGGGGGCAGGGCGTTGGAGGGGGAGTCGGCGACGGGAGATCCCACAACCACCACGACCTGCGCGTTGTCGTCCCTTGCGTGCGTCGTCGGCGTGGTCGCGTCGGATCCGCCCATATAAGACCGGAAAAAAAAACAGTGCAAAGGGGAGTTGGAGTTTGACTTGCGATCAGTTTACCCAGCCGGCCAGCTGCAGAGCTCGCCGTGCCCTACTGGGATTCTCTCGTCTCCCAATACTGGTGCGACTCCTGTGAGCTACTACCCGGATAATATGGGGCTGGCAGTTGGCTGATAATTTCTGGTTGGTGGGTGAATATTCGGCAGAGATGTTGGAGGAGACGACGACGCAACGTTTTGGTTTTGTCTGGTGGTGGCGATGGAGGACGGAGGAGGGTGGCGACTGGCGAGGGAGCACGACGACGAACGCTTTGGCCGCAGGCTGGTGGGAGATTCTCTCGTCTCCGTTGGTTTGTTTGTTCCTGTGCGCCGACGGCACGGCACGGCGTCGTGATCTCGGCTGGCTCCGGGCGTGGGGAAAGGAAGAGAGGGACAGATGATAGTGGATGGGGTGGGGCCGCTTGCTTCCAAAGCTGCGGGCGGGACGGGTCCCTGCAGCCTGGACCCGGTGTTCGTGGACTGGCTTATCTGGACGTTGGTATCTGCGAGATGCTCTTGAATGTTCGGTCCTGCAAAGTAGGCTGGAGGGGTTATTATCTGCGTGTATGACAGTTTATATTATCGGTTTTGCTAGTTCTAAGTCGCCTAAGAACTCACCACCATTTGATCATGCGTCAAGATGCGTGCGTTTTTCTTTTTTTTCACGTTTTTTCTAATTACAAGTGGTTTGCAACTGAATTTTTTCCATTTACAAGTTGGTCGAAACTGATTTTTTTAGTTACAAGTGGGTTGTAACTGGATTTTTCGGTTGCAAGTGGGTTGCAACTGAATTTTTTTTAAACAATTTTTGAATTTGAATATTTTTTAGCCAAAACTCATGCGTATGTCATGCTTACGTCACCCGACTTAGAACTCACGAGTTCTAAGTCGACTGAGCTCTAGGCACGCCCTTATATTATCTCTCATCGGTAGATCTCACGCTTCTCCCGGGCGACCGCACTTTTCTCGTGAAAATATACAACAGACTCAATTTTTCACTTTCACGGGCGCTTGATAACTTTGGTGCCCATGGAAGAATCGTTTTATGTACACATACATGCATTTATTTTAGCCTGAATCTAGACAACATACAAGTGTGTTTGTTTGGGCTTTTGGAGGAAAGCGAAACAACTTCCGAAAAGTTGCTCCCAAACATAATGTAGTTGCTTCCCAAGTTTAGCTTTAGATAATTGCTCTCAACATCATCAAAGTTGCTTCCTAATATCATTTAGGTGCTTCGAGGTTTAGCTTAACATAATTGCTCTGATTTTCGAAAAATTTACTCCCTACTATCATTAGTTGGTTCCCAGGTAAAACATCTCAGCAAGAGGACAGTGAGTAACTTGATTGCATATCTAGAAATATGATTAATTTATTACAAAGTAGGGCGAAAAACCCCCGGTTCATAAAGGGGTAAACCCAAAACTTTCTAATTGGTGGTAAGTAACTTGGTTACATATCTAGATCAGCTCAATAAAAAGGGGCAGCGAGTAACTTGATTAAATGGCTAAATCAACTGGTAGTCCGACTGAATTTATAACAAAACCTAAGACCAAACGATAAATCCTAATCTCGTGGATATTGAAGACAATAAGCAGCTAACTCAATAAGATGCTAAGGCAACTTGATACTATCAAAGTGGATCTATAACACCTGCCGCGTCCCTGTAGTCTTCCATCTGAACAGAAAGAAAATGTAGGGCTCCTTTAGCCAGCAAATCTGGGACCTATAGTTGCAGTATACACACGGCCTGCAAATAGGTTAGGTAATACCATGAACAATTTCGCAGTCTCAGTTTACAGTATACTCCATTTGCAATTAGGTCAGGTAATAGCATCAACTCCCAGTTAGGTTCCCACGGTAGAGCTTCATTTCATGGAGACCAGACCCTTTCGCCCTCCAAAAACCACCGAGGGACCGAGTAGTAGTGAACGGATGGACAGGAAGTTCATATGCATAACAAGCGTTGGATACGACAATTTCACCAGCACAGACAAGAGCCGCTTTCTGCCGGTGAGGGTGAGCTCTGCGCAGCCGCTCTCTGTCGACGAGCTCTACCTCACGAAATCTCAAGATCAGAGGGGGTAAGGGCATCTCCAGTTGTCCCCCAGCGCCCCCACAAGAGGCCTTTTTAGCGCCGACAGAACGAAAAGTCCACCAATCGCCCCTCAGAACTCGATTTAGCGCCGGTTGGCGCCGTTTTTTATGCCGTTTCGCGCCGGCGAACCCAGGCCAAACCTAGAAACCTGGGTACCGCCTTGGGGGGGCAAAAGACGTGCCCGGGCCAGGCCTATCGGCGAGACTAGGCGATTTCCCTCCATATTTTTTAGCCTCCCTCCATTTTTTCTCCCAAATAGCTCGCCCGCCGCCCGATCCCACCATTTCCCCCCAGTTCATCAAGCCGCGGCCGCCATGCCTCCCGCCAAATTCGCCGGCCCCCGAGCTGCAACAACCACCGCCGCCACCGTCGCGCTCGCCGCTCTCCCCGCCAAGAAGCCGCGCAAGCCAAGACCGTCGAAGCAAAAGCCGTCGGGCATGACCAACAAAGAATGGATCGTTGAGCAGGACCGCCGGAAGGCGGAGAACCTCCAGCGTCGGGGGAGGGAGCTCAAGCAGCGGCAAAGGGAGCTGACCGCGAAGCTGCTGGCCGCGGACGAAGCTACCGTCGAGGAAGAAGAGGAGCAGGAGGAAGAGGAGGAGGAAGAGGAAGTAGATGTGGAGCCGCCAACTCCGGCCGTGTCTGCGGCGGCGCCGGCCAAGCGTAGGGTCGACATGTCCCCTCATCCTTATCACCATCCCCAGTTCACCGGCTGGGGCCAATCATCTGCGTCGCCATCGCCGTCGCCGACGGCCATCAACCTGGAGGATGCCGGACATCAACCTCGAGACCGCCGAGGATGTCACTCCAAGATCGGCGCCACCTCTGACCACCGCGCCCATCTACGATGTCGACGCCGCGCCGGCCTCTGTCTGACTGTCGATTGCGGCCATATCGCCCAACTATGGCGCTTTTTTTGTATGATCGCTCGCACATCTATGACGTTTTTTGTATAATCGGCAACTGCGGCCGTGGATCAGCGAACTCTGGCGTTTTTTTGAGGCGGGAAGAACAACTTTTAAATTTATGTTTCACCTGTTTTCTAGACGCGTCGAAAAACTGGTGAAATCATCCCCAGATTTTGATTAACGCCAGCGTTCGCTTAAAAGCGCCGGATCAAAACTTGGGGCCGAACGACTAGAGATGCGATAAACAGTATCAGACGGGATCACGAGCATGGGACGGACGAGAAGCGAGCATGGGACGGGATCAGCCACCGTGCACTCTTTACCGATTGGGATGAATGAAAAAAACAAAAAAGAGAAAAGAAAACTCCTCCCGTCGCTCCACCACTCCACCCGTGGTCACCGCCGCCGCGGACGGACGGCGGCGCGAAGGCTTGCTCCCCCCCAGCTGCTCCCCCCCCCCCCCCCCCCCCCAGCGCATTAATTCTTTCCTTCGCCGGTTAGTGGTCTATCTCTATCCCTAGCTTGCCAGGGGAAATTTCGGTGCAGGAACCGAGCGGGACACGGACGGATTCCGGCAAAAACGAGTCCGAATGTTTCCTGAACTCGGATATGTCTCTCCTATTCGAACTGGGCGTGGCCTCGGTTGGTGATCCATATAAGTGATAGAATTTGTGAGGTGTCTCCAAAAGCATCAGATCCGTGCAGCTTAGGGAGGCACTGAAGAAGAAAAAATATCAGCTTTCTCCAAGAGCATCAGGTTCGTGCAACTTAGGGACCGTAGCCTGCCTTCCCCGATGGAATTAAGTAGCGTCGCCTCCATGATGAGCTTAGGCAGTCTAGTTGTACAACGAACACACTTGTGCTCCCTGATCTTCAGAGTTTTGCCCAAGTTGGTAGGTCTCACTCCCCGTTCACTGCAGAAATTCTGCAAACATGTTCATCCACCATTGACCGACACTATAGTGGGATCATTGCCAAAGCTGCCTCAGGACGTCTTGATGGGCATCTTCGCCGCCCTTGACATTCCTGACCTTGTGCGTGCCGGCGCCGTCTGCCCCTCCTGGCGATCAGCGTATACCAGCCTACGAAGCCTTGAGCAGTATAACCTGCCGCAGACGCCCTGCCTCCTCTATACCTCTGAATCGACCGGTGATAGTGTTGCTTGCCTCTACAGCCTCACTGAGAAGAGATCATACAAGTTAACTCTTCCGGAGCCACCTATCCGCAATAGGTATTTGATCGGGTCCTCTCATGGCTGGCTGGTTACTGTTGATGAGAGATCTGAGATGCATCTTGTCAATCCGATCACGTGTGAACAGTTTGCCCTACCTTCAGTGATCACCATCGAGCAGGTGAAGCCCATCTTTGATGACTACGGTGTTCTTCACAAGTATGAGTTCTCATGGCACACTGGACTGCGTTGTTGTAACACACCGAAGGTCTTTGCTCTTGACAAGCTGCGCGACACACTCCACTATAAGGCGTTTGTGTTCTCTGATACATCCACAGGAAGCTACATTGTGGTGCTCATCCATAATCCAATGTGGCAGCTCTCTTTTGCAAGAGTAGGGGATGATAAGTGGACCTGGCTGCCACCTCACGAACACTATACTGATTGCATGTACAAGGATGGTCTGTTGTATGCTGTGTCTGATGCAATGGGAGATCTTTACGCCTTTGATCTTAGTGGCCCTGTAATCGAAATGAAGACAATTATCCGCATACCCAAGGAGCATGAATGTGCGTACCCGTACATTGTTCAGGCTCCATGGGGTGGTCTGCTGGTCATTTGGAGAATCTTCGAAGATTATGAATTGGAACCTGATCCTGGGGCATCTGTGTTTTGGAACACTACAGAGTTCAGAATATATGAAGTTGAAGCTGCGGGAAGTGAAGTTAAAGAAATCAATTGCTTGCATGACCATGTTTTGTTTATTGGTCATAATCAATCACTTTGTCTCAGTGCTAAAGAATACCCGTCTCTCAGGGCAAATCATGTTTATTTTACTGATGATAATGCGTTATGGACTATGGGATACAAGAATAATCACAGTGATATGGGAACTTTCAACCTGGATGATAACAGCAAGCAGAATCTTATGTGCCTTGGTCCAACATTCCGGCTCCTATTTGGGTTACGCCGGATCTTAGAAAGATGAACCTGGCTTCAGAGGTTGCTTGAAAAATGGTCAAGGGGTTCAATGCGCTACCAGTTGGGTGGTTTGCTAGGTTATTGTGGTTCCTAGAGAAAGTCATGGACAAACTACTCATGTGACAACTTGGACCCCAAGTCTGTAACCACTAGCTTTCGACCCAGTTGAATAAATAGTTTAAGTTTTTCCTTGCTTAACTATGTTATAATCATGTACTTCACACAGTTTAATGTGTATGGCAAACTGAGGAATACATTGTTCTTCCAATTTTTCTGGTGTGCATGTGCATCTGCATGTGTAGTTCATTATTTCTTCTTTACAGTTAAAGAATTCTTAATTCGGTTTTGCATGGAAACTCCCTGGTACATAAGCTTCAATGTTTTCATATTTTTCTTTCAATGCACCTGTGTTCATACCTGGGGAGTGCTTTATTGGAAACATGATGCAAAGGGAAGCCTCCTTGCTTCATTCGCAAAGTTTTGATCAATTTTCTCCTTCCTTCCTTCCTTCCTTCCTCTCTTTAGGTTAAGGGTCATAAATGGTGTGCTCATGATGGAGATGCTCCACGGGATCAAGAGCTGTTGTCTTCTCCTTGTCCGTGTACATGAACATGTGATTTCCAGACAGAATGTACAAGGACTTCAACAACGTACTTAACCCATGTTTATCCTAAGTTGTTATTCGCTTACCTTGATTAAATTTTGTTTTTTGGAAAAGTGTTTCTAGTTTTATTTTTGTTTTTGTCATGGTTGAACCAAAGTTGTCCTCGGGACTTTACTATCGGTTGTGTAGTTTGACGATTGATACATATATATCCTCCTTTTGGTGATGGGTAGCCTATGTTCATCAATCAAAAGGAGAGGCTGGAGATGTTGCAGGGGCTTCTTTCCAGAACAAGATGCCAGTATCCTACGTCTCAACAGGTTTGTTTTTGCGCTCTGGAACATTTATAAAAGTTAAACCGGTGGACAGTCTCATCGGATCTATATCATGGAAGAAAGAAGTGCATGTCCTATTGAAAAAGGAGTCTGACTTTTCTACATAGCCGTTCTGAAGTCTCCCGCAATTATGGATTACAAAAAAGAATTCATTGTTTCATCTAATTTTTCTTTAAATTGATGTGCATGTTTCTAGTTTTTGACGATGGACTGACTTGGTTTCTCAGGTTCATTTTCTGTCTTCTAAAATGTAATGAAGTGTGATGATGATTCTTCTTTAAGACTTAACTCAGTAATAATTAGAGTTAAGATGCACCAAGTAATAAAGTTTCCGCATGTGGGTCAATATCAATTTTCATCACATGCCAATGTAGTATTTTGTTTCACAGTGTTTATTTGATAACTTTGTTGATGTATATTTAGTCCAAAAGTTTGTAAGTATTTGATGGGCAGCCTAACTGTCTATCTTATATAAAGATAAATACCTTATTAAAAGTATGTCAAAGATAAAGATGAGGAATAGACTCGAATTATTTTTCTTTCAAGTCGTATTGTTGGTGTATTTGTAGGTTGGTCTTTGGAAATTTTATACTATATGAAAAGTAAATTGAGCTTTGCGTCATTAGTTTTGATAACAAAGAAATTGGGGTCGTAATTTTGTCTAATGACTCACACATCCTGATAATCTTAGCAGACTGAATGATTGAAACAGAAGATTTTATATGACATCAGCTGTTCTCACCCATTCTTCCATAAGTACTGTTTGATTTTTTCTTACAGATGTAGTGTTCTTTTTACCATCTATGTAAAGTTCGAAGGTTGGCAAGATTTTATTTTGCTTTGCTTGTTTATGATTTCTTGAGTTTTAACTTGGGTTTACCTTTTGGTTGGTTAGATTTGCAGTCTGTTGTCCATGGGGGTTGTTTGGTGCCTGTTACTGGCCTGCAGTTACGCCCTCTCCATTGTAGTCTTGTAGAGGTGAGCAATACTTGCTATGTGGTTTGTATGTGTTCTTTCTGTATGAGATTGTTCATCCTTGGGTTGGTCCAAGAGCAGCTGGATTCTATTTGATCTCGACATCTCGTGCGGTTTTCTGGTTTGGATTTGTTCTTTGCACGTTCTTGATTCATCTTGTTTGTGTGATTCAGACTTTGCTTTCATTTTCATGTACTTAATTCTGCGCTTGTTCTGTGTTGTGGTTTATGGATGGTTTCAATCTATATTAGAGTTAGTTTCCATTTACTAATTAGACTTCATTGTGGGTGTAGTTCGTGTAGGTAGAAATTATATGGTTATTCCTCTACATACTTTAGTGGATTAGGGCTACCTTCTTAGAAGGAAAGAAATAATATGATGATATTGTTTTCTAACAGAGTATTATGTTGTACTGAGAGAAGCTCACCTTGGTGGCATCCATGGTGGCCTGCGGCTTGGGGCTGGCTGCTTGTCTGGTTAGGTCAGGGAGGAAGCGCTCTACTCCTCTTCTAAGTGCTCAGCTCTCACATACATGGGCCAGGCCCAATAACAGTTCAACACTCCCCCTCAAGATGGATGGTAGATGTCAATCAACCCCATCTTGTCACACGCCAAGTGACATTCCTTTGTTCCCAAACCCTTTGTCAAGCAGTCTGCAAACTGTTGTTGAGAGCTAACATGACTAAGGCTAATAATCCCAGCATCAAGTTTCTCCTTAATGAAGAAGCGATCAATTTCCACATGCTTTGTCCTGTCATGTTGAACTGGGTTATTTGCAATGCTGATAGCCGACTGATTATCACACCACACTCTCAGAGGCCCCTTCCTAAGAAGCTTCATTTCACCCAGAAGGTGCTTCACCCAGAGCATCTCACTCAACCCTTGGGAAAGGGCTCTATACTCAGCTTCTGCTGTTGATCTAGACACAACTGGTTGTTTCTTACTTCTCCAGGACACTAAATTTCCTTCCACAAACACACAATAGCCTGCTGTTGATCTTCTATCATCTTGACAATCAGCCCAACTTGAGTCACTATAACCATCCACTTCAAGATGTCCACTCTTTGCAAACCACAACCCCTTTCCCGGAGTCCCCTTCAGGTACCTCAAGATTCTGTGCACTATATCAAGGTGCCCACTTCTTGGTTCATGCATGTATCTGCTCACTACGCTCACGGCGTATGTAATGTCAGGCCTAGTGTGACACAAATATAATAACCTTCCAACCAGTTTTTGATAATCTTCCTTGTTCACTAGCTCACCTGATTGTGCTGTCACTTGATGATTTTGTTCAATCGGGTTGGGAGCTGCACGACATCCCATCATGCCCATGTCACTCAAGAGATCTAAGGTGTATTTTCGTTGGCACAAAGAGATTCCCTTCTCTGTCCGGGCCACTTCTATGCCAAGAAAGTATTTTAGGTTGCCCAAATCTTTTACCTCAAACTCCTTACTCAGGCACTCCTTTAATCTCTTGATTTCTTCTTGATCATCTCCCGTAACGATGATGTCATCTACATATACGGCAAGAATTGTGATTCTATGGTCAGAGTGTTTGAAGAACACCGTGTGGTCACCATTACATTGACCATATCCCATACCACAAATGGCACGTCTGAACCTATCAAACCATGCCCTCGGTGATTGTTTCAATCCATACAAGGACTTCTTCAGCCTACATAATTTCCCTGTGGTCTCCGAGGTACCAAAGCCTGGTGGTATCTCCATATACACTTCTTCCTTCAGGTCACCATGCAAAAAAGCATTCTTGACATCTAGTTGATGTAGCTTCCATCCAAAGTTAGCAGCACAGGAAACCAATATCCTTACTGTGTTCATCTTTGCCACTGGCGCAAATGTCTCATCATAGTCAATTCCATAAGTTTGACTAAACCCTCTAGCGACCAATCTAGCTTTGTACCGTTCTACCTTCCCTTCTGGATTTTGCTTCACGGTATAAATCCATTTGCAGCTCACAGCTTTCTTCTCTGCTGGCAATGTGGTTAGCACCCACGTCTTGTTTTTCTTCAGTGCTTCCAACTCCTCTATCATCGCAGCACGCCACTTAGGATCTTCCTTTGCACTCCTCCAATCCTTTGGGACAGACGCAGATTGGAGAGAGGCAACAAAGGCTCTGTAGGAAGGAGACAAAGACTCATAAGACACAAAATTTCCAATATCATGGTCATCCCGTATATTTTGTAGTGTCTTCTTTGCCACTATAGTATCTTGCTCATCCCTATATTTTTCAGGAGGCTTTCCTGCCTTGGCTCGTGGTTCTTTCCTCAAGGCAATGGGAAGATCCACCGTGTCACATGAGCTAGCATCACTATCTTGTTGCTCCCCCTGCACATGTGCCTGCTGCTCCGCAATATCAGATGAGCTCGTATCACTGACTTGTTGCTCCCCTTGCACATGTGGCTGCCGTCTAGAGTACACAAGCAGATTCTGAGGCCAACGATCCCGAACAGGAACCTCAAGAGAACCAATTTGAATTGTACCCACTATTGGTCGGACCTGAGCTTGCACATTATCACCCGTGTTAGTGCAATCATCCTGAGTACGTGACACAACCTGCTCCCCCTCATGACCATCTGTCACGGAGTGTAGGTGGTCAAGCTCTGCAAACAACAAGCTCAGATCAGTCGGTTCACCATAGAAGGGTTCACATTCCCTGAAGGTGACATCCATACTGACAAAATTTCTTCGCTCTGAAGGATTCCAACATTTGTAGCCCCGCTGTCCAGAAGAGTACCCAATGAAGATACATTTCACAGCCTTTGGATCCAGTTTTCCCACGCCCGGTCTATGATCCCTAACAAAGCATGTGCAACCAAATAACTTTGGAGGAACCACAAATTTGTTCTCTCCTAACAGCAGCTCACACGGAGACTTCATACCCAATATCCTAGAAGGAGTTCTGTTAATCAAATAAGTTGCAGTCATCACGGCTTCACTCCACAAGAATTTTGGAACATTCATGGTGAACATAAGAGACCTAGCAACTTCCAGGATGTGGCGGTTCTTCCTCTCGGCAACTCCATTCTGTGGTGGAGTGTCTGGGCATGAAGTCTGATGAAGAATGCCATGCTCTGACAAGAAAGCCCCAAACTTGTTATTCACATATTCAGTTCCATTGTCAGTTCTCATTGCCTGCACCTCCACACTGAACTGAGTCTTGATAAGAGCGTAGAAATTCTGAAAGCAGTCAAACACTTCATCTTTATGCCGCATCAGATAAACCCATGTCATGCGTGAGTGACAATCAATGAAGGTCACAAAGTACTTCGCACCACTAACGAATACCACGGGACAAGTCCATACATCTGAGTGAATCAGCATGAACGGGGAAATATTCCTAAGTCCTTTGCTCACATAAGATGTCCGTGTATGCTTTGCAAACTCACAAGCATCACATCGTAATTTGCTCTTGTCTATGCTGCACATAACATCCGGAAATATTCTAATCATCTTGTCAAAAGAAATGTGCCCAAACCTACAATGATGTATCATCGCCTGCTTCTCCTTATCTTCCATGGTCGCAGCACATACCAAGTCCGGCTGCACCTCCTGGTCCACATACCATAGTCCCCTACGGCGGGTGCCTGACCCAATTGTGTGCCTTGTCTGTCGCTCCTCAATCAAGCAACCAAACTTGTCAAGAATCACACGACAGTCAATTTCATCGATTAGAGCACTCACAGAGGCCAGATTAACAGGGAACGCCGGTACATGTAAAACTGAGGAAAGTGAGATGTTTGAAGTGCATTTTACTGTGCCAATCCCAACAACAGGTTGTTTTGTACCATCAACAGTTTGAATAGTGCCCTTGTGAGTAGAAGGATGCATATTGTAAGACTCAAACACACAAAATTTACCCCCAACATGCTTAGATGCACCAGAGTCAAGGACCCATTCTGTATCACTTCTGTGAGCAGCAATATTGGCCTTTTCAGTCCTACCTTCATTGGTATAGATGAAATGAGCAGTCGCTGCCGGTTCTCTGCCCGTTTCCTTTACTTGCTTGCTTGTCACTACCATTTTCTCCTCCTGGATGACCTCTACCTCACACAGATATCCATCAACAGGTCGCATCGAATCCATGACCTCTCCACCGGCCATCTTCCTCTCAGGCACCTGCACGCAGCAGCTAGCCCCTTCTTCACCAGATGAGGACACGGCCATCAATGCCCTCTGAATGAGCCCGTCGAGCACCTTGAACCACCTCTCGAGCTCGACGATGTGTGCAGCCTCCTTCCGCTGCTGCAGCATGCGCAGCCGCACAGTGACGTGCCTCGCCTCCTCTAGGACAGCGAGGAGCTCCCTTGGGACCCGTTCTCCCGTGCGCTGTCGTGCAGCCTCCTCCTGCACGACCTCGGCCAGGTGCCCCATCTCCTCCTCGTCCGCCGAGGCTAGCAGCGCTGCCGATGCCTCAACATCCTCCACTCCTGGCCGCGCTGGCAACTCCGAAAACACCCTCGTGAGCGCCTCCACTACCTCTGCTGTTGCCACCATCTCCACACGCCCCGGCAGCCTTCCTCCTCTATGCTCACCTTCCCTTAGAGTAACATCTGGATCACCAGACCTGGATCGTTTATGTGTTTCACTGATATCCTTGTTGCGCTTTTGAACAGGCTCAGAGTGCCGACTTTTGAGTCTTTGAATCTCATCATCTCTTTCCTTGACCAAGGACTGCATTTTCTGTAGCTTGCTCTTGGCACCAACAACTTCTGCTTGCATTCTGCCAATCTCATCATCCTTCTTTTCAGTCAACACCTTTAGGTCATATACATTCTTCTGAAGCTTTTGCCTTGCTTCAGTTGCTTGTGCTGCCTCCACTCTCATTTTCTTGCCCGCATCCGCCTGCAGCTTCTTCCTGGCGTCGGCGGCTTCCGCCCGCAGCATGTCCATCTCGGCGTCCTTTTCCCGCGCCGCCGCCTGCAGGTCCTCGACGCTCCGCTGAAGCCTCCGCGCCGCCTCCCATGACTCGCGCTGCACCCTGTCGGCCGCCGCCAGGCGCGCGCGGTCAGCGACGAGGGACACCGCCTGATCCTGGTTCTTGCTCAGCAACGCCTCCACCCGGTCGAAGATGGGAAGCCACTCGCCGCTCCCATCGCCCTCGCCACCGCCTCCACCGTCGGCCATGGTTTTGGAGTGGATTGGAGACGACTGACGGCCGCCTCCTCTCTGCTGCTCCCTCATAGGTAGCTATCCTAGCAGCCAGACCAGCACCTCCGTCGCCCCGAGCTCTGATACCATGTTGTACTGAGAGGAGCTCACCTTGGTGGCATCCATGGTGGCCTGCGGCTTGGGGCTGGCTGCTTGTCTGGTTAGGTCAGGGAGGAAGCGCTCTACTCCTCTTCTAAGTGCTCAACTCTCACATACATGGGTCATGCCCAATAACGGTTCAACAGTATTATATTACAATTAGACTTTCTTGTGGTTGGTGTTCCTGTGTGTAAATAAATTTATGGTCAACGTACATGCTCAATGCCTTTAGGTCTAGCTTGGTAGGGAAGGAAAGAAATAATATTGTTTATTTGTTCATTAGCATGATTCTGATATCAAACAAAGATCGTTTTGCCCCCTTCAGAGTTGCTAGCATCTATTGTTAGACTTTCTCGTGGTTGTCTCTATCGGTAAACAAATATATGGTTAGTATTACACATTCCTCATAACTTAGGCCTAGCTATTTAGAAACAGAAAAGTAGGCCTAAAGTAGAGGGTTACTCTGAGACATGGTGATATAATTTAGAAATGTGTATTAATCTATCGCAATACGATCCAGTTCTATGCTTTATCATTAATTTCCTTACAGATTAAAACCGTCATCAATTAAAACAATATGTAGATCATGTAAGTGATAACTTTTTTCTGTTATATTACAGGACAACCTTTATAAAGAATGCCATGGAGATATCCAAATGGATGGTTACTCTGACCCCGTAGCTTCTTTAGGAGTTAGAAATGGCGATAAAATTTATAGATGCTTATTGATTTGTAACAATAAGATCCAGCTGTGTGTCATATTCTTAATTATCTTACAGTTCGATTGGTAGCATGTAACACTCTGTGATCTTGCAATTGATACTCTATTCTTGTCATATTGTTGATTCTCTTACAATTCACCTTCGACGTCGTCGGGAAGGACATGAAGCAGTCTGTGTACATTAGGGGTTGGTATGTGGTTGTAAGTAAAACCTTTCGTTATTTCATGCTGGTTTAACATCTTGATATTTTCTTCAGTTCGGGGACGGCAATGGTTCTACTCTGATGGAACTGCACGTAAGCGGGATTACTCGTCATTCCTTTGACGCTGGTGAGTTCTTCCCTATTTCCCTCTTTGACTCTGCACGTAAGATCCCATGAAGCGTTGTTCAATTTTTTTTATACGCCTACATGATGTAAGGATCTGACAGAGGAGGCATGTGAGATGGAGTAATCTCTGCTTCACATCACAAATAAAGGCGTTACAGTTGCCTGTGATGATTACTGATGCACTGTTACTGCCATTAGGATTCCTTTAAACAGAGCGTTACAATTTGATTCCTCAGTATTTTGCTCTTTATTCCCTCAAATCCATTTTGGTTGTTAATTGTCATTAAATGAACTCTTGATCTCATTGTGATGCTTGCGGAGTGCTTTTTGGTAATTTGGCGTTTCTTACAGAATTTGTATTGTATGGGGAGCCACAACACATGGAGGAGCTCGAGTGAGCAACCAATTCTGAAGGACTGAAGATGCAACATTTGCATTGAGGCAAATGGTGACAACACGACGATGGAGCCGTTGTAGAGTAAGGAGGCGAACAAAGAGTTACGAAGGAGACAAGATATTTGCTTGGCGACTGCAAGTTCCAGCAAAAGTGAAGACATTTGCTTGGCGAGTATTACATGGACTAATACCAGGTGCAGGTATACTGGCTAGCAGGCACATCAAAGTACCAGCTCAATGTCCTATATGCATGCAGGGTGCTGAAGATATTTGCCATCTGATGTTTACATGCAACCAAGCCAAAACAGTTTGGAGTGCTTTGGGGTTAGAGGAAGTGATTAACCAGGCTCTAGAGATTGACCGGTCTGGCTCAGTTTTGTTGGAAGAAATACTCCGAGGTAAAACGAACAAATCACCAGTTCTTGGTCAGCTTGGCTTGAAAGAAACAGTGGTGGTTGCTGTGTGGTATATTTGGTGGCAGCGGAGAGAGCAGTAAAGGGGGAATCAGTGGCTCCAGCATCCTGATCTGTGTTCTCAATCCATGCAATTACTGCAAACTATGGTTCAGTCTCATCCAAGTCAAAGCCTCGAGAAATCATGTGGACCAAACCTCCTCCTATGCACTATAAACTAAATGTAGCTGCTGCTTTCTTCCCTAATGGAACAGGTATAGGCGTGTAGCAGCGGCCATCTTGCGGAACGATCATGGTGAGGCGATTGTCGGAGGAGCTTGGACAATGGAGAATGTGTAAGACGCCGCAACGGCTGAAGCATACGACTTAAGGTATGGCTTGCGTATGGTGGAATCTACAGGTTGCTCCCGGATTATTATCGAATCAGATAACCTGGAGCTTATAAATGCTTGCAATGGAACTATTGAATTATGGAGCCCATACACGGCAATATTAGCAGACTGTTTCCAGATAGCTTATTCCATTGGTAACATCGAGTTTCAACACTGCCTGAGGGAAGCAAATAAAACGGCACACAATTTAGCTAGACTTTGTTATGATAATCATTGTAATTTTCTGTGGGAAGGTGATCCTCCCAATTATGTTTTAAGGGATGTAATAAACGATGTAACTATGTTAAGCAATCAATAAAGTGTGCCAGTTTTGCTAAAAAAAACGAAGGAGACAAGATGACTGGTGTGGGCAGAGAAGAACCTGCACTGCACAACGTCTCTTGTCGATTTTCTTTGTTTTATTTGTTATATTCCAATGATTTTCTTTGAAACAACACGACGTTTATTGCTAAGCAGCAGATTTTCTCCTTTCCTTTAGTTAACTGGTATTGTTTTCCCTCTGATAGATGGAGAATGTGTGAATAACAAGAACCGATGCTTGAGAAGTTCAATTGTTTATTGGGAGTTTGGATACATGATACAGTAACATATAACTGCAAGCATACTCTGTACAGCTTATGTGCAAAAAGGGAAATAGGGAACGGTTCTACTGTACTATTTTGCAATGCACATAATAGTTACCGAGAAAATCAACTACGGATTTAGTTGTACAATCAACCTTTTCAATAACAAGTTGCAACCGCGTAACTCACAAAGCATGGTGAAAAGATTGCATGGAAAAGAAGAATCAGGAACATGAGGGGTCTATCCAAGAATCTATGTACAGCAAGTTTCAGAGGATCTAAGTACAAAAAATCAAGTGTACACCACTTTCAGAGGATTTGCAAAACTGACTACATTCGACAGGGACAAGTGAATTTCAAACAGCAAGCTTTGTAAATTGTACCTAGTTTCCCGATAGTCTGTTACAGTATGTAAGTACGCGTACTGATATGAAACTCTCAACGACTTTGCTTTTATTTTCAACTCTAGTTCACACTGCTAATGCAGAAAATGGTGCCTAATTAACCATCTATCCCAATTCGTTGCTAGGTTGTTGTGTTCCAGACAGTTGCCAGTTTATATTTGAGAAGCAGTCCAGATTCATCTTCGTAGTGAGTATGCTGTTCCAGTGTTGTCAGTAGTTCAGTACCACTCAAACTCACTGAGCCGATCCCTTTTCGTTTTTCACTTCGGCTCTCGCTTCGGCTTGGAACATATTGTTACACTACTGTGCAAAGTAAACAGGAATAAAAGGCCAGCAGGCAATAGCTTTACACAAACAAAACATCCATATAATTTGGAGTGGAGGGCGTAGCTATTCAGCTGCCACGCTACACCAGTTTGACTTCACATCTTTAGTAATAACAGCTAAGGGCCTGTTTTGGACAAAGAAAAACATTGGAATTTCATAGAGTAGAATTCCTATATGAAATTTCTTGTGATGTCCTTTCAAACAAATCTGGACTGCTTCTCATCTTTTTATCTCGTTGTGTCTATGACTATGATACCTTCGTGGCACACGATACTATTTAAGATTTTGCATGATTTTAATTACCATATGAATTCAGGAAACATGACATCCCTAGTTCTGCATTTTTTCCCTATTTCTACATCTGGACTTCCTGCATTCCAAACGAGGCCCTAATTCCAGGTAACAACCCCTCGTCCCAGTTTCCAGAAATAGGACAAATCAAATCGGAAACTCTTGTGATCACAGAGTTACCTCGCGGCGAAATAATTTTGTTGTCACTGCTAGAAGGAATCCATTGGTCTTGCCATATGTTAATCTGATTTCCATTGCCAACTCTCCATATCATGCCACGTTTAAAAGTAGCAAGTCCAGCCAACAGGCTTTGCCAAGTAAAAGATGAGCCTGCTTTTGGTCCAGCCTTCAAAATATCACCGTTGGGATAGTATTTTGCTCTCAACACTCGTGCACAAAGAGATTCTGGTTCATTAATAAGCCTCCAATTTTGTTTAGCAAGCATAGCTAAATTAAATGAGTGGAAATCCCGAAAGCCCATGCCTCCTTCGCTCGTTGGGAAGCATAGTTTCCATCATGCTAGCCAGTGCATTTTATTGCTGTTTTCATCATCCCCCACCAGAATTGGGAGATAGCATCCATCATCTGCTTACAAACTCCCATAGGAATTTTAAAAACCGACATGGCATAAACGGGAATAGCCTGGGCTATTGCTTTTAACAATATTTCCTTTCCGCCGATAGACAGCAATCTTTCCTTACATCCATTAATACGTTGTATAATTTGCTCCACAAAGCTAAGAAAGCAATCACTCATATCCGCTCCGACAATAGCAGGGAGACCCAGATACTTATTCGAAATTACCTCTGTATTTATATGGAGCTCCTCACAAATTTCTGCCTTTATCAAAACATTAGTATTAGGGGAGAAAAATATACTCGATTTTGGAAGACTCACCAATTGTCCAGAATTTGCGCAATAGGTATCCAGAACTCGCTGTAGTGAGGTTGCATTATTCATATCAGCTTTCATGAGAATAAGGGAATCATCAGCGAAAAGCAGGTGTGATACTGACGGTGCATTCCTGCACACCCTAACCCCATCGATGCCACCAACCTCTTCTTCATACAACAAAAGACTAGAAAGACCTTCCGGACAAAGTAGAAACAAATAAGGAGAGAGAGGGTCACCCTGTCGAAGACCCCTCGTAGGGACAAAAACATCTGTCTCTTCCGAGTTAAAACGGACATGGTATTTAACAGTTTTCACACATGCCATCATAAGAGAGATCCAACGCTCAGCAAAACTGAGTCTTCTCATCATATTTTCCAAGAATATCCATTCCACGCGATCATATGCCTTGTGCATATCAAGTTTCACAGCACAATAACCTGTTTTGCCCGCTCTCTTTTTCTTGATATAATGGACGCTCTCATATGCCACCAAGACATTGTCAGTGATTAGGCGACCTGGCACAAAGGCACTTTGCATTGGTGCCACCACCTCCGGTAAGATACCTTTAAGCCTTAAAGCCAACATCTTGGAAATAATCTTATAAAGCACATTACAAAGGCTTATTGAACGGAATTGCGTAACCAGCTCCGGATCATCCACCTTCGGGATCAGAACAACGGTGGTATCATTCCATCCCTCTGGTATCACACCCGAATTAACCGCAAGCAAAACTTCTGAAGTGATCTCCTCTCCGCATATTCCCCATATTTTTTTATAAAACACAGCGTGGAGCCCATCCGGCCCAGGGGCTTTAAAATCACCAATACCGAAGCAAGCATTTTTTACTTCCTCTGCCGTGAAAGGCTTAAGCAATTTCTCATTCATGTCTTGTGTAACCTTTCCCTGAATTTTTTCCAGCATGTTGGGATCTGTGTCTTGAACCTCAAAAGCAAACAGATTAGAGAAGTAATTGAAAATAATTGGTTTAATATGCTCGGTACCTTCCGCCCAATCGCCATTAGGTCCCCGCAGTCGCTTGATATAATTCTTTTTGCGCCGGGCCGACGCAAAGTTGTGAAAGAAAGAGGTATTGCGGTCACCTAATTGTAGCCAATTCGCTCGCGAACGCTGCGCCCAGTGCACTTCTTCTTGTTGCAGAAGAATTTCAATCAAGTTTGCCATTTCTTTTGCTTTTGCTTCGTTTGACTCAGACATCGGACCATTTAGCGCATTGTTGAGCTCACGCTGAGCCTTTCTGAGTCGTTGTTTAGGTCTGAAAGGAAAGACGTCGCCTAGAGGGGGGGTGAATAGGCGAGGAGCACTTTTTACAATTTAGGCTTGATAAATGCGGAATAAAACTTAGTGTTTAACTTATCAATGACACAACCTAAATATACTAGGTTCACCTATGTGCACCAACAACTTAAGCTATGCAAGACAAACATCAAAGGAATCGCAAGGTAAAGGACTTCAAGCACGATGGCTATCACAAAGTAAAGTGCATAAGTAAAGAGCTCGGGTATAGGGATAACCGAGGCACGCGGAGACGATGATGTATTCCCGAGTTCCACCACAAAAGGTGTACGTCTCGTTGGAGAGGTGTGAGCAACCACAACAGGTTTGCTCAACGCCACAAAGGCCTCACCTTCTTCTCCGATGAACTCGACCACAAAGGTCCGAGTCCACCTTCCACTATGAACTCCTTTAGGGCGGAGAACAATCCCGTACAACAACCTTGGGGCACACACCCACAACCGAATTGGGGGCTCCCAAATGACCACAAGAGGTCTTGACCACAAAGGTCCCAACTAGCCACAAAGGCCTTGACCACAAAAGGTCATATGCCACAAAGGCGGCCACTAAGGCGTCTAGGGTCCAAGACCCAAGAGTAACAAGCTCACGAATTTCACCACCACGAATTCTCGTGGAGGGCTCAAACCGATGCAAGATGCAATGGCAAGAACACACAAAGTGCTCAAGTTCTTCACTCTCAAATTCCAACAAAGCAACAAATGCTTATGGGGGAATAAGAGAGGAAGAACCAAGAAACCACAAAAGAGACAAAACCTACACTCCCAAATCCCACCACAAGCAACTAATGCTTATGGGGGGATAAGAGAGAGCAAGAACAAAGGGGGAGAACCACAAAGGAACTCAAAGATCTAGATCCACTAAGATCCCCTCACTTAGAGGAGATATGGAGATCTAGATCTCCTCTCACTTATCCCTCAAAGATATGTAAGAATCATGGGAGGATTTGAGAGGGGGCAAGCTTTCCCAAGGTCAACAATGGCAAGAGAGAGAGGGGAAAGTCGTCAGCTCAAGGAAGAAGAAGGGGAGGGGTATTTATAGCCCCTCCCTGATTTCTAGCCATTGGGAATCTCCAGTCCGGAAATTTCCGAACTGAGGTCCGGAGATTTCCGGACCCCGGAAATCTCCGGTAGGAATTCCGACGCGAGCTGAGAAAAGATCAGTGCTGAAGGCAAATAAGACTTGGCGAAAAACTGCAACTTGTGACCGGAAATATCCGAACCAGGGTCGGAGATTTCCGGACACCGGAAATCTCCGGTAGAAAATCCGATGGAAAACTGAACTGAGTCAGTACGCAATTGAGTTCTGGACTTAGCGAAAATCTTCCGTCGCTCGGAGATATCCGGACTGAGGCTCGGAAATCTCCGTGCACCGGAAATCACCGAGCAAGGTCCGGACATTTCCGACCCTTAAAAAAACTGCAGAAACAACAGAACTGAAATATCTTTTGCAAATAAACTCCGAATGATTTGAGACCAACTCCGTTGGAAAGGCACTGACAAGGAGATGGCTACCAAAACCATAAATATTGAACAAGGAAATATTGCAAACCATAAATAGAGCAAAGTCCCCACACATGTGAAGGTGTGGAACTTTCCTCAAGGTTGAACCGGTAATATTTCCACACCGAAAACGCAACGAGTTTTCCAAACTAAAACCGTTTTCGAAGAACTTGGTCTTGTTATGAAGATCACGACAAGAACCAAAAACCAACAAGGAGAAAAGCCAAATAAGAACCAAGAAAGATGATATGCCAAGCATGCAAAGGTTTGAGCTCTCCACAAAGATACGATCAAGTTACTCACTCGAGAGCCCCTCTTGATAGTACGCCTATCTATCCTATAGCCCTATCAAGATCATACCTTTGCCTTGAGCTATCCACTTGAGCTAGAAGATGACGATCCTGATCTCTTCAAGTGGACCACCTTTCTTGATTGTGCTTGCTAGCACATGCTTGATGAAGACTCCTCCATATACTCCCCCATACTCCATTATGAGAGAGTCTCGCTTAGCTTCGTCTTCATGTCTCCGGCAGCTTCCCTTGGTCTTGCACTAGCCAACCTTGATGATGATCATGGCATGACATCATCCTCCATGAGCTATATTAATTTGATCTTCTTGTTGCAAGCCCATGGAAGATACCATCTTTCTTCATATAGGTGATGGCTTGACAACTTCAAGCCATACTTGCAATATGCTCAAAACACACATTAGTCCTTAGGGATTGTCATTAATTACCAAAACCATACATTAGGGCACAAGCCCTTTCAAGGTCTTTTAAGCACTCTTCCATCCCAGTCATGAAACGCCAGATGCATGTGATTCAGTTTAGCTAACACGCCATCAGAAGTAGCGTGTCCCGCTGCTTCCCATGCACGTTCAACTTCCTGCCTGAAAGCGTCTTCTTTTAACCATTTTGCTTCGAAGCGTTTTGGTGCCTGTGGGATCATTGGGGCTATTTGAAAATCAGTATCAATCAAAATGGGACGATGATCTGATCTAATATAATCAAGATGCTGCACAACCGCCCCAGGGTGCATAGTAACCCACTCTCCATTAGCAACAGCACGATCAAGACGTTCTCTTATCTTCCCTCTTCTCCAGGTGTAAGGCTCACCCGAGAAATTCAGATCCTCGAGCTCGCAATCAGCCAAAGCCTCGCGGAAGGCTTGCATGTAGCTTTGTGGTCTTCTCCTACCTCCCTCTTTCTCTTGATAAAAAAGGATTTCATTAAAATCGCCCACAATAATCCAAGGAGTAACCGGATTATTTTTTATCTCTCTTAATTTGTTCCAAGTTTTGTATTTATCTTCCCACTTCGGCTCTCCATAGAGACCAGTTAATCTCCAAATTTTCTCAGGGCTCTCAATTACTTTGACATCAATATATTTCGGAGCCGAAAAGATTTGTTGAATATGGACCTCCTTCTTCCAAAACAGAATAACTCCACCACTTCTCCCATCACTAGCATTAACAATTTTCAAGTCCATCTGTAGCCTTCTTCTCAAGCAGTCAGCTTGATAGTCATCAAGATGGGTCTCCGACAAAAACATCACATCCGGATTACAATGCTTTTGGAGATCCAAAAGCGAGAGAACTGTCGGGGCGTTGCCTAGCCCCTGACAGTTCAGAGATAATATTTTCATTGCGCCCGGACGGACCCCTTCATGGAGTCCGCCGATCCTAGTGAAGAGGAGAAAGCTCCACCTTCGATTTGTTCCTTCACAATATCCTCATCCATTACATGATCTGAGTCCTCAATATCATTGGTCTCAAGCGCCACATTTTTATCTCCTTGCAGGTCGTGTGTATCAACAGCTAAACCTGTGCTATCTTTCAGTTTCTTTCTGTTCATATTTTTCTGAGGGGTAGCAGAGGGATCCGAGTGGTTTCCCGCTTCCATCTCAATCTGATCCGCCATTGGAGTAGGCATTGAATCAGTTCCCACATTAGTTGCTTCCATATTCTCCATACTACCTTTACTAGGATCCATATTAATTCGTTTCCTTATCGAGGGTATAATCTCTGAACCCGTAAGAGAAAGGTTTTGGTTGGGAGCAGCAATCAATCCTTGTTCCTCAGTCGTATCATCTTTATTAAAGGTACTGTTCCACCTCCAACTTTGTCCCCTGAAATCTCCGGCCCCATGATTGTCCTCATTCTCTGTGGAAAGGTGAGGATCCCCAGTGCCCCTACCGAAACCATTACGGCGTCGGCCTGTCGGGGCTTCAGTTTCAGTACCCATGCCATCTTCTCGATATGTACCATAGCTTCTAGCGCCTCGGCCCCTTCTAGGGGCTAAAATAAAGGGTCCCCATTCCAATTTTTGTTCATCGAACTCTCCCGAGCCGCATTCTTGATGCCAGTGTCCCATCTTCCCACACGCATTGCAGAACGTGGGGAGTTTCTCATATTTGACTTGAAAGAACTCTGTTTTTCCACCTCTCGTAAAGCTAACAAACCGAGTTAATTTCTGACTAACATCCAACTTCACGCGAACTCTGATAAACTGACCAATGTAGCCACTAGGGAGGGTGATATGCACCTCCTGAACTTCTCCAATCCTCTTAGCCATATTCTTAACAAAACCCTCGTTTTCCAGAATTGCATCAGGTAGTTTGTGAATTTGACTCCACGTTTCTAGTCTGTCCAGTTTGATTGATTCTGGTTTGGAAAATCCGTCGTACTCAGCCATGATAAGTGCACCGAAACCTCTGAATTCCCAAGGTCCTTGGTGCATGGCCTTATTCCAATCTGCTAGGCATGAAAATTGAATCGAAAAAAAATTAGGGTTTATACGCCTCCATGTTACCTGCTGTGCCGGGTTCCACGCCGCTCGCATATCTGCGATCAACGCCCCCTGGCTAAAGGATTTGTCGGTGAGCACTCTTGCGAGAGCGAGCCACTTCGGACCTTCGGCCGGGGAATCGACTTCTTCTTCCCAGATTAGATCATGGAGCTCCTGTTCTTCCAGATGCAAACGCCCTAGAAGGACGCTCGGTTCCTCCATCATGCCCGTGCGAGAGGTGCCTCCCGCTCCATCCATCTTGCGAACCACTCCCGAACTAACCTCGATCCTTGGTTTGAGATCGACGCCCAGGCGAAGCGATCGAGCGCAGAAGCTCCGACGAACAGGAGAAAACTCTCAGCGATCGCCGCCGAGAGGACAGAGAACCCTAGGTCTGAAACCCTTTCTCCATTTTTAAGTTTACGGAAGTGAATTGGTATACCCAGATATCTGAATGGGTAGGAACCAGATTCACAACCGAATATACACCTATATTGATCTTACACATCATTTGCTTGCCTCAAACAAAATAATTCACTCTTGTGAAAGTTTATTTTTAATCTTGAAAGTTTCTCAAAGATACATAGAATGAGTTTCATATTTAGAGCTTTCTCTAAGTCATGCCCCATAAACAAAATGGGTCATTTGTTTCTTTTTTATACCACATCCACTTCACCGGAATATTTATATCTCAAAAAAGATTCTTATTTTAGACCTAATCTAATCATCAAGAACATGATAAATCAGTCCCTATAAAAATAAGTGTCCCTCGAAATAAAAACTAGATGAACAATCTTGTGCGGCAAGCATATCTTTACTTTGTCGAGCGGTAAGGCTTCCGCCGTGTTAGTTTGGTGTAACAATAAAATTGGTCTTAAAATTGTCAATAATTATCCACGTATGTCAACTGTAAGTGAAAGGAAAAATATTTCGACATCACAACGTCCGTATTGACCAGTCTCGAATTGCCTATCCATCGCACGGGGATCAAATCGACTGTTTCCCGTCCTCCTCTCTCGCGATAGAGCAGCGATGTCGATCACCGCCTACGGTTCAGCCCCGATGTGGAATGCCTCGACAATCTATCGCACTCTGTCAGGTAGTTCACGATGCGCCTCCCTCGTCCTCAAGTGCGACCATGCAGGCATGTACTCTGGTACTATGGCGATGTTGTCTTCTAGATCTGGATGTGGTGGCTGCCATCTGTGCGTCTAGAAGCTCCATGAGCGAGATGTTGCGACGGCCATCCTGACTCCTTTGTTGCATCTTCAGTTTTGAACTTTTGATGTCTTTCTCCGATTTGTGTTCTGGTTGACAATAGCAACCAGTAGATATCGTACGCATGCTCACCCACCCGATGCTTCCCGTCCAGCACTACCGCTTCCCACCTTCGTTTCCTGCCCAACGTTCGGTCTATAAAAACACTCCGTTATGCTACCAGTTCATCACAAGCCCCGCTTGGCGTAGCCCAGTCCTCCCTCATTACCGCATTCGCAATGACACGCTGCCTCACCACCACATGGTCCACCTCTCCCAGACCACACGACGTGCTCACCCAACCTCTCTGTCATGTGCGGCGACGAGGGGAATGCTGACACCCCCTTTATTGGGATGTGGTGAGTGAGGAGGAGCTGCAGTAGTAGGAGCAACTGAAGGATGAGCCGTAACAGGAAGAGCAGCCAGAGCAAGATGAGCCGCAGCAGGAAGAGCAACCGCAGCAGGATGAGTGACGAGGTGTTAACTCGACAAGTCCCAGGGTTGTGCACCCCGGGTTGATTGATGGGGAGAGAGATGAGTGCAAGGTGATCACGACGGCTGACAAGCGAGGTTTACCCAGGTTCAGGCTCCCGGAGGATAACACCCTACTCCTGCTTGTCTGGTTATTGATGCGAGTAGCGATTACAATGGCGAGATTGCGATCTCGCTAGGGTTTGTCGTAGTGGTTATCAGCGTGTCCTCTAGGACGGGCAACCCTCCTGACTTTATAGGTAGCCAGGTCTCGAGTGGTTGGTACAGATACGGTAGGTTACAAGACCTAACCGAGTTGGACTAGGATACTAGATACCCCGAGTGGGCCTTCTGCGGGCCTTTCTATCCTTGGCGCGGCCCAGGTAGCATCATCGTGGGCTACCCGCAAGGTAGCCCCACGTCAGTAGCCCCCGAGTGCTTGGTCGAAGCGTAGAGTCGGACAAAGGACTCCTTCTTCCTGGACGCGCCGTTGGATTGCTTGATCTTGAGCTTGAACTCGAATTTCCTCAGTCGAACCAGCCACTCCCGATGGGAGTAATCTGTGCAGTCGAATTACTTTGTCTTCATCTTCTTTTGAAGCTTGCTTCTACTCAGCCTGTTTTGGCTTACTTGTTGGATGGCTTCGGCTGCCCGAGCTTACTGAGTTGCCACTCGAACGGTTTCTTCGGGTGCTCGGATCACTGGCTGATCCTACCTTGCTGAGTTCAGCTGCGGAGCCTACCACTCGAATAACTTCTTCGAGTTTCTTCGGTTGATTTTGGAGCCGTTGGCTTGATGACGTCATCGATGACGATTCGTTGCACGCCTCTGCGCCCGATGGGACGTGACGTGGCGGGCCCCGCTGTCAGAGCTGACCACAGTCCGCAGTTGTCACGTCTTCGAAGTGGGCGCGAAATTTGCGCGGCACGATGACGACGCCTCGGTTCCCGTGCGTAGTGGAGGAAGTTGGCGGCGACGGTTGGTTTCTCCGTGCGACACGTGGACGGCTGGATGCTCTCGCTCGGAGCCATTGCTTGATGGACGGTTGAGATGCCGATCCTCGAGGAATAAGTACTGCGCTTTGGCTTTTGGGATGTCATCTTCTCCAATCCATTCTTGCCTTTCTTCTCCTCTTGCGCTCTGCCATTTCCGCCGCCATCCCGAGCTCCAAGCAATCCGTCCACGCACCCTGCAGCATAGGCGATGGGCAAGCCGAAGAGCGCCGCTGGCTCCTCCGCCGCCGCTGACGACGCCGGGGTGATGAAGAAACCCGAGGGCGATTGGCAGAGGTCGTCGACGAAGAAGAGCGATGTGGAGCTGCTCCGCGCGCAGGGCCTGCTGCCGCCCGCCGACCAAGTCCAGGTACAAGTCCCTGGCAAGGAGGTCTTCCCCACTCCTCGCGATGGAGAACGTGTTTGCTTCGCGGACTTCATTCCGCGAGGCTTCGGGTTCCCTATGCACGATTTCGTGCGTGGTCTCCTGTACGCCTATGGGGTTCAGATCCACGATCTGACCCCCAATGGCGTCTTGAGCATCGCGGGCTTTATCGTGCTCTGCGAGTGCTTCTTGGGTGTCGCGCCCCACTGGGCACTGTGGAAGTCGCTCTTCCTCGTTCGCAAGAACGTGGGGAAGAGTGGGCTGACCTTCCCAGTGGGCGGCTTCGGAATCCAGGTGCGCGGTGATACCGCGTACTTTCAGATGAAGAAGTCCGACTCCGTCCAAGGGTGGCGCCGAAGATGGTTCTACGTCCAGTCGAACGACGACGGACTGGACGCATTCGACAGCAAGCGCCGACTGCGGAAGACCGGCGCCTGGGCGCACCCGCTGTCTGCCGTGGAGAAGGAGGTTGTGCGACCCCTGCTGTCCCTGCTGCATGAGCTGACTCAGACCCTTGGGCGTGATGCGGGTGGCGTCTTTCTGATGGCCACCTTCTACCGTCTTCGGGTGCAGCCGCTCAGCGCCCGGCCTCACCCGATGTGGGCCGCCGAAGGCGTCAGCACCAAGCCGCTGGAGGACGAGGAGGTGGAAGCCAGCGTCAGGTCCATCACCAACCTCCGGGCCGCGGACACGTGCAACGTCAGGTGCCCAATTTCTCCTTACGGGGCCTCGAACCCCGTTCCTGAGGTACGTCTTTTATTGTCTTCTCTCTGACCTTCTTCGACTTGAGTCTACCTTTCTTTCTGATTTGACTTGTGTCTATTTGCTTCAGGGCCGAGATCTTTTCGTCAGCTGTCCTCCCCTCCCTGAGAACGGACCCGACGATGAGTCAAGGTTTGTCGAAGAGGATGACGAGGACGAAGAGATTCCCTCCGCACATTCTCCCCGCGACGAGGTGGAGGAGGAAGACGAGGCGGAGGAACCCGCGAGGAAGAAGCGGAAGCTTCCGAGTCGCGGCAAGTCTGCCACTGCGTCGTCCCCTGCCCGGGGCGTGGACGCTGTTGAGGAGGAGGTCGCCGTGACGTCTCCGGGTGCTCGTTTTTCGGGTGGCTGGGAGGAACCTCTGAACGTTCCCCCAGTCAGCTCCGCGGCGCCACGCTCGTTTGCGCGGATGCCTTCGCCTTCCCTTGAGAGCTACGATGACGCCGGCACCCCCAGGTGAGTTCCTTTGTAATGTGTCCATCTAGTTGTACTTTGCAGTTTGGCCGTTTTTTGATTCGACTGGTGTTCTTGGTTCTGCTGCAGCCATCGTTCGGACGATGTTAGCTCCCCCCTTCGGGACGTGGAGCTCACATCTGCCCCTTCGGCTGACTTGAGGACGCCAGTGGTGGTGGAGAAGGTGCATGCTGAGCCTGCCGGTATTGCATCTTCCAGCCGCGTGCTTCCTTCGAATGCGGAAGACCTTGAACTCCTGGACCACGTAAGTCTTGCATGCTTCTTCTTTGTGTTCTTTGATTTTCATCGGGTGCGCGATCAGCGCTCCCGATGGGAGTAGCCCCCGAAGGTGTGGGTGACTAGTGTAGTCGCCCGCAACTTTATTAACTTCTTGCTTTTATTTCAGCCTTACTATCGCGAGCAGCTCGACGCAGCCGCGGCTTATGTTCGCCTGGAGAAAGAGAGGGACCAACTGCGTTCCTCGCTGGACCAGGCTACTGGGCGGATTGATGAGCTTGAGAAGGCTCTTCGCGAGTCCCAAGAGCAGGAGCTGGCGCGGGTCGCCAAGGAGAAGACTCAAGTTGGTCGTCTCCTTTCGCTAGCCGGCGTACTTGGGGGTGAGTTTCGGCTTGACGCCTACTGATTCTTTTGCTCTTTTTCTTGATCTGACTTTGATTTTTTGCGCAGAGACTTGCGGTGGAGCTCCTCCCGAAGATGCGTCGAGTGACACGGTTGACCTGGCCACCGCTGTTGGCTTCCTCGACCGGGTATGCGCCTACGCTTCGGACGCGCTAAAGAAGTCTTCGGCCGCGTTGCAGAAGTCGACTGGAGCTCTGGCCGTGGTGCACCAGAGCATCTTCCCGGGTGACCAGCCGCCGGCGACCGTGGACGCCCTGGCTGCGCCGTTTGAGGACGCGACTACCATCGCCGACTTCACGTGGTCGCAGACGGTACGCGGCTCCGAGCTCACCTTCCAGCTCTTATTAGGCCACCAAGTCCCCGGTGACTTCGAGAAGGTCGTCAGCGGTTTTCCTCGCAAACCTGACGGCCGGACCACGTCGCTGAGTGGCGTGAAGGAGCGCGCCTCGCAGCTGGCTGCGCAGCTTGTGGCACTCTTCGAGAGGGCCCTTGCTAAGGCGACTGAGGCGGCAGCTCGGAAGGGCCGTTCCCGGTCGCAGTCCGCGGCCTTAGAGTAGGCATAGTTGTAGGAATGCGGAAGTCGCCGCGATCTGTATTTGAATTTTATGCCTGTAATGAATATTGCCCTGTCGGGTCTTTTGGTCTTTGATAATGATTTTGCTGGTCTTTATTTTTATTTCTCCTGAGTTGATTTGTGCTTCGCAGTCGCCTGATTGTATTGACTCTGCGTATCCCTGGCAGAGTGCTGCGCGCGATGATGTTCTGCCTTCTCCGGCGGCCGTGCCGAGTGGCGCGGCTTCTTCTTCGGGTGTTCGCCGTCGTCGGGCGGCGCCGGCTCCTCCACGCAGTGCCAACGATCAGCGTATAATCACGTTTTTGAAGAACAGGGTGGCAGAGCTTGAGGCGACCCTGAAGAATACGGAGCGGCTGCTACAACGTTCTCAGTCGCATCCCACGGCGGAGTTCTCGCGACGTGAGGACTTTTTGCTTGGGGAGATCGACCTGATCAGCCGACAGCTGCAGGGTATGTATCCTCTTCTTGGCGGCTGCCGACCTTTTGTGGCTTTCCTTCTCGTTCTTAGTTGTATTTTATGTGCGCAGACGTCAATCCCGACTGGGAGGCTGAGCGGGTTCGCGTTGAAGAGCGAGTCACCCGAGAGGCGTCCAGCAACTCGTACGAAGCTCGGCAGTTCTGGGTGAGCCACTCGAGGGGGCGCGTCCTTGCCACCATGCTTGATCGCACGTGGCGCGGTTCTTTTCTTCTGGAGAGCTGCCGGAAGACACTTTGGCACATCAATCGTGTGTACTTCCCGCATAATGCGCAGCCAAACGGGTTGTCTGCTTTGCTGGAGAGGTTCCGCGATGGCGAAGGCTTGAAGGAAGTCGTCGACGCCGAACTTGTGGCTGGTGCGAACGCTGCGTTGGCATACGTCCGGATGCACCGGCCTCATCTTCCGCTTGAGCGGGTGCTTGAAGGCCTGCCGAGTGATGATGACTTCGACGAGACCCTGGCTGCTGCGCGTCGGATTATCCGGCAGGTTCAGGACCTGAGCGAGCGTCTTGTAGGGCCTCTTGATGCGCCGAAGGCTGAACCTGCAGTGTAGAGTAGCTGTCTTCTGATGTACAGGGTTAGCTATAGGGTGGCAAATGTGCCTGTGTAAGTATGACAATTGATTGAAATACTCTGGAATTGTAAGAGTTAATCTTTTTACTCGAAAGTGAGTGCTTGATTTGGGCTTGCGACCTGTTTGGCGCAGTCGCCTAGAATGCTAGGCGGCGACCTAGGTTTCTCAAGTGTGACCTGCATGCCGCAGTCTCTGATTATATCAGGTGGCGACTTAGGATTTCTGCGACTTGACCTGTATGGCGCAGCCCCCGAGTCGCTCGAGTGATGGCCTAGGATTTTGGCGAAGACCTGTATGGCGCAGCCCCCGGGTAGGTCGAGTGGCGGCCTAGGGTTACAAGTGTTACCTGTTTGGCGCAGCCCCCGAGTATGTCGGGTGGTGACCTAGGATTTGGAACTTGACCTGTGCAGCGCAGCCCCCGAGTAGGTTCGAGTGGCGGCTGAGGATATTTCTTGGAGGTCCTGTTTGGCGTAGCCCCCGAGTAAGTCGAGTGGCAGCCTAGGGTTACAAGTGTGACCTGTGTGGCGCAGCCCCCGTGTGTGGCGGGCGGCGCTCTAGGATTTTGAACTTGACCTGTATGGCGCAGCCCCCGAGTCGGTCGGGTGGCGGCCTAGGATTTTTTGGCTTGGTACTTGTACGGCGTAGCCCCCGAGTGAGTTGGGTGGCAGCCTAAGCTTTTATTTCAACCTGTGTGGCGCAGCCCCCGAGTGGTTCGGGTGGCGACCTAGGATTTTTGATCATGCTTGTATGGCGCAGCCCCCGAGTGGTTCGAGTAGCGGCCTAAGCTTTTATTTCAACCTGTGCGGCGCAGCCCTCGAGTATTTCGAGTGGCGGCCTAGGATTTTTCATCTTTCTCTGAGTGAAAGGTAAAGGAGACAGAATTTCTTCAAATCACTTTATTGATTCTTGCGAACAGGCCGCCTCATTAAAACCCTTCCAGTCCCCGCAGGTACCCTGGTAAGGGAAAGAGTGCGTCTGAAACCTGTCGCGCTGATTTTCTTGTACAATGGTTGTTTTGAGCTAGGCGTAGAACCGGCGGAGCTGTGCTACGTTCCATGGGTTGCTGCAGTCTGCTCCTGTCTTCGAGTCCTTTAGGCGGTAAGCTCCATTGCCTATTGCTTCTGTTACAATATACGGGCCCTCCCATGGGGAGGCGAGCTTATGCACCTTCTTTTGCTTGAGTCGAAGAACCATGTCGCCTGCAACGAACGCTCTTGGTCGCAGCCTCCGAGTGTGATAATTGCGCAGGTCTTGCTGGTACACGGCTGATCGTGTCAGGGCGATGTCTCGCGCTTCGTCCAGGGTGTCTCTGCTGTCTTCGAGTGCCTCCTCTGCTTCCGACTCGTCGTAGGTGACTACTCTTGGTGCGTCGAACTTGATGTCGCAGGGGAGGACCGCCTCTGCACCGTACACCATGAAGAATGGAGTGTACTGGGTGGATCTATTCGGCGTTGTTCGCAGACTCCAGAGGACCGATGGTAGCTCTTCCACCCATGCGCCCGCTGCGCGTCTCAGGGGCACGCGCAGTCATTTCTTGATGCCCCTACAGACTAGGCCATTGGCTTTCTCCACCTGTCCGTTGGACTGCGGGTGCGAGACGAACGCATAGTTGAGTTTGATCCCCTGCTCTGAGCAAAAGTCCTTGAATTCTTCGGCTGTGAAATTCGAGCCGTTGTCTGTGATGATCCCGTTTGGTACCCCAAACCTGAAGATGATTGACCGGATGAAGTTGACCGCTGTGGATGCAGTCGAACTTGTGATGGGCACGGCTTCGATCCACTTTGTGAACTTATCGACTGCGACCAGGAGGTGAGTGTGACCTCCGGGTGAGGATTTCTTCAGTGGGCCCACCATGTCCAGACCCCATTGGGCAAACGGCCAGGCCAACGGTATCGTCTTGAGTTCTGATGCTGGGGCGTGTGGTTTGTTGGCAAATTCCTGGCACCCTGTGCATTTCTTCACCAGCTCCTCGGCGTCCTGCATGGCTGTCAACCAGTAGAACCCGGTGCGTAGCGCCTTGGCCACTAGTGCCCGACTGCTGGCGTGATGCCCGCAGATACCCGCATGGATGTCGAGTAAGATGGCTTGGCCGTCGACTGGATCTATGCACCTTTGCAGGATTCCTGAGATGCTTCTTTTGTAGAGTTCTCCGTTGATGACGGTGAAACTTTTGGAGCGCCTGATGATGCGCTTTGCTTCGACTGGATCTACTGGCAGCTTCTGATGTAATATGTATGCCAGGTATGGCCCTGTCCATGTGGCCTCGATTAGCATGACCTCCATGGGGACCTTTTCTTGGCTCGGCGGGTTGGCATCGCCTTTCTTTGTTTCTGTGCTTGCTGTACCCTGAGTCTTGATGGATCTCTGCGTGATGCACTCGAGGAAGACGCCGGGTGGGACTGGTACCCTGTCTGAGCCCATGTTAGCGAGGACGTCGGCTTCCTCGTTGCTTTCACGGCCAATGTGGCGCAGCTCGCAGCCGTCGAAGTTTCCTTCCATCTGATTGTAGAGGTCTCTGTAGGCGATCATGTTGTCGGCGACGGCGTCGCAGGACTTCATGGTTTGCTGTACCACCAGATAGGAGTCGCCGTAGCTCATGAGGTGCGTGGCGCCGCAGTTCTTGGCCATCCTCATGCCGTGGATCAGGGCCTCGTATTCGGCTTCGTTGTTGGACGGCTTCGGGAAATCCATCTGTAAGACATACCTGAGCTTGTCGCCTTTGGGGGAGATGAGCACGACTCCTGCCCCGGCTGACTTGAATTTTTTCGAGCCATCAAAGTACATTGTCCATGCGTTGGACAGGTCGGGGATATTTGGTAGTTGGGCTTCTATCCACTCGGTTGTGAATTCTGGGAGAACTTGGGCCTTGATAGACTTCGGGTGAGCATACTTCAGCCCCCATGGTCCTAGTTCGACAACCCACTTGGCGACTCGTCCTGTTGCGCGCTGGTTTGTGAGAATGTCTGCTAGTCCAGAGGAGCTTACCACCGTGATCGGGTGCTCGGAGAAGTAGTGGACGACCTTCCTGGAGGTCATGAAGACTCCGTATGCCAGCTTCTGGTAATGAGGGTAATTCTGTTTGGACAGGGTGAGTACTTCGCTGAGGTAGTAGACGGGCCTCTGTACCGGGTGACTGTGCCCTTCTTCTTCGCGTTCGACTACGAGCACCGTGCTTACCACCCTGTTCGTTGCTGAGACGTATAGGTACAGCGGCTCATTTTCCAGTGGTGCCACGAGGACTGGAGAGGTTGTCAGTGTTTTCTTGAGATGGTCGAATGCGTCCTGCGCCTCTTGTGTCCACTCGAACTTGTCTGCCTTCTTCATCAGTTGGTAAAAAGGTAAGGCTTTCTCTCCCAACTTACTAATGAACCGGCTGAGAGCTGCGACTCGGCCAGCTAATCGTTGCACCTCCCTGAGCTTGGTTGGTGCTGGCATTGTGAGGATGTTCTGCACCTTCTCGGGGTTTGCTTCGATTCCTCTTGCAGATACAAGGTACCCCAGTAGCTCTCCGGCTGGTACGCCGAACACGCACTTCTCTGGATTGAGCTTGATCTGATATACGTCCAGCGCAGCGAAGACCTTGCGGAGGTCGTCGACTAGGGTATCTTCCTTTCGGGTAGTGACGACAATGTCGTCGACGTAGACTTGGACAATCTGCCCGATTAGCCCCTTGAGGCATGCTTGCATTGTCCGCTGGTAGGTGGCGCCTGCGTTCTTTAACCCGAACGGCATCGTCTGGTAGCAAAAGACGCCGTCGGGTGTGATGAAGGCTGTCTTCTCTTCGTCCTCGACTTTCAGCCTGATCTGCTGGTAACCTGAGTAGGCATCCAGAAAGGATAGGCGTTCGCATCCTGCAGTCGAGTCGATGATCTGGTCTATCCGCGGGAGCGGGAAGTGGTCCTTTGGGCAGCATTTGTTGACTGCGGTGAAGTCAACGCACATGCGCAGTTTCTTCGTCTTCTTTTTCTCAACTAGAACCGGGTTGGCGACCCAGTCCGAGTCCTTGATCTCTCGGATGAACTTGGCGTGTAGTAGTCTGTCGACTTCCATGGTGATCGCGTCTCGTTTGGGTCCTGACAAGCGTCGCATGGATTGCTTGACTGGCCTTGCGTCCTTGTGGACTTTTAGAGAGTGATCGACGAGTTCCCTGGGTATCCCTGGCATGTCAGAGGGTTGCCATGCAAAGATTTTCCAGTTCTCACGTAGGAACTCGACGAGCGCGCCTTCCTACGCGGGGGTCAGACTCGATGAGACCTTGACCGTTTTTCCACTGTCAGTCGGATGGACTTGGTGGGTGACAGTGTCGTCATTCGTGTTGAACGCTGCGTCTTTGGCAGGCTTCTTGCGAGCCGGGAAGATGGTCTTGTCGTTGTCGGCTGATATGGCCTTGAAGTGCTCTTCGACGCCGAAGGACTCGGAGATTTTGGCGAACTCGCGGTCGCAGCTGTTGGAGAGCCCAAAGTCACCGCGGACGGTGATCACTCCTTTCGGCCCGGGTAACTTTATCATCAGGTAGGCGTAGTGGGGTACTGCCATGAACCTGGCAAAGCTTGGGCGTCCGAGGATGGCGTGGTATTGTGACTTCCAGTCGACGACCTCAAAGTCTATCGACTCCTTCCTGAAGTGCTCGGGTGTACCGAGGATGACGTCGAGTGTGATTGTTCCCATGGGCGTGATTGCTTGCCCTGGTACTATGCCGTGGAAGGTGGTCTCCGATTCCGGCAATTTCTCTGTCGACCTGTTCATTCGTCTGAGGGTATCGGCGAATATGATGTTGATGTCGCTGCCTCCGTCTAGGAATACCTTCTTCAGGCTGTAGTCGCCGATCAAAGCCTCAATCACGAGTGCGGCGTGCCCGGGTCGGACTACCTCCGCTAGGTGATCTGCCCTGGAAAATGTGATTGGTGTCTCCGACCCGCGCAGGTAATCTGGTACCGCGCGCGGGCTGTTGATGGCTTGAAGTACTTGGCGTGTGATGATTTTCTGCCTCCTGTTCGACGGGGGTCCCTTCTGGATCATGTTCAACTGTCTCCGTGCGGCTGGGTACGCGTCTGCTGCTGCCGACGGACCTTGTTGTTGCTGCTGCGGCTGGGGGAACGCTCCTGCCGCCTGCACTTGATTGTTGCTTGCGGGTGCTGCCTGGATGGCTAGCTGTGGTGCCGCTTGTATGGCCTGCACCAGGGCAATGATTTGCTGCATGGTATGGTAGATCTTTCTTGCTTTGCGGCAATCCTTCAACAGGTGGTTTGAACCCCAGTTTCCTGTTGCGGGGTTGCGGAACGAGTGATGCTTACAGGGTTGCATCAGTTCCTCTGCTGGGGTCAGCGGGCGCTTCCACTCGCGCTTCTGACTTCCATCATTGTGGTCGATGCTGCTGCTGCCACGGTTGTACTGGCTCGAGCTGGGCTGCCGACTCTGCTCGTATTGTCGGCTGTTGTCACGCTTTTCCTCGCGGGGGGTTTCGTACCCTGCCGCTACTAATTCGATTGAATCGTGGGTGTAACGTGCCTTCTTCTTTTGACGCGCTTCGCGCCAGTTGCTTGTTTCGCCTTCCTTTTTGGGAGAAGTTTCGCGGACATAGTCCTCTCCTTCGGCCCATTGGTTGGCTGTCTTCATGAGTTCTATTGTGGTCTTCGGCTGCAGCCTACCGAATTCCTCCCGGAGGTCGCGGCGAGCGACGCCATGCATGAAAGCGTCCATCACTCGATCCTCTGATACGGGTTCCATGGTATTGCGGAGGAGTGTCCACCTCTGGATGTAAGAGCGAAGCGACTCGTCTTTCCCTTGCTTGCAGGCCTGCAACTCGATGTAGGTCGTCGGCCTGGCGAATGTTCCTGAGAAACTCTTGATGAAGTTATCTTGGAATTCCTCCCATGTCCGGAAAGAATCTTTGGGTTGGCTTGTGAGCCACCCTCGTGCCGAGTCTGTCAGCATGAGTTGGATGTACTGCATGGCTATAGTCGACGTTCCGCCTTGACAGGTGCAAGCGATGAGGTAGTCCTCGAGCCATAACTTTGGGTCTTGCTTCCCGTCGTATTTTGGTGTGCCCGCCGTCAACTTGAAGCCTTTAGGCATGCGGGTGTCGCGGATGTTGAAGCTAAAGCATGCTGCGCCACACGGCTCGAAGTCGCGGTCGGCGTGGTCGTTTGCGTGTGCCACGCTAGCCGAACGCTCCTTGCGGTTGCGGTCCACCGTCTTCTGTGTCAGGACGTCACAGAGGTCCTTGACTGCTTGTCGCTGCGCCGCTGGGATGCCCGACGTCGTTGGCTCAGTCGCTCTGTTGCTTGGCCCCTTGGCCGCCAGAGCCTCTTCGATTGCCCTTATGGAGGCAATTTGTTGCTTGTGGAGAAGGGAGCGCGCGTCTCCCTCCGGTGGCTGCGTGAGCCGGAGGTATGTCTCGACTGATATCAGGGCGGCATTCGCCGTCTTCGGGAGGGGTATCCCATTCTCATCTTCGGTGACGAAAGACGAATCGAGGTTGCGAGTGAGCCTTGTTCGATCAGCTTCTGCCATGTGGGGGACACGGGCTCTGGTTCGCCGTGCTCCCTGGTTCACCTCTGTGGAGGATGTGAAGGAGAGGGCAGCTCGCCTGGCACTCGATGCATCTGCGTCCCTTTTGTGCCTGAGAAGTTCGGCTTTTTTGGCGCGAATTCGTTCGCCTTCCTTGCGTAGCAAGTACTGGACCGCTAGGTGATCTTCTCGAGGTGCGTCGGGTGGCGGGAAAGTGCCTTCGTCCACATGCTTCATGGCTTGGATCGCCATATCGCGCGTGATGACAAGTTTCGTCTGGTCCGGCATGTCCACCTCTAGTGGGTATGCGGGTTCGTCTTCGTCGTTATGCGGCGCTGTGCCGGCCATGAAGACTTGCTTGGGGTAGGCATGGATTGGAGAGTTGGTGCTGCCGCTGCTGCTTCTGTCACCTGCTTCTTGCTCGGGGTCGAAAATTGCTGCAACGTGGCGCGCGGCGCACCCGCTGTCGCGTCTCTTCGCGATTGTCCAGGTGCTCACGCTTGTCGGGGCGAGTGCGATTGGCTTGGGGTAGACCTGGGATCTCCACGAAGACGAGGGCGCGCGTGACATGGTTGTCGGACGCGGGCCCCTGGTCGGCCGCGCGGGTGCGACGGTGGAGGTGGATCTTGACTTGATCGACCGCACGACCGAGGTTGGTGTAGCGGACTCGATTCGCGCGGTCAAATCCGAGATTGTCGTTGTAGATGTCCTCTTCGCGGGAGCAGCTGGCGTGACCCCTGCGGGTGCGACAGATGTGATCTTCGCGGGTTCGGCGGTCGCGATCTCCGCGGGTGCGGCAGATGCGATCTCTGCGGGTCCTGCGATTGCGATCTCCGCGGGTGCGGCAGATGCGATCTCGGCGGGTCCAGCGGGCGTGACGGTGGGCGATTTTGGAGACGCCGTCGCGCGTAGCGCAGTAGTCGTAGACCTTAGTATACCACGACGATCTATGCAGCAGAATATGGAGCCGAAGGTAATGTGTATACCTTTGTCCAGATCGGCGTACACCGATTGATGAGTTGGCGAGTGGACGACGTACTCGAAGGAGCCGAATCGGATCGACACCCTGACGGCGGATGCGCCGATCTTCATTGCGGATGGAGCCGGTGCGACCATGATCCTAACACTTGTTGAACTTCCCACAGACGGCGCCAATTGACGAGGTGTTAACTCGACAAGTCCCAGGGTTGTGCACCCCGGGTTGATTGATGGGGAGAGAGATGAGTGCAAGGTGATCACGACGGCGGACAAGCGAGGTTTACCCAGGTTCAGGCTCCCGGAGGATAACACCCTACTCCTGCTTGTCTGGTTATTGATGCGAGTAGCGATTACAATGGCGAGATTGCGATCTCGCTAGGGTTTGTCGTAGTGGTTATCAGCGTGTCCTCTAGGACGGGCAACCCTCCTGGCTTTATAGGTAGCCAGGTCTCGGGTGGTTGGTACAGATACGGTAGGTTACAAGACCTAACCGAGTTGGACTAGGATACTAGATACCCCGAGTGGGCCTTCTGCGGGCCTTTCTATCCTTGGCGCGGCCCAGGTAGCATCATCGTGGGCTACCCGCAAGGTAGCCCCACGTCAATGAGCCCCAACAAAAAGTGTTGGGACAGGAGCCACACGAGGAGTTGTTGTCGGTGTGGCTTGACCAGATTATTTCCTACAACTCCTGCGCCAGCTGGCGTAACGAGGAGGTGTACCGTCGGGTCAAGGTCTGCCGGTAGTAGATAAAACTAGTTACTCATAAAACCAAACATGATTGTCTTCCACCGAAGGAATATTATGTCTCAGTGAAACAGTTTCACATGCGTTAATCCTAAGATAGTTGGCTCGAGAGTACAACTTGATCACGAGTAGCGGCATAGGCAGAAAATAACCGCCCATGCATCATGTATTTAGTTCCTCGGCAAACCAACCTGTGGTTGGATGGTTAGCAAGGTGGTTGTATCCTAAACCCACCAGAGTTTAAACCCAAGGTTTTAACGTCTGTGTATTACATTTAGTCGGAATATTCTTTTAGTAGGAGCCGACGTTTCCGTTGACAGCGAGGCGTTCATGGTGACTTCTTCAATATGAAGACTCGATTTTTCGTCTCAATATTTCGGAGGTGCTCATAAGGATAGGTTGTGGGTGCGTGTTTATAGGGATTAATGTGTACACGTGTATGTGAGCGCCTGTGATTTTACCGTGTCTCAAAATATATTCAGTTCCTCTGTCACTGTCATAGTCGTGGACCATGCTTCTTCCGTGCCGTCTTCGACCACAGATTACGTGCCTCGTGTTTTGACATCTTGCGCGTCCAGAAGCCTCTCCCCTCCATTCTTCTGCGCGCTCGCGGAGTGCAACTGCACCGGCCCCAAACTCCTCGTGATCATCGCGCGCAGCAACATCCGGCAGCCCAATACGCCGTCCACCATGCCGCCTCCAGCATCCTCCTCCTCCACGTACACCAGGTACGAGACGCGCCGCCGCGACCCCAACCCCCGAGCCGCGGCGCTCCTCGTCATCGACGTGCAGGGCCACTTCGCGTCGCTGGTCGCGCCGGCCATGCCGGCCATCGCCGCCACGGTGGCGCTCTGCCGCGGCGTTGGCATCCCGGTCCTGTACACCCGCCACGTCGACCCCGTGCCCCCGAGCCGCCCGCTCGCCTGTAGTTTTTGGTGTGTCGAATATGTACTAGGGAGGTTACATGGACTTGGTGTTGTAATAGGTGTGGACAGGGTACGGGTAGTGTTGGTGTCGAACACGTGTATCCTAGGGCCTCTCATATAAAGAGGAGGCACCACATATTGTAACCTATGACGACAATGACGACAAGATAGCAGCAGGGCGCGCAAGGGGAGCCGGCGGCTTGTGCCGGCGACCAAGGTGTGTACGCAAGGGGAGCCGGCGGTTTGTGCCGGCGACCAAGGCGACCGGTGCAGCAGTATCGTGGGGAGGAGCGCCCATAGTCATGCCCCGCAGATGTAGGCAAGTTCGCCGAACTGCGTGAACAAATATCGGTGTCATCGTCATCTTGTGATTGCTTGTCTCGCGGTAGATCAATTAGGCGCCTACGATTTTATAACAAGTGGTATCAGAGCTACAGGTTTTTCGGAGGCTGCAGTATGTTTGATCTAGATGAGTCGAGAAATTGATCAGTCGATGTGTACTCGCGTTCCGGCGAGTTCTTCCGCAGATCGGCAAGGATCGAAATTTTTCGTGGAGATGAAAAGCAATCCGATTGATTGATTCTACAAACGTAACAGCAGACTTGTTTAGGCAAGAGAGTAGTACGTGGTGGGCCAAGGACAAGGACTTGCATGCATGCAAGCTAGCTCTATATGGCAGGGAATCAATTAACAAATAGGAACCGGATTTGTTTTGGAAACAAAAGGGACCGTGTCCCAGGTGGAGACGTACGAGTCGTGCTCTCCTCGAGCTCGTATCAGAGACGGAGTTCTGCGCCCTTAAAAGCTGAGGCAGGGCAGGGTCAGGGATAGAGCCGAGTAAATTGATTCAGCGGATTAAATCATCAAGGGATACAGGCGGCGTGTTGCCGTGATACATCGGAAGTAGCAGGCAAGATCAAGGCAAGCTAGCATTGATCGGAAGTTGAGCCAAGGAGCAGCAGCACGTGAAGCATAGGCAAAAGGAGTTCCAATTGCTACGTACACACGGGGACAGCAACTCGGATTTTTCCTTCGCAGGTCAGTCGTACAAGAAATCATGGCGCCACAAGGTTCCAGATTTGAAGTGCAAAAGTTCGATGGAACTGGAAACTTCGCGTTGTGGCAGACGAGGGTTAAGGATTTGTTGGCACAACAGGGATGCTTGAAGGCGTTGCGGGATAGCAAGCCAGCTAAGATGGATGTTGATGACTGGGAAGAGTTGCAGATCCAAGCAGCCGGAACCATACGGTTGTGTTTATCTGATCAGGTCATGTATCATGTGATGGATGAGAATTCGCCGAAGAAGGTTTGGGAGAAGCTGGAGAGTCAGTTTATGTCCAAGACTGCGACGACTAAGGTGTATCTAAAGCAAAAGTTATACAGGCTTAAGATGCAAGAAGGGTCGGATTTTGTGGAGCACATGAATGCCTTTAATCAGGTTGTCACGGATCTAGCACGTCTGAGTGTGAAGATTGACGACGAGGATAGGGCGATTCTTCTTTTATGTTCGTTGCCACAGTCCTATGAGCATTTGATCACTACGTTGACATATGGAAAGGAGACTATCAAGGTTGAGGATGTCACTACGGCGTTATTGTCCTATGATATGAGGAAGAAGAACACCGCAGAGGAAGTCACTCACGGGGAAGGTTTTCTGGTCAATGGTGGGCAAGGCAAGAAAGGATACGAGGCATGGAAGAACAAGAAAAAGAAGGTGCAGTGCCACAAGTGCAAGAAGTGGGGACATATCAAGAAGGACTGTCCAGATCTCAGTGGTGGGTCAAGTGCTAATGTAACTACTCATGGAATTGGCTCGGACGATAGTAGTGATGCCCTCTTAGTGTCAGACAGACGGTCAACCAAAGGTGAAGCGTGGATGTTGGATTCAGCTAGCTCATTTCATGCGACACCCAATAAGGAGTGGTTCTTTTCGTATAAGTCTAGTGAGCTTGATACAGTCTATGTGGGCGATGACACTGGTCACCGTGTTGCTGGAGTAGGCGACATCAAAATCAAGATGTTTGACGGAAAAGAGCGGGTGCTTCAGGGAGTCAGGCATGTGCCAGGGCTAAGAAGGAATCTAATTTCGCTTGGAGTTCTACATGATGGTGGTATGGTATTCCGTTGTGATCGGGATAGGAAGACCATGAGAATCATGAAGGATGAGGTGACTGTGATGACGGGAGAGAGGACGGCGTCGCATCTTTACAAATTGCGAGGGAGCACTATTGCAGGTGGAGCTATGGGGAGTGGAGTTGCAGGGATAACAGTTGTGTTCCATGGAGGCGGCGGGTCTGGGGCAGACACGCCGGGTAGCTCTCGGTAAGCTACAAAGAAGACAACCCAAGTCTGGAGTACATGGAAGTTTGACGCTTGGACAAGCTCAAGGTGGTGGAGAATATTCGCCAAGGTGGAGTGTTGTTTTTGGTGTGTCGAATATGTACTAGGGAGGTTACATGGACTTGGTGTTGTAATAGATGTGGACAGGGTACGGGTAGTGTTGGTGTCGAACACGTGTATCCTAGGGCCTCTCATATAAAGAGGAGGCACCACATGTTGTAACCTATGACGACAATGACGACAAGATAGCAGCAGGGCGCGCAAGGGGAGCCGGCGGTTTGTGCCGGCGACCAAGGTGTGTACGCAAGGGGAGCCGGCGGTTTGTGCCGGCGACCAAGGCGACCGGTGCAGCAATATCGTGGGGAGGAGCGCCCATAGTCATGCCCCGCAGATGTAGGCAAGTTCGCTGAACTGCGTGAACAAATATCGATGTCATCGTCATCTTGTGATTGCTTGTCTCCCGGTAGATCAATTGGGCGCCTACGATTTTATAACATCGCCGAGTGGTGGGCCGGCGACCGCATCGCCGCCGGGACGCCGGACGCCGAGCTGCTCCGCGGGGCCGGCGGCGCGCCGGGGGACCTCGTCGTGGAGAAGAGCACGTACAGCGCCTTCGCCGCCGGCACGGGGTCGAGGAGACGCTGCGCGGGATGGGCGTCGAGGAGGTGATCGTGGCCGGCGTGATGACCACCGCGCGGGACGCGTTCGTCAGGGGCTTCCGGGTCTTCTTCTCGGCCGACGCCACGGCCACGGCGACCCGGGAGCTGCACGAAGCGACGCTCGTCAACATGGCCTTGGCTTCGCCTACATCGTCGACTGCAACCGCCTGGAGGCGGCATTCCACAAGGACAAGTGAATTTCAAACAGCAAGGAGTACTGATCTGAAACTCTCAACGACTTTGCTTTTGTTTTCAACTCTAGTTCACTCCGCTAATGCAGAGAATGGGGCCTAATTAACCATCTATCCCATTTCGATGCTAAGGTGTTGTGTTCCAGACAGTTGTCAGTTTATATTTGAGAAGCAGTCCAGATTCATCTTTGTAGTGAGTATGCTGTTCCAGACTGTTGTCAGTACCACTCAAACTCACTGAGCCGATCCCTTTTCGTTTTTCACTTTGGCTCTCGCTTCGGCTTGGAACATATTGTTATACTACAAAGTAAACAGGAATAAAAGTCCACCAGGCATTAGCTTTACACAAACAAAACATCCATATAATTTGGAGTGGAGTGCTGAGCTATTCAGCTGCCACACTACACCGGTTTGACTTCACATCTTTAGTAGTACTCCCTCCATTTTTTAATATAAGATGTTTTAGCTATTGCACATGTTATCTTGTTAGGGGCTGCCCCGGGGTAGGACAGAACCCGGGACAGAGCAGCATGCTGGATACAGGAGATGACTTTTGGAGAGTGCAAAGGGCTGCCCCTTGGTACCCAGAAGGGTCAACTTGACATTTGGCGATGGCTAGGGCCAGAATGTCTCTTGGAGCAGCAAGGGTCATCTGCGGAGACTATAAATAGACCCACAGGGCGTGAGGACGACATAAGCATCGGTAAAGGGTTCCTTAAGAACTAGTTTCTCGAAAATGTCTTTGGGGAGAGCCTAAAACATCTTCGTGAAACTGGGCCTAGAGGTACTCCTCTTGTGTAACATCCTGGATACTAGCTGGAGCCTCATATCGGCAAGAGAGATCATCCGGCACGAGCCTATGTCGGATAAGGCCGAAATGGCCCCGGGTAGAGGAGAACCCGGTTAGCCCGACCAGTATCCCAGGTTGAGTCTGACCGGCTTACCTATGACGGATATGGATGTTTCCGGAGTGTGAAGCCGGCATCGGACATGCTGGACAAAGGTCAATTAGCAGGGCCATGCTTTCCGCCTGACACGGGGGAAATCATATCCCTCCTGACACAGAAGCATGGTCACCTCCCGCCTGACACGAGGGCATGTCAGCCGGTACGACACCGCTGCGACAAGACCGGACATGCCTAGGCCGGCAATCCGGAAAAGGCTACTAGGCATGGGTGAAGACATGTCTTATCTCTCGCAGGGAGACAATGATGATCCAGAACGGCGCCTGTGGTACCTTCCGGCATCATGACTGCAAGTTATGGCGGATAGCTCGGCGGTTATGTCGCACTAGTCGATGTCGGCATTACCGTTGGCCAGCTCAGATCTGACTGGTGGGACCCGGGCAAATTAGGGTTTCCGGCCATTCCGACCAGAAATCTATAAAAGGCGCCATAACTTCCTCAGACATACCACGACCAACTTGTGTGCCAAAATTATAGTCTCATTTACTGCTAGAGCATTTACTCCTCTCTCTAGTTCATCCAAGTTCATTACCGAAACAGCTCAAGGAGCCCATTGTAGATCTTGTTACACCCTTATATTGAGAGGAAAGGCAGGAGTAGGGGTCTTACCTCCTCACGAGGGTCCCGAATCTGGGTAGATCGTGTGTGTTTGTGTTGCTTTGTGTTTGTATTTGTGGTTCGGGGATGTTTTGGTGTGTTCTTGAGTGTTCTTGAGGATTCTTACTCTCCTCGTCCCGGACTTAGCCATTCTCGCGTTCGTGTTGGTGTTTTATCCCATGTGAGCTTCTCAGCTCGCTAGCCCTCACCGGATCCACCAGCGTCCATCGGCCCCACACATTAGTTATCCTATGTCATCGACATATCTAGATACGCACACATGAGTGTCTAGATACAAATTTGGGCATGTTCTTATATTAAAAAAACAAAGGTAGTAACGCCTATTTTAGAAAAAGAAAACATTGAAATTTCTTAGGGTAGAATTCCCATATGAATTTTCTTGATGTCCTTTAAAACAAAGGAATATGGATCTCATATTCCTTCGTTATTCCTATGAACTTCATGGGAATTTGGGCGGAAAACTAATGTGGCACATGTTTTTTATGTCTTTGTGTCTAAGATACCTGCGTGGCACACGATATTATTAAAGATTTTGCATGATTTTAATTCTCATAGGAATTCAGAAAACATGACATCTCTTGTTCTGCATTTTTTCCTATTCCTATATGTGGACTTCTGCATTCCAAGTGAGCCCTAATTCCAGGTTTATCACATCAGAGACTACATGGAAAAACGGAATCAAGTAACCTGAAAACAGTGACTTCAACACTCATTATGTTCAATGGAAGTTTCCAATTTCACAGTTAAGGATTCAGCAGCCTGGTTAATAAATCACAATCTAAGAGCCGAGTTCACAAATATGGCTCATGATTTCTATCTGAGAGGATGATAAATCCCAGCAGTCGTCATGATTACAACTTCTGGGTGTGCTCAAAGTAGTGATGGTGACCGAAAAGATAAACAAAAAATATAGCCACGAGTTATAACACCCTGAATATCCAAAAGTAGCAGCATGGAACTGAAAAGTTCAAACAATTCGACTTATGTCTTATATCGGCAGAACTAAATGAGAAGATAGTGTGACAAGGAATTGGTGAACTAGTCAATGCTAGTGTGACAAGGAATTGGTGAACTTGTCAATGTTTATACAGACGTATGAATTAACAAACAGGATACATCAAGCACTTTTGGTGCATAATATTTATCCGTATCAATGCAATGAAACTTAGAGAAGTTTAGCTTGGGGCAAACTTTTAAACTCAAGTAATTTGGAAGAGTAGGAGTATCAGCACCAGTTCAGAATGTAAAACGGGAGCATAAAGCCAGCAACAAATTCATCTAGGATCTATGTCACTTTGCGGTAATCAAGTATTCAGCAATTTAGCTACTACATGTCTCCGGTTGACATGGCATCTATATTCTGATACCAGATAATTTCCAAGTACGAAGTACGCCAGCACGTGAATCTAGAGCTCACAACTTACATAAGCTGTAAAAGGAGAATTTAAGCTGTAAAGTTCCCTATGGTTCCCAAGCATTTCTTAAGCTTCGCTAACTTCAGCCATCAGTCCGTCAAGCTTCCAATCACATGATCCAGAATACCAGCACTCTGAGCAAAATGTAAAACTTCAGTTAAAAACATAGTTCATGAGGATAACTTCTGGGACAAAAAATTAGTAAAACGAGTAGAAATGGTAACCAAAAGAATAACAGCAAATATACCCGTAATGATGAACTAAAGAATATCAGGAAAATTAGTCATAGCACCCAACAGTAACCTGGGGCAAGTATATAAGACAAGTGATAATGGTAACCGAAAGAATAACAGTAAATGTAGCTACCACACCATAACAACAACTGTGATGTTCGCTCTCGAGTTTTGACAGTATGATCAATTTAATAGAAGGGTACAGAGAACCTGTAAACATTTTCACTTAAAAAAGCACAGGTGGACAAATGCTAGGTGAACTACATGGAGTATCAGGGGTACAGAGAACTTGTAAACATTTTCTCTTAAAAAAGCAACGGCGGACTAATGCTTGGTGAACTACATGGAGTATCATAAACAAAATCAATAGTTGGCAAAAATCAAGAACTTAAAATTTTATCTGCATTCATGCAAAACATGACTAAAAGGTGTAAGAATTAAGAAGACAATTAAATTCATGTATATAGGTGAGAAACATGGTTAATGAACACGTTTAAGGCAATGCTTCATCACACCCAAGAAATAACCATTAAGTTTCATCACTTGAATGTGCCACACTCCGGAGAGTTCAAATGCATATCTGAATCTTTGTAGTAGCTACACACTTCTGAAGCTAATTTGAGTTTCTTAAAAGTAGCTACTTCGAGTTTCTGGTCGATTGTTTTTTTGTAATGGTTGACGTAAGTTTGTGAGGTGCAAGGAATTCCCTCCATATGACCCTGACTGGGTGTTTCTTGTTATTTATTCACTCATTCGGTGGGAGTTGGTTGATACCTCTTGCTTATTGCTCGGCGTTACAGAAACACAACACACCATTATCAACAATGAAGCTCAACAGTGAACCATACTTGGAGGTCTTTACAATACCACCATCATTTCAGGCTAATATCCATTATAAAACAGTATAGAAGTTCATTGTCTGCTCAACTATTTCTCTCCATACAACAGTCTCTAGCATTACCATATAGATAGAAAAAAAAGAATGTTTAACATCACAATATTTTTAAAGGATAGCCAAGCCAACTAAAAAGGAGGGTTTCCCTTTCAGTACATAACAAGATTATGTACTTACTTTATAAAACATTGAATGGGAAAATACAAAGTGACACCTCAACACAACCTCTCTTTAATTTAGTCGACTTGTAAGAACTCACAACTGAAGGCAAACAAAATTCACAGATAACCCAAAATGTGTCGGAGAGAATTAACTCAAGATTAAAGGGCGACGAAGTAACACAATGAAAAGAGAGAACAATGCTTCAAACAGGCCGATTAGCAAAATATGTGCGCTTTTGCAAATGAGCTGGAAGGGCAAAATTAACTCCTTTTTGTGGAAAACTAGAGCGGGGAATTGGCCAATCAATTTCTAAGCAACACTATCTTTTTTCACTGTGGCAGTCACACTCAACATCACACTCTTTGGCCCAAATTCATGTTGTTGGCTGCCCGTAACTGCCGAGTTTGCTAACAATTTTCTGCAGCTTCCCACTCCTGATTGCATGACCATGCCAGCAAAGGACTCGCTGCTTTACTTCGGTGCTCAGGCGGTCAGGATGCTTAGTTCAAGAGTGGCTGCAACCTAAAAGACAGTGCAACAGACAGCCGCAACTTGAAAACCCAGATTCGGCTGCTGCGAGTCTACTGCATCGAGAACTCAGGCATGGTTTAGAGTTGAGAGAGAATAGAGATACATAATTGATGGATACTATAAAACAGAGTTAGGAGAAACTGTAGATTTCAGAAGAGATGTCTCGAAGTCAGGACAACAGGTGGTGAATTCTAACAAGAGTTGAGAGGATGAAGTTTAAGCCATAGGTCAGTACAGAATAGACGGAAGGGATAATAACCAGGAAAAATAAGTGATATTGTAAGATGGTTCTGTCATGTCACATCTTTTGATTTAATTTAGTAACTTCTGATGATCTTGCGAATCTTCATGACATGTAAAAAACGTGCAACAGAGTATATGTGTAATTGTATATATTGGTATAATGGAACGTTCAGTATACATATATATCCCCCAAGTAAGGCATGTACCACGGATTAGTCATCCTTTAACATGGGGTTCATTAATATCAACAAAGATCTTCCACACTATGTCTCTGATATAAATCATTATCAGTAAAAAACTAACAACTAAAATCAAGTAGCAAACCAATAGGCTAGCTGATGGTACAACCCAGACGCCAGAATAATAAATTATTAGCCTTATATGGAAACAAAAAAATACAGCATGTCCAAAAAGAAAGATGGCAACAGAATTACAACCTTAACCTAGTAATGCAACACATAAATAGATGGAACTGGGAGACCTAACAGCTAGAAGCATATAACACATGCTGCAGCATAGGAAACTAGCATAGGACCATCAAATTTCAGCAAGTGATCTTTCCAAGTGCAGTAGTATTAACGAAGGCATAGGCCATACATAGTATATAACAAAATCTAATACTAATACACTTGCAGTTTCAGAGCAAAAGAATTTTACTGTAAATGATAAGTTCACATGAATTAGTGCAAAACAAGCAACCAAAAATAATGGAACGTGATGGAGCTAGCACCTTACTTGTATTCAACCGGATTCAAATTTCCTCAACTAAATCCTTGCACCTCTCCTCCTCACCTTAGTACAACTCCTCTTCTGCTGGCTTCACCCAGTCTGATTCTTCCAGAAGCTGAAATACTGGGGTGCAAAAAGCATCATAGTCTTCACAATGCCCAGGTTACTGCACAGTTCTTGCTCCCTTAATCCGAGCCTCTTTCATTTCCTTGCGCAGTAACTTCTTTTCCTTGCTCTCAGCCCTTCTCCTCTTCAGGTCATCTAGTTTTTTCCTCTTCTGCTCCTCCTGCTCCTCCCCCTCTGTCTCCTGTGTCTCCTGATCACCTTTCTGCTCACGAATGATCTTTTTTTCTTGCTTCTCTTGCTCATACATCTGGTAAAGTTTTTTGATCAAATTCTCTAGTGGAATGGTAATGTCTATGAAATCAAGATCACTTGTGGCATACAGTGACTCCTCGGTGAACTTGGAAGGGACATAGAACCATCGCTCGGTGAAGCTGAGAGCCACAGTGACAGACTCTGCAGTGCAACAAAAAGAGAATGTCATGAATCTTAATACCAAGTCCTTGTATACATGACATGATTGAAATCCCTTCACCACAAGGTAATCTCTTGATGATAGCAACTTCCCTTAGCGGCATAGAAATAGAGGATCCCTCTTCAAAGACAAGCTCTTTACACCGTGGTCTTCTCATATACTTGACATCGGCATGGGCCGAGAGCGCCCCAGGCTGTCCACCCTCCCCTGCCTGCTCCAGATGAAGCCCGTCTGGTCCCAGGCGTGCGACGCGCAGAGCATTTGTGTACCCAGCTCGTTCCGGACGGAAGCGGGCATGCTTCTCCTGACACCACGATAGATGTGCCTTCTTGACAGAAGCCTTCAACTTGAACAGGACAAAAGGGCATCTAGGATCCGTCTTCTTCCTGTTGATGACGCGAGGATACTCCCACTCATGCAATGCGGGGTCCTCGCATAAGCGCCTATTGAAGGAGGCGAGCAGCTGCTCGAGTAGGATTGCATGTGTCACCTTGGTGACCTCTAGCCCTGAGCGAATGGTCATGGAAAAGACGCCTTCCATGTTTAGTAGCCCACTCCGGACGGCGAGCTTGATGACTGCCTCGGCCTTGAGACCGCTCTGGATGGCGAGGCAGAAGATCTCCTCCACCTCTTTGGCCTCGAGCACGTCCTTCAAAGCGTGGTAGAGTGAGAGCTCCCTTGTCTCAGGGTTTGGCTCGTCCTGGACGGCGAGGGAGTGGACTTCCTCCTCTGCCTCGCTGCTCCGAGCGGGGAAGGGGGAGAACTCCTCGGCCAATGGCCCCCTTTGTACGCCGAGAGCAGACATGTAGTCAGTACCGCCGTAGAGCGAGAGCTCCCTCGTCTCAGGGTTTGGCTCGTCCTCGACGGCGAGGGAGTGGACTTCCTCCTCTGCCTCGCTGCTCCGAGTGGGGAAGGGGGAGAACTCCTCGGCCAGTGGCCCCCTTTGTACGCCGAGAGCAGACATGTAGGCGGTACTGCCGTAGAGCGAGAGCTCCCTCGTCTCAGGGTTTGGCCCGTCCTGGACGGCGAGGGAGTGGACTTCCTCCTCTGCCTCGCTGCTCCGAACGGGGAAGGGGCAGAACTCCTCGGCCAGTGGCCCCCTTTCTACGTCAAGAGCAGACACGTAGGCGGCACCGGAGTAGAGCGAGAGCTCCCTCGTCGCAGGGTCTGGTCCGTCCTGGACGGCGAGTGAGTGGACTTCCTCCTCTGCCTCGCTGCTCCGAACGGGGAAGGGGGGGAACTCATCGGACAGTACGCCGAGAGCAGACATGTAGGCGGTACCGCCGTAGAGCGAGCGATCCCTCATCTCAGGGTTTGGCCCGCCCTGGAAGGCGGCGGCGGCGGCGCGCGTCGCCGCTTCTCCGGCTCGAATCGATCGGGAGGAACCTCCGCCGCCGGCCGCCGGCCGATTAGGGTTACAGGCTATCGAGTTTTTTTTTTGTTGAGGGATGAGTCTTTTTCTTCTGCTTTGGGTAGAGGGCAGGAGTATATGTTTTGGGCTATCGCGGCACGGGCTCGATTGTTTGTACTCTTCTACTCGGACACGTTAAGATTTGAGAGTACTCGGTTACGTTTAGTATACTCTTTTATCAATTCCTATATATGGCCCGTTAGGCCTAGTGGATCGGCCCATTGTGGTATGTTTTGTTTATCTTTTGTCTTTTTCTTTTCTGTTTCTTTCATTTATTTTTCTACTTTTAAAGAATTTTCGGATTTTTTAAAAAACTAGAATTTCAAAAATGTTTACAATCTCAATATGTTCAGATTCACAAAAAAATTATAAAATTTAAATGTTTAGATGTTGAGAAAAAAATCATATTTAAAAAATGTTTAGAAATATGAGAATGTTCATATTTGGAAAATGTTCGGATTCAATAAATTGTTCATATTTTGAAAACGCATTCATATTTTATTTTTTATTTTAAAACATATATATTTTACAAGAAATTGATTTGAAATGATTAGTTTGAAACCTATTCAGATTTAAAATTATGCACTTTTAAATATATATATAGATATCTGAAAATGCAAAGGTGAAAACAAAAACATAAATTTTTATTTAAAACGAAGAGCAAAAACAATATCTTGCATGTTGATGGGTTGATGAGAGTGCAGCCCAATTACTCTTCCCCTAGGGCGAGTGACGAGGTGGTAACTCGGCAAATCACAGGGTTGTGCACCCCGGGTTGATTGATGGGGGGAGAGAGAGGTGTTGGTGATCACCACGTCTGACAAGCAAGAATTTACCCAGGTTCAGGCTTCCGGAGGATAACACCCTACTCCTGCTTGTCTGATTATTGATGCGATGAGCGATTACAATGGTAAGACTGCGATCTCGCTAGGGTTTGTGGTGGTGGCTATGAGCGTGTCCCCTATGACGGGCAACCCTCCTGTCTTTATAGGTAGCCAGGTCTCGGGCGGTTGGTACAGATATGGCAGGTTATAAGACCTAACCAGTTGGACTAAGATACGTGGTACCCCGAGTGAGCCTTCTGTGGGCTTTTCCATGCTTGGCGCGGGGCAGGTAGCCTTATGGTGGGCTAGTCGAAAGGTAGCCCCACGTCAGCGAGACGGGGCTAAGACTAGCCATAGTGGAAGTAATATAGGTAGTAACATAAGCGCCACAAAGTTAAAAATGGTGATGTGACAAGTATTTAATGAAGGGAGATGTGATGGTGGTATCATAGGTAGATACTGATACATAACGGATTCGAGACAAGATGAGTCTATATATGCATAATTATATGATTATATGCGTGATAACACATACTTCTCACTATGAATAGTCTAATGTGCCGCAAATTAGGGATTAATAGCGGTTCCCATTTCTTCTTGGCGACTCACCAACCGGCACAATGAATTAGCAACGACGGTGAAGGGTCGTACTAGGCCTATAGGTCTGCAGTCTGCTATCCATTTTAACTTATCGCTAGTTAAATGGACTATTACTCGTGTAGTTGCAATGCACCTTATAAATATTAGGTTGATGAAGAAAAAATTCTCAAAGCCTCTTCATCCTCATTTCCTATCTTAATGGACCTTACTTCCCTGTCTACGAACCACTTGCACATGATCTTTCACCTTCTTACAATCTTTAAGGAAATCAATACCATTTGTTTGCTCGATATCTACCATGTATCATCCAATTGGGTTGTTTGTCTTCATGTTAATGAAACATCCCAAAAGATCCATTTATTTAGTCATGAAGTCAAGGACTTTATCTATTGGTCATAATGATGATGATGAACTCCCAGAAATGGCATTCTACGGAACACGTTGCTTGTAATTTTAAAAGTACAATGGTTGAACAGTTGAAACCGAACTAATTAGAAAAACTCAAATTAGAAAGTTATAACAAACTTTTCTCAAAAACTAAAAATCATAACAAGAAACATTATAAGTATAAAAATTCTAAAGAATGATATAAGGCATGGTTTTTATTTGTCAAGGTATTTTACGACGGTATATTTTGTTCGGTAGAATCACGCTCATAGATCAGAAGGGTAGCTCACGGTATATTTTGTTCGGTAGAGTCACACTCATAGATCAGAAGGGTAGCTCACGAGTGAAGCTGAAGTTCATGAGCAGACATCGGGAACGAGATCCACTGGCATTCACCTATCTACTGCAGAGGGACGTAAATGACTTGCGTTCGTTGATTACACATCCGACGGCAGCCTAAAGCAGAAACAGTCAAAGAGGAAAACAATATCGCTCGCCGCCATTGCCGTCCGCTCTCGCCGACAGGATCAGCTCTGCATGCGAGGCCTCCGGCCCCCGCCGTGTCATCTGTCGCCGCTGCCGCCACGGCAGCAGTGTGCGGCCACTGCACATGTGCACACCGGTCGCCGTCCTCCATGGGGACAAGGAGTCCGTATTCAGTTCTAGATACCATCCAGTTCAGTTTAGTAACTTTAGTTATGGGCAATGGTTGCCATTTTGTTCAGTTCAAATCGAGTCGTGGGTGCCATGTAGTTCAGTTTAGTTTGGATCAACAATAGCAGCAACTCGAGAACGCGGCCAACATACTAAACGGCGGCGGAAACACTGAAGATGAGTACGGCGACCAGGACGACATGGATTCGTCCTCCTCTTGGATGTAGAGCAGCGGAAACACAGAAGATGAGTACGGCCAGGGCAGCGGCAGCCTAGACGTAGAGCGCGGCGATTAGGGCGACAGAGTTGCCGCACCGCGAACTTGCAAGGCAGGCACGGGCCGCCGGTGGCGATGGAGGCCACTGCTGGAGCTATTTTCTCTCTCCGCTTAGTTTTCCGTGTGTTTCCTCTACTCTGGGCTGTTGCCGTCGGATGGGCAATCAATGAACAAAACTCATTTACGTCCCTCTACAGTAGACAGGTAAACGTCAGAGGATCTCGTTCCAGACATCGGCAAACTGAACAAAGTTGCTTGATGTTCTGCAGAATCTGAAAAAGCTCACTATTGAGGAAGTGGTGATGGCTATTCGCGTCATTGGTCGCCACGCTAGGCGGACTGAACTTTTCCTAGAAATGTGTGATGAGTTTAAAGTGGTGTTTGTGCAGAAATATTGGGCCTTTTAGCCCATTATCAATTCTTAAAAATCCCTAAACCTCATGTTATCATAGTATATGGTGGGAGTTTAGTCTCATACTGCTAGTTGGATGAGATGTGCACCAGCTTATATACTGAGTCATTCTACTACTAGTATGAGTTGGGGTGAGGTATGAGAAAAATGGTTGTGTACCACACGCGCTCCTCCTCCTTTGCCGCCCGCCTCGCCTCGTCACGACATGACACGTCACGACACGCCACGGGTTGCAGGAATCTCGGAATCTCGCCGAGCCGATGTATTCCTTTTGTCACGCAGGAATAAAATGCGTACGGTCATGAAACGTTTTCCCCCTTAATGGAAAATGAATACGAAGCTGAAACGTCTGTCTTAAGTGCTCTTAAGTACTATCGCCTTCAGAATTCATTTGCCTTAACGGAAATAATTGTGCGCGTTTCTGTTGAACCTCTAGCCTCCTGCGTTGCGTGTATAAAGGAGAGGTCGCTCCTCTCTTTCAAACATCTGACAACAAAATCATCCGCCCACGGCCGCCACCATCGTTCCTTCTCGTTGTTGCTGCCTTCGTTGATCCCATTCCGTCCGCCACGTACACGGTCGACGGAAGAGCAGGCCTCCGAAACCCCGCCTCTACGTTTCCTGTACGGGAGAGGGGCGATTAGGTTTTTAGGGAGCGTCTCATAAGCAACTGCTCGCCAATCTTCATCCACTACGTCGGTTACTTCCTCTACTTCAACTACGTCCTCGTCGCCTTCATCATCACCATGAGCACTGACACCGAGATCGAGAAGGTTGTCGTTGACAAGAGGGCTGCCGACTACGATGCTGCTTTCGCTTCTGCCAATTGGCCAACTGCCGGGTATGATATGTTCATACCTCTCCTAATTATTTCCGTGTTTGTAATACTAGTCACATGTGTAGATGTTTCTACTATTTGTCTAGTGTGTAGTCTTATCATCAAGTTTCAGTATGTCATTAGCACTGTTCATGCCATGTTCATGATTCATTATTGGATTAGTTTAATCGAACAATTGCCTATATTCTCAACAATCCAAAAACCTAATTTGTGTAGGCAATTTTCGGTCAATGGTTTTGCTGCTGCACTGAAACCAGTCCCGTTTACGGGGACATATTTTAAGCGTTGACAAACCAAAACCATCTTATGGCTCACTGCGATGAACGTGTTCTGGTCGCCAGTGTTACTCCCACTGAAACGATTACTCCTGAACATGGGAAGGCGTTTAGGGATGCAACCATCGTCTTTGTTGGAGCCATTCTAAGCATGATCGGAGATAAGTTGGTTGATGCATATTTACATGTGCGGGTTGTCAAGGACTTGTGGGAGGCGCTCGAATCAAAATTCGGCGCAACTGATGTTGGAAGCGAGATCTACACTATAGAGCAGTTCCATGATTACAAGATGGTTGAAAACGGTTCTGTATTAGAACAAGCTCATAAGATACAGTGCATCACTAAGGAGCTTGAGCTTCTGAAGTGTGTGTTACCGGGCAAGTTTGTCGCGGGATGCATAATCGCTAAGCTGCCCAATTCCTGGAGAAACTTTGCTACTACTCTAAAACATCAGAGACGTGAATTCTCTGTTGAGGATGTCATTGGCCATCTGAGTGTTGAGCAGAATTCAAGGGCAAAGGACTAGCATGGAAAAGGCGAAGGTGCTTCTGTTGCCAATATGGTACAAAAGAACTTTAACTCCCACAAGCACAAGGTAAAAACTGTCATCCATCAGAATACCGACTTCAAGAAGAAGGCTAACAAACCTTTCAAGAAGGATAAGAAGAAAGATGCATGCTACACCTGTGGTTCAGAGGAGCATTGGGCTCCTAAGTGCCCGAAGAAGTTCAGGAAACCAGGACAAGACCCCAAGTCTGTCAACATGATCATGAGCAACAATGAGAACGGTGCATCCGGGTACGGTAATTTGTTTACTGTATTTTCAGTTTTTCAGTCTAACAAATGGTGGATTGATACTGGTGCAAATACTCATATGTGTGCTGACGGATCCGTATTGATGGGGAATGGCGCGAGTGCTTCTGTTCTTGGTGTTGGCAGGTCGATCTGAAGTTTACTTCGGGAAGGATCGTGCAACTCAAGAACGTTCAACATGTCCCCGTCATCAAGAAGAGTCTCGTTAGTGGCTCCCTTCTATGTAGAGAAGGGTTTAAGTTGGTATTCGAGTCTAATAAAGTAGTTGTTACGAAATAGGACTATTTGTTGGAAAAGGTTATGAATGCGAATGCATGTTCCGCTTTTCTCTTGCCGATTTCTGTAATAAAGTCGTGAACAATATTCATTCGAATGTTATTGAAACAGAAGTTTGACATTCACGTCTTTGTCACATTGGTTTTGGTTGTATGACGCGGCTAGAAAAACTAAGTTTAATCCCATCTTTCACTTTAGCCAAAGGTTCTAAATGTCTTTCGTGTGTTCAAGCAAAGCAACCTCGCAAGCCTCATAAAGCTGCGGAGGAAAGACACTTGGCACCGTTAGAACTTATACATTCTAATCTTTGTGAGATGAATGGTGTTTTAATTAAAGGTGGAAAGAGATACTTCATGACACTAATAGATGATTCCACTAGATTTTGATATGTATATTTGTTAAGTACTAAAGATGAGGCTCGACACTACTTTAAAATCTATAAGGCAGAAGTTGAGAACCAACTTGAAAAGAAAATTAAACACATCTGGACTGAACGTGGTGGAGAGTACTTCCCTAATGAGTTTGACTCTTTCTGTATGGAACATGGAATTATTCATGAGAGGACGCCTCCCTATTCTCCCTTGTCAAATGGGGTTGCCGAACGGAAAAACCGTACTCTAACTGATTTGGTTAACGCCATGTTAGATACATCGGGATTATCCAAGGCATGGTGGGGGGCGCTATTGACGTCATGTCATGTCCTGAATAAAGTTCCAACAAAAGATAATGAACTCACTCCCTATGAACAATGGGAGAAGAGAAGGACAACGCTCTCATACTTACGTACTTGGGGCTGTTTGGCGAAAGTCAATGTGCCGATCCCCAAAAAGCGTAAGCTTGGACATAAGATCGTGGACTCTGTTAATTTGGGCTACGCTAAGAATAGCGTTGGCTATAGATTCTTGGTAGTGAAATCTGATGTACCTGACGTGAAGGTCGGTACGATTATGGAGTCTAAAGATGCTACTTTCTTTGACGATGTTTTTCCTATGAGAGATATGTAAAGCACTTCTATATGTAACGCCCCGGGATTTATCCCCTTTTGATTTGTGAGTTTTCTTTTTGCATCGACATGGCATCGCATCGCATTAATTTAATTTGTTGCATTTAAATTTAATTCCACAATTAAATTCAAATGCTTTTCAAATTAATAAAAAATGTGTTATTTTCAAATCTTTTAAAAATGTTAAAAATTAGTTTATTAAATTGTCATTTTAAAAACTAAAAACATTTTGTATAAGATTCGTGTTCAAATTCATTTTCGTTTTTGTTCTAAAAATATAAAGCGAAAAAGAATAACGGGAGAGAAATAAGGCCCAAAGCCCACCTAAGGCAAACCCTAGGTTTTCCCCCCCAGAAATTTCTTCCCACCCCCTGCAATGTTGCAGCCACCCTCCTCTATTTTTCTGGAAATTTGCAAAAGTCCTTCCCCTTTTTCTTTCTTTTCTCCCCTTCCTTTCTTTTCTTTTCTTTTTCTTTCTTTTCTTTTCTCTCTCTTTCCTTTTTTTTCTCTTCTTCTCTTTCCTTTCTTGCTTCTTCCCCATCCCGCACGGGAGAGAGCGCCCGAGCTTCTTCCTTCCGGCCCGAGCCCGTGCTCCCCCACGCCCCCGCACGCCCCCGCACGCCCCGTGCCCACCGGCCGCCGCCGCCTCCGGCCGCTGGCCGCGCCGTCCCCGCCGCCCGACGCCGCGCCGTCGCCTCGGCCGCCCCCGGCCGCTGCTGCCCCGCCGCCGCGCGCCCGGCCGCGCCTCCACCGCCGCGACACCCCCGCTGCATGCTCCTCCGGCCGGTCGCCGCCGCCGCTCCCAGCTCCTCCCTCCGCTGCCTCCGGTCACCAGCGTTGCGCCGCCGCTCCTCCCCGGCCGCTTCACCTCCGGCTGCTCCCGCCCGCCGCCGCGCCCCGCGCGCCCGTCGCCGCGCCCCGGCCACCCAGCGTTGCGCCGCCGCTCCGCCCGCAGCGCGCCTCCTCCCCAGCCCCTGCTCCCCGCGCCTCCTCCTGGCCGCCGGCCGCCTCCGCGCCTCCCCGGGCCGCGCAGCTCCTGCCGCCGTGCGCACCGCGCCGACGCCGGCCGTCGCCTCGCTGCAGCGCCGCCGCCTCCGCGCGCTGCCTTCCGCCGGCCGCCGCCCCCTGCCCCAGCGCGCGCCGTGCGCCGCCGCCGCCAGCCGCTGCCGCGCGCGCCCCGCGCGTCTCGTCCGCACGCCGTCTCCGGCCGCTCCGCGCCGCTGTGCTCTGCCGCCTGTGTGCACCCTGCCGCCGCACCCCCGAGCTCCTCCGCGTGCGCCTCCGCCCGTGCTCCCAGGCTGCCGCGCGCGTCTCCGTCGCCACCTCCGCGCCGCTGCCGACGCCGCGCCTCTCCTCGTCCTCGACTACGGCGCCTCCACCTACTACTCCTTCCATTCCGCCGGTTACTCCGTCCGGTGGCGTCCCCGCATCCGGCGCTCGCAAGGTGTTTGGTGAAATGCCCGCAAGACCTTCGGCATCATTTTTTGTGTCCGAGTTGTCCACCCTTCGAGGTGTTGCTACACGCGCGTGCGCGTCCTCTTCCGGTGTCGCGTTTCCATGATCGCCCGCGTCCGTGTCGCGGTGCCCGCCCGTGCGCGCTTTCTTTCCGGTGTCCGTTTGCCTTGCTCCTCTGTGCCCGCGCCCGTCAACGAGGATGACCGAGTACCACTACCCCGACCACTTCCACGACACCGACAAATGACGATGCCCCGATTCCGCGACGGCTACTTCACCGACGTCGACTACTTCCTCTACGCACCGAAGACGTCGGTTTCGAACCCTGTCTCTCCCGATCCAACGTACGGACCCAAACCCTAACCCTACCTATTTTATTAAATGTCATCTATCTTGTGCATATCGCATCATACTTGAATGTGTTGCATCTCTCGGGTTTGGTGGTGTAGCGATTCACCTAAATAATAATTATGGAATGTGTGGGCATTTAATTACTATTGATGCCTATTCCATTTAATTTGACTAGATCATCTTTGCCATGCCTTGCCATCTTATTGGACATTTAATTTGTGGGGGTAGATAAATAACTTCAACATTAATATTAATTGTCGGAATCTCGGTTCCGCTTAAGTTGGATTAAGTGCATCTCGCAATGCATCTTGCGATGTCATGCATCATTCTCCCATGATCATGCTGGATCTTTTGCCGTAGTGGTAAAGTGCATCTTTTACGCTTTCCAGTGTTTGTTGCTTCTTCACGGATAAGACGTTGAGATGTGTGAGCAACGACAAGATCTGCTTCCATGCGGGATTCCAGGCAAGCAAAGTTTGCTTGTTTACCTATACATTGTCTTTCATTCCTGCCGTTGATCTCTGCTACCCTAGTATTCGATTCTTATCGCGATCCCATCACATGTCTATCCTGCAGCCCATACAGCTTTATCCCCACATCCCGTCACCTGTTGTTTGTTTATCTGTTGGCCTTGCGAGTCGTAGCGCATGCTTAGAGTTGACTGTGCGAGTCGTCTGTTGGTCTTATGTTTCATCTGCTTAGTATGATATATTGTTCTACTATAATAAAATGTTGTCTTATTTTGGGATTCTATAATTAAAAGATAAGGCACCAGGCGGAAGGCCTTGCGAGGTGCTTTGTTCTGGTCAGTGTCGACCTAGGAACTGAGATTTTGTCCTCGGATCCAATTTTGAGCGCACTAACCACTTGTGGGAGGCCCAATGGAGCCCCCCTCGACTTTGAACGGATCCTCAGCTCGTCCATGTGCCGCAAGTAGTTTGGGTTTTCCATTCGCTCATATGCATGTGCATGATGATGATGATCGATGAGAGGTTACTGGATACGGGGGGTCATATAGGGGTGGTGCTCACGTAGCGGACAGTTCCTACTGTGGTTTGAGCCGCATGGTGAGCAGACACAAACTAATGAGTCCGCAATTGAGATTCGGCCGGACTCCTGACGCGGGTAACAACTCATATGGGTGGCACTTGGACTTGCTGTAGTGAAGGAATGAGTCGTGTTGAGAGGCCCTAACGGGTTGATCATGCGAGTATGGGTACTGTAGTGCACCCCTGCAGGGTATAATCTTATCGATGAGCCGTGTCCACGGTTATGGACGACTTTGGTGATGATGCTGGCTAACAAGATCTAGACAACTTGCACCTATTTAATGTTAATTAAATTGACTAGTAATATAGAATTACTTTCACAATAAATTATAATTAAAAATGTTCAACGTGTGAGTTTCCCGAATTGCTTCCTCATATTTGGTTGAGGGGGTTAATTCGAGAATGGGTTATGTTTGGTGTTAGTGGTAGATGTTTATCTTATGCGCTCTCTTATCCCTCTCTGATTAGACGGAAGTTGTAGCGTGTCTCTTTAGGTTGCTAGTGCTGCTGCCGCTAAGTCCACCTCCCCTATATTTTGGGAGATGGTGTAGAAAGTAGGCAAGTCGGTTTTGCTTGCCAGGGAATGCCCTGCCCCTCTTTTGGGATGTGTTTTATGTGCAGTCAACAGGTTTGAAGTCTGACGACGTTAGCTTGGGAATCCCTCCGGCTTGGCTGGGCAGGGATATGACGCCATTGCTTATCTTCAGGACTCTTAGTCCAATTTGCATCTTATCCGTAGTCGGATACTATTTTTGCTTCCGCTGTCATTTGTATTTTTGTATTGTATCTTTTGTATCTTGACTCGTTCGAGTCGTTGCTGTAATTTTATCTTCTGTTGTATTTGTGGATGTATCGGAACTGTTGTAATGTTATCACAATTCCACCCACATAATGCGCATGTTTCGGCGTGCACATTATGTCTGGTGGGCGACCTAAAATCGTTATTATGCGGATTTCGGCGGGAACGCTTAAATCTACATAGTGTCGATTTTAGGGCGTCACACTATACAAGAATCTGAAGAAACTCCTGAGCCTGCCATTCCTATGGAATATTATGAACAATCCCATGATGAAAATCCTGAGAAGGATGATGAGGAAACCCTTGGTAGGGGCAAGCGACAGAGGACTGTAAAGTCCTTTGGCGATGATTTTCTCGTGTACCTTGTGGATGACAGTCCCACTTCTATTTCAGAGGCTTATGCATCTTCGGATGATTACTAGAAAGAAGCAGTCCGTAGCGATATGGATTCCATCATGGCTAACGGGACATGGGAAATTACTGAACGTCCTTATGGTTGTAAACCGTTGGGATGCAAGTGGGTGTTCAAAAAGAAGTTTAGTCCCGATGGTACGATTGAAAAGTAAAAGGCTAGGCTTGTGGCCAAGGGCTATGCCCCGAAAGAAGAGGAAGATTTCTTCGATACTTACTCACTTGTTGCCAGACTGACCACTATACGAGTTTTACTCTCGTTGGCGGCCTCGCATGGTCTTCTCGTCCATCAAATCGATGTTAAGACGGCTTTCCTAAAGGGAGAGCTAGACGAGGAAATCTATATGCAACAGCCAGATAGCTTTGTATTAGATGGTCAGGAAGGAAAGGTATGTAAGTTATTGAAATCTTTATATGGCCGGAAATAAGCGCCTAAGCAATGGCATGAGAAATTCAATACAACTTTAACCTCTGTTGGTTTTGTTGTTAATGAGGCTGACAAATACGTATACTATCCCCATGGTGGGAACGAAGGAGTTATACGGTGCTTGTATGTTGATGATATACTGATTTTTTGGGACCAACCTCAAAGTCATTGAGGAGGTCAAGTCTTTTCTATCTCAGAACTTTGAGATGAAGGACCTTGGTGTGGCTGATGTTATTCTGAACATCAAACTACTGAGAGATAATGAGGGTGGGATAACACTTTTGCAATCCCATTACGTTGAGAAGATTTTGAGTCGATTTGGATATTCGGACTGCAAAACTTCTCCAACGCTTTATGATCCTAGTGTGCAAATTCGAAAGTTTAATGGCACATCAAGGATCAACTGTGGTACTCTCAAGTAATTGGTTCTCTCATGTACCTAGCTAGCGCGACAAGGCCTGACATCATGTTTGTTGTTTGCAAACTTAGTCGGTTTGTTTCTGATCCGGGTGATGTGTATTGGCATGCTGTCAAAATAATTATGTGCTACTTGAAAGGTACTGAGAACTACAGACTTCACTATTCTGGAAGCCCGTCAGTGCTTGAAGGGTACTGTGATGCAAATTGGATCTCTGATGCTGATGAGATGAAAGCCACAACAGGGTATGTGTTTACTCTTGGCGGTGGTGCTGTTTCCTGCAAGTCTTGCAAGCAAACGATCCTGACGAGATGGACAATGAAAGCATAATTAACAACATTGGACACATCTGGCGTCGAAGCAGGATGGCTTTGAGATTTTTTGATGGACTTGCCAGTGGTTGAAAAGCCAGTTTCGGCTATCCTAATGAACTATGATAACCAAACAGTGATTGTTAAGGTTAAGAGTTCAAAGTACAACATGCAGTCCAACAAACACATAAGAATGAGATTAAAATATGTCAGCCATTTAAAAAACTCCGGAGTTATAGCGTTGGATTATATCCAGTCAGCTAAGAATCTGGCAGATCCCTTCACCAAAGGGCTATCACGTGTTGTGATAGAAAATGCATCGAGGGAGATGGGTATGAAACCCACATGAGTTGCCATGGTAGTAACCCAACCTATGTGATCGAAGATCCCGTGAAGTAGGACCTGGGAACAACAAGCTATTGGTTAACTGAAGAGAGTAAACTATACTAACCCACTCCGTTGAGATGCAATACTCTCGGTTTTGCTGTATGTCAGGTTGACATTTGTCTTAATGTGTTCCAAAGCTTTGCATAAGCAAGACGCTATCCTACAGAGCGATCTTTGGAGCAACACACCTATATGAACCTGACTGTTGGTCAATGTCTATGAGATTAGGGCGATCTCTAGTAAGTTCATGAAAAGGTCAGGAGTGACTAATATGCCCCACCTGATGGGTCAGCCTTCGGCAGTCTAGTACTGATAAGACAGTTAGTGAAACTACTTTACGCCAAACTGACAATTCAAGGCCTAATCCATTGTCAGTTGTGAAGGAGTGTAGCTAATAGTTCTAGGTAGAGTTCAACCTTAACAGGTCTCTATTGAAAATACTGGTATATCAAAACAGTGTTTGGAATAGATGACAACTTTATGGGTCTTTGGGATCTGGTGGGGGATTGCTGAAATATTGGGCCTTTTAGCCCGTTATCAATTCCTGAAAATCCCTAAGGGCCATGTTGTCATAGCATGTGGTGGGAGTTTAGTCCCATACTGCTAGTTGGATGAGATGTGCACCAGCTTATATACTGAGGCATTATACTACTAGTATGAGTTGGTGTGAGGTATGAGAAGAATGGTTGTGTACCACACGCGCGCTCCTCCTCCTCCGCCGCCCGCCTCGCCACGCCTCGCCTCGCCTCGTCACGACACGACATGACGCGCCGCGGTTGCGGGAATCTCGCCGAGCCGATGTATTCTTTTTGTCACGCAGGAATAAAATGCGTACGGTCATGAAACATTTTTCCCTTAATGGAAAATGAATACGAAGCTGAAACGTCTGTCTTAAGTGCTCTTAAGTACGACGTTTCCTGGATTCATTTGCCTTAACGGAATTAATTGTGCACGTTTCTATTGGACCTCTCGCCTCCTGCGCTGCGTGTATAAAGGAGAGGTCGCTCCTCTCTTGCAAACATCTGACAACAAAATCATCCGCCCACGGCCGCCACCATCATTCCTCCTCGATGTTGTTGCCTTCGTTGATTCCATCCCGTCCGCCGCGTACACGGTCGACGGGAGAGCAGGCCTCCGAAACCCCGCCTCTCTGTTTACTGTACGGGAGAGGGGCGATTAGGTTTTTGGGGAGCGTCTCATACGCGAATGCTCGCCAATCTTCATCCACTACGTCGGCTACTTCATGTACTTCAACTACGTGCTCGTCGCCTTCATCATCACCATGAGCACTGACGCCGAGATCGAGAAAGCTGCCGCTGACAAGAGAGCTGCCGACAACGATGCTGCTTCCGCTTCGGCCAATTGGCCAACTGCCGGGTATGATATGTTCATACCTCTCCTAATTATTTCCGTATTTGTAGTACTAGTCACATGTGTAGATGTTTCTACTATCTGTCTGGTGCTTAGTCTTATCATCAAGTTTCAGTATGTCATTAGCACTGTTCATGATTCATTGTTGGATTAGTTTAATCGAACAATTGCCTATATTCTCAACAGTTTGTTCGCCAAGAGTTTGAGGCGGCAAAACGATAAATACATGTTTGTAGTTAGATTTGAACTTTGAAATTGGTCGCCTTATTAGTTTTTATTTTTATAAAAAACATTTATGCTGAATCGGTGGTATTAATGGAGATTATTTTTCATCTATTTGATCATTTCAAGTGTTTTGTTCTCCTGCTATGTCTCATTTAAATCTGCATGGGATTATACCGTCGAACAGTTTGATGTTTTTTTATAGTCTCTCTATCTCTATATCTATCTATTCTCTATCTCTACTATATAATACGGCTTATGTATCTTCTTTCGTCCGTTTGTTGGTATATTGTGTGTATTGTAGATTGTCAAGATCGGTAAACGATCGTGACTTTAAAAACCGAAGGCGTGTGCGCTTCGCGCCTCTCCTCGCTTAAAAACCAGTATGTCAATCGATAAACAAAAAACGCACATATGAGGATTCGTGGACGGGAGACAATGAATCACATTTGGAGATCGATCTGGAGACGAGACTGAAGGGGTTACGGTGCAGAAAACAATAACATATCTCCTTCAGAGACGGCAGCTGAGCAAGCTGAGGCGCTACGGATGGCAATGGGTACCCGATACCCGCAAAACCGACGGGTACCCACCTCAAATGGGGAGGGTTTGGGTTAGAAAAATACCCATGGGTATACTTAGCAGGAAAATGTTATACCCATCGGGTATGCGGGTGCGGGTATGGGGATGCCATACCCATACCCTTTTACCCGCATACCCGAGAGACCCCACATGTCAGTGACTCAGTGAGTATGCGCCCCACGTGTCAGTGTAAAGAAACCCTAGGTTTTCTCTTTACCTTCCCACCCCAGCCCGCACACACTCTTTTCTCCTCTCTGCCCCCCAAGTCCCCGACGGCGCCGCCTCTGGCCCTCTCCTCTCTTCTCAGTGCCCACCGAGTCCCCGCCGCCTCCGCCTCTCGCCCTCTCCTCTCTGCCCACCGAGTTCCTGACGTCGCCGCCTCTATCCCTCTCCTCTCTGCCCGCAGCACCGCCTCTCCTCTCTGCCCCGACGCCGCCGCCTCTCCTCTCTGCCTCCAACGCCACCGCAGCCGTCTACGCCCTGCACGGCTGCTCCGGGCAGTTGCTCCACATGGAGCCTGTCGATCTGGAGGAGAGCCAGGGCGAGGGGATTCATCCTTCGGTGGCAGAGGGGAGAAGGCCAAGTCTCCACGTACCGGATCTCCAAGTCCAATGTAAGTGAGCTCGAATTGGTCATGTTTTTAGATGATTAGATGCATAGTGTAGTAGATGATTAGATGGAGTACTGGTTTTAGATGATTCAGTAGTGTTTTTATACGATTAATTAGATGCATAGTGGTGTAGATGATTAGATGCAATGTTGTTTTAAGTGATGTTTGTTAATTCATGGAGGGGTACGAGCTGCAGTAGCGAAGCCCCATCCGAATCCGTGAATTTGACGGGTACCCGGCAGGTATCGGGTATGGGGAAACTTTATACCTGACGGCGGGTATGGGTACGGGTACAAGGGCGGGTAGAGGTGCGGATGCGGGTATGGGTGTGCCATACCCGCACCCGAACCCAGCGGGTGCCATCCGGGAGCTGAGCACACACGAACCCAAGCCAAGAGCCGGTGATCCCAGTCTCCCAGTCCGTCGTGTAGCGAAGGATCAGGCTGACGAACAAGGGCGCCGAACGAGCACAAAGGATCCATGGAAGGGCATCATGATTTCCGGCCGGTGACACGGGAGTAGGATAGAATCAGGAACATGGCGATCGATTCCATCGATGGTAAAGATACCTTTTAATTCTTCTCCACCTTTAACTTCTCTCTCATATGGTGATGAACCGGTGATCCGAACATCGTCGTGCGAGACTATGTTGGTCTGGCAGGACTAATATTCACACCGACGTCTTCCGTCAGGATCGTCGACTCAGCCTCCGGCACATAGATACGGATCGCGTTGCCGCGGAGGACGGGAGCGAAGCGGCCATGGGCATTGACGCGCGAGTACGGGGCGAGGTCGGGCGGCGGCCGCCGCGATGACCATGACGGGTGTCGCTATTTCCTTGAGTGGTCTCATGAGCATTAGGACGCGCGCGCTTGGCCGACGTCGACGAGCTACATGGAGGCATCTACGAACAACCAAAATCTGCCTCCTCGCCATCATGGGTCCACGCCGTTGCGCTTGCTTCGAGCTCCTGCGCCTGTCGGGTTCGAGGCGTGCAGGTCCGCCCAGCCCGGCGAGCAGGCGCGCGTAAAGGTCCCCGCAGCAATTGCCACGCCGCGCCGGCCGCGAGTAGGCCCTTGTGCAGTAATATTCCATTCATTACTCTTCGCCAAGCTGATGATGGGATTGACATTATGAGAAACATGTTTATTTTCTGTCCGGCCTGCATACCGTTTGCTGGTGGAAACCAGGAAAAGACGATTGGCTTGATGGTGATGCAGGTAACTCAAATACTGATCAATGGCGAAAACAATGGCCATCTAGCTGACCTGGAATTGATTAAACCGGAGAAGAAAAAAGAACAAAGTACTGTGTATAAGAGGGGTCCGGCATGGATAGAACGTCCACATGATAAGCTGAAAATAAATGTTGACGCTGTTGTGGGAAAATCAGAAAACAAGGGTGCAATTTCAGCTATTGCACGATATGATCAAGGCAGTTATTTAGGATGCTCTGTCATTAACATGGAGGGCATTGTTGATCCTACAACGCTGGAATATTTGGCGTGCAGAGAGGCACTAGGTTTAGCCAGTGATCTGAATGTCCAGTCCTGAAGATTGCAACAAACTATTTGGAGGTTGCTCATAGCATTCAGTCCAAGACAGGCAGGTCCCTGAAGACAGGGGATACAAGAAGTGCATCAAGATCGTCAACGAGCGTGTCCCTTGGGCATGCCAGCTTGAGGATGCCAATCTTTGCCATGAGAACATATCAACAAATGGTGAAGCTCATAATCTGGCTAGGTATGCTACCACACTGGATAAACGAAGGTTAGTTTGCCTCATTCAGCCACATGAATTCTAATGTATTCCTACAAACATTCTCGATGAATAAGTGAATTGTGTGGTTGATGCATTAAAAAATCTAAAAATTGCAAAAAATAAAATTAAGTTGTATTATTTTCTATACCAGTACCTAGCTTTGTTTTAAAATTACACTGAGGTCTTCTCTATCTCCTATATAATGTGTTTTAGCTTCCCATCTCTGAGGGTTTTACGGTGTTATTGATATGAGAGAACTGCCTATGGATATACTAAGAGGTCAGGAGGTCATTGTAGTCATAGAAGTAGTTAGCCATTCCTTTCTCACCATACTTCTCTTTCGTGCCAATATCCAACATGGATACATCCTTGGCATGTTTACATTCTTAGATAGGTCCAGTAGGACACTGATGATGATTTTTAAGACATGAGTTTCTCTACTATATAATACGGCTATAACCGTGTCCATGGTACGTCATGATCTTTTTGCATTTTAGCCCCTCCAGTTTTAGTCAAACAACCCACGGTCCTTTCTTCACAAAATACGGAAACTTTTTCTTTTTATTTTTTCTATCCTCTCCCGCATGTCAGGCGTCGGATGAATCCAGGAAACCCATGTCGTCCCCAGCACCATGGCGACGGATCTCGACTCCTCCCTGAGCACTCGCGCGCCCGACGTTGATCTCCATGAACGCGCGGACGGCTCCCATGGCGCAACCGCGAGGACACGGCTGTCGAGCGCCTGGATGCAGTATGCGCATGGGCACAGGGCAGCGCCGACCTTGGTGTAAAGGTCATACGGGTGCCGGAAGCTGAACACGCCGTGCGTAGGCTATCACCAGGAGGTCATGCTGTCTATAGTACCAATGCCATGGGCTGAGGATCTTCCCAGATTTTCTTAATCTTTTTCTTTTCTTGCAATTCTTTCCTTCACCAAATCTAGATCTAGATGATTTATGTGTTGAAGATCGTATAGGGTTTGGGAGAACGATGCGTACCCTCTGGGGGCATCGGTTACGTGTTATATGTAATAGGAAAAAAACCCCTGCGTGGCTTACAAGGATAGTACGTGTATAGTTGGAGTACTACTCCATACGATACACAGACTGTATTACAAACTCTAACACCCCCCTTAATCTAAAGCTTACAAAGATTTAGATTACGCTTAAACTCATCTAACTTCTTAAGACATAATGTCTTGGTAAAACCATCAGCTATCTGATCCTTACTGGAGATGAACCTGACCTCAAGTTGTTATCTAGCAACTCATTCTCGGACAAAATAAAAGTCAATCTCAATATGCTTGGTGCGAGCATGAAAAAATGGATTAGCCGAGAGAAAAGTAGCACCAAGATTATCACACCATAAACATGGCTTCTCGAGAAGGGAGACACCCAATTCTCGAATCAGAGCCTCAAGCCATATTAACTCAGCTGTAGCATTAGCAAGAGCTTTATATTCAGCCTCGGTGCTAGAACGACTTGAGGGGTAGGCTGCGATAAATCTCTCTTGTCCTTTTTCTTCGGTCGTCCCCGAGTACTTGGGATTTGAGAAACCGGATTCCTCGTCCTTTTAGGCCTAACGGCGGGAGTGGGTGTACCATTGTTTTTCTTTGGTATTTCAACCCTTTCCGGTGCATTGCGCGCAGGCATATGCGACTTTGTCACAGTCTTTAGGTCACTAAAATGATCAGGCAGTTGATTCGCTAAAGACTGCAAATCTATTATTTTTTGGACTTCTTTATTAGACTCAGCAGTGCGCGGGTCATTTGCGTGGATCCCCGTGGCGTGCCACGTAATTTCTCGACTTTTATCATCAAGGAGTTGATTATCTCCCCCTAAAGTCGGGAAAAGATCCTCGTCAAAAATGCAATCAGCGAAACGGGCCGTATGACAGTCACCTGTCGCGGGGTCCAGGAACCTAATTATGGACACAGTCTCATAACCAACGTATATCCCCGACTTACGGAGCGGTCCCATCGCTGATTGCTGAGGGGGTGGTATAGGTACATATACCTTGCAACCGAACCTACGAAGGTGGGACTTTCGGTGCCGACCCTTGCGCAAGCTGCATAGGAGAGTGGATGTTGTAGGCCGATGGTCGAAAATTGATGAGATTGGCCGCGTGTAACACTGCGTGACCCTAACATGTAGTTGGTAAATTACAACCCTGAAGGAGCGGTTTGGCAATGAATTTAATTCTTTGAATCAATGCCTCTCGCAAGTCAATTTTGTGTGTGGACGTGCGGTACAGAGTGCTCAACTTTGATTCCCATTGCCATGCAATAATCATCGAACACCTTTGAAGTAAATTCACCGACGTTGTCCATTCGAATAGACTTTATACGATAATCAGGGATTTATTCATCATTTGTATGATCTGTGAGACCAATTTTGCAAAAGCATGGTTCCTTGTTGACAACAGGCAAACATTGGACCATTTAGAGGAAGCATCGATGAGCACCATAAAGTACCTAAACGGCCCTGAGAGGGGCTGAATAGGACCACATATGTCCCCTTGGATACGCTCCAAGAACGCGGGGATTTCATCCTTCACCCTTAGGGGCGATGGTCTAATGATTAATTTCCCCGTAGCGCATGCGGGGCACACAAAATCATCTGGATTTGGGAAATTTTTCACATTGACAGTATGAGCATTCGAGTTGTTAATTACATTTCTCATCATTCTAAGACCGGGATGGCCTAACCTATCATGCCAGAATCTGAAAAGTTTAGAGCTTCTAAAAACAGTTTTAAGGGTAGTGTACATGGGCGGTGCTACTATCTTGGTGTAGTACAACCCTGTAGCGAAAGAAGGAAGCCTTTCGACAACACGTTTACCATTTTCATCGTGCTTTGTGATGATTAGGTACTCCTTACCCGTGTCATCATCATAGGTCTCAACATGGAAACCATTCACACGAATATCTTTAAAACTTAAGAGAGTACGAGTCGATTACGGATACAACAATGCATCATTAATGATCAATGTTGTTCCCATGGGGAGTACAATAGTGGCTCGTCCGGAGCCAACTATATGAGGACCGCATCCGGCGATCGTCGTAATATTCCCCTCAATCTTAGTGATGGACTCAAAGTACTTTGTTTCTCTCAAGATGGTATTAGTGGTGCCGCTATCGGCAAGGCACGTTTCCTCCATGCGGGCGCCACACGTGTTCTAAAATATAGCGTCTAATTAATAAAATGAAGCGTTGGCGCCCACCGTGGGGCTGACAGAGGCGTTGGCTGGTGTACCCCTCCGGACGGGCTCCCCCGTTCATTTCGGCGTTCGGGTTCTCTCTGGCCTGGTCGTAAGGCTAGGGGAGATGAACTTCGTCTGCGACAACGCAGGGTGCTTCCGGAACAGACCCTTTCCGGTGAACGGATGTCTCATTGACTTTGGTGGTTTCACCACCTATGTCGCCACCGAAGTTATCTGTAGCTACCCGGACGTGGTCCTGGAAGCTGAGGACCCTCCCATGCTCAGCGCTGCACGGGGTCTGCGTGTCGATCGTCCCCCGAGTTCCGTCGCGGTGATGATGGTCGGGGCAACCGAGGAGGAGTACCAGGACGCTGACGGCGATACCGGGAGCGGTCACATCCGTTTGGCCAAACCTCCTCAGGAAAGGGGTGCGGCCCGGGATGGCGATCCACAGCCGTCCCAGCCACGACGTCGTCCGGATCCCCTCTCGGGCCTGGTGGCCAAGTTGGATGTATCTGTAGCTGCTGAAGCGGATACCCAGGCCACTTCGGCTGATTTGGAGGAGCAGCGGAGGTTGCTACTCGCGGAAGCACATGAGATCGCCGAGATCCGTCGCGAGCTTAATGCTAGCCTACGGGAGTACAACGCAGCTCACGGATTCCTTAAGATAGACTCCCGGGACAAGCGCATCGCGGATCTGCGCAAGAAAGGAAGAATGGTGAATGAGGAGCTGGCAGGTGGAGCCACAACCAGTCACACAGGAAGCCGGGTTTCAGCGGGGAAGCCGGTGTACAGCTCACCAGCGAAAACCCTTAGGGCTGCCAAAGCCGCCATGGCCGAATTGGTAGGGTTATCCGGTGAGGCTCTACGCAAGCAACAGGAGCGGGTAAACGAGTTGGTGATCGAGGCCAACCGTCAGAATTAGGCCTTCAAGAAGAAGAACCCCGGGGCAGGATCCCAAGTGCACTCAGCTAGACCCAACAGCCAGAAATCGGACGGAGAGGCCTCTTCCCCGCATCCGAGCAAAAGCAAGAGCAAGAGCAAGAGCCGGAGCCGGAGTCGAGGTTCCGGGAAGAACAAGCAGCTACAGACCTATGATCCGGCCTTCGCCGGTATCCAGCAAGCCGGGCAACGTAATTCGGCACAGGCGGGAAGTACCCGTGAGGCTAGCCGTGGTAATCCACCCCGGAACCCTCCTCATGTTCAGGGAAACCCACGACGGGAAGTCGTCTCAGTACCTCAGCAAGCTGTGGTCCCGGCGCAAGACCGGTTCAACGATGGCAACTCAATACTACAGAAGCTCGGATACCAGCCCGACGAGAACCCTTTGGGATCTCGGATAGGAACCAGACAGCTGAATCCGGCAAATGCCAGGTTCCGGCTCGACCGAATTCACCAATCCGAGCTAGTGGAAGAGCAAGGGCCTCCGGGACCTGCCTGCTTTGGACCCCGGATCATGCGGGAACCACCTGTTCGGAATTTTCAGCTCAACAAGGGTGCCAAGACCTACGATGGCAGCAAGAAGCCGGAGGACTGGCTAACCGACTATGTAACTGCAGTAAGCATAGCCGGTGAAAACAGACGATGGGCGGTACGATACGTACCGCAGATGTTGGAAGGACCTGCCCGGATTTGGTTGAACAACCTGAGAACTGGCAGCATAGACTACTGGTTAGACTTTGAGGAGGCATTCATCAGCAACTTCACCAGCACGTACAAAAGGCCAAACAGGCCTCAGCAGCTCGCCATCTGTAGGCAAAGGAGTAACGAGACTAACCGGGAGTATCTTACCTGGTGGAGCAATATTCGCAATTCTTGCGAAGGAGTGGTAGAGGCACAAGCCATCTCCTGGTTTGCACAAGGGTGCCGTCATGGCTCAATGCTGTGGCAGAAGTTGCAAAGAAAGATGCCGGCGACCTTGGCAGAGACCATGCGCATCGCCGATACCTACACGCTTGGAGATCCCATGCAACCCCTGGTGGATGTCGGTGACTCCAACAGGAGGAATGCGGGACCTCAGCGTTCGGGACCGAGCAGGAGCCATGATCGCCAGGATTTTGGCCAGAAAAGGAATCAACCCGAATACCACCATGCCGCACAACACGTCGCAGCAGTGACCCGGGAGCAAGAGGATGCCGGCAGCAGCCAGCGTCAAAAGACAAGTGGCCCGGCTTGGGGTCAGAGTCAGGAGGTGCAAAAGACCTGGGTGGAGCAAAAGAAGCCTCTGACATATGAGGAAATGCTGAACAAGCCTTGCTGCTACCATACTCTGGAGGCCAACAAGCCCACAAACCACTCTACTCGGCAGTGCAGCTGTTATCAGCGCACATTGCAGGAGGGCAGCTCGGGAGCTATTCGGCCGAGTGCTCCGGCATCTCGGCCCAACATTCCGAGACCCCCTCCTCCGACATCGGGGGCCAACGCGATCCGAGTTAATCAGCCTCCGCGAGGGCCCCCACCTCGGCCAGTGAATATGGTGCACACCCGGAACGACAACGGTGCAGGTCCCAGTAACCAAGCCGGACAGCAGCAGGGCAACTACCGAGAGGCACATCAAAGCTATGTGGTTTTCGTGACCGAGCCCACTGACCGGAGAAGTGTGCGGCAGCGTGCCCTGGAGGTGAACGCCGTGATCCCAGCGGTGCCCAAGTTCTTGCACTGGTCCGAGATGGAAATCACATGGAGCAGGAAGGATCATCCCAGGGTTATGCCTAAGCCGGGGGCATATGCCTTAGTGGTGGACCCAACCTTTGTCGGACCAAGCCTCAATGTCCGTTTCAGCCGAGTTCTGATCGACAATGGCAGTACCATTAACATCATGTACAAGGACACGATGTTGAAGCTGGGGGTGTCCATGAACACCTTGTTGCCTACCGAGACGACCTTCCACGGCATTGTGCCCGGAGTCTCTTGCTCGCCCATGGGAAAAATCTGGGTTGAAGTGCTGTTCGGAACCCGTGAGAACTGCCGAACCGAAAGCTTGGAATTCGAGGTCGTGGACCTCGAAAGCCCGTATCACGCACTGATCGGCAGGCCAGCCCTAGCCAAGTTCATGATCTCAACTCACATGGGTTACCTAAAGATGAAGATGCCGGGACCTAACGGCGTAATCACCATCTCGGGAGACCACAAGCGCTCCATGGAGTGTGCCTCGGCGGGATCATGCTTAGCTGAGTCCCTCGTGATGGCGGAAGAAAAGAAGAGGATCCAGCAGGTGGTGGCAATGGCCAAGACCTCCCAACTCGGAATGCCCGGGATGGTGAACCTGGAGCAGGGTGCATCGTTCCAACCCCCCAAGGAGACCAAGAAGGTGGGTGTGGACCCCAGCAACCCGGAGCGCCAAGTGATCATTGGCAGCAATCTGGACAGCAAATAGGAAGGCGAGCTCGTCGATTTCCTCCGTGAGAATCGGGATGCTTTTGCGTGGTCGAGTGACGATCTGCAAGGTGTCTCGAGGGAGTTGGCTGAGCACTCTCTGTTTGTTAGACCTGATGCGAAGCCGGTGAAGCAACCAACTAGGCGTCTCTCGGATGAAAGAAGGGTTGTCGTCATGGAGCATCTGGCTATACTGTTGGCGGCCGGATTCATAATGGAAGTGCTGCACCCGGATTGGATATCGAATCCAGTCCTGGTAGAGAAGAAGAAGGATGATCCCCTCCTGCTCAAGGTGTGGCACATGTGCATCGACTTCACCAACCTCAACAAAGCATGCCCGAAGAACCCCTTTCCACTGCCCCGGATAGATCAAGTAATAGATTCCACTGCCGGGAGTGAACTTTTGACCTTTTTAGATGCCTATTCTCGTTTTCACCAGATACCTTTGAATCCGGATGATCAATTGAAAACTGCTTTTATTACCCCTTATGGGGCTTATTGCTATCGTGTCATGACTTTCGGTTTGAGAAATGCCGGTGCTACATACCAGAGGTGCATGCAGAAATGTTTGCATGACCAGATAGGCCGGAATGCCGAGGTCTATGTCGATGACATAGTCATAAAGACAAAAGAAAAAGCCTCACTAATAGATGATCTGAGGGAGACGTTTAAGAACTTAAGAAGATTCCGGATGAAATTGAACCCGGATAAGTGCACATTTGGTGTTCCGGCGGGGAAATTACTCGGTTTCCTCATCTCAAGCCGGGGAATCGAGGTCAACCCGGGTAAAATTCGTGCTATCGAGAGCATGAAATTGCCCGTGCGTCTCAAAGATGTACAGAAGTTCACTGGGTGTCTTGCATCCCTAAGTCGGTTTGTGAGTCGACTTGGGGAGAAGGCCTTGCCCCTGTACCAATTGATGAAGAAAAGCAAAACATTTGTTTGGACCCCGCAGGCTGACGCGGCGTTCAACGATTTGAAGAGGATGCTCTCAACAGCACCCGTGTTGGCATCCCCATTACCCAAGGAACCTAAGCTGCTGTATATTGCTGCAACCAACCGAGTAGTCAGTGTGGCAATGGTGGTAGAAAGGGAAGAAGGGGGCAAGCTGATACAGAGGCCGGTGTATTACCTCAGTGAGGTGATCTCGGAATCCAAGCAGAACTACCCGCACTACCAGAAAATGGCGTATGGGGTGTACATGGCAGTAACCAAGCTCAAGCACTACTTTCAGGAACACCTGATCACAGTGGTGTGCAAAGCTCCTATGGCCGAGATCATCGGTTGCAAGGACGCTAGCGGCCGAGTAGCCAAGTGGGCCATCCAGTTGTCTCCATACGCTCCAGCATATGAGAGACGAGATGCCATCAAGTCGCAGGCGCTGCCGAACTTTTTGGTAGACTGGGCCGAGATGCAGTATGAACCTCCGATGCCGGATTACAATTTCTGGAGGATGCATTTCGATGGCTCAAAGGCTAAGATCGGATTGGGTGCCGGAGTGGTCCTCACTTCACCAAAACAGGATGTACTGAAGTATGTTCTGCAAATCCATTTCCGGGCATCTAACAATGTCGCGGAATATGAGGCCTTGGTTCATGGACTAAATGTCGCCAAGGAAATCGGCATCCGCCGGATAGAATGTTTTGGTGATTTCGATCTTGTAGTGCAGCAGGTGTCGGGGAATTGGGATGCGCTTGATGCAAACATGGCCTTATACAGGTTTCATGTGCAGAAAATATCCGGATTTTTTGAAGGATGCGAGTTCAAGCACATACCCAGAGGAGAAAACGAAGCAGCGGATGTCTTGTCCAAGCTAGGGTCATCTCGGGATGCCATCCCACCCGGGATAGCTCTGGAGCATTTGAGGAAGCCATCTATTCAACCCTCACCCGAGTCGGATTCTATCTTCATCCCCAAGGAGCCTGGTTCAGATGCCGTACCCATGGAAGTAGATGTCGGGAGCATAACATCGAACCCGAGGACTGCGGTACAGTGCTCAGAGAGGCAAAGAAAAATGATGATGGAGGTGATGTCGGCAGAGCCAATGGACATAGACGCTCCCGTGTTCCCGGGTCGACCTGTCCCGGAATGGGCTCAGCCCATTATGTCTTATATCTTGGAAGGAACCCTCCCGGAGAATGAAGTGGAAGCCCGGCAGATAATGCGAAGATCAAAAGCATACACCGTCATCAATCAAGAGTTGTACAAAGGAGTGTCATTGAGATACTCCAGAGGTGTGTAGAACCGGCAGAAGGACAAGAGATGCTCCTGGAAATACATCAGGGGGAGTGTGGACATCATGCATCATCCCGGGCCCTGGTGGCGAAAGTGTTCCGACATGGGTTCTACTGGCCCACTGCGTTACATCAAGCAGAAGACATTGTCCGGAAGTGTGGGGGATGCCAGAGGTTCGCTCACCGGATACATATGCCGGCGTCAGCACTGAAGACAATCCCTATCACTTGGCCATTTGCAGTATGGTGTTTGGATATGGTCGGGCAGTTCAAACCGGCAAGAGGCAATATGACGCACATACTGGTCATGGTGGATAAATTCACCAAGTGGATAGAGGTCAAGCCAATCCGGAAGTGTGATGGACACACCGCTGTGCAATTCCTGAAAGACATCATCTTGAGATACGGATACCCGCACAGCATTATCACCGATAATGGCACCAATTTTGCTGTGGGGGAATTCGCTCGATTTTGTGCTGAGAAGGGAATCCGGCTGGATGTAGCATCAGTTGCACACCCGGAAGCGAACAGGCAAGTCGAAAGAGCAAATGCCTTGGTCTTGGCCGGCATCAAAGCTCGCCTGATCGAGCCACTGTTGAGAACTCCGGGATGCTGGATAGAGGAATTACCGGCGGTTTTGTGGGGTCTCCGGACTACACCGAATAGATCTACCGGGTACACGCCATTCTTCATGGTGTACGGTGCCGAGGCAATACTCCCGACCGACATACAATATGATTCCCCGAGAGTGACAATGTTCACCGAGATCGAGGCAAAAGAGGCCCGAGAAGATGATGTTGATTTACTCGAAGAGGCAAGGGAATTGGCACTGTCTCGATCTACAATTTATCAACAAAACCTCCGTCGCTATCATAGCCGGAAAGTGCACCCGAGAGTGTTCCGAGAAGGGGATCTTGTGCTGAGGCTCATCCAACGCACGGCCGGAATGCATAAATTGTCACCTCCATGGGAGGGACCTTTTGTGATAAGCAGGGCATTGCACAATGACTCTTATTACCTTGTAGATGCACAGGAGGCTAGGAAAGGTGTAATGGACAAATCCGGTGAGGAAACCAAGCGTCCATGGAATGTAGCTCTACTTCGACCCTTTTACACATAAAGGGCTCAGTGTATGATGTATCTCGGTTTTCAGTATTAATGAAAGTAAGGCACCCCGGGAGGAACCCGGGGACTGCCTGGTTATGTGCCTATTTTATTTTTGTTTTGTCAAGTTCATTTGTTATTTTTTACCGGCATCTCGGGAAGGAACCCGGGGACTGCCGGGTAGTTATCTTTTGTATTATTTGTATGCCGGGAAAGTTCCGAGTTTGATTCTCAAAGTCAGAGTAATGTATGTCATGTAAAATCATCTTGTGACTCGACTGACGCACGCCGAAATGGTAGTCAAGAGCAAAGAGAGTCAAATGTGGGGAACACGAAAATGGTCTCGGGGACTCGGAGAAGGAACTTATCCGGCATACCTATTTTTTGCTAACCCAGTTATTTTTTATGTCGGGAATTCGGTTAGCCAGAACTCGGATTGTCTTAAGTAATGTATGCCGTATATGGAGTTTTGTGACTCGACTGTCGAACACCGAAATGGTAGACAAGAGCAGAAATTACCTAAGTACGGTAAACATGAAAAGCAACTCGGGGACTCGTAACAGAATAAATTGACATAATTTGTTCGGATAGATAATTTAGAGCGGAGCATAAATGTTAAAATAATGTATGTTACATCTTACACCCGGCATCCCGGAGATTTAACAGTTCTACTCTTAAGATTTTTCTAAGTGGTAGGGGAAGTCGGCTTCTCGACGGAGACATCAGCAGAAGCAGCAATCTCGGCGGCAGCAGCGGGAGCAGCATCAGGACCAGCAGTGGCTTCAGTTCCGGCGGCGGTACTCGGGGCATCGGGGCGCACCTCGGCCTGAGAGACCTCGAGTGTCGGATAAGTAGCAGCATCCCGGGGAACCACGGTCTCGGTCGCAGCACCTGAGGCAGCGTCGTCTTCTTCCGGGATCTCATCATCCGCGTCGCCGGTCGCGCCGGTTTCTTCGTCATCCTCGTAGTCGGATTCGGAATCAGAAGCAATAACGCTGGCGGTGAAGGCACGAATGTTGGACCACGAGGCGATGCGATGCGCCACCTCTTGTCGCCGCTGGAGCTTAGCCGGATCGCTGCACCACAGCGAGATCGTCCGCAGGCGCTGGATCGCGTCGAGGTCGAGACCTTCGTACCAGCTAAGTACTTGGGTCAAGACCTGGTCGGCACCAGCCCGTGCACCGGAGCGCTTCCAGGCGTGGATACGCCTCCCGACACATCGGAGTGCGCTCGCGAGTTCGGCGACCGAGAGCGTCGCGCGGATACTCGGCCACAGCGCGCCATGGACGTGGATCGCAGCGCTGAGCAGCTCCGTCCCGATAGACCGGAGAGGCACTATCCGGGCCTTCAGGGCGGTGAGGTGGTCCTCAATATCCCAGGCATCCGAGACAGCACCCTTCCCGGCACGCTTCTCCCGGGCAGCAGCAACGGCAAGAGCAGCAGCCTCGCGGGAGTGCTCGAATTCCCCTTTAAAAAGAAGAGCTGTCAAGCGACTAGGGCATAAGAAGAGCAACAAAAAAAAAGAGAGCAAGGAAAACATGGGGGATGTCGGCCCACTTACTGTTAAGGTCCCGGTTCAGTACAGTTAGCTCGGAGAGCCAACTATCGGACCGTGACCGGAGAAGAGCCAACCCGGTCTCGGCGAGATGCGCGCGCTCCTCGGACTGATCCAAGGTATCCCTTTGTTTCTTCGTCGCCTCAACGAAGCGCGTCTTCATCTCGGTCGCAGCAGCCTTGGCCTTTTCAAGCTCGCCGTTGAGTCGCGCGATCTCGGCTTGCGCGGTAGCAAGTGCGGCCTTCTGATCTACCGAGATCTTACGCGCGGCATCTCGCTCCTCCCGGAGGCGCCCCTCGCACTTCTTGGACTGACCGAGGTCAGCAAGAACTCGGTTGAAGATGCTGCATCGTTTCTTGCTGCACTCCTGAAATCAAGACAAAGAAGGATGAGTCAATCTGGGAAAAGATGTAAGGAAATCGGGAGATTCCGAGATCAGTAGCAAGTAAAGGCTCCCCGGTTGGGAGGATCTCGGGGACTCGGTGTCCGAGTCCTGAAATTTTCTCTAAGATTGGAGCCTAGTGGTCTGCTATTCGGTGGAATCTAGAGCACTAAGCACCAATCTCGGGGACTAGTGGTGATGGAGCAAATTTTGAAACAAGTTACCCGGTTGGGAGGATCTCGGGGACTCGGTGTCCGAGTCCTGAAATTTTCTCTAAGATTGGAGCCTAGTGGTCTGCTATTCGGTGGAATTTAGAACACTAAACACCAATCTTGGGGACTAGTGGTGATGGAAAATTTTGAAACAAGCTAACCAGTTGGGAGGATCTCGGGGACTCGGTGTCCGAGTCCTGAAATTTTCTCTAAGATTGGAGCCTAGTGATCCGCTATTCGGTGGAATCTAGAGCACTAAGCACCAATCTCGGGGACTAGTGGGGAAGGAACAAATATTTATTGGAGAAAGAAAGGGAACAAACTTACCTCGGTCACCCGAGTAACATCCAGCGCGGCCACCTGGAGAGCGTGCAGAGCTTGCGCATTGCGGCTTGGGCCTGCAACGTGCAAGTCTCCCACGGTCTCGGAGGCGTCGGCGGCAATCCAGGCCTGGTTGTATTCATCTACAACGTGTATGCCAGAGCCGTCGGCCGCCCGAGTAGCAACAACGTCCCGGGATCCTGAAGGCACAAAGGAGCTTACGGTTGCTCGCAACATCCGCAGGGCGGCAGTAGGGATCTCGGCGGGAGGCGGTGGTAACGGTGAAAACTTACCCGTGCGCAGCGCCAAGTCTTGGGCCGAGGATGTCGGAGCAGCAGTAGCTTTGGCAGAAGTTGTTTTCTGCCCGGCAACCTTGGGGCGCGACTTCGCGATAGATGGATCTGCTCGCCGGGAAGAGGCTGCGGGCCGTTTCTCCGAGGCGGTCTTGTTCGCGGCTTGCCGGGAGGGACCGCTGGGCACGAGCTGCCGGGGAGGGCTCAGGATCTCTGACTCAAGCCCGGGCACCCGACGCGGACTCTCCGGAAGAAGAATATCTCCCGAGCTGGTCGTGGCCTGCACCGGGGTCTCGTCGATCACCGGACGTGCATCCGGAGTCACAATAGTAGCCGGTGCGGCACCGGAAGCAGCAGGCTCGCTTCCTCGAGTAGAAGGGCGAGGTGGAGAAGAGGCAGCCCGAGCCGGGCTGGGAGTCCGAGTTCCGGGAGGAGGAGGAACAGCGGGTGACGGGAGGTCGAGTGCGTCCCTGAAAGAAAATATCTCAGTAATAATTTATGGAGAAGACAAGGTCATGTAGCATAAGGCAAAGAAAATGTACCCGGAGTCCACAGTGGGAGGACCCTTCCTCCGGCGTCGAGGAGGCTTCTCGGCCGTCTGTTTGTTCGGCTTGCTCCTCTTGCGGGGGGGGGGGGGGGGGGGGGGGGGGTTGCCGGAATCATCGGCAGCATCGGTGTCGGAAGCCGCACGCTTCCGGCTCTCGGCGCGTTTGGTCACGGCCGTCGGCTTCAGAACCACTGCTGAGGCCCAGTTGAGAGGGAGAGCGTCAATCACATCGAGAATTTGACAGTCAATCTCATCCTCATCATCCGAAGAAATGGAAACTGCCTCTGAGGTTGAAGGGTTACCCGGGGCGGCAGCTTTCACCAGAGGAACGACAAGATGCTCCTCACCATCGGGATCCTCCCTCGGCATCTCTTCCGGTACTGGGAAGTTCGGCGCGAAATTTCCGTTGGCGTGGATAGCGTCTTCCTCGGTTTGCCGCTCGAATAACTGCGCAAATAAATCACCACATGATACCCATGTCGGTTTCCAGCAGAACCCGGGTGCAAATGCAAGTTTACGAAAGGCAGATAGGAGCACCTGTTTCAGGGGTTTTTTCCGGGATCCCCCGATGGCAAACCAAGAATAGTCATCCGTCATCTTCGTCCGAGCAATAGCTCGAACGCGGCGGACGACCGCAGCATGATCTAACCCAAAAATACTGGTCCGGGTAGGGTCTAGATTCCCGGCCATATGGCATATCTTGTGCACTCGGGTTTGGAGGGGGCAGACGCGGCGAATGATGAAGCAACGCAGGAGATCATCGCCGGTCATCGTGTCGGTCAGCACGTTCAGAACGTCGTGCATGCACCTGACTTCCTCGGTGTCGGGGAACCGTTTCCAGAGGTTGAATTTGCGCGGAGGACCAATGGCGAACTCCGGCAGATTGATGAAGTCCGGATTCGAGGATCCCGGAGCATCTCCCGAGCTTTCTCGGTTCTTCACATAGAAGAAGCTGCGCTGCCACTTCCGGCAGGACTCTAGTCCTTTGACTATTGGGAATCCGGAGTCAGCACAGCGGATGATGGTGGCAGCTCCGCAGTCGACCAAGTCTTTTATTTTCTGGTCCGGGTTGGGGATGGCTTGGCGACGAAGGATGAAGTACCTGGCCCAGAGGTCCAGGAATGGCCATACGCCGAGGTATGCTTCCGAGTAAGTGGTGAAGACCGAAAGCATCATGATGGCGTTGGCGGGGAGATGATGGGGTTGGAGGCTGTAAGTGTCGAGGAAGTCGCGGAAGAAGGGGCTAGCCGGAAGCCCAAACCCACACTCGAAGTGCGTGAGGAATACAACGTATTCCCCGGGTTGGGGTTCCGGTTGAACCTCGTCCTCCGGGAGACGGCTCTCAACTTCCGGAGGAATCCGGTAGGTCCGATACAGCCAGTCCAGGTCCTTTTGGGTGGTCTCGGATCCATCCCAGCATCCCCGGATACCTTCTTCACCCATGCCGGAGGAGTCCGCAGAGGTATCCGGGCTACTCTGCAGGCGCAGTGGCAGTTAGTCGGGGTTAGTCTATCGGGAGCTAAGATGCCGGATCGCAAACTCCTAAACACAACCGAGTTCAAGGCAAGTAAGATCTACCGTGTGCTGATAAATCGAAACTAAAGTGAGGAAAATACACTCAGGCTAAACTCGAGCGAGACGTAATGCGGGCGAAAGATCTAAGTCCTACCGCAACGGTGCATCCTCGCCGCGCGCCCCGTGCGCGCCGCTCGAATCATGCTCACCGGCGGCGGTGCAGCCGCGCGTGTGTTAGGGTATGATCGAGTGCGAAGCATCGTTCTAGTAAAGAAGATCATCGGGGCGGAGAGAACAACTCACCGGAGAAGAGGAGGTCGATGCCGCGCAAGAGGAACGACGGCATTCGGGCTCCGGCGACCAGCGACAGCGGCGACATTCGGGCTACGGACACAGCTGCGGCGATGCGCTCGAGACGACGGTGGCGGAGAAGTGAAGGAGAGGAAGAAGAAGAGAAGACCGTTCCGGTCCCCTATTTATGGGGGGATTCCGGAGCGGTTTCCAGTTTTCCCGCCCACGATCTCCACGATCGTGGGTGGGATCCATTTTGTGCAGCGCGGCACGTGGCGCTAGCCGGAGCGCCCGATCCGGCCACACCGAGGGCCACACGGCCCCAACGGTTGGGCTTCGGATCGGCTGCGGCTCCCGGCGCGCGAACCCAAGCGACGGCGTGCTCGGGCAGAGGCACTCGAGTGCATTTTCTGGTCAGACGGGACGTCGGATGGGACCCAGCTCGAGATCTCGAGTTCAATACAGAGCCAACGGTCAAGATTCACTGAGACTGCAGTATCCGATTACAGGCTTCGTCTTCCGGTTAAAACAGTCTCGGTAAGAGGGTCTCGGGAAAAACCGATCTCGGCCTATAGTCGAAAGATGGTGTCTTATGTTCTCAGAAGATGGTTGTTATTATTGGCTGATCCCGCACATCATCCGAGGTCGCTGTGCAGCACCAGCTTCGGGGACTAGTGTCGGGGGGCTGCCCCCCGGGTAGGGGCAGATCCCGGAATAACTCAGCGGTATGCCAACAGTACTTGACCTTTGGCGAGAGCAAGGGGCACCCCTGGTGTGCTGAAAGGGTCACCTTGACCCTTGAGCGCCGGAAGAGTGCAAAGTGCCACCTGGCAGGCACAAGAGTCAGCTCTAACAGCTATAAATAGACACTTCGAGCCTTCACAATGGCAGCAAAAGCATCAGCGGATGGTTCCTCTAAGAACTAGCTTCTCGAAGATGTCTTTGCTGATAGGCCAAGACATCTTCGGGAGGCTAGGCCTAGAGATACGCATCCACGGACGAGCTCGGACACCTCCGGAAAGGATCTCGGATCTTGGGATCCGAGGAGACTCCCGGAAGGAGGTGTCTTCAGTTCTACCGGATAGATGGTCCGGGTAAGTGCTAACCGGAGTCTCTATCTCGGTCTTGATCTTATGCAGGAGAGGCTCACGGGGGCAAGCATGGAGGTAGCCGGCGTGAGGGATCCCGGTCGACCGTCAACGGTCTATAGCAAGCTTTCCCGCCTGATGCGGGGGGAAGTACCTTTCCGTCTGACACGGAAGCAGGGTCACCTCCCGCCTGACACGGAAGCATGGTCACCTCCCGCCTGACACGGGAGCGCGTCAGCCGGTACGACAACGGTACGACAAGACACGACATGCCTAGCCCGGCAATCCGGAAAAGGCTATCCGAGATGGGCAAAGACATGTCCTGTCCCTGACAGGGGGACAATGATGATCCAGGACGGCGCCTGCTGTCCTTGCCGAGATGATGACGAAGGGGCTACGCCGGATAGCGCGGCGACTAGGTCGCACTAGCCGGTGACGACGTGCCGGCTAGGCCTGTCCGGTGGGGCCAAGTCGACTTAGGGTTTCCGGCCCTCCTGGCCGAAACCCTATAAAAGGCACCATAACTGCTTCTGTGAGGGCAGGACCAACTTGGGGGCCAAAGCGGTAGTTGCATTTACTCCTAGAGCTTTTACTTCTTCTTACCTTGAGTTCATCTAGTTCTTCGTGTTCTTCACTTTGAGAGATCTAAGAGCAAGTTGTAGTCCTTGTACCACAGCTATATAGAGAGGAAAGGCAGGAGTAGGGGTGTTACCTCCTCACGAGGGCCCTGAACCTGGGTATATCGTGTGTGTGTTGTGTGCCTTCGTGCATTTGTTCTTGTTTGTTAGATCTCCCCTATATCGTATTGCTGTTGTTTCTAGTTCTTAGGAGATCTCGGTTATACCGGGATCCTCCTCGTATGGGCTATTCAGCTCGCCATCCCTCCCCGGATCCACCAACGTCCATCGGCCCCACACATTAGCCATCCTATGGCATCTGCCGTGACACCACCACGACAAGGAAGATGCTACATTAATAAATAAACGCTCAAATATTTTAGAACATAACATGAACATCTCTATTAAATAATGGAATAAATGAATGAGAACAAAGTCATCCAATCGCCGATAAACAAATAAATGTTGGTGAAACAAATATTATTGCTCTCACAGAGCTTACAACCAAATCGAAATAATTGTATCAATTTATTGCCATAAAGGAATCATAAATAAATGAAGAGAATCTAGGTGGATTCAACAAAGTATCCATTCACTTCAGCCGCAATCTCGAGATGGCTGATCTTCTCTTCATTAGCAATCATCACCGCGGCAGAGTCGATGTCCAACTGTGGCGTTGGAGGGGGCACGGTGTGCTCAACCTCCATGGACACGATGGCGTTCGTGGGAACCGCCACAGGTGCCTCCACGAGCGCCTCACTCTGCGTCGCAATGGGTGCGACAGTGGGCGTTGGGATCATCACGCGCGCCGCAGCGGGCGCCGGTGGTGCCACCACCTGGACAAGGTGCGTCTCGCGCGCCTTCTTGGCCTTGTACGCGTCCACGACGTGTTTTTGGGCCCGGCACTGCCTGGAGAAATGGGTCTTGGAGCCGCAACGGAAGCAATCCTGGGGCCTTGCCTCCCCCACACCCGCCTATTGGTGCTTGGCCGGGTGGGGAGGTTTAGGTCCCTTCTTGCCGTTCTTGCCTCGCTTCTTAAACTTTGGCTGGCGCACCTTATATCCGCCTGCATAAGCTTCCTGACTTGGACCCCCTCCGAAAGGCTGCGAGTTGAAGTTCTTTTTGAGAACCTCATCCTGCGCCTCAGCCACCTGGAGAGCGTCGATAAGCATAGCGTACTGTGTGAACTTCTCCTGGCGGTAGTTCCGCGCACTCTGGAGAGCTGATGGATGGAACGTGGAGAGAGTTTTCTCAATCTTCTGACTATACGTGGTAGTGACACCACAACACTGAAGAGAGGTAGTAATCTTGTGTAACTTTGAGTTATAATCTCCCACCGTCTTGAAGTCCGCAAACATCAGACGCATCCATTCCGCCTCCGCCTGTGGCTGAATGGTGTACTTCAGCCTAGCGAACCGTGCCTCAAGGGCGGTCCACAGGGCTGAAGCACTCCGTTCGGCCATGTACTCCTGTTTCAAGGTAATACACGGATGATGGCGGAGGAAGTGCAGTACTTGGGCGTTTTCCGCCGGAGTGGTGGCGCTGGGGGCCATCTGGGTCCCCTCGTCCAGCACTCCCTTAAGCTTGCGGCCCTCGAGGACAAGTCCAACGTCCGAGGCCCAAGTCAGGTAGTTCATCCCGTTCTGGGCCAACTTCTCGATTTCCCGGTTCATGATTCCGGCCATTTGCGATTTATGCAAAAACACATCAGATTACAGCAGGTAATCGATTGCATAAAGCGATGTTGATACAATTTTTTTAATAAGACGACGTTCCAAAATTTAAAAGAACATGCTAAAAATGCTCTACTAAGTATTAAAACAATTAATTACTATAGTAAAACATGATATAAAAGCATGTACATAGAGACATTATGCTAAGCGCATTCTAAACATGAAATTTGGTCCTAAAAATGACTTTTCTAGCTTTTTAATGATCAAATATACAATTTCAGCAAAACAGACTGTCCAAGGACTTAAACATAAATTATTCAGCAGGAATAAAATTATATAATAAACTGAAAAAATACAAGTGCTAAAATGCAAATTTCACGCCCAGACTTCACGGGCCGAGTTCAGCCCATCTCCAGTCGCTCGCGCTGGGCCGGCCCATCTCGTGGGTGTCCAGTAGGGACATCACGCTAGGGTTCCCTAGCACTGCAGAGTGCTGGCGGCAGCGGAGCTGCATCGTCGCCGGCGGCGGCCAGCAGGGCGCGGGGCACGACGATCACGCCGCACAACGACAGGGCAGCAAGACGCGACTAGCAAACGATGCACTCGTCGTGCGAGCATGGGCGCGCAACAGCGATGGCTAGCATGGCCAGCAGTATGCAGCACGCAGCTTCGCATGCATATGCTAGCATGGCCAGCAGCAGGCAATGGCCAGAGCAGCCAGCGCCAGCGCGCATGCGGCCATGGTCGGCGCGGCCAGGGCGAGGCGAGCAGCAGACAACGGCCAGAGCAGTCAGCGCCAACGCGCATGCGGCCATGGCCGGCGCGGCCAGGGCGAGGCGCGCACGCGACGACAACGGCCAGCTGGGCCGGGCGGCGCAACGCATGCAGGCGACGACGACTATCGTCGCGGCGGCCAGTGTGCGAGCACGGTGACAAGGGCTAGCAGGGCTCGCACGGCAGGCGAACATGGCGGCGGCCAGCGGGGCCGGAGCTCGCAGCGGCGCGGCCAACGGGGTTCACGCAGATAGCGACGCAACAATGATACGGAAGTCAAATTTCTTTGTCTCATTCATCTGGAACAATGACGACGCGTCGCACAGCCGGTGTGCCACGACGGTACCGTGATCATCTGGATCACGTCAGTACCGACTCCCTGCAGTGTCGTCATCAAATCTCCTATGAATCCGAGAGCATCGACATTGATCGATGACGTGTTCATCAGCTCAGCTCTCGGGAGAGAAATCGACACCGTATATCAACTAAGATTTACGGAAGATGCAAAAACGGAAAAGAAATCTCGATACGGATCTATTTTTGCGATCAGATTGATGTTATACCTTCGCGATCGATGCAGGGAGCCTGCTTGAGGTAGGCTCGACGGAGAGTCGGTGCTGATAACGTGTTACACAACCTCTGTCGGCTGGCCGGTCCCAAGGGTGTGTAGCGTAGAGGAAGTAGTCGAAGACGTGAGACACACACGAACATAAAGTAAATTAACACAAGGTATAGGCAAAGTCTCTCTTTATTATCTCTAGAACCGGTAAATAGTACATACAATGCTTTGCTTTATATAGAGGGAAGAAGATAGAACCCACTTAACGTTAAATGTGAGAGAATTGACGTGGCCATTAGGTGGGGTGGGAGGCACCACCGAAGTGGGCTTCCACACACGCACGACACAAGTTTCCAAACACATATAAGGAATTTTCTTTTCCGCTTGCCCAGTTTAGCCAAACACGGTGTAGGCCATTCAGAATGTTCTAGGCGGTTCTTACCCCTTCCGCAGGAAAGAAATAGGGACACTTCTTTTAAGCTTTTAGGATGGATTATAGGTTCCCACTGCATAAGCAGAAAAGAAGTCTCCAGTTTCTGTCCACCAAGAAACTGTTTAGAAGCGAGCGCGTGGGAAGAAGCTGCCTCGCACCAGTTTCCCGAGCTTCTGATTGAGGAGCCGAAGCGGTATATAGATCTGTCCCTCTATACCATCACTATTTACAAAATATTGCCACTCCACACATGGGCAGCGCCCGTCGCTCGCTCGCGCGCCGTACATGCAGCTGCCTGCGAGTCTTCACGACTCGGCGAGATGCGTGGCCGCGCCTGTATTGATCCATCGGTTATTAGTAGCACGTTAGCTATTGTTCCTCACGTACTTACGATCTCACACTTAACACTCATAGGATCTATATACTACTGATTAGTAGCACGTTAGCGCTATTGATTAGCTACAGTCTCGGGTACATAACACATGGGAAAAATAATCTTTGTTTTATTTTCTGATTGGGCACTGATATAAGTTGCATGTACATGTATTTATATTTGGTGTACATATTAAACCGATCAAACTAGGGGCGCTATAGAGATTTCACAACTCAATACAACAAATAAGCCAAAACTTCACAAGCCTAAAAGAAGTCTCCTACCAATTTTTATGAGTTTCTCTCCGTAGTTTTCCCTCACCGGAATCTATAAGCAGGCTTATTAATAAGCATAAACTCAAAAGAAGTGTCCCGTAGTAGGCAATATAATGCTAGAAGCGCCGCAGCACCCCTCGCGCAGCCTCTCTTCTCCCTTTCCTGCGCCGCCTCCCTTGTCCCTTCTCCCTCTCCTGCGCCGCCTCCCTTCTCTCGCCGTGCCGCTGCTCTTCTCCCTTCTCTCGCCGCGCCGTCGCCAGCATCCGTCAACTGCATCCTAGATCCGCGGACAGGATCCGTGAGATCATCGTCGCCAACGTTTGTTGAATCCACCGGCGCCGTCACTTCCAATCGACGTCGACGAGCGGTGTGTTCCTTTTCCGCCGCCGTACTCCCTCTTTTCCCCCCATTTCCCCTCATTTCACTCGATATGATCCGTGGTCCGAATTTCTGGTGCTGATTTCTTATTTTGTTTAGTGATCTCGTCGTCTGGAGAATTTTGGGTGTACGCTTGCAGTGGGAATCGGCAAGCAAATCATTATCTCTGTCGCTTTAGAATTTGAGGTAAAATATATTTCTGTTTTGTGATATCAAACCAGTTGAGGAATCTCTAGTAAATCTGTGCTTAATCAGCTCTTTCTTTGCACTTTTTTTTTATTCACTAGCTTTAGTGATTATAATATCTTAATAAATTCTCTGCCACAGTCTGACTTATTTGTTAATGCAATGATTCAGTCTCTACAAGATTAAACCGCGGCTGCTGGCAGGGAGTTAGCCGGGCTTCTTACGTCCCCAAAGCCAAAGTTGCACTTGTCTACCAATCGGGTAAACCTCCTATTTTTCTAAGATACTCTGCATTTATATGTATAATAGTTTTTATATTGCTGACTTATATATATACCCCATTTCAGAATTTGGAAAACAAAGGAACAAGAGCAGGCCCTGTTCAGTGGTTTTTTTAGCTTCTCCCAAGCTAAGCCTCATCCAAAAGGCCATATTTTCGGTGGTTTAGAGCAAGCAAAGAGAACTCGTAGCCAGTGAGACCTTAGATAAGGACCAACCAGCGAAATATTATAATACTAGCGGTTATTACAACTAACATGTTGTTGATGTACCAGTACAACCCGCAACGACTAACAAGAGCCTATGCTGTCTCTTTGAGATCTATTATATACTAAAAGCAAAATGAGTTAGTTTTTCGAGACATCACGTTAAGCCACATAGGTTATAAATGTACAGTCCGTTGATTTTTATTGTGATGGTTGAGATTAAAAGATATGGAGTAGTTACGTACATCGTTAATCGTTAATAAGTACAAATAAGTCCACAACACGTCACGTCACGATTTCCTTGAAAAAGGAAAAAAAAATATATCATGTTCAAATAGCTGCAACACACAGTCGTATAACTAACATTGGAAAGATTTGGTCGGCTTCCAGCTGGACGGATAACTAGCAGATCGATTCGCGCTTATGGCTGGATGTACGATCGATCAATTCGCGTTTCCGGCCGCACGTGCACCTATAATTGATCGATTGCGTACGAGTGCAAATATATAAAAAATATAAATTATAATTAGTTTTGAATATATATAATCTAATCGGACATACAATCTAATCGATCGGACGTATAACTAGCTGATCAATCGAGCGCAAAAAAATACCAAACTCTCTTAGTAACAACTCGCCCATGCATATATTTGTATCCCATTTTATAAAGATTAAATTACTAACTATGTCTTCAAGAAATAATTCATAATCTACACAATAGTCAGCCAAAAAACCAATTTAGTAAGTTAAACAAATGCATCCATACTCGACATCAGAAGAAAAATATTATATACCTCTTAATTGGAACCGACAATAAAAAGGAGTTGGTCGAACAAAGTATGTGTAATCTGTTAATTCTTTAATTAATTAAACATCGTCCTGCCATGCTAATTGCATTTTCCTTTATGGCTATCTCTACCCAAGATTTAAGCCCTTTATTAACAAATTTTTTTGGTGAACTTGCCAAAAAAAATACATATTTACTCTTATTTGTGGCTGCAAATAAACACGTATGCACATACCGAATAAAATAACGGTCATTTGATAATGCTCGAAATCTAAAGATAACAGTTTCTCAATATAAATGTATTCCCAAGCACAATAATAGCAAAAAAGAAGACATCTTAATTAAAAACATAGAACATTTGACCTTTGATATAGCGAAAACTCATTACTTTTAAAGAACATAATCAATAGATCTTCATTTCTTGAAAGGTCAAATACAAATACAAATAATCAAAATCATAACTAACATAGCACATCAGGTAGAACATCATATTAGTAATTAACAAAAATCACACCGTATATATCTTTAGAATTGTATTTGCATATGTCACAACAGATTGATCTTCTTACCTGTACCTACGAGTATTACGTACATGAATTCACCAACTTAAATTTAAACATATCACAACTAATAGTTTTATAAGTGTACAAGCACTTACAAGCATCAGCAAATTTTGAATGATAGATCCTAATTATTAGATAGACACAAAAATAAGTACATGTTGCGCAAAATGTAACTCTTGAAGTGGCACAAGAGGGATGACAAATGAGAATTAGATCTTTATATTCTTAATTATTAATTAGTTTTCGAAGGATTTGAGTTTGTAACACATTGTTAGGCTGTTGTTAGATGGTAGCACATACCTATGTGTGCGAGAGACACAAAAAGAGTGTGTGAGAGACACAAACATATGGGAGGGTAGAACAGACACAGAGAGAGCCGAGATGTGACTGAATATGAAAATTGCATGATTGTTAATTAGGAGTATGCATGGATAAAAGAGAATAATACTACATAAATACGAGGAAAAAAACATGCATGGTTGCTACTATAAGTCGATGATAATAGACAAATCAATACAAATTAAATATATTTCTTAACGTTTAGTTTGTTAGTTTGTCTAACTGTTACAAGGATAAATTGCTACATTAAATAAATTAGTTTGCAGTCTGAATGTCATCTTTTCACTTTCGAGGTTTGCCTACAATTATTAATTGGACTAAAATATAAAGATTATGTAACATTATAGTTAATAACAAATACTTAAATGTAGCACAATGATTCAAGATTACAGGAAAGAAACAACCAGCTCGCGCCGTTAAGTTTAATTAAGCAAATTGATTCAACTTCATGTTAAAACAACGATAAAACACAATGATTTATTACTAATAATTCATCAAAAAATAAAAATGCCTTTTATAAATTTGATATTGTACTTAACATTTTGGTGGCTATAGTTTTCTACCAGAACCCATAAAATATAGTTTTTACCGCCCACTTCAATACTAATATACAGAGTTGCCCTCGCATTTGCGAGGGCCACCATGCTAGTTGTTTAGATAAGACAAGCGTTGATATTAGTTTGGCATATTATTCTTGTTGAGTTGCCAAATGCTCAAAGTTGTAATAATAAATGTTTGGTCCACGCGAGAGCTTGATCTGTGAGTTTAGTCTCTCCTTTGGAAACATTATTCTGAGACCCAACTCGCCAAACATCATTCATAACAAACATCATTCTGGGACTCTGTGAAACAAAAATGTTTAGTTGTTGAATGGCTATGACGTTGGAGCCCTCTGCTCTTTGGAAACATCATTCTGGGACGGCGTGGCTTATTTTTTGTTCATTGTGTTGAATGAGTGGCAGAAGGCAGTCACAAACCTCAGATTATATGTTTGGCTGGGAAACTAGGTTTGCCACAAGTACACGAAACTGGGATCCCACTTGTCCCGCTTATTCAATATTTGTACATGTCTAGTACTCCTCCAAGACGGATTAAGTGTCGTACAACAAACCCATACTTATCACGAGTCTTTTTTGAATCGGAGGTAGTACAAAATTCTTGACCTAGTCATCCCTAGTTTGCGCCGCTTCTTGTATCATGGTGGTGTTGCCTTTCAGTTCACAAAAGAGAACCAACTCGACGGTTGTTTCACCTCCCCTATTTTTTTTTGAGGTTTATAAGGCGGTCGAATCCGCCGTCCGATTAGATAGAATAGAGTGTTATGTACAGAATTGTGAGCTAGAGAAAACCCTCTACAAGCAAAAAAACTACAGAAACTAGTCTCCAGGATCTTGCGTGTGGGTGAAACCCCGCAACGCAAACTCCTCCAACACCAAATCTGCCACCTCCGAAGGCAAAAGAGCTCCACAAACACAAGAATCACCTCCTCCCAACAATTGCAAGGACGAGTGCCTAAACATCATAAGTTCATCATCAAGCCACTCCCGGCGGCATCTGCCGCTCCATCCTAGTCACTGACGGCATCTTCTTCTTCTTCTTGGTCTTCTTCACGGCGAGGACGAGGTCGTCGATGGCCGCCACCGCCTGGTCAGAAAAGGGATGGTCCAAGACATCTAACAAGGCCAAGAAATCCTCTCGCCGGCGCCCCGAGAGGGCCTCCTCAGGTAGCGAGCCAAGACGGCGTGCCACGGTCTGTCTCCCTGGCCAACTGCTCGATATTGGCGCCATCCGGATACAGCTTGGCGAGCCTACCGCTCCTCCACACAGATGGCGCCCCCACCTCCACCTCAGGGGCCAACGTCGTGGCCGGCGTGCCCAAGATGGTGGTCGCGAGCGGCACCGTGATCTAGGCGAGGAAGCTCGACAAGGGGCACAGAGGTGCACCCACCTCTACGTCTTGCTGCTCACGGCCAGCCCGCACCGGCGAGGCGGTCTTCCCGACCTCATTTTCCCCGACATGTTCCCCCTGATCGGGCAACAAGGCGGAGTCCGAACTGGGAATGGCATTGCCCTCCCCTTCGTGCGCCCGCACCGCATCGTCCATCAACATCACCTCTCGAGTCAGCTCAGCAAGGCCAGGCTCCAGCTGCAGCAACATCGCATCAGCAACCACATCAACCTCATCTGTGCCGACAAACCCGTCATTGCACAACGGATCTCCAATCTCCCCCAAATCAACCAACAGCAACCGATAGGGCCGCTCATTCTCCTCCGAGAGAGCGCCATCCACTCCCTCCCTGTAGCACCGTAGGCTGGCCGACATCACCACTTTCCCCATGGTGTAGCACACATCCCGCTCTGAGCTCACCAAGCCGAAGATCTGCTTGGTCACGGTTCTAGGGGAGGAAGTACCAAACAGCCCAATGGCACCCTCCATGCCGCCAACGTTGATCTCAGCAAGCAAAGGCGGCACTAGAGTCAACTGAACCTCATCGGGCGCGTGGGAGATCCTCTCAAGAGCTTTCACAACCCCCTCCAAACAGCTCTCACAACGCTCCAGCAAGCTATGCACAGACTCCGTCAACGCGACCTGAGCTGTGGCTATCTCCTGAAGCTGAGACACAAGCAAACCTTGCACCTCCGTCCGCATCAAAGCAGCCTGCTCCACCACCAAATGCTTCAACAAAGCAACCGGAGTATCTCGCAAAGAAGGAGCCACCGAGCTTGTCGGTGGCTCAGCACGAGTTGGGGATCCCCTCCCCCCAAGCCCACGATGGGGCGCTGCAACAGAGGCCCAGGAGCGGTCTAGAGGACGACAAGGAGCTGGAGCCGTCGCCTTGTTGCCGGGAGGTTCTTGGCTGGTCTTCTGCCGCTGCTCGCAGCCTCGCTCCCGGTGGCCGGAGCAGCCGCATGCGAGACAACGGATGTCGCCGTTGCAGTCAGCCACGCGATGGCCGGGCGCCAGGCACCGGGAGCACCGTCCCCTGACACGACGCCTGAAAGCCACGACGGGGTCTTCACCACCTCGCGGAGAAGAAGGGGCGGCATGTTTCTTGGCTGGCTCTTCTTGTTGCGTACCTCCTGCCAAGAGTGTGCATCCTCCTTCACCTTCGGTGCAATGGACGTCGGCACCCCCAGCTCCTTCTGAGGAGGTAGCGGGTCGTGGGAGAGACCGGCCTGCAGGGACGCCTCCATCTCCGACAGCTCCAGCCCGGGCATCAGCGTATCCAACCCCACATTGAGCAAGTCGAGGTTGCCCACGACCACCGAACGGAGCTTGGGGCATGGCAGACCCGCCGGGTCCAGCTTCGACTCGGGTCTCTCCTCCATCAGGGGCGTGGGCGCCTCCGCCGCGCCGGACAGAGAGGCGAGGTCGCCGAGGACCACGGACCTGAGCATGGGAGAGATGACTCACGGGGAGAAACCATCAGGAACCACGGCCGGCGGGGGTGGGGGGGACCTGGTGAGGGCGCAGTGATACAGTGGCCGACGGGGCCGGAGCGGCGGCCGCCGGTAGGGGCCGGTGGTGGGTGGGGAGAACGGAGACACCTCTTCCATTGGAGCTTGACAGAAGGAGCACCCTCACATGCTGAGCAGATGGGTGGAGAGAGGACGGCGAGGGGTGGCCGGATCTTGTCGCGATGGCAGGAGAGGACGCCGGGAGGAGGAGATCAGGCCGGCGGCCGCGCTGGTCCGCTCCTGGTCGCCATGGTCGCGGCTGTGCGTCGCACGGGGTGCGTGGGAGTTTTCCTATGCAGTTTCAACCCTGAAGCAAGTTAAAGATCTTCTTCACCGCCCCCTATCCACCTAATGTGTTTGCTTAGAGTATCTCTACCGGCACCCTCTAATTTACTCCGCTTCTTCTATAATGAATGGTGTTGCCTTTCAGTTAACACGAGGGACCCAACTCTACGGTTGTTTTAATCCCCCTCCACCTAATGTGTTTGGTTAGAGCATATCCACGGGCACCCTCAAATTACCCGAGCACAAAAAAATTGGCCCCATCACATACATAATGTGTACGGACCATTCATAATAAGCCACACACGGAGGCATCCTCAAAGTTTGTAGACCTGCTCGGGAGCGTGGGATAAAGCCTACCTTGTGCGAGCCCCCTTGTCATAGGACTCGTGATCAGTCAACCTCACACAGTCACACCCCTATGGCAACCTTGCAAAAAAGGCGTTACCATCGGTTTGTTGGGAAGGTGCCAATGGAGCCATATCCCAATTGACAACTTCAAATTTTATTTGTGTGATTTACCACTTCCACAAGAAGCTTTGGCCGTGGCTGAACCCGCTATACATACCGACAACCCCTATTGGGTCTCGTTCAGCGCTCAACCGTTTCACCGGCGGTGGACGTCGCCGAGCGGACATAGTTCTTGCTTCTGGTTTTAAATATATTTTTGTTGTTCGAATACACCTGCTATTTGTATAAAAAGGTAAGCGTTTGACCTGGTAAAAAAAAAGATAATGATACGGTCATAATGACTGGTGGATCATAATAACAATATGTGGTGGACAAACATTTGCATCCGAAAGTGTGGGAAGATTTACACCACAAATTTGATAGCTGACGTGAGAGTCCAACAAGATGGTAGCCACCTTGCTTCATTAGACTTCATTGCATCTATCTTTATTAATGGCCAATCTAAAGAGACACAAATATACTATTGGGTCACTTGCTGACATTTCGTTGTACAACAGTAAATAGTCTGCTGGTTAAGCTATCATTCCGTAGGTTTCACTATGATAGTTTATAGTCAGATATAAGTTTAAATGTTGATTGTTTTTCCCTTTTTGTTTTCCGATTATGTTGATTTCCTTGCCTAAGTTCCAAACACGTGGATGTGTTGGTACTACTTAATGCGTAAGGGTTAGTGCCACTTAAAATTTCGGTTACTTGTGTATACTACTTCGTACTAATCTGAAAGTGAAATTACAAGAAGGAATTGAAACATTTTCCTCATATGAACGGTCTCACAAGTTTCTAAATGAATAATAAACTCGTGGTTTGTATCGTTGTTCCCTTGTTCATTTTCCCCCATGGCTCAGTCATATTGATTTATTTGTTATCAAACAGTTTATGTAACTTTCCAGTTGAGATCTCTGTAGTTGTTGTTTCTTAGGGTTATTCTATTTTCTTTTGGTAATTTCCTTACTGAACTAGACCTTAGTCTTCACCGGCCATGGTCTAAGGTGATTCTTTGTTATAGTGAACATATAAAAAATCTATGATGCGCTGGTACTATAACTGAAAATACGCCGGTTTCTTTTTCTAGTACTACATCCAGCCCGAAAAAAGTGTCGTAGCGTATACGTACGTCTTGTGCAGGTACGGTGATTTCTCACGACATTTTTAACGGAACGGAGGGAGTAGTTGTTTCTTATGGTTAACTAATTTTTTGTACTTTAATGAACTAGACCTTAGTCCCTAATTTACCGTACTAGACCTTAGTCTGCACGGCCATGGTCTGAAGTGAATCTTTGTTATAATAAACACATGAATCTATGATGCGGTGGTACTCAGTTTGATGATCTATAGAGTTTAATGAATACCATCTGACTTGTACCTATTTTGGCACGTAAATATGTAGGCGTCCCTAACAACGGAGAAAGTAAGGCAACGAAATCACAAATCATGTACCGTGTTTTAATAAAGAAACGACACAACATGTCACTTCTATGAGCGAGCCGGATGGGTAAGAACCACATGCTCATCGGGTTTTGTTTTTTGTTTTTTTGACGTGCATGCTCATCGGGTTCTTAGCTTTTAGTGCTAACTGCTAGCCCAATAACTCGCCAAACTAGAGAAACGATAACTTTGGCTTTCTATATTAGTTTCTAAACAAAAAAAATGTCGGTTATGCTCTTTCAGAAGTGTGAGTGCTAACTAATGACGCAAAGTAGCCTTCAAATAAGGCTTCTGTTTCTGAAATTTCTTTTTTGGAGAAATGAAGAGTTGAATGCTCCTTTTTTCTTCTTCTGTCCATTGTATTTAAGGAGTATGCAAACAGATAACTAAAAATGTAATATAGCTCATGAGACACATGAGCAGGGGCAGAAATGTTTTTTTTCATTCCAGATAACATGAAAAATAGCAAGGATAAATATTTAAGTACATAGCTTACCAGCACATTTTATAAAAATTGGCAAAGATACAAGTTGACGCACATGAAGTGCAAACATTGGTTCAAAATGTTTTATCCTTCTTCTTTTATTTATAGGCCAAAACCATGCATATTTTGCACAAATTTATTATCTATTTTTTCAAGAACATATTTTGGCTAGTAAAAGCTCAAGAAGCCCTGACATAGTAATCTGCACGGTAACTAAATGTCTTTAACACTAAACAATATATTATTTTATCGGTTTCAATTTTCAGTCTGATTTTTTTTCCTATGGACTTCAACAAGCCTTTGTGCTAATAATATACTGTCCTCAACACTGAAAATATATTTATTCATAGCGTAGTTTTTTTTCAGCCAATTTTTATTTAAAGAATTCCATGGAAGATCTCGTTGAAGCACCAGCCACTTCACCTGTGAGTAATCATACTTTAATCTCATTCTCTCTTACAAATAATCAAGTTCTTCTAAGGCTAGCATCTATAGTAGAGATAATATTATTTGGAACTCTCACCGTCTTGATTAATGATTATGTTTGTTTAATGCTCCCATATGTAGTTCCATTTCACATCCAAGCTTCCCAAGTTTACTTTCTGTTTGTAGGGATCCTATAATAAGACTGAAACGTATACCAAGCTCTTTTTTGGGGAGGCAGTTTAATACTACACTATTGTAGAATATTACTACCCCCGAGTGGGAGGCAGTTATTTTGGAACGTATATTAAGACTGGAACTTAATGATTGAGTATTAAAATATTTGGTTTTGAAGTCGGCGACAATTGATATTTCATTAGTCTGAGCTTGCATTAATCTTGAAAATAATTCATCTGCTACCAGTCCACAATTAATGTGCATTTGACCTTCAATTTTATTTCATAAATTTCAGTGGGACTGCACATAATTTTTATATTATATACTGTCTCCAGGAGTTTGTGTTGCCATACGAAAAGTTCTACGATCAGATCAGAGAACCCCTGTGTGTCATCAAATTAGATCAGCCACTCTCAGCTTTTAAGCTGGAGAAGCATCTCAGGATCATACACAATGCCATCGCACTTAAGTGCACAGAATTCGTCAGGGGCAAGCCTAAACTTCCTGATACAAGTATGATGGCATCGATCGGACTAAAGACGTTCGACAGAGAAATAGTGAAGGTTTGCTTCTGCTTGAGGAACCTGTATGTGATGGGAGCTCAGGTGTGTGATTCCTTCTATGAAAAGAAACAGGATGAGTTCAGTCCTTCCCTGGTGGAGGGTTCAGTGCCCCTGCGTAGGGATGGAGACACGTATGCAGCCTACGGTGTCTACCCACCTCTGTTTCTTAGCGGCCACACACTAAATCAAATCAAAATTTAGCCGCTGCTCTATATGGCCTTGGGATCATTGCGCTCACAGTAATCGAGCCATTACGTCAGTCAACTCCCAAACGGTATCTTGTGGGTGAGAGTGGGAGGCACAAGCCTGGATCTGTGCTTTTTAAGATTGCCAGTGATAATAAGTTCTGGGCAGTGACTCACAGATGGGGAGCGAACTGCTTGACCGCCCAAGGACTTGTACGGGATGGCAACATCGACAGCAACGAGGAGAACAGAGCTGTCCGTGAAGACGAAGCCGTCAATTACAAGGAGAGATGGGATGCCATGGACGAGGTTCTCGTCTTCAATATGGGTCCCAAGATCACGTACTAAAACTTCATATAAGGATTAGAAACGGCGTTTCTACGCCGTCGATTTCTAACTCTGTTACGCAGCAAGTGTTGTTGTCAACAACTGGACACGGAATCGCTCGCCTGTCCTTCCATTACTCCTAATCTTAGGGTTTTGCGTCAGCTTACTGAGTACTAATCTGGGAGCATGTGTCTGATTTCTGAAGTGAACGACTGTACTTCCTGCCGGCCTTTTCTTGTTTTGAAAGTGGAAAAGGGAACTCCAATAGCGTCCACATCCTTTTTTTGCGAATCAATATATCATCCACATCTTGCAACCTTATTCTACCCGTACCTAACGCAAGTAGGCAAATGCATCAGTTTTTTCTGAAGTTTGTTTCATCATCGGCATGTCGATGCTTGAATGCTTCTTCCTGTTTGAAGTTTATCTGATCTGAATTATCCGATTCACGATCCAGCTCTCGGCTGTGTAAGAAAACTAACATCGCCGCCACATGTTCTGCAAAACTTATACAGTACCATACATAATCTCCAAACTTTGTGATGCCTACACACACTGTCTCGCCACTCCGTCCATTAGAGACGTTGATTATGCCTGGTGTGGATGTTTGTACTGAAGCTGGACATACATAATCTGCAAACTGTGTGATGCCTACAAACACTGTCTCGCCACTCCGTCCATTAGAGACGTTCGATCGTTTAATAACCTGAAACTTAATTTTCCAACAACTCAAAACAAATAACTCAGTTATAACTGTAATTTTCATTTATGTATCCCCTTACATACAGTACTACATGAAACTTTTATGCTAAAACTGGAGTCACTAGAATTCTAATGTGCTAAAGTTCGCGTAAAAGGAGTAGTATTCAAGCAATAAAATGACATCATATTCTACGCAGTCATATTGAGATTGAGTTGGTGCTTCTAGTCTTCACAAAATAAAAGTTATCATGTTTTTGTAAACACAAAATGACACATTCACCTCATATTAATATATTATATGTGAATACTCACGTGTATAAAAAAGAGCTTTCATTTTCCTGGAAAATTACCCAATTTATATCATTAATGCAACATGAAAATGTCCTTGTGCTCCAACAGATCCTCCATTATGTCTCTCCAATTTCATAATTTGTAGTGTACTGATCTATGTCGACTACATTGGCTCCAACTGATTCCCTAAGTCACACACAATATATTCTAATGACTTTATTTTCCAACCGTCATAGATAATTATGTTCAATAATTAGACAATTTAGCATATGATTTAATTCGCGAAAACAGTGAACAATTCATGATTAAAATAATACAAATTAAGTAATCATGTGACATACGAAAACATTAGATAAACCAATTGAATCTAGAGCATATAATACAAGTAGGAACTCTAGCAAAACACCATAGAGGAAATTTAAGAACACGTACAGTGCAACGGTAGCAGAACCGTTGGATGTCCCGTTGTCGCTCATGTCGTGGTTGAAGAGCTTGACAATGTTGGGGAAGAATTCGTGTTGGGGAAGAACTCGAAACCAGTAGTCGCGCGAGTGCGCTCCCCAAAAACTTGATCGCCCCTTTCCTGTACAGGATCATAAGAGGCGCGTTTACGGAGGCCTACTGTCCTTTCAACCGGTGCACGCCGAAAGACGGGATGGAGAAGACTTAGAATATGGTGGCACAATGCTTTGGAGGTGGAACGACGCGAGACCATGTGTTGCGTGATGCGTCTAGGGTTTGCATCGCTTACATATATAGTGCATCTCAGGTAGGACGTGGCCTCAGCCACACGTTTAAGTCTATAACAGCCCCACGATCATAAAGGATTGGAAACGGCGGAGGAATTAACACGTCAGTTAATTACTACTCAATGAGTCATTAATTTTTTTTGGACTGCAAATATATAAACTCGACTCGGCGAGATTCCCGCAACCCGCGGCGCGGCACGGTGGGATGTGTTTGAAGGGGATCGCAGGCAGAAAACATAATTTTTCCTAGCAACGATATACTTAAACTAGCCAAGATCTACACTATGGAGATATAGAAGTACGACGGAGATCGGAATACATACCCTCGTAGACCGAATAGCGGGGATTACGCTCCCGCACAAGCGTTGACGATGAAGACGACGTAGCCGACCTCTAGGTCACGGAGAACTCGGCGCGATGAAGTCGACAAAGATGACGTCGAAGTCGGGTGGAGGAAGCCGACCTCCCAGCACCACTAGCGTGGCACCTCGCATGGCGTCACACACATATGGTGGAGACAACGGCCTCCGAAGCTCCAGTCCAGAACGAGCTGCGGAAGACTTGGACCGGAACACCAGCAGCGCGGCAACGGGCTATGGTGGAGAGATTCCCTCATCCTCCTCGGCGCAACTCCGACAAAGGGAATCACGCAATCGCGAAGAAATAAGAGAATTAATTGGTGAATAAAAAGCCAGGGGTGCCCCTTCTTATATAGGCTCCCGGAGAGAGCCAACCTTGCTAGCCAGGCAATGTGGGACTATCCCACATGCCTGGTTCGGCCAAGGCTGGTGCCCATTTGTCCCACCTAGGCCGGCCAAGCCCCCCCCCCCCCCCCCAGAATTCCCTTGAGGGTTTCCCCCCCCCCCCCCCCCCCCCATGGGCCTTCTTTTCACCAAAAGGCCCATTTAGTGAAATCAGGCTAAATAAATTCGAAAATAAATATATAAAATCATATTTAAACATTAATTACACTAATTAACATCAAACATATTATATATAATTTATTCTAGCTCCGAAAACTATTTCGTTGCTGTCCGATCTCCATCGGACCATTCCCGGGACGTTTCCGATGATCTCTTTCCTTTCCGGTTGTTTTGTCGAAACCCCTTAAGTGAGTTACCCTAGCGGTTCGATATAATAACAGGCATGATCGAGACTCCTCTCCGATCAGTGACTAACTCGTAGGCCTGAACCCCATGAATTAATCCCTGTGATATAACGAATGACTTTCATCTATCAAACCTGGACGTCGAGTCTTAAACCTTTTGCCATAGCGATACTTAGCGTGTCCGAGCATCGTTCTTAGATATCTCCATATCTAGCTGACCTCGTTACCGACATAGCTATCTTCTACTCGTCTATGATATTATGTCAGCTGGTGACCTAGTCACATGTTTGCAAACTCATTTGACATAATCTCACCGAGTGAGCCCTAGAGTATCTATCCGGCTATACGGACTGACAAATCCTGCTGTTGACCCCTCGTCTTTACTACCCCCTTCCGATACCCAAAAGTATCACCTATCATTGTCACACTATATAAGATATGGCGTTCGGTGCGATCAAAGTATCTTTCAGGGATAACAATAAGAGTTGATCTCACGGTCTTAAAGCGTAATGACTTCGTCCTATAAATATGGGTATGTCCATCACATCGTTCGACCAACGACATGACTTCCATTGCCGACCGGCGCCATGCTCTATGATCGGAAAACCTCGATCATCAATCGCGCAGCGAAACTAGTCTTAACAGAGACTACTAAGGACCTGGTTGTTTATCTACCACACCTTTATTAATGTTTCCGCTTAATATAGTTATAGCTTGGTATAAAACATATAATGAACAATTGGGATATGATAAATAAACTATGTTTATTAAGTGCCTGTAGGGCATATTCCCTTCAGTCTCCCACTTGCACTAGATTAACACTTAATCTAGTTTACAACTTGGTAAAAGCTCAACACCCATACATCTTGGTGCATGCTCGTCTCGTGGAAGAGGAATACAGTCAATAGATCTCACACATTGAGACCTATATGCGTTTTGCAACACTTCTATGTCACCTGGTTTGACATCATCCCGTATCACACTTGCTACTTCTGAAGTTTCCATATATTTCTATACCTACGTAGATGATGCAACAGTGCATTCTTATGCGACTTTGCAATCTAACCATGTCTTTCTTCAAAACAAATCACATCTCCTATATGAGATTTCTAGTCGTACGGGGCAGTGTCACAACTTACATCATCGTAACCATTTTACGACAAGTTGTCTTTCCACTCTTACCCTTTACTAGAAAACATATCTTCAGTTCTCATAGACACTGAAAAATATACTTAACGTTTGTTCATTGATCCACACAAGGATCACTATAGAACCCGTTCTTCAACCAAGAACTTGGGTCACACCAAGTCGAGCTTTCAGTCTGATAGAATCTATGTCTGATACATAGAGAATGTCAAACATCATATTCTATCACTGAAAATGCCAAGATAAACTTAATATTTTACCTAGTCATACAAGCAGGAACCTCTTTCTTTGCTTGTTCTATTCTGAAACACTTCAGAATCTTAACTTAGAAAATATTCCGACCTAATGTTATTAAGCCCCTTATGATCTATACAATTATAGATTGGATACCTAATACTCCTAACTTTATTCGTAGAAAATTTAATCACTTAAATAATCCTTTACAGTTTACTAGAGGATCTGTATCATTGTCAATATGTCGTTACATATAAAATCATGAATGAACCTAGATCCCACTCAAATATGCCTTCCGCATATAAGATCAAGGAAAACTACTTAGCTCCCACTCAAATATGCCTTCCTCATATAAAATCAAGAGAAGCTAATTTGCTCGCACTCACTTCTTTGCAAATGCAAGTTTCTTCAACTATTTTGGACAATTCCAAAATCCTTTGATCACATTATCAAAGTGAAGATTCTAGCTCCGATATGCTTGATTCAGCCCATGAATGGACAACTGAAGTTTGCATACATGTTTAGCATCCTCAGGATCACCAAACCATTATTGTACTAATTACAAATCTTTCTTAATGATACCATTAAGAAACATGGTTTCCTTATCCATCTATCAATTTCCCAATTTGAAATTATAGTAATTGCTAAACGACCCAGAATAGATTTAGGCTTCGCCACTTGAGACAAAATCTCGTTGTGGTCAAGTTTTGAATCTGTCGGAACTGTTTTACGACAAATTGATCCTTATCAGTATCTACTCTCTCATAAAATTCCATATTCTATTAACAGACTAGATGTCATCAAGAAGATCTTCCAAATCATTACCTGCTAATCGTACATGGATTTTATCTCGGATCATATATGACTCATAGCCATTTCTCGGACTTAGGTCTACCATCTCTTCTTCGTAGTTCGTAGGTCTGTCATATTCCATTAACATGACCTTCATAACAAGATTGTCGTAACACATAGTGTGGAACACAACCTCGTACGCCTACGTTGTTAGTATGGGCTCAGAGCATCATGATCCTGTATCATCAGCTTCTTTCAAGTTGTGGAGCATGACACCGAAAACACTTTCGGTTGTGCCACTCCGATGTCTGGAGAGAAAGTTCATCAACTTTTCCTTGCTCTAGTTTCTTTCCCACTTATACCCTTGGACAAGAAACTATTTCTTTCGCAAGGTATATTCTGGCAACGATTTTGCCTATGTCGTGAGACATGTACCCAACTAACTCTTTTGGTACGGTACATTACAAAGATTAATCCATTTTAGGTTTGATCACATCGAAACACTAAATTGCTGAAACGACAATTTAGGCTAAAAGCCATGCCGTCACTCATATGGTATTGTCTCCATGGATTTAAATGGTTTCCCTATTATCTAAAGTGAATGTTACGTTTCTACCATATGACTCTAATGATCACAATAATTCGATAAGAGATTTATTTGGCACACACTATCCGATAGGGTGCGATTACGACGTCCTAACATACCATAACACTATGGTGTTCCATGCGACGTAATTTGTGGAACTCTTCTCACAAGTCTTCCAGTGATGTGCCAACATTATAATTCAAATCTTTATTTCCTCGATCTGTATCGCAGGAATTTGATTTTCTTGTTAAATTTACTTCCTACTTCACTGAACTTGTTTGATCGAATCAAAATTTCCATACTAACATTCATTGAGTGGATATCCATATATCTACTCGGAATATTCATGAAGTTTATGAATAAAGACTTCCACTACACGTTAAAGTACTTCATTGATTCACATACACCTATATGCACGATTCTCAACAAGTTATACTCAAAACGTTCAGTGAAGTTCACGAAATAAAGGTCTCCACTACCCGTCAATTACTTCATTGATCCACATACATCTATATGCATGACTATCAATAAGTTATATGCCCGTTTTCCAAAAACGGTGTCTTAGTTATTTTGCAAGTGTCAAAAGATCAAATCTAAGGACTTGTAGATCCATCCATTATGGAGCTAATTCATTGACTATAACATTGACATGAATTAAACCGAAGTAACACATATGTGGTGTCTTTATTAAGTTTGTATCCTTTGGCATTAATATTATGAATGTGGGAGATTCTACCATCTAAATTCAAGTCGACATATGATCATTACTTCATAAATATAGGACAACGAATTTGTCACTAACATATATGAACAATTGTCTCGCTAGAGGAGACACACTTATAACGATCATACTAACAGGCGATCATAAAAGAATTTATTCAAATGATAGATATAGAGGGAGAGTGTCTATGGCCATCACAACAATTTGTCTGCCATTATCAACACGCAATGTCGCCTCATCCTTCCAATCTACTAAAGCAGTAAATTTGGTTTTCATAAAACATGACTAGTATCAAAACTTAGTCACTACTGCGAGTACTTGCTTAGGTAAAACATTCATAACATGTATATCATATATACACCATCATCATTGATGACTTCCCGGCGATCTGTTTCATCTTCTTGATACTTCCAACGTAATCAAGAACTATAAAGGTGAACGATTCCCCTTTTGCATGACATAGTCTATGACAAAGCATTTGCACCTGGCAACGTTGTCTGTCATCCAGTGATCGAGCTGAGCAAGGCATCTCAATGTTCATCAAGTATGACCATATGTCATCAAGTATGACCATATGTCATCAAGTATGACCATATGTCATCAAGTATGACCAATGTCATCAAGTATGACTGCCACATGCTCCTTCAATGTGTGTATTCTCTTCCATCTTGGTTGAGAAGAAGAACGATCAACGTACTGATAATCTTCATCAACCCAACTTTAGGGGTATCCCGAGTTCAGCGATCTTCTCATATGTTCGTGATCTAATAACTCGTACCCACCGTTGATTCTCTATGGCAGAGATCATAGCATACAATGAACTATGATGATATCATCCGCACAAAACCTGATAATCCAAATTATCCTTTTGTTAGCGGAATCTCTGGGTTTATCTCCTGGCGGGTATTGTATCACAAAGAGCTTACGGTTCAAACAAGGAGTATCCTCAAGCTAAAGTATAAAACTATGAAATTTGAACCCAACCTTTTAAGTTTCTCATTCGCAGGATTGCGCCTAATTTTAAAGAAGCTATCACAATGGTCAATATCTACAATGGTTTTTGCAAAACAGACTTTGTTCATTATATTTTGAGTTCTAGTATTTTAGAAAATAACTACCAGAACTCCCACTCAAACGAACATCCCTCCTGGTCGTTTCAGCGATTACACGACCCCCATCCATTGCACAACCCCTTATCGTCAGAGCCGGCAACACAACTTCAAGGGTGGACAACGAATTGTCGATCACAACAACTCTGTGACTCATGCTCGACCTTTCGGCCTCCGTGTTCCGAGGCCATATCTGCATATGCTAGGCTCGCCACAATAACCTTCAACGAACGCGCGTGCAACATGGCTTACACCCACTGTATGCGAACGGCGATATGTCTGACACCCGATCATCACAGCTTGCCTCATAATGTAGAACTTTCTAAGTGGTGCACGTCAAATGAAGAACACTGGTGGTATTTTGAAGGGATCATCTTATATTTCTACCGCCGTGTAACTAATATATTCTAATATATAATCACACAATATAAGATGCACACAATAACATCAAATGTAATGCGACGTGATATGATCCATGCGCCATGATCTTCTTGGCGCCCACAATTCATAAACAATTTAATAAACTTACCTTGACCATATCACATTGCCCCTGCAAAATAAAGTTAGATGCGTTCTACTTTATCTTTTGCATTTTTTACGTGGCTTGGGTCTGTCGTAAAAAGAACCACTTCTTACCTACGAACTTATGACCACAACAACGATCCAATAATTGCATGTTTAAGCACCCCTTTCGGGCCCTCCATTGAAAATGCAAAGCCAGCTAAAGAGAGAGAGAGACAGACACCCGCCAGCCACAGATACGGTACAAGCCGAACCAGTCTCGCGTAAGCGTACATGTAAAGTCGGTCCGGACCGCTTCATCAACTCAATACTGTCGGAATCACAAGTGCACGCTAGATGGTAGCAAATAACAGGAACGGTGCCCCCGTTCAGAACACGGGTTCTAACAGCGTACAACTATATCTACGATAGATCGGCTCTGATACCACTGAAGGGGGTCGCAGGCAGAAAACAAAAAAATTCCTATCAACGATATCCTTAAACTAGCCAAGATCTACACTATGCAGATATATAAGTACGACGGAGATCGGAATACATACCCTCGTAGACCGAATAGCGCGGATTACGCTCCCGCACAAGCGTTGACGACGAAGACGACATAGCCGACCTCTAGGTCGCGGAGAACTCGGCGCGACGAAGCCGATGAAGATGACGTCGAGGTCGGCTGGAGGAAGCCGACCTCCCAGCACCACTAGTGTGGCACCTCGCTGTAACGTACCTGCACTTAAAATATGGCAAGGTACCTGTGTATAGTGCAAATCCCTGGATCAATTTGTTTACACACACAGTTTACGATGTAATATCACAACAAAGTATCAATTTTATTACATCGATGATCTAGACTTAGAAAATATTAGATACAACTTGCATAGCATAAAGCTAGCATTGAAAAGAGTAAACAACAGAAATAACATAGTAGTGAGTCTCCATCATCTTCATGTTGCCGCAGACGAAAACATGTATGTTGCAGACTTGAAACCTTTAAACGAAACCTCACTCGTCTTCCGAACATTCTGCAATAAGAAAAATATTGCAACAACGTGGGTATAAACCATTTAAAATGGAACTGGCAAGTGACAATATGGTGCACACTTAGAGGAATAACTTTAATAACCTATATGCTTATTTGGCTGGTGGAGCTCAAGGCTATTTTGCAGAAAGCAAGTTTTTTCCTAACACTTTGAAACAACTTTACCTAGTTGAGACAAATATGGTATGAAAGCCATAGTCTCAATCTACACTTGTTCACCACTAAAGTTTTAATTTAGAAGTTGGAATGGTGGAATCCTCCGTTGACGTCCTCGTTCAGCTGCTCAAATTTCCCGTACCGGGGACACGGCTAAGTACTTAGATTTTTAACTTTGCAAAGGTTGTGCACGTTCACCATTGTATCCATTCAACCCAAACTATCCTATACACTCTGGAAGTGGTAAGGAAAAGGAGAAGAATGAGACGAGATCTTTCAGAAGCATTATCCCTCCCCATAACGGCCTGACGCGCTCCACCTACAAATCCTCTACCACCACCTGTCAGGCCGGGGCGAGTCCATGCAACTTAGTTGATCAAGCCAGAGCCCATATTGGCAATGGATGAAGGAGAAGCAATCGTCACTCGGAGTTCATCAGCTTCCTCTGTTCCTGGGTGGCCGTCCACAAGTGTGATTCCACTGGTAAACCCGTGGGAACCCACTCAACATAAACCATGCAAAACCACTTTCCACCCAGTTATTTCATTCTTAACTTAGTAGAATTAACATTTCATCAAAAATAGTTTTGCATAGCATCAAAATTATACTAAGTGTTGCATAGGAACATAGACACATGAATAAGGAAGTCTAAACATGGCTTGCATAGCAATACTATCCTACACATGCTTATAAGAAAAATATCTATTCATGCATAGAAAAATATTAGGACTTTTATGAGGTGTGCCACTTGCGTGAAGAATGTTGTGATTGCTCACAAACACTTTTCAATAACAAACGTTTGCTCTCCGTTCAATCTAAACAATATAAGGAAACAACAAAACAACAATCAACATAAAACACAACATCAAACATGGACAACAACACAAGACATATAAAAGCAAAAACAAAATTCATAAAGGTTCATCACATAATTCAATATGCAAAAAGAATTGATGTGCTGAATAATGGGTTTTAATGGGCTGGTCTTAATTCAAACTTCATCACACATTAATTTGTTCAAAAACATTTAAATCAAACTTAATGGTCTTAAAAGGCTTTTAACACAACTTAATTACATTAAAAACATTGTTAAGACACTTTTAAATATTTTAACACCAGTTTTACTTGTTTTCTAAACTTTTATTCAAAACTTATAAACAATATTACTGATCAAAAGATAAAGTTTGTGACATTTTGCAAAAAGAAACAAATTAACATTATTTCTAGGATTTAAGTATAACAAAAGTACTCAAATTAAGCCTCTGATTTTTTTTAAACCATCAAAATAATGCTCAAAAATATTTTATAACAGAGGCATAAAACTACACATATTTTAAGGTTCCTAAAACTATTTTTATTTGCCAAAATTGGATTTATAGAATTTAAGATATAGCAAATTTACTCAAATTGCTCATTTGCAACTTAAATAAATTTAGACTACTCAAAAAGTAAATCAACATAACCAAAGTATTCTACAAGTCAGGGGATTTCCAAGTATATTTTATTTACAAATTTTGAACTTATAGAATTAATACAGTAACTAAAACAATGTTTTACACGTTTCTGTAAATAACAAGTTAGTACATGACTAAAATACAAGTTTTTATTATACCACTGTATTCTACACGTTCATACGATTCCATAGACTACAATACAATTGAAAACGGAGTTACAGTTGAATTAATATGAATTTCTAAAGTTTGCCTAAAATCTGTCCAAAGTCAAATCCGAAACTGAAAAATGTTTGACACATGGCGATATTCTATTGGCTGAACTGATTATCCAGGTGCTGACTTGTCAATTGCTATGTGGCGCTATCCTATTAGCCAACAGGACATCTAATCTGAACCATGGATTGACAATCAAACGGTCGACGACGAATTCAGCCAAGACACAGTGGTGCTCACCGGAAGACGACGACGACTCACGCGATGTTCCGGTTGTTCTGCGGCTGCTATGACTTGTAAGTGAGATCCCTCATGCTCCCCTTGTTGCTACGAAGATCATGTAGTGCTTGGCGGTGTCACTCGGTGACTCGTTCAGCGGTGACGGGGACGTCTCGGGCTTCCGATCCGGCGGCACTTTGGAGATGAGTACGGGCTCCCTGTTGCGATAACCTTTGAAACTCGTCCATGGCGATGGCGGCGATGGCGATGCAGACGATGACTTAGAAATGAAGCATGACGATGTCCTGGAGGTAGGCCTTGATGAGTAGAGTATTCTGGTGCAAGGAATTAAAAAATTGCTTCCGTGGATGACAAGATCTGACAATGAACTCGTTTTTGGGGTTGAAATTGACATGAGTGGTATGAGCTGTGTAGGCATCCTCTAAGAAAAGTATGAGGACGAACATGAGAGAGGACGACGAGGGACACGAAGTGACGCGCTCGGATTTTTGTGAGATGGTCTGAGCAGGGAGATCGGGACGTGAATGTCTACGGTGGCATTCGGTTCACGAGGTCGATGTGCATGTTTAAGGCAATGAATTTGGAAATAAATTCCCGGGATGGAATCGTGGTTAAGTGAGGTGTAATTCTCGTGTTTAAGTTGAGCCGTTTCAGGGTCTTGAATGCCCCAGGGGAGGAGGGGAAGGAGTTAGCATGAAGTTACGTTTCTCTGTATGTTGTGTAACGTTCGAGCTCAGCTGGGAGGAAGAAGACCGGCCTACATGGGCCAAGATTCGGCCCAGCAGAAAATAGAAGAAGAAGAGAGAGAAAAAGAAGAGGAAAGGAAAATGGGCTGTTGCGCGCGGGACAAAAAAGAGGGAGAGAGTGCGGCAGCTGCTTGCTGGACTTCGGCCCAGTGGGTCTGTTCCATTTTTTTACGTTTATCTTTTATATTTTCTGGTTTTCTTATTTATTTCATATATTTTGATTTTAGTGTCCAAATAAAGTCAAATAAAATTTTCAAAACTTGTGAAAACAATATCTTTATGTTAAACCAGTTGTGGGCATCTTTTGAACACTTTCCAAAAATTATAATTTCGAAATATTGATTAAATACAAATTTGACACTTTTTGTCAAATTTGAAAACATGGCTTAAATAATTTTATTTTTGGCTAAATAAAATTTAAAATTATAATGCTTATATGATTTTGAAATTAAGTTAATTAAACTCATTTTCTAATATTAAATCATTTTTGGCTTTAGTACAATATTAAATAACATAACACAACTATTTGAAATGAAAAGGGAAATATAATGTATTCATTTTTAATTCAAAATATTGTGTGCACCATTAAGTTTTATATTATGATAAATCATTTGAAAACTCCATAAAATACCTTTGGAAAATATTCTAGATTTATTTCATATCTTATATTGAATATAATCATGAAAATCATTTTAACAAATAGACTATGTTTTAAATGGGTTCAAAACATTTTGTAATGTGGCATATTTTAGATAATTAGGCACTTTGCAAATATGGTTTTTAGGGTTGTAGATAGTAAGGCTAGATGCTTATAATAAAATAGTGAGAAAGAAATTTTTTATTACTTAAAAATGGTTTCGATAGTTTGTAAATCATTTGTCAAATTACATATTCAGATTTTAAGAAATACAACGGATGATAAAATGTTTAACTAGAAACAACTTTTGAAAATAATGATTAATTAAGATATTTGAAATATTAAACTTTTTCAAGATGCTTGAAGTCTTTTATAGTTGGTTTTCTTATGCATTTTAATGTTTTATTTTCATCAAAACAAAAGTTTAATTTTTTAGTGAATTTGAAACATTCCAAAATATCGGGATGTGACACTCGCAGGGCGTCACACACATACGGTGGAGACGACGGCCTCCGAAGCTCCAGTCCAGGACGAGCAGCGGAAGACTTGGACCGGAACACTAGTAGCGCGACATCGGGCTATGGTGGAGAGATCCCCTCATCCTCCTCGGCGCAACTCCGACAAAGGGAATGACGAAATCGAGAAGAAATAAGATAATTAATTGGTGAATTAAAAGGCCAGGGGTGCCCCTTCTTATATAGCCTCTCGGGGGGGAGCCAACCTTGCCAGCCGGGCAATGTGGGACTATCCCACATGCCTGGTTAGGCCAAGACTGGTGCGCCGGCCCTAGGTGGGACCCATTTGGCCGACCTAGGTCGGCCAAGCCCCCCCACCGATTTCCCTTGAGGGTTTTTGTGGTGACCCAGCATACCACTGCATGGTGTAGTATGCTATAGTCGTTGACATAGCACCAATGGATCACCGCCCACTAGTGTTACGTCATTAGAGTGGTACAACAGAAACATCGCAGGTCCAAGGCATGACTATAGATTACAAACAGAAGATCCAAAACAGCAGATCTTTAGAACCTCCTCGAAACATTCAGGCAAGGCCCTAATAAAGGAACATCAAATGGAAATCTCGGAGGAACTAACCTACACTAAGCCTACTGTTAATACGGCAAGGCTTGCAATTGCGCTTTAGCAATGCCTACAGAGATAGGTTCTATGACTAGGAATCTATCCTATTTTACACTACGCCTTCATTTGTCCTCCGTCTTCCTTCAATTGCTTCAACTCGATGTAGTTGCCTTCTTTGGTATCTTGAGTTTATCCACCTTCAGAACCTTCATAGCCTAGAGTGCTGCCTTCTTGTGGTTCTTCATGTCTAGCAGGGGTTTAGGAGGCAAGGGTGAGTAACAGCGTTACCCAGCAAGTTCATTATGCAAGGTGGGAAGTTTGATGCATAAATACAGCCACAGACAATGGATTGTCGTAGGCTAATACAAGTTTTCGAAAACATTTCTTTAAAAGGTTGCTTTTATTCTGAAGACTATGCTCGTCAGGAGTCACAGGGCTAGGGCTTTGAGGAGCCTCCTTTCCTGCTGCGTTCGTCGTTCCGTCCTGGAACGTGGAGTAACATGTCACATTCATACACTCTGCAGAGGTGCGCTGCTTTATCCATAAGAGATCAAGACCTTGTTGCACAACCGGGCGAATCTTTCCCGTCCACACTTCCTTGGTGTGGGGCCCAGTCAGTAATCCAAGCCAATCACTGCGCCTTTCCACCGTCCCCGCACACCCCCCATTACTTCAGTTGCAAGCTAGTGGGAACCATCCCAACCTACAACTTGCTGACTCGTGGGCACCGTCCCAACCTAGTCCTGAAGCCAACCTTCAATAGATGCTAGAAGCCACAACCCGAAGGTGAGGTTATTATCCTGGCCTTGATCTCCTCAGGTTTTTAAGTTGCGAAAAATTTATTCGGACTTTCTGATGCATGAATGCAAATGCACAAATTCTATTTCTACCCTCCGTGGTTTCCTAAACGCTGGGACATTACAGTTTTCCCCCCATGGGCCTTGTTTCCACCAGAAGGCCCATTTAGGTAAATCAGGCTAAATAAATTCGAAAATAAATATATAAAATCATATTTAAACATTAATTATACTAATTAATATCAAACATATTATATATAATTTATTCTAGCTCCGAAAACTATTTCGTCGCCGCCCGATCTCCATCGGACCATTCCCGGGACGTTCCCGGTGATCTCTTTCCTTTCCGATTGTTTTGTCGAAACCCGTTAAGTGTGTTACCCTAGCGGTTCGATATAATAACAGGCATGATCGAGACTCCTCTCCGATCAATGACTAATTCGTAGGCCTGAACCCCATGAGTTAATCTCTGTGATATAACGAATGACTTTCGTCTATCAAACCTGGACGTCTAGTCTTAAACCTTTTTTCATAGCGATACTTAGCGTGTCCGAGCATCGTTCTTAGATATCTCCATATCTAGCTGACCTCGTTACCGACATCGCTATCTTCTACTCGTCTATGATATTATGTCAGCTGGTGACCTAGTCACATGTTTGCAAACTAATTTGACATAATCTCACCGAGTGGGCCCTAGAGTATCTATCCGGCTATACGGATTGACAAATCCCGATGTTGACCCCTCATCTCAACTACCCCCTTCCGACACCCAAAAGTATCACCTATAATTGTCACACTATATAAGATATGACGTTTGGTGCGATCAAAGTATCTCCAGGGATAACAATAAGAGTTGATCTCACGGTCTTAAGGCATAATGACTATGTCCTATAAATACTGGGTATGTCCATCACATCGTTCCACCAACGACATGACTTCCATTGCCGACCGGCGCCATGCCCTACGATCGGAAAACCTCGATCATCAATCGCGCAACGAAACTAGTCTTAGTAGAGGCTACTAGGGACCTGGTTGTTTATCTACCACACATGTATTATGTTTCCGCTTAATACAGTTATAGCATGGTATAAAACATATAATGAACAATTTGGATATGACAAATAAAGCATGTTTATTAAGTGCCTCTAGGGCATATTCCCTTTAGTGTTGTGACGAGGCGAGCGAGTAGGAGATGGACATCAGAACGATGTGATGGGCCTTGGGGAAAAGCCCACAAAATTCCAACAACCCCCCTCCCCCCACACAAAGTCAGATTTAGTAAAGGAAATGGAATTTATTTTCTTGATTTTAATCTGTATTAATGAATAGTATTTTTATTTTATTTATTTGCAATATTTCTCACAATTAAATTCCTTATAGAAATATTTTAAAATAAAATTCAGTTTGTAACTTATTTTTCATGATGAAATGAGATGAGTTTATTTTCTTGACTTTTACATTACATATATTCTTTCTTTTTAAATAGTCTAGGATTTATAAATAAACTTATTTTTCAAGATATTATTTAAAATCAAGAATAAACAATTTTGAATACTTTACATTTTCTAGATTCAAAACTAATCTTTATTTGAGTTTAGAGTTTATATATATTTATTTGGTAGATGGTTTTATTTTATGTCTTTGTTTTATTTGGAGGAATTTTCATTGGGCCTTTATTTTAAATGGCCCACTGACCAGTGGGCCAGTGGCACGGTCTGGTTAGACCAGCTCGGGCTGGCCGAACCGGTCCAGTGGACCAGACCCGCACCTCTCCCCGATCCCCTTTCTCTCTCCTCTCTGGCGATCGAAATCGCCGGCGCCTCCGCCGCTCGATTCCGGCCGACTCCGGCGTCCTCCGCCGCCGCCACCGCACGCAATCGATGCGCCGCACCGAGCTCCACCCCTCTGTCCGCGATTTCTCGCCGGGTTTGTCCTTGCGCGGCCGTGCCCTCTTTGGTCCTAAGCTAGGGTTTTGGCTCTGGTTGTTTCTTTGCACGCCGGCGTTCCTCTGGTGGCCTGCGCGCGCGGAGAAGACTTCCCTGTGCGGCGCTGCGACGGCTGCGTGGGCACTGCCCCTCCACGCCGTCGTGGTTGCACACAGGCGCTGGTAAGCACCATTCTTTCCTCCCCTCTCTCACTCTATTTGGGCCCGAGGCCGTGCTGTGTGATATTCCTCTCTGTTGGTAGTGATTATTTGATGATGTCCTGGCTGGTATTTGTGATGTGCATCTTTGATGGATGTGTGTGATTTTCCTTATCAATAACTGAATTATAAATCAGTTATGGTGCTTAACATACTGATTCCTAGTTGCTACAGTTAGGAAAATGATTTGTTTCCCATTTAGGTTTGCTTGCAAGTGATTCAAAAGTACAGATGAATTTGGAAATGATTTGTGCCTTAGTGGCTTCTATGGTTGTGTCTTGCTGCTGTGGTATCTCCTGGGAGTGTGCTCAGTGGCAAGATCATGACCATATGATCTGCTGCTGGTGTGTTGCTCTCTGTTGCTTACTGAAATTATTTCAGTTGTGCTGAACTGAATTTCTGATAATGGAGGGTGCAACTTACTGAAAGTGTTATTCTGTATGAGTGAGCTACTCTGAAATCTTATGTTCAGAGATGTGCTAAATGCCTTAACTGGATCAAGTTCTTCAGTTAGCTAAAGAACATTGATTTATTGCTCAACATGTTTGATTCCTGGGGTTCTTACTTCCAGGAAGATGATACTATTATTAAATGGATGAATGATCTCTTTGATTAATTTTTGGGTTGTGTTTGTGTGCTCTTTCCTTAGGGAATTAGTGCCCAGCAAACCTATATTTAATCAAGCTGCTGGATGATATAAGATTGAGTTCCTTAGCTAATTACTTTGGCAAGGAACTGATGTATGTTGCCTCAGCCAATGATGCATAAGCTGAGGCTTTCTTAAGATAAGAACAGATGCAATTTACTTTGCATGATTTGATCATTGCAAGTGGTCTGTGATGCACAAGCTGAGGCTGTTGTGCTTGAGGCCTGTGTTTGGTGCTGGTATAAAATTCATTTGTTGCCCCCCTTGCCTATGATGCATAGACTGAGGCTCCTGGCTTTTCAGAAAGAACAGATACTAGTGTGCCTTTTATAAAACCCCAGTGATGAGTTGTGCATACCATTTGTATGCATCTCTGAGGGTTAACACTTGACAGAATAACCCATGCATCTACCAACCTATTCACTTGCAAAATAAGTTGAGGATCAACCTCCTGGCAAGTTGTGGTGTGGTTTCTGGGTTGCTGTAGAATCTTGATCACTTGTTCACTTCCTTGTATGTACTCAGCCCTTCTCCTCCTTGTTTATGCACAGCCCTTCTCCTCCTGATGCTTGCGCAGCCCTTCTCCTCCTTGGTGCTGCTCAGCCCTTCTCCTCCTTGGTGCTGCTTACCATCATCTTGCCTTGCTTTCAGCAGAGGTGGGGTTTTGGTGTAGTGGTGCTAGGTGGTAGAAGTGATTTGGTGAGATGGATTGGGTGCTGAACAGGGATGAACAGATGCTGGTGCTGGTTGTGCTACGTTGTGAGCTGAAGTGAGCAAGTGCATTTGCCTCACTTGCAAGCCACGGCAGTGTTCCCTTATCCCTGCTGCTGCAGCTGTGCTGGTGACAGCAGTGACTCTTTGCATGTGTGATAGAGCTGCCTGCATACTAGCTTGCCCATGTCCTGTGCTTGGAGCTGATCCCTTCGGCTCTCTTTGAGATTATCCTGATTGTGGGAGTTATTTTGTGCTGCCAATTGGCTTTTCCTTAATCCAGACCTTGATGTGGTGCTGAGACTAAATTATTTGATAAGAACAGATGCTAACCTTGGTTAAGGTCCTTAACTCGATGATGAGACTAACAGTGCATTTCACTGTTAATCTGAGAGTATTATTTTACCAATACTTCCCCTTTATGAAGTGCTTTTAGTTTATCTCCTATTGTTTTTGTGTTGCTTCCTTTTGTCTTTCAGGAAAGATAAATGGTGTGAAGGTGGAGCAGATGATTATTGGGATGGAGAAGATTAAGATGCAAGAATTAGTTTTGCTTAGGATTTTGTTTCCATATGTAATCTCTTATTTATTTCAGTTTTTGTTTAAATGTTTGTAAATACAATGTAACATTATTGTTTATTAATAAAGTAAGTATTTTTGTACTTTATTATTTATAACTTGTATTTGTAATTATTTAATTTGTGAGTTACACATTTATTAAATAACTACTTAACATTTGTTTGTGTAATTTCAAATTCAAATTATTTGAATATTTGTATTTACTCAATTTTCCTCAAACAAATAAAATACCTAAAGGTCATGTCAAAATTTATAACAATCACCTCCATTGAGCTAAGCCCTAGCACAACGAGATGAAAGAAACTTTGATCTCCTCAGGTTTTTAAGTTGCGAAAAATTTATTCGGACTTTCTGATGCATGAATGCAAATGCACAAATTCTATTTCTACCCTCCGTGGTTTCCTAAACGCTGGGACATTACAGTCTCCCCTCCTTAAACTAAACTTCGTCCCCGAAGTTCGTACTCTCTTACGTTTTGGATTGAGGATCCGTCTTGTATATAAGTTGCACTTCTCGAACTTCATGTTAATCCTTTATGGAGATAATTGGTGTATCCCCAAATCCATATTTTTCCTTGAATCCTCTTTTGACTTAGTACTTTGCTAACTGTCAACTCCTTTGATTCTGTGATTCCTTCTTGGAATATTCCACTTCTAGGCATGTCTTATTGAAAATCTCCTGGGATCAGGCTTTATCAAATCCTTGTCAGTCCTATTAATAGCTCTAAGTAACTTTCTTCACGTAATAACTGTCCTACTTTGGAAGGTACTTAAGGTTTTAGGAAGTCTTACTACAGTACAATTTAGTTTTGCTTGAACCAACCTTGGTAATGGTACTATACATAGTCCACCCAGGACAAGAGGGTTTACTTTATAAGGTTTACTTAGTCGATTTCCTTTTTCTCGTGTCATCTGGAATCTTCTTAATACACTCATCCCAGTGATGCAAAGCGGTTTTCTGATATGTTTTACTAGGTGATTTCTCCTACCCACTTCTCATGTCATTCTTTGGGTTGGAACCAAGGAATGACCCTTTATTGACAAAAGTAGTTCAACAACTTGGTTTTGTCAATCTCCACTTCAAGTCTACTCCTTACTTCATTCTGGTAGGTCCCTCCACCTGAATCGAGATTACCACAAGGGTTCTCTCTTGGTATGGACTGCAGCAAACCTTATGACAACAAGGCCCAACTGCTCCAAATCTTGGGTTCCTTCTCATCTTCTACTCCAGTTTTTCAACTTTCCTTACTTCTACTTCACTATTTACTTCCCTCCTTAGATTTTTGTAATGGTTTTCACACTTTAGTGTACCAACATGGGTCTTAGGTTTGGGGTCATGGTCTTTGATTACCTTACATTTACCTTTATCTAATCTTACAGAGGAAATCTACGGTGTACCCACACAATTGTGGATATCCGAGGTAAATTCTCCAAACAATCTTCACGCTGGAGGATCCTTCGTCTCCTCTGATGCCAATACTTCTGGCGAATCCCGGAATTCAGAGTTATACACAACTGTTATGTGCTCTTAGACATGTTAGCCGAGAGTTACTGGGGTACCACTCCCAGGCAGAATTGCACTGCAGGCGTGCCGGGAACACCGGTCACACAAACCCCTCGGAAGACTACCACGCTAATCATAACCGAGAATGCGTAACAAAGAATCCTAGAATCGTGTTACTGTCGGACTCGGCCTCTGAATTATACGGCAATGCTATGTGTCACTGGTCATGCTACGTAACCAAGGGTCCCTGGGTTTACCAATCCCAGACCGATGCTCATCGGTAGGCGTGCTCGGAATGGATCATCGGCACACAACCCCTCAGTTGCGCCATAACACGGGCATAGCCAAAACTGCATAACAAAGAGTCCAAGAACCTTAAGTCTTCATCTTCATGCAAGTCTTCATCCTTGTCCTTTAGAACTCGTCTCTTCCTTTCACGAATTCCTATTTTATCTATATCTATAACATTAAGCCATAGCTTGGTGATGCAACATGCCTGCACATCAAGCGAAGCTTCATGACTAGATCTAGTCACACAAAGAACCAATAAAATCCAAGAAATCCAAATGATATGCACACATGCATAAGTAAAGCCTATAACATAGCACTTCGAGTATAGTATCTCTCGTACTAAGGCTTGTATGAAGTATTATAGTATGATGCACACATATAGTAGTATATAGGTCTCTACCGTTGTTTGGTAAGGTATAGGGTTCATACTACTCTTCATCTCACTGATTATCCCAGTTGACCACTTGCAACAGGATAAACTATAATAATGGGATCCAAACTAATGGTTATCTAGCACTAATTGTGATCTAGCTTACTTATTATACATGCTACCAATTGTGTTCCATCCATAGACTAACCTCACATAGTCTCTCAAAATTGCTACACAAATTATCATTAGTATACAATACATCCTCATTATCTTACTTAAGTTATCTCTATCTCACATATGTTGATCCTACACACTTTTATCCACAGTTCCTTAGCAAATTGTCACAATTAACGTTCCTATCTTGGTTTAGGAGCTAGACTCACCATGAGACTTTCTTTTATTAAGCTACTATCATGATACTCGTCATCCTATGACATACTAGTATTGGCTCACTAAGGATGCTACACCATCATGTAGAGAAACACAAGTGAATCTCACGTGATTAGTAGTTGTGGTTACACTATCTCAGATGGCTCCTCTTTAAATGATACCACCACCAACACATAAATGTGCTACTATATTGGTTCTACTTCACTTCATTAAACACCGGTGGTTATAGGATAAGCTTTACTAGTTCATACATACTAAGGATGAGATATGTACGTATTTGTTAAATAATACATACATAACTTTACTTATGAACAGATAGGAAATACTTCTTCCAATAAGATGTGAAAGAAGGTTTTACTCCATTGTGATAAGATTATTCCCAAGTGGATATCCATCACAAGTCTAAAGAAGTTTGGTTCAGATAAGATGACTACCTATAGTCACTACCCAACCTACAGGTCTCCTTTAGAGGTTTTAATCCTAGGGTCAAAGCGTTTGCTCTGATACCAGCTGTGGTGACCCAGCATACCACTGCATGGTGTAGTATGCTATAGTCGTTGACATAGCACCAATGGATCACCGCCCACTAGTGTTACGTCATCAGAGTGGTACAACAGAAACATCGCAGGTCCAAGGCATGACTATAGATTACAAACAGAAGATCCAAAACAGCAGATCTTTAGAACCTCGTCGAAACATTCAGGCAAGGCCCTAATAAAGGAACATCAAATGGAAATCTCGGAGGAACTAACCTACACTAAGCCTACTGTTAATACGGCAAGGCTTGCAATTGCGCTTTAGCAATGCCTACAGAGATAGGTTCTATGACTAGGAATCTATCCTATTTTACACTACGCCTTCATTTGTCCTCCGTCTTCCTTCAATTGCTTCAACTCGATGTAGTTGCCTTCTTTGGTATCTTGAGTTTATCCACCTTCAGAACCTTCATAGCCTAGAGTGCTGCCTTCTTGTGGTTCTTCATGTCTAGCAGGGGTTTAGGAGGCAAGGGTGAGTAACAGCGTTACCCAGCAAGTTCATTATGCAAGGTGGGAAGTTTGATGCATAAATACAGCCACAGACAATGGATTGTCGTAGGCTAATACAAGTTTTCGAAAACATTTCTTTAAAAGGTTGCTTTTATTCTGAAGACTATGCTCGTCAGGAGTCACAGGGCTAGGGCTTTGAGGAGCCTCCTTTCCTGCTGCGTTCGTCGTTCCGTCCTGGAACGTGGAGTAACATGTCACATTCATACACTCTGCAGAGGTGCGCTGCTTTATCCATAAGAGATCAAGACCTTGTTGCACAACCGGGCGAATCTTTCCCGTCCACACTTCCTTGGTGTGGGGCCCAGTCAGTAATCCAAGCCAATCATTGCGCCTTTCCACCGTCCCCGCACACCCCCCATTACTTCAGTTGCAAGCTAGTGGGAACCATCCCAACCTACAACTTGCTGACTCGTGGGCACCGTCCCAACCTAGTCCTGAAGCCAACCTTCAATAGATGCTAGAAGCCACAACCCGAAGGTGAGGTTATTATCCTGGCCTTGATCTCCTCAGGTTTTTAAGTTGCGAAAAATTTATTCGGACTTTCTGATGCATGAATGCAAATGCACAAATTCTATTTCTACCCTCCGTGGTTTCCTAAACGCTGGGACATTACAGTTTTCCCCCCATGGGCCTTGTTTCCACCAGAAGGCCCATTTAGGTAAATCAGGCTAAATAAATTCGAAAATAAATATATAAAATCATATTTAAACATTAATTATACTAATTAATATCAAACATATTATATATAATTTATTCTAGCTCCGAAAACTATTTCGTCGCCGCCCGATCTCCATCGGACCATTCCCGGGACGTTCCCGGTGATCTCTTTCCTTTCCGATTGTTTTGTCGAAACCCGTTAAGTGTGTTACCCTAGAGGTTCGATATAATAACAGGCATGATCGAGACTCCTCTCCGATCAATGACTAATTCGTAGGCCTGATCCCCATGAGTTAATCTCTGTGATATAACGAATGACTTTCGTCTATCAAACCTGGACGTCTAGTCTTAAACCTTTTTTCATAGCGATACTTAGCGTGTCCGAGCATCGTTCTTAGATATCTCCATATCTAGCTGACCTCGTTACCGACATCGCTATCTTCTACTCGTCTATGATATTATGTCAGCTGGTGACCTAGTCACATGTTTGCAAACTAATTTGACATAATCTCACCGAGTGGGCCCTAGAGTATCTATCCGGCTATACGGACTGACAAATCCCGATGTTGACCCCTCATCTCAACTACCCCCTTCCGACACCCAAAAGTATCACCTATAATTGTCACACTATATAAGATATGACGTTTGGTGCGATCAAAGTATCTCCAGGGATAACAATAAGAGTTGATCTCACGGTCTTAAGGCATAATGACTATGTCCTATAAATACTGGGTATGTCCATCACATCGTTCCACCAACGACATGACTTCCATTGCCGACCGGCGCCATGCCCTACGATCGGAAAACCTCGATCATCAATCGCGCAACGAAACTAGTCTTAGTAGAGGCTACTAGGGACCTGGTTGTTTATCTACCACACATGTATTAATGTTTCCGCTTAATACAGTTATAGCATGGTATAAAACATATAATGAACAATTTGGATATGACAAATAAAGCATGTTTATTAAGTGCCTCTAGGGCATATTCCCTTTAGTGTTGTGACGAGGCGAGCGAGTAGGATATGGACATCAGAACGATGTGATGGGCCTTGGGGAAAAGCCCACAAAATTCCAACAACCCCCCTCCCCCCACACAAAGTCAGATTGGCACATCATACCACTTTCAATCAAAAACATAGTTTTATATACCGGTGCTTAGTGTAGACTGTTGAGTTGAACTTCCACTTAGAAACTTATGCTATGATAAACCGCAACTTTAATAGTGGACTATGCCTTAAACTACAAGTTTGCTGCAAACTAGTTTAACACAAGCCCTTGACCGATACTTGGCTATTGAGACTTCCCCGTGGGTGGAGCTTAATTATTCCAAGGCCTTTCATGAGTTTATTAAAGAGCACCCAAATCTCATGGATTGCGACATTTAACAACCATACTCATATAGGTGTATTTCTCAAGAGATGCTTTTGGACAACATCTCCGCTTATATAAGTAAGCCACTTGGAACACATTAAGATAAATATCAACATGCCATGCAGATTAGGAGAGTATTGCATCTTTGCGGACTGAGATAATAAAATGTAAGGATACTCTCCTCCCAGTCGACCAACAATTTGTCTCGCACTTCTACTTCACGGGATGTCCGATCACATAGAGTAGGTTACCACTGTGGACAACTCATACCGTGGCTCTCAACCCATCACCCTCGACGCACTATCACTTTACATGATAAACCCTTTGTGAAGGGATCAACCAAGTTCTTAGACGTTTGGATATAATTCAATGCAATAACTCTGGAGTTTCTCAATTTCCTGACAGATTTCAATCTCCTATTCACAAACCTTGATGATTTCAAATTATCCTTAGAACTTTAATCTCAACTATTGCAGTTTGATTATCACAATTCATAAGGATAACAAGTATTGGTTTTTCAACCACAGTAAGTCCATCAACATCTCACGAAGACACTCTGCTTCAATAGTGGATGTATCTAACGTTGTGAGTTCTGCTTCCATTGTTGACCTTGTTAAGATGATCTGCTTCCAAGACTTCAAGGAAACCAGCGCCACCACCGAGTGTACACACATCTTATAAGTAGCGCATAACTCTGTCAAGCGCATTCCAATGATCATCTCCTAGGTTAGAAACAAACCAGCTCAACTTTCTTACAGCAAAAGAGATGCCAGACCTCGTGGCGCAACCCAAATACATTAGCGAGCCAATAATATGATAATATCTCAATTGATCTCTAGCAATGCGATGATTCTTTCGAAGCATCACACTAGGATCATATTGTGTCAAAGAAGTTGTCATACCCGAAGCGACTCAAGATCTTTTCCATATAGTTGGATTGAAGCAATGTAATCCCACCATCACCATCTCTCAACAGTTTGATGTTCAAGTAACATTAGCTACTCCAAGATCCTTCATCTCAAAACAACGAGATAAGAAATCCTTAACCTCCTTGATTAAATCAAGGTTGGTTCCAAAGATCAATATGTCATCGACATACTGATGCCCACAATATAGGGGATCGCTGAAATCTTGGATGGGAAGTATTACCCAAATTTATAGTTCAACTCAAGGGGAACACGAAAATACCGATAAACTTTATCAATTGAGGCGTCACTCTCAACCACACATGTATATCAATAAAATCACAACATAAATAGTGATAGTAGTGATTTGGTTTAAGCAGGTAAACTAAACAACAGTTGTATTAGGAGTTTCCCAGTTTTCACCTGAAATAGTGAAAGTGTAACTTCAGATATTTAAAACGTAGGCATGAGATGATAGCGGGGTGCTGCATGAATAAGATTCATCATACAATAAAATACGAATATCAATAGGACTTATCTTTAACTTTGATATGTGTAGGTATTGATGCATGTAAAATGCATACATGAACTTTGCACCAGCAGTGCTCACGTTCTCGAGATATCATACTAGTTATCATCAATAATTTTTTATAAGACATTTTGTAATAGTGAGAGTGTGATCTAGTTTGGTGTCTTGAATGTTACAAGACATAGTTATTCATATATGAAATAGAACAAGTCAGTTGTTTTATGTTATGAAACAAAGCAGTTGTTTTATATTATGAGTAATTTGTATCACATCTCAATTACATCATGCGTATGATATACATTTATAATAGCGGGAATATAAAATTATGTGACCAAGAAACTTGATCCGAATCCTTCTATGATGATTGGTAAATAAGTGTATTTACATAATAAATCACAAGTCTGAAATTAATTTCATAAGAGATCAAATGGGGTTTTTCAGAAGAAAGATTTCTGAATATTGTATTCGCAAGATTCGATCGAAGGACACTATTTTTGAATTATGGTTTCAACACAAAAGAATTATGGAAATTCTTTTCACAATATTATAATATCATATATGGTGATATGTGAAGTATTATAATCATACTCTATTTTAGATAAAGTGTGGTCTTTCAAAATCTGTCTTAGAATATCTTAATATGTTCGAAACATTTTAGTTGATGTCCACTTAAGAATAGATGTTTTTCAACGGTAATTCGTGTGATCAACAATAGTGTTGTTATGTATATGATTATACGATAATTCAGAATATAACGAATAGTTCTTTGTAGATTGCTCACATTGGATGAGAGTGTATTCCAAAACCCAATAGAAACAAAACTTGTGTTGTTATCTATGTAATTCCGAGAAAAATATGATTTTTCGAATTACGGTTATTGGAATTAGAAGCTTGAAATAAGGTGTCAGACCTATATTCATAAAAGTAGAATATTGGAAGGTGTTCCAAAGGGTATATATCTACAAATGAAAATTTGATGATTAAGAGTGAAGGAGACTAGAAAATTGTTTTCTGCTTGCAATCCTCTTCGTGAAGATCATAATGTTTTCATGAAAGAAGCTTCTAAATAAAGTGTTGTTATATTTAATATTGCTGTCAGGTCACAACATAATATTAAGTGTTTTAGATCTTGTTGACAGATCAAGGTGCACTTTATGAATACAAAGAAAGTTGAGAAAATATCAGAATACGAACAAAGGCTTTTGTGCCTGAAAATCCAGTTACATTTAGAAAGGATTAAAACAGTAAGTGTTGCTATAATTCCTTTTGGAGAAATAAGATTTCTTGATCATCATATAAAGTGTTATATGAGAAATGTAACTATAAGAAAGACGTGAAAGCATATTTTGTCAAGAAATATGTCTTGGACAAGATCAAATTTGTTGACTACATTAATGTAGACATGCTTGAAGTCTGTGGGATTTGTATTAATGTAATACTGTAGTTTGTATTGAATTCGAATTGATAAGAGATTAATGATTTTGGTTTGCCAAAATGTCGAAATAAATTATGAATTTAAGTGGGAGTCAAAGTTAGTTCACTCGGGTAGAATATGTAAAGAACATATTTTTGAGTGGGAGCTTAGAACCTCAAATATGTAGATGACATGTTTTTGAGTGGGAGTTCGTGTTCTCAAATGTGTGGAGACATAATTTGAGTGGGAGCCAAATTAATCTTGTGTAAATGACACATTGTGAATTATACCAGTAGAATTGATAAGAAAGATGAAGTTGTGAAACTATTTGAAAGTTAGTGTCTATTTGGAATAGAACGGGATTTTTTAATAGTTAGTCGAGTAGTTTTGGAATATGTCTGAAGAGTCAGAATAGATTAAAATCAAAGTATGGTCCTTGGAAGTCCAATTAATCATTAAGAGTAATGATACACGGTAGTAATGGTTGTATGACATGTTGGTCTATTATGTAATATTAGACATCATACGGAAATCATATTATCTGCTCGATGAAATATGACTGATGTTCTTGGAAGAAGAACAATTGTAAAAGTAAATTTAGAATTTACTGCAAGTAGAAGTGTATTAGTTAGTAGATTGACATTGCAGTGTCCAGTTTTTCTACATAGGTGCGAAAGTATATATAGATATAGCGAGCTTGTAATTGTTACAAGGAGCTCTCTATGACTGAGTGTGTTTTCAAGGCAATTATCTGGTTAACAGAATCAGAGTAAACGCTGGGAAACAAAAGTCTCACTTAGTTACGGTATTTGTATATATGTTATAGGATAACATGTTGATATCAAACAAGTTGATATCAATGCATCGCAAAAGAACGCACAATTATGTATTATACAGATTGTCAGAGTAACACTCTTCCACAAGCAAGCATTATCATATGACGCTTATTTGATAAGGGATTTTGATGAAGTAAAATGCAGCTAGTTTATTTGTACTCTAGTGCAAGTGGGAGACTGAAGGAGATATGCCCTAGAGGCAAATAAATAAGTAGTATTTATTGCATTATCTCATAAGTTTATAATAGGTTTGTGTATTATGCTATAACTGTATTAATCGAAATTATTAATACACGTGTGATACATAGACAACCAGAGTCCCTAGTGAGCCTCTATATAAACTAGTCCATTGGGAACAGTTGATCGAGATTCCCGATCAAGGACAATGACGTCGGTTGACAATGGGGTCATCTTATTAGTTGAATAAGGTGATGGACATACACAAAGTATTGTAATAAGATCATATTATGATGTTTGTCATTTGCAATAGATAAGTAATATGATATCTTATTCATTATACCGTGAGACCGTACTTATCGCTACTTCAGAGGGGTACTTTGAGAGCATCAAAAGTTGTGTCTTATAAAGCATGACAATAACAGTGTCCATCTTGAATATCCCGAAAGAGTGTTGAGACGTAAGGATCAAGAGCGGGATTTGTTCATTTTTGTAATGGAAAGATACTCTGGGCCCACTCGGTGCGACTGCATCTATATAGCTGCGCAGCTTATGACTAGGTCATGATGTAATATCACAGACGAGTTAATAACCTTTGTTGGTAACGAGATACAACAAGGACATCGGATGTCTACGATCATATCTTGGACAAGGTAGTATCGCAGAAACAAAGGGAATGAATATCATATTTATGGTTCAATGACGATATTCGTAGAATGCACAAGGGCCGTCATATGCATCCAGGTATCCCTGGCGGTCATTGGTGAGCGGAGTCTCTCGACCATGTCTGGAGTGTTCTCGAACCGTAGCGTAACAAACTTAAGGTCTTATCGACACCGGGAGAAAGGTTCTGGAATAATATAGGATTTATTGGAGAGAGAGAAATGATCCGGAAAGAGTTCCGGTGGTCCGGAAGGAGTTCCGGGAAGGTCTGGAAGGGTTCCAGGAATGTCCGAAAGTTGTTCGGGTGGTTCGGAAAATGTTTCGGAGTCATGGAGATTAAATTATATGTAAATATATTAGTTATGAATTAATAGTATTTTATATTAATTTTATATTAATTAAAAATAAAGGAAAAATGAGAGCCCACCTAATGGGCCAATTGGGGCCCATTAGGGGGAGCCGCACCAATAAGGGGGCGGGGCCCATGGCTGGTCCGGCCAGCCCATGGTGGGTGCCACCCTCCCACCTCCTCCTTTGTTTAGTCCCACATGGGGGAGCTAGGGAGTTTGCACACCCCCTCCCCCTTTATATAGCAAGGCATATTAATTGGATTAATTCATGGAAAATACAATTAAATTTGTAGCAGGCTGGCCGAGTTGCTTCTCCGCCCGTTTTGCCCTCCCTCTCCACCAAAGCTATACTGCCGGGCGCCGTTGCCAAGCGGGATTCCAGAAAAGTTCTACCCCTGCGATTTCAGCTGGATCTGAATGACCGGGGGTTGTTGTTAAGCTCTGTATGTTTGCGAGTGCTCGGAGGCACCACATTTGAGGAGCCTGGGCGACGTCGTCTCGCCCACCCAGCAGCTCTGCCACCGGCGCCGGCGCATCGCCATCTTCTGCCCGACGCTCGTCGACGTAGGTCATCGTCGACACCCCGGCATCATCGTCTACATCGTCGCGACAAGTTCTCCACGACCTCGAGGTCGGCTACGTACGACTTCATCGTCAACGCTTGTGCGGGAGCGTAATCCCCGCTATCGGTCTACATGGAGGTAATGTAATCCGTTCCGCCACCGTTATCACATGTACTAGATAGATAGATCCTGGCTAGTTAGGGTTTCATTTGCTAGAAAAATTATTGTTTTCTGCACCCGAACCCCTTCAAGCACCTCAAAGTGCATCATCCAAAGTGCATGATGAATCCCTTCAAGAACAATCTCAAGATCCTTCACAACAAGAACAAGCTACACTTCATCATGATGAATCTCAAGAACCGCCTCAACAAGATCTTAATAACCAAGAAGAACATGCCTCCCCCACCAAGATTATTGAAGATACCTCCACTACTCCAAGTTCTACTCAAGGGCAAGATCATCCCTCCCCACCGTGTGAAGAAGCATCTCATGATGATCAAGGCCCTCAAGAAGGTCAAGACGAGGACCCAATGGACCAAGATGGTCAAGAGATTGTCCCCACGACAAGGGCGGCAATTAAAACTCGTCGTCAAGCTCGCTTTGCAGGATCATTGGAACTAAGGGTTTTATCCCTCGACAAGGTCATCGGTGACATTCGAGCAAAGGTCTCCACATGAAGTCAATTATCTCACTTTAGTGAGCATCAAGCGCACATCTCCATGGTTGAACCCAAGAAAGTATTTGATGCACTTGAAGACCCCGACTGGCTAGGTGCTATGCATGAAGAGCTTAACAACTTCGAGCGCAACAAAGTGTGGCGCCTTGTTGAGAAGCCAAGGAGTGCCGCAACATTATAGGCACCAAGTGGATCTTCAAGAATAAACAAGATGGACATGGTATCGTTGTGAGAAACAAGGCGCGGTTGGTGGCTCAAGGATTCTCCCAAGTCGAAGGCATCGACTTCGGAGAAACATACGCGCCGGTTGCAAGGCTCGAATCGATACGTATTCTCGTCGCTTATGCTTCTCATAATGGTTTTAAATTGTAACAAATGGATGTTAAAAGTGCTTTTCTTAATGGTCCTTTGCAAGAACTTGTCTATGTTAAACAACCCCCGGGTTTTGAAAACCCCAACCATCCTCACCACATCTATGTCTTGTACAAAGCTCTCTATGGCCTTAAACAAGCCACTCGTACTTGGTACGAGCATTTGAAAGAGTTCTTGGTAGACCGTGGATTTGAGGTTGGGGTAATCGATCTCACTCTTTTTACTAAAAATATTAATGGTGAACTCTTCATTTGTCAATTATATTCGATGACATTATCTTCGGTTTTACTAATCGTGTGTTCAATAATGAGTTTTCCAAGCTAATGACCGACAAGTTCAAGATGTCCATGATGGGTGAACTCAAGTTCTTTCTCGGTTTTGAGATAAAGAAATTGAGGGAAGGAACATTCATATGCCAAGCCAAGTACATTCAAGATATGATCAAGAAATTCAAGTTGCTTGGACTCAATGGTGTGACTACTCCTATGCAAACCAAGTGCCACCTCGAGCTTAACCCCAATGGTAAAGAGGTAGACCAAAAGGAGTATCGTTCTATGATTTGGTCTCTTCTTTCCTTACGTGCATCTAGGCTCGATATTGTCCTAAGTGTTGGAGTGTGTGCTCGGTATCAAGCCGCACCTAAGGAAAGTCATTTGATGATCGTGAAGAGAATCTTTAGATATTTAGTTCATACTCCATGTTTCGGGTTGTGGTATCCCAAAGATGGCACCATGTCTCTTTGTGGATACACCGACTCCGATTGGGCGGGAGACATTGATGATAGGAAGTCCACATCCGGTACGTGTCAATTTTTTGAAGATTTTTGGTGAGTTGGTCCTCAAAGAAGTAAAATTGCATCTCATTATCCACGGCGAAAGCCGAGTACGTCGCCGCCGCAAGCGAGTGTACTCAACTTCTTTGGATGCGGCAAAATATAAAGGATTACGGTGTCCACTTGGACAAAGTGCCGCTTCTTTGTGATAATGAAAGTGCCATCAAGATTGCATATAATCCGGTGCAACATTCAAGGACCAAGCATAATGAGATTCGCCACCATTTGATTCGCGATCATGTGGCACGAGGAGATATTGATCTATCATATGTTGGTACAAGGGATCAATTGGCGGACATCTTCACGAAGCCCCTTGATGAAGCCCGCTTTTGCTACTTGAGGAATGAGCTTAATATCATAGATTCTCGGGCCTTGGCATGATATCCAAACACACTCTCCAACGCTTATTGCATTATTAGAAGTAGATGCACGCATCGACTTAAGGGGAGTGTTTTCCTAATACATTGGATCCTTTCTCCCCCTATTATGCATATAGTAATGAATCATTGCTAAAACTTCAAATCAAATCTATAATTTGTGAGCTTCAATGATGAGAAGTAGTTATGGACCCAAGATATATCTTCGCGGTGCCATGCTTCAACTCATACACGGTGGCTTCGGCCACCACAAATTCTTTTTGAAGTCATTGGATTTTATTTGGGTTTATCTTTGATTTCTCTCTTGCATTGTCTCTTTTGAGTCTTTTGGATTACACACTCATTTTTTATCTCTCTTGTTTTTTTTTTGTTTTTGCTCCTTGAGTGCGTAAGTCCATTCTCAGTTTGTTTCTCTATCCTAAGCCTCCATTCTCACCTTAAACAAAATTTCCATCCCATTGATTTTCCTAGACCAGCTCGGAAGCGATTTTGCCTCTGCTACCCGGTACTACCGCTGGCCCAGCGGTACTACCGCTGCCTGGAACTTCAGTTCTCAGGCAGCCGTAGTACCGCTCGTGCCATAGTAGTTACCAGGCAGCGGTACTACCGCTAGCGCAGCGGTACTATCGCTCCATCCCAGGAGCGGCAGTACCCCTACGGTACCGGTGAATACCAGGTGGCGGTACTACCGCTGGGCCAGCGGTATTAACGCTGATGGATTTTTCCTGAGGGGTTAAGTTGGGCGTGGAGGGGTAACGTTCTTCACTTTTACTCTCTCCACACCCGACCCCCACAGGAAAAACCTCCCAGCCGCCACCGGAGTCAACATCGCCGCCGGGAGAGCTTTTCACCGGCATTGGACGGCCCCTACCCACCTTTGAGAAGTTTGAGGACCATCTCCTCCCTCCCCTTCTCCACCATGAGTCCCGGTAAATTTTTCCATCCTTCTCAACTTAGTAGATCCGTTGAGATTTGTTGGAGATTGTTTTTTTCCAAGATTCTAGTTGGTAGAATGGTTAGGAATGAGTAGGTACTCAGTTTAGAATCAGTTTTGTAAAGTTTGATTGAACAAATCCATAGATCGGAGCAGTTTCTTTTCAAAACCGTTAGATCTGAAACTGGCGGTACTACCGCTGGACCAGCGGTACTACCGCTGGCTGGGACTTTTTCCAGAAATTGTGCAGTCATGATTCTTTTCCTTTTGGTCTTATGAAATGCATTACTTAACCCCTTGCTACCTCTCTGAAAGTGCATTCTATGCACTCCCAGATTTAGTGACTAATGACAACACAAAAAGTATTCTAATGTTTGTGATGAAGCATGCAGGGTCTTTTACAGGTAGACTGATAAAGAGGAACACTTATTTTGCCTAAGTTTCATTTCAACCTCACTTGGTTTTTGTTAAGGAATTCAGTCAGGAGATTTCCGGGGTTTGGAGATTTCCGGTCCCCAGACCGGAGATCTCCGAGCCATCCAAGTTTTTCACAAAGTCTGAATTGAAATGCGTACTGACTCCAACTCCAGCTGAGCCGGAAATACTCTCGGAGATTTCCGGCGCTCGGAGATTTCCGAGCCCCAGTCCGGAGATCTCCGAGTGACAGAAGAATTTCGACCAAGTCCAGAACTCAAAATGCGCACTGACTCCAAAACATTTTTAGTCGGAAATGCTCTCGGAGATTTCCGAGCCCCAGTCCGGAGATCTCCGAGTGTCAGAGATTTTTCTACTAAGTCAAGAAGCCCAACCAGTACTGATCCAGATTCAAGCAGAGCCGGAAATTGCTCCGGAAATTTCCGGGGTCCGGAGATCTCCGGTCCTCAACCCGGAGATTTCCGGGCTGGCGGCTGTACAACGGGCAGATTTTGGAGAGGGGTATAAATACCCCTCCACCTACCTCCAGAAGATCAAGCTTCCAGATTTTCTCTCTCCTCCATTGGTGCTGAAGCTCGTTTCTTCTGAAGCTCGTTCCTTTTAAGGGTGGTAGTCTGTAACATCCCAACATTTTATAATGTTCAAAAATCACTAAAATTTAAAACTTTTCTTTTTATTAAACTAAAATATTAAATGCAGGAGGAAACCAACTATAAAAGACTTCAAAGTTTAATATTTCAAATGTCACAGTTTAAAACATTTTATTATCCCATGTAATTCACAATCTTAAAATATATTTTGACAAATATTTTACAAACTATAATCCATTTTATTTTAAGTAAATAGTTTACTTATAAGTATTTGAATTAAATCACTTAGCCAAATAAACATTTCATTTGCTTAAAGTAATTCATCTATTTTCAAAACATGAAAAGATTAATAGATTCTAAATAAGAATAAAAATTAAAACAGAAATCTTTTCCAAAGTTGTTATAAAGTTTTCAAATGAATTATCATAATTAAAATATAAGGTTGCACAAATTATTATCAAATAAAAATGAATACTTTATATCTCCTCTTTTCCATTTTCATATAGTTATGTTATATCAGTAATAATTATACCAAAGCCAAAAATGAATTTTAGAAATTGAAAATGAGTTTAAATAACTTAAATCCAAACATATTGGAATGTGGATATTTTTACAAATTTATTTTAGCCAAGGAAAATTTATATGAGAAATAAATTCAAATTTGACTTTAAGTGTCAAATTTGTAATTAAGCAATATTCCAAAATATTAATTTTCAAAATTATTCAAAACATACCTACAATTGGTTTAACAGCAAGATATTAATTTTACAAATTTTTAGAATTTTGTTTGACATCATTTGGAGTTATAAATCAAAAGATAGGAATTAAGGAAATAAAATCAGAAAATAAAAGGCTGGCTGACGTCATGCTGACGTCAGCGGATCTTCATCCTCCTCAAACCGAACGAACACAATTTCTGGAGATCGAATCAGAGACGAAATCTTCTCCGATTCGTGCGGGATTCAATCTCTGGAGCCCTCTATTTAAACCCCACGCCCCCGCCGTCCTTTTGCCCCAAAACCCTAATCAAAACCGTGCCCCCAGGCCGCCGGAACAGCTCGCCGGAGTCCACCGTGTCCGCCGCCGTTTTCCACGGTTTTCACGTCGAGGTGAGCTCCTCCCCGCCCGAGACCGCGCTCCCCTTCTCCCCTGTTGCGTTGCGCACCTCCTCATGCCTTAGGGCCAAGTTTTGTGCAGCCGAACGTCACAACCGAGCTCGCCGGAACCGTGCCGCTCCGCCCGCGCCTCCTCGTCGCTGCACGGCAGCCGAGCCTACGCCGCCACCTCCATCGCCCTTCCCGCGACGCGCCGCGCTCGGGGCTGTCCTCCGTTCATCCGGGGAGGAACGGAAACGACCGGAGCGTCGTCGACCGAGGCAGCGCCGCCGTCCCCTCCATCGCCGGCCACCGGAGCGCCGCCACGGTATGGTGCTTCGTTCCCCACCGTCCGATCTAAATTCCACGGCTAAGATTAGAAGTTGAGGACGAACCGGTACGATCTGATCTGGACCGTCAGATCCAGATCTGACGGCCCAGATCGATGACTTATCCACGTCAGCGCCACGTGGACAGCACAGTCAGCAGCCACGTCAGCGCCAGCGTGTAAATCGAATTTCTATTATAATTTTAATTGGAAAATTTGCAGATTAGTCCCTGTAATTAAAACATCCATAACTTTTTAACCACAACTCCAAATTTAATAATTTTTATATATTTGGAAAGCTCTGGATGTGTAGAATAATTTGGATCAGACAAAATTCAAATTTGACTTAGTATAAAATATTCAAATTTCAAATGGTGAATTTGAGTATATTTGCAATAACCTTAAATCTGTAAATCCAAAAATTGCAAATAAATATGTTTTAGCAACTTTGGAATATATGTAAATTAATACTACTGATATAAAATAGTTTGGAGTAAATTTGGAATGATTTCATAGTTGTGTGTTTAAATTGAATGGTTTGACTAATTTTGAAATAACTTTTAATAGAAACATTAATTTTGATTAAATCCAATTGCAATAGATTTAATTAAATGCTCTCTGTCTATTAATATTAATTATAAGATTTTGTTATAAAAATTTAGTCATAGGAAACTTTAATCTTATAATGATTCCTTTTATTTTATTTTCCAAAACTAGGAATTTATTTAAATTGCATTTATAAACTCATGCATATTTATAAAGGAAATCACAAAAGTGATTTTGATGTTTCTTGTGATTTAAGATTTCATTTCATTCATAGCATATGTTATATTGTAGATATAATTCTCAAAGGAAAACCCCTCTTCAATAGTTCTCTCTAAGTTAGGATTAATTTTCAAACTTAGTATTTGGTGAAAAGTGCTATGCACTAGAGACTTAGTAGTTTCAAGATGGAGCTAGAAGACCATTGAAGGACTTAGCCAAGAACAAGACTTCAGAAGTATCTTCAAGGAGAAGAAGCACTTAGAAGAAAATCAAGAAGAAGATCATGAAGACCAACCAGAAATATGTCCCAAGTCTTGTTCTCTCTCTCTTTCTTCTCTCTGAGACTTCATGAAGGACTTAGAAGAAAACAGACTCTGGAAGCATTCCCAAAGATGTCAAGTACTTAGAAGAAAAGTGAGAAGAAGTTCAAGAAGATTTTTTATTCTCTAAGTCTCTCTCTCTGTCCTTTCCCTCTCCTCTGAGATTTCATGAAGACTAAGTAAATCCAAGACCAGCCTCGAGGATACCAGAATCATCAAGTCTGAAGATTCATCCGGACAGCCAGGACTTCAACCAAGACATCATCCAGAAGAAAGCTACAAGTATAGATATGAAGCCTGGAAGACAACTACATCTTTCTTTCTATCCTTCCCTCTTGCCTAATCTTGTCTTTTAGACTTAATCAAATTTTGATCATGATGTTATCATCTTGAAGTTGTTGGATCCTAGCAGCATAGTGGGATGAAGCGGCCTGGAAACAAACCTTACATGTCCTCGTACATGAGACCTGTTCCACAATTTAAGTGGCTGGCCGGGTGTCTGTCTCTCTCACTATAGTGAATGTCCAACTTACAGAGAGTTGATAATAATGGTGATCATCTGGAACAAATGACTTAGTATTTTTCTCTAAGTATTTTGCACATCATGGCTAAGCCATTAGAGTGCTTGTTTCAAGAAGATATAAAACAAAGTATTTTTATCCAACTTAAGACCTTAGCCCTTAGTCATTCTTGACCCACTTATTTGCCTTACAATAACTTAAAATATTTCCATGACATGAAAAAGCATTTCTAGCCTTAGGAATATTTTGCACATCATGTATAAACATATTTCCTTAGAAAGTTTATAAAACTTATTTATTCATCTAGTATGTGTTTGTTTGTATTGTGGATTGGTGCTTGCTGTTGATTGTTGTATTGTGTTTGCCTATATTGTTTAGATTAAACGGAGAGCAAACGTTCGTTGTTGAAAAGAGTTGTGAACAACGACAACATTCAAAGGCAAGTGGCACACCTCATAAACTTCCTATTTTTATGCGTTACTTAGTATATTTTATATGCATGTGTTGCTATGCTAAACATGTGTAGAATCCCTTATTCCTGTGTCTAGGTTCCTATATCATACTTAGCAGAAATATTGATGCTATGCAATTGATGAAAGGTTTTACAAAATGTTAAGTCACAACTCAGGACTGTGCTCATGGCTGTCTTCGCCTAGGATGAATTTCTATTCTACTTAGGGCTGTGAGCATGGTGATTTTTACCTGAGAGTGCACATCCACTTAAGTTAATGAAACACCTGGGTGGTAATTGGTCGGATGGTTTATGTTGAGTGGCTACTCATGTCCATTTCTATGGCGAGTATGTACACTTGAGAACGGCCACCCAGGAACAGAGGAATCTGAAGGAACTCCAAGTGACGATTGCTTCCAGTGCAGCCATTGCCATATGGGCTCTGGCTTGATCAATTATGTTGCGTGGACTCTCTCCGGCTTGACAAGCAGATGTAGGGGATGTTAGGTGGAACGGGTCAAGCCAGTATGGGGAGGGAAAAATGCTTCTGAAAGATCTCGTCTCATTCTCTCCTTTCCTTATCACAAATGGTGTGTAAAGGATACCTTGGGTTGAATGGGTACAATGGTGAAAGTGCACAACCTCTGCAGAGTGTAAAACTAAGTACTTAGCCGTGTCCCCGGTTACGGACAATTTTGAGCAGCTGATCAAGGACGTCAACGGAGGATTCCACCATTCCAACTTCAGAAGTAAAATTTGATGGGTGAACAAGGGAAGATGAGATTTATGGTTTTCATGCCATACTCGTCGAGATTTCAAGAAAAGTGTTTTCCAAAAAGATAGGAAAAATTGGCTTTATGCAAATTAGCCTTGAGCTCCACTAGACAAATATTCATATAGGCTTTAGAGTTATTCCATAAGTGTCCACCATAGTGTCACTTGCCAGACTCCATTTTTAATGGAATCTGACCCACGTTGTTGCAATATTTTTCTTATTGCAGATTTGATCAGATGACGAGTGAGGTTTCGTTGAAAGGTTTCGAGTCTACAACCAACATGTTTTCGCCTGTGGCAGCATGAAAGTTATTAGAGACTCACTGCTATTGTATTCCGCTGTGTACTTTGTCAATGCTAGCTTTACGCTATGCAATTTGTAAAGAATATTTTGTAATTCTGGATCCTCGATGTAATAAAAATTGACCTTTGTTGTGATATTACATCGTAAACTGTGTGTGCAAATGAAACGATCCAGGGATTTGCACTGTACACAGGTATCTGCCTTATTAAAAGTGCAGGTACGCTACAGATGGTATCAGAGCAATGTGTTGCCTGTAGGTTCGAAACCCCTAGGATTGGACTAAGACCCCAAAAGTTAAATAGTTAACTAAACTAGGTTTCCAAAAACATGAGTAAATTTTTAACCTTCCTTTAACATTGTTTTACTTTATTTATCTTGTCTCGCATCTTTCCCCTTTCTCTTAAATTCTAATACTCTTATCTGTTCAAAATTTTAGATGGGAGAATACACTGAGACTGCGTATGCTGGAGTTTTGTCGGGTTTCATCTTTGGGAGGCAGCTGGCTAGGTTGACAAGTGTTTTGAAGCTACCACCACCCTATTTCCGAGGAAGGAAGGAGGAGACCGACATACCCCATGTGATACGTTGGGAAATACGCACCATCATGACCCCGGATCCTACGATGCCAGATTTCGAGCCCGTGGACTATGTCACCTACTACCCAGAGTGGATTGAGGGAGTAAACATAGCTATGGAGGACTTAATGGCTCGTTTGTGTTACAAGTATCGATTCAAGCTAGCACTAGGATCGCCCTTCCGTGCCTTCTCATAGGGGTGATCCTCCGTTGCTTAAAGACTATACTTTTTCTCAATGGCAATACATGATGAAGTCTCATGTGTGCAGCTCTTCAATCGAGTTGTGGCGCATCATTCAAGTTGGATACAAGCCGCATGATCCGACCAACCTAACAAGAAGAGAAGTGGTGGAGGCTCAACTTGATGCCACCGCTCTCTACATGATCCAAAAGGCGGTTGGGAACAAGGACATGTATCGCATCCAACATCTCACCACCGCCAAGGAGACATGGGATGGTCTATCCGAGTTGTTCGTTGGAAATGATAGCATGAGAAGGAACCGCTATGACTCTTTGAGCAATGAAGCCGAGGGCTTTTTCAATCTTGATGGTGAAGACCATGAGATGATGTATCGAAGATTGGTGACCATAGCCACAAGCTTTCAACAAGTGGGTGCCTCTCATATTGATGATGCTTGGATCAAGAGGAAGTATGTTAGCTCTATGATGGCTTGTGAGCCTACCGACGTCAAGAGTCTTCAAGGAAGACAAAACTACCATCTCATGACGTCTAATGAGGTTATGCAAGAGATGGCCGCATACAAGGTGGCCACTAAGAATGCTCAAGATGCAAGGGCAAGGGCTCTTGGAATGCAAAGAGGCACAACCAACCTCGCTTTGAAGGCTACCGTTGAGGAAGACAACGATGATGATGATCTTGGAAGCTTTGCCGCTATGTCCGAGGAAGCACTCAAGATTGCTTACAATGATCATCTCGCTCTTGCGGCTCGCACCTTTTGGAACAATCCCTCAAGAGGCAAGATGCGTTTTGACAAGAATGCACCTCAAGCCGATAGGGTCTCACCCTCCAAGTCAAGGACATGTTACAATTGTCAATACAAGTTCCATTTCGTTGCCGAGTGCCCTTATGAGAAAAGAGAAGAGCATGGTGGACGTCTAGTGCTCAAGGACAAAACACAGATGCCTCCCAAGAAGGCCTATGGAAAGAAGAGGCCTTTTAACAAGAAGCCTCGCATCATGTTGTTGACTCAAGAGGAGTATCCCACCGATGATGAAGAGTCGGAGGAAGAAACGCCAAATCAAGTGGCGGCCCTTGCCACCACCTCGACAACTACCATCTCTCCATCAACGACAAGAACTCCTTCAACTACGACAAGCTCTTCATCGTCTCTATTCACATCGCCTAATGAGAACTCCATCACCAAGAGCTCAAAGTGTCTTATGGCAAAGGCATCGGAGGTACCTTCATCATCTTCCTCTCTGATGAATGAAATGAATGAGCTTGATGATGCCTCTAGCTTTCAAATCAAGCAAGAGCTTGTGGCGTTCGACTCCTTTATCACTAACTTGCAAGGTGATAGCAAGAAACATGTTGGTGCCCTCATGGCTCGAATTGGTGAGCTAGAGCATCTCAATGAAGAGAAGGGTAAGATAGAAAGAGAAGACGCTATTTCTCTATCTTATTTGAAGTCCTCTCTTGAGGAGGTTGAAGAGTCTCATGCTCGTCTTGAGGAGAAACTTGAAACTATTGAGGAAACTCATAACTCCTCACATGCTAAGCTCATTAAGGATCGTGATATGTACTTTGCTAAATTCAAGGTGGCTCAACAAGATAAAGCTGAATTTGCGGTTGGGCATGTTCGACTCATTGAGGACATGGAGAAGCTCGTCATAGCTCACAAGGCTTTGAGAGTGAACATGCTCTTCTAAAAGAGTCGTATGCCCAACTCCAAACTCGGCTAACTAACCTTGATTCTCTTAGCATCTCTACCTCTAAGTGTTCTTGTGATAATGCTAATCTTGTGAAGGAGAATGCTAGGTTGAAGAGTGAGATGACTAAGGCCTCCACATCCAAGATCATCCTTCTCAATGGTAAACAAGTTGTTGAGAGTCCCATCGTAGAGCCTCACACTCGACAAGGAAAGGAAGGTCTTGGATATGTGCCTCCCATAAAGATGAATGCCAAGAAGGGCATTCCCAAGAGCATCAACCCCATCCAAGCCAAGAAGGCCGACTCCATTCAATCCAAGGAAGGTCTTGCGAGTAGGAATGTCACAAGGGGCAAGCCTACTCGTAAAGATCACGCCGGGGACAACAACCCTAACTATGCTTTATATGTCGATTATTATGGGAATGTTTGTGCTCGTTACATTCGACCCTACTATGGTTTTATTTCATATGCTATTTGGGTTCCTAAATCTCTTGTCACTAACCATAAAGCACCCATTGTGAAGCAATGGGTTGCTAAATGCAAGAATTGATCTCGTGTAGGACCTTGCTCCCGGTGGTTCAAAATGGATAATTGATAGTGGATGTACAAGTCATATGACCGGGAGCAAAGAACTCGTTACGGAGTTGAAACCTAATGAAGATCAAGTAACCGTAACTTTTGGTGACTTATCAAGGTCTAAGGTAACCGGGTTTGGCAAAGTGGTAGTTGCCCCCGACATTTCTCTAGTCAATGTAATGCTTGTTGAATCTCTTGGCTATAATTTGTTATCGGTTCGTGCCTTAACAAAGATGGGGATCTCTCCCTTCTTTGATAAGGACATTGTGGTCCTCTTGTGGAGCAAGTCGCTAAGAGTGGCTTTCGTGGGACACGTGGAGCATGAGCTCTATGTGGTGGACTTCTCCGGAGCCACCACTTCTCAAGCCATGTGTCTCTTCGGAAAAGCCGACGTGGGTTGGCTTTGGCATCGCCGACTAGCTCACGTAAACATGCGTACTTTGCAAAGTCTCCACAAGGGTGGCCACATCCTTGGACTAAAAGATCATGTTTGCTTTTCAAGTGATCGAATTTGTAGAGCTTGTGTGGAAGGCAAGATGCATGATATTCCTCATCCAAGCAAGACCATCATATCGTCGTCCCGGATTTTGGAGCTCCTTCATGTTGATCTATTTGGACCAATTCCGGAGATAAGTCTTGGTGGCAAGAAATATTGCCTCGTGATTGTTGATGACTATTCAAGGTATACTTGGGTCTATTTCTTCAAGACCAAGGATGAAACTCAACAAGTCTTCATCGACTTCTCAAAGGAAGTTCAACGCCAACATGACCTTCCCATTTTGGTTGTTCGAAGTGACAATGGGTCGGAATTCAAGAACTACACTCTTAACGACTTTCTTAGTGGAGAAGGCATTCGTCATCAATATTCCGCTGGTTACACTCCTCAACAAAATGGCGTTGCCTAAAGGAAGAACCGGACTCTCATCGACATGGCGAGATCTATGTTGGCGGAGTTCAAGTCTCCCAACAACTTTTGGGCGGAGGCTATTTCCACCGCATGTCACTCATCAAATCGCCTCTACTTCCGCAAGGGATTGAAGAAGACTCCATATGAGATCCTCACCGGCAATAAACCCAACATTGGCTACTTCCGAGTGTTTGGATTTAAGTGCTATTATCTCGTCAAGGGTGTCCGGTTGGGTAAGTTTCACTCTAAATCTCTTGAGGGGATTTTTGTCGGTTATGGTAGCGAGTCCCACACTTATAGAGTCTTTGATAAATCCTCCCGGATTATCATAGAGTCTTGTAGTGTGGAATTCGATGAAAATGATGGCTCCCAAGTGGAGCAAGTTGGTGTTTATGATGTAGGTGATGAACAACCTTTTGATGCTATTAAGAAGATGGGGGTGGGTTTTCTACGCCCCATTGAAGTCCATCAAGAAGTTGTTCATGATGACTCAAGTTCTCCCATCAAGGAAACCTCACCATCACAAGAACCACAAGGTGGCTCACCCATAGAAAATGATGATTCCCTTCAAGAACAATCTCAAGATCCTCCTCAACAAGGGCATGCTATTTCTTCTCAAGATGAAGCTCATGATGAATCTCAACAAGATCTTCATCAACAAAAAGATCATGCCTCCTCCACCAAGATTATCGAAGCCAACTCCACTTCTCCAAGTTCTACTCAAGGGCAAGATCATCCTTCTCCACCTCATGAAGAGACTTCTCATGATGATCAAGGCCCTCAAGAATGTCAAGACGAGGATCCAAAGGATCAAGATGGTCAAGAAATTGTCCCCACCACAAGGGCGGCAATTGAAACTTGTCGTCAAGCTCGCTTTGCAAAGTCTTTGGAACTTGGAGCATTATCTCTCGAAAAGGTTAATGGTGAACTCTTCATTTGTCAATTATATGTCGATGACATTATCATCGGTTCTACTAACCGTGTGTTCAATGATGAGTTTTCCAAGCTAATGACCGACAAGTTCGAGATGTCCATGATGGGTGAACTCAAGTTCTTTCTTGGCTTTGAGATAAAGCAATTGAGGGAAGGGACTTTCATTTGTCAAGCGAAGTATATTCAAGATATGATCAAGAAATTCAAATTGCTTGGACTTAACGGTGTGACGACTCCTATGCAAACCAATTGCCACCTCCAACTCAACCCCGACGGTAAAGAGGTAGACCAAAAGGAGTATCGTTCTATGATTGGGTCTCTTCTTTATTTGTGTGCTTCTAGGCCCGATATCGTTTTAAGCGTTGGAGTGTGTGCCCGTTATCAAGCCACGCCTAAGGAAAGTCATTTGATGGCCGTGAAGAGAATCTTCAGATATTTGGTTCATACCCCTTGCTTTGGGTTGTGGTATCCCAAAGATGGCACCATGTCTCTTTGTGGATACACCGACTCCGATTGGGCGGGCGACATTGATGATAGGAAGTCCACATCCGGTACTTGTAAATTTCTTGGAAGATCTTTGGTGAGTTGGTCCTCGAAGAAACAAAATTGCATCTCATTATCCACGGCGGAGGCCGAGTACGTCGCCGCAGCAAGCGGGTGTACCCAACTTCTTTGGATGCGGCAAACTTTAAAGGATTTTGGTGTCCTCTTGGACAAAGTGCCGCTTTTATGTGATAATGAGAGTGCCATCAAAATTGCTTACAATCCGGTGCAACATTCAAGGACCAAGCACATTGAGATTCGTCATCACTTCATCCGCGATCACGTGGCACGAGGAGATATTGATCTATCATATGTTGGTACAAGGGATCAATTGGCGGATATCTTCACGAAGCCCCTTGATGAAGCCCGCTTTTGCTACTTGAGGAATGAACTCAATATCATAGATTCTCGGGCCTTGGCTTGAACTCCGTACACACACTCCAACGTTTAAGGCTTTATAAGACCTAGAGGTACGCATGGACTTAGGGGGAGTGTTTTCCTAATACATTGGACTCTTCCTCCCCCTATTATGCATATAGTGACATATCATTGCTAAAACTTCAAATTAAATCTAATTTGTGAGCTTCAATGTTGAGATGTAGTTATGGACCCAAGATATATCTTCGCGGTACCATGCTACAACTCGTACACGGTGGCCTCGGCCACCAACACTCTTTTTCTTTGGATTCTATTTGGTTTTATTTTTTGATTCTCACTTGCATTGTCTTTGGTTCTTTTGGGAAAACACACTCTTGTTGGTCTTCTCTTGTGTTGTATGGTTCTTGCAACTTAAGTGTGTCTTCTTTATTCAGTTTGAGTGTCTATCCTAAGCCTTTCACTATCCTTTAGCATGCTTTTCCCCACTCATGTCCCCTTTTGGTTTCTTGTTCCTGGAGTTTTTGGGTTTGAACGGAAATCTCCGAGCCTTACTCGGAAATCTCCGGGCCACCAGAGAATTTCGAGACTAAGTCCATTCAAAAATCAGCACTGACCTGTGATGATTATTGACCGGAAATAGTCTCGGAAATTTCCGGTGTCCGGACATTTCCGGGCCTAGACTCGGAAATCTCCGGCCCCTGCGATTTTTCAGCACCTAAGTCCTTTTCAATTTCGGCACTGACCTCAGGCGAAGCTGAATCGGAATTAGAGCCGGAAATCTCAGGGGTCCGGAAATCTCCGGTCCGATGTCCGGAAATCTCCGAGCGTGCCAAAGTTTTTCCAGGGCTAAGTCCTATCCGGAAATAGCCCCGGAAATCTCCGGCACCCGGAGATCTCCGAGCCTCAGTCCGGAAATTTCTGGTTCAAATTTTTCCTGCCTATATAAGGGCACGGGTTGACCGGCCGGTTCGGCCAGTTCTTCCACCCCGTGCCCTAATCCTCTCTCTCCTCTGAAAATCTCCATATCTTCCGTTCCTTGCTGCGGGTGGATCGTTCGAGGGTTTCTTGCGTGGTTCGGGGATCTGCTTCTCCTCGTCAAGGGCTTCGTTTTCATCCGCACGCTTTTCGCAATGTCTTCCGGTAACTCCTCTTATTTCAAATCTAGGTCGAAACTTGTTTTCGTTTAACCTAGCCGATTTAGGAGGTTGTTGTTTGTTTCCTTTGGTAGAATTGCTCCCCTAGGCATGTTCTACCTTCCACATGCACATATCTGTTTTTCATCCATAGATTTTTTTCAAATCTGTCAAAATTTCGCGCAGACCGGAAATCTCCGAGTCAGACCCGGAAATCTCCGAACACCGGAGATCTCCGAGTCAGACCCGGAAATCTCCGGCCTGCTCAGAATCAAAACAGCTAAGTCCAGAAACTGTGTTTGTCAAAACTTTTCAAGTATGTTCCATTTTCAATCTCGGACATGAGTGCTTACCCCATATGCTTTCCATCCTCTCTATGCTGTGTTTCTACAGGTTCCAACCCTCGTGGCTGCTTCAAGCAAATTTCTACTCGCGGAAGAGCCAAACCAGTTCACTCACGCCCTCCCAGTGGGTCCTCAAGTGAAGACTACTCACAAACTGAGACATCAGCCATCCTCAGGAAACCTATTGGTGCTAACAAGAAGAAGAGGACCGAGCTCCGTCTTTAAGACTTCAACAAAGGCAGTTTTCGCAAGTGGCGAAGTGACCTCTCCTATAATGTGGAGTCTGATGATCCCACATACTTTTGCACTGAGATGGCATGGATCTACAGGGAAGTCTATCAGAAGTTCTCTATTGACAAGCCAATCTGCCCCATGAAGTGGATTGACTTTGACAAATTAATGAAGAAGGCCGATTATTTTGGTGGTGTTGTGAAGGTATGTGGACTTCTGGGTTTGGAGCAATTGATGAGAACTGAGTGCAACTACAGCGTCTCTCTTATCCATCAGTTCTATGCCACTGTGGTGTTTGACTCCTCAGAGGATATTGGGATGACCTGGATGTCTGGCAGGCAGCGCTTGACTTCTTCTTTCAGAGAGTTTGCTCGGATTCTTGGTTGTCCTTTCCATGGTCTTTCTACTGCAGCTGGCGCCCGCATGCATGTCCATGGCGTGTCTTACGACAAACACGTCATGACTGATCTTTACCAGCCTGGAGGGAAGATTGGCTCTCAGAATGGCCTCCTCCCCACTTATGATATTCTGCTTCGCATGTTCCGTTGGACCATTGCTCCCATTGCCGGCAATGCAGATAATATTGCCGGGGCTCTAGTAAACTTGATGGCCAAGGCTCATGATGCCTATCTTGGGGAGTATGCGGTTGAGCAGGAGGCCTATAAGGTGGATGGCATGGACTTTATTTTCAAGGAGATGTCACTAGCAATTTTTGAGAGGAAAGTTCCTCCATATGCTCCTTATATTATGTTGCTCATCAAGAGGCTCTACAAGCTTTCTGAGCAAGACGGTGATGACTTTGATGTAGCCTTCGCTACTCAGCCTCACAAGCCAGCCCTGCTTGTCCAGAAATCTGCTCACTTGGTTCAACAACAAGCCACCATGCATGAGATCAACGAGGATGGCATTTTTGGTGGTCCATCTTGGGTTCCCTCCAATCCCAACATCAAGAAAGCTGCCAAGAAGAGTCGCCCCTGGGTAGTTCGAGCAATTGAGAAAATCATGAACATGAATTGTTGCATTCACAGTGAGAACTACTCCATCTACTCTCAGAACCATCACATTATGCAGCGCCAAGAAGCGATGATGACTCACATGAAGATGCCTGCTCCGAAGCACCCTTTGAAGCCTCGGGTTCCTTTCAAGGATTGGAATGCAGATGGTCTAACATTTGATTGGGATGATGCTGTGCCAGAGGACAGCGATCTTGAGAATGTTGATACTGAGGAGGAGGATGATGATGATCAGGACGAGGGTTCCGACTCTTGAGTCATGGGACGTTAGTGGAACCTCCTCCCTTTTTGGTATCTTGATGCCAAAGGGGGAGAAGTATCTCTAGGACTCTCGGGATTTGCATGGGCTAGGAGCACTTCTTTCTTTTCGTTTTGTTTCTTTCAGTGCTCCCTTTTTCGTGACTGTTTTTGTTCGTCATGTGTGTGAGACATGAGTACTGTTAAATTCTCTATTGTAATAACTCTTTATCTAAGTTTGTTGCTTCTATTGTGTATTTGTGTGTTTTGTAAAATCTAGGGGGAGTGTTGATCCTAAGGAATGTGCACTTTGTATTCCGAAGACATTCTTAAATAGTGCACTCACTTAGGGGGAGCTCGGTCTATATTTTGCAAATCTGTTCTCTTTTTTGTGTTGTCATCATTCACCAAAAAGGGGGAGATTGAAAGTGCATTCTATGCACTCCCAGATTTTGGTGACTAATGACAACACAAAAAGTATTCTAATGTTTGTGATGAAGCATGCAGGGTCTTTTACAGGTAGACTGATAAAGAGGAACACTTATTTTGCATAAGTTTCATTTCAACCTCACTTGGTTTTTGTTAAGGAATTCAGTCAGGAGATTTCCGGGGTTCGGAGATTTCCGGTCCCCAGACCGGAGATCTCCGAGCCATCCAAGTTTTTCACCAAGTCTGAATTGAAATGCGTACTGACTCCAACTCCAGCTGAGCCGGAAATACTCTCGGAGATTTCCGGCGCTCGGAGATTTCCGAGCCCCAGTCCGGAGATCTCCGAGTGACAGAAGAATTTCGACCAAGTCCAGAACTCAAAATGCGTACTGACTCCAAAAAATTTTAGTCGGAAATGCTCTCGGAGATTTCCGGCGCTCGGAGATTTCCGAGCCCCAGTCCGGAGATCTCCGAGTGTCAGAGATTTTTCTACTAAGTCAAGAAGCCCAACCAGTACTGATCCAGATTCAAGCACAGCCGGAAATTGCTCCGGAAATTTCCGGGGTCCGGAGATCTCCGGTCCTCAACCCGGAGATTTCCGGGCTGGCAGCTGTACAACGGGCAGATTTTGGAGAGGGGTATAAATACCCCTCCACCTACCTCCAGAAGATCAAGCTTCCAGATTTTCTCTCTCCTCCGTTGGTGCTGAAGCTCGTTTCTTCCGGATCTCCCAATCTAGCCACTCAAATCCGTTGATACTTGGGGATCTGAGGGAGAAGCCATCGATCTACATCTCCATCGAAGCGATTTGATTTCCCCCCTCTATTTCTTGAGGGGCAACGAATCTAGGGTTCCTTTGTGGATAGCTAGGTTCAACATTGTGTGTTTTGATCCTTTGTGGATTCCTTTCTGGAAGTGACCTGTTGTGGTCTTTGTGGGAGCCCCCAATTCAGTTGTGGGTGTGTGCCTCACGAATTTGTACGGGACCTTCTCCGCCCTTAAAGGAGTCCTTAGTGGAAGCGTGGATTCGCACCTTTGTGGTCGAATTCACAGGAGAATAGGGTGAGGCCTTTGTGGCGTTGAGCAAACCTTTGTGGTAGCTCACACCCCTCCAACGAGACGTACACCTATGTGGTGGAACTCGGGATAAAATCTTGGTCTTCGAGTTCCTACGGTTGTTTCGTTCCACTCTCCTTTGCCGCATCTTTAATTCCTGTACTTGCTTAGTTTCTTTGTTGTTTATCACTTGTATCACCTAGTTGCACTTTTAGACAACTTACTTTCCGCTAGCCTAAAACTGAAAAAGACATAAAAATTGGTCACCACCTATTCACCCCCCCCCCCCTCTAGGTGGTCAACTACCGTTCACTCTCTCTGTTGTCTTAGGTCCTAGCAAGGGGTCTCGAGGAAGTGCTTCCAAGTGTGTGGCTAAGCGGGGCCGCAAGGGCCCTATCTATGAGCCTGAGATTGAAGAATAAAGCAGCCAGGAAGTGGTGACAGTTGGTACTCACCGCGAGCGTTCAAATGCAGCCAAGGCTCAAGCTAGAGCAAAGTCTATTCCCAATGCACCTCCACCTCGGTCACTCAACTCTTTTTCCTCTCGTGACTTTGTGAGGCTTAGGAGGAAGAATGCTTATGCCACTCCTCGGAACCACAATTACACCAACCTTGAATTCCACAACTTATTCCAAGAAAGGGTGTTCAATGAGGTCCTTTCCCGTCACAAGACCAAGGTTGTGACGCAATTTAGCATCAACACGGAGCATATGGAGTTACATCCGGAATATTTTGGAGGTGCTATTGAGATTTCCAAGGAGTTCGGCATATATGATTTCATTGTCGTGCAAGAGGACTATAGTGAGCTACTTGTGGCTCAATTCTTTGCCACCGGGCATTTCTTTGCGGATGAGCCAAGGAGGGTCAAATGGATGTCAATGGGAGTTGTGCTTGAAGCCACTTGGGCTTAATTTTCTAGTTTGCTTCATGTGGAAGAACTTGGTTTTAGCTTGAGCAACATCACCGTGGAGCAATACTTCCGGATTGACTACTCTCTCCCCGCGATGAAGCCCCATGACCTCTTTGATCTCTATATTCAAGGAAGGGCCATGGTTGGAGAGCAAAAGAACTTGGTTCGGGAGTGGGACAACATGCATAGGATCTTTCGTAACACCATTGCTCCTCGGGTTGGCAATTTTGACAAGATCTATGGTATGCTCATCAACATTATGAACAAAAGCTATCACATGGTTGGAGAAGGTAAGAAGTTGGACGTCATGGACATTCTTTGGCATGAGATGTATATCGTGGTGATGAATAAAAGGGCACTAGTCTTTGGTGCTATTTTCATGAAGCTCCTAGAGTTTGCTTGGATGGTGAAAGCATTGGACTTGGTCGGTTTAAATACCCATGAGGGACTCACCACTCATAGGGTCAAGGAATTGATGATCAAGAATCATCTTCCTCCCCTCATTCCCAATGATCAAGAGGAAGAGACCTCCGATGATGAAGAGCAAGACCCCTTGTTCGAACTTCCTCGCCGCCAAGAGAAAGCACAAGACAAAGGATTCAAGAAATGGATCTCTAATGCTATCAAGATGGTCTTTTGCCGCCAAGATGATAGTGAAAGAAAGGCATACACAGCTCATGATAGAAGCAAGGAAGAGTGTGTTCGCACGCGTCAACGGTTTGAGCATTTGGGTGTGCCATGTACGGCGGGATCGGAGGATAGAATCACTACCGCACAAGAGTGGATGCAACCTCGCTACGATTGGGTTGATGCCGATCTTCAAGATGATGCCTCCACCTCTCATAACCCTTGGAAGCCAACCGGTGATAAATATGTTGATGATGAAGATGAATATGAAGAAGGCAATGACAATGATGAAGATGAGGACATGGAAGAAGATGACCCGCCTCCGCCGGAAGCTCGGATGAGTGACTTCCTCTTGGGTCGTTAGAGTTCCTCTCCTTTTTGGTATCTTGTTTCCAAAGGGGGAGATGTGTCTAGGTTCACGGGCATTTGCAAGGGTTGGGGCACACGTTTGCTTTTTCATTTGGATCTTTTCACTTGTGCTCCTTGTATCTTTTTCTCTCTCGTTGGTTTGACAAACTCATGGGGTAAGACATGGTTGGTAAACTTTTATTCGTGCAAGACTTTGTGTTGTAATAACTCTTATTTATTAAGTTCTACCCTTGTGCAAGTTTTTGTTTAATCTTTGTATCCTTTTTGTGGTGACTTGCTCGGTTTGCAAAAATGAGGGAGAGTGTTGATCCTCATGAATATGCATTTTGTATTCAAACGCAAAACTCAAATGATGCATATTGTTAGGGGGAGCTCCTTCTATTTTTTGTGAACCTTTGTGGGTGTGTTGTCATCAATGTCCAAAAAGGGGGAGATTGAAAGTGCATTTCCTCTAAATTGATTTTAGAGATTGTTGACAAGAGTTATTTGCTAAGTTATTTGCAGATTGGTGCGCTAATTGGTGCGCTAAGTTATTTGCAGATTATACATGTCTTATCAAGAGTTGAAAAAGGAGAGAGTGGCCCCTGAATTTTGTGGTGTAATTCTGTTTTCCAGTTCAGCGGTAGTACCGCTGCTCCAGCGGTAGTACCGCTGGACCTTGAAAAACCCTCGGCATAGCCTACGGTACCAAGCGGTAGAGGTCCAATAGTACCGCTGGTGTCCTTTGTTTTTTGACTAAGGACCCAACGATAGTACCGCTGGCTCAACGGTAGTACCGCTAGACTGGGAGCAACGGTAGTACCTCTGGTACCGTTGTTGCTGACGAACTCTTATGCCTAGGTACCATTGTTATCCGTGGCGAAAGTACCGCCAGCTACCGCTGGAGGTACCTGAAGGGGTTACGGTGCAGAAAACAATAATTTTCTAGCGAACGAAACCCTAACTAGCCAGGATCTATCTATCTAGTACATGCGATAACGGTGGGGGAACGGGTTACATTACCTCCATGTAGACCGATAGCGGGGATTACGCTCCCGCACAAGCGTTGACGATGAAGTCGTACGTAGCCGACCTCGAGGTTGCGGAGAACTTGCCGCGATGTCGGAGTCGATGACGCCGGGGTGTCGACGATGATCTGCGTCGACGGGCGTCGAGCGGAAGAAGGCAGAGCGTCAGCACCGGGGCTGGCGCGCCGGCAGCAGAGGGGGGGGAGGCGCGGCGGCTGTAGGGGGCGAGACGACGTCGCCCAAGCTCCTCAATAGAGTAGCCTCCGAGCACTCGCAAACATACGGAGCCTAGCGACAACTCCCGGTCATTCAGATCCAGCTGAAATCGCAGGAGTAGATCTTATCTGGAATCCCGCAGAGCAACGGCGCTCTGCGGTATGGCTTAGGTGGAGAGAGACCCTCTTCCTCAGCTCGGCGCGGCTCCAACTTGGGAACCACGGGATCGAGAGAGAAATTGGGAATTAACTGAATTTCCTATGAATTAAATCAATTAATATACCTTGCTATATAAAGGGGAAAGGGGTGTGCCAACCCCCTTGGCTCCCCCATGTGGGACTAAAGGAAGAGAGGGGAGGGGGGTTCGGCCGAACCCCCTTGGGCCTCTCCCTCTTCTAGTCCAATTCGGACTAGGGGGGGGGGGGAAGGCCCCCTTGCTTGGTGCGCCACCCCCTCATGGGCCCTCTTTGGGCCCATTTAGGTGGGAGCCCCTTTTTTTCCTTTATTCAATTAATATTAAATTAATATAAAAATCCCATTAATTCACAATTAATATATTTATATATAATTCAATATCCCATGACTCCGAAACTATTTCGGAACCACCCGAACAACTTTCGGACATTCTCGGAACCCTTCCATAGCTCCCCGGAACTCCTTCCGGACCACCGGAACTCTTTCCGGATCATTTCTTTCTCTCCAATAAAAACCTATAAAATTCCAGAACCTATCTCCTAGCGTCGCTAAGACCTTAAGTTTGTTACGCTACGGTTCGGGAACACTCCAGACATGGTCGAGACACTCCGCTCACCAATGATCGTCAGGGATACCTGGAAATATATGACGACCCCTGTGTATTCCACGAATATCGTCGTTGAACCATAAGTATGATATTCATTCCCTTTGTCTCTACGATACTACCTTGTCCGAGATATGATCGTAGACACACCGATGCCTTTGCTGTATCTCGTTACCGACAAAGGTTATTAACTCGTCTGCGATATTACATCTCCATGACCTAGTCATAAGTTGCGCAGCTATATAGATGCAATATCACCGAGTGGGCCCAGAGTATCTTTCCATTACAAGAATGAACAAATCCCGCTCTTGATCCTTACGTCTCGATGCTCTTTCGGAATACCCAAGATGGACACCGTTATTGTCATGCTATATAAGACACAACGTTTGATGCTCTCAAAGCACTCCTACGAAGCAACAATAAGTACGGTCTCACGGTCTAAGGAATAAGCTATCACACTATTATCTATTGCAAATGACAAACATCGTAATACGATCTTATTGCAATACTTTGCGTATGTCCACCACCTTATTCTATTAACAAGATGACCCTATTGTCAACCGACGTCATTGTCCTTGATCGGGAATCTCGATCAACTGTTGCCCAATGGACTAGCTCATATAGAGGCTTGCTAGGGACCTGGTTGTCTATGTATCACACGTGTATTAATAATTCCGATTAATACAGTTATAGCATAATACATAAACCTATTATAAACTTATGAGATACTGCAATAAATACTACTTATTTATTTGCCTCTAGGGCATATCTCCTTCAGTCTCCCACTTGCACTAGAGTACAAATAAACCAGCTGCATTTTACTTTATCAGAATCCCTTATCAAATAAGAATCATTTGATAATGCTTGCTCGTGGAAAAGTGTTACTGCACAATCCGTGATTGTACATGCTTTTGCGATTCACGGATATTAACTTGCTTGATATCACCATGTTGTTTAACAACACATATGCAAACACCGCAACTAAGTGAGACTACCGCTTCCCAGCGCTTACTCTGATTATACTAACCAGATAACTGCCCTGAAAAACACACTCAGTCATGCCGAGCCCCTTGTAACAATTACAAACTCGTGATGTCTACATACTTTCGCACCAATGTAGAAAACTTGACATTCAAATGTCAATCCCTTAACTAACGCACATCTACTTCCAATAAATTCCAAATTTACTTTCATAACTGCTCTTATTCCAAGAACATCGGTTATATTTCATCGAGCAGATAATATGGTTTCTGTATGATGTCTAATATTACATAATAGACCCACATGTCATACAACCATTACCTTCATGCATCATTACTCTTAATGACCAATTGGATTCCAAAGGACCATCCTTTTATTCTATTCTGACTCCTCAGATATTATCCAACACAACTCGACTAACTATTAAAATTCCCGTTCTATTTCAAAATAGACACTGACTTTCAAATAGTTTCACAACTTCATCCTATTCTATTGGTACAGTTTCACAATGTGTTAACTACACAAAATGAATTCGACTCCCACTCAAAATATGTTTCCACATATTTGACAACGTGCGCTCCCACTCAAAAACGTGTCATCCACATATTTGAGTTCCTGAGCTCCCACTCAAAAAATATGTTCTTCACATACTTCTCCTGAGTGAACTAACTATGACTCCCACTTAAATCGACATCTTGGTTAAACCAAAATCATTGATCTACTATCAATTCGAATTTAATACAAACTACAGTATTACATTAATACAAATTCCCTCTGACTTCAAGCATGTCTACATAAATATAGTCAACAAATTTGATCTTGTCCAAGACACATTTCTTGACAAGACATGCTACCGCGTCTTTCTTATAGTCACATTTATCATAAAACACCTTATATGATGATTAAACAATCTTATTCCTCTAATAAGAATTGCAGCAACAATTACTCTCTTAATCCTTTTAAACGTAACTTGGATTTCCAGGCTGAAGAGCCTTTGTTCGTATTCCGATATTTTCTCAACTTTCTTTGTATTCATAAAGTGCACCTTGATCTGTCAACAAGATCTGAAGTACTTAATACAGTGCTGTGACCCGACAGCAATATTAAATATAACAGCACTTTATTTAGAAGTTTCTTTCATGAAAATATTATGATCTTTATGAAGAGGATTGCAAGCAGAAAACAATTTTCTAGTCTCCCTCACTCTTAATCACCAAATTTTCATTAGCAGACATATACTCTTTGGAACATCTTCCAACATAAGTCTGACACTTTATTCCGAACTTCTAATTTCAATCCACAAACCATAATTCGAAAAGTCATCTTTTCTCGGAACTGCATAGACAACAAACTGAACTTTGTTTCTATTTGGTTTTGGAACACACTCTCATTTAATGCGAGCAATCTACAAAGAACTACTCATGTATATTCCGAATTATCGCATAATCATATACACGTCGACACTACTGTCGATCCTATGAATTCTCGTTGAGAAAAATATCTATTTCCTAAAGTGGACATCGACTATAATGTTTCGAACGTATTAGGAGATTCTAAGACTGATTCTGACAGGCCACACTTTATTTAAAACAGAGCATGATTATAATTCCCCACATATCACTATATATGACATTATAATTCTGTGAAGCAAATTTCCACAAGTCTCTTGTGTTGAAAACATAATTCAAAAGTATTGTCCTTTGATCGAATTATGTGGATACAATGTTCACTAATCTTTCTTCTGAAAAACCCCATTTGATCTATTATCAAATTAATTTCAGACTCCACGATTCATCGGGCAAATACTCCTATTTGCCAAAGTCATGGGGAAATTCGGATCAATCAATAAACATCATTAATTAATCATTTAAAATGATACTCAATTAATTTCCGCTAGTATTGCAACTTCAATACTTGATTTCAAGCTTAATCAACTCAGCACTCGAAATACTTAAATGGACCAAAGACATCCATTACTTCTTTCATTGCTTTTATGACTAAACTCGACGATGTTTATTCTAGCAATAGAACCTTTGTTCATGGGACAAGATATTTTATCATATCTACAATTATGAATACTTATCATACAATCAATGCAACTGAGATGTGGAAACTTTATTCATAAGATAAAACAACTGACTTGTTCCATAACATAAAACAACTGATCTTGTCTTATTACATGAATAACTTTGTCTTGCAACAATCAAGACACACACACTCGCTCACTATTACAAAAGATCGTATCAAAAACTATTAATGATAACTATGATAACTTGAGGACGTGAACACCAAAAGGCCATCAACTCCTTGACTACCAGCTTCAGCGCCAGGTCATATCAAACTGCGCCGCATATATGTGATAATCAGGACCTGTTTCACAAACAGAGCAATCATCAAACATTTCATCATATACCATGGGCGAATTCATAATTCTGCATATATCAAATATATACCTGTAGCATCGAAGATCTCTCCTACGATGGAATCAACCTTCAGAGACTGGAACTCACGTATGAATACGTAGAAATTCATATCGTCGGCTTTCAAAATGTACCTACGTACATGCTTCTCATAGCTAGGAGGTAGAGATATCAGGACAGTCCGAATGGCGCAAGAATCCGTCATCCAGTAATCGAAGACCATCGTCAGCTGGAAGTAGATGTCATACAATCTCTTCAAATGTGTCTTCAGACAGGTATGCTCCTCCATGTGAATGGTCTGGAACATTCTAAGTTGCCTGAATTGTTCACGCTTTAATTCATCCCCGAAGTGCGTCTTTATCGCATCCATCATGACGCTTGGCTCCTTGCGTCGAAACATCTCTTTCAACTCGGGTGCCAGGCATACGGTCATGGTGATCTCCACTTCAATGAATATGTCTCGACGCTTACGGAAATCATCTTCCTCCTCCTCGCTAGCAGAATCTCCTGGTCCTTCTCCTACTGGTTCATCGAGAACATATAGAATGTTGTTGTGTTCAAGAATGTTTCTAAAACCCCTGTACCATCTGATGAAGTTGGATCCGTCGGCTTCTAATGTAGCATCCGGACTCTTGAGGAAGTAACCGAAGTATAGTTGCGTAGTCTACAGATGTGATCGCAAAAGAGGTAAGGTTAAGTTTATAATATGTAGGTGAGTTTTAGTTCTATAATCTCATTATCAAAAACACACCACACCAAGATTATTATCCCTAAAATAATAATGGCGATGACACGACCCTCATCCACCATACTACCCCCGATCATCACGGCCGGCAGCACAACTTCAAAGGTGGACATAAAATGTCGATCATAACAACTCTATGACTCGTGCTCGATCTTTCGATCTTCCCGTGTTCCGAGGCCATACCTCTGAGTATGCTAGGCTCGCCAATCAAACCTCGAAGACCTGCGCGTGCAACATGGCTTACACGCACTGTATGCGAACGACGAGATGTGTGACACCCGATCATCACGGCCTGCCTCATAACGTAGAACTTTCTTGGTGGTGCGCAATGAGGGAGAACACAATTTTGGTATTTGTTAGGGATCATCCTATTTATGATGCTACCGTTGTATATCTGGCATATAAGCAATCAATAGGATGCACACACAACAGCACACAATAATGATGCAATGAAGTGCGATGTGACATGGTCGATGCGCCTGGACCTTCATGGCGCCATGTGCCTGGCCCCCGGCGCCCCCGGCATGACTCCGAGTCTACAGAGCCCTCCATTGCCTCCGACAGTACGAGTAATATAAAAACTTACCGTAACCATGTCACATAAAATAACGCCTCTGCAAAACAAAGTTAGACGCCTCTAGCTTTATTTAGTTTTGCAAGTTTTACGTGGCAAATAGGCTTATCCGTAAGAGAATCGCTTCCCTACCTACGAACTTTGTACCACAACGTCAATCGTATAATTGCATGTTTAAGCATCCCTTTCGGGCCCTCCATTGAAAATGCTTTGTCGACTAGAGAGAGAGAAACAGGCACCCGCCAGCCACAGATACGGTGCAAGCCGTATGCCAGTAGTGGAACCAGTCTCGCGTAAGCGTACGCGTAAAGTCGGTCCGGGCCGCTTCATCAACTCAATACCGAAGGCATCGCAAGTGCACGCTAGAGGGTAGCAAATATAAGAAAGACGCCCTCATTCAACATGAGTTCTAACCGTACCAGCAGTACTACGCATAGATCGGCTCTGATACCACTGAAGGGGTTACGGTGCAGAAAACAATAATTTTCTAGCGAACGAAACCCTAACTAGCCAGGATCTATCTATCTAGTACATGCGATAACGGTGGCGGAACGGGTTACATTACCTCCATGTAGACCGATAGCGGGGATTACGCTCCCGCACAAGCGTTGACGATGAAGTTGTACGTAGCCGACCTCGAGGTTGCGGAGAACTTGCCGCGATGTCGGAGTCGATGACGCCGGGGTGTCGACGATGATCTGCGTCGACGGGCGTCGAGCGGAAGAAGGCAGAGCGTCAGCACCGGGGCTGGCGCGCCGGCAGCAGAGGGGGGGGAGGCGCGGCGGCTGTAGGGGGCGAGACGACGTCGCCCAAGCTCCTCAATAGAGTAGCCTCCGAGCACTCGCAAACATACGGAGCCTAGCGACAACTCCCGGTCATTCAGATCCAGCTGAAATCGCAGGAGTAGATCTTATCTGGAATCCCGCAGAGCAACGGCGCTCTGTGGTATGGCTTAGGTGGAGAGAGACCCTCTTCCTCAGCTCGGCGCGGCTCCAACTTGGGAACCACGGGATCGAGAGAGAAATTGGGAATTAACTGAATTTCCTATGAATTAAATCAATTAATATACCTTGCTATATAAAGGGGAAAGGGGTGTGCCAACCCCCTTGGCTCCCCCATGTGGGACTAAAGGAAGAGAGGGGAGGGGGGTTCGGCCGAACCCCCTTGGGCCTCTCCCTCTTCTAGTCCAATTCGGACTAGGGGGGGGAAGGCCCCCTTGCTTGGTGCGCCACCCCCTCATGGGCCCTCTTTGGGCCCATTTAGGTGGGAGCCCCTTTTTTTCCTTTATTCAATTAATATTAAATTAATATAAAAATCCCATTAATTCATAATTAATATATTTATATATAATTCAATATCCCATGACTCCGAAACTATTTCGGAACCACCCGAACAACTTTCGGACATTCTCGGAACCCTTCCATAGCTCCCCGGAACTCCTTCCGGACCACCGGAACTCTTTCCGGATCATTTCTTTCTCTCCAATAAAAACCTATAAAATTCCAGAACCTATCTCCTAGCGTCGCTAAGACCTTAAGTTTGTTACGCTACGGTTCGGGAACACTCCAGACATGGTCGAGACACTCCGCTCACCAATGATCGTCAGGGATACCTGGAAATATATGACGACCCCTGTGTATTCCACGAATATCGTCGTTGAACCATAAGTATGATATTCATTCCCTTTGTCTCTACGATACTACCTTGTCCGAGATATGATCGTAGACACACCGATGCCTTTGCTGTATCTCGTTACCGACGAAGGTTATTAACTCGTCTGCGATATTACATCTCCATGACCTAGTCATAAGCTGCGCAGCTATATAGATGCAATATCACCGAGTGGGCCCAGAGTATCTTTCCATTACAAGAATGAACAAATCCCGCTCTTGATCCTTACGTCTCGATGCTCTTTCGGAATACCCAAGATGGACACCGTTATTGTCATGCTATATAAGACACAACGTTTGATGCTCTCAAAGCACTCCTACGAAGCAACAATAAGTACGGTCTCACGGTCTAAGGAATAAGCTATCACACTATTATCTATTGCAAATGACAAACATCGTAATACGATCTTATTGCAATACTTTGCGTATGTCCACCACCTTATTCTATTAACAAGATGACCCTATTGTCAACCGACGTCATTGTCCTTGATCGGGAATCTCGATCAACTGTTGCCCAATGGACTAGCTCATATAGAGGCTTGCTAGGGACCTGGTTGTCTATGTATCACACGTGTATTAATAATTCCGATTAATACAGTTATAGCATAATACATAAACCTATTATAAACTTATGAGATACTGCAATAAATACTACTTATTTATTTGCCTCTAGGGCATATCTCCTTCAGTACCGCTGGAATTAGAAAAATCTCTTCATAGGCTAGAGTATCAGGCGGTATCACTCCAGTAGTACCGCTGGAGTTCTTTCCGTGCTATGGCTAAGGACCGAGCGGTAGTACCACTCGTGCAGCGGTAGTACCGCTGCACCAGCCTCAACGGTTGTACCGCTGGAGCTGGAGAGTAATTCTGCATGGGTACTGTTCAGCGGTAGTACCGCTGCCCCAGCGGTAGTACCGCTGAGGGATTTTTCCAGACACCAACGGCTCGTTTTCGGAGGTCCCTATTTAAAGACTTCATCTTCTCCAAGAGCAGTCGACGATTCTACACTCTCTCTCCTCCGTTGTTGCTGAGCTTTGAGGCTTTGGATCTCCCTACTCCTCCACCCAAATCGCTTGATCTTTTGGGAAGTGAGGGAGAATACCTAGATCTAGCTCCCCACCGAAGGACATAGAATCTCCCCCTCTCTATCAAGAGGGATCTAGTGCTAGGCTTTCCTTTGGAAATCTAGAGTTCTTACTTGGTTGTATTTGTTGGATTGGAGACCTTTGTGGTCAAGACCTCTTGTGGTCATCCTGGGAGCCCCCAATTCAGTTGTGGGTGTGTGCCCCACGAATTTGTACGGGATCTTCTCCGCCCTTAAAGGAGTCCTTAGTGGAAAAATGAGCTCGTACCTTTGTGGTCGAGTTCACGGAGAATAGGGTGAGGCCTTTGTGGCGTTGAGCTTACCTTTGTGGTATCTCACACCTCTCCAACGAGACGTACACCTATGTCGTGGAACTCGGGATAAAATCGCCATCTCCGAGTTCTTCTTTGGTTATCTCGTTCCACTCACTCTTCTTTAGTGTTTTCCTACTTATCGTTCTTGCTTAGTTTCCTTGTTGTCTAGCACTTGTATCATCTAGTTCACATATAGACAACTTACTTTCCGCTTGCCTAAAACTGAAAAAGACATAAAAATTGGTCACCACCTATTCAACCCCCCCCCCCCCCCCCCCCCAGGTGGTCAACTTCCGTTCATACGGAAAAAAATTAGTACATGTATTGAAGAATGAAAAAAACTAGTTTAATATACATGTCTTTCAGAGTTCATCGCCTTCTCATTTAGTTCTAGAATTTTAGCATCTTGGTTCTTGATATTCTTATCCATCTTTTCCAACCGAAGACAAACATACATGATATCTTCGTTACGTGCATCATCCAATGAAGTAAGGTGTATATCCTGAAAGTGGCGTGAAGCTGCTACATCAAATACTTAATTAGGATTCGGCACTAGTCCCAACCCATGTACATGCTCAGGCTTGTCTGCTCCTAGTATTGTATTCAAGGAGTCTCCTTTCCAAGTTGTTTTTCTGTTACTCGTGTCTACTAAATCTGGCCTATTGGCTAAAGTCTTCTTCAGTTCAACCTAAATATATGCATACTGAAATTAATAACAATGTATAGAGCAGCAATATAAAATTTAAAGATAGGAGAGTAGAAATTATACCACATGTTCATTAATCTTCTTGTCACTTTTGTGCTCGTGTGTCTCAATGTAAAGGATAGCTCTGTGAGGGTTCTTCTTTTTTGGATCCTCTTGCCTCTATTGGTTAGAAAGGTCAAATTATTTAATAGTTGGTGATGCCAACAGACAGCAGAAATAGAATGCAGTGCGTATGTATCAGTTTATATAAACTGACAATATCATCTCTCTTCCGAGCGAAACTTTTAGTTCCATCCGTGTGTATCAACTTCTTCATTGTAGAGTTTGTCCTATTTTTTACACTGATATCCTGTCATAAATTTTTTTTAAAGATGCAACATTCATTTGCGTGATTTTGTACAAAGAAAAAACAACATGGAAATGGTAAATATGACAGGTGTATATGTACCTTTGACTTTTGGCTCATCCAATTAGCAACAAGAGAAATCCACTCTTCTTTAAGCACAACTTTGGAACGTTTGTATTGTTCTCTTGCATGCTCTTGTTTTCATCAAAATAGAGTGATTTCATATATGACTTATATTGCCTCCATCTTTCTCCAATTGATTTTAATATATGCTTTTCCAATCGTGAAGGATAAAGAAACATCATCTACATATCCAAACAAAGTAATATTATGGTAACACAAAATGTAAAGCATAGCAAGGTTAGAAAAATATGTCTTATGTACTTTTGGTCTACCTTTACTTGCCCCAATATATCATTTTTATTTCTTTGTCTGTCGGTCTTTTTATCTTTCTCTCCTATTAGTATAATTCAGTACTAAGAGTAATGCGTGACAACCTAATAGATACCAGCACCGCGTAAAACATCAGTAACATTACCTTGACAAAGCGGTAGCGCGTCTTTATTTTTGTTCACAAGGACACGGGTTCAAAACGCATCTAAACCAAAAAAAATCTGATCTTACTTAACTATCTGACAATTCGGTCCCAAAAAATCGGTAACAACCGGAGTGACGCCCTAAATCCATCACCATGAGTGATCCGTGACAAATTTAGTGACACGAAAAATGGTCGTCATGCATTAACAGTAATGCGTGACAAAGATGAAAAATTCGTCACCTATTATGGTTAATCAGTGACAAATTCGATGTCGTCAATAGGTGTGTCGTCACAAAAGGTTGATTCGGTAGTAGTGCTTCTAGGTCATCTGGTTTTTCGTATATATGAGGGGGTACATGAAAGCCGAAGGAGAGGCGGCATTCGAGGGGGAAGTTAACTAGTCCCACGTGGCCAAGGAATCTGGCTGCATGGGCCACCCACTTTTCCTCCTCGGATACCTCCTCGTGTCCATCTTTTGCACGGACTCCTTATTTTCCATAGAAACACGCGTGGTATTTCCTCCGATTTAATTTCCTGCAAAAGCAACCAGAAACGAGACTTTGCTGAAAACTGCGTCAGATTCTGCAGTTTTATTCAAATATGGGAAGACCTTGGAGCAAATTATGAAGCAAAGTGATTGGAAAAGTACATGCATTTTAGGTGCATCAACGCCCCCAAACTTAGCTCATTGTTTTTCCTTGAACAACTCAAATGTAGTGTAGAAGCGATGAAAAGACTTCGACAAGAACTTTGCATTGCATATATATCCTCTTTTAATACTAACAAGTGTTCAGAACATAATTTCCGCAACAAAAGAAAATGACATCAAAGGCATATCTAATCGTGTTCAAGCATTTATATTAGTTTCAAGGGAAATGATATAACGTGTCAACACTTGGATGATTTTGGCCAACAATATAAATAAACAAAGGTTCTTGCATCGCTTTTGATTGAATCATATCAAGATTTTTAAGATCTTTTGATTCTTTCATTTGTTGACTAGTGAACTCATTGTGCTTATAACCTTGCTCTCAGATTTATCAAAACATTTGGTATCCCTATTATGACTCATATGCTTGACCAACTAAAGGTTGAACGCCTCTCATGTCCCGTGAATACAAGTACCTCCATGAGTTACTCTACTCGGGCCACCAAGCAAGTGCAAGTTATAGTCATTATAAGTAATAATAGCGTCATCAAGAGGCGTAACATGGATACATCATGTCCAAAGTGCATGGAACGAGCCCATACCCAAATGACAAGACAAGCAGACAGCGAACATCTCAGCATCACTTTTATTTACTTAGGCTTTTTATTATGAGATGCATCCTTCATTGTCCCCTTTGGTTATGCTGCAAATTTCTACCATGGGCCACATGGCTTGGGTTAGCCGCCCAACGTCTCTCTAGCCATTTATACTAACTCCCTGCACTTACAAGGCATCCATAGACAAAATCACATGAAATCAACTAAATATATAAATGAGTGCAATGTTGAAAGCCTTCTATGTGACAGCACATATGAGCTAACTCCCAACCCAAAGTTCGTCCAACATATGACTTCATGCTTAACATTCGGAAAGCTCTTTTATTTTCTCTTTGGTTGTCAAGTTTGGCAAGCACAATTGGATGCGTAGACCTTTGTTTAAAACTACAGTTCCTCAACCACAGTCAAGTGTTGTCACCAAATAAAATCTCCCTTGCATCATCATATAACATACGAGACCACGGAGAAGTTAACATTCTCTACCACTTCCCTAAATGTTATGGAAACTATGATAGGAACACTTGCTGTAATTAAAATATCTACATAAGCAGCAAAGGTGTCATACCTTTCATCCCTTCTTGCACATTAGTTTCATCATCATTGTTCTCTTCTCCCAACTTGAAGTACACATTAAAACTCAATTCTGCCAGAAAAACGCTACTGCATACAATACTGTTTTTACCCTACCTAAACACCTCAGAATGATCTCATATTTTACGGGTGCGTAGGTTATGAAAAGTTGCCAAAGTGGTTAAAATTTCAGCTCACTCGGAGTTACAGGAAAAAAAATTAAAAATGAAACAGTGATCAGTTTTCAGCAATTCCCGCACCTCCGTGTTTGTGTTGGATTCAAGAAAACGAATTTTTTTTTTGTTCTTTTTTTATTTTAGAATGCATAATGTAAATGACCAGAAGTAAATACGTAAAAGAAACAACCAATTTATTTTTGTGTTTTCATGATTTTCAGAGCAATAAACTAAAACATAACAATATAAAAGTGATATAAAACAACGAGTGAAAAGGGATAGAAGTACTCCCCCAAGCTTGCGATCAAGCTAGTATCCCGGGTGGTAGTCGTATCCACCACTCACACCACTGCCATAGTAAGGTAGTGCACCACTTGACGAGGCCCCTCCGAGGAAAGAAGGGTCTTGCCCTTGGTACCCTCCTTGCTGTGGCACTTGATAACCCTATGGATTGCCTTGTGCCTCTTGATGTTGGGGCTCCTCTTGTGGTGGTGCTTCCTCCACAATCCACTTTCCCATGTTCCTGTCAAAAAGATCAGTACGAGAGGGAGCCTAATGGGCACACTTTGCCCATAGCACTCTTATAGAAATACAAATGACGATCTCTGATCCTCTCACTCATCTCCATGCGAATAGTTAAACGAAAATCAAGCAAATAGGAACCTCCCACAACCGTGCCAATATTATCATTAAAACCTCTCTCTTCCTTAATGTGCTCATATACTAAGTAGTAATGGCACCAGCATAAATAGGAGTATCGTCAATAATATTTCTCCTCACAGCCAAGTGTAAAGATCTAACAAAAACTACCCCAAGTTATACTAACAAGGTGTCCCCTCTTTTGCACACTTAGGTAAATTAACCATAGCCCCGCTGCAAGCAGAAGTATTATCCCTAGCAAGAAATCCTCTTGCAAGAAACAAAGAAAAGTATCTTAGTGCAGGGTGTTGTATTGTGAGTGAATTTGCCTCTATTAAGTCTCTGAGGAACATTCATGCAAATGCTACGCCAAAAAGTAACAAGCTCTTGATTCGTATCAGCACGGATCTCATCCCAACTAACTGTGTTCTCAACACGAATAGCCTTGCAAAACTCTTCTTCGTCCTCATCCTCGTCGAACCAAGTCGTCCTCAGCCTTGGCGCCGTCATTGATTAGAGCATCCATGATGTCGGCGTTCTCCTATGCACACAAAACAACGCCGGCAGTCACGTCTCGCCTATGAACGCGTAGAACACAATGTCGATGACCTATGTTATAACAGCATACCTGGTTGTCGGCGAAGAAGTCGGAGGACTTTCCGTCAAGCACGTGTTGTGCGCCGCCAGTGTCAAAGGCTAGGCTACGACATGGCTGGTTTGGGAGCTCGACGACGGATCGATGTTCCCTCCACATCGGTGGTGAGTTCAAATCGATGGTGGGTTCGATACGGCCGCCCAAGGCAAAGATGATGTTGGGGTCGAAGCTTCCATGCTCATGGACCGCGGAGTAGTCGGAGGAGAACCTGGATCAAGGTGTGTCGGCGGTTCTTTCGGCGTAGAACGAAGAATTCGACGCGAGGAGCCGTTCTTGCGGTGTAGAGGGGCGACACTCTCTTGACTCCCTCCGACGGCGAAAGTTTGGTTTAACGCGGCAACGTTCTTGTTTATGGCGGCGAAGTTCTTTGTGGTAAGCGACGGCTCAGCCTTATTGGTAAGCTCCTTCTTATGCGCCGCGCCGCCCACTACGGCCCTATGTCTTCAATCGACGTCTTAGTAATTCCAGCTTTCACTGTGTATCCGACATCCCCTCAGGCTTCTCCTTGAGCAAGTTTGGTGAACGACTTTCTCGAATGCCCAGCGTCTTTCTCGACGCCTTCGCGAACGACTTCCCCTTCGATGGTGTGCGTGAAGGCGCCATGAGCGAGGCGGGAGAGGTTTTTGCTGGAGCGGGTGTGGCGTGAACAAACAATTTTTGGGAGGGGAATTGGAGGAAAGAAGGGGGTTTGTTCAGTCTTATGTCCCATAACATGTATGGCCCATCGGAGGCCTACGTAGCATCGCCGGCGCAGCCCATCGACCGCCTAAATGGAGGACGTGGACTAGCCATGCCAGATAAAAAATTGAGCCGGATAAAAAACGATTTTGTGCGCCGCGAGTGGGAGGAGAGAAAGTATATCCGACACGCTAAAAAAAACTTTGAGCAGCCGTCTGGACGCTGAGTGAAGATGCTCAAGTACCCTTCCCAGCCGCCTGAGCTTTTAAAGCCACCTTCCTTCTTCATCTGCCCACCGGCCGGACACCCCAAGCCCAGAGCCAAGAACTCAAGCAGAGCAAACTGCAAACACACACACAAGCGCTTCCACACTGAGACGGCCGAGAAAACGGCCATGGCCAACATGTCATTCCTCTCCCTGGCCACGGCCCTACTAGCAGCGTCCGTTGCGGTCAGCGGAGCGTCCTGGAGTCCACGGCCAGAGGCCGACCGCGTGACCGGGCTCCCGGGGCAGCCGGAGGTCGGCTTCCGGCACTACGCCGGCTACGTCGACGTCGGAACGAGCGGCGACAGGGCGCTCTTCTACTGGTTCTTCGAGGCCGAGAAGGACCACGAGAAGAAGCCCCTCTTGCTGTGGCTCAACGGAGGTACGCACGTCTTCAGCTTCAGCTCACCCCCCCCTACTTCTGCTAGCTGCAGATTCCGTGCGTCAACATTGCTGCTCACTTCCTTTGGTTTTCGGTGCTCCAGACGATATATTTGAACGAATTTGCGTTCGTCGTTGCGGTTACCGTGTCATGCGAAAAATGCAGGCGGCAAGTCGGCTGATTTCCAGGCATAATCTAGAGAGCCCTCAGTTTCTAACTACTCTAGATTATAACGCGCTAAGTTACTACTAGCCACAGCTGAAGAGGCGATAGATACAACAACGAACAAGCCCAAACCAAAACCAGTCATTCGATTGGAACGCTCTCCTCCCTCTTCATCTTGCTCAGCTTCCTCCTCCTCCTATTCGGGAAGGTCGAACCTAGGCCACCCTGTCACAACGGCCGGGAGAATGATGTTTTCTGGCAACAAAAGCTCCAAAGCGGAGGCCGATTTCAGAGCAGCAGGGAGGCGCTGCAAAAGATGGCAAGAGAGGGCGCAAGACAGCGCTACAGGAGAGCAGAGCAGATTGTATCGTGCTTGGAAGAAGCTCCCTGCCTGCCTGCCCTGCGCCGATGGGCGACGGACAAAGCAAGAAAAGGGCCATGGTGGTCTTCTCCTGCACTCTTGCCCTGTAGCACTGTTAGATCACAGTTAGCATCGTCTCTCTCTGCCGCTGCCGTCGTGTACTCCACACTCACATGGTTCTAGACAGCCAAATATGGGGCACCACCAAAGGACATGCAATGCAATTAAGGGGCAAAAAATCAAGAACAGAGATGCCGTAATTTGGATCCTTGTGGGTTTATACAAAGGTTATAATTCCTGCTACTACCTGAGCGTGTGTCGTCCCTTCAAAACTGCGAGAATATCTCGTAACTGTTACGGCCTGACGTTACACCTTTGTCCTGGTATCCAACTCGTGCTAGTATATATCAGAGGTGCTATGTGGTACAGTGTATAATCTTACTATTTAGATAGATACTCTGCTTAATAGGACAAGCACGGAGATTTTGTGCAGGATAAGAAAACAGTGATAAAAAGTGTCGGACTTGATATAACTATAACAGCGTGCAAATACAAGTCTTTGACGTTTTGTTGACTGGCAGATGACGCCAGAGAGAGAGTACTTGCAAATCAGTTGTCTTGTCTTCCTGTCGTCGCCTATGCATTAGTTTGAACATTTCTCTCTACAGGACAGTAAACTAACCTAGTTACAGTACCCATAAAGCCTAGACACCTACACTAAACAATTCGATACACCATCCTGTACTGGCCAGTGGATCAGTGCAGCCGTGCAAGGGCGGTTCTTAGTTACAGTAAACTGTAATATCCTGCTTTAGAAAGAGATTATCTTTTATCTGATTGATCAAAGATCGCTGTGTAACTTGCAGGCCCGGGATGCTCCTCCATTGCCTACGGCGCCGCCCAGGAGCTGGGCCCGTTCCTGGTCAGGGGCTACGGCGAAAGACTCACCCGCAATCCCTACGCCTGGAACAAAGGCAAGCACACGATCGACCACCCAACCATGAATCCATGATAGTAGCATACATACTTGCCTCTAAATTCCATGGATCATGTGTGCTCTGTTTACATTTCAGCTGTGAATCTGCTGTTCCTTGAGTCGCCGGTGGGCGTGGGGTTCTCCTACACGAACAAGACGGCGGACCTGAAGCTCCTCGGCGACCGCGTGACGGCGGAGGACTCGTACACCTTCCTCCTCGGCTGGCTCGACAAGTTCCCGGAGTTCAAGAGCCGCGAATTCTACATCTCCGGGGAGAGCTATGCTGGTACGCACGCACGCACGCACACCTTGAGTAGTTAGCAAGCTAAGCTGCATCGAATTCCGTGGCTAAAGATAATCCGATGATATGCTTTACTTTGAAGGGCACTACGTCCCACAGCTCGCAGATCGCATCTATGAGGGGAACAAAGTGGCCAGCAGGGACAGGATCATCAACCTCAAAGGTTTCATGGTAAGCAAAAGGAACTCGGTCCTGACGTCCTATTAAGGTTGCTTATTAAGCCAGCTTCTGCACATAATTAGTGTCCTAAAAGACAAAGGTAAAAGGGGTAAAAAGAGAAAAGATTCAGTGCTGAGAAAAGAAGATTATTCTAAAGATGAACACAAGCAAGCGTGCCTGCCTACAGACATACCCGCATAAATCTTTTAACTGCTTTGGCAGCCAACTGTTTGCGTCAAACCTTTTTCACTGTGGTGATAATTTCAGCGTGCATCCATACCATCCCTGTAAAAGCCGATCAAAGAATATCTGCTCTTGTACTTGCGCTGACACGATTTCACTTGCACCGTTGCGCTTGCACCCTGTTATCGATTAACGAACTAACTAATGATTGGATGCAGATCGGCAACGCTGTTCTGAACGACGAGACGGACCAGCTGGGCATGGTGGAGTACGCGTGGAGCCACGCCATCATCTCCGACGAGCTCCACTCGTCGGTGACGCGGGAGTGCGACTCCTTCAAGGAGACCGCCGACGGCGGCAGGCCCAGCAAGGGCTGCTCGCCCGCCATCCGCGCCTTCATGGGCGCCTTCGACGACATCGACATCTACAGCATCTACACCCCCAAGTGCCTCACGGCGTCCACCATTTCCACGGCGGCGCGACCGGGGCTCATCGCCGCGCCCCGGCTCTTCTCGCAGCACGAGGCGTGGCACGCGATGATGAGGCGCGCGCCGGCGGGGTTCGACCCGTGCACGGAGGCGTACGTGATCAAGTACTTCAACCGGCGGGACGTGCAGCGCGCGCTGCACGCCAACCGGACCGGCATGCCGTACCCATACGCGTCCTGCAGGTGCGCACGCTCTCTCTCTGCTGTCTGCTCTGCCCCATGCCGGTGCAGTGCACGGCAACAGCAATGCTTCCTCGCTCCTAGTAATTGACATTGACCCCCATCCACCATCTACCATGAAATGATAATGGCAGACGACACACCCCCGCAGTACCCAGATCTGTGGTTGCAACTTGCACCCGCATTGATTCTCTTGCGTTCAGTAATCACATTGGACGAAATCGTTTGTTTGCGCTGCAGTACGGTCATAACTAAGTGGAACGACTCGCCGCCGACGGTGCTCCCCATCCTGAAGAAGCTCATGGGCGCCGGACTGCGCATCTGGGTTTATAGGTACCCCAACTCTTCTTAACCTAGTGCATGCAAGTGCGTGAGAGAAACATCAGTCTTCCGTCACATGATCGAGCTTCTGTCAACCTTTTCTGACGTGCAACCTCTAACAATGGCGTTGCAGCGGCGACACGGACGGCAGAGTGCCGGTGACGTCGACGAGGTACAGCATCAACACGATGAAGCTGCGGGCGCGGGAGAGGAAGAAGGGGCTGCAGGGAGGGTGGGGGGCGTGGTTCTACCGGCAGCAGGTGGCCGGGTGGGTGGTGGAGTACGAGGAGGGCCTCACGCTGGTGACGGTACGCGGCGCGGGGCACCAGGTGCCGCTCTTCGCGCCCGGCAGCTCCCTCGCCATGCTCTACCACTTCCTCCGCGGCCAGTCACTGCCCAACACCTCGCGCCCTCGCTAGCTACGGCAGCAGCTGCTGATTAATGGAGTACTTATTTGGTCGATTGTTTTGCTTAGCTACGAGGTAGAACTTGATTGGGTAGCGTTGTTGTTGTATGGCTGTAATTTGACCATATGCCATATGGGGCTTCACGGCAAGATAAGTTTGTCATTGTCGGTCCTTAGGAAATTTTCCTACGGATTGCAAAGGAATGCTGCTAATAAAATATCCTATGGATTGGATTCCTATAGCTCTATTCGATAAGAGTTTGAACATCCACTCCGATCTCTTTTTAAACTCAAATACGTAGGATCGAATCATTTTTCCTCTATTTTACAGACCAGTGAAATTCATATGGTTTTCATATTTTTGTGTTTTTCAATCATGCAATCAAAGAGGCCCTTATCAACTGGCAAGCTGCAAAAACATATTGTCACCGAAAGAAATAAAGGTGGCGCTGAACATGCTCACACACGCAGCACCGACCTAGCATGTATTGTGCCCAGAGGGGAGCGAGCACATTATACTCCATCCGATCCGGTTAAGTGTTGGAACAAGTGAGCTGATTACCTACTACAAAAGTAATACCACTACTCCATCCGAACTCTCCGATCCAAAAAGATCAATGGGGTCCTGAAGTGTCCGGACCGAGCCGATTTCCGTCCAACACCTCCCGTCTCCCGAGAGCCCCGCCAAACATGGAGGCATGTTCGGAGATGCCAGACATGCCCTCCGACAGCCAGCCCCCACTCATCATAGACACATAATGGGCCTCCGTGATTCATTTGCCCTCCACATTGTTTCCTCTCGTGGTAAATCGCACCAACGATACCCCTGTCATCACCAACTTGATTCGCACCACAGAGTTCAGACGCACGTAGGCCTGCTTGCTACCGCTCCTCGCCAGTCTCCACTGTTCGTCGTCCTCATTTTGCTTCGGCGAAGCTCATTCAGCCAGCGCTGCCTCTTCCTACCTGCCACCCCGCATGCAAGCTGTTCGGACGTTCATCCATAGGCTCGTTTGATTGACGGTTGATTTGTGTTCCAAATTCATTGCTTCATTTTATCTAATAGACTTGGATAGCGAGACGAGTTCATGTTTTCCAAATGATGGAGGAGGTTGTCGCCCTTGTGGGTGACGACGAAAAGAATGAGATGGTCATGGCCGTCTTCTAGATGCGAAAGTCAAGATTGACGTCATGCCAAATCATGGAGGATCAGGGAAAGGGCGACTAGCAAAAGAACCGTAAAAGAACATATGGTCACATTCTCTTGTGCAATGACTGCTTTACAGTGAATCCGATGAACATAGCCCATGATTTTTTCATCAGTGCTTTGGAATGAAGAGGGAAGTGTTCAGCAGAATCGTACATCGCGTTCGGAAATATGACGATTACTTCGATCTGAAGAAAGATTGCACTACACCGGCCTACTTGGAATTTGAACCCTTCAAAAATGCACGGCTACCATATGGAGTTCTAGCAAATTCATTGAATGATATCTCCGTATATCTGAGTCCACCGTCGTTGAAGCCATCTACAGATTTAGTAAGCCAATAGTGAAAGTGTTTGGAGAGACATATCCAAGAGCACTCAAATACGGCAGACATAGCTCGTCTCATGGCACAAGGCCAAGCAAAAGGATTTCCGGGATACCAGGAAGCATTGATTGCATGCATCGAAATTAGAAGAACCGCAAGTTCACTTGGTAGGGATGTATAGGTCAGGACATCGTGGAGGTGCAGTGTGATATTTGAGTCTGTAGCAGATTATGTTTTTCGACATGTCCAGTGCTTAAAATGATGTCAATATGCTCCAACGCTCTTTGTTGGTTCAAACTTTCTCAAGGCCAAGTTTCAAAGTGTAATTATGTGAGCAACGACCATGAGTATGCCAAGGTGTACTACCTCGGGGATAGCATCTATCCAAATTGATCAACAATTGTGAAGACTATCTATAACATGTTAGCAAGGGAAATTGTCATTTTGTAAAGAAGTAATTAAGTGTATCATTAACGTTGTGGAGCGTGTTTAGCGATCTCTAGGCTAGATTACCATTGTTTAAAATACTTATCTATCTTGGTTGGATAAAATATATGAGAACGTGAATATTCGTATTATCAAGAGTGAACGAGATATGATGAGACCATTGAGTAACGAGGTGTTTGATTACAAAGCGCCTATGGTCCGGCCACAACGACCCATGTCGGGCGAGTTTTCTAGATTATTGTCATGCTATCATTAAATTGGTAATGAATCAACACACGAGTAAATGCAAAATGATCTTGTGACATACTTATGGACGATCAAAGTAAACAATAGTTCAACTAGGGACGGTTTAACTTTCATGTGTTGTTTTCTGAAACTTGATTTTTAAAATAAAAAATTTGTTGTAATAAATTAAATATTTTCTGCATTTGAATATGAATTATTATTAAACTTTGCAGAAAAGTTTTATAGAGTTTTGCTACGAATGATAAAAAAGATTGGGGCAGGCATTTGGAGAAGTTTTTATAAAGAAGATTGGGGAGGGCATTTGGTGGGCTTGAGATTAGCTGATGTTGGTTGCCTTGGATCCCACACCCGGTGGGTCCGATCTGTCAGTGATCTTGCCTTTTGAATAGTCAGCAAATCTACACCCTGGTGGCGCTGCAAGGGTAGGTTCAACCCGAAGATGGCTCAACTGGGGTGTTGGATACTAATTTGGCGTCTCCGGTGAAGATGCTCTCATGGGGCTCTTTTAGGATAAAAGGGAGTCAAAGTTTTTCCAGGGATCAAGCAAATGACGGATGCAAGGACCACACAATTATGAGTGGGATCGACTGTACCAGTTAACTGCAGAGCCAAAAAACTGAAAGGTTTTCTTCCATATTTTCTTAACACAGGCAGAAGCATGGTGGTCAACAAAAGTTGCACAAAAAGTGGATAACTCGTAAACATACAGTTTGTTACAAAAAGAAAGTCAACAAATTTCAATGGTGAATCAGTGATGCAATTGTAGCAAATAATATCAGAGCAGAGACTAATACAAAATACAAGTCCTTGCACAGTGAACAAAATCACATATCAAACATATACTATGCACATTCAAAAAATGAGATAATCCCAGTGGTTATAAGAGCAATCAAACGGGGAGGAGTGGATGCCCCATACTACCAAGGTTGAGACTTCTTTCACTGAACCTATTGATGGAACCTTCTGTTATATCGACCAGAGAACACAATTGGTACATATAATCTCCAGTTCATCACAGATTGAACTGCACTATTGTCTCACAAACATGATGCAGTTTATCCTTGCACAACTGAAATCAACACAAAGCAGCAGGTTCATGGTGTATAGTAACATTACTAAACTAACCACTACTCAAAGATGTAAGTTCTAACAGTATTGTGATGCACATGCATCATTCAGTTACATGCAAAAAAAAACTGGTGGTTATAGGAGCCTGGCAAGAGAAACTGATTTGGACCTTTTACAGTTGTTGATTGTACTTCCTCTGTAACGAATTATAAGATGTTCATGGCCAGCGTTTTATAATATGTTACGGAGGGAGTAGTTAGGTAAGACTTCAAAGTTCAAAGTATGAAGCATATGAAGGGGTACTCTATAAGCACTAATTATCAGTATCATGTGTTACTGCGGTATAAGATGATCAAAAGAATTGCCGCCAGCCATGTATGGAAGACCCTCACTAGATGGTTTTAAAGTACTGTAGAACACTGGACTACTGGAGAAATGCTAATAGGCCACACGAAATTCAAATGTGCACCCAGGATATGGTTCTTTTTATGTCAATTCTTTTAACAAAAACATGACATATGCATGTCACTATAGGACACCTCCTGTCTTCTAAGTGCATGTAAAATTCATGCGGAAACAAATAGTTGTGCCCTATGCAAGAAAGACAGGTTCGGTACCAACCAACAGAGTTTTGCTGTTTTGAACTGAATTTTTTCCTAGCAGGACACAAATACTATTGCTTATGAGATGAAAGTTAAGACATGTACAAAGACTCAAACATGCACATACATAAAGAAATCAGGATGTTATGAAGTTTTTAATTATTTTTCCAGATTTTACAGTTCGTCCCCACCTATAAGCACCATTGCCTCTATTTACTCTATTGTCCTGTTATAATTAGATGTACACCCATACAACAACCCATCTATAAGCACCATTGACATACTAACTCCATGAATATTCGACCTGAGTACTAGGTTTTAAAGGGCCTAATATTCTCAAACCCGATGACCATGCTTGTGGACTTAAACAGATAACCTAGACTCAGAGCTCAAGCATATGTGGCTTAGAAGCTTTAGTGTTATTCCAATACTGGAAGGTTTTGCTTCCAACTACTGGTTCATATGGCACACCTATTAGGGAAATACTAGATCCTCAAATTTCATTGCAATTTGTCAGTTTGATATGATGCACAAGGAGAAGACTAGAAAACTCTCTCTACATATCCCAGACACGACAGAAGGATGCCTACCTGCCCATTCAGTAATAGCGCATATTAAACACTTATCTTTCACGTGAATTATTCTTTAGTAGTACCTTTACCTTTGTAATAGAAGAATAACAATTGTATCACTATCAGAATGTAACATCAAAATAAAAAGAAACAGGTCCATCATCTTGTTCATAATGACAACTACTTTTGGGTTTGACACGTCAAGTCATACATACTGAACTCTAACCCCATGAGTCAGCTATTAACTATAGAATAAAATAACACATTTCTTTTAACGATACAAAAATGGAACACTGTATTGGTGGATAACACGATGAATAAATCGCATAAATCAAGGAGGCATAACTGAAAACAGAACCAAATTTGTGCTACAAGCTGTGATTGATAGTGCTTTGTGTTTTTATCTTGGGAAAGGCCGACTAAGATTTCGCCTGAGATTAGTTCAAGCCCAACTAAAAATTATTGAATACAAGATGCCAAATTTGCGATCATGGATTTATGGTATAGTATCCCCGACTAGCACCAATGCCCAATAAGTAAATAAAATCGCGCAAAATATTGTAGGGATGCAGTTTCCATACTTTAAATTGGGCTTGCTTGGTTTCAGGAAAAAAATCTTAAACACTGCAATACAATGGGGCTAAGAAAGTAGAAAAGGATAGCATCAATTATCAGCAGGAGATTCATTCAAGTGGCAAAGCAACGGGCTAGCTAGCAGATAAAGCCTCTTACTGCCAGAAATAACAAGTTGTAAACTTAATAACTTATGTAGGTGAGGATTACGCATTGAAATCAAACAAGGCTACAGCAAGTTGAAGTGAGATATTCTCATATGTATTTGATTACATCTTAGTCACGGTGTTGAAGTGATTTGTGATAGAAGCTGCACCTGGGAGAGGTCTGTGTAGTTACTTCAAGAAAGGTTGGCAGAGATTTGTGCGATTGTAATCCCAACTAGAACCAATAGGCGAATAAAATTGAGCAGAGTGTTGCAGGGTTGCGGTTTCTACCCTTTTAAGTTGGGCTTCCTTGGATTCAGACAAAGATCTTAAGCACTGCAGCTATAACGAGGCTAAGCAAGTATGGAAGAATTGCATTCATTATCAGAAGAGGATTAGTTCAAGTAGCAGAACAACGGGCTACTGCTGCCAGAATAACAAGTTGTAAACTTATGTAAGAGAGAATTAAGCATTGAATATTTAGAATATGAAGGAAGGCTACAGCAACGCAAAACAAGAGGATTGCACCTTGCAACCCCCCATCAAGCCGGAGATGGAGATGGCTCCTCCGCAGCCTTGTTTTCCCCTCCAGTAGAGTTGGGGCCCGGATCGCCGCTGCTGACCGCATCAGAAACAAGTGAAACGGGGCGGTGTTCGATGACCTCGTCGATGAGCCCCCATGTGTGCGCCTCGACGGGGTCCATGAACATGTCCCTCTCCATGGCCTTCTCGACGCTGTCGATGTCCTTACCGGTGTGCTTGGCGTAGATCTTGTTGAGTCGGTCGCGCACCTTGAGGATCTCCTTGGCGTGGATGGCGATGTCGGACGCCTGTCCCGACGCCCCGCCGGAGGGCTGGTGGATCATGATCCGGGCGTTGGGCAGCGCGCGCCGCTCCCCGGGGGCCCCCGCGGCGAGGAGCAGGGAGCCCATGGAGGCGGCCTGGCCGATGCAGAGCGTGGTGACCGGGGAGCGGATGTACTGCATGGTGTCGTAGATGGCGAGCCCCGCGGTGACGACCCCGCCCGGGGAGTTGATGTAGAGGTGGATGGGCTTGGCGGGGTTCTCGGACTCGAGGAAGAGCAGCTGCGCCACGACGAGGGACGCCGTGTCGTCGGCAATGGGCCCGTGGATGCAGACGATGCGCTCCTTGAGGAGGCGCGAGAAGATGTCGTACGCGCGCTCACCGCGGGAGGTGTGCTCGATCACCATGGGGACGAGGCCGTACTCGCGGCGCGGGGTGTACCCCGCCGCCGGGGAGGAGGAGGAGGAGAAGAAGGCCCGCGGGGCGGCGGCGGAGGCGAGGCGGCGCAGCATGGCGGCGGCGGCGGCGGCGCTAGGGTGGGTTTAGGGGATTGGGTCCCGGCGTGGCGAGGTGGGAGCGAGACGGCAGGGAGGGGGAAAGGGGAGGAGGCGGTTAGAGACAGACGAGTGGGGTCAGCAGCTAGTGGGCTGGAAGGGAAGCCATTGTTGGTGGTAGACAGTGAGCGTAACGCTAGAAAGGCTGCGACGATGGAGAAGTAGTAGGGAAAGGGTGTGCGGTTGCAGTTTCTTATCGTTTCAGCGTGAACTGGGCTATTTTGGGCTCTCAGATGGGCCTTTTGGCCTTTTGGGGCCTGCGGAGAGCTTCGGGGGAAAGGCAAATCCTCATTCCTCCCAATTAAAAAAAACAGACCTAATTAAAATCCCACGTCTGAGAGAAAAAACTAGGTCCAAAAAATATCGCATAAAAGCTACTCCTTCTACTTCAAAAAATCTTATAATTTGGAACGGATGTAGTAATTTTCACAACTACAAGTATTGGAAGACGAGGGAAAAAGGCCTACCAAAGTTTTTCTAATCCAACCGATTCTAACATGGCTTACTAGTTGCCGAGATATTTTGACATGTTGAGTGTCCTTTTGTGGCACCGTCGCTCGACGAAGGAGACGACCAATATAAAACATGAGTATAATGGCACCTGTCTTCGTGGTATGACTGTTGCGGCCAACGTTATGAGAGTTTGTATTCAGGAGTGGAGCTACACATGCATCAGGATCCAAAACCTTTTCTAGCCAAGCATATTGCATAAAAGGGTTTTTGCATCAGGTTAGGCTAGTAAATGTGCATCAGGCGTCATGGTTATCTTTGCACCACCTCCACCCCTGTTTGTATTGTTTGGTTCGATGTGCATATTTATCAAGCAAAATTGATGGTGGTGTCAAGTTTTTTTATGAATGTTTTTTTGCCTGTCGTCTTGTGCTTCGATTCATGTCTCCTAGACGTATATCGAAACATTGATACCTTTTCTGATTTGTCTCGTATCGGATATGTGTTCAACGATTTTAGGGTCTCACGATGTTGTGAAGAGAGGCTATTCAAAAGTTTATATAAGTCCAAAGTTTTTTAATATTCTCAATGTGTAATGGAGGCATGCCAATGCGCAAAATTTGGCGGTACAAATGAAAAAAATGATTTACTGATTAACTTTCCATTACATGAGGTACATATTTCCTTAAAAATAATTGACCTGATTATATTATGTTGTTTGTGGTAGCTTTACAGTATTTTCAATGTGGAGAACTTGCCTGTGGCAAGATGGTTATGTGGATGGTTGTATCCCAGCCCAACAGGGTTCAAATCTCAGGCTTTACGCTGATGTTTCTCATTTAGACGGGTGTCTGTGGTGACTTCATCAATCTCAAGACCTGAACCGCCGGCTCAGTCTCTCGGAGGTGCTCATAGGGGTAGAGTGTGCGTGCGTTCTTAGGGGTGAGTGTGTGCGTGTGTATATCAGCGCTTGCGTTGTACTGTGTTTTTCAAAACAAAAAGTATTTTCAATGTGTAATGGAGGAATGTCAATATGCAAAATGAAATGAGGATTAAAATTTATTATTATATAACTTTCAGATATATAATTATGCTAACATATACGCGCATACACTTGCTCCCATACCATACCCCTTATGAGTACCTTTGAAACACCTATGAGCACTTTCAAATGGCTGAGTCGACAAATCAAGCCTTAAATTGACGAAGACATTGTTTAAAAAAAGTCTGTCAAAATAAAACACATAAGTGTTAAACCTATGATTTAAACTTTGGTGGATTGAGATACAACTACCATTCTAACCATCCAGTCTCACATAGCGTATAATTGTTGTTCCTCCTCCGTCGCTCGTTTGACTTATTCGGTCTGATGTAGTTTATTTTATTTTTCTAACAAAACTTGTAATCGGTCTCGGCTCATACATAATTCTTACATGTTTGCTAAGATGTGCTCCATGGTGGTGTAGTTTATTCTACGGACTCGATCGTGGTGCTAGTTAGAAACAGTCTGCCCTTTTGCGAAACTAACACATGCGAAACAGCTTAAACGGCGCTAGCATTACAAAATAAAAATCAATCTACGTACTGGTCAGTGGTCATACGGTTTTGCCCGATCAACTTATGAACAGTGCAGCAGCCTCTGCAGTCAGTGTCAAGAACGGATACGAGCAAATTAAGCGTGTTTGGTTTGCGCCGTCTCGAAGCTCCAATTGCGGCCGCAGTTGCAAAGTGACAAAGCGATCGACGCTGGCTTTTAAATGACACCTCTGTCCTGCTTTTGAAACGGGATATTTATACTCGGGCCGCCAATTGTTCGAACGGCATGAAGCAAGGATTGGCGGCGGCCGTTTTTTGCTTGCTCCAAAAGCTGGCTTGGTTTTTTGGCATCTTTTCATTAGAGGAAGAAGCACTATTGCCGAACTTCAGGCACAGTGTATCAAATTGGCAGGGAATCAGGTGGTCTAACATCATTTTGAGCCGTGGGGTAACAGACAGGACGGGGGACAAGCGGCGCCGTAGTCTCTATAGGCTTAATTAGGAACAGCGATGGCGCACCGCGAGTTATAAAAAAGCTAGTGGTTCGTTTGTTCACACGTGAAGCTTGACGTTTCTGAATTTCTTGTTTTTTTCTTCGTTAACGATATATATAGATATATACGTATATATCATCATGCAAGTTCATGCATGTAGGATGATGTTGCACTCGTGGCCAACGGAGGTCGGCACACAAACTCTACCTCGATGATACATCATCGATCGGGCATGCCGACAACAAAACAGCAGAGTCGTCCTAATCGCCCACATGTTTAATTTGTGAGTCGACTTGCACCGTTTGCACGTCATGCATGCTATGAATCACGGGCTGCGATGTCGTCGTATCGCACGAGCACGTATTGATGCGACCCGCTGCTATAACCGGTGGTATAGCACGAACACGCCTACGCGGCTGTTGTCCTATCTCTGTCGATATAGATTCTCTCGCACTAAATGAGGTAATTTCCAGTTATTGCACGTGCTCTTTATCTTCTGAAATGGAGGTTCAAACAACCCCCGCGAGTCATATGCATTGGCACGAGGATCCATCGGATATCCTTGTCTTTGGTCCAACTGAATTAATTCTCTCTCTTAAAGTGAGATGATCTTGTGGAATTTGGTCCCAAGTATTGGAGAGTCCAGAAAAAGGCTCGTGTCCAGAAAATTCATTTGCAAGTTTATGAAGCTGAATTTTTTGCTAGGGCATTCGATCCATTGGAGTTGTATGATTGAGGTGGAAATGAAAGCTAATGGACCACTAGTACATCATAACACAGGTCGATTCGGGGCTCACTTCTCTAACAACATACTATACACGATCATCGCGGGAAATCCATGGGCGGTCAAGAAAATCGACGAACTAAGAAGGGGGTTTCACCGAAAAAGGGTGTGAGGAAGTAAAAGCAGGCAAATGCTTGATAAATGGAAGCTATATGCACCTAAGAAATGCCAAGATTTAGGGATTAAAGGACTTGACATCTTTAGCCGTGTGTTGCACCTATACGGGATGGTTCGATTGGGTTGGCGAGGACTGCCTTGCAAATGAACATCATATATTGGAAACAGAGGTGAAGCTCTTTTTCTAAGATAGATGGCTGCAAGGACGACCCACAACCAAATCCCTAGAATTTTGTAAAAATTGTCAAGAAGACAAAAATTATAGTGAAGGAGGGGTTGGTGAAAGGAAAATGGATGCAAGAATTGGACTGTGTATTCTTGTCAGTAGTAACATCTTGGTCGGTTCATTGCTTTATGGGAGCACACTATTGGTTCAAATCACCCGACGAACATGAAAGCGATGCAAACAAGGAATACTCAGCCTTATTTGCATGCAAATTCTAGTTTTAAATTACGATTGCCGCTCCAGATGCTTGATTCGGCTCGTAAGTCCAAAAAAAACTCTGAGCCAAAGGTGAAGTTTTATGTTTGGTGTCTCCTTTGATTCGTGTGATAGGGAAATCGTAGAGATAGGAAACTCTAGGAGTGAGATGGCATGTCTGATTGAATCCTATGAAAGGAGCAAGTGCCTTTGATTGTTGTGAAGAATTTATTCCATGAGGTTAGACATAATGTTATTTTCGTACGGATTTTGTACTTCAAGATTCCTTTGAGAATTTTTTTCTATAGGATATGATCGTATGAATCAAACAGATTCAAAGGAAAAACTCCTATAGGATTACAATCCTACACCAATCCTTTGAGAAATCCTATGAATTCAAAGGAGCCCAGCGAGAAACAGAAGATAACTCGTGGTTTCCCGCATCATGACCCCGATGCCTCTGTGATCGAATGTTGGAAACAAGATAAGTTTGTTGCATTGCATTTGACTCCCATTTATGGGGCTCTTCTGTCTCTCCTTGGTGACGGAAGTTTACGAGTTTCCTCATGCATGACAAAAGAATATTGAAATTATAGACTCATGTTGGCATGTATATTGCGTGGCATCTGTGAAGGAGAGAAAGTAAAAGATTTTCGTGGTACAAGCGTAACAACAGTGGATTGCAACCCTAATTTGAGAAGATCTTCTCTCCTTGCGGTGACGGTTTCGGGTATATAGGTCGAGTGGTGTCCTTCTTGTTTCTTTCTTTTTTGCCCGTGTTAATAGGATAGTAGCTAATTCCCAAAAATGATGGTCTCAAGTTTTTTTTTTGGGATTAAATTTTCTTTTATATTAGTACTGTTGACTATATCCATATATTCGATCTTGGTGACTATATCATTTGTAATACTCGGCCAGCCGGGACGCACGCTCGGCCACTACTATCTGTCCGAAAATGAACTCTTTCCCCAAGTGGCCAAATAAACTTGTCGTGGAAAGAGGGTGAAAAAAACGTGGCGCCTTAAACAAATGGAAAGCAAAAGAGCTGCATGGAATCGGCTCAGTAAAGCCAATCCCCACGAGTATAAATTCCACACAATGACGCATCCAGTTGGCTATAAGCCATATGTGTCCAAACTGAAGTCGAGATCGACCACGGAGACATCAGACATCGAACAGCCAGCCGATCCATAACCATAACACGAGACGTCGACGGCGGCATGGGAGCCGAGGCCGCCATCCAGCTGCCCGCGGTGGTCCTCGTGCCGTTCCCTGCGCAGGGCCATGTCACGCCCATGCTGCACCTGGCTCGCACCCTCGCCGGGCACGGCGTCGACGCCACCGTCGCCGTGCCAGACTTCATCCACCGCCGCATCATCGCGGGCAAAGCCGACGACGCCGATCTATGCGGCTGCGGCGGCGGCAGCGTGAAGCTGGCGTCCATCCCCAGCGGCATCGAGGACGGCGGCGGCGACCCGCCGGGGTTCGCCGACTTCGCGGACGCCATGGAACACCACATGCCCGCGCACCTGGAGCGCCTGCTGACGCGGACGGGACGCCGCCGTGTGGCGTGCGTCGTCGTCGACGTGCTGGCGTCGTGGGCCGTCCCCGTGGCGGAGCGGTGCGGCGTGCCGGCGGCCGGGTTCTGGCCCGCGTTGCTCGCGAGCTACCGCGTCGTGGCCGCCATCCCGGAGCTCATGGAGAAGGGGCTCATCTCGGAATCTGGTACGATCGACATGCACGATCCTCCTGCAGTTTCTTTCATCTCCGAATGTACTCTTTTCTTCTTCTTTTCTGAACGTACTGCGCCGGAACACTCGCGCGTAGCATGTTCGAGAGTTGACCATGGCGATCACTAAATTAAACAAGAGTTTAATCATGGGAGGTTCCTTGGTCTTGAATATGCTTCGTGTCTATTCCCAGTCTTCCATGCATGCCACACGCCCTCACATGCTAGCTTGTGTATGCCTGCAACAACAGCAGTTGCGTTATATTTATGAGGTAGCTCGAAGCACCACGATGCCTTCCACATATAAAAGTCTCTCTTGAGACTCAGCCTGAGATCTATCTCCATCCACCACACTGACATTACTAAACCTCTCAAATTACTACAAATAAAAATAAAGAGGCTTATACTCAATTATGTAATTTGTAAACTTCATTCCGTCATACACTCACTCGGAGCATATACATAAGAAATAGATAAACATTTCATCGTTGATGTATGCATCCTATAAACCACATACTTGATGGGCATTTTAGTCTTCGACACGTATTAAGTAGCATGAGTGGCTTGTTCACTAGGACGTACAAGCTGCATGCCCTCATGTCTCAGTTCATCCTGTCAGCTAAAGTACATCCCACATCAGCTTAATCTGCACACAGGAGCTAGCTGATTCTAAAGCTGGTGATAATAATGCCCAACCATGATTGGATTTGGCATGTGCTGCCGACGTGTGAAGATCCACCGACCCGTCTTTATTTTTCTTTGAGTTGGTCCCTCTCTTGCCAAGTGCTCTCTGGATCTGATCCATCTTGTCTTGGGGCCAGCTCCACATTCCTTCTTATTACTATATTTCTGAGGTCTGTACATTTTAAGATCATTTTTAGATTAGGAGGTAACTCGCAAAGTTGACCATAATTCCCTCGGCAAATCGGTAGTCGACACGTCATCGATTCTATCATTCTATCATACTGCTTAGGGAGGGTATAATATCATGGCGAGATATGCAGCACATTAGAGAGGATAATTACAGCGAATATTTAAGATTTGAGTCGTCTCCGCGCTTATGATAGATCGATTTTAGCAAGGTCTGTGAACTGTTTCCGTAGACAAGCACCAAAGGTGCTGCAAGCCTCCCATTTTTCATCTTTAGACAACGACGAACAATTTGACTGAATCAAATAAATACTCTCTCCCTTCATTAACATAAAGTTATCTTTTTCTTCATTCTTATGTATCTAAACGTACTTTGGTATGCATGTTCCTTATATGTATATATATATATATATATATATATATAATCAATAATGAAATAGATAAAAGAAGGAGTTGATTTTTCTTGCACCCGATCTCCAGTTCTGTTGCCAATTTAAAATTTTGTAAAGTATATTCGAAAGTTTCAAAAAATGTGGAAAAATCATGCTCAATGGTGTATCCTATATACGCGCAAAATTGCAGTGGAAAATACTTTATATTTTGACCTAAACAAAATAATACATTTATATATAGTTAACAATTAATGCATAGTTTCAAATTTACAATTTTTGACATTTTTATGTAGACTATAATATAAAAGATTTTTATATTCAGATTTCACACGCTTCTAGTATGCACCATTGAGAACATGCATGATTTTCTTGAAATTTTAAAATGGATTTAAAAAAAATGGCGGAAGCACCGGAGCACTCGGGAGCAAATAAACCACTTTCCTAAAAGAAGTTACAATTGTGAAATCGGAGGGAGTACAAAATTGGGCCATGTGGCTGTTTCTTCATTGCAGTAGAACTTTCTTTCCTTTCCATATATGGATATGCGAATAGTCTTCCCCTTCACGATTATGGAGCAGCAAGCGGAGCACTGGAGTACTACTTTGTTGCAGTACACGATGTGGCATGCGGAAGAAGACGAGATGACTTGATCCATCTGTTAGTCTAGAAGCAAACACTCACGTACTGAAGAGTACATCTAGCGAAATGACGGCGCGGTTGGCAACTTGGTCCTTGGCTATGGTTGATCGGACGAGTGCATGAGAGGTGGTACCCTTTTTTTTTTTATATAAAGAGGTGGTTACCCTTAAGAAGTTTATCCGCAGTTTGTACAGTTACGCAGATAGTAGAAACAAAGATTTTTAGCCGCCGTTGATTTATGAACGTACGTGCAGGTACCCCTCGATCATCGCCGAACCAATCCGACGGCAGCGACGAGGTCGGCCAGGACCATCAGATGATTCGAGCCCTCAAGATCTTGCCGGCGCATGTCGAGCTGAAGGACGAAGAGGTGCCATGGCTCGTAGGCGATTCGGCCACGCAGAAGTCGAGGTTCGCGTTCTGGCTCCGGGCGTTGCACCGTGCGAGGAGCTTCCGCTCGGTGCTCGTCAACTCCTTCCCGGGCGAGGACGGCGGCGTGGCCGTGGCCACCCCCGACGACGGCCACCCAGCGCGTCTGCTGCAGAGCCCGCGGATCTTCACGGTGGGACCGTTGTCAGCGGCTGACGACGACGAGGAGCGCACCAAGCATCAGGGCGACGGCGGCGCCGTGGTTGCACCGTGCAAGGCGCAGCCCAGCATGTGGCCGGCGGACTCGACGTGCATCGGCTGGCTGGACGGGCAGCGTGCCGGGTCAGTGGTGTACGTCTCGTTCGGCAGCTGGGTCGGGCCGATCGGCGCCGACAAGATCCGGGAGCTCGCGCTGGGGCTGGAGGCCACGGGGCGGCCGTTCCTGTGGGCGCTGAAGAAGGACCCGCCGTCGTGGCGCGCCGGGCTCCCCGACGGCTACGCCGAGAGGGTCGCCGTCGCCGGCCGCGGCAAGCTGGTGGACTGGGCGCCGCAGGAGGACGTGCTCGCGCACGCGTCCGTCGGCTGCTACCTCACGCACTGCGGCTGGAACTCCACCGTGGAGGCCGTACGGCACGGGGTGCGCCTCCTGTGCTGCCCCGTCGCCGGCGACCAGTTCATCAACTGCGCCTACATTGCTAGCGTGTGGGGGATCGGGATCAGGCTCGGCGGCGTGAGCAAAGACGAGGTGACGGGATGCGTCGAGAGGATCATGGAAGGGAAAGAAGGGAGGCATTTGCAGGAGAGAATGGACGTGCTGAGGGAGAAAGTCGTGACGGCTGAGGCGAGGAGTTTGGCACACAGAAACGTCAAATCCTTTGTCAACGAAATAAACAAGGATTACCCGTTGGTAATGCAGATGTATAGCATATTGTAGAGGTTATTCAGTGTCATGTATATGCACATTATCTTTTTTGCATTGTCTACTACTCAAAGTTATAATAGCGAGCGGAGCGCATTTTCTGCACCATGCTGCTAAGTGAATTAGGGGGCCAAAGGTACCAAAACCATTGAACAACGGGCTATAACGGCGATTTAGCAGCGCTATAACTTTTTCCACAGGTCACCGCTAAATGGTGTAGCCCACTATTTAAAATTTTGCTACTGCTTCATGTACTCTCTTTGTTCCAAATTAGATCATTTTCATTTATCTAAAAGTGTATATATCTAGACTTATAACATCTCGAGATAAATACATTTTTATAAAAATGCAAGTGATCTAATTTTTTTCTTCAAAATCACCCCCTCCCCTGGGACGTCCTGCACACGACATCCTTGTGGCAATCGGTGCATCTTGAACAAAAGTTTCATGACAAATGATTTCAAATATTCCAAAATAATTTTGTACATAGATACAATATGCATTTTATCATGGCATCCACTTTTAGTTACAGATTCAACTCATAATTTGAGAAGCAAAGATGACAGATAATATTGTGAATAAAAATACTAAATTAAAACTTGGGATGAATTGAGAAAATGAACTCCTCCGACTCCGATTTAGTTGACACACCGCCTAAGAAAGAAAGACAATGCTAGCCCTCGCATGTCTTCTCTGTCTCCATCTGAGAATCAACGGGTTCTCACCTCCTCTTCTTGTTGCTCCCCGGTGATGGTGATTTTGATGGCTACGAGAGCCTACACCTCCACCTCGCCCCGGACCCCAACGAAGGATGTTTGGGGGGGGGGGGGGGGGGGGGGGGGAGGGGGAGGGGAGTGCAGGCATTTGCCGGTAGTGTGTGTCTATCGAGTGGTGCATGGGCGCCAAAGTGGTGGCTCTAGGGTGGAGTGGTGGATATTGTGTCAGCTGGTTGCTCCGGCTGTGTGGGCAGCGGGGGCATCGGTGACGGGCCTAATGGTGGCCGCGACACTCGTATCTTTGTGCTTGATGACTAGAAGTGTGTGTAAGTTGTAGTAGTGGCTCCATGGGGTGGTACTATGCAGGGACGGAGCCAACACCAATGGTTGGAGGAGGCAAAATAGCTTAGAACCACTAAGGATAATTGTGATAGAAGGATTAGTAAGAAAATCATATTCATGTGAGGGAGGGGGGGGGGGGGGGGGCTAGCCCCTGCTCGTCCTCCCCCCCTCCTTCGTCCCTGGTAGTACGATCTACGAGCTTTGTGTGCAGAGGTATATCAATGGTCTAGTTGAGGTAGGTGTCTCCTTGGTAGCATCGGTAGGGTGGATTGTCCTTGTTGTAGTCCGGCGATGGTGGTTGTCGGGATATCCCATGCGGAAGTTTTCCGCCCCTTCCTCGTGCGAGGGGATTTATGGCGACGAGTGAGTGGATAGATGAGCGGTGAGGGGATTTATGATGCGTGCATTCAAAGGAACGCGGCGTCTCCCACCCACTCCCCGCGTGTGCAGGAGGGAGCGATATTTGACCTACAAGAGGATGGCTCCACAAAAACGGCCGATTCGGACGTTTCCATAAGGCTTGTTCCGAAGCTGCTTTAAGCTTCACGTTGTGTAAGAACGCGATGCAGCCCATACAAATGTTGGGCAATGTCCCTCCACATGGAGGTGTGTTGGTAGCCCAACTTCATCCCAGCAAGTCCAACACGTGTGAGCCGTTGATCGATGTATGCATCCAACGGCTAAGCTGACTCCAAAGAGAGGTAAGAGAAGAAAACCCTAGCCACCTTTGTGGCTGTGCAAGCAAGCAAAAGAGAGAAGCCAGAACGTGGCTGCTGCTGAGAGAGAGAGTGAGAGAACACACAAGAACACCACAACCTAGTGAGAAGAAGGAGAGGTGATTTCTGTCAGGATTTGGCGCATCCGACCGGTCTGTCTTCAAGTATGTGTTCGCAGGGTCAAACTTGCTTGGATCGACTCGTTCCTTACTTTGAGTACTTCGATCTGGATAGCTGGTTTGAGGTTTGGGTCAGAGGAGCATCAAATTTGAGAGAGGTTTCGTCAGTTTGGACTGCTGCAGTTTCAGCACAGAATAGTTTGGTAGAAGAACAGTTTGGGCAGGTAAACGGTGTCCGATTGAGCTCATCTTTGGTGGGTATGTTGGGGACACATATGTCTGTTTGTCTACTGAGTTTGGTGCTGATTGGATCTGCGGTTTAAGAGCAGTTTGCTGATTACCGAAGAGGACAAAATCTGGGATACTCGGCTTTGCTGAAATCTTTTCTCTTGTGGTTGTTATTGTTGTTGCCGGTGGGCAACGAGCTGAAGTGTGTGTTGTAATCTCTAGATGTTCTAGAGAAGACACTTGATCATAGTGAAGCTTGCGTGGACCGGTTGGTCCACATCCGTGGTTTTTCCTCCTCATGTTGGGGAGGTTTTCCACGTAAATCCTTGTGTCACTTGTGCATGTGATTGTGTTTATTTTCCGCTGCATATTGTTGTTGGTTAAACCTATCCTCAAAGTTCATTGCAGGTGAAAGGTTTTTGGAGTTGTGTATCATCTCCCTTTGCCCTAACAAAGTGGTATCAGAGCTGAGGTTCAGTTTGTACTCAATTTTCAGAGCAAGGTTTGTTTTGGGCTGAGTGCAGTTTGCTTGTGTTGAAAGATGGAAGTGAATACCAACATAATGATATCATTGAATGGTACAAATTACCAAGCTTGGAAGAGTAAGATGAAGGACCTGTTGTATGTGAAAGAATACTGGAAGACAGTGTTCTCCACCGAGATGCCCGAGGACATGAAAGAAGATGTTTGGGAGGTACTTCATCTCCAAGCTTGTGGGTTCATTCGACAATGGGTCGATGACAATGTTTTGAATCATATCATTGATGATACACATGCACGCACCTTATGGCAGAAATTGGAGGAGCTGTATGCTCACAAATAAGGTACCAACAAGATGTTCTTGATCAAGAAATTGATGCATTTGAGGTACAAGGAAGGAACTCAAATTGCAGATCATGTGAATGAATTTCAGGGCATTATAAATCAGCTATCTTCAATGGGAATCACATTTGAAGATAAAGTGAGAGCCTTGCTTCTACTTGGCTCATTACCAGACACGTGGGAGACCTTTAAGGTCACCGTTTGCAATTCAGCACCTAATGGAGTTGTCACTTGGAACCTTGTGAAGACCAAGGTACTAAATGAAGAGTCCAGAAAAATTGCCGACAAGGACAGTTCTTCCTCACACTCAGAAGTGCTAGTAACTCAGTCACGGGGAAGAAGCAAGAGTAGAGGTCCAAGTAAAGGGGCTGAAAGAAGTAGAAGCAAATCAAAAGGCAAAGGAAAGTATTTGTGTGCCATCAGTGCCATGAGAAGGGCCATATAAAGTGGCATTGTGACGAATGGAAGAAAGACAAAAAGAAGAAAAAGAAGCAAGTTCAGAGACATCCAAACAGTGACAGTGATAGTGACGGCCAGATTGCTGTGCTTGAGGAGATCATGTCTCTCATGCATGAAAAGCATGATGGCAGATTTGGTTCTACTACTGAGGAGAAGATCATTGTTGTTTCTGATGAGACCATCAACCTTGCAGATGGTGATGAGATGACTTGGATTCCGGACAGCGGTGCTACCATACATGCTACATCTCGTAGAGAGCTCTTCAAAAAATATATAGCAGGTGATTTTGGTGTTGTGAAGATGGGAAACAATGATAGAGCAAAAATCATTGAAAGAGGAGATGTGCACTTGGAGACTGAAAATGGTACGACACTAGTCCTCAAGTCAGTGAGGCATGTTGAGACACTTCGTCTTAATATTATCTCAGTTGGTTTGCTTGATAAAGATGGGTACTTGAGTAGATTTGGAAATACACAGTACAAGCTCACTAAAGCAAACCTGATTGTTGCTAGAGGTAACATGGTTTCAGTTTTGTATCATGTTCATGCTAAGCTTTCTGCTGCTTGTGTAAATGCATTGCAGAAGGAGGACACTTATGCTTTGTGGCACAAGAGGCTTGGGCACATGAGTGAGAAGGGGATGATGGTGCTAGTGAAGAAAAAATTGTTGAAAGGTGTGAAAGGTGTTCACATCAAAAAATGTTCAGATTGTCTAGCAGGCAAGCAACACAGAGTTGCATTCAAGAGTCAACCTTCTCACAAGAAGCCCGGGGTGTTGGACCTGGTACATTCCGATGTTTGTAAAATGTCGGTGAGGTCAACGGGTGGAGCAAAGTACTTTGTCACATTTATTGATGATTTTTCCAGAAAGGTTTGGGTCTATGTTTTGAGAACCAAAGATCAAGTACTAAGTGTATTCAAGCAATTCCAAGTCTCAGTTGAGAGAGAAACTGAGAAGAAAATGAAGTGCCTTGGCACTGATAATGGGGGAGAGTATATTGGCCCGTTTGATTCCTATTGCAAGGAGAAGGGAATTAGGCACCAATTTACTCCTCCAAAGACACCACAGCTAAATGGTCCTGCTGAGATGATGAACATGACAATTGTTGAGAGATTTAGATGCTTGCTATCAAGTGCAAAGATGCCGAAACAATATTGGGGTGAGGCTTTGTCGACTGCAGTTTATCTTATTAATCTCTCACCAAGTTATCCATTGCAGGGAGATGTTCCTAACAGAGTCTATTACGGCAAGGAAGTCTCATATGATCACCTGAAGGTTTTTGGGTGCAAGGCCTTTGTTCATATCCCTCAAGATGAGAGGTCAAAGCTGGATTCAAAGACACGACAATGCATATTTCTTGGCTATGGAGGTGATCAGTTTGGCTACAAATTATTTGATCCAGTGGCAAGAAAGGTTGTGAGAAGTCGCGATGTTGTGTTTGTTGAAGACCAAACAATTGAGGATATTGGGAAGAAAAAGGTGCAGGTTCCGGAGCAAGTTTCGGTAAATGTTTCTCCTCAAAACCAGCAGCAAGACAGATCTGATTCTGACCCAGAACCTGCAGATTCAGCTGGGCAAGAAGCAGAAAATGAAGATGCAGAAGATGTGCAAGATGATGATGATGCACATGGTGGTGCATGTGATGAAGAAGCTCCCGAGCAGCATGAGTATGATGCTGAAGATGATGATCATGATCAAGAGGCACCAGCACCAGATAGTCCACCGACAGCTCCACTCACACGATCCACTAGAAACCGTGTTCCCTCCACTAGGTACCCATCAGATCAATATGTGGTGTTATTGTCAGATGGTTCAGAACCTGAGTGTTTTTCAGATGCAATGAAAGATGAGAAGAAGAATGAGTGGAAGAAGGCTATGCAAGAAGAGATGGATTCCTTGCATACCAATCATACTACTTATCAGCTGGTGAAGTTGCCCAAGGGCAAGAAAGTTCTCAAGAACAAGTGGGTCTACAGAATCAAGCAAGAAGAGCACACGCCACATCCAAGATACGAGGCTAGGCTAGTTGTAAAAGGATTCAGCTAGAGAAAAGGTATTGACTTTGATGAAATATTTTCTCCCGTAGTGAAGATGACATCTATTAGAATGATCCTTGGCTTGGCAGCAAGTCTCAACTTGGAAGTTGAGCAGATGGATGTGAAGACAACCTTCCTACACGGAGAGTTGGAGGAAGAAATTTACATGGAGCAGCTGAGGGGTTTCTTGTTGAAGGCAAATAAGACTATGTGTGCAAGTTGAAGAAAAGTCTATATTGCCTGAAACAAGCACCGAGACAATGGTACATGAAGTTTGAATCTATGATGGGGGAGCAAGGCTACAAAAGGTGTAGCTGAGACCATTGTGTATTTATTCAGAGGTTCTCAGGTGATGATTTTATCATGTTGTTGCTCTATGTTAATGATATCTTGATTGTTGGCAAGAATGTCTCAAGAATTGCTAGATTAAAGAAAGAGTTAAGCAAAAGTTTTGCCATAAAAGACTTGGGTCCTGCAAAGTGTATTCTCTGCATGAGAACTGAGAGAGATAGAAAAACCAACAAGTTGTACTTGTCTCAAGAGAAATACATTGAGAAAGTATGTCGCAAGTTCGAGATGGACAAGGCAAAAAGTGTGAGATGTCCATTAGCATCTCACTTCAAGTTGACAAAGAAGCAACCTACTCCAATGAGAAGATGGAAAAGGAAATGCAGAAAGTTCCTTATGCTTCAACGGTTGGGAGTTTAATGTTTCTATGGTGTGCACACGACCTGACATTGCTCATGCAGTTAGTACTGTGAGCAGATTTATGTCTAATCTAGGAAAACCGCATTGGGAAGCCGTGAAGTGGATTTTAAGGTATCTCCGAGGCACCACAAAAATGAAGATTTGATTTGGTGGTAGAGAGTCCAAGTTGATTGCTTTTTCAGATTCAGACATGGCGGGAGATGTTGATACAAGGAAGTCTACTTCGGGTTATTTGGTTACCCATTCAGGGGGCGCAGTGGCATGGCAAAGCAGGTTGCAAAAGTGTGTGGCATTGTCCTCAACTGAAGCTGAGTATATTGCTGTAACAGAGGCGAGCAAAGAGCTATTGTGGCTGAAGCGATTGGCTCAAGAGCTTGGTTTTGAGCAAGACAAGTATGTGTTGTTTTGTGACAACCAGAGTGCCATTCAGCTGAGTAAGAATGCAAGTTTTCATTCAAGGTCAAAGCATATTGAAGTACGCTATCATTGGATTCGAGATGTGCTGAATTCTAAGCAAATGCAAATTGAGAAGGTGCACACGGATGATAATGGGGCTGATATGTTGACCAAGGTGGTGACAAGAGAGAAGCTCAAGATATGTCGTCGGCTCGCCGGCATGGCTGCCAGTAGGCAGTGAGACCGTCCATTATGTCGGGAGGGGGAGTTTGTTGGGCAATGTCCCTCCACATTGAGGTGTGTTGGCAGTCCAACTTCAGCCTAGCAAGTCCAACACGTGTGAGCCGTTGATCGTTGTATGCATCCAACGGCTTAGCTGCCTCCAAAGAGAGGTAAGAGAAGAGAACCCTAGCCACCTTTGTGGCTGTGTAAGCAAGCAAAAGAGAGAAGCCAGAACATGGCTGCTGCTGAGAGAGAGTGAGAGAACACACAAGAACACCCGAAAATTCAACTCCACAACTACATGCGAACCCACCACTCATCGTCACCGTCGAAAGTTGTTGGATCAACGGTGATGATGGTTGGTGGGTTTGCACCGTCAAAAATTTTCTGACTAACGTGAATCGTAAAGCACAACCAACGGTGACGATGGTTGGTGGGTTCGCACGTAGTTGTGCAATCACTGCGTTCCAAGAACACCACAACCTAGTGAGAAGAGAGGAAGAAGAAGGAGAGGTGATTTCTGTCAGGATTTGGCACATCTGACCGGTCTGTCTTCAAGCATGTGTTCGGAGGGTCAAACGTGCTTGGATCGACTCCATACTTGGTGAGCTCGTTCCTTACTTTGAGTACTTCGATCTGGATAGCTGGTTGAGGTTTGGGTCAGATGAGCATCAGATTTGAGAGAGGTTTCGTCAGTTCGGACCGCTGCAGTTTCAACACAGTATAGTTTGGTAGAAGAACGTTTGGGCAGACAAACGGTGTCCGATTAAGCTCATCTTAGGTGGGTATGTTGGGGACACATATGTCTGTTTATCTACTAAGTTTGGTGCTGATTGGATTTGCGGTTTAAGAGCAGTTTGGCTATTACCGAAGAGGACATAATTTGTGATACTCTGCTTTGCTGAAATCTTTTCTCTTGTGGTTGTTGTTGTTGTTGCCGGTGGGCAACGAGCTGAAGTGTGTGTTGTAATCTCTATATGTTCTAGAGAAGACACTTGATCATAGTGAAGATTGCGTGGACCGGTTGGTACACATCCGTGGTTTTTCCTCCTCATGTTGGGGAGATTCTCCACGTAAATTCTTGTGTCACTTGTGCATGTGATTGTGTTTATTTTCCGCTGCATATTGTTGTTGGTTGAACCTATCCTCAAAGTTCATTGCATGCTAGAGGTTTTTGGAGTTGTGTATCATCTCCCTTTGTCCTAACAACAAATAACGGTTAATTGGATCTATGTCACTCTCCAATTCACACACTGCACCTATGTCATTACAAAAACTGAATTTATAAATATGCCACTCAAACTTCTCAGTATCTCTATCCATGTCATTTTCTTTATTCCCAAATTTACATAGACTACACGTCTGCCATTGGGTAACCAAACACCCGCACAGTGAACATGCAATCATTGCTACCTTTTTATTTCTTCACGAGCCTGTCATCGAGCAGTGTCAAGCTCATCGGCGACCGGGTATGACCAAAACCAAATGATGTCTAGGCGTGTCGTTTTTGGCTATTTTGGAGCGGAACGGTGTGTGTGGTTCAGCAGCTGTCACGTACGTAAACCCAAGGTTTCACCAGTGCCACACATGGCTGACTCCAGGGCGGAGCAAAAGGATAAGGTAAACGTGGCTCCAGGACTCCACTGCATGCTTGCAGCATAGCCGGCCGAAGCCCTGCTCTGGACTGGACGCCATGGAGAGGGCCTGCAGCCCGGCGCTGAGGCTGCTGCCGAATCCGATCACCACGCAGCTCCCGAGCAGCAGGAGCCACGGCAGACGCAGAAGCTTCGCCGTGCACGCGCAGCTTCCAGCCGAAGAGGACTACGCCAGCGAGTCGCCCAGAAGGGTCCAAGTTACACAGGTGAACATTAGATAGTGGTAGTGTGATAGTGGAATGCAGTTGGAATTTGAATGGCCAAGTAGCTGCTCCTTGCATGCCTCAATGCAGAGCCTCAGGAGGAGCCGGCGGAGGGGAACCGGCACGCGGCAGAGCCTCGTCTCCGTGGGAACGTCGCGCGGCGGAGGGGATCAGTGGAGCAGCGACTTCGAACTGACGCTGCGGGAGCTGAGGCTGGGCGACCTGATCGAGGACGGGCAGAGCGACGCCGACGTCCTAGTGCACCTTCTAGTACAGCAGGTAATTTGAATAACAAATGCAGCGTGTAAGTAGGTATGCAGGTAACCAGAGCTGTGATATCTTCATCTCATCATCTGAATTTCAGCATAGCCAGTTCGGGATGTCAATAAAGGGGCGAGTCGTCACTTCCTTCGGCAAAATTTGCGATTCCTGCTCCAACCCCTACTGCACAAAGGTACTTTGATCAGTCTGATCCAACTTAACTGAAAACATGAGATCGTGGATCCTTCTGTATGGCAGCGTGGACAGAAACTACAGTGAACCTAGCTAATTGGTGTTTCTCAAGTCTGAACTTTGAACAGCTAATGCGTCTCTGTAACCTTGCTGCAGATTGATGACCACTTCGATATTACGGTGCTGTCTTCCTCCAGGAAAGATCACAGTGGGATGCCTGGAATCGGAGACAACGATCCATCAGTACGTGTTACGATCGATGCTGGCGAACTGACACAGTGCATTCTCTTCCTTCTTATTTTTTGTTGAAGCGCAACAGTGGGGGAACCCCCCCCCCCCCCCCCCCCCCCCCCCCCCCCCACTGAAAGCTCTTCCTTCTTCTTACCCAGCATAATTCAACATCTTACCATTTCCACTTTTAGAGTAGGTCATCTCTGTGAAGCCAGGAACCGAAATTGATATCGACTCAGCAATCCAAGAGACGATACGATTAGCAGCCTCAGCCAAGGTCTGTACCTACATCATATCATGCTGATTTTGGACAGACTACCTCTTGAGATCTCCTACCTCTTACTTATCTTAATCTGGATCCAATACAGAGTTCGTGCTCAGAGGCGTGTGAAAAGTCTACTGTCGTATGGAAATGTATGTACTAAGTCGAGCTCCAACTACTTTGGGTTTCCCTGTTTTTGAATCCGTCTAACATATTACTACTTGTCTTGTGAATCAACAGCTGGTGGCAACCAGAAGAGAAGATACAGCCAAAGTTGGTCAAAACTCCTTGATCTAAAGAAAACTCTGGATAAAGCGCCTAGTTGAATCAGTAGACAAGATGACATACGGACGGAATCTCTTGCTGCCTTGCAAGAAGAAGGCTCCCTTCTGATATGAATATTGTAGTGCTATATATATCTTACAGAAAGCTCATGTGACCGAATGATTGATCGATGGACCTGGTTATCCAGTGATTGCTCATCTCGATAGACCATAATACTTAACCGTATACTTACTCATAGACATTGTGAACATAAGCGTGTCTTCTAATATAGTTTCTCTACAGAAGAGAATATGAATTTATTGACACAACAAGGCTTTGTTCCTCATGATTACTGGTCTTTTTTGAAGATTATTGTGCTCGTATTACCCTATATATTAAGGGGCAAGTTTTTAGACCTCTCTCCGCGCTCGTAAATCGGACCGTCCGATCGGCATCGGACGGCCGAACTTCCCCAAATCGGCTGGTGAACAGTTATGAACAGTACACAGACGCTTTTGCAATTTACCCCCGCCAAGGACTCATGTGTAATTCTGAGAAAACTCAGGGACTTTTTTGCAAAACCATCTCCACAGTCACCCCGGCTCTCTCCCGCGACCTCCGGGTCGCCGGCGCCGGCGCTGCGCCCCGTCGCCGCTGTGCACCTGCCCGCTTGAATCGAAGAGCACAGGCTGCTCCGCCGCCACGAGCTCTGCCTCCTCACCGTCTGTCCTTCGCGAATCGCCGTCGCGGTCCTCTGCGTTCGCCGCCGCGGGAACGGTCACCGGCGGCGGCTCCGGCGACCATTTGGCGCGTCGCGCCGCCGGTTCGACGCGGCGATCTCCGTTCTCCACCGGAGCTGCGCCTCCCAGGTCGAAGACGGCCTCCGTTGCTCCGGCGCGGGCCGGGCGCCGCCGCCAGCGTCCGCCGCCCGCTGACATCGAGGGCTGATGTCAGCGCGGCCTGGCTGACGCGCGGGTCTCATCTGTCAGCCTCAGCCGCAGTAAAAAATAAAAACAAATACAATCCAAAAAAAATCATAACTTTTAGGGCACACCTCAGAAAAATACAAAACAAATACCAAAAAATGCAGAAAAAAACACCTCTACAACCAACCAACCTCCATGTACATAAGAAAACTTTTTAAAAATAATAATGTTTTTCCTTTTTTTTCCCTTTTTGTTTCCTTGAAATTTTTCAAAACTTTTCAAACACAGCATCGAATTAATTTAGACCAAATCTAAAAAATTGTGTGAAACAACATAGCCATTGTAGCTATGTTGGGATCTTTTCCAAATTGATTCAAATCTTGATTTTTTTGTACCTTTTGAAACACAACTCCAAATTAATTCGGAGCAAATTTTTTTTTGTCTAAATCAACATAGCCATTGTAACTATGTTTGGATCTTTTCCATGGTGACTCAAATCTTGAAATTTTCAGACAACATATAAGAGCTCATTTGACCCCTTTATGCCGTTTTGAGAAAATTAATTTTCCAGTTCTCTTATCGATAAAAAGCAGATTTAAACTGCAGCATGTTTTAAACAGTTTGAAACAATTTATAGAAAATGTTTTACGTTATTTCTTTAAACATATCCATAATTATGCTCAACATTTATTCTAGCAACGTTCTAAACATACTAACAAAACGGATAAATACAAACCACGATAACATAATAGACTACACAAAATTCAACATCAAGGGGGCGGCGTGTCGACGCGCCAATTCCACTAGTATGTTCTAATTTCCGGTCACCGGACCAACACAGTCACACTCTTCTGGGAGAAAAATCAAGATACCACTCAGTTTAGAGACAGTCGAGATAATACTCAGATGAAGTAGAAAAAAACGTGGACGTGAGGTAGAGAAAACCCCTGAGAGGCGATCTTCTTCTTGAGATAAAAAATAGTTCCAAGTTTTTGTTGGAAAAAACTCCTTTTGTCGATTTTTTATATTGATGTAATTTTCCAGGGTATATATGTACTGATGGTTTGATCAATAGATTAGATCTGAGTTTTGTTGAAAAAAATTTATCCTTTTGTTCCCAACCTGAAACCTAAGAAGCACAGTTTTCGTCTCTTTAAGGCCCCAACAAGCAGGCGAACTCCAACATCCAACAGACCACCACAGTGCGTCGCCGCCGGCGGTGATGCACACGCAACCCGTTGTCTCTCAGGAAATTTCTGGAAACTGAACTACTCATCTTCGTTCCTCTGCACCTGGTGATATATACACAAGCTTTAGACCCTCATAAAATACACAACTCTTACAACTCTAGCCCTCACTACACTCACCCTCAAGATGGGGCAAATATATTTATGAGCCCCATCTCACTACATAATTTTTCAAAGGATACAACACTAACCCCTTTTGTTAATACATCAACAAGTTGATTCTCAGATCTAACAAAACTAACTTGGAGAAATCCCTCATCTAACTTCTCTTTTATGAAGTGCCTATCGATTTCGATATGTTTAGTCCTATCATGCTGAACTGGATTGTGGACTATATTGATTGCAGCTTGATTATCACAATAAAGTTGTAATGGCCCGCCATCATATAGTATAAGTTCAGATAATAGTATCTTCAACCATATCACTTCACATAATCCTGAAGCCATGGACCTAAATTCTGCTTCAGGAGTAGATCGTGCCACGCTTGGCTTTTTGCTCCTCCAACTAACTAAATTACCACCAACAAAAATACAGTAGCCAGATGTGGACCTTCTATCATCTAGGCATCCAGCCCAGTCAGCATCAGTATAGCCCTCTATTTTTAAGTTTCCATGGCTAGAAAATAGAATTCCTCTTCCCGGACAACTCTTAAGATACCTCAGTATTCCGTGAACAACATCTAAATGGCTTGATCTCGGGTCATGCATGAATCGGCTTACCACACCAACGGCATAAGAAATGTCCGGTCTTGTATGTGATAAATAAATTAGCCGACTAACTAACCTCTGATATTGATATTTGTCCACTAGATCACCTGATTCTGCTAGAATGCGATGGTTCTGCTCAATTGGAGTTGTCACTATCTACAATTTAGCATGCCGGTTTCAGCAAGTAATACAAGTACATATTTTCTTTGCGATAAACCAATACCTTGTGATCCATATACGACCTCAATTCCAAGGAAATAATGAAGAAAACCCAGATCCTTGACTTCAAATGACTTGGCCAACATCTTCTTTAAGCAAGCAATCCCATCATCATCGTTACCTGCGATCACAATATCATCCACATACACAACAAGGATAACAATTTTTCCACCCTGATGTTTAAAGAACAGGGTGTGATCTGTGTTGCTTTGCTGGTAACCCAAGGAACATATCTCCTTTCTAAATCATCCAAACCACGCTCTAGGTGACTGTTTCAAACCATATAGGGATTTTTTAACCTACAAACTTTACCCTCTGCCTCTTGTGTACCAAAACCAGGGAAGGTCTCCATATAAACCTCTTCCTCCAAATCTCCATGAAGAAAAACATTTTTTACGTCCATTTGAAATAGTTTCCACTTATTATTTGCTGCTATAGATATAAGTGCCCGAATAGTGTTCATTTTTGCCACTGGAGCAAAAGTTTCATCATAATCGACTCCATAAGTTTGGCTATACCCCTTTGCCACTAATCAAGCTTTATATCTTTCTACCTTTGCCTCTAAGTTTTGTTTCACAGTAAATACCCACTTACAACCAACGGCCCTTTTGTTAGGAGGGAGAGTACCAAGTACCCAAGTCTTGTTCTTATCAAGTGATGTCATCTCCTCTATCATAGTTGCTCTCCATTCTGCATATTGTTTCGCCTCCTGCCAATCACGTGGTATAGGTAGAGTGGAATTTAGTGCAGCTATAAATGACTTATTTTGGGAACCCAAAGACACATATGAGACATAGTTAGAAATATCATATTGAGATAAGTCTTTTGGTAATTTCCTTGCAGTGGAACGTGTCTGCTTTCTGAGAGCAATAGGAATATCTAACTCATCCAATAAAGGAAGTGTACCATCATTTTGAGAAGTTGACCCATGCACATCTGATTGTGTTACAATTGGCAAGGTTCCTTGTGCTTGTACTGTAGGAATTTCTTGATCTTCAAGATCACACCTAGTTGGAATAACTTCCACTTCAGATCAGAGTCTCCTTTTATACACCTGTACTTCTTGTTCTTCATTCGGTTTTGGCCATCTCACAACTTCATTTGGTTCATCCTGGTGCTCCCCCTGCACCTGTTCTTGCCCTGCATCCATTGCGCCCACATCATCATGTACACCTTCTGTAGGTATAACTCCAACTATCATCTTTTGTGATATTGCCTCACTATCTTCTCCCCATGTCCCGCAATCTTCATCAAACAAATCAGGAAACACATCAGTTAAGTCAGTGGGTTCTCCATAGAAGGGTTCGTTTTCCCGAAAAGTAACATCCATACTCACAAACATTCTTCTCTCCAATGGACACCAACATTTATAGCTTTTCTGTTTACCAGAGTACCCAACAAAAACACATTTAACAGCTCTCGGATCTAATTTCCCAACAGATGGTCTATGGTCTCTCACGAAACACACACACCCATATACTCTTGGAGGAACAACGTATGTTGTTTCCCCGGTTAGACACTCTATTGGTGTCTTGTATCCTATCACTCTTGATGGCATTCTATTTGTTAAATATGTTGTTGTCATCACTGCATCACTCCATAAAAATTTAGGAGCATTCATACCTATCATTAGACAGCGAGTGACTTCTAACAAATGCTTGTTCTTTCGCTCAGCTAAACCATTCTGCTGAGATGCACCTGGGCAAGTGGTTTGATGAATAATCCCAAGACTGGACAAGTACTCATCAAATTCTTTGTTCACATACTCTGTGCCATTGTCAGTGCGAAATATCTTCATACATGCATTATATTGAGTCTTGATCATGTTATGGAAGTCTCGGAAGCACTCGAACACATCCGACTTACTCTTCAACACATAAACCCATGTAACTCTAGTGCAACAGTCAATGAAAGTAACAAAAGAACGATACCCATTCATAGATGAAAGTCGACTAGGACCCCACACATCAGAGTGTATAGTCTGAAATGGTTCTGCACTTCTATTATCAGATAACAGATAAGAACTTCTAATATGTTTCCCATACTCACATGCATCACAAACAAGCTTTTCCTTCTCAATCTTATTAAAGAGACTAGGATAAAGTTTACCCAAAGTACTGAAAGACATGTGTCCTAGTCGCCAATGGAGTAGTATAAATTCTTGTAATGGAGAATAGGAAAGTACAGCTGCTACCATAGGGGATGTATCCTTGTCTAAGTAATACAATCCTTCACGCATGCTGCCCCTTCCGAGCTCTCTTCCAGTCCCAATTTCCTTAAATAAGCACCATGTTGGGTAGAAAATAGCAGCACAATTGAGCTCTCTTGTGATACAGCTAATGGACAGTAAGTTTATTGGAAACGATGGAACATGCAAAACAGATGATAAGGACATATTAGACCCACAAACAATTGTTCCTCTACCCATGAAAGTTTGGGTAGAGCCATCTGCCAATTTCACACTTTCTCTTTTCACATCAGGAACATATATTGAGAACTCCTTGTGGGATCCTGCCATATGTCTTGATGCACCAGAGTCAATTAGCCATTCTGCACTAGTATGATTCTGCTCATAATTCACCAGATGCGAATCATTATCACAAGTGTTTACTTTTCTAAATTTGCACCATTTCTCCCATTCATCAATGTTCATCTCGACCTTCACTTTGTGTGATGCATCCTCACTGACTGCAGAAGTTTTTTTCCTTCCCATTGCATACCATCCTTGTACATGTCCACAACCGCCTCTTATCAATTCTGGACTAAATGCTCTCATATGCCCAGATTGGCCATATTCCAAATACTTGATGTCACTTTTATTCAGTCCATGCTTGCTAACTGCACCGAATCACATCTTGTACTTGGGCCCTTTCTCCTAACTATGCAAACACACACAAGCCGATCCGATGTAGCCAAACACTAGTGTTTACCACTCCTCTGGACACACATCAAGCACCTCAATTTGCTTCTTCTAAGCTCAGTCCCAATGGTGTTCTTCCCCTTCACACCTCTCTCCACCAAATCAAACTTTTCTACAACAACAAGGACGGGGATGCCTTCACTTCCAGGTCGCACAGCACACTCCAATTGCAAATCAGCAATATCTGCAGCTCCTCCTCCTCTCTGTAGTCCAAGCAGTGCCCTCTTTTCTTTCTCTGCTTCTTCCTGCAAGGAACGAGCAGACACAGGGCACCTTCCCTTGTTGCTTCCAATCCTTCAAGCACTCAGTGGTGAATCTACATTTCACCGGCCCTGCACTTTAGTCAAACCCCCGCAGCTCCTTACACTCGCGCCGCCGGCCGGCTCCACACAGCTGCTTCCCCGGAGCAATCTCCAGCAGGTCGTCTCCTCTGCTTCCACCAGAACCAAGCACTGCCGCCGACTCTGCGCCTCCGCCTGGCCTGCTGCCCTTGCCAGGAGCTTGTATCCGCCTGCACTGAGACCCCTGGTCGGCCGGAGTTCGGTGGCTGCCGATTCACCGCCGCCGACTATCGACACGCGCCTCCTGCTCTGATACCATGTTGTCCCTCCGGAAATTTCTGGAAGCTGAACTACTCATCTTCGTTCCTCTTCACTTGGTGATATATACACAAGTTTTACATTTTGACCCTCATAAAAAACACAACTCTTACTGAAGGGGATCGTGTGCAGAAAACAAAAAATTTCCTACCAACGATATCCTAAAAGCATGCCAAGATCTATTCTATGCAGATATAGTAGTACAGACGGAGATCGGAATACGTACCCTTGTAGACCGAAAGCGGGGATTACGTTCCCGCACAAACGTTGTCGATGAAGACCGACGAAGCCGACCTCAAGGTCGTGTAGAGGAAGCAGATGTCGTGGTGGTGTCACGGCAGATGCCATAGGATGGCTAATGTGTGGGGCCGATGGACGTTGGTGGATCCGAGGAGGGATAGCGAGCTGAAGAGCTCACACGGGGAGGATCCCGGTGTAACCGAGATCTCCCAAGAACAAGAAACAAGATCAAAGTGCAAGGGGGAAGATCTAGCAAACACGAACAAATGCACGAAGGCACAAAACACACACCCGATGTACCCAGGTTCGGGGCCCTCGTGGAGAGGTAACACCCCTACTCCTGCCTTTCCTCTCAATATAAGCGTGGAACAAGGACTACAACTTGCTCTCAGAGCTCTTGAGGTGAAGAACACGAAGAACTAGATGAACTAGAGGGAGGAGTAAGTAAATGCTCTAGGAGTAAATGAGACTAGAGTTTTGGCTCCCAAGTTGGTCTCTCCTTCGCAGGAGCAGTTATGGCGCCTTTTATAGAGTTCCGGCCAGGAGGGCCAGAAACCCTAATCCGGCTTGGCCCCACCGGACAGGCCTAACGGTTATGTCGACACTGGCTAGTGCGATCTAGCCGCCGTGCTATCCGTCGTAGCCCCTTCGTCATTATTCCGGCAAGGACAGCAGGCGCCGTCCTGGAACATCATTGTCCCCCTGTCAGAGACAAGACATGTCTTTGCCCATCCCGGGTAGCCTTTTCCGGATTGCCGGGCTAGGCATGTCCGATCTTGTCGTACCTTTGTCGTACCGGCTGACGCGCTCCCGTGTCAGGCGGGAGGTGACCATGCTTCCGTGTGAGGCAGAAGGTGACCATGCTTCCGTGTCAGGGGGCATGGTACTTCCCCCCGCGTCAGGCGGGAAAGCTTGCTCCAGACCGTTGATGGCCTACCGGCATCCCTCATGCCGGTCACCTCCTTGTTCGACCTTGCGAGTCCTCCCTGCACCTACAAAGCAACCTGCTAGGACCGAGATAAACATTCCGGTTAGCCCTTACCCGGATTGCCTATCCGGTACCTCCGGGTACTTCTCCTACCGGAGGCCTACCCGGAGCCACGAGGTCCGAGGTCACTCCCGGATGCACCCGAGTTCCTTTTAGGATGAGTATCTCTAGGCCTAGCCTCCCGAAGATGTCTTAGCTTGCCAGCAAAGACATCTTCGAGAAGCTAGTTCTTAGAGGAACCACCCGCTGATACTTGTGCTGTTCTGAGGGCTCGGGGTGGCTATTTATAGCTGCCAGGGATGACCCTTGCGTCCGCCAGGAGGCACCTTGCACTCTACCAGCTCCGAAAGGTCAAGTTACCCCTTCAGGCACCAGGGGGTGGCTCTTGCACTCGCCAAAGATCAAGTACTGTTGCCACACTGTTGAATTGTGCCGGGATCTGCCCTACCCGGGGGGCAGCCCCCCGACACTAGTCCCCGAAGCTGGTGCTGCGCAGCGACCCCGGATGATGTGCGGGATCAGCTTTAATAACAACAATCACCCAAGGAAACATAGGACGATCCTTCGATTTGATGCCGAGACGATCTTTACCGAGATCCCCACACCGAGATCCTTTCGACCGGAAGGCCATGCACCTAACCGGATAGCGCCCCGCCAGTGAATATTACCGTTCGCGCGAATTGAATTCCAACTCATGGGCTGGGTCCCACCCGGGGTCCTGTTGAGTCAGAAACGCACTCGAGTGCTTCTGACCGAGCACGCCGCTGCTCGGGTTCGCGCGCCGTGAGCCGCAGCCGATCCGAAGTCCAACCGTTGGGGCTCTGTGGCCCGCGGTGTGGCCGGATCGGGCGCTCCGGGCGACGCCACGTGCCACGCGGCACAAAACTGATCCCACCCACGATCGGGGAGATCGTGGGCGGGAAACTCGGAAACCGCTCCGGATCCCCCCATAAATAGGGGACCGGAGCGGTCTCTTCTTCTTCCCCAACTCCTCATCTTTCCCGCAACCGTCCCGAGCACTTCGCCGTCGCCGCGCTCGGAGCCCAAGCATCGCCGCTGCCGTCCGCCGCCGGAGCGCATCGCCTCCGCCATCGAGTCACGCTACTCTCGCTCGTCATCACCCTCATTTCCTCCGGTGAGTTCTTCCACCCGCTCCGGTGAACTTCACCATGACGACAATGCTTCGTGCTCGGCCGTGAAACCACGCATTCGCGGGTTGCGCTGCCGCCGGCGAGCGCGAGCCGTGCGGCGTTGATGACGGTGCCTTCCACACTTTATCCTTCACTTGCATTAGGCCATCTTCATACCTCACCCGAGTATATTCGCGTCGATTAAGTTTCATTTTATTCGCGCACGGTAGATCTTACTTGCTAGGAACCCGGTTGCTTTTAGGAGTTTGTGATCCGGAGTCTTAGCTCCCGGTAGACTAACTCGACTAACCGCCGTTCCGCCTGCAGAATAGTCCGGATACATCCTCAGGTCCCTCCGACATGGGTGATGAGAGTGTCCGAGGGTGCTGGGATGGGTCCGAGACCGTCCAGAAGGATCTAGACTGGCTGTACCGGACGCACCGGATTCCGCCAGAAGTCGAGAGTCGACTCCCGGAGGACGAGGTCCAACCGGAACCTGAACCCGGGGAATACGTTGTATTCCTCACGCATTTTGAGCGGGGGTTCGGGCTTCCGGCTAGCCCCTTCTTCCGCGACTTCCTCGACACCTACAGCCTCCAACCTCATCATCTCCCAGCCAACGCTATCATGATGCTCTCGGTCTTCACCACCTACGCGGAAGCGTATCTCGGCGTGTGTCCTTTCTTGGACCTCTTGGCCAAGTACTTCATCCTCCGCCGCCAAGTCATCCCCAACCCGGACAAGAAGGTCAAAGACTTAGTAGATTGCGGGGCGGCCACTATAATTCCTCGCGCTGACTCCGGCTTCCCCAAAGTCCAGGGGCTAGAATCCTGCCTGAAGTGGCAGCGGAGCTTCTTCTACGTGAAGAACCGGGGGGTCTCGGGAGATGGTCCGGGATCCTCGAGCCCGGACTTCATCAATCTTCCCGAGTTCGTCATGGGTCCTCCCCGCGAATTCGATCTCTGGAACCGGCTTCCGGATACCGAGGAGGTCAGATGCATGCATGATGTCCTCAACGTGCTGACGGAGAAAATGACGCCCGATGACCTCCTGCGCTGCTTTATCATCCGCCGCGTCTGCCCCCTACAGACGCGAGTGCACAAGATGTGCCATATGGATGGGCTGTTAGATCCCACAAGGACCAGCATTTTCGGGTTGGACCATGCCGCAGCCGCCCGACGCGTTCGAGCTATTGCTCGAACGAAGATGCCGGATGACTATCAGTGGGGTCTTGTCCGGGGTTCCCGGAAAAAACCACTGCGGCAGGTGCTTGTGTCTGTCTTCGCCAACTTACATTTGCACCCGGATTCTGCTGGAAACCGACATGGTTGTCATGCAATGACTTGTTCCTGCAGTTATTCGAGCGGCAGACCGAGGAGGACGCAATTCATGCCGGTGGGCAGTTCACGCCGAACATCCCGGCACCGGATAAGATGCCGAGAGAGGATCCCGACGGCGAGGACCATCTTGCCATTCCTCTAGCTCGTGCTGCTGCTCCGGGTAATCCTTCAACCTCAGAGGCTATTTCCATTTCATCAGATGATGAGGATGAGATTGATTGTCAAATACTCGATGTGATTGACGCTCTTCCCCTCAACTGGGCTTCGCCAGTGGCTCCGAGACCCACGGCCGTGACGAAGCGCGCCGAGACCCGCAAGCGTGCGGCCTCCGACATTACCCCTGCCGGTGCACGCGGCACCACCACCAAGAAGAGCAAGCAAACGACTGAGAGGCCTCCACGCCGAAGGAGAGGTCCTCCCATTGTCGATTCCGGGTAAGACCTTTTTGCTTTGAGTTACATGGTTTTGTCTTCTCCCGATGTCTTTTCTGATATAGTTTTTTCAGAGATGCACTTGAGGTCCCGGCATCCGCAGGTTCCCAACCTCCGGGATCCCGCACTCCTAGCCCGCCTCGGGCTGCTCCTTCTCCACCTCGCCCTTCCGCACAAGACAGCGAGCACCCTGCCCCTGGTGCCGCGCAAACTTCCGCCGCGACTCCGGAGGCTCGTCCCGTGGTGGACGAGATTCCGGCCCAGGCTACCGCCGCATCTGAAGACATCCTCCTCCCGGACAGCCCGCGCAGGGTGTCCCAACTAGAGACGGACATCGAAAGTCGTCCTCAGCAGATCGTGCCGGGAGCCTCCTCCCGGCAGGCCCCGGGCAAGACTCCTCCGCCGAAACAGTCCACGGCTCCTTCCCGACAATCCGATCTTCCTTCCGGGAAATCGCGCAGCAAGGCCGTCGGGCAGAAAATGGCTTCCGCCAAACCAACTGCCCCTCCGACATCTTCGGCCCAAGACTTGGCCCTAAGCACGGGTAAGTTTTCGCGATTACCGCAACCTCCTACCGAGATCCCCACTGCCGCCCTGCAGATGCTGCGAGCAACCGTAAGCTCCTTTGTGTCTTCAGGATCCCGGGAGTTCGTTGCTGCTAGCGCGCCTGGCGGTTCCGGCGTGCGAGTTGTCGAAGAGTACAACCAAGCCTGGATCGCCGCCGACGTCTCCGAGATCGTGGAGGACTTGCACGCTGCCGGCCCTAGCCGCAGCGCCCAAGCTCTACATGCTCTCCAGGTGGCCGCGCTGGACGTCACTCGGGTGGTCGATGTAAGTTTGTTCCCTTTATCTTTTCCAAAATTTAACTGCTCCATCCCCACTAGTCCCCGAGATTGGTGCTTAGTGCTCTAGATTCCACCGAATAGCAGACCACTAGGCTCCAATCTTTATAACAAATAACAAGACTTTGAACACGAGTCCCCGAGATTGGTGCTTAGTGCTCTAGATTCCACTGGATAGCAGATCACTAGGCTCCAATCTTTAGAACAAATAACAAGACTTTGAACACGAGTCCCCGAGATTGGTGCTTAGTGCTCTAGATTCCACCGAATAGCAGACCACTAGGCTCCAATCTTTAGAACAAATAACAAGACTTTGAACACGAGTCCCTGAGATCCTCCCTACCGAGTAGTTTAACTGGCGTGGATCCCGGAACACCTCGAGTCCCCGGGATCCTTCCCGAGATTGACACCGCCTTCCTTGTTTGGATCCAGGACTGCGGCAAGAAACGCGACAACATCTTCCATCGGCTTCTTGCTGACTTTGGTCAGTCCAAGAAGTGTGAGGGGCGCCTCCGGAAGGAGCGGGATGCCGCGCATAAGGTCTCGGTGGAGCAAAAGTCCGCGCTTGCCGTGACCCAGTCCGAGATCGCGCGGCTAAGTGCCGAGCTCGAGAAGGCCAAATCTGCCGCGACTGATATGAAGGCGTGCTTCGTCGAGGCGTCTAAGAAGCAGAAGGAAACCTTGGATCAATTCGAGGCTCGCGCCCACCACGCCGAGACCGAGCTGGCGCTTCTCCGGTCAAAAGAGGATACCTGGCTCTCCGAGCTGACCGGGTTGAACCGGGACCTCAATAGTAAGTTTACCGAGATCTTTTTCTCCTGCTCTCTTTCTTTACTGCTATCACCCTCATGACCTGGCCGCTTGACAGCTCTTCTTTTTAAAGGACAATTTGAGCACTCCCGAGATGCCGCCAACCTTGCAGTCGCTGCCGTCCGGGAGAAGCGTGCCGGGAAGGGTCCTATCTCGGACTCCTGGGACATCGAGGACCACCTCACCGCCCTGAAGGCCCGGATAGTGCCTCTCCGGTCAATCGGGACCGAGCTGATAAGTGCGGCGGTCCATGTCCATGGCGCACTATGGCCTGGCGTCAGCGCTACCCTCTCGGTCAGCGAATTGGCGACTGCGCTCTGAGATGCCGACAAGCGACTTCACGCTTGGAAGCGCTCCGGTGCGCGGGCTGGTGCTGACCAAGTCTTGACCCACGTGCTCAGCTGGTACGAGGGTCTCGACCTTGACGTGATCCAGCGCCTGCGCACCATCTCGCCGTGGTGCACCGATCCGGACAAGATCCAGCGGCACCAAGAGGTGGCGCATCGCGTCGCGTCCTGGTCCGACATCGGCGTCTTCACCACCAGTCTCATCACTTCTGACTCCGAGTCAGATTATGAAGATGATGGTGAGACTGGTGCAACCGGTGACGCGGACGCCGAGATCCCGGAGGAAGATGATGCCGCTTCCGGTGCCGCCACCGAGACCGTGGTCTCCCGGGATGCTTCTACTCCATCGCCACCCGAGGCCTCTCAGGCCGAGGCGCATCCGTGGGCCCCGAGTACTGCTGCTGGTGTGGAGGAGACTGTCGCCGCCGTTCCCGCTGCTGCATCCGAGAAGCCGGCTTCCCCTACTGCCTAGAAAACACTTAAGTGTAGAACCGTTAAATCCCCGGGATGTCGGGTGCAACTTGTAATATATACTTTTTAAATTCGTACTCTGCACTAGGTTATATAAAAACAAGCTATGTTGGTTTACTCTGCAACGAGTCCCCGAGTTCATTTCCATGTTTACCGTACTTAGGCAATTTCTGCTCTTGTCTACCATTTCGGCGTTCGACAGTCGAGTCACAAAATTCCATGCACGTCATACATTACTTATGAAAATCCGAGTTCTAGTTAGCCGAATTCCCGACATAAAAACAACCGGGTTAGTAAAATAGATATGCCGGAGAAGTTCCTGCTCCGAGTCCCCGAGACCGTTTTCGTGTTCCCCACATTTGATGCTCTTTGCTCTTGACTACCATTTCGGCGTTCATGGACACCCCCAGCTTCAGCATCGTATCCTTGTACATGATGTTAATGGCGCTGTTATTGTCAATCAGAACCCGACTGAAGCGGACGTTGAGGCTTGGTCCGACAAAGGTTGGGTCTACTACTAAGGCATACGCCCCCGGCTTAGGCATAACCCGGGGATGATCCTTCCGGCTCCACGTGATCTCCATCTCGGACCAGTGCAAGAACTTGGGCACCGCCGGAATCACAGCGTTCACTTCCAGGGCGCGCCGTCGCACACTCTTCCGGTCGGTGGGCTCGGTCACGAAGACCACATAGCTCTGATGTGCCTCCCGGTAGCTGCCTTGCTGATGTCCGGGTTGATTACTTGGGCTTGCGCCATTGTCGTTCCGGGTGTGCACCACGTTTACCGGGCGGGGCGGGGGTCCTCGGTGTGGTTGATTAATCCGGATCGCGTTGGCTCCGGATGCCGGAGTGGGAGGCCTCGGAATGTTGGGTCGAGATGCCGGAGCACTCGGCCGAGTAGCCCCCGTGCTGCCCTCCTGCAATGTGCGCTGATACCAGCTGCACTGCCGAGTGGAGTGGTTTGCTGGCTTGTTGGCCTCCAGGGTATGGTAACAGCATGGCTTGTTCAGGATCTCTTCATACGCCAGGGGCTTCTTCTGGTCCACCCAAGTTTTCTGTACTTCCTGGCTCTGACCCCAAGCCGGGCCACTTGTTTTCTGACGCTGACTATTGTCGGCATCTTCTTGATCTCGGGTCACAACTGCGACATGCTGTGCGGCATGGTGGTACTCGGGCTGATTCCTCTTCTGGCCAAAATCTTGGCGATCATGGCTTCTGCTCGATCCCGAACGCTGAGGTCCCGCCTTCCTCCTATTGGAGTCACCGACATCCACCAGGGGTTGCATGGGATCTCCAAGCGTGTAGGTATCGGCGATGCGCATGGTCTCTGCCAAGGTCGTTGGCATCTTCCTCTGCAATTTCTGCCAAAGCATTGAGCCATGCCGACATCCTTGCGCAAACCAGGAGATGACATGTGCCTCTACCACTCCTTCGCGAGAATTGCGAATGTTGCTCCACCGGGTAAGGTACTCCCGGTCGGTTTCGTTGCTTCTTTGCCTACAGATGGCGAGCTGTTGAGGTCTGTTGGGCCTTTTGTACGTGCTGGTGAAGTTACTGATGAACGCCTCCTCGAAATCTAACCAGCAGTCTATGCTGCCGGTTCTCAAGTTGTTCAGCCAGATTCTGGCAGGTCCTTCCAACATCTGCGGCACATAACGTACCGCCCAGCGTCTATTTCCACCGGCTATGCTTACTGCAGTTACATAGTCGGTCAACCAGTCCTCCGGCTTCTTGCTGCCGTCATAGGTCTTAGCACCCCGGTTGAGCTGGAAGTTCCGGACAGGCGGCTCCCGCATGATCCGGGGTCCAAAGCAGGCAGGTCCCGGAGGTCCTTGCTCTTCCACTAGCTCGGATTGGTGAATCCGGTCCAGCCGGATTCTGGCATCGGCCGGATCCAGTTGTCTGGTTCCTATCCGAGATCCCAAAGGATTCTCATTGGGTTGGTACCCAAGCTACTGCAACCTTGAGTTGCCATCGTTGTGCCTGTCGAGTACCGGGATCACAGCTTGCTGCGGGACAGAGGCGGCCTCCCTTCATAGGTTTCCCTGAGCCTGTAGCGGATTCCGGGGTGGATTACCACGGCTAGCCGGGTTATTGTTTCCTACACCCCGGTTGCTACCACCAGGGTTACTCTCTGCCTGCCCGAAATTATGCTGCCCGGCTTGCTGGATACCGGCGAAGGCCGGGTCATACGTCTGCAACTGCTTGTTTTTCCCGGAGCCCCGACTTCGGCTCCGGCTCTTGCTCTTGCTTCTGCTCGGATGCGGGGAGGAGGCCTCTCCGCCCGATCTCTGGCTGTCAGCCCTAGCTGAATGCACTTGGGATCCCGCCCCGGGGTTCTTTTTCTTGAAGGCCTGGTTCTGCCGGTTGGCCTCGACGACCAACTCGTTCACCCGCTCCTGCTACTTGCGCAGAGCCTCACCGGATAGCCCAGCCAGCTCCGCCATGGCGGCTTCGGCAGCCCTAAGAGTTTTTGCCGGCGAGCTGTATACCGGTTTTCCAGCCGAGATCCTGCTACCCGTATGACTGGTTGCGGCCCCACCGGCCAGCTCATCATTCACCATTCTGCCTTTCTTGCGCAGATCTGCGATGCGCTTGTCCCGGGAGTCTATCTTAAGGAACCAGTGAGCTGCATTGTACTCCCGGAGGCTAGCACTGAGCTCACGCCGGATCTCGGCGATCTCTTGCGCTTCGGCGAGCAGCAACCTATGTTGCTCATCCAAGTCAGCCGAAGTGGCTTGGGTATCTGCCTCGGCCGTCAAGGGGACAGCCAACTAGGCCACGAGACCCGAGAGGGGATCCGGGCGACGACGGGGCTGGGACGGCTGCGGATCGCTGTCTCGGGCCGTACCTCTCTCCTGAGGAGGTTTGGCCAAGCGAACATGGCCGCTACCGGCATCGCCGTCGGCGTCCTGGTACTCCTCCTCGGTTGCCCCGACCATCATGACCGCGACGGAGCTCGCGGTACGACTGGCACACGGACCCCGGTTGGTGCAGAGCATGGGAGGATCCTCAGCTTCCAGGACAACGTCCGGGTAGCTGCAGATAACCTCGGTGGCGACGTAGGTGGTGAAGCCACCGAAGTCGATGAGACATCCGTTCATCGGGAAGGGGTTGTTCCGGAAGCACACGGCATTGTCGCTGACGAAATCCATCTCGCCCAGCCTAACGACAAGGCCAGAGAGAATCCGGACGCCGAAGTGAACGGGGGAACCCGTCCGGATGTGTACACCAGCCAACGCCTCTGTCTGCCCCACGGTGGGCGCCAACTGTCGTGGTGGTGTCACGGCAGATGCCATAGGATGGCTAATGTGTGGGGCCGATGGACGTTGGTGGATCCAGGGAGGGATAGCGAGCTGAAGAGCTCACACAGGGAGGATCCCGGTGTAACCGAGATCTCCCAAGAACAAGAAACAAGATCAAAGTGCAAGGGGGAAGATCTAGCAAACACGAACAAATGCACGAAGGCACAGAACACACCCGATGTACCCAGGTTCGGGGCCCTCGTGGAGAGGTAACACCCCTACTCCTGCCTTTCCTCTCAATATAAGCGTGGAACAAGGACTACAACTTGCTCTCAGAGCTCTTGAGGTGAAGAACACGAAGAACTAGATGAACTAGAGGGAGGAGTAAGTAAATGCTCTAGGAGTAAATGAGACTAGAGTTTTGGCTCCCAAGTTGGTCTCTCCTTCGCAGGAGCAGTTAAGGCGCCTTTTATTGAGTTCCGGCCAGGAGGGCCAGAAACCCTAATCCGGCTTGGCCCCACCGGACAGGCCTAACGGTTATGTCGACACTGGCTAGTGCGACCTAGCCGCCGTGCTATCCGGCGTAGCCCCTTCGTCATCATTCCGGCAAGGACGACAGGCGCCGTCCTGGAACATCATTGTCCACCTGTCAGAGAGAAGACATGTCTTTGCCCATCCCGGGTAGCCTTTTCCGGATTGCCGGGCTAGGCATGTCCGATCTTGTCGTACCGTTGTCGTACCGGCTGACGCGCTCCCGTGTAAGGCGGGAGGTGACCATGCTTCCGTGTCAGGCGGAAGGTGACCATGCTTCCGTGTCAGGGGGCATGGTACTTCCCCCCGCGTCAGGCGGGACAACTTGCTCCAGACCGTTGACGGCCTACCGGCATCACTCATGCCGGTAACCTCCTTGTTCAACCTTGCGAGTCCTCCCTCCACCTACAAAGCAACCTGCTAGGACCGAGATAAACGTTCTGGTTAGCCCTTACCCGGATTGCCTATCCGGTACCTCCGGGTACTTCTCCTACCGGAGGCCTACCCGGAGCCACGAGGTCCGAGGTCACTCCCGGATGCACCCGAGTTCCTTTTAGGATGAGTATCTCTAGGCCTAGCCTCCCTAAGATGTCTTACCTTGCCAGCAAAGACATCTTCGAGAAGCTATTTCTTAGAGGAACCACCCGCTGATGCTTGTGCTGTTCTGAGGGCTCGGGGTGGCTATTTATAGCCGCCAGGGATGACCCTTGCGTCCGCCAGGAGGCACCTTGGACTCTACCAGCTCCGAAAGGTCAAGTTACCCCTTCAGCGCACCAAGGGGTGGCTCTTGCACTCGCCAAAGATCAAGTACTGTTGCCACACTGTTGAACTGTGCCGGGATCTGCCCTACCCGGGGGGCAGCCCCCCGACAGCAGACCTCCGAGTACCGCTAGCGCAGCAGCTCGCAGGGCGTCACACATGTACGGTGGAGACGACGGCCTCCGAAGCTCCAGTCAAGGACGAGCAGCGGAAGACTTGGACTGGAACACCAGCAGCGCGGCAACGGGCTATGGTGGAAGAGACCCCCTCCTATGCTCGGCGCGGCTCCGACAAGGGAACCACGAGATCGAGAGAGAAATTGGGAATTAATTGGTGAATTAAAAGGCTAGGGGTGCCCCTTCTTATATAGGCTCCCAGGGGGGAGCCAACTTGCTAACCAGGCAATGTGGGACTAACCCCCACATACCTATTGCAGCTATGGAGGGTGCGCCGGCCCCCTAGTGGGCCCTTGGCCCACTTGGGTCGGCCCCTCCTGGCCCCCACCGAATCCCCAAAGGGGATTCCCCCCCTCTTGGGCCTTCTTTCGACCAGAAGGCCCATTTAGGGAAATCAGCCTAAATAAATTCGAAAATAAATATATAAAATCATATTTGCATATTAATTACACTAATTAATATCAAACATAATATATATAATTTTTCCTAGCTCCGAAAACTCCTTCGGCGCTGCCCGATCTCCATCGGACCACTCCCGGGACGCTCCGGTGATCTCTTTCCTTTCCGGTTGTCTTGTCGAAACCCCTTAAGTGTGTTACCCTAGCGGTTCGATATAATAACAGGTATGACCAAGACTCCTCTATGATCAACGACTAACTCGTAGGCCCGGACCCCATGAATTAATCCCTGTGATATAACGAATGACTTTCATCTATCAAACCTGAACGCAAAGTCTTAAACCTTTTGCCATAGCGATACTTAGCATGTCCGAGCGTCGTTCCATAGATATCTCCATACCTAATCCCGACCTCGTTACCGACGACGCTATCTTCTACTCGTTCATGATCTCATGTCTCCGTGACCTAGTCACATGCTTGCAAGCTCATTAGACATGATCTCACCGAGTGGGCCCGAGAGTATCTATCCTGCTATGCGGACTGGCAAATCCCGCTCTTGACCCCTCGTCTCAACTACTCCTTTCCGATACCCAAAAGTATCACCGTTATTGTCATACTATATAAGATACGACGTTTGGTGCGATCAAAGTATATTCCAGGAATATCAATAAGAGTTGATCTCACGATCAAAGGCGTAACGACTACGTCCTCCAAATCTGGGTATGTCCATCACATCGTTCTCCAACGATATGACTCACATTGCCTACCGGCGCCATGCCCCATGACCGGGAAACCTCGATCATCAATCGTGCAACGAAGCTAGTCTTAGTAGAGGCTACTAGGGACCTGGTTGTTTACGTATCACACCCGTATTAATGTTTCCGCTTAGTACGGTTCTAGCATGACACAAAAACCTATTAAGAACAAACGAGATATGATAAAAAATACACTTTATTAATTGCCTCTAGGGCATATCTCCTTCAGTCTCCCACTTGCACTAGAGTACAAATTAATCTAGATTACAACTTGGTAAAAGCTTAACACCCATAGCTAACTAGTGCTTTTCATGCTTATCAAGCGGGAGAGGTTTCGTCAGCGGATCTGCCAAATTCAGATCCGTATGCACTTTGCAAATCTTCACATCGCCTCCTTGTACGTACTGACGTATCACATGGAAGCGTCGGAGAATGTGTTTGGCGGTGGAGTGAGACCTTGGCTCCTTGGCGTTCGCAATGGCACCCGTATTGTCGCAGAAGAGGATCACGGGGTCTTGCACGCTCGGGAACACTCCAAGTTCGATGACGAACTTCCTCAGCCACACAGCTTCATTCGCGGCTTCGCAAGCAGAGATATACTCCGACTCCATTGTAGATTGTGCGACTATGGGTTGCTTCCCACTTCTCCAGCACACGGCGCCTCCATTCACCTTGAACACGTAACCTGTCTGTGACTTAGAGTCATCGGGGTCTGAGCAGAAACTTGCATCTACGTAACCCGTTACGCCAAGTTATTCATCGCAGCCACCATACACAAGGAACATTTCCTTTGTCTTATTGAGATACTTAAGAATGCTCTTAACAACTATCCAATGCCTCATTCCAGGATTACTCTGGAACCGGCTTGTCACACTCAGAGCTAATGCCACATCCGGTCTAGTACTCAACATTGCATACATGATCGATCCTATGTCTGAAGCATAAGGATGTTTGGTCATATCGGCCTTATCCAGTTCCGTCACCGGACACTGTGCCTTCCGCAATATCTTATTCTTGATAACCGGCAGAGAACCCTTCTTTGCCTTCTCCATACCGAAACGCTTCAGTATTTTATCAAGATAAGTACTCTGACTCAGTGCTAATAGGCACCTTGATCTATCACGATAGATTTTTATGCCTAAAACATACGCAGCTTCTCCTAAGTCCTTCATGGAAAATTTACTGTTTAAATATTCCTTCATGCTATTCAGAAGTTCCACATCATTCCCAATCAGCAATATGTCGTCAACATACAATGCTAAGAACACAACCGAGCTCCCACTCATTTTCTTGTAAATGCAGGTCTCTTCCAAATTTTGGATAAATCCAAAACCTTTGATTACCTCATCAAAGCGAAGATTCCAGCTCCGAGATGCCTGCTTCAATCCATAGATGGATCGCTGAAGCTTGCACACCTTGTTAGCATTTCCTGGATCGACAAAACCTTCCGGCTGTACCATGTACAACTCTTTCTCAATGTTTCCATTTAGAAAGGCTATTTTGACGTCCATCTGCCAGATTTCCTAATCATAATAGGCAGCTACTGCTAACAAAATCCGAATAGACTTAAGCATCGCTACCGGTGAAAAAGTTTCATCGTAGTCAATTCCATGAACTTGTCGAAAACCCTTTGCGACAAGCCGAGCTTTATAGACGGTCACATTACCATCAGCATCAGTCTTCTTCTTAAAGATCCATTTATTCTTGACGGCCTTGCGCCCTTCGGGAATATCCATCAAAGTCCACACTTTGTTATTATACATGGATCCTATTTCGGATTTCATGGCTTCAAGCCATTTCTCGGATTCCAGACTCGCCATCGCCTCCTTGTAGTTCGTAGGTTCGTCTTGTTCGACTAACATGACGGTGCAAACCATGTTGCCATACCATTCTGGTGCGATCCGAGATCTACCAGACCTACGAGGTAGAATACCTTCCTCGACAGTTTCTCCCACTCCTTCCACGGAGGATGTTTCTGGAATTGCTTCCGTTGCGCCACTCGAAATCTCGAGTTCAGGATCAACGATCTCATCGAGGTCTACCTTACTCCCACTTACTCCTTTCGCGAGAAATTCCTTCTCTAGAAAGGTACCGGTCTTCGCGACAAAAGTTTTGCCCTCAGCTTGGTTGTAGAAGGTGTACCCAACGGTTTCCCGCGGATATCCTACAAAGAAGACTTTCTCCGACTTCGGTTTGAGTTTGTCGGGCTGTAGTTTCTTAACGTACGCCTCACAACCCCAGACCTTCAGAAACGATAACTTAGGCTTTTGGCCATACCATAATTCATACGGTGTCGTATCAACGGACTTGGACGGAGCCCTATTTAAAATGAATGCGGCTGTTTCTAACGCATAACCCCAGAAGGACACTGGCAAATTGGTAAGAGACGTCATAGATCGAACACTATCCAGTAGAGTACGATTACGTCGCTCGGACACGCTGTTACGCTGCGGTGTTCCGGCTGGCGTAAGTTGGGGTACTATGCCACAACTCTTCAGATGTGTGCCAAACTCAAAACTCAAGTACTCTCCACCGCGATCGGATCGGAGGTGCTTGATTTTCCTATTAAGCTGATTCTCAACTTCACTTTGGAATTCTTTGAACTTTTCAAAAGTTTCAGACTTGTGTTTCATCAAATAGATATAACCGTATCTACTCAAGTCATCAGTGAAGTTGACGAAGTAACGATAACCATTGCGTGTCGAAACGCTCATCGGTCCACACACATCTGTATGTATGATCCCCAACAAATCCGACGCCCGTTCAGCGAAACCTTTGAACGGTGTCTTGGTCATTTTGCCCATAAGGCATGGTTCGCATGTATCGAGGGATCCGAAATCCAACGAGTCCAAAAGTCCATCGGAGTGGAGTTGCTTCATGCACTTTACACCAATATGACCAAGACGGCAATGCCACATATACATGGCGGTATCATCACTACACTTAATCCGTTTGGCTTCTATGTTATGGATGTGAGTACTACGATCGAGATTCAACAAGAATAAACCGTTATTCTTGGGAGCATCAAAATAAAAGATATCGTTCATATAAATAGCACAATTGCTTGACACTGATTTAAATGAATAACCGTCTTGTAACAGGCAAGACCCACTTATAATGTTTACACTCAAGGATGGCACAAAATAACACTTATTTAAAACCAAAACTAATCCCGATGGTGGATGCAGAGGGAGCGTGCCAACAGCCACCACATCGACTCTCGATCCGATGCCGACGCGCATCGTCACCTCATCCTTCGCCAGCCGCCGTCTATTCCGTAACTCCTCCTGAGAGTTACATATATGAGCAACAGAACCAGTATCAAATACCCACGTGTTGCTCCGGGCGGATGTAAGGTACACATCTATAACATGTATATCAAATATACCTTGCTCTTTGTCGACCGTCTTGCCAGACTTCCTATCCTCCAGGTACTTGGGGCAGTTGTGCTTCCAGTGACCCTTCCCCTTGCAGTAGAAGCACTCCACGCTAGCTCTGGGACCAGATCTGTTAGTCTTGGGCTTGGCATTCAACTTGCCTTCCCTCCTGGACTTCCAGCTTTGCTTTCCCTTGCCACCGGATTTCTTGAAATCAACGGCCTTGTTGACCATCAACAGCGTGTGCTCCTTCTTAATCTCTACCTCAGCAGTCTTGAGCATCAAGAACACTTCACCCAGGGACTTAGCCATGCCCTGCATGTTGTAGTTCATGACGAAGCCTTTGTAGCTAGGGGGCAACGATTGCAACACCCTGTCAATCGGCAGCTCATCGGGAATCTTGCATTTCAGAGCATTCAGGCGTTGAACGTAGCCAGACATCTTGACTACATGCTCGCTCACACTGCTATGCTCTTCCATCTTGGCTGAGAAGAAAAGCTCAGAAGCCTCATATCTCTCAGCCTTAGCCTGCGGCGCGAAGACAACCTTCAGATCAGAAATAATCTCGAAGGCGCTCATCTTCTCGAAGCGCTTCTGCAGGTCGGCTTCCATGGCGTAGAGCATGCCACTCTGGACAAAGGCAGAATCCTCCGATCGGGTCTGGAAGATCTTCTTCTCATCCTCAGAGGCATCATCTGCGGGAGGGTCACCTATGGCGGCCTCAGTGACGTAGGCCACCCTATGGGGAGTGAGGAGGATCCTCAGGTTGCGGAACCATGCCATGAAGTTTGACCCATTGGTCTTAAGCTTTTCTTTCTCAAGGAACAGACCTAGGTTAAACGAGGGGCGAGACATCTACAATGGAATTTGCAACAACATAAGACTTTGTTCATAATAATTTTGAGTTATAGTATTTTTAGAAAATAACTAACATAACTCCCACTCAAACGAACATCCCTCCTGGTCGTTTAAGCGATTACACGACCCTCATCTATTGCACCACCCCTCATCATCAGAGCCGGCGACACAACTTCAAGAGTAGACAAAAAGTCCGCCACACCAATTTTGTGACTCGTGCTCGACCTTTCGGTCTTCCTGTTCCGAGGCCATATTTCTGAATATGCTAGGCTCGCCACCAAAGACCTCCACGCTGACGCTTGTGTAACATGGCTTACACCCACTGTATGCGAACGACGAGATGTCTGACACCCGAGGCCTGCCTCATAACGTAGAACTTTCTTGGTGGTGCGCGTTGGAGGGAGAACACTAGTGGTATTTTGAAGGGATCACCTTATATAGCTACCGCCGTGTAACTAATGTATACTATACACACAGTCACACAATATAAGATGCACACAAAACATCAAATGTAATGCAATGTGATATAGTCCATTGCGCCATGGTCTTCTTGGCGCCCGCAGTTTATAAACAATTTAATAAACCTACCTTGACCATATCACATAGCACCTGGAAAATAAAGTTAGACGCTTCTACTTTATCTTGTGCATATTTTACGTGGCTTCGGTCTTTCGTAAATAGAACCGCTTCATACCTACGAACCTTATGACCACAACAACGATCCAATAATTGCATATTTAAGCATCCCTTTCGGGCCCTCCATTGAAAATGCGAAGACCAACTAAAGAAAGAGAAATCGACACCCGCCAGCCACATATACGGTACAAGCCGTATGTCAGTAGTGGAACCAGTCTCGCGTAAGCGTACGCGTAAAGTCGGTCCGGTCCGCTTCATCAACTCAATGCCGCTGGAATACACAAGTGCACGCTAGAGGGTAGCAAATAACAGGAACGGTGCCCCCGTGCAGAACACGGGTTCTAACAGCGTACATATATATCTACGATAGATCGGCTCTGATACTACTGAAGGGGATCGTGTGCAGAAAACAAAAAATTTCCTACCAACGATATCCTAAAAGCATGCCAAGATCTATTCTATGCAGATATAGTAGTACAGACGGAGATCGGAATACGTACCCCTGTAGACCGAAAGCGGGGATTACGTTCCCGCACAAACGTTGTCGATGAAGACCGACGAAGCCGACCTCAAGGTCGTGTAGAGGAAGCAGACCTCCGAGTACCGCTAGCGCAGCACCTCGCAGGGCGTCACACACGTACGGTGGAGACGACGGCCTCCGAAGCTCTAGTCCAGGACGAGCAGCGGAAGACTTGGACCGGAACACCAGCAGCGCGGCAGCGGGCTATGGTGGAAGAGACCCCCTCATCTGCTCGGCGCGGCTCCGACAAGGGAACCATGAGATCGAGGGAGAAATTGAGAATTAATTGGTGAATTAAAATGCCAGTGGTGCCCCTTCTTATATAGGCTCCCAGGGGGGAGCCAACTTGCTAAGCAGGCAATGTGGGACTAACCCCCACATGCCTGGTGCGGCTATGGAGGTCTGGGGTCCCCCCCCCCCTCCCCAAAGGGGATTCCCCCCCCTCTTGGGCCTTCTTTCGACCAGAAGGCCCATTTAGGGAAATCAGACCAAATAAATTCGAAAATAAATATATAAAATCATATTTGCATATTAATTACACTAATTAATATCAAACATAATATATATAAATTTTCCTAGCTCCGAAAACTCTTTCGGCGCAGCCCGATCTCCATCGGACCCCTCCCGGGACGCTCCCGGTGATCTCTTTCCTTTCCGGTTGTCTTGTCGAAACCCCTTAAGTGTGTTACCCTAGTGGTTCGATATAATAACAGGTATGACCAAGACTCCTCTATGATCAGCGACTAACTCGTAGGCCTGGACCCCATAAATTAATCCCTGTGATATAACGAATGACTTTCATCTATCAAATCTGAACGCAAAGTCTAAAACCTTTTGCCATAGCGATACTTAGCATGTCCGAGCGTCGTTCCATAGATATCTCCATACCTAATCCCGACCTCGTTACCGACGGTGCTATCTTCTACTCGTTCATGATCTCATGTCTCCGTGACCTAGTCACATGCTTGCAAGCTCATTAGACATGATCTCACCGAGTGGGCCCGAGAGTATCTATCCTGCTATGCAGACTAGCAAATCCCGCTCTTGACCCCTCGTCTCAACTACTCATTTCCGATACCCAAAAGTATCACCGTTATTGTCATACTATATAAGATACGACGTTTGGTGCGATCAAAGTATCTTCCAGGAATAACAATAAGAGTTGATCTCACGGTCAAAGGCGTAACGACTACGTCCTCCAAATCTGGGTATGTCCATCACATCGTTCTCCAACGATATGACTCCCATTACCGACCGGCGCCATGCCCCATGACCGGGAAAGCTCGATCATCAATCGCGCAACGAAACTAGTCTTAGTAGAGGCTACTAGGGACCTGGTTGTTTACGTATCACACCCGTATTAATGTTTCCGCTTAATACGGTTCTAGCATGACACAAAAACCTATTATGAACAAACGAGATATGATAAAGAATACACTTTATTAATTGCCTTTAGGGCATATCTCCTTCACTTACAACTCTAGCCCTCACTACACAACCTTTCACCGAGGAGCCGATACACCCACAAGTGAGTCCAATAGGCAGGCTTAAACAGGATTCAGCCTGCCCTCAAAAAAATAAAAAAGTTACTACTAGTACTAATCTTATGTGAGGCCCATTTTATGAGTCACTTCCAGCCAGTTAGCACGACACAGGCAGACTCCATCCAACAGGAAGAATCAGGGCCTAGGCGCGTATGACGCTTGGCTGGGGATGAGTCAATTCCAGTCCAGCTAGCACGACCGACGCCGCGAACTCGCGAAGGAGAAGGCTGGGGATTTGGCAATTTGTCCAATCCTCCGATTATGTTGCTATATCTTTCTATTGTAAAATTTTAATTGCTAGATCCGGTTTGTGTTTTTGTTGTTGCTTCTCTGGATGTGTAATTTGTATACTTTTAGCCTAAAAATTTGTGGTATTTTTCTTAAATAATTTTATATCTTATATTTTTGGCTTATTTTTTACGGAAGAAATTGTTTAGTTTACTCATTAATTAACTCTCAGCCCACCCTCCAATTAATTCCTGGACTCGCCGTTGGATACACCCCACCGTCTGGAGCCTGCTTCCATCTCTTACGTCTCTCACCACTCCAGCTGTGGAGGCGGGAGCAAGGGGAGATGAACATGAGGCTGCAAATGCAGAGATTAGCCTCGAACTGCAAGTGTCATACTTTGTCCAAACCTAATTACATGCGCTGAAACGGCTGTAGTTTTTTCAACTTCACTGAAACTCCAATCTGAATCAAGTGTAAGATTTTTGTCTGACATTACAACCATAGGAAATCGGACGATTTGCAATATTCTAAAGCAGTGAATGTTTGACTGACTACAGGAGACAAAAGCAAACTAAGATAATTCTTTTACATATCTGTACATGAACAGCTAGGCTGAATCTATCAACTTTCTAAACAAAATATCCAACGCTACTAGACAAAGCTATCACTTCAAAAGAAAACATCTTAACACTACTTGACCAGCTATGACTAGTTCCCAAGGAAGGCGTCCACTTTGGCATTGGCAGCCCTTGACAGGAACTTCATGCAAATTGGAGGCTGCACGTTGGCAAGAGAAAGAAAAGCCTGTGGCAGGGCCCAAATCCCGTCACCACACATTAATCCAGAAGCAACCGCTGGTGCAAACGACTGCGCATCAGCTTTGTTCGTCCACTCCCAGCAGAAGAGTATGGCGCTGCCGATGAACATATCAATGGCGAAGTATGGTCCAAGGTAGAAAGGGATCGCCATAGCCATTGGGATGGGGATGAACTTTGCCACCTTCTTGGGCACCACGTCTTTTATGAGATTGATGGCAGCTGCAGCAGCAAAGCAAATGTAGCACAGTGTGAGGCAGTTCTTTGGTAGGGACGAGAAGCCATCGACACCCAGGATCGCCATGTTACGGTACATCATGGCATAAGGTGCTGGGTAAGCACTACCACTGACACCAATATTGAAGGACTTGTAGAACAGCCAGAAGATGCACGGTGCGATAACACATCCCATTGCAGTGCCAGCCACCTGGCTGATGAACATGGACCTTGGTGAGGCTAAAGTCAGATACCCAGTTTTGAAGTCACTCATCAGGTCAGCAGCTGTTCCCACTATGTTCATCATGACACCGCAGGCAGCCAGTCCTACTAGGACGCCACCGTGCGAAGCACCTGCCCACGCACCGAACACAAAGATTCCAACCTTACCATAGGTACTGGCCAGGGACCAATCTGTTAGGCCACATCCATAGGCATTGCAGAATGCCAGTATTGGCGCAAAGATGTATGCAACAAAAATGTAGTACCACTTGAGCTGTGGGATGATGAGCGGAAGGCAACCAGTCGTTATCGCCGCTAGGATGACATAAGCCCCAAATGCAATTCTTTTGGGAATTTGATCTCTCAGAAATAATTCAGTGCGACGTTTGTCATCAAAAGATTCAGTTTCCACAGTAGCGACAGGAGTACCATTGTCGGATACAGGAAGTGCTTTTGATTTTTTCTTGTACATTTCCACAAAACCTTTCACTGTTATGCCAGATACCTTCAGGAAGTTATACATACCATCCCCAAGAATTACTGCTATGGTTATGAACACCTGTGTTGGGTAGATGTTAGTTCTCAACAGTTACATGTGATTGCGAAAGCAAAAGTTTGAATCCGATGCCTAAATATCAAGTACCTTGTAAGCCATCAGTCCATGTAGACTACTATCTGGAAGAGTGTCAGAGTACCAACTTCCTTTCTTCGTGCTTATGAGTGGCCACATTACGCCCCACGAGAGGATGCCTCCAAGCAAAAGAGATACATTCACAATATAGGGGCAGATCATTCCCACACCAACATAAGTAGCCGAAAAATCAAAGTAGAACCTGGAAGAAAAAAAAGTTTAATATGAGGACAGTACCAACAAGAACCCAATTATGAGGAGAACATGGTCAGACAATAATAAAATAAGAAAATAAAGCTAAGACCAGTAATGAAACAAGCTTAAAGTAAATTTTCACTTTCAAGCCTTATAATGTAGGATCTGGTCCATTAACAATTGTCGTTGTAGCCATTCTAACCTGTTCTTGTAAGCTTCAAGGCCAAGTGTTGGGAAGGAATTGAACCCACAGCCATCTGCAGCAGTGTAGAACCACTGGAAGAAGGCCCACAAGAAGCTCAGCGAGAAGTACTTGCCCAATGTCCGAACTTGCTTCCTGAAACATGCAGTATTCTGTCAGTAATACTGCTTGATTTTTTTTTTTTGACGGGCACTGCTTGATTTTCTATCTAGGATGAAGTGAACAACATCAAAATAGGCATGCACTTACTTTGCAAGCTCAGCACCCTGTGGTGTGTGGAACCCATTGATAAGATAAGCAGTTGCAGTGCCACTCGGGTATGTGAGCTTGTAGTCGATAATCATAACCTGCAACCAATTGTTCCAGTTGGCAACCACGGCATGGATATGTTTGCATGTTGTATGTGAAAAAATAAAACACTGGGAAGGGAAGTTTCTACCTTTCTCATCGCCACCAGAGCAAAAAGCCCAAGGAAACTGACGAGTAACAGAAAACACATCATCCATCCGAGGTGGGGATTCTTGATATTGAGAGCATCGTTAGCCTCTGTTGCTTGGTTAGCAATGGTGTCGCTCATAGCGAGCAGGTAACTGCCAAACCCACCTGATCGATTGGAGTAAATGTTGAATTAGAAGGTGTCTAGATGATCATGTTGTGGCCTTGTGGGTTAGTATAAAATAATGAAAAACAACCATTTATTTTACAGAAATTTTCATGCAATGGAAAACTAAATCTATTCGTCATGTGAGGAGGAGCAGCAAAAATCTCCCATCTACTACTTAGCATGAACGCTCTATAAAAATGCATTGCCGATGTGTAACCAATACAGCATTAGAACACTTCTACAATCAATCAAGCATAAAAACGGAAACACATGTGTTGTGGTGATTTTTTAAATAAATATTGAACCGGATCAATATTCTACACGATAGCATAAACCCTAAAAATAAAAGAGGGTTCATTGTTTTTTTTCATAAATTTCAGATCAATGGATAATTTCTTTCCCCGAACAAAATAATATATATTGAACAAACAAATCAATGAAGCAATAACTGACGCACCAACTTCCTGCTTCTGAATATTTGACTAACCGAAACAGAAGGAGCAGAAGTTAGGTCGCGTTCTTACCGCTGAAGGCGATGCCGTAGGCTGAGACGACGCAGGTCTGGATGACGGTGTTCTCCTGGCGCGTGAAGGGCTGGTTGACGAAGCCCATCCTCTCGATGGCCGACGTCCAGACGCGGACGAGGAAGAAGCCGAGCAGGCTGGCCGAGACGTTGAGCGACGGAATGATGCCGGTGGTGAGGTTGAGCTTCATGACGATGACGCTGAACATGACGGAGACGAGGAACCCCACCACGAAGGCCCGCAACGTCAGCTGCTCCGTCCACGTCGGCACCGGCTTGTCCAAGAACGCCCGCTCCACGGACGCCTCCTCCTCCTGCTCCCCGGCGTCGTCGGCATTGCTCCCGACGTTGCGGCGGCGGAGGAGGCCGCCCGATTCGACCACGTCGGCATCGTGGACCAGTGCTGCGGCAGCAGCGGCGGCGTCCGTCGCCATGGTGCGCTCTCTCGTGCGTGCGTCTTGGGGTTCTACCTACGGACGACGACTCTTTGCGTTTCCACGTTGGAGGAGCTGGGGCGTGCGCGTATATATGGATGGTTGTTGAGATCTCGGGGGTTTACCGGCCTTCCGACTGGGATACAGCTCTGCTCTTGTTGGAGGTTTCCAGCGGTGACACAACTCCCTCCGTCTTCAAAATTTTATCTCCTGCCATCGTGCGCGTGTATATTGTCACAACTAACTACTACGTATTCGGGGATGAACAGATCGAACACAATCGGGACCGAGTCGTAAAGGCCTGGAGAATAGAAGCAGAGAGGGAGAAACGGAAGGGATGAACAGAAACCGGAACGAGCATCAAGCTATCAACTAAACCGATCGAACACAATCTCATAACTGATTCTTGTTTCTCAACGAGATTATCTCTCTGTCCCAACAGCAGGCGATGGACGCGACAATGGCCCAGCCAGACTCTCGTGGCCTGGCGGCGCTCTCTGCCGGCCTTGCGAGGTGCCTCGCAGAGGAGAACGCGGACAGCAACCTGGTGTTCTCGCCGCTGACCATCTACGCGGCGCTCGCGCTCTTGGCCGCCGGCGCCACCTGCTGGAATTTTGCCCCTAGCCCATTTAACCATTTCCATAATTCCTGAAAATCCTATAGTCCCATGTGGCCCATTCATACATGACAAGAGGTGGGATAAATGTTTAGTCTCACATGGCTAGTTTAGAGAGTGCCACACCAGTTTATAAGGTGAGCTCCTCTAGCACTAGTATGAGCATGAAAATAAGAGAGAGCTCCACGCGCACTCCTCCTCCGCCGCCCGCCTCGCCACGCCACGCGCCGCGGGTTGCGAAACGAAAACGGATGGCTACCTCTTCAATTCGCTTTCTGGTTTTTCGTCTCATCTCCTGCGGTATCTGTTTGCCTCCAACCTGTGTGCCTATATAATAGAGGTCGCTCCTCTAAGCTAGATACACCGAAACACAGCCACAACTCATGCGCCTGCCTCCTGGTTCTCGAGCACTGCGCCGCCTATCAAGTCTTCCTCATTCCGTTCCGCGGCGTGCACCGCGTGACGGAACAGTAGTCCTCCGGAACCCCGTCTCTCATAATCCTGTACGGGAGAGAGGCGATAAGGTTTTTGGGGAGCGTCTTCACGCGACTACTGGCTTCTTCCCCAACACGGACTCCGACGACTACTTCCCGGACGACGACTTCTTCCCCGACGTCGACGCCCTCTTCGACAACATGTCTGCCACCGCAAACGGATCTTCCTCCACTGGACCGTACGTCTTCCTATTCTGTCTAGTCGAGATCATCTTTCAGACTTTTTCTCTAGCAGGATGTGTAGAATTGCTATATCTGTACTCTTTGTTAGATTGCATGACTAGTCTGTTTTATACTTCTCTAGCCATTTTTTATCTAATGTTATTATGGATTAAATCATATAGAAAATTGCTCATATCTTCAACAATCCAAAAACCTTATTTTAGGCAATTTTCTCCTGTTGGCTTTTCCGCTTCACTGAGGCCCGCTCCTTTCGATGGAGTGAACTATAAAAAGTGGCGTGCGAGAGCCACTCTCTGGTTTGAAACCATGAAGTGTTTTCACGCTGCTAAAGGCATGCCTGGAGGAGAACTTACTCCTGATGAGGAGAGAGTTTTTCAGGAAACCGACACCCTTTTGAGGGCTGCTATTCTTAGCATTCTTGGTGACAAAATTGTCGACCCATATTTGTCCATCACTACGGGCAAGGGCATGTGGGACGCGCTCGAGGCTAAATTTGGGGTCTCGGACGCAGGCAGTGAACTGTACGTCATGGAGCAGTTCTTTGACTACAAGATGACTGGTGAGCGCTCCATTGTTTAGCAGACTCATGAGATACAGTCCATTGCCAAGGAACTTGAGCAAGTTTCGTGTGTGTTACCCGACAAGTTTATTGCCGGAGGCATCATTGCCAAACTCCCTCCTTCGTGGAGGAATTTTGCTACCTCTCTGAAGCATAAGAGACAGGAGTTTTCCGTCGTGGATCTCATTGGGTCTCTTGATGTGGAAGAAAAGGCGAGAGCAAAAGACACACGGGCTCGAGGTCTTGAGGGAGGATCTACTGCCAACTTTGTGCAGAAGAAAAACTTCCAGTCCTACAAACACAAGAACAACAAGAATAAGTCTGAGAGCAAAGGCAAGTTTGATGGAAAGAACAAGTCCTCACAGTCTACCAACTTCAAAAAGAAGACCGATAGGAAGAAGGGATCCTGCCATGTCTGCGGTGATCCTAATCATTGGGCTCCAAGATGTCCTAACCGATATGACCAACGTGAACTTGAGAAGAGCGGCAAGACCGCTAATGTGTTCATCAGTGATACTGAGATGAAAGATGCTGGGTACGGTATATTCCCAACTATATTTTCAGTATGTCACTCTCCTGAATGGTGGATTGACATAGGTGCAAATGTACACGTTTGTTCTGACATCTCAATGTTTTCTTCTTATCAGGTCGCAGGTGAAGGAGATATGCCCTAGAGGCAAATAAATAAGTAGTATTTATTGCATTATCTCATAAGTTTATAATAGGTTTATGTATTATGCTATAACTGTATTGATCGGAATTATTGATACAGGTGTGATACATAGACAACCAGGTCCCTAACAAGCCTCTATGTGAGCTAGTCCATTGGGCAACAGTTGATCGAGATTCTCGATCAAGGACAATGACGTCGGTTGACAATGGGGTCATCTTGTTAGTTGAATAAGGTGGTGGACATACGCAAAGTATTGCAATAAGATCGTATTACGATGTTTGTCATTTGCAATAGATAATAATATGATAGCTTATTCCTTAGACCGTGAGACCGTACTTATTAATGCTTCGTAGGGGTGCTTTGAGAGCATCAAACGTTGTGTCTTATATAGCATGACAATAACGGTGTCCATCTTGGGTATTCCGAAAGAGCATCAAGACGTAAGGATCAAGAGCGGGATTTGTTCATTCTTGTAATGGAAAGATACTCTGCGCCCACTCGGTGATATTGCATCTATATAGCTGCGCAGCTTATGACTAGGTCATAGAGATGTAATATCGCAGACGAGTTAATAACCTTCGTCGGTAACGAGATACAACAAAGACATTGGTGTGTCTACGATCATATCTCGGACAAGGTAGTATCGCAGAGACAAAGGGAATGAATGTCATATTTATGGTTCAACGACGATATTCGTGGAATGCACAGGGATCGTCATATACTTCCAGGTATCCCTGACGATCATTGGTGAGCGGAGTGTCTCGACCATGTCTGGAGTGTTCTCGAACCGTAGCGTAACAAACTTAAGGTCTTAGCGACACCAGGAGATAGGTTCTGGAATATTATAGGAATTTGTTGGAGAGAGAGAAATGATCCGGAAAGAGTTCCGGTGGTCCGGAAGGAGTTCCGGGGAAGTATGGAATGGTTCCAGGAATGTCCGAAAGTTGTTCGGGTGGTTCCGAAATAGTTTCGGAGTCATGGGATATTGAATTATATATAAATATATTAATTATGAATTAATGGGATTTTTATATTAATTTAATATTAATTAAATAAAGTAAAAAGGGGGCTCCCACTTACATGGGCCCTAAGAGGGCCCAAGAGGGGGGAGCCGCACCCCACAAGGAAAGGGAGGCTTGGGCCTCCTAGTCCGAGTTGGACTAGGAGTAGGAGAAGCCCAAGGGGGGTTCGGCCGAACCCCCCCTCCCCTCTCCTCCTTTAGTCCCACATGGGGGAGCCAGGGGGTTTGCACACCCCCTTCCGCCCTTTATATAGCAAGGCATATTAATTGGATTAATTCATGGGAAAATACAATTAATTGTATGCAGGCCGGCCGAGCTGTTTCTCCGCCCATTTTACCCCCTCTCTCCACCTAAGCTATACCGCAGAGCGCCGTTGCTCTGCGGAATTCCAGATAAGATCTACCCCTGCGATTTCAGCTGGATCTGAATGACCGGGGGTTGTCGCTAAGCTCCGTATGTTTGTGAGTGCTCGGAGGTAACTCCTTTTGAGTAGCCTGGGCGACATCGTCTCGCCTCTGCAGCCGCCGCGCCCCTCTCCCCTCTGCCGCCGGCGCACCACCTCTGGTGCTGGCGCTCTGCCTTCTTCCGCCCGACGCCCGTCGACGCAGATCATCGTCGACACCCCGGCGTCATCGTCATTGTCATCGCGGCAAGTTCTCCGCGACCTCGAGGTCGGCTACGTACGACTTCACCGTCAACGCTTGTGCGGGAGCGTAATCCCCGCTATCGGTCTACATGGAGGTAATGTAACCCGTTCCGCCACCGTTATCGCATGTACTAGATAGATAGATCCTGGCTAGTTAGGGTTTCGTACGCTAGAAAAATTATTGTTTTCTGTACCGTAACCCCTTCAGTGGTATCAGAGCCGATCTACGCGTAGTACTGCTGTTACGGTTAGAACTCATGTTGAATGAGGGCGTCTTTCTTATATTTGCTACCCTCTAGCGTGCACTTGCGATGCCTTCGGTATTGAGTTGATGAAGCGGCCCGGACCGACTTTACGCTTACGCTTACGCGAGACTGGTTCCACTACTGACATACGGCTTGCACCGTATCTGTGGCTGGCGGGTGTCTATTTCTCTCTCTCTAGTCGGCAAAGCATTTTCAATGGAGGGCCCGAAAGGGATGCTTAAACATGCAATTATACGATCGACGTTGTGGTACAAAGTTCGTAGGTAGGGAAGCGATTCTCTTACGAATAAGCCTATATGCCACGTAAAATTTGCAAAACTAAATAAAGCTAGAGGCGTCTAACTTTGTTTTACAGAGGCGTTATTTTATGTGACATGGTTACGGTAAGTTTTGATATTACTCGTACTGTCGGGGGCAATGGAGGGCTCTGTAGACTCGGAGCCATGCCGGGGCGCCGGTGGGTCAGGCACATGGCGCCATGAAGGTCCAGGCGCATCGACCATGTCATATCGCACTTCATTGCATCATTATTGTGTGCTGTTGTGTGTGCATCCTATTGATTGCTTATATGCTAGATATACAACGGTAGCATCATAAATATGATGATCCCTAACAAATACCAAAACTGTGTTCTCCCACGTTGCGCACCACCAAGAAAGTTCTACGTTATGAGGCAGGCCGTGATGATCGGGTGTCACACATCTTGTCGTTCGCATACAGTGGGTGTAAGCCATGTTGCACGCGCAGGGTCTTCGAGGTTTGATTGGCGAGCCTAGCATATCCAGAAATATGGCCTCGGAACACGGGAAGATCGAAAGATCGAGCACGAGTCACAGAGTTGTTGTGATCGACATTTTATGTCCACCTTTGAAGCTATGCTGCCGGCCGTGATGATCGGCGGTGGTGTGGTGGATGGGGGTCGTGTTATCGTCATTATTATTTTTTAGGGATAATAATCTTGGTGTGGTGTGTTTTTGATAATGAGATTATAAAACTAAAACTCACCTACATATTATAAATTTTACCTTACCTCTTTGGCGATCACATCTGTAGACTACGCAACTTTACTTCGGTTACTTCCTCAAGAGCCCGGATGCTACATTAGAAGCCGACGGGTCCAACTTCATCAGATGGTACAGCGGTTTTAGAAACATTCTCGAACACAACAACATTCTATATGTTCTCGATGAACCGTTAAGAGAAGGACCAGGAGATTCTGCTAGCGAGGAGGAGGAAGATGATTTCCGTAGGCGTCGAGACATATTCATTGAAGTGGAGATCACCATAACCGTATGCCTGGCACCCGAGTTGAAAGAGTTGTTTCGACGCAAGGAGCCAAGCGTCATGATTGATGCGATAAAGACACACTTCGGGGATGAATTAAAGCGTGAGCAATTCAGGCAGCTTAGAATGTTCCAGACCATTCACATAGAGGAGCATACCTGTCTGAAGACACATTTGAAGAGATTGTATGACATCTACTTCCAGATGACGATGGTATTCGATTACTGGATGGCAGATTCTTGTGCCATTCAGACTGTCCTGATATCTCTACCTCCTAGCTATGAGAAGCATGTACGCAAGTACATTTTGAAGGCCGATGATATGAACTTCTACAAGTTTGTGTCTGAATTAAAATCTCTGAAGGTTGATTCCATCGAAGGAGAGATCTTCGATGCTACAGGTATATATTTGATATATGCAGAATTATGAATTCGCCTCTTGGTATATGATGAAGTATTTGATACTTGTTCTGTTTGTGAAACAGGTCCTAATTATCACATATATGCGGTGCAGTTTGATGTGACCTGGCGCTGAAGCTGGTAATCAAGGAATTGATGGCCTTTTGGTGTTTACGTCCTCAAGTTATCATAGTTATCATTAATAGTTTTTGATAAGATCTTTTGTAATAGTGAGCGAGTGTGTGTCTTGATTGTTGCAAGACAAAGTTATTCATGTAATAAGACAAGTTCAGTTGTTTTATGTTATGGAACAAGTCAGTTGTTTTATATTATGAATAAAGATTCCACATCTCAGTTGCATTGATTGTATGATAAGTATTCATAATTGTAGAAATGATAAAATAGCGTGTCCTATGAATAAGAGTTCTATTACTAGAACAAACACCGTCAAGTTTAGTCATGAAAGCAATGAAAGAAGTAATGGATGTTTTGGTCCATTTAAGTGTTTCGAGTGCCGAGTTGATTAAGCTTGAAATCAAGTATTGAAGTTGCAATACCAGAGGAAATTAATTGAGTGTCATTTTTAATGATTAATTAATGGTGTTTATTGCTTGCTCCGAATTCTCCTATGATTTTGGTAAATAGGACTATTTGCCCGACAAATCATAAAATCTGAAATTAATTTGATAATAGATCAAATGGGGTTTTTCAGAAGAAAGATTAGTGAACATTGTATTCACAAGATTCGATCAAAGGACAATATTTTTGAATTATGGTTTCAACACAAAAGGACTTGTGGAAATTTGTTTCACAAAGTTATAATGTCATATATAGTGATATGTGGGGAATTATAATCATGCTCTATTTTAAATAAAGTGTGGTCCATCAGAATCAGTCTTAGAATCTCCTAATATGTTCAAAATATTATAGTCAATGTCCACTTTAGAAAATAGATGTTTTTCTCAACAAGAATTCGTGAGATCGACAGTAGTGTCGACATGTATATGATTACACGATAATTCGGTATATACATGAATAGTTCTTTGTAGAATACTCGCATTGAATGAGAGTGTATTCCAAAACCAATTAGAAACAAAGTTCAGTTTGTTGTCTATGTAATTCCGAGAAAAAGATGATTTTTCGAATTATGGTTTATGGATTGGAATTAGAAGTTTGGAATAAAGTGTCGGACCTATGTTGTAAGGTGTTCCAAAGAGTATATGTATGCTAATGAAAATTTGGTGATTAAGAGTGAGGGAGACTAGAAAATTGTTTTCTGCTTGCAATCCTCTTCATAAAGATCATAATATTTTCATGAAAGAAACTTCTAAATAAAGTGCTGTTATATTTAATATTGTTGTCGGGTCACAGCACTGTATTAAGTGTTTCGGATCTTGTTGACAGATCAAGGTGCACTTTATGAATACAAAGAAAGTTGAGAAAATATCGGAATACGAACAAATGCTTTTTGAGCCTGGAAATCCAAAGTTGCATTTGAAAGGATTAAGAGAGTAATTGTTGCTGCAATTCTTATTAGAGGAATAAGATTGTTTAATCGTCATATAAGGTGTTATATGAGAAATGTGACTATAAGAAAGACGCGGTAGCATGTCTTGTCAAGAAATGTGTCTTGGACAAGATCAAATTTGTTGACTACATTTGTGTAGACATGCTTGAGGTCTGAGGGATTTGTATTAATGTAATACTGTAGTTTGTATTAAACTCGAATTGATAATGGATCAATGGTTTTGGTTTGACCAAAATGTAGATTTAAGTGGGAGACAATGTTAGTATACTCAGGTGGAATATGTAAAGAACATATTTTTTGAGTGGGAGCTCAGGAACTCAAATATGTGGATGACACGTTTTTTAGTGGGAGCTCGTGTTATCAAATATGTGGAGACATAATTTGAGTGGGAGTCGAATTCATCTTATGTAGTTAACACATTGTGAAACTGTACCAATAGAATAGGATGGAGTTGTGAAACTATTTGAAAGTTAGTGTCTATTTTGAAATAGAACGGGAATTTTAAATAGTTAGTCGAGTTGTTTTGGATTATATCTGAGGAGTCAGAATAGAATCAAAAGGATGGTCCTTTGGAATCCAATTGATCATTAAGAGTAATGATGCATGAAAGTAATGGTTGTATGACATGTGGGTCTATTATGTAATATTAGACATCATATAGAAACCATATTATCTGCTCGATGAAGTATAACCGATGTTCTTGGAAGAAGAGCAGTTATGAAAGTAAATTTAGAATTTACTGAAAGTAGAGGTGTGTTAGTTGTTGGACTGACATTAGAATGTCAAGTTTTCTGCGTTGGTGTGAAAGTTTGTAGATATCGCGAGTTTGTAATTGTTACAAGGGGCTATGTATAGCTGAGTGTGTTTTTCAGGGCAGTTATCTGGTTAGTATAATCAGAGTAAGCGTTGGGAAACAGAAGTCTCACTTAGTTACGGTATTTTCATATATGTTGTTAGACAACATGGTGATATCAAGCAAGTTGATGTCAATGAATTGCAAAAGCATGTACAATCATGGATTGTGCAGTAACACTCTTCCACAAGCAAGCATTGTCAAATGATTCTTATTTGATAAGGGATTTTGATAAAGTAAAATGCAGCTGATTTATTTGTACTCTAGTGCAAGTGGGAGACTGAAGGAGATAAGCCCTAGATGCAAATAAATAAGTAGTATTTATTGCATTATCTCATAAGTTTATAATAGGTTTGTGTATTATGCTATAACTGTATTGATCGGAATTATTGATACACGTGTGATACATAGACAACCAGGTCCCTAGCAAGCCTCTATGTGAGCTAGTCCATTGGGCAACAGTTGATCGAGATTCCCGATCAAGGACAATGACGTCGGTTGACAATGGGGTCATCTTGGTAGTTGAATAAGGTGGTGGACATACGCAAAGTATTGCAATAAGATCGTATTACGATGTTTGTCATTTGCAATAGATAAGAATATGATAGCTTATTCCTTAGACCGTGAGACCGTACTTATTAATGCTTCGTAGGGGTGCTTTGAGAGCATCAAACGTTGTGTCTTATATAGCATGACAATAATGGTGTCCATCTTGGGTATTCCGAAAGAGCATCAAGACGTAAGGATCAAGAGCGGGATTTGTTCATTCTTGTAATGGAATGATACTCTGGGCCCACTCGGTGATATTGCATCTATATAGCTGCGCAGCTTATGACTAGGTCATAGAGATGTAATATCGCAGACGAGTTAATAACCTTCGTCGGTAACGAGATACAACAAAGACATTGGTGTGTCTACGATCATATCTTGGACAAGGTAGTATCGCAGAGACAAAGGGAATGAATGTCATATTTATGGTTCAACGACGATATTCGTGGAATGCACAGGGGTCGTCATATACTTCCAGGTATCACTAACGATCATTGGTGAGCGGAGTGTCTCGACCATGTATGGAGTGTTCTCGAACCGTAGCGTAACAAACTTAAGGTCTTAGCGACACCAGGAGATAGGTTCTGGAATATTATAGGAATTTGTTGGAGAGAGAGAAATGATCCGGAAAGAGTTCCGGTGGTCCGGAAGGAGTTCCGGGGAAGTATGGAATGGTTCCAGGAATGTCCGAAAGTTGTTCGGGTGGTTCCGAAATAGTTTCGGAGTCATGGGATATTGAATTATATATAAATATATTAATTATGAATTAATGGGATTTTTATATTAATTTCATATTAATTAAATAAAGGAAAAAGGGGGCTCCCACTTACATGGGCCCTAAGAGGGCCCAAGAGGGGGGAGCTGCACCCCACAAGGAAAGGGAGGCTTGGGCCTCCTAGTCCGAGTTGGACTAGGAGTAGGAGAAGCCCAAGGGTGGTTCGGCCGAACTCCCCCTCCCCTCTCCTCCTTTAGTCCCACATGGGGGAGCCAGGGGGTTTGCACACCCCCTTCCCCCTTTATATAGCAAGGCATATTAATTGGATTAATTCATTGGAAAATACAATTAATTGTATGCAGGCCGGCCGAGCTGTTTCTCCGCCCGTTTTGCCCCCTCTCTCCACCTAAGCTATACCGCAGAGCGCCGTTGCTCTGCGGAATTCCAGATAAGATCTACCCCTGCGATTTCAGCTGGATCTGAATGACCGGGGGTTGTCGCTAAGCTCCGTATGTTTGTGAGTGCTCGGAGGTAACTACTTTTGAGTAGCCTGGGCGACATCGTCTCGCCTCTGCAGCCGCCGCGCCCCTCTCCCCTCTGCCGCCGGCGCACCACCTCTAGTGCTGGCGCTCTGCCTTCTTCCGCCCGACGCCCGTCGACGCAGATCATCGTCGACACCCCGGCGTCATCGTCTTCGTCATCGTGGCAAGTTCTCCGCGACCTCGAGGTCGGCTACGTACGACTTCACCGTCAACGCTTGTGCGGGAGCGTAATCTATCGGTCTACATGGAGGTAATGTAACCCGTTCCGCCACCGTTATCGCATGTACTAGATAGATAGATCCTGTCTAGTTAGGGGTTCGTACGCTAGAAAAATTATTGTTTTCTGTACCGTAACCCCTTCAGCAGGGTCTTCTCCCGTGCTGATGGAAACGGGTCACATGCTTCTGTTCGTGGTGTTGGTACGGTCGATCTGAAGTTTACTTCGGGGAAGATCGTGCGCCTGAAGAACGTTCATCATGTGCCGTCCATCAATAAAAATCTTGTTAGCGGTTCTCTTATGTGTCGAGATGGCTACAAGATAGTTTTTGAGTCCAATAAATTTGTTGTTTCTAAATTTGGAACTTTCGTTGGTAAAAGCTATGAGTGCGGAGGCTTGTTCCGCCTATCATTGTCAGACGTTTGTAATAAAGTTGGGAATCATGTTTGCACTACTATTGAATCAAATGTATGACATTCTCGTATTTGTCATATTAATTTTGGGTGTATGACGTGACTAGCCAAATTGAACTTAATCCCTTCTTTCATTACTGTCAAGGGGTCTAAGTGTCAAGTTTGTGTTTAAGCAAAGCAACCTCGCAAGTCTCATACGACTGCAGAAGTAAGAAACTTGGCACCTCTAGATCTCATACATTCTGATCTCTGTGAGATGAATGGCGTGTTGACAAAGGGTGGAAAGAAATATTTCATGACGTTGATTGATGACTCCACTAGATACTGCTATGTGTACCTTCTAAAAACAAAATATGAGGCTCTAAATTTCTTCAAAATCAATAAAGCTGAAACAGAAAACCAACTCGATCGAAAGATTAAGAGGCTTCGGTCTGATCGTGGTGGAGAGTATTTTTCGAATGACTTTGACTCTTTTTGTGCGGAACATGGTATAATTCATGAGAGGACGCCTCCCTGATCGCCCCAGTCAAATGGAGTTGATGAAAGAAAGAACCGTACTCTAACTGATTTGGTTAACGCCATGTTAGACACATCGGGTCTCTCCAAGGCATGGTGGGGGGAGGCGATATTGACTGCGTGTCATGTCCTAAACCGAGTTCCCGTAAAAGACAAAGAGATAACTCCGTTTGAGGAGTTTGAGAAGAAAAGGTTAAAACTCTCTTACCTGTGGACTTGGGGTTGTTTGGCGAAAGTCAATATACCAATTCCCAAGAAACGCAAGCTTGGACCCAAAACCGTTGATTGTGTATTCCTGGGCTATGCTTTTCATAGCATTGGTTATAGATTCTTGATAGTAAAATCTGAGGTATCCGACATGCATGTTGGTACAATCATGGAGTCGAACGATGCGACTTTCTTTGAGGATATCTTTCCCATGAAGGATATGCCGAGCTCATCAAATCAGGAGATACCAAGTTCATCTAGTCAGGAATTAGTTGCAATTCCTGAACCCACCATTGCGATAGAACACCATGAAAATATCGTGGAGGATGACAGTGAAACTCCGAAAAGGAGTAAGAGACAGAGGACTGCAAAGTCTTTTGGTGATGATTTCATTGTGTACCTCGTGGATGACACTCCCAGTTCTATTTCAGAAGCATATGCATCTTTGGATGCTGACTACTGGAAGGAAGCTGTCCGTAGTGAGATGGATTCCATCTTAGCTAACGGAACTTGGGAAATCACTGATCGTCCTTACGGGTGCAAACCAGTAGGATGCAAGTGGGTGTTTAAGAAAAAGCTTAGGCCTGATGGTACCATTGAAAAGTACAAGGCACGGCTTGTGGCCAAGGGTTATACCCAAAAAGAAGGTGAAGATTTTTTTGACACTTACTCACCTGTAGCCAGACTGACAACCATTCGTGTGCTACTATCATTGGCTGCCTCACACGGTCTTCTCATTCATCAAATGGACGTAAAGACGGCTTTCCTAAACGGAGAGTTGGATGAGGAAATTTACATGGAGCAGCCAGATGGTTTCGTGGTACCTGGTCAGGAAGGAAAGGTGTGTAAGTTGATAAAGTCTTTGTATGGCCTTAAACAAGCTCCTAAGCAGTGGCATGAGAAGTTCGAAAAGACTTTAACCGCTGAAGGCTTTGTTGTAAAGGAAGCTGACAAATGTGTGTATTATCGCCATGGTGGGGGCGAGGGAGTTATTCTCTGTTTATACGTCGATGACATACTGATATTTGGAACCAACCTTAAGGCGATTAAGGAAGTCAAGGATTTCCTATCTCGCTGTTTTGAGATGAAGGATCTAGGAGTAGCTGATTGAAGGAGATATGCCCTAGAGGCAATTAATAAAGTGTATTCTTTATCATATCTCGTTTGTTCATAATAGGTTTTTGTGTCATGCTAGAACCGTATTAAGCGGAAACATTAATGCGGGTGTGATACGTAAACAACCAGGTCCCTAGTAGCCTCTACTAAGACTAGTTTCGTTGCGCGATTGATGATCGAGGTTTCCCGGTCATGGGGCATGGCGCCGGTCGGCAATGAGAGTCATATCGCTGGAGAGTGATGTGATGGACATACCCAGATTTGGAGAACATAGTCATTACACCTTTGACCGTGAGATCAACTCTTATTGATATTCCCCGAAGATACTTTGATTGCACCAAACGTCGTATCTTATTTAGTATGACAATAACGGTGATACTTTTGGGTATTAGAAAGGAGTATTGAGACGAGGGGTCAAGAGAGGGATTTGCCAGTCCGCGTAGCAGGATAGATACTCTCGGGCCCACTCGGTGAGATCTTGTCTAATGAGCTTGCAAGCATGTGACTAGGTCACGGAGACATGAGATCATGAACGAGTAGAAGATGGCATCGTCAGTAACGAGGTCGGGATTAGGTATGGAGATATCTATGGAACGACACTCGGACATGCTAAGTATCGCTATGGCAAAAGGTCTAAGACTTCACGTTCAGGTTTGATAGATGAAAGTCATTCGTTATATCTCAGGGATTAATTCAGGGGGTCCAGGCCTACGAGTTAGTCGTTGATCATTGAGGAGTCTTGATCATACCTGATATTATATCGAACCGCTAGGGTAACACACTTAAGGGGTTTCGACAAGACAACCGGAAAGGAAGGAGATCACCGGGACAGTCCCGGGAGAGGTCCGATGGAGATCGGGCAGCGCCGAAAGAGTTTTCGGAGCTAGGAAATATTATATATATTATGTTTGATATTAATTAGTGTTATTAATATGCAAATATGATTTTATATATTTATTTTCGAATTTATTAAGGCAGATTTCCCTAAATGGGCCTTCCGGACGAAAGAAGGCCCAAGAGGGGAAAATTCCCTAGGGGAATTCGGTGGGGGCCAGGAGGGCCGGCCTAGGTGGGCCACAAGGGGCCCACCAAGGGGCCGGCGCACCTCCCAAGCCGAACCAGGCTGTGGGGGGTTAGTCCCACATTGCCTGGCTGGCAAGGTTGGCTCCCCTTGGGAGCCTATATAAGAAGGGGCACCCCCAGCCTTTTAATTCACCAATTAATTCCTGATTTCTCTCTCGATCTCGTGGTTCCCAAGTTGGAGCCGCGCCGAGCAAGAGGAGTCGGGGATCTCCTCCACCATAGCCCGCTGCCGCGCTGCTGGTGTTCCGGTCCAAGTCTTCCGCTGCTCGACCTGGACTGGAGCTTCGGAGGCGTCGTCTCCACCGTACGTGTGCGACTCCCTGCGAGGTGCTGCGCTAGCGGTACTCGGAGGCCTGCTTCCTCTACACGACCTTGAGGTCGGCTTCGTCGGTCTTCATCGACAACGTTTGTGCGGGAACGTAATCCCCGCTTTCGGTCTACAAGGGTATGTATTCCGATCTCCGTTCGTACTACTATATCTGCATAGAATAGATCTTGACTAGTTAAAGGATATCGTTGCTAGGAAAATTATTGTTTTCTGCCCACGATCCCCTTCAGTGGTATCAGAGCCGATCTATCGTAAGATATAGCTGTACGCTGTTAGAACCCGTGCTCTGCACGGGGGCACCGTTCCTGTTATTTGCTACCCTCTAGCGTGCACTTGTGTATTCCAGCGGCATTGAGTTGATGAAGCGGCCCGGACCGACTTTACGCGTACGCTTACGCGAGACTGGTTCCACTACTGACATACGGCTTGTACCGTATCTGTGGCTGGCGGGTGACAGTTTCTCTCTCTTTAGTTGGTCTTCGCATTTTCAATGGAGGGCCCGAAAGGGATGCTTAAGCATGCAATTATTGGATCGTTGTTGTGGTCATAAGGTTCGTAGGTATGAAGCGGTTCTATTTACGAAAGCCCCAAGCCACGTAAAATATGCAAAAGATAAAGTAGAAGCGTCTAACTTTATTTTGCAGGGGCTATGTGATATGGTCAAGGTAGGTTTATTAAATTGTTTATAAACTGCGGGCGCCAAGAAGACCATGGCGCGATGGACTATATCACATTGCATTACATTTGATGTTTTGTGTGCATCTTATTTTGTGTGATTGTGTGTTACACGGCGGTAGTTGAATAAGATGATCCCTTCAAAATACCACTAGTGTTCTCCCTCCAACGCGCACCACCAATAAAGTTCTACGTTATGAGGCAGGCCGTGATGATCGGGTGTCAGACATATCTTCGTTCGCATACGGTGGGTGTAAGCCATGTTGCACAAGCGTCAGTGTGGAGGTTTTTGGTGGCGAGCCTAGCATACTCAGAGGTATGGCCTCGGAACAGGAAGGCCGAAAGGCCGAGCACGAGTCACAAAATTGGTGTGACGGACGATTTTGTCTACTCTTGAAGTTGTGCCGCCGGCTTTGATGATGAGGGGTGGTGCAATGGATGGGGGTCGTGTAATCGCTTAAACGACCAGGAGGGATTTTCGTTTGAGTGGGAGTTATGTTAGTTATTTTCTAAAATACTATAACTCAAAATTATTATGAACAAAGTCTTATGTTGTTGCAAATTCCATTGTAGATGTCTCGCCCCTCGTTTAACCTAGGTCTGTTCCTTGAGAAAGAAAAGCTTAAGACCAATGGGTCAAACTTCATGGCCTGGTTCCGCAACCTGAGGATCCTCCTCACTCCCCATAGGGTGGCCTACGTCATTGAGGCCACCATAGGTGACCCTCCTGCAGATGATGCCTCTGAGGATGAGAAGAAGGTCTTCCAGACCCGATCGGAGGATTCTGCCTTTGTCCAGAGTGGCATGCTCTACGCCATAGAAGCCGACCTGCAGAAGCGTTTTGAAAAGATGAGCGCCTTTGAGATCATTTCGGATCTTAAGGCTGTCTTTGCGCCGCAGGCTAAGGCTGAGAGATATGAGGCTTCTGAGCTTTTCTTCTCAGCCAAGATGGAAGAGCATAGCAGTGTGAGCGAGCATGTAGTCAAGATGTCTGGCTACGTTCAACGCCTGAACGCTCTGGAGTGCAAGATTCCCGACGAGCTGGCGATTGACAGGGTGTTGCAATCGTTGCCACCAAGCTACAAAGGCTTCGTCATGAACTACAACATGCAGGGCATGGCTAAGTCCCTGGGTGAAGTGTTCGTGATGCTCAAGACTGCTGAGGTAGAGATTAAGAAGGAGCACACGCTGTTGATGGTCAACAAGACCGTTGATTTCAAGAAGTCCGGTGGCAAGGGAAAGCAGAGCTGGAAGTCCCGGAGGGAGGCAAAGTTGGCTGCCAAGCCCAGGACTAACAAATCTGGTCCCAGAGCTAGCGTGGAGTGTTTCTACTGCAAGGGGAAGGGTCACTGGAAGCGCAACTGCCCCAAGTATCTGGAGGATAGGAAGTCTGGCAAGACGGTCGATAAAGAGAAAGGTATATTTGATATACATGTTATAGATGTGTACCTTACATCCGCCCGGAGCAATACGTGGGTATTTGATACTGGTTCTGTTGCTCATATATGTAACTCTCAGGAGGAGTTACGGAATAGAAGGCGGCTGGCGAAGGATGAGGTGACGATGCGCGTCAGCAACGGATCGAGAGTCGACGTGGTGGCTGTCGGCACGCTCCCTCTGCATCTACCATCGGGATTAGTTTTGGTTTTAAATAAATGTTATTTTGTGCCATCCTTGAGTGTAAACATTATAAGTGGGTCTTGCCTGTTACAAGACGGTTATTCATTTAAATCAGTATCAAGCAATTGTGCTATTTATATGAATGATATCTTTTATGTTGATGCTCCCGAGAGTAATGGTTTATTCTTGTTGAGTCTCGATCGTAGTACTCACATCCATAACATAGAGGCCAAACGAATTAAGTGTAGTGACGATACCGCCATGTTTTTGTGGCATTGCCGTCTTGGTCATATTGGTATAAAGCGCATGAAGCGACTCCACTCCGATGGACTCTTGGACTCGTTGGATTTCGGATCCCTCGATACATGTGAACCATGCCTCATGGGCAAAATGACCAGGACACCGTTCAAAGGTTTCGTTGAACGGGCGTCGGATTTGTTGGGGATCATACATACAGACGTATGTGGACCAATGAGCGTTTCGACACGCAATGGTTATCGTTACTTCGTCACCTTCACTGATGACTTGAGTAGATACGGTTATATCTATTTGATGAAACACAAGTCTGAAACGTTTGAAAAGTTCAAAGAATTCCAGAGTGAAGTTGAGAATCAGCTTAATAGGAAAATCAAGCATCTCCGGTCCGATCGCGGTGGAGAGTACTTGAGTTTTGAGTTTGGCACACATCTGAAGAGTTGTGGCATAGTGCCCCAACTTACGCCCGCCGGAACTCCGCAGCGTAACGGTGTGTCCGAGCGACGTAATCGTACTCTACTAGATAGTGTCCGATCTATGATGTCTCTTACCGATCTGCCAGTGTCCTTCTGGGGTTATGCGTTAGAAACAGCCACATTCATTTTAAATAGGGCTCCGTCCAAGTCCGTTGAAACGACGCCGTATGAATTATGGTATGGCCATAAGCCTAAGTTATCGTTTCTGAAGGTTTGGGGTTGTGAGGCGTACGTTAAGAAACTACAGCCCGACAAACTCGAACCGAAGTCGGAGAAAGTCGTCTTTGTAGGATATCCGCGGGAAACCGTTGGGTACACCTTCTACAACCAAGCTGAGGGCAAAACTTTTGTCGCGAAGACCGGTGCCTTTCTAGAGAAGGAGTTTCTCGCGAAAGGAGTAAGTGGGAGGAAGGTAGACCTCGATGAAATCGTTGATCCTGAACTCGAGATTCCGAGTGGCGCAACGGAAGCAATTCCGGAAACGTCCTCCGTGGAAGGAGTGGGAGAAACTGTCGAGGAAGATGTTCTACCTCGTAGGTCTGGTAGATCTCGGATCCCACCAGAATGGTATGGCAATATGGTTTGCACCGTCATGCTAGTCGAGCAAGACGAACCTACGAACTACAAGGAGGCGATGGAAAGTCTAGAGTCCGAGAAATGGCTTGAAGCCATGAAATCCGAAATAGGATCCATGTATGATAACCAAGTGTGGACCTTGGTGGATATTCCCGAAGGGCGCAAGGCCGTCGAGAATAAGTGGATCTTTAAGAAGAAGACTGATGCTGATGGTAATGTGACCGTCTATAAAGCTCGGCTTGTCGCAAAAGGTTTCCGACAAGTTCATGGAATTGACTACGATGAAACTTTTTCACCAGTAGCAATGCTTAAGTCTATTTGGATTTTGTTAGCAGTAGCTGCCTACTATGATTATGAAATCTGGCAGATGGACGTCAAAACGGCCTTCCTGAATGGAAACATTGAGGAAGAGTTGTACATGGTACAGCCGGAAGGTTTTGTCGATCCAGGAAGTGCTAACAAGGTGTGCAAGCTTCAGCGATCCATCTATGGATTGAAGCAGGCATCTCGGAGCTGGAATCTTCGCTTTGATGAGGTAATCAAAGGTTTTGGATTTATCCAGAATGTGGAAGAGACCTGTATTTACAAGAAAATGAGTGGGAGCTCGGTTGTGTTCTTAGCACTGTATGTTGACGACATATTGCTAATAGGGAATGATGTAGAACTTCTGAATAGCGTGAAGGAATAATTAAACAGTAAATTTTCCATGAAGGACTTAGGAGAAGCTGCGTATGTTTTAGGCATAAAGATCTACCGTGATAGATCAAGGCGCCTATTAGCACTAAGTCAGAGTACTTATCTTGATAAAATATTGAAGCGTTTTCATATGGAGAAGGCAAAGAAGGGTTCTCTGCCGGTTATCAAGAATAAGATATTGCGTAAGGCGCAGTGTCCGGTAACGGAACTGGGTAAGGCCGAAATGACGAAACATCCTTATGCTTCAGCCATAGGATCGATCATGTATGCAATGTTGAGTACTAGACCAGATGTGGCATTAGCTCTAAGTTTGACAAGCCGATTCCAGAGTAATCCTGGAATGCCGCATTGGATAGCTGTTAAGAGCATTCTTAAGTATCTCAATAAGACAAAGGAAATGTTCCTTGTGTATGGTGGCTGCGATGAGGAACTTGGCGTAACGGGTTACGTAGATGCAAGTTTCTGCTCAGACCCCGATGACTGTAAGTCACAGACAGGTTACGTGTTCAAGGTGAATGGAGGCGCCGTGTGCTGGAAAAGTGGGAAGCAACCCATAGTCGCACAATCTACAATGGAGTCGGAGTACATTGCTGCCTGCGAGGCCGCGAATGAAGCTGTGTGGCTGAGGAAGTTCGTCATCGAACTTGGAGTGTTCCCGAGCGTGCAAGACCCCGTGGTCCTCTTCTGCGACAATACGGGTGCCATTGCGAACGCCAAGGAGCCAAGGACTCACTCCACCGCCAAACACATTCTCCGACGCTTCCACGTATTACGTCAGTACGTACAAGAAGGCGATGTGAAGATTTGCAAAGTGCATACGGATCTGAATGTGGCAGATCCGCTGACGAAGCCTCTCCCGCTTGATAAGCATGAACAACACCAGTTAGCTATGGGTGTTAGGCTTTTACCAAGTTGTAATCTAGATTAAATTGTACTCTAGTGCAAGTGGGAGACTGAAGGAGATATGCCCTAGAGGCAATTAATAAAGTGTATTCTTTATCATATCTCGTTTGTTCATAATAGGTTTTTGTGTCATGCTAGAACCGTATTAAGCGGAAACATTAATGCGGGTGTGATACGTAAACAACCAGGTCCCTAGTAGCCTCTACTAAGACTAGTTTCGTTGCGCGATTGATGATCGAGGTTTCCCGGTCATGGGGCATGGCGCCGGTCGGCAATGAGAGTCATATCGCTGGAGAGTGATGTGATGGACATACCCAGATTTGGAGAACATAGTCATTACACCTTTGACCGTGAGATCAACTCTTATTGATATTCCCCGAAGATACTTTGATTGCACCAAACGTCGTATCTTATTTAGTATGACAATAACGGTGATACTTTTGGGTATTAGAAAGGAGTATTGAGACGAGGGGTCAAGAGCGGGATTTGCCAGTCCGCGTAGCAGGATAGATACTCTCGGGCCCACTCGGTGAGATCTTGTCTAATGAGTTTGCAAGCATGTGACTAGGTCACGGAGACATGAGATCATGAACGAGTAGAAGATGGCATCGTCAGTAACGAGGTCGGGATTAGGTATGGAGATATCTATGGAACGACACTCGGACATGCTAAGTATCGCTATGGCAAAAGGTCTAAGACTTCACGTTCAGGTTTGATAGATGAAAGTCATTCGTTATATCTCAGGGATTAATTCAGGGGGTCCAGGCCTACGAGTTAGTCGTTGATCATTGAGGAGTCTTGATCATACCTGATATTATATCGAACCGCTAGGGTAACACACTTAAGGGGTTTCGACAAGACAACCGGAAAGGAAGGAGATCACCGGGACAGTCCCGGGAGAGGTCCGATGGAGATCGGGCAGCGCCGAAAGAGTTTTCGGAGCTAGGAAATATTATATATATTATGTTTGATATTAATTAGTGTTATTAATATGCAAATATGATTTTATATATTTATTTTCGAATTTATTAAGGCAGATTTCCCTAAATGGGCCTTCCGGACGAAAGAAGGCCCAAGAGGGGAAAATTCCCTAGGGGAATTCGGTGGGGGCCAGGAGGGCCGGCCTAGGTGGGCCACAAGGGGCCCACCAAGGGGCCGGCGCACCTCCCAAGACGAACCAGGCTGTGGGGGGTTAGTCCCACATTGCCTGGCTGGCAAGGTTGGCTCCCCTTGGGAGCCTATATAAGAAGGGGCACCCCCAGCCTTTTAATTCACCAATTAATTCCTGATTTCTCTCTCGATCTCGTGGTTCCCAAGTTGGAGCCGCGCCGAGCAAGAGGAGTCGGGGATCTCCTCCACCATAGCCCGCTGCCGCGCTGCTGGTGTTCCGGTCCAAGTCTTCCGCTGCTCGTCCTGGACTGGAGCTTCGGAGGCGTCGTCTCCACCGTACGTGTGCGACTCCCTGCGAGGTGCTGCGCTAGCGGTACTCGGAGGCCTGCTTCCTCTACACGACCTTGAGGTCGGCTGCGTCGGTCTTCATCGACAACGTTTGTGCGGGAACGTAATCCCCGCTTTCGGTCTACAAGGGTATGTATTCCGATCTCCGTTCGTACTACTATATCTGCATAGAATAGATCTTGGCTAGTTTAAGGATATCGTTGCTAGGAAAATTATTGTTTTCTGCCCACGATCCCCTTCACTGATGTTATCTTGAACGTCAAGCTCCTGAGAGATGACAATGGTGGGATCACTATGCTTCAATCCCACTACGTGGATAAGGTCTTGGGTCGCTTCGGGTATAGCGATTGCAAGTCTTCTCCAACACCGTACGATCCTAGCGTGTTGCTTCGAAAGAATCGACGTATTTCGAAGGATCAAATGAGATATTTTCAGATTATAGGCTCGCTCATGTATCTAGCCAGCGCCACGAGGCCTGACATCTCCTTTGCTGTAAGCAAGCTGAGCCGATTTGTGTCAAATCCGGAGATGATCATTGACATGCTCTTGAGAGGGTTATGCGCTATCTAAAAGGAACTGCGAGTTACGGTATTCACTATACTGGGTATCCGAGGGTACTTGAGGGTTATAGTGACTCTAATTGGATATCTGATGCTGATGAGATTAAGGCCACGAGTGGTTATGTTTTTACACTTGGTGGTGGTGCTGTTTCCTGAAAGTCTTGCAAGCAGACCATCTTAACGAGGTCAACAATGCAAGCAGAACTCACAACATTAGACACAACCACTGTTGAAGCAGAGTGGCTTCGTGAGCTTTTGATGGAGTTACATGTGGTTGAAAAACCAATACCCGCTATCCTGATGAATTGTGACAATCAAACTGTCATAATAAAAGTGAACAGTTCTAAGGATAATATGAAGTCATCAAGGCATGTGAAGAGGAGATTAAAATTTGTCAGAAAATTGAAGAACTCCGGAGTTATTGCATTGGCCTATATCCAAACATCTAAAAATCTGGCAGATCCCTTCACGAAAGGTTTATCACGTAATGTGATAGATAATGCATCGAGGGAGATGGGTTTGAGACCCACAATATGAGTTGTTCACAATAGCAACCCACTCTATGTGATCGGAGATCCCGTGAAGTAGAATTGGGAGACAAGTTGTTGATCAACTGAGAGGAGAGTATCCTTACTTCTGTATAATACCACTCCACAAAGATGCAATACTCTCCTAAACTGCACGGTAGGCTGATGTATATCTTAATGTGTACCAAGAGACTTTATTTTAAGCAGAGATGTTGTCCTACAGAACATCTTTTGAGGAACATACCTATATGAGCATTACTGTCAAACGTCGCAGTCCATGAGAGTTGGGTGCTCTCTAATAAGTTCATGAAAGGCCTCGGAGTACGACGCATAAGCTCCATCCGCGGGGAAGACCCACGACGGCCTAGTATCGGTCAAGGCTTTGTGTGAAGCTAGATTCGTAGAAAACATGTAGTTCAAGGCATAGTCCACTGTACAAGTCGCAGTCTAGTGTAACATGAAGTTCTAGGTGGAAGTTCAACTTAACAGTCTCTACTATAACACCGGTTTATAAACAGTGTTTGAAATCAGAATAAAATTTACGTGTCTTTAGAATCTTGTGGAGGATTGCTGGAATGTTTTCAGACACTGTTTGCATTTCTCGTGCGTGCGTCTTGGGGTTCTACCTAAGGACGACGACTCTTTGCGTTTCCACGTTGGAGGAGCTGGGGCGTGCGCGTATATATGGATGGTTGTTGAGATCTCGGGGGTTTACCGGCCTTCCGACTGGGATACAGCTCTGCTCTTGTTGGAGGTTTCCGGCGGTGACACAACTCCCTCCGTCTTCAAAATTTTATCTCCTGCCATCGTGCGCGTGTATATTGTCACAACTAACTACTACGTATTCGGGGATGAACAGATCGAACACAATCGGGACCGAGTCGTAAAGGCCTGGAGAATAGAAGCAGAGGAGAACGCGGACAGCAACCTGGTGTTCTCGCCGCTGACCATCTACGCGGCGCTCGCGCTCCTGGCCGCCGGCGCCACCTGCTGCAATTTTGCCCCTAGCCCATTTAACCATTTCCATAATTCCTGAAAATCCTATAGTCCCATGTGGCCCATTCATACATGGCAAGAGGTGGGATAAATGTTTAGTCCCACATGGCTAGTTTAGAGAGTGCCACCAGTTTATAAGGTGAGCTCCTCTAGCACTAGTACGAGCATGAGAATAAGAGAGAGCTCCACGCGCGCTCCTCCTCCTCCGCCGCCCGCCTCGCCACGCCACGCCACGCGCCGCGGGTTGCGAAACGAAAACGGATGGCTACCTCTTCAATCCGCCTTCTTGTTTTTCGCCTCATCTCTTGCGGTATCTGTTCGCCTCCAACCTGTGTGCCTATATAATAGAGGTCGCTCCTCTAAGCTAGATACACCGAAACACAACCACAACTCATGCGCCTGCCTCCTGGTTCTCGAGCACTGCGCCGCCGATCAAGTCTTCCTCATTCCGTTCCGCGGCGTGCACCGCGTGACGGAACAGTAGGCATCCAGAACCCCGTCTCTCATTATCCTGTACGGGAGAGAGGCGATAAGGTTTTTGGGGAGCGTCTGCACGCGACTACTGGCTTCTTCCCTAGCACGGACTCCGACGACTACTTCCCGGACGACGACTTCTTCTCCGACGTCGACGCCCTCTTCGACAACATGTCTGCCACCGCAAACGGATCTTCTTTCACTGGACCGTACGTCTTCCTATTTTTTCTAGTCGAGATCATCTTTCAGACTTTTTCTCTAACATGATGTGTATAATTGCTATATCCGTACTCTTTGTTAGATTGCATGACTAGTCTGTTTTATACTTCTCTAACCATGTTTTATCTAATATTATTATGGATTAAATCATATAGAAAATTGCTCATGTATTCAACACCACCCTGGACGAGATCCTCCGTGTCGTCGGCGCGCGATCACGCGGCTACATTCTGACACTAATTAACGTATTCCATTGTGCTGACAGGCTATGAGAAGGTGTCCTCTTCTGATCGTAACAGGCCTACACAGTTCTCTATGTGCATCTTCCTCCCGGATGCCAGAGACGGCTTGCCGAACCTGGTTGACATGATAGCATCCCAGCCTGGATTTCTCTACGAGCACCTGCCGAAGAAGATGGACAGAGTGCAGGAGTTCCGGGTACCCAAGTTCAAGCTGTCCTTTGAAAGCAGCGTCCTCGCCATTCTCAAGAGGTTTGGGCTTCAGTTACTGTCGGGTTATTGAATTCTTAGACACGTAAGGAGGTGTCATGCTCCAATGGTAAAAAAAGGGCATGACGGCTTATAGAATTGGGATTGCATACGGCCTTGTTTACCACGGAGGTACTTGTGGGGACGGGAAGTTTAGGCATTGGAGGGGATTTGGTGAATCCCCCATTTCACCCAATCCCCAAATTTTCTGAGATTTCCCCTGTTTTTCAAAGTCCCCTTGTTTACTTCTATTTCTAGGGATGGGAGAGTATTGTGGCTCTACTGTGCACCCGTCGATGGTCCACAGCACGTCGACGGCGACGTCCTGGCACCCGTCGATCGTCCGCGTGGTGGCGCGCGCGCACCAAATCACGGTCGGCTCTGGACCGCGCCCGGCACTCCGGCAGCTTGCGGAGCTCAGCTCGTCGGTCGACGAGGGCAAGATCTGAGACCTCGGGCGGCGCGGGCGCAGGCAGGCGATCTTCGTCTGCCAATGCAATGCAGCACCGCAGCGCAGCTCAGCACGCTCCGAGCTCATCCGTTTCTTGCTCCTCCCGTCCCTGTCCTGCCTGCTGCCTTGGTGTCCGTGGCTGGACAGTAGAGAGAGCAGCAAAGTAGTAGTGGAGTAGTAGAGCCCACATCGAGCTCGTCGATGGTCCGCAGCACCCGCGCCGCCGCCGCGACGCCGAGCCCACAGCGAGCTCGTCGATGGTCCGCAGCACCCGCGCCGCCGCCACGTCGCCGAGCGCCGCGAGCCGCTGCCGCGCGTCCGGATCGGCCTACTTGCCCAGCCGCACCTCGAGCCACGCGAGCTCCGCGCCCACGGCCGCCGCGAGCGGCGGGGCCGTTCCGCTCGTCTAGGTCGCCTCCGATTTTCGCCACCGTCGTCACCCTCGAATTCCCCGAGAAAACACGACCCTGCCCTCGCGTGTGTGAATGACTTGTGTGGAGGGCTTTTGGGTCGGGATATTTGGGGATGGGCCGGGAAGTTCCACAAGAACACGCACGAGGTAAACAGCCTTTCGGGGGAATATTCGGGATTTGTGGGTGGGCTGGGAATTTCCCCTCCGAACCCCAAAAAAACCTCCGTGGTAAACAAGGCCTACAAGGGTTTACCTAGGTTCAGACCTTGCAGCGGTGGCAAGATCCTACGTGCTGCTATAATTCACTAGATGCGAATATATGTACATGTTACAATGTAGGTTGTAAGGCGTCTCTGTTGAGGGGATCAGGAGGCAAACTTATATAGGCGCCATACCTTCTCCTATAAGGAAAGACTAACCGACCTATATTAGGAGTCCTAGACTAACACGGGATAAATCCTAACTTGTTCTTTAATGCGAACATCGATTTGTCTGGATCCTGATCAGCTTGTAGGCCTTCTCTTGCGATTCAGCATACTGGGCCGCCCGATAAGCCGAAGACCTTATCACCTCTTGGGCCGCCCTGCTAAGCTGGCTTAGCTCACGTGGTCGGCATACCTGTTTGGTATATCCTCCACAGTAGTCCCCGGAAAGGTTGGAGCACTCCAGCTTGTTCGTCTTAGTCTTCACTACGAAACTTTCGTCTTCGTCTTCTTGATAAATTACTACAGAGCTCGTACCATTCCCTATGTAACTGAGGATACAACTTTCCAATAAGCCGAAACGACCGTTGCACTTATGGGCACATAAGCCGAATAATTCGTCAACTGATGGACAGAGAGAAATATTCCTCATCAGCCTGAGGTCAAGTCTTGTCAATGTTGAGTTCATGACAGTCTAGACTGTTGACTAGGCCAAATCTACTCATTGCGATTTTCCCGCGCACGACCCGAGGCTTACGGGGAAGGAAAACGGCTCCCTCAACTTCTTCACTCCACGTGGCGCGGATCGAGCGGTGCGAATCCAACCATTGCGGAGATCGTGGGGCGGACCATAAATACCTTCCCTTAATTCGAAAACGAAGCACCCCCATCATTTCTCTGTTCATCTTCCTCCTCGCGCTCGAGCCCTGTTCTCTCTCTCCTGCGCATCCGAGCACCTCATCTCCACACCCACGCAACAACTCAATGGAGCAAACCATAGCCTCTGTGGCTGCCCGTTCGGCGGCGGAGGAGGATACGTCAAGGGCGGCTACGACGAGGAGCTCGACGGAGGGATCCGCGACGGGCGGTGCTTCTTCCTCGGGCACCGCCACGGAGGTGTTGCTTTCGGAGCTTCTAATTAGGCTCTTTCCTGCGGAAAAGATTCCTACTAACTCGGACGACGCCGCCGCCGCTGGCGCCGAGGAGGAGGACGATTCCTCGTCGCGCCACTGGCTCCCCTCAACCGTCACCGAGGACGATATGGTGGAGCTGGAGCCTGAAGGCCTCCTTCCTCCTCGGGCCATCTGCAAGTGGCGTTTGGCTTTCGAGCACACCACTCCGGCTCTTGAAGGCAACTAGCGGGTAATCCTAGTTTCCCACTTGCATCGTGGCATGGCTCTGCCGCCATCGTCTTTATTTGTCTCAGTCTTAGATTATTACGGCTTACAGCCGCACAACCTAGGACCTAATAGCATTTTGTACTTAGCCGACTTCCAAGCCTTGTGTGAAGGCTACTTAGGAATATCACCTAGCTTAGATTTCTTTAAATATTGCTTTCACTGTAAGCGCCAGACAAAAGGCGACGAGCTGCTCACGTTGGGCACCGTTAGCCTTAACCTGCGTAGAAATAGGGCCTGGTACCCTAAGGTTCTCAAGGTAGACTTTGTCCGTAGCTGGGCGAGCACCTTTTTCTACTGTTCAGATATAGCTCCCGCGGGGAAGACGATAGGTCTCCCGCGTTTTGTTAATGTTGCTGCTTCTCCTCGCTTCTCGTGGGACGAGAAGCCGGAGAAAGTCTTGCCCGCACACCTCCAGCTCATCCAGAAACAGATCGAGTATATGACGACGGAGGCGACGCCGAAACTCACCGGCACAGGCACGATTATGTGCTGGCTTAAAAGGCGGGTGCAACCTCTCCGGGAAAACAAAGACCTGATGTGTACGTACAGCGGCAATCGGGATGATCCTCTCCGCATCTCCAAAGACGACCTGACGAATGACGCCTTCTTGATGCGATTCAAGAAGCTGCTCGAGGAGAGGACTCAATTCACCGAGTCTTTTCCCATGTACACTTCCATCAACAAGCCGCCACCGATGAGTGTCTTGTATGCTTATGTGTCTTGCATTTGTTTGGCTTAATACCCATCTTACTTGTATCTTTTCTTTGTCAGCTCGACTCTTCCCCGTCTTCGGCTGTTGCCACTGGCGCCAAGATGCGCAAGCGCAAGGTCGGCGCCAATAAAGCTACACTGACCGAGGTTGCGCTAACAAAGAAGAAGAAGGAGGATGTCTCCTCCATCCCCAAGGGCTTCGTTATCCATGACGTCCTTGATGACGATGAAGAATCCGCCTTCGCCATGCCACAAAAAGTGAAGTGGTTATAGCCTAAGTCTCGTGTCCTGCTCCTTTGCTTCTTTCTTCCGATGTTGCTAAGCCTGGTTTCTTCATCTTATCTCAGGGTTAAGCCTTCGGGCAAGCTGAAGGCGAAGACGGTGGCTGGAAGGGGTAAGGCCCCAATCCCTTCGCCAGCTGCTGCTCTTCCCACGCCAACTGTTATGGCAAGCATGCCGGCTCCTACATCTCAGGAGGCGAGAGCCGACATGGACATGCCCGACGCCATTATGGAGAGGGCGGACGTTGCTGAGAGGACGGCTGCTACTGCAAAGGCAGCCGTTCCTGAAGAAACCAATAAGGCGGAAGCTCCGGCTAATGATGCCTTCGAAGACCTCAAAGAAGAAGTCTTTGATGATGAGGGATTCCTTTTCCCCTCTATCGCAGCGAGGATTGCTGCTGAGAAGGAAGCTGATGAAGGAAATATGCCCTAGAGGCAAATAAATAAGTAGTATTTATTGCATTATCTCATAAGTTTATAATAGGTTTGTGTATTATGCTATAACTGTATTAATCGGAATTATTGATACACGTGTGATACATAGACAACCAGGTCCGTAGCAAGCCTCTATATGAGCTAGTCCATTGGGCAACAGTTGATCGAGATTCCCGATCAAGGACAATGACGTCGGTTGACAATGGGGTCATCTTGTTAGTTGAATAAGGTGGTGGACATACGCAAAGTATTGCAATAAGATCGTATTACGATGTTTGTCATTTGCAATAGATAAGAATATGATAGCTTATTCCTTAGACCGTGAGACCGTACTTATTAATGCTTCGTAGGGGTGCTTTGAGAGCATCAAACGTTGTGTCTTATATAGCATGACAATAACGGTGTCCATCTTGGGTATTCCGAAAGAGCATCAAGACGTAAGGATCAAGAGCGGGATTTGTTCATTCTTGTAATGGAAAGATACTCTAGGCCCACTCGGTGATATTGCATCTATATAGCTGCGCAGCTTGTGACTAGGTCATGGAGATGTAATATCGCAGACGAGTTAATAACCTTCGTCGGTAACGAGATACAACAGAGGCATCGGTGTGTCTACGATCATATCTCGGACAAGGTAGTATCGCAGAGACAAAGGGAATGAATATCATATTTATGGTTCAACGACGATATTCGTGGAATGCACAGGGGTCGTCATATACTTCCAGGTATCCCTGACGGTCATTGGTGAGCGGAGTGTCTCGACCATGTCTGGAGTGTTCTCGAACCGTAGCGTAACAAACTTAAGGTCTTAGTGACACCAGGAGATAGGTTCTGGAATTTTATAGGGATTTGTTGGAGAGAGAAAAATGATCCGGAAAGAGTTCCGGTGGTCCGGAAGGAGTTCCGAAGAGGTCTGGAATGGTTCCAGGAATGTCCGAAAGTTGTTCGGGTGGTCCGAAAGAGTTTTCGGAGTCACGGGATATTGAATTATATATAAATATATTAATTATGAATTAATGGGATTTTTATATTAATTTAATATTAATTAAATAAAGGAAAAAGGGGGCTCCCACCTACATGGGCCCTAAGAGGGCCCAAGAGGGGGAGCCGCACCACCAAGGGGGGTGGGCCCCATTGGCTGGTTCGGCCAGCCCATGTGGGGGCCGAACCCCCCCTCCCTTGTCCTTTGTTTAGTCCCACATGGGGGAGCCAAGGGGTTTGCACACCCCCTTCTCCCTTTATATAGCAAGGCATATTAATTAGATTAATTCATTGGAAAATACAATTAATTCCCGATTTCTCTCTCGATCTCGTGGTTCCCAAGTTGGAGTCGCGCCGAGCTGAGGAAAGGGGGATCTCTCTCCACCTAAGCTATACCGCTGAGCACCGTTGCTCTGCGGAATTCCAGATAAGATCTACCCCTGCGATTTCAGCTGGATCTGAATGACCGGGGGTTGTCGCTAAGCTCCGTATGTTTGTGAGTGCTCGGAGGTAACTCCTTTTGAGTAGCCTGGGCGACATCGTCTCGCCCCTGCAGCCGCCGCGCCCCCCTCCCCTCTGCCGCCGGTGCACCACCCCTGGTGCTGGCGCTCTGCCTTCTTCCGCCCGACACCCGTCGACGCAGTTCATCGTCGACACCCCGGCGTCATCGTCTTCGTCATCGCGGAAAGTTCTCCGCGACCTCGAGGTCGGCTACGTATGACTTCATCGTCAACGCTTGTGCGTGAGCGTAATCCCCGCTATCGGTCTACATGGAGGTAATGTAACCCGTTCCGCCACCGTTATCGCATGTACTAGATAGATAGATCCTGGCTAGTTACGGTTTCGTTCGCTAGAAAAATTATTGTTTTCTGCACCGTAACCCCTTCAGTGGTATCAGAGCCGATCTATGCGTAGTACTGCTGGTACGGTTAGAACTCATGTTGAATGAGGGCGTCTTTCTTATATTTGCTACCCTGTAGCGTGCACTTGCGATGCCTTCGGTATTGAGTTGATGAAGCGGCCCGGACCGACTTTACGCGTACGCTTACGCGAGACTGGTTCCACTACTGACATACGGCTTGCACCGTATCTCTGGCTGGCGGGTGTCTGTTTCTCTCTCTCTCTAGTCGGCAAAGCATTTTCAATGGAGGGCCCGAAAGGGATGCTTAAACATGCAATTATGCGATCGACGTTGTGGTACAAAGTTCGTAGGTAGGGAAGCGATTCTCTTACGAATAAGCCTATATGCCACGTAAAATTTGCAAAACTAAATAAAGCTAGAGGCGTCTAACTTTGTTTTGCAGAGGCGTTATTTCATGTGACATGGTTACGGTAAGTTTTGATATTACTCGTACTGTCGGAGGCAATGGAGGGCTCTGTAGACTCGGGGCCATGCCGGGGCGCCGGGGGCCAGGCACATGGCGCCATGAAGGTCCAGGCGCATCGACCATGTCACATCGCACTTCATTGCATCATTATTGTGTGTTGTTGTGTGTGCATCCTATTGATTTCTTATATGCTAGATATACAACGGTAGCGTCATAAATAGGATGATCCCTAACAAATACCAAAATTGTGTTCTCCCTCGTTGCGCACCACCAAGAAAGTTCTACGTTATGAGGCAGGCCGTGATGATCGGGTGTCACACATCTCGTCGTTCGCATACAGTGGGTGTAAGCCATGTTGCACGCGCAGGGTCTTCGAGGTTTGATTGGCGAGCCTAGCATACTCAGAGGTATGGCCTCGGAACACGGGAAGATCGAAAGATCGAGCACGAGTCACAGAGTTGTTGTGATCGACATGTTATGTCCACCTTTGAAGTTGTGCTGCCGACCGTGATGATCGGGGGTAGTGTGGTGGATGAGGGTCGTGTAATCGCCATTATTATTTTTAGGGATGATAATCTTGGTGTGGTGTGTTTTTGATAATGAGATTATAAAACTAAAACTCACCTATATATTATAAACTTATCTTACCTCTTTTGCGATCACATCTGGAGACTACGGAACTACGCTTCGGTTACTTCTTCAAGAGCTCGGATTCTACCTTGGAAGCCGACGGGTCCAACTTCATCAGATGGTACAAGGGATTTTTAAAACATTCTCCAAACACAACAAACATCCTATATGTCCTAGAACATTAGTTAGAAGTTAGACCAGATGATTCTGATAGCAAGGAGGAAGATGATGAGTTCCGTAAGCATCATGACATGTTCATGGAAGTGACGATCGTCATGAGCGTATGCCTAGCACCTGAGTTGAAAGTTGTTTCAACACATGGAGCCATATGTCGTGATTGATGCGATCAGAGGTCACTTCAAAGATGAATTGAGTCTTGAGCAGTTCAGACAGCTTAGAAAGTTCCGGACCATTCATATGGGGAGCATACCTGTCTAGAGACTCAGTTGAAGAAGTTGTGTAACATCTACTTCAGGCTTACGAATATCTACGATTTCTAGATAGCGAACTCCAGTGCAATAGAGATTGTGCTTTACCTCCTAGCTGTGAATAGCATGTGCGTGAATATGCTATAGAGACACGGTGAGCTTCTTCACATTTGTGAACAAGTTCAAATCTCTAAAAGTTGATTCCATCGAAGAAGAGTTCTTCGACGCTACGGGTATATTTGATATACGAAGATATAAATGTATGCTTCCCATACTTGGTGAAAAGTATTTAATACTTGTTCTGTTTATGAAACAGTACCTGATTATCACAAGTATGCGGCGAAGGGTGACGTGATAGTGCACAAGTGATGGCAAGTTCATGGCCAGTAGTGCTCACGCCCTCGAGATATCATATTAGTTATCATCAATAGTTTTTGATAAGACATTTTGTAATAGTGAGAGTGTGATCTAGTTTGGTGTCTTGAATGTTGCAAGACACAATTATTCGTATAGAACAAATCAGTTGTTTTATGTTATGAAACAAAGCAGTTGTTTCATGTTATGAGTAATTTGCATCACATCTCAATTACATTATGCGTATGATATACATTTATAATAGCGGGAATGATAAAATTATGTGTCCAAAGAACAAACACCATCGAATTTAGTCATAAAGGCAATGAAAGAAGTAATGGATAATTTTGGTCCATTTAAGTATTTCAAGTGCCAAAATTGATTAAGTTTTAAATGCAGTATTGAAGTTGCAATACCAGAGGAAATTGATTGAGAGTCATTTTAAATGATTAATCAATAGTGTTATTGCATGATCCGAATTCTTCCATGATTTTGGTAAATAGGAGTATTTGCCCGATAAATTATGGAGTCTGAAATTAATTTGATAATAGATCAAATGGGGTTTTTCAGAAGAAAGATTAGTGAATATTGTATTCACAACATTCGATCAAAGGACAATATTTTGAATTATGGTTTCAACACAAAAGGACTTGTGGAAATTCGTTTCACAATATTATAATGTCATATATGGTGATATGTGGGGAATTATAATCATGCTCTATTTTAAATAAAGTGTGGTCTGTCAGAATCTGTCTTAGAATCTCCTAATATGTTCGAAACATTATAGTCGATGTCCACTTTTGAAAATAGATATTTTTCTCAACGAGAATTCGTGAGATCGACAGTAGTGTCGACATGTATATGATTACACGATAATTCAGTATATACATGAATAGTTCTTTGTAGAATACTCGCATTGAATGGGAGTGTATTCCAAAACCAATTAGAAACAAAGTTCAGTTTGTTGTCTATGTAATTCCGAGAAAAAGATGATTTTTCGAATTATGGTTTATGGATTGGAATTAGAAGTTTGGAATAAAGTGTCAGACCTATGTTGGAAGGTGTTCCAAAGAGTATATGTCTGCTAATGAAATGTGTGATTAAGAGTGAGGGAGACTAGAAAATTGTTTTCTGCTTGCAATCCTCTTCATAAAGATCATAATATTTTCATGAAAGAAACTTCTAAATAAAGTGATGTTATATTTAATATTGCTGTCAGGTCACATCACTGTATTAAGTATTTCAGATCTTGTTGACAGATCACGGTGCACTTTATGAATACAAAGATAGTTGAGAAAATATCGGAATACGAACAAAGGCTTTTGAGCCTGGAAATCCAAAGTTGCATTTGAAAGGATTAAGAGAGTAATTGTTGCTGCAATTCTTATTAGAGGAATAAGATTGTTTAATCGTCATATAAGGTGTTATATGAGAAATGTGACTATAAGAAAGACGCGGTAGCATGTCTTGTCAAGAAATGTGTCTTGGACAAGATCAAATTTGTTGACTACATTTATGTAGACATGCTTGAAGTATGAGGGATTTGTATTAATGTAATACTGTAGTTTGTATTAAATTCGAATTGATGATAGATCAATGATTTTGGTTTGACCAAAATGTCGAATTAAGTGGGAGTCATAGTTAGTTTACTCAGGTGGAATATGTAAAGAACATATTTTTGAGTGGGAGCTTAGGAACTCAACTATGTGGATAACATGTTTTTGAGTGGGAGCTCGTGTTGTCAAATATGTGGAGACATATTTTGAGTGGGAGTCGAATTCATCTTGTGTAGTTAACACATTGTGAAACTGTACCAATAGAATAGGATGAAGTTGTGAAACTATTTGAAAGTTAGTGTCTATTTTGAAATAGCACGGGAATTTTAAATAGTTAGTCGAGTTGTTTTGGATTATATCTGAGGAGTCAGAATAGAATCAAAAGGATGGTCCTTTGGAATCCAATTGATCATTAAGAGTAATGATGCATGAAACTAATGGTTGTATGACATGTGGGTCTATTATGTAATATTAGACATCATACAGAAACCATATTATCTGCTCGATGAAATATAACCGATGTTCTTGGAAGAAGAGCAGTTATAAAAGTAAATTTGGAATTTACTGGAAGTAGAAGTGTGCTAGTTGTTGGACTGACATTAGAATGTCAAGTTTTCTACATTGGTGTGAAAGTTTGTAGATATCGCGAGTTTGTAATTGTTACAAGGGGCTCTCTATGGTTGAGTGTGTTTTCAGGGCAGTTATCTGGTTAGTATAATCAGAGTAAGCGCTGGGAAACAGAAGTCTCACTTAGTTACGGTATTTGCAATGTTGTTGGACAACATGGTGGTATCAAGCAAGTTGATATCAATGAATCGCAAAAGCATGTAGAATCATGGATTGTGCAGTAACACTCTTCCACAAGCAAGCATTATCAAATGATTCTTATTTGATTAGGGATTCTGATAAAGTAAAATGCAGCTAGTTTATTTGTACTCTAGTGCAAGTGGGAGACTAAAGGAGATATGCCCTAGAGGCAAATAAATAAGTAGTATTTATTGCATTATCTCATAAGTTTATAATAGGTTTGTGTATTATGCTATAACTGTATCAATCGGAATTATTGATACACGTATGATACATAGACAACCAGGTCCCTAGCAAGCCTCTATATGAGTTAGTTCATTGGGCAACAGTTGATCGAGATTCCCGATCAAGGACAATGACGTCGGTTGACAATGGGGTCATCTTGTTAGTTGTATGGACATACGCAAAGTATTACAATAAGATCGTATTACGATGTTTGTCATTTGCAATAGATAAGAATATGATAGCTTATTCCTTAGACCGTGAGACCGTACTTATTAATGCTTCGTAGGGGTGCTTTGAGAGCATCAAACGTTGTGTCTTATATAGCATGACAATAACGGTGTCCATCTTGGGTATTCCGAAAGAGCATGAAGACGTAAGGATCAAGAGCGGGATTTGTTCATTCTTGTAATGGAAAGATACTCTGGGCCCACTCGGTGATATTGCATCTATATAGTTGCGCAGCTTGTGACTAGGTCATGGAGATGTAATATCGCAGACGAGTTAATAACCTTCGTCGGTAACGAGATACAACAGAGGCATCGGTGTGTCTACGATCATATCTCGGACAAGGTAGTATCACAGAGACAAAGGGAATGAATATCATATTTATGATTCAACGACGATATTCGTGGAATGCACAGGGGTCGTCATATACTTCCAGGTATCCCTGACGGTCATTGGTGAGCGGAGTGTCTCGACCATGTCTGGAGTGTTCTCGAACCGTAGCGTAACAAACTTAAGGTCTTAGTGACACCAGGAGATAGGTTCTGGAATTTTATAGGGATTTGTTGGAGAGAGAGAAATGATCCGGAAAGAGTTCCGGTGGTCCGGAAGGAGTTCCGAAGAGGTCTGGAATGGTTCTAGGAATGTCCGAAAGTTGTTCGGGTGGTCCGAAAGAGTTTTCGGAGTCACGGGATATTGAATTATAAATAAATATATTAATTATGAATTAATGGGATTTTTATATTAATTTAATATTAATTAAATAAAGGAAAAATGGGGCTCCCACCTACATGGGCCCTAAGAGGGCCCAAGAGGGGGAGCCGCACCACCAAGGGGGGTGGGCCCCATTGGCTGGTTCGGCCAGCCCATGTGGGGGCCGAACCCCCCCTCCCTTGTCCTTTGTTTAGTCCCACATGGGGGAGCCAAGGGGTTTGCACACCCCCTTCCCCCTTTATATAGCAAGGCATATTAATTGGATTAATTCAATTGAAAATACAATTAATTCCCGATTTCTCTCTCGATCTCGTGGTTCCCAAGTTGGAGCCGCGCTGAGCTGAGGAAAGGGGGATCTCTCTCCACCTAAGCTATACCGCTGAGCACCGTTGCTCTGCGGAATTCCAGATAAGATCTACCCCTGCGATTTCAGCTGGATCTGAATGACCGGGGGTTGTCGCTAAGCTCCGTATGTTTGTGAGTGCTCAGAGGTAACTCCTTTTGAGTAGCCTGGGCGACATCGTCTCGCCCCTGCAGCCGCCGCGCCCCCCTCCCCTCTGCCGCCGGTGCACCACCCCTGGTGCTGGCGCTCTGCCTTCTTCCGCCCGACGCCCGTCGACGCAGTTCATCGTCAACACCCCGGCGTCATCGTCTTCGTCATCGCGGCAAGTTCTCCGCGACCTCGAGGTCGGCTACGTACAACTTCATCGTCAACGCTTGTGCGGGAGCGTAATCCCCGCTATCGGTCTACATGGAGGTAATGTAACCCGTTCCGCTACCGTTATCGCATGTACTAGATAGATAGATCCTGGCTAGTTAGGGTTTCGTTCGCTAGAAAAATTATTGTTTTCTGCACCGTAACCCCTTCAGCTGATGGGCCTTCTTCGCCTAAGGCAATTACCACGGCAGTTACAGTGCGCAAGTTTGAAGACAATTGCGACACACTATGCGCCAAGATGAAGACTGGCTATCGGCTTCTGAAGAAGCATGTTAAGGTAAACTTTACTTCGCCTTATCCATGTTCCCAGTCCCCGGGCGTCTCTTTGATCTGATGCGCTTAGTCGAAGTGACGGCCTTGAATTTGATAATTAGTCTTGACCAGTCCCCAAGTGTTCTTTACTTGATCCTTGGTTGCTTGCATTTTTCTGTTATTTTTCTAGGAGGGCGAGGATCTGAACCGCGACTTGTAGAATTCCTTGGTCGCTCAGCGCCAGGAGCTCAAGTTTGCCAAGAATAAGGCGAAGCACGATGCTGGTATGTAATACTCTTACCGGCTTTGCTTTGGTTGTTGCTGTCTTTTCTCGCCTAAGTTTCTCCTTTCTTATGCTTTTGCAGAACTGCTTGCAAGCTGCTGAGGAGTCTGGCGACATTGTTGTCGTTAGGCACGAAAATGAGACCCTCTTCAAGCAGATCCAGGAAAACCAAAGGCTGGCTGAGGATGGCATGAAAGCACTTCAAGAGAGTGCAGAGGCGGAGCAGTTAAGTCTGAAAGACGAACTGGCTGTGGCTCGCCAAGAAGCCGAAGACGTCAGGAAAGAGATGAAATCTCTTACTGAGAAGGTGGAGCTCCGCATCCAAGAGCTTGACGGCCAGCTGGAGCATCGTAAAGACGAAATCCAAGCTTTGGACGACAAAATCGTTGGTATGTTTATTGCCTTCTTTTTCCGTCTTTCGTCTTTTGAACGAGTTTTTTCGCTTTTTTCCTAATTCGCTTTTTTTGATTTAGCTCCTGCTGGTCTTGGCGACATTGACGATGCCACTCGCTTGGAGCTTGTGTTGGAGTTTGGCGAGCTAATTGCTCGCCAAACTGCTGCTGGGAAAGGCTTGTTAAGCCAAATGTTCCCGAAGCAGCCGCCTTTGGCAACCAACATGAGCACTCGGTGCCTCTGCTTGAGGAGTGCGCCAGCAACGACGAGGAGCGTCTTCGTGATGCCGCTCGTGGAGGTGCCAAACTTGCTTAGACAACGTTATGGGCCACCATCCCGAGATGGATATCAAGAGGGTGGTGCGGTGCTTGCCAACCCATGATGCTGACGGCAACGAGATCAGCCCGGTTTCGGTTTATAACTCTGTGACGGGCTACGCCTCCTTCATTGCCGACAAGATCAACCCCAAGGTGGTCTATGCTCGTCAGGACATGCCTGAACTTCTACGAAGCTCGTCGGAAGACGAAATCTCAGAGCAGACCGGTACCCAAGGCGAAGAGCGGGAGGAGACTGCCACCTCACAAGCCGAAGGCGAAGTTGATGCGCTTTCTAAGCCCCCTGCACAAGAGTAAAGAAAAAACGGTTGTGTTATGAAGTCCTTAGTCTTAAGGCGAACAAACTGTTTTATTCGGGAAATCTTGTAATATATTTATGAAGGGGATCGTGTGTAGGAAACAAAAAATTTCCTACCAACGATATCCTAAAAGCATGCCAAGATCTATTCTATGCAGATATAGTAGTACGAACGGAGATCGGAATACATACCCTTGTAGACCGAAAGCGGGGATTACGTTCCCGCATAAACGTTGTCGATGAAGACCGACGAAGCCGACCTCAAGGTTGTGTAGAGGAAGCAGACCTCCGAGTACCGCTAGCGCACCACCTCGCAGGGCGTCACACACGTACGGTGGAGACGACGGCCTCTGAAGCTCCAGTCCAGGACGAGCAGCGGAAGACCCGGACCGGAACACCAGCAGCGCGGCAGCGGGCTATGGTGGAAGAGATCCCCTCCTCAGCTCGGAGCGGCTCCGACAAGGGAACCACGAGATCGAGAGAGAAATTGGGAATTAATTGGTGAATTAAAAGGCCAGGGGTGCCCCTTCTTATATAGGCTCCCAGGGGGGAGCCAACTTGCTAACCAGGCAATGTGGGACTAAACCCCCACATGCCTAGTGCGGCATTGGAGGGTGCGCCGGCCCCCTAGTGGGCCCATGGCCCACTTGGGTCGGCCCCTCCTGGCCCCCACCGAATCCCCAAGGGGATACCCCCCCCCCCTCTTGGGCCTTCTTTCGACCAGAAGGCCCATTTAGGGAAATCAGCCTAAATAAATTTGAAAATAAATATATAAAATCATATTTGCATATTAATTACACTAATTAATATCAAACATAATATATATAATTTTTCCTAGCTCCGAAAACTCTTTCGGCGCTGCCCGATCTCCATCGGACCCCTCCCGGGACGCTCCCGGTGATCTCTGTCCTTTCCGGTTGTCTTGTCGAAACCCCTTAAGTGTGTTACCCTAGCGGTTCGATATAATAACAGGTATGACCAAGACTCCTCTATGATCAACGACTAACTCATAGGCCTGGACCCCATGAATTAATCCCTATGATATAACGAATGACTTTCATCTATCAAACCTGAACGCAAAGTCTTAAACCTTTTGCCATAGCGATACTTAGCATGTCCGAGTGTCGTTCCATAGATATCTCCATACCTAATCCCGACCTCGTTACCGACGACGCTATCTTCTACTCGTTCATGATCTCATGTCTCCGTGACCTAGTCACATGCTTGCAAGCTCATTAGACATGATCTCACCGAGTGGGCCCGAGAGTATCTATCCTGCTATGCGGACTGGCAAATCCCGCTCTTGACCCCTCGTCTCAACTACTCCTTTCCGATACCCAAAAGTATCACCGTTATTGTCATACTATATAAGATACGACGTTTGGTGTGATCAAAGTATCTTCCAGAAATAACAATAAGAGTTGATCTCACGGTCAAAGGCGTAACGACTACGTTCTCCAAATCTGGGTATGTCCATCACATCGTTCTCCAACGATATGACTCCCATTGCCGATCGGCGCCATGCCCCATGACCGGGAACCCTCGATCATCAATCGCGCAACGAAACTAGTCTTAGTAGAGGCTACTAGGGACCTGGTTGTTTACGTATCACACCCGTATTAATGTTTCCGCTTAATACGGTTCTAGCATGACACAAAAACCTATTATGAACAAACGATATATGATAAAGTATACACTTTATTAATTGCCTCTAGGGCATATCTCCTTCGATTTATGTGAACAAGTTTGTCTTGTGATGCATATCATGCTCTTTTGGTACTTTAATGAAGTATTGCTGGCACTGTGCTATGCGACTATGTTCCTTGTCCGTCTTTGAATTATCTGGTTTATGTCTTTAACTTTTTCGTATGTTAGCGAAACCACAAATACGGTGACACTTTGTTAGGCAGCAGGACCATAGTCAATCTGCATACACCTAATACCCGTGCCGCCTTTGGGCGCGTAGAACATCTAGTGGAGCAACCCTGAACATAAACAGTCAGAGAAAAAATCTTAGATGGACGCAATTTTATTTTTTGTAAGGCAGTAAGCCGAACTTGTCATGCTTAGTTATTCGTGTTAACAAAATTGACATGTTCAATTTAGGAATATGAACATTGGGAAATAAAAGATGGATGAGTAGGTATGATACTATCAAATGTAAATTTTGGCAATCCAAGACTTTTTATTTCATGAGCATAGACATATGTTTACAATAGAATTGCTAAGTGTAAAAATGACGTAGCTGCTCAATGTTCCAAGGGCGTTTTGACTCGCTAAACTTTGCTTCTTCGCCTCTTTTCCTTTTGCGTCCCTTTTTCTTCTTCTTTTTGAGATCTCTAAGGTCCACAAGATAGTATGCCCCGCTCTTGAGCGCTTTGCTGACAACGAAGGGTCCTTCCCATGTAGGGGATAACTTGTGCTCCTTTTTCTGAACTATGCGGAGCACCAAATCACCTTCTCGAAACGATCTTCGCCTTACTTTCCTACTGTGATATCTTCGTACGTCTTGTTGGTATATGGCGGATCGCTGGAGTGCAATCTCCCTTTCTTCTTCGAGTAGGTGTAAGCCGTCTTGTCGGGCTTCTTCTGCGTCTGCTTCAACGTAGGCTGCAACACGGGGAGAATCATGTATCACATCTGTTGGAAGAACTGCTTATGCGCCATATACAAGGAAGAAAGGCGTATATCCGATTGATCTATTGGGTGTTGTCCTGATGCTCCATAAGACGGCAGACAATTCTTCTACCCAAGCTCCAGCTGCCCTGTGTAATGGTACTTCTAAGCATGGCTTTATGCCTTGCAGAATTATGCCATTGGTTCGTTTGACTTGTCCATTGGATTGTGGGTGTGCCACGGATGCCAAATCGAGTCGGATGTTGTTCCTGCCGCAGTATTTTTCAAGTTCTCCGACGGCGAAATTTATCCCGTTGTCGGTGATTATGTTGTGGGGAACGCCGAAACGATGTATGATGTCTATGACAAACTTCGTGGTTGCTTCCCCGTCTACTTTTTTGATAGGCTTGGCTTCTACCCACTTTGTGTACTTGTCCACTGCTACGAGTAGGTGTGTTAAGCCGTCTCTAGCTGTCCTGAATGGACCAACCATGTCAAGTCCCCAGACCGCAAAGGGCCATGTGATGGGAATTGTTCTTAGTTCTTGAGCCGGCATCTTTGGTTGCCGTGCGTAGCGTTGGCATCCTGCGCATTTTTTGACTATTTCTTCCGCGTCTTGTTTTGCAGTGAGCCAGAAGAAACCGCGCCTAAAGGCTTTGGCGACTATGGCTTTTGAAGAGGCGTGATGTCCGCAGCATCCGGAGTGTATTTCTTCCAAAATTTCTTGACCTTCTTCTGGGGAGACGCATCTCTGGTATATCCCAGTGGTGCTTTTTTTGTATAGCTCTGCTTTGATGATTGTATAGGCTTTCGCCCTGCGTATCACTTGCCTTTTCAGCACTTCATCTTCAGGTACTTCGCCGTTGACGAGTGTCGGGGGACTGCCCCCGGGTAGGGTCATGATGTGGTAAAAGCTACGTCCAAGACCCGACCGGCATACTCCAACCGACATGCTCCAACCGACATACGCTAACCGACTTACGACTGACCAACATATTTTACCCGACATGCCTATGTCGGTATGCACTATCTTCTTTCTTATGTGCAGGGAAAGCAGTCGGTGACGAGTAATCCGACATAACCATGTCGGGTTTCGGGAGAAGAGTGCTATCCGGCATATTCATGCCGGGTTGCGCGGACGAGAAGTCGTAAAGATATCCGGCATATCCATGCCGGGTTGCGCTGGAGAGGAGTCGCCAAGTTATCCGGCATACCTATGCCGGGTTATGCAGAGAAGATGCAGTACCAAGCGCTACAGGACAAAGAACGGACAAGACATGTCAAGCCCATCCCCTGATGTGACAAGAGTACAACTACATGACATAGTGAATAGTGATGAAAAGACCCCAGTAGTCACATCGTGAATAGTGTGTGTGCTGTGTCATGTGGGCCACCCCTTGTCCCCTGGGCTCTCTCTATATAAAGAGCACCAGGGGGAGAGCCAAGACATGCGCGGGCTAGCTCATTTCCCCCCTGCCATCTCGTCCCGAGGTCTCCTAAAGGCATGCTTTGCCCAGCTCGCGGAGCAATTTGTACCTCGGATACACAATGAGTAAATACACCGATAGGATAGATGCTGCGGTAGGGGTTTTATCTCCTCACGAGAGCCCCGAAGCAGGGTAAATCCCCGTGTTCATGTGTTCTTCGTGTGCGATCCCTTCACGCTATCCCTCACCGAATCCTCTAGCGTCCATCGGCCCCCAAGATTAGCCACCCCGTGGCATATGCCGTGAAGCCACCACGACATTTGGCGCCCACCGTGGGGCCGAGTGGCGCTTGTTGGACTAATTTCGGATGGGACCTTCTTCATCAACTCCGGTGAACTCCTCGGGCCGGGTTCCGTGATGGCTCGGGGCGAGTCGCTGTCGCTTCAGTCATCCTCATCTTCATCCGCGTCGCGCCGCCGTCAAGCTCTCCCGAGGAAGCCCGGGGACTTGTCGCCGCGCGCCCTCTACTCCAACGTGGTGCCGCCGGTAGCCCGGTACATCCCCGTGCCCGCGGCGACGAGCCTGCATTGACCCTCTGCGTCCGGCGCCTTCCCGCATCATCGTCTCAGTTGCGGCGGCACCGTTCATCTCTAGTCCGTGGGCGACTGCGACGAGCACGCAGCGCCTGTGCGGCCTCCACGCGACTCCGCGGCTCGCCGTCGCCGTACCGTCTCCTCCGCTATGGTCGACCCTGCACCGTGACCTCTTCCGTGGCTCCCGCCTACGCCCCCATCCATGGTCGCGCCCGAGCGCTCGCGCATAGCCGTGCCCCGGCCACGGCTTGCCCGGCCCGGCCCCTGCGCCCTGCGTGCGGCAACGCTCAGCTAGCCGCTGAGCAGGTCCCGCGCCCCTGCCGCTACCGGCGGCCGCGGCCCGGCGTCTTCGTCCACGCCCATGGCGGCCTGCGCGCTCTCGACCACATCGGCTGCAGTCAGCGGCGCCCCCACCGCATCGACTTGCTGCGTCTCCGACCACGCGCCTGCGCGAGTCACACCTCTGCAGCTGCGCCTTGCCTCACCAATTCTGGCTGGGCCACGCTCCAGCTCGCCGCTCTCTGCATCGCCGGCTGTGCATCCGGGTGGCCTTGCCATTCGCTGCAAGGGGAAAAGGGAGAGACCGGATCGATCGGGTAGAAAAAAAAAGAAAAAAAGGAAGAAATGGCTGATCCGGCCGGGTAGAGAGAGAAACAAGAAAAGGAAAAGGACAAAAAAAGGAAGAGATGACCGAGTCCATTCATCTGGTCGGGAAAGAGAGAGATAAATAATAAAACATGATAAAGAAAAGAATGCAGGTGGCAAGGGCTCTCGGGATGTCCTTGTCGGCAGGATTGCTTCGGTGCGCCTAGACGTGCATGTCGGTCGGCGAATCGGCATCCACGTGCACCCGGATATTCGGTCGGAATCCTATTCGATAGGCCGGCACACAGCCAAACCGAGTTGCGGCGCAAACCAAGTTGCATCCCCGCCGTGGACCGGGATCCCATGTCATCCGTCGTGTCGATATCACGGACGCTGCAACGACATACACCCGCGTCGAGATTGCGATGTGAGTAATTACAGTATGTTTGTATTGCATGCTAGGTAGATTGTCTTAATTTTTACTCGGGGACTGCCGGGTCCATTTATCTGCTTGGTTATCCGTGTAGTTTGTATGCCGAATAGATTTTTAACCACGTCTCAAAGTAAAAGTAATGTATGCTATCGGATATAACCTCGTGACTCGACTAACGAACGCCTAAAAGGTAGTCAAGAGCAGAGATTGTGGAGTGTGGTAAATGTGAAAGCAAACTCGGGGACTCGGTCTAAAAAGTTGTTCGGCATATTTTGTTTGTGTTTTCCCCGTGGGCAAGATGACTTGACCCGGGGACTGACCCGCCGGTGCGCTCTGTTTTTTCTGCTAGATCTTTAGAGTAACTCGGGGACTCGGTGGAAACCGAGTCTGTGTCCTATTGTGTGGTTTGCTACTAGAGTTATTTTCTGTCTTTATTCTTGTTAAATATATATGTCTTAACTAACGTTGAAAGGTGATATCGGTTTTACCGCGAGGATACTCATGTCGAAAGTCTTGATTATATCGGTTATCTCGAATCCATCTTATATTTATTGTTACCTCAAGGTACGTTGCATATGATCTGTGGTATCAGTTGGCCCACGTATCGCGGTATCATGCACAATTTCTAGATCGCCGTTTATTTCGGTTCGCCAATATATCATGGCATCCTGCAATATCTCCAGATCATTATTTATGTCGGTTCGCCAACGTATCGCGGCATCATACCATATCTCTAGATCCCCGTTTATTTCGGTTTGCCAATGCATCATGGCATCAGGCAATATTTCCAAATCGTCCTTTGTTTCGATGTATCAAAGTTCGCCAAAGGCAACACCTAAGATACCGAAACACCGGTGATGTGCCAGAGTGGCAGAGATACCGAAACATGTGTGGTATGCCCAGAGGGACCGACATACCGACATACCGAGATACCGAAACACCCGAGATACCTGTGTGACGTTGTGTGTGTAGGCGTCTGTGTGGTATACGCCCAGAGTGGCTAGGGAAAGAATCTAGGGTTAGTGGAAACTAATAAATTAGGCCAACTTTGTCAGTCTATCCTTAATATGGAAAAGGAAAGGTTAAAATAATAAGAAAGTCTCGTTTTTGAAGATACAGAAAACTCTTTCAATTAAAAGTATATCAGAATTAATTCTTCTTATTTGATTTCTATAGAATAGGAACGCCGGCACATGAGACTATGTGTCGGTATACGCCCAGAGTGGCTAAAGGCCGACACATGAGGCGTCCGTGTCGGTATACGCCCAGAGTGGCTAAAAGCCGGCATGTGTTGTGTGTTTGTGTCAGACCGGCGGTGGCCGAAGACATCTATGTCAGTAAAACGCCCACAGTGGCTAAGGAACCGGCATATGATTGTATTTTTGCAGGTACTCGGTGGAGCAAGTGAAGACGATGAGGTTGGTATTTTTTCTAAGTCTGCGCGCGACTCTACGAGTCCCCCACAGCCTCGGGGACTAGTGTCGGGGATATAATCCCCGGGTATCCCAATAGTTGGTTTGCTGGGTTATTGTTTTTGCCGGGTCGTTGGAAAAAATAACAGAAGGAGGAGAATAAGTAAGGAGAGAGCAAAAAAGGATCAGTGGGCCGAGATCCACTACTTGGTTGGGCGGAGGTCCACTACTCGGTTGACCAAGACCCCGACCTGGTCATCTCCCTCGCCACAGTCTTCTCACCCACGGGATCAACCCCATCTCGGCCCGAGCGGCTCCACCGCGACGCCAGCGCCACCAGCCGACCGCGCCTCCCCGGCATCATCGCCCCCGGCGTCCTGCCTCCGACCTCCACCTCGGCCGCGCTTCCTCGCCTCCAGGACATCCGCATCGACCCCGGCCACCCGAGCCCCGCCTCCGGAATCCCGCGCCAGGCATCGGCAACCTCCTGCGCCCCACCGAGACGATGGCCTCGCCACTACCTCGCCCGGGCCGACCTCTGGTCCGGCAGCGCAGCGCCCCGGCATCGGCGACCTCGGACGCGGCGCGACGTCCCCGACTCCGGCGCATCTCGCCCGCAGGACCCCGGTGCCTCCCCGAGTTCACCTCCGATATGGCCACCTCCCCGGCCTCGACCTCGGCTCCATCTCGGCCGCCTCCCCGAGTTCTCCTCCGACATCGCTCTCGCCTCCACCTCGGCCGCCTCTGGCCTGAGGTCGGCTGTGCCGGCATCCGCGCATCTCCGCCCGACATCATCGGCACTCTCCCGAGTTCATCCCGACATCTGCACCTCCGGCCAACCGGCGTCTCGACTCGACGACAACCCGAAGCCTCCGAGTTGGCTTCCAACCTCGGCCGCCCGCGTCTCGGATGTGCCTGACCTCGCCCAGGCGCCGGCGCCCCCGACCTTGGCCGCATCTCCTCCGACAGAGCCTCCCCGAGCCGGCCTCGCCTCGGTCGAGTCCGACCTCGGCTGCTCGGACTCCCGCGCGTGAGCTAGCCCGCAAGTCGGGATCCTCCGACAGTGCCCCCGAGTTCCCCTCCGGCATGGACGCCCCTGACCTCGGCAACCCGGCACCACCCGCTCCCGGTTTCCTCACCAGCATGGCCGTGCCCAGCTCCGGCGGCATCCCGGCATCTCCATGCCCATCCCGGCGCCGCCCGACTACGCCTCGCCCGCGTCTCGGATGCGCCGGCCCTGAGCTCGCCATACCCGACTTCAGCTGTGTCGCGCCCGCAGGTTGTGCCTCATCTCGTCGCCCGCCAGGTCGTCGCCTCCCCCCCCTGCGCGATCTTTGGCTGGTTGGTGCGGGAAGAAGAGAGACAGGTCTCAGTCAGGAGAGGAAGAGAAAGAAAAAGGAAAGGAAAGAATAAAGAAAGGAGGGGAAGACCGATCCATTCGGCTGTGGCATGAAAGAAGATAATTTAAGGTGCGCAGCTGTGATTCCCGGGTTGGTTGAATGCTTGGCTGGCTGGGACACCCCGGTGGACCCTTGTCACTTGGTCAGATGGAGATATCTCGGATGCGCGCGTACGCGTTCGATTGATATATGCCCGGCAGGGAGATCTGTCCGACACTTGACATGAGTGGACATCCGGAACGGGCCAGCGTCGGCTGTTGTCCCGGCTGGCACGAGTGTTTCTCAATTTGGTTTGGTTGTTTAAATCTGGTACGGCCCTGCATCCGAGTCTGGAGGACCGCACCAGCTTCGGGGACTAGTGTCGGGGGACTGCCCCCGGGTAGGGTCATGATGTGGTAAAAGCTACGTCCAAGACCCGACCGGCATACTCCAACCGACATGCTCCAACCGACATACGCTAACCGACTTACGACTGACCAACATATTTTACCCGACATGCCTATGTCGGTATGCACTATCTTCTTTCTTATGTGCAGGGAAAGCAGTCGGTGACGAGTAATCCGACATAACCATGTCGGGTTTCGGGAGAAGAGTGCTATCCGGCATATTCATGCCGGGTTGCGCGGACGAGAAGTCGTAAAGATATCCGGCATATCCATGCCGGGTTGCGCTGGAGAGGAGTCGCCAAGTTATCCGGCATACCTATGCCGGGTTATGCAGAGAAGATGCGGTACCAAGCGCTACAGGACAAAGAACGGACAAGACATGTCAAGCCCATCCCCTGATGTGACAAGAGTACAACTACATGACATAGTGAATAGTGATGACAAGACCCCAGTAGTCACATCGTGAATAGTGTGTGTGCTGTGTCATGTGGGCCACCCCTTGTCCCCTGGGCTCTCTCTATATAAAGAGCACCAGGGGAGAGCCAAGACATGCGCGGGCTAGCTCATTTCCCCCCTGCCATCTCGTCCCGAGGTCTCCTAAAGGCATGCTTTGCCCAGCTCGCGGAGCAATTTGTACCTCGGATACACAATGAGTAAATACACCGATAGGATAGATGCTGCAGTAGGAGTTTTATCTCCTCACGAGAGCCCCGAAGCAGGGTAAATCCCCGTGTTCATGTGTTCTTCGTGTGCGATCCCTTCACGCTATCCCTCCCCGAATCCTCTAGCGTCCATCGGCCCCCAAGATTAGCCACCCCGTGGCATATGCCGTGAAGCCACCACGACAACGAGGAAGTTGATGTAAGATTGAGTCCAATCAGGCGTTATCAGTAAGACTGCTACAGATTTAACCGAATCTGGGTCTTTACCGTCTCCGCCTTTGATTGAAGGCTTGTACAATTGTTTCAGGAATATATCCTTAGGAACTTTGTCTCGTCATGAGCCCATTCTTGCTAAGGTGTTTGCGGCTTCGTTTTCTTCTCTTTTGATATGCCGGACTTCAAGCCATGTAAAGCATCTGCCGAATTCGTCAACTCTGCGTCTGTATTCCGCCATTGTAGCACTTTTGGTGTCCCAAGTGTCGTCAAGTTGTTACGCCACTAGATCTGAATCGTCGTAGCAAAGTAACCGTTTCACGCCAATGTCTTTGGCGATGTGGAGGCCATGCAATAAGGCTTCGTATTCTGCAACATTGTTTGTGGCGTCAAAGTGAATTTGGAGAACGTAGCATAGCTTGTCTCCTTTTGGTGTGGTTAGCACCACGCCTGCCCCTGAGCCTTTGAGCATTTTTTAGCCATCAAAATGTAAAACACAATACTCAGAGTCTGGCAAAGGCGTTTCGTCCATAGCCTTCGTCCAATCCGCGATGAAATCGGCTAATGATTGGGATTTGATGGTTGTTTGTGGTTTATACTGGATATCGAATGCTGCTAGTTTGATTCCCCACTTAGCGCCGCGACCTGTGGCGTCTGCGTTGTTGATGATGTGACGTGGGGCTGCCTTGCGGGTAGCCCACGATAAGGCTACCTGAGCCGCGCCAAGGATGGAAAGGCCCACAGGAGGCCCACGCGGGGTACCATGTAACCTAGTCCAAGTCGGTTAGGAAGCATAACCTGCCATATCTGTAGTTGCCATCGGCATCAACCACCCGAGACCTGGCTGCCTATAAAGCCAGGAGGGTTGCCCGTCCCAGAGGACACGCTCATAGCTACAGCACAAACCCTAGCGAGATCGCAATCTCGCCATTGTAACCACAACTCGCATCAATAATCAGACAAGCAGGAGTAGGGCGTTATCCTCCGGGAGCCTGAACCTGGGTAAATCCTTGCTTGTCAGCCGTCGTGACCACCTTGCACTCATCTCTCTCCCCATCAATCAACCCGGGGTGCACAACCCTGGGACTTGTCGAGTTAACACCTCGTCAATTGGCGCCGTCTGTGGGAAAGGCAAACAAGTGCTAGGATCATGGTCGCTCCGGCTCCATCCGCAATGAAGATCGGCGCGTCCGCCGTCAGGGAGTCGATCCGATTCGGCTCCTTCGAGTACGTCATCCACTCGCAAGCTCATCAATCGGTGTACGCCGATCTGGACAAAGGGAACTCGCCGAGCACTCTCTGAAAGTCCACAAGGACGCAAGACCAGTCAAGCAATCCATGCGACGCTTCTCAGGACCCAAACGAGACGCGATCACCATGGAAGTCGACAGATTACTGCACGCCAAGTTCATCCGAGAGATCAAGGATTCGGACTGGGTCGCCAACCAGGTTCTAGTTGAGAAAAAGAAGACGAAGAAAATACGCATGTGCGTTGACTTCAACGCAGTCAACAAATGCTGCCCCAAGGACCACTTCCCGCTCCCGCGGATAGACCAGATCATCGACTCGACGGCAGGTTGTGAACGCCTGTCCTTTCTAGATGCCTACTCAGGTTACCAGCAGATCAGGCTGAAAGTCGAGGACGAAGAGAAGACAGCCTTCATCACACCCGACGGCGTCTTTTGCTACCAGACGATGCCGTTTGGGTTAAAGAACGCAGGTGCCACGTACCAGCGGACAATGCAAGCATGCCTCAAGGGGCTAATTGGGCAGATCGTCCAAGTCTACGTCGACGACATCGTCGTCACTACCCGAAAGGAGGATACCCTAGTCGACGACCTCCGCAAGGTCTTCGCCGCACTCGACGTGTATCAGATCAAGCTCAACCCAGAGAAGTGCGTGTTCGGCGTACCATCCGGAGAACTACTAGGGTACCTTGTATCCGCAAGAGGAATCGAAGCAAACCCCGAGAAGGTGCAGAACATACTCACAATGCCAGCACCAACCAAGCTCAGGGAGGTGCAACGGTTAGCTGGCCGAGTCGCAGCTCTCAGCCGGTTCATTAGTAAGTTGGGAGAGAAAGACTTACCTTTCTACCAACTGATGAAGAAGGCAGACAAGTTCGAGTGGACACAAGAGGCGCATGACGCATTCGACCATCTCAAGAAAACACAGACAACCTCTCCAGTCCTCGTAGCACCGCTGGAAAATGAGCCGCTGTACCTATACGTCTTAGCAACGAACAGGGTGGTGAGCACGGTGCTCGTAGTCGAACGCGAAGAAGAAGGGCACAGTCACCCGGTGCATAGGCCCGTCTACTACCTTAGCGAAGTACTCACCTTGTCCAAGCAGAACTACCCTCATTACCAGAAGCTGGCGTACGGAGTCTTCATGACCTCCAGAAAGGTCGTCCACTACTTCTCCGAGCACCCGATCACGGTGGTAAGCTCCTCTGGACTAGCAGACATTCTCACAAACCAGCACGCGACAGGACGAGTCGCCAAGTGGGTTGTCGAACTAGGACCATGGGGGCTGAAGTATGCTCACCCGAAGTCCATCAAGGCCCAAGTCCTCCCGGAATTCACCACCGAGTGGATAGAAGCCCAGCTACCAAATGTCCCCGACTTGTCCAACGCATGGACAATGTACTTTGATGGCTCCAAGAAATTCAAGTCAGCCAGGGCAGGAGTCGTGCTCATCTCCCCCAAAGGCGACAAGCTCAAGTATGTCCTACAGATGGACTTTCCGACGTCGTCCAACAACGAAGCCGAGTACGAGGCCCTGATCCACGGCATGCGGATGGCCAAGAACTGCGGCGCCACGCACCTCATGATCTACGGTGACTCCTACCTGGTGGTACAGCAAACCATGAAGTCCTGCGACGCCGTCGCTGACAACATGATCGCCTACAGAGACCTCTACAATCAGTTGGAAGGCAACTTCGACGGCTGCGAGCTGCGCCACATTGGCCGTGAAAGCAACGAGGAAGCCGACGTCCTCGCTAACATAGGCTCAGACAGGGTGCCAGTCCCACCCGGCGTCTTCCTCGAGTGCATCACGCAGAGATCCATCAAGACTCGGAATACAGCAAGCACTTCAACAACAAAAGGCGATGCCAACCCGCCAAGCCAAGACAAGGTCCCCATGGAGGTCATGCTAGTCGAAGCCACATGGACAGGACCGTACCTGGCATACATACTACATCAGAAGCTGCCAGCCGACCCAGTCGAAGCAAAGCGCATCATCAGACGCTCCAAAAGTTTCACTGTCATCAACGGAGAACTCTACAAAAGAAGCATCTCAGGAATCCTGCAAAGGAGCATAGATCCAGTCGACGGCCAAGCCATCTTACTCGACATCCACGCGGGTATCTGCGGGCATCACGCCAGCAGTCGGGCACTGGTGGCCAAGGCGCTACGAGTCGGGTTCTACTGGCTGACAGCCATGCAGGACGCCGAGGAGCTGGTGAAGAAATGCACAGGGTGCCAGGAATTTGCCAACAAGCCACACGCGCCAGCATCAGAACTCAAAACAATACCATTAGCCTGGCCCTTCGCCCAATGGGGTCTGGACATGGTGGGCCCGCTGAAGAAATCCTCACCCGGAGGTCACACTCACCTCCTGGTTGCAGTCTATAAGTTCACAAAGTGGATTGAAGCCGTGCCCATCACAAGTTCGACTGCATCTACAGCGGTCAACTTCATCAGGTCAATCATCTTCAGATTTGGAGTACCGAACGGGATCATCACCGACAATGGCTCGAACTTCACAGCCGAAGAATTCAAGGACTTCTGCTCAGAGCAGGGGATCAACCTCAGCTACGCGTCTGTCTCGCACCCGCAATCCAATGGGCAAGTGGAGAAACCCAACGGCCTCGTCTGCAACGGCATCAAGAAACGACTGCGTGTGCCCCTAAAACACGCAGCGGGCGCATGGGTGGAAGAACTGCCATCGGTCCTCTGGAGTCTGCGAACAACGCCAAACAGATCCACCCAGTACACTCCATTCTTCATGGTGTACGGTGCAGAAGCGGTCCTCCCCTGCGACATCAAGTTTGACGCACCGAGAGTAGTCGCCTACGACGAGTCGGATGCAGAGGAGGCACTCGAAAATAGCAGAGACACCCTGGATGAAGCGCGCGACATCGCCCTGGCACGATCAGCCGCGTATCAGCAGGACCTGCGCAACTATCACACACGGAGGCTGCGACCAAGAGCGTTCGTTGCAGGCGACCTGGTTCTTCGACTCAAGCAAAATAAGGTGCACAAGCTCGCTTCCCCATGGGAGGGCCCGTACATCGTAACAGAAGCAATAGGCAACGGAGCTTACCGCCTAAAGGACTCGAAGACAGGAGCGGACTGCAGCAACCCGTGGAACGTAGCACAACTCTGCCGGTTCTACGCCTAGTTCAAAACAATCATTGTACAAGAAAATCAGCGCGGCAGGTTTCAGACGCACTCTTTCCCTTACCAGGGTACCTGAGGGGACTGGAAGGGTTTTAATGAGGCGGCCTGTTCGCAAGAATCAATAAAGTGATTTGAAGAAAATATGTCTCCTGTACCTACTACATAAGGACCCTTTCGACGTTGCACAAAAGCCATTACTTTACGTTCAGCTAGAAAATGATTACAGAAGCTATGGCTCTCCGTTGAAGATAATTCTAGAAAGTGGCCGATTTACCCTCTTTTGCAATCAGTTTCACTACAGCACCTGCTGCTCTAGCTAATTGCCCACCCCTTCCACGTGTGATTTTCCTCCACTTATTTTACGGATTCACATACAGGTTGGTATGTTCATCAAGTTCTCGATTACTACTTACGGTGCCCACTGACTCCCTTTAATGGTACGCCAAGATATCGCTCATATCACAGAAGTGACAGAACATGGACCCCAAACAGAAGAATGTATCAATAAGAAGGGTTCATCACTTCGAAGGCCAGGGTAGATCCGAGGTTAGCAGAGGAGGGGCGATGTAGATTGCTTTCATCGCGGGGTCATTCCTAAAGGTGGCTCACTCAGAGGAAGCTCAAAATCCTAGGCCGCCCCTCGAACCACTCGGGGGCTGCGCCACACAGGTTGAAATAAAAGATTAGGCCGCTACCCGAACCACTCGGGGGCTGCGCCATACAAGTGTGTCCAAAATCCTAGGCCGCCACCCGAACCACTCGGGGGCTGCGCCATACAGGTTGAAATAAAAGCTTAGGCCGCTACCCAACTTACTCGGGGGCTGCGCCATACAAGCATAAAGTCAAAAAATCCTAGGTCGTCACCCGACCGACTCAGGGGCTGCGCCATACAGGTCAAGTTCAAAATCCTAGGTCGCCACTCGACACACACGGGGGCTGCGCCACACAGGTAACACTTGTAACCCTAGGCTACCACTCGACTTACTCGGGGGCTACGCCAAACAGGCCTTCTCAGAAAAATCCTCAGCCGCCACTCGAACCCACTCGGGGGCTGCGCTGTACAGGTCAAGTTCAAAATCCTAGGTCGCCACCCGACATGCTCGGGGGCTGCGCCAAACAGGTAACACTTGTAATCCTAGGCCGCCACTCGACCTACTCGGGGGCTGCGCCACACAGATCTTAACCAAAATCCTAGGCCACCACTCGAGCAACTCGGGGGCTGCGCCATACAGGTCAAGTTACAAAAATTCTAAGTCGCCACCTGTTAAAATCAGAGACTGTGGCATACAGGTCACATTTGAAAAAACCTAGGCCGTTGCCCAGCGTACTAGGCGACTGCGCCAAACAGGTTGCAAATCAATACAGGCACTGTCACTTTCGAGCAAGCAGATCAATTCTCGTAACTCGAAAATACTTCAATCTGTTACATCATGCTTACACAGGCACATTTGCCCTCTATAGCTAACCCTGTACATCAGACGACAGCTACTCTAAACTGCAGGTTCGGCCTTCGGCGCATCAAGGGGACCTACAAGGCGCTCGCTCAGGTCCTGAACCTGCCGGATAATCCGGCGCGCAGCCGCTAAGGTCTCGTCAAAGTCATCGTCACCCGGCAGGCCTTCAAGCACCCTCTCAAGCGGAAGATGTGGCCGGTGCATCCGGACGTATGCCAGCGCCGCGTTCGCACCAGCCACAAGTTGGGCGTCGACAACCTCCTTCAGCCCTTCACCATCGCGAAACCTCTCCAGCAAGGCGGACAGCCCGTTCGGCTGCGCATTATGCGGGAAGTACACAAGATTGATGTGCCAGAGTGTCTTTTGGCAGTTCTCCAGAAGAAAAGCAGCGCACCACGTACGATCAAGCATGGTGGCAAGGACGCGTCCCCTCGACTGGTTCACCCAGAACTGTCGATCTTCGTAGGAGTCGCCGGACGCCTCTCGGGTGACTCGCTCCTCAACGCGAGCCCGCTCGGCCTCCCAATCAGGATTAACATCTGCACGCATAAAATGCAAGTCAGAACGAGAAGGAAAGCCAACAAAGACGGCAGCCGCCAAAAGGATACAAACCTTGCAACTGCCGACTGATCAGGTCGATCTCCCCAAGCGAAAAATCCTCACGTCGTGAGAACTCCGCCGTAGGATGCGACTGGGAACGGTGCAGCAGACGCTCCGTATTCTTCAGGGTCGCCTCAAGCTCCACCACCTTGTTCTTCAGGTATGTGATTATCCGCTGATCATTTACACTGCGTGGAGGAGCCGGCGCCTCCCGACGACGGCGAGCACCCGAAGAAGAAGCGCGCCACCCGGCTCGGCCACAGGAGAAGGTGGAGCATCATCGCGCACAACATTCTGCCAGGGATACGCAGAGTCAATACAATCATGCGACTGCGAAGCGCAGATCAACTCAGAAGAAAGAAAGTCAGCAAAATCAATATTGAAGACCAAAAGACCCGACAGGGTAATATTCATTACAAAGCAAGAAGTTCAAAATACAGACCGCGGCGACTGCTGAATTCCTAAAGCTACGCCTACTCTAAGGCTGCGGACTGCGACCGGGAACGGCCCTTCCTGCGGCAGCCGCCTCGGTCGCCTTAGCAAGGGCCCTCTCGAAGAGTGCCACAAGCTGCACGGCCAGCTGCGAGGCACGCTCCTTCACGCCACTCAGCGACACGGTTCGGCCATCGGGTTTGCGAGGAAAACCGCTGACGACCTTCTCGAAGTCACCTGGAACCTGATGGCCTAATAGGAGCTGGAAGGTGAGCTCGGAGCCGCGTACCGTCTGCGACCGCGTGGAGTCGGCGATGGTGGTCGCGTCCTCAAACGGCGCAGCAAGGGCGTCCATGGCTGCCGGCGGCTGGTCGCCCGGGAAGATACTCTGATGCACCACAGTGAGGGCTCCAGTCGATTTCTGCAACGCGGCTGCGGACTTCTTCAGCGCGTCTGAGGCATAGGCACAGACCCGGTCGAGGAAGCCAACAACGGTCGCCAGGCCAACCGTGTCACTCGACGCGTCTTCCGTAGGAGCTCCACCGCAAGTCTCTGCGCAAAAATTCAAGGTCAAGCAAAGAAAAAGATCAAAGACGCAGTAGGCATCAAGCCGAAACTTACCCCCAAGAACACCGGCGAGCGAAAGGAGACGACCGACTTGAGTCTTCTCCTGGGCGACCCGCGCCAGCTCCCGCTCTCGAGACTCGTGAAGAGCCTTCTCAAGCTCATCAACCCGCCCAGTAGCCTTGTCCAAAGAGGCACGCAGTTGGTCCCTCTCTTTCTCCAGGCGAACGTAAGCCGCGGCTGCATCGAGCTGTTGACGGTAGTACGGCTGAAGCAAAAGCAAGATGTTAATAAAGTTGCGGGCGACTATACTAGTCACCCACACCTTCGGGGGCTACTCCCATCGGGAGCGCTGATCACGCACCCGATGAAAAATCAAGAATGCAAGAACAAGCATAAAAGACTTACGTGGTCCAGGAGTTCAAGATCCTCTGCAGTCGAAGGAGGAACGCGGCTAGACGATGCAACGCCGGCAGGCTCAGCAAGCACCTTCTCCACTACCGCCTGGGTCCCCAGTCCAGTCGAAGGGGCAGATGTATGCTCCACGTCCCGAAGTGGGGAGCTAACATTGGCAGAACGGTGGCTGCATCAAAACCAAGCACACCTGTCAACCTACACGTCACAACCGCAAAATGCAACTCGAAGGACACACATCATAAAGAAGCTCACCTGGGGGTGCCGGCGTCGTCATAGCTCTCCAGGGAGGGCGAAGGCATCCGCGCGAAAGAACGAGGAGCCGCGGAGCTGACTGGAGGAACGTTAAGGGGTTCGTCCCAGCCACCCAAGGACTGCGCACCCGGCGATGTCGCGACGACCTCCTCCACATTAACGTCGGCATCTTTGGCAGGTGACGACGCAGTGGCAGAATCGCCACGACTCGGAAGCTTTCGTTTCTTCCGCGCGGGTTCCTCCACTTCATCCTCCTCCTCCACCTCGTCACGGGGAGAGTGTGCGGAGGGAATCTCTTCGTCTTCGTCTTCCTCGTCGACAAACTTCGACTTGTCGTCGGGTCCGTTCTCAGGAAGAGGAGGAAGGCTGACGAGCAGAGCTCGACCCTGAAGCAAGTAGACACAAAGTCGAACCAAAAAGAAAGGTAGACTCAAGTCGAACAAGGACAAAAGGAAAACAAGACAAGACTTACCTCAGGAACGGGGTTCGAGGCCCCATAAGGAGAAATCGGGCACTTGACGTTGCACGTGTCCGCGGCTCGGAGGTTGGTGATGGATCTGACGTTGGCTTCCACCTACTCATCATCAAGCGGCTCGGCGCTGATGCCTTCGGCGGCCCACATCGGGTGAGGCCGGGCGCTGAGCGGCTGCACCCGAAGACGGAAGAAGATGGCCATCAGGAAGACGCCACCCGCCTCGTGCCCAAGGGTCTTGGTCAGATCGCGCAGCAGGCCCAGCAAGGGCCGCACGGCCTCCTTCTCCACGACGGACAGCGGGTGCGCCCAGGCGCCGGTCTTCCGCAGTCCACGTCCGCTGTCGAACGCGTCCAGGCCGTCCTGGTTCGACTGGACGTAGAACCACCTCCGGCGTCATCCTTGGACGGAGTCGGACTTCTTCATCTGGAAGTACGCGGTGTCACCGCGCACCTGGATTCCGAAGCCGCCCACGGGGAAGGTCAACCCGCTCTTCCCCACGTTCTTGCGAGCGAGGAAGAGCGACTTCCATAACGCCCAATGGGGCGCGACACCCAAGAAGCATTCGCAGAGCACGATGAAGCCCGCGATGCTCAAGACGCCATTGGGGGTCAGATCGTGGATCTGAACCCCATAGGCATAAAAGAGACCGCGCACGAAATCGTGCATGGGGAACTCGAAGCCCCGCGGAAGGAAATCCGCGAAGCAAACACGTTCCCCATCACGGGGAGTGGGGAAGACCTCCTTGCCAGGAACGCGTACCTGGACTTGGTCGGCAGGTGGCAGCAGACCTTGCGCGCGGAAAAGCTCCACCTCGGCCTTCTTCACCGATGATCTCTGCCAGTCGCCGTCGGGTTTCTTCATCACCCCGGCTTCGTCGGCGGCGGCAGAGGAGCCAGCGGCGCTCTTCGGCTTGCCCATTGTCAGTTTGCAAGGTGTACGGACAGATTGCCCGGAGCTCTGGATGGCGGCGGAAATGGTAGAGCGCAGAGGAAAGGAAGCACAGAGCGATTGGAGAAGATGAAATCCCAAACGTCAAGACACATTACTTATGCCTCGAAAATCAGCATCTCAACCGTCCACCGAACAAGGGCTTCGAGCAGGCACATCCGGCCGTCCACGTGTCGCACGGAGAAACCAACCGTCACCGCCCACTTCGTCCACTATGCACGAAAACCGAGGCGTCGTCATCGTGCCGCGCAAATTTCGCGCCCACTTCGGAGACGTGACAACTGTTGACCGCGGTCAGCTCTGACAGCGGGGCCCGCCACGTCACGTCCCATCGGGCGCAGAGGCGTGCAACAGATCGTCACCAGTGACGTCATCAAGCCAACGGCTCCAAAATCAACTGAAGCAACTCGACAGAGCGATTCGAGTAGTAAGCTTCAAAGCTGAAACCAACAAGGTAGGATCAACCAATGATCTGAGAACCCGAAGAAACCATTCGGGTGGCAACATAGTAAGCTCGAGCAGCCGAATCCATCCACAAGTAAGCCAAACAGGCTGAGTAGAAGCAAGCTTCACAAGAAGATGAAGGCAAAGTAATTCGACTGCAAAGGTTGCTCCCATCGGGAGTGGCCGGTTCGACTGAAGAAATCGAGTTCAAGCTCAAGATCAAGCAATCCAATGGCGCGTCCAGGAGGAAGGAGTCCTTTGTTCGACTCTACGCTTCGACCAAGCACTCGGGGGCTACTGACGTGGGGCTGCCTTGCGGGTAGCCCACGATAAGGCTACCTGGGCCGCGCCAAGGATGGAAAGGCCCACAGGAGGCCCACGCGGGGTACCATGTAACCTAGTCCAAGTCGGTTAGGAAGCATAACCTGCCATATCTGTAGTTGCCATCGGCATCAACCACCCGAGACATGGCTGCCTATAAAGCCAGGAGGGTTGCCCGTCCCAGAGGACACGCTCATAGCTACAGCACAAACCCTAGCGAGATCGCAATCTCGCCATTGTAACCACAACTCGCATCAATAATCAGACAAGCAGGAGTAGGGCGTTATCCTCCGGGAGCCTGAACCTGGGTAAATCCTTGCTTGTCAGCCATCGTGACCACCTTGCACTCATCTCTCTCCCCATCAATCAACCCGGGGTGCACAACCCTGGGACTTGTCGAGTTAACACCTCGTCATGATGTCTCCAAGAGGTGATTTGCTTACCACTGTTATGAAGGGAATATGCCCTAGAGGCACTTAATAAACATAGTTTATTGGCAATATCCCAATCGTTCATTATATGTTTTACACCATGCTATAACTGTATTAAGCGAAAACATTAATACATGTGTGGTAGATAAACAACCAGGTCCCTAGTAGCCTCTACTAAGACTAGTTTTGTTGCGCGATTGATGATCGAGGTTTTCCGATCATAGGGCATGGCGCCGGTCGGCAATGGAAGTCATATCGTTAGGAGTAACGATGTGATGGACATACCCAGTATTTATAGGACATAGTCATTACGCCTTAAGACCGTGAGATCAACTCTTATTGTTATCCCTGAAAGATACTTTGATCGCACCAAACGTCGCATCTTATCTAGTGTGACAATAATGGTGATACTTTTGGGTATCGGAAGGGGGTAGTTGAGACGAGGGGTCAATAGCGGGATTTGTCAGTCCGCATAGCCGGATAGATACTCTAGGGCCCACTCGGTGAGATTATGTCAAATGAGTTTGCAAACAAGTGACTAGGTCACCAGCTGACATAATATCATAGACGAGTAGAACATAGCGATGTCGGTAACGAGATCATGCTAGGTATGGAGATATCTGAGAATGATGCTCGGACACGCTAAGTATCGCCATGACAAAGGGTTTAAGACTAGACGTCCAGGTTTGATAGATGAAAGTCATTCGTTATATCACAGGGATTAATTAATGGGGTCCAGGCCTACGAGTTAGTGGTTGATCATAGAGGAGTCTTGGTCATACCTGTTATTATATCGAACCGCTAGGGTAACACACTTAAGGGGTTTCGACAAGACAACCGGAAAGGAAAGAGATCACCGGGAGCGTCCCGGGAGGGGTCCGATGGTGATCGGGCAGCGCCGAAAGAGTTTTCGGAGGTAGGAAAAATTATATATATTATGTTTGATATTAATTAGTGTAATTAATATGCAAATATGATTATATATATATATTTTTTCGAATTTATTTAGGCTGATTTCCCTAAATGGGCCTTCTGGTCGAAAGAAGGCCCATGGGGGGGAAAACCCTCAAGGGAATTTTGTGGGGGAGGCTTGGCCGGCCTAGGTGGGCCAAATGGGGCCCACCTAGGGCTGGCACACCAGCCTTGGCCGAACTAGGCATGTGGGATAGTCCCACATTGCCTGGCTGGCAAGGTTGGCTCCCCCTGGGAGCCTATATAAGAAAGGGCACCCCTGGCCTTTTAATTCACCAATTAATTCCCAATTTCTCTCTCGATCTCGTGGTTCCCTTGTCGGAGCCGCGTCGAGTATAGGAGGGGGATCTCTTCCACCATAGCCCGCTGCCGCGCTGATGGTGTTCCGGTCCAAGTCTTCCGCTGCTCATCCTGGACTGGAGCTTCGGAGGCCGTCGTCTCCACCGTATGTGTGTGACGCCCTGCGAGGTGCTGCGCTAGCGGTACTCGGAGGCCTACTTCCTCCACCCGACCTCGGGGTCATCTTCGTCATCTTCGTCGCGCCGAGTTCTCCGCGACCTAGAGGTCGGCTACGGCGTCTTCATCGTCAACGCTTGTGCGGGAGCGTAATCCCCGCTATTCGGTCTACGAGGGTATGTATTCCGATCTCCGCCGTACTACTATATCTGCATAGTGTAGATATTAGCTAGTTTAAGGATATCTTTGCTAGGAATTTTTTTTTTTCTGCACACGATCCCCTTCAGTGGTATCAGAGCCGATCTATCGTAGATATAGCTGTACGCTGTTAGAACCCGTATTCTGCACGGGGGCACCGTTCCTGTTATTTGCTACCCTCTAGCGTGCACTTGTGATTCCAGCGGCATCGAGTTGATGAAGCGGCCCGGACCGACTTTACGCGTATGCTTACGTGAGACTGGTTCCACTACTGACATACGGCTTGTACCGTATCTGTGGCTGGCGGGTGCCTATTTCTCTCTCTTTAGTTGGTCTTGCATTTTCAATGGAGGGCCCGAAAGGGATGCTTAAACATGCAATTATTGGATCGTTGTTGTGGTCATAAGGTTCGTAGGTATGAAGCGGTTCTATTTACGAAAGCCCCGAGCCACGTAAAATATGCAAAAGATAAAGTAGAAGCGTGTAACTTTATTTTGCAGGGGCTATGTGATATGGTCAAGGTAGGTTTATTAAATTGTTTATAAACCGCGGGCGCCAAGAAGACCATGGCGCAATGGGCTATATCACATTGCATTACATTTGATGTTTTGTGTGCATCTTATATTGTGTGATTGTGTGTATAGTATACATTAGTTACACGGCGGTAGCTATATAAGATGATCCCTTCAAAAATACCACTAGTGTTCTCCCTCCAACGCGCACCACCAAGAAAGTTCTACGTTATGAGGCAGGCCGTGATGATCGGGTGTCAGACATATCTTCGTTCGCATTCGGTGGGTGTAAGCCATGTTGCACAAGCGTCAGCGTGGAGGTTTTTGGTGGCGAGCCTAGCATATTCAGAAATACGGCCTCGGAACAGGGAGACTGAAAGGTCGAGCACGAGTCACAAAATTGGTGTGGCGGACAATTGTCTACTCTTGAAGTTGTGCCGCCGGCTCTGATGATGAGGGGTGGTGCAATGGATGGGGGTCGTGTAATCGCTTAAATGACCAGGAGGGATGTTCGTTTGAGTGGGAGTTTGGATATTTTTTTTCTAAAATACTAGAACTCAGAATATAATGAACAGAGTCTGTTTTGCAAACCTTTGTAGATATTAACCATTGTGATAGCATCTTTTCAAATTAGGCGCATTCCTGCGATTGAGAAACTTAAATGGTTGGGTCCAAACTTCATAGTTTTATACTTTAGCTTGAGGATACTCCTTGTTTAAACCGTTAGATCTTTGTGTTACAATACCCGCTAGGAGATAAACCCGGAGATTCCGCTAACAAAAGATAATTTTGATTATCGGATTTTGTGCGGATGATATCATCATAGTCCAGTGTATGCTATGATCTCTACCATAAAGAACCAACGGTGGGTACGAGTTTTTTAGATCGCGAACATATGATATGGTCGCTAAACTCGGGGTACCCCAAACGTTGGGTTGATGAAGTTTATCAGTACGTTGACTGATTGTCTTCTCAACCAAGATGGAAGAGAATACACACATTGAGGGAGCACGTGGCGGTCATACTTAATGACATATGTTCATGATTAATGAACATTGAGACGCCTCGCTCAGCTCAATTACTGGATGACAGACATCGTTGCCAAGTGCAAATCCTCTGTCATAGACTATGTCATGCAAGGGGAATCGTTCACCTTCATGGTTCTTGATTACGGTGGAAGTATCAAGAAAATGAAACAGATCGCCGGAAGTCATCAATGATGATGGTGTATATATGATATACATGTTATGAATGTTTTAGCTAAGCAAGTGCTCGCAGTAGTGACTAAGTCTTGAACTAGTCATGTTTTGTGAAAAAACAGGTTTACTGCTTGAGTAGCTTGAAAGGATGAGGCGACATTGCGTGTTGATAACGGCAGTCAAGTTGTTGTGACGGTCATAGACACTCTCCCTCTAGATCTACCATTTGAATAAATTCTTTATGATCGGGTGTTGGTATGATCGTTACGAGTGTGTCTCCTCTAGCGAGACACTTGTTCATACATGATAGTGACAAATTGGTGTCCTATATTTATGAAGTAATGATCATATGCCGATTTGAATTTAGATGGTAGAAGCTCCCACATTCATAATATTAATGCCAAAGGATACAAACTTAATAAAGACACCACATATGTGTGGCACTACCGTTTAGTCATGTCAATGTTATATGCATTAGCTCCACACTGGATGGACCTACAAGTCCTAAGATTTGATCTTTTGACACTTGCAAAATAAATGTGATACCGTTTTCGGAAAACGGGCATATAACTTATTGATAGTCATACATGGAGATGTATGTGGTTCAATGAAGTAATTGACGAGTAGTGGAGACCTTTATTTCGTGAACTTCACTGAACGTTTTGAGTATAGCTTGTTGAGAATCATGCATATGGGTGTATGTGAATCAATGAAGTACTTTAACGTGTAGTGGAAGTCTTTATTTCATAGACTTCATGAATATTCCGAGTAGATATATGGATATCCACTCCAGGGAATGTTAGTCTGAATTTTTGATTCGATCAAACGAAGTTCAGAATGAAGTAGGAAATAAACTTAACAAGAAAATCAAATTCCCGCGATGCATATCAAGGAAATAAAGATTTGAGTTATAATGTTGGCACATCATTGGAAGACTTGTGAGAAGAGTTCCACAAATTACGTCGCATGGAACACCATAGTGTTATGGTGTGTTAGGACGTCGTAATGGCACCCTATCGGATAGTGTGTGGTAAATAAATCTCTTACCGAATTATTGTGATCATTAGAGTCATATGGTAGAAACGTAAACACTCACGTTAGCAAATAGGGAAACCATTTGAATCCATGGAGACAATACCATACGAGTGATGGCATGGCTTTTGAGCCCGGATTGTCGTTTCAGCAATTTAGTGTTTCGATGTAATCGAACCTAAAATGGATTAATCTTTGTAGTATACCCTACCTAAAGAGTTAGTTGGGTACATGTCTCACGACATAGGCAAAATCTTTGCCGGGATATACCTTGCGAAAGAAATAGTTTCTTGTCTGAGGGTATAAGTGAGAAAGAAAGTAGAGCGAGACGAAGTCGGTGAACTTCCTTTCCAGACATCAGAGTGGCGCAATCGAAAGTGTTTTCGGTGTCAGGCTCCACAGCTTGAAAAAGCTGATGATTCAAGATCATGATGTTCTGAGCTCATACTAAGAGCGTAGGCATACGAGGTTGTGTTCCACACTGTGTGTTACGACAATCTTGCTATGAAGGTCATATTAATGGAATATGATAGACCTACGAACTACGAAGAAGAGATGGTGAACCTAAGTCCGAGAAATGGCTGTGAGTCATTTATGATCCGAAATAAAATCCATATACGATTACCAGGTATTGACTTGGGAGATCTTCTTGATGGCATCTAGGATGTTAATAGTAGACATTGAGCATATTCGATTTGTCGTGAAACAGTTCCGACAGACCACATGAGAGTTTGTCTCAAGTAGCGAAGCCTAAATCTATTCTGGGTCGTTTTAGCAATTACTATAATTTCGAATGAGAAATTGATAGATGGATGAGAAAACCATGGTTCTTAATAGTGTCATTAAGAATGGTTTGTAATCCTGAGGATGCTAAACATGTATGCAAACTTCGGTTGTCCATTCATGGGCAGAAGCAAGCATATTGGAGCTGGAATCTTCACTTTGATAATGTGATCAAAGGATTTTGGAGTTGTCCAAAATAGTTGAAGAAACCTACATTTGCAAATAAGTGAGTGGGAGCAAAGTAGCTTTCATTGATCTTGTATGCGGAAGGCATATTTGAGTGGGAGCTAAGTAGCTTTTCCTTGATCTTATATGTGGAAGGCATATTTGAGTGGGAGCTAGGTGTCATTCGTGATCTGGTATGCAACAACATATTGAATGACACAGATCCTCTAGTGGAGTGTAAATGATTATTTAAGTGATTAAATTTTCTATGAAATGAAGTTAGGAGTATTAGGCATCCGATTTATAATTGTATAGATCAGAGGGGGCTTAATAACATTAAGTCGGAGTATTTTCTAAGTCAGGATTCTGAAGTGTTTCAGAAAAGGACAAGCGAAGAAAGAGGTTCTTGCTTGTATGACTAGGTAAAAGATTAAGTTAATCTTGACTTTTTCAGTGATAGAAAATGATGTTCGACATTCTCTATGTATCAGACATAGAGTCTATCAGACTGAAATCTCGACTTAGTGTGACCCGAGTTCTTGGTTAAAGAACAGGTTCTAGAGTGATCCTTGTGTGGATCAATGAACAAACGTTAAGTTTATTCTTCAGTGTCTATGAGAACTGAAGATAGGTTTTCTAGTAAAGGGTAAGAGTGAAATGGCAACTTGCCGTAAAGCGGTTACGATGATGCAAGTTATTACACTGACCCATACGACTAGAAATCTCATATAGGAGATGTCCTTTATTTTGAAGATAGACATGGTTAGTTTGCGAAGTCGCATATGAATGCATTGTCGCACAATCTACATAGGTATAGAAATATATCGCGACTTCAGAAGTAGCAAGTGTGATTGAACTGAGCAGTTTTACGAGCGTAGGTGGTCCCCTTAATAGATCTCTTAGACTTTTAAGGCGCATGCTACGCGAATGCTCGAGTCTCACTCCATCTACTGGGATATATTTCACCGTCATCGTAAGATACGGGATTATGTCAAACTAGGTGACATAGAAGTGTTGCAAAGCACATATAGGTCTCAATGTGTGAGATCTATTGACTGTATTCCTCTTCCACGAGGCGAGCAGGCACCAAGATGCTATGGGTGTTGAGCTTTTACCAAGTTGTAAACTAGATTAAGTGCTACTCTAGTGCAAGTGGGAGACTGAAGGGAATATGCCCTAGAGGCACTTAATAAACATAGTTTATTGGCAATATCCCAATCGTTCATTATATGTTTTACACCATGCTATAACTGTATTAAGCAAAAACATTAATACAGGTGTGGTAGATAAACAACCAGGTCCCTAGTAGCCTCTACTAAGACTAGTTTTGTTGCGCGATTGATGATCGAGGTTTTCCGATCATAGGGCATGGCGCCGGTCGGCAATGGAAGTCATATCGTTAGGAGTAACGATGTGATGGACATACCCAGTATTTATAGGACATAGTCATTACGCCTTAAGACCGTGAGATCAACTCTTATTGTTATCCCTGAAAGATACTTTGATCGCACCAAACGTCGCATCTTATCTAGTGTGACAATAATGGTGATACTTTTGGGTATCGGAAGGGGGTAGTTGAGACGAGGGGTCAATAGCGGGATTTGTCAGTCCGCATAGCCGGATAGATACTCTAGGGCCCACTCGGTGAGATTATGTCAAATGAGTTTGCAAACATGTGACTAGGTCACCAGCTGACATAATATCATAGACGAGTAGAACATAGCGATGTCGGTAACGAGATCATGCTAGGTATGGAGATATCTGAGAATGATGCTCGGACACGCTAAGTATCGCCATGACAAAGGGTTTAAGACTAGACGTCCAGGTTTGATAGATGAAAGTCATTTGTTATATCACAGGGATTAATTCATGGGGTCCAGGCCTACGAGTTAGTCGTTGATCATAGAGGATTCTTGGTCATACCTGTTATTATATCGAACCGCTAGGGTAACACACTTCAGGGGTTTCGACAAGACAACCGGAAAGGAAAGAGATCACCGGGAGCGTCCCGGGAGGGGTCCGATGGAGATCGGGCAGCGCCGAAAGAGTTTTCGGAGCTAGGAAAAATTATATATATTATGTTTGATATTAATTAGTGTAATTAATATGCAAATATGATTTTATATATTAATTTTCGAATTTATTTAGGCTGATTTCCCTAAATGGGCCTTCTGGTCGAAAGAATGCCCATGGGGGGAAAACCCTCAAGGGAATTTTGTGGGGGAGGCTTGGCCAGCCTAGGTGGGCCAAATGGGGCCCACCTAGGGCCGGCGCACCAGCCTTGGCCGAACCAGGCATGTGGGATAGTCCCACATTGCCTAGCTGGCAAGGTTGGCTCCCCCTGGGAGCCTATATAAGAAAGGGCACCCCTGGCCTTTTAATTCACCAATTAATTTCCACTTTCTCTCTCGATCTCGTGGTTCCCTTGTCGGAGCCGTGCCGAGTAGAGGAGGGGGATCTCTTCCACCATAGCCCGCTGCCGCGCTGCTGGTGTTCCGGTCCAAGTCTTCCGCTGCTCGTCCTGGACTGCAGCTTCGGAGGCCGTCGTCTCCACCGTATGTGTGTGACGCCCTGCGAGGTGCTGCGCTAGCGGTACTCGGAGGCCTACTTCCTCCACCCGACCTCGGGGTCATCTTCGTCATCTTCGTCGCGCCGAGTTCTCCGCGACCTAGAGGTCGGCTACGGCGTCTTCATCGGCAACGCTTGTGCGGGAGCGTAATCCCCGCTATTCGGTCTACGAGGGTATGTATTCCGATCTCCGCCGTACTACTATATCTGCATAGTGTAGATCTTGGCTAGTTTAAGGATATCGTTGCTAGGAATTTTTTTGTTTTCTGCACTCGATCCCCTTCAAGTTATGGAGTGATCTTGAAAATAGTGTCGTAGTTTTCTTGCGGCAAAAAATACGCCATATGCTAACTTTTGATAGTGGGGGTACCTTTGCTTGGACTCCGAAAAGACTTCGCTTATGTAATAAACTGGTCTTTGCTCGGTGATTGTTTGTCCCTCCACTGGTCTTTCGACAACTATGACCGCGTTGATTACCAAGTTTGTTGCTGCCATATATAGTAGCATTTGCTCTTGTGGTCTTGGTGCTGCGAGTATTGGTGCGCTGACTAGAGCCTCTTTCAGTTGAGCCAAGGCGGTTTCGGCTTCTTCTGTCCACTCAAATTTGTCCGACTTTTTAAGAAGGCGGTAGAGGGGTAAAGCTTTGTCACCAAGCCTGCTTATGAATCGGCTTACAACAGCGTTGATCCTGTTAAGCGCTGGATGTCTTTGAGGCATGTAGGCCGCTTGATATACATGATTGCTTTTATTTTATCAGGATTAACTTCTATGCCTCTCTCAGAAACTATGAAACCAAGGAGTTTTCCTGCTGGGACGCCAATAGAGCATTTTCCCGGATTTAACTTCATCTTGTACTTTCGCAAGTTATCAAAAGTTTCTTTGAGATTGGCTAATAGATCGTCTTCACGCTTAGTCATGACTGCAATGTCGTCGACATACGCGTGTACGTTACGGCCGATTTGGTCGTGTAGGCATCTTTGGATGCACCTTTGGTACGTCGCACCTATGTTTTTTAGCCCAAAAGGCATTGTTAAATAGCAGTAGGTACCGAAAGGCATGATGAAATAAGTCTTGATTTGATCAGACTTCTTCATCTTAATCTGGTGGTAACCGGAGTAAGCATCCTGCAGTGGCATCTACAAGCTGGTCGATTCGCGGTAAGGCGAAAGGGTCTTTCAGACAGGCTTTGTTTAAGCCGGTGAAGTCGATGCACATGCCCAACGCTTTTGTGTCCTTTTTAGGTACTAGTACAGGGTTTACGGACCATTCTGTATGAATGACCTCTTCTATGAAGTTTGCGACTGTAAGTCGTGCTATCTCTTGTCCTATAGCTCTCTTCTTTTCTGGACCAAAACGCCTAAGGCTTTGCTTGACAGGCTTGGCGTCTTTTCCGACATCGAGGGAGTGCTCGGCAAGTTTTCTAGGGACTCCAGGCATGTCAGATGGAGACCATGCGAAGGTGTCTCGGTTCTCACGGAGGAACTTGACGAGCTCGCCTTCCTATTTGTCGCTGAGGGTGGTGCCGATGTTCGTCGTCTTCTCAGCATCCTTCTCATCAATTTTCGCCTTCTTGGAGTGGGAACTTGCTGTGAAGGTGACGTCGTGTGCAGTTGGAGGCTTCTTTATGTCCGGCTTAGGCTCCTGCTTTACTTCCTTCAGGTATCCTGCAAGTTCGCCTTTGCTGATGACGGCTTCTGCGAAGACGGCGTTTCCCAGCTCGCACTCCCGCGCCTTCTTGTAGCTACCGCTTACTGTGATAACGCCGTTAGGTCCAGGAATCTTGAGCTTGCTTTAGACATAGCACGGCCTTGCCATGAAGGTGGCAAAAGCCGGTCTGCCAAAGATGGCATGATAGGCGCTTTTGAAAGGCACCACCTCGAAAGATACTTCTTCTTGTCGGTAGTTGTCCTCTTCGCCAAAGGTGACTTCCAAAGTAATATGTCCAATGGAGTTTGCCTGCCGTCCTAGGACTATACCATGGGATTTGACGTCGTTGTGCTTGAGCTGGGTTTCCGATAGGTGTATGCGCTTGAGGGTTTCTAGATACATGATGTTGATGCTGCTGCCAACATCCATAAGTACCTTTGAAAGCCGACAATTTGCCACTATGGGATTAACGACAAGGGTGGAGTACCCTGGGTATTGGGGAATGCGATCTGGATGATCATTGCGATCCCAAGTGACTGGTACTTCAGACCAAGTTGCGTATTGGGGGACAACTGGCATAGTGGCATTGAGTTCCTCCAGATGGATTTTTCCTTCTTAGTCGAAGGGGTTGACAGGAAAGTGACGAAGTTTTCTTTGACTCTGGGGAACTTGTCATTCTTCTTAGCCTTAGCTGGTTCCTCGCCTTGATCTGATGAGCTACTATTGTCCGTTTTTGCCTCTTTGGCTGCTTCCTTGCGGACTTTACGCTTATTGTTCTTGCTTGCCCTATATCCAGCCTCGGGGTCTTTCTTCATGTCGTCATTGATCCTGCACTGCCTGTTGGTGTGGGTGCACTTGCCGAACTTGCTGTGATAGGTACAGGGGAGGTCTTTGATGTCGTCATATGTGACCTTGATGTTTTTTCCGCCTTTGCTACCGTTGTTCTGCTTCCACGGGACTCCTATTTAATTTAGTCCGCCTTTGCTGTAAGCAAAAGCTACTTCATTGGAGGGGCATGCATTGTCATTAAGCTGTGCTTTATTCTTTGCCGACTTGGCCCGCTTATCGCTGTTGTTGATGGAGATGTCAAGCTTTGCGTCTCCATCGTCTGCACAAGCGTCGTCTTCTGCAATTGCGAGGTTGTTTGCACCGTCAAGCAGATCTCCAAGGGTGGTGATTCTATGGCTTGACAAGATGTAACGCATCATGTTTCCTTTCTTCAAGCCGTGCATGAAAGCATGGATAGCTTGCGTCTCGGAGACACCTTCGCAACTGTTTTTCATCTCCGTCCATCGTGCGATGAAATCGCGACTGGACTCGTTCGTCTCCTGAGTGCAACGTAAGAGCTCTGGATAAGCCTTTGGACGTTTGTATGTGCAGGAGAAGTGTTGAGTGAAGCAACGATTCATGTCTTGCCAATTGTTGATACTTTTTTCTGGCAGGGTGTCAATCCACAGGCGTGCAGTACCTTCTAACATCAGGGGTAAGAAACGGACTGCGGCATCATAGCCTCCGTTGTAAATTCCCACTGTGTTGAGGTAGTCAGGCAGCCATGTTTCGGGGTTATCCGCGCCATTGTACTTGTTCACAATTTTCTTGACATTGCCGAGCGCCTCTAGGAGCTGCACCTTGCGGATTGCCGGGCCAAAGCACTTGGGACCTAGATAGGTTTCTTCCCTTGCGGCTCTGATCTCATCTAGGCGAGTGCGAGCGTCTGACACTTGGGTCTTTTCTTTTCCAGCGTCGCCTTGTTGATGTCGGCTTCCGTTGTGATGATGTGGTGATCGAGATCTTGAACGCCTGCGTTGGCGATCCTTGTATGCATTCTCGTCGTCTCTCCTGTTAGGAGGTAGAGGCATGTTAAGCCGGTCACCATTATGTTCTGGGGCAGCATCGTTGTCACGATTATTATCGCGGTTCTTCTCACGCCTTCTTTCCTTTCTGGCGGCCTTGTCTGCTTTGTCCTTTTGACGTTCCTATCTATGCCGGTTGGATCTTGTGCCTGATACATCGTCGCGTCGTCGCGTCGGATTTTCAGGTTGTTTGCCTTTGCCGTGGCTGCTAGACTCGAATGGATCATTGGGTGGTCCTGCGCCGGCTCCAACTTTGCATAGGACAGTGTTGTCAGCAAGGCAGGAGCTTGAGGTGGCTACCTCTTGTAGTTCTTCCGCCTTTTTGAGTAGTGCCTTTGAATAAAACACTTTCTCATCAGTTGGGATCTCTTCGTCTTCCATAATCTCCCGTGCGGCTTCCATATTCTTTGCAGGGGTGGAGAAGTATATCAAACCGTCTTTGTCTACGGTATAAGGGTATCTCTGCCACGCCGTCTTTTGAGCCGATGGTCGATCGAAGTTCTTCGTGAGATCTCTATGGAGGAGAGGGTCGTGAGTGTCCTTCACGCGCCAGAATTTTTCTCTTTCCATGTGGTGGCGAAGATCTTCTTTGTCCTGGGCAGTGGCTTTGAGGGCTTTTTCCCTGTTTTGCAGAACCAAGTTATGGGGAACGCCTAACTCTGACTCACGAAGAAGGTATTGGCGCCTTTCTTCGAGTTCTTTTGGGGTTGCATTGGGACCTAGCGGCGTCTTGAGTATGTCAAGTGCTTTATTACGCGCTTCGTACGTTAGCTCGGCCTCCAGATCTTTGTCGAGGTTTGCTTCAATGGGGAAATTGCCTTTTGGCTTGCTTCCGGACGCCTTTGTTGTGAAGACGTCAACATGTGACTCTAAGTTAGCATATTTGGAAGGCGACTTCGACAAATGTGCATGCTTGCCAGGTGCATCCGTTTTCATAGGAGTTGGCCCTGCCATCATGACTTCTTTGGGCCCTCCTATGTTGAAAGAGGCGACTTTTCTTGCGAAGTCGCTATATGTGCTTTCGGTATCTGAGTTTTCCTCCATTGGGGCTGTGTTCTCAGATCCGGCTTCCGAGTCTGGACCAACTTGTAAAGCTGGTATGATGTACTCAGGATCAGAACCTGCCGGCTGATCGCCGGTGGTTGCGATTGTTCCTACAAAGTGAAAGTCGGACTCCATGTAGCCTTCGGAGAAGCTGGAGCCAGTTTTGCTTTGAGAATCTAGATCGTCAACCGCAAAGCCCTTAGGCGATGCCGGATGCGATCCGTCTTCTGGGTGGTCAGCGGGGAAGAATTTTCCAGATCCCCTAGGGAAGCCGGTGAAGATGTTGATGTCGCCGATGGGGATGATGAAGCTGGAGACGACTTCGTCGTCTGCCGGAGTCCATGAATCTGCTTCGACGAAGCCGACATCGCCATCCAGATTGGCGCGGCCTACCGCCATAGATCTTCCGATCTTGCCCAGAGCTCCCGCCTTGAAGGTAACGCCTAACGCCTTAAGCCCCACGGTGGGCGCCAACTGTGGGGTTATTGGATTCTTAGGCACGTAAGGAGGTGCCATGCTCCAATGGTGAAGAGAGGGGAAAGGCATGGCGGCTTCTAGGATCGAGATTGCACACAAGGGTCTATCCAGCTTCAGACCTTGCAGCGGTGGCAAGATCCTACGTGATGTTATAATTCACTAGATGCAAATATGTGTACAGGTTACAATGTAGGTTGTAAGGCGTCTCTCTTGAGGGGATCAGGAGGCAGACTTATACAGCCGCCATACCTTCTCCTACAAGGAAAGGCTAACCCACCTATATTAGGAGTCCTAGACTAACACGGGATAAACCCTAACTTATTCTCTAAGACGAACGTCGGTTTGTCTGGATCCTGGTCAGCTTATAGGCCTTCTCTTGCGCTTCAGCCTACTGGGTCGCCCGATAAGCCGAAGACCTTATCACCTCTTGGGCCATCCTGGTAAGCTGGCTTAGCCCACGTGGTCGACATACCTGTTTGGTATATCCTCCACAGTTACCGTTCGGTGATCAAGCTGACCTATCTTACATGGTAGAGCGTCGTGAATCTGACTTGCCACTGGTGGTGAGTGAGGTCATACACAAGACGGTCTACGAGGTAAACGAAGAAGGCACTGAAGCTACGACTGTCACCATAATGGACATGTATTTTGGATGTTGAGGGATGCCGACACAGCCACCTCCTCGAGTGGATTTTGTAGCTGACCATCCGTTTGCGTACTTCATACAGGAGGAGACAACCGGAGCAGTTGTCTTTGTGGGGAATGTCCTCGCCCCGTCTAGAGAGAATCAGGCCGTCTCAAACCCTGTGATTTTGCAGCGATTCGGATCCAGATGAGAGTAGTAGTGACATTTCCCTGAAAAAATTGTGACATTTTCATGCCATTAGGGATATTATAACTGAGTCAAATAGGAGCTCACTCAGGCCACCTCACTTTTGGACCGTTAGATTCGTCTCAGCTCACAATCCTGACCATTCGATTTCTGTGTGCAGGCTAAGTGGGTCAAATGTCCCTGAGGGACGCTGCTCTGGGCGTCAAATCGAAATTTTCTGGTGCGTTGCGGCCCGTTAAACGAAAAGCTCACGCACGTCACGTAAAAAAAACCTACTCCTCTCCCTCGAGCCGAGCGCACGAAAGTCAACAGACTCCTCGCTCCATCGCGCCTTGCCTTCCCGTCGATCTATCCCCACGATCCACTGCGTCCGCGCCGCCCTGTCGATCGCCGCCTGGCCCGCAAGGCCCGTCCGCTCCGCCTTCCTCCCCTGCCTCTAGATGCAGCACTCGCCTCCATTCCGCGTCACCCGACATAGAAAAAGCTCTCCCCGGTAGCATCCCTCTGCCGCCGATCCATCCGTCGCGAGCACCAAGCGAGCCGGCCTCACGCCGCCCACCCAGCCGGACGCGCCCCATGCCACCTGCTCTAGATCCGATCAAAGGCAAGCAGACGTGCCCCATGCCACTTGCTCTAGATCCGATCGAAGACAAGCAGCTGCGCAGCTGTGATCCATCTACCGTGAGCGCTGAGCGGCCCAGCCGCACACGATCCATGGTCTAGCGATTGGTAGCATAGCTCCAGCGAGGCTGTTGACTGTAGAAACTACAACATATTTGCAACGTCTATCCTCATCACAACCACGCAGTATGATTGATCTGATCTCTAACTTTTTTTGGTAGGGCACATGTGTACCTACCCACCTTGATATGTGATCGATATACTGCAGGGAGATAGGAGGCAATCATTGTTCAGTGGTTTGCATTGCCTCCAACAGTACCAAAGGATGTTTGGAAGTGTGGCCTCGTTTTGTTTTCACAAGAGGCTTAATTTGTTCATCTTTACTGATAACAGGAGGCTTAATCAACTGAATTTGTTGATTTTGATTTTTTTGTGCAGAGAAAGTGAGGTACGATTACTAAACTTCTTTATGTATCGGCATTTAACTTATACTAACTTTACATACTTGAACCACACAGGTTTTTTATTTACATAAGTACCATAATGTACGGCCAAAAACCTCTAGGTTGCTGAAACGAAAATATTTGTATAATTTTCCATACAGATCTGACTATAGAATGTGTTTGCCTTTCTCTTTTGATGTTTTATTTTAACACATAAGCGGTGGTTGTGTTATATTTATATTAGCCTGCACTTCAATTCATTCCAAACCTAAATTTTTTTTGTTCCAATCAACAATAAAACATACTTTCTGTGACCTGTATTATGTCACACATAATTGATGTTCTAGTGAGATAGATGTCTGTTGATGATTGACATGGAGGGGACACCAAGACACAGGAAGTAAAGATAAAGCAGAGAGATTCCAAAGATGTCCTCCTTCGGCTCCTTCATATATGGTGTGTGTCATTGAGTTTTCTTCCATCCAGTCTTCACTCTCTGTTATATAGCACTCATGGTTCTTGTCTTTTATGTTCTTATTTCAGGAACTTCATGCACACTGGAGGAATTTCTCTACTGGGTATGGATATAAGATATGCTTGACCTCCATTTGTGGAAATGACTTCCAATTTGAGGTCACGCATTCTTCCATTTTCAAGCACATGACCCAGCAATGTAAACTTGTGCCATCTTCCATTTTGAAGTCTTTACTTATCATATGTATGATGCATCCCTATTTTATATTTGCATGTGTCTCATGTGAACATTGAAGTCTTTAAATTGCAATACATTCTTCCAACACATCAGTTACAGCTCTAAGTTCATAACCTTTTTCAAATTCTTTACAAAAAACTATAATTTCTTATAAATCTACAATTCATAATCGACGGGCGCAGCACATGATCTAGTTTATTTTACCTCATAGACATGTCCTTTGCATGGGCAAACCAACCTGTGATTGAATGATTAGCACTTAGCAGGGCAGTTGTATTCTCAACCAACAATAGTTCAAATATCAGATTTCACATGTGTGTTTTGTAATTAGGAGTAATATTCTTCAGTATGAGACGACGTTCTTATCGATAACAAGGCGCCCGTGATGACTTTGTCAATCTTAAGACTCAATCCGCCGGCTCAGTATTTCGAAGGTGATCATGTGGGTAGGGTGTGTACTCTGTTTCCTTAAAAAACATGTCCTTTGCATGCACTTCTGTTGAATTTGATTAAAGGGAAATTGTGTGAACACGAAAAACAAAGAACAAATTTTCAATCGACTTGGTAACTTAAAGGATGTTTTTAGTAGATGAAACAACCGACCAGTGCCGATATTTCTTATCACTTTGTTTTCTCTACATGAATCCATATGTGTTGTATTTTCTTAGTGGCTGCTAGCTTGAATCACAAGAAAAATGTTTGCACATTTTTAAAGTTGTTGAACACAAAAAGAAGTGCGACTCCAGTGTATTAGAAAGTGTAATAGTGGAAAAGAAATTGATGCATAGTGTGGTGAAAAGTGCAAGAGATTAAAAAACAGAAAAAAAATTGGTTGCAGAAAATGAAATAAAAGACAACAACGCGTGTTCAGAAGAGCATTCCTCTACTTATCTTAGTTTTCTTTCAAACACTATCTCCTCCAGCCTAATATGTAGGTTTATAGGACATCCATACACTGTCCAAGATAATGCTTTGACCACAAAATGTGTGTGCAAACATGTTGAGTCATATAAAACTAATGGTGTTCGATCGAGTATGTTTATAAAACTAGGAGTATCAGTTAAATGGATTAGAGTTACGTTGGATCGGTACAATATGTTGGATTGGAAACGCAACACCAAGCACCGGATAAATGGATTTACCCTTTGGGGTCTAGTTATACTTCTAACGAGTACTATCAATTTTTGTTTAGGAATGTAATTCCCCATGAGGCTTTCAAGTGGATTTTGAAATCCAAATGCACTCCAAAATTAAAGTTCTTCCGATGGCTTCTGTTTGCAGACAGACTGAACATGCTTAGAAGGAAAAATTATAACATACAAGGTTCCTTCCTCATGTGCCCAGATGATCATGAAGAAGCAGTTGAACACGTCTTCTTAAACGGTTTCTAAAAAGAGATATATCAACTTTATGTTTTGGATAATATGACTCTAGTCCATTGTGTATAAACGGCCAAAGTTTGAATTGTTTAACGGTCTTATAAACCCCATGTTCTATATCAAAGTTAGCACTATGTTTTGACGCTGCATCTAACTCCGACATTAATCTTGGTTTACATGTGTGTCTTCATACTATGGTTTGACTCAAATGCAAGGGCAAAATAAGATCATTTAGCAGTTGTAATCTAGATCAGAATAAAGGGAATATCCAATGCTCGGGATATCGCTTATCGGGAACTTATCGGCCGACCCAAGATAAGGAGTAAATTGGTTGTTTAATCGGCATATCGGATGATTTATCGGTATATCGTCTTATTCATCGGCATATCAGCCGATTTATCTTCTCAGTCAAACACTGAGAAACAATAAATCGGAATATTGAAAAATATCTTGAACAGTGGGACTATCATAGAATCATCCTCTGAGAAATCGAGATACCTGGGCCACCGCTCTGCTGCCACATGGAACAGCCCAAGACACCTGCGCCTGCCCTGCCTTCATGTCCTCTGCTCCAAAACAGAACAGAGGCTGTCGATAAGCAGAGGCAGAGCAATGCCGGTAGGGATGCGGAGGCCTCCCTCCCGACCTCGTCTGTAGCCGTAGAGTGCAAGGCTGGTGGCCGTGCCATCAAGAACTGAACAAAGCAAGGACGCCTCCTCGATCCCGGGTGTCAATGCATCACGTTGGACGGATTGGACCTATTTAGTTCAATGCAATTCCGGTCCATATCTGTGGTAATCCCTAATTCGTGCTCTGCAGTCTTGGTTTTGTCCGCCGTAAGCGTGAAGATTGACCGGCGGAATCTGAGTAGTAGTGTTCAACGCAGTGGTGCTCGACATTTGGCGAGATGACGCACGGGAGGTGTTTGACGAAATAGCGCACGCAAGCCGAGGTGTTTGACGGAATATCCACCCACACCCAGGAGAGGATGGCGACTGGCAGGGGTGTCCAAAGTCCAAACGGGTGAATCACACTAGGACAAGAGCACAGAACAATCCATATAACTCATTTTCAGATTACAGTTGAGAGATAGCTTGCTGCAACTCATTCATGCCCCACTGTTTGTACACACACCACAGAGAATAAACTACTAACACACTTGACATTCATCTCTTTGTACATAGTTCTAGACTTCTAGTTATCTAGTACACACTAGCTTATTATGAGGAGCTGGATAACTGGCAATCAATCCGAATCTTTGATTCATAACTGTAACTCCTCTTTTCAGTAAATTTCAAAAAAAAACTCCTCTTTTCAGTAAGACTCTACGATAATGTTTCAAGGAAAAGGTCCACCTTGTCATTCACCCCCCTCGACAAGAACTTCATGCAGATAGGAGGGTTCACCTTGGCAAGAGCAAGAACTGACTGCGGCAGAACCCACAGTCCATCACCGCAAATCATGCCGGAAGCAACTGCAGGCGCATATGTGTCTGCCTTGGCCCTGTCTAGCTTTTGCCAGATGAAAAGGATCACTGTCCCAATGAACATATCGATCGCGAAATATGATCCTAAATAGAATGGTATTGCCATAGCCATCGGGATCGGTATAAATCCGGATACCTTCTTTGGCACCAGGTCTTTCATCAAGTTGATGAGAATTGCCGCAGCAAAGAATATGGCACAAAAAGTGAGGCAGTTCTTTGGTAGGGACGAGAAGCCGTCGACGCCTAGTATAGCAATGCTGCGGAAGATGGCAGCATTTGGTGCAGGGTACTCACTGCCGCTGATGCCAATATTATCAAAGGCCTTGTAAAAAAGCCAGAATACACAAGGAGCAATCACACAACCCATTGCAGTGCCTATGATTTGGCTGATGAACATTGACCTTGGTGAGGCCAGTGTCAAGTATCCTGTTTTGAAGTCCTGCATCAGATCAGAAGCAGTAGCAACGATGTTCATCATCACACCACAGGCAGCCAAGCCCGCAAGAACACCTCCATGTGAAGCACCTGTCCATGCACCGAAAGCAAAGATTGCGAGCTTCCCGTAAGTTGTGACAAGAGACCAATCAGTGAGGCCAGCTCCATATGCATTGCAGAAGGCAAGTATCGGGGCTACGATATACGCTACCAAGATTTGGTACCACTTCAGCTGAGGAAATATCTGCGGGACTGTGCCAATGGATATGGCAGCAACAACAGCATAGCCTCCATATGCAATGTACCAGGGGATCTGATCTTTGAGAAACAGTTCAGTGCGCCGCTCCTCATCATATGAGACAGGTGCAACACTGTTACTTGTGTCATCATCAGAGACTGGAAGTGTACTGGCGTTACTCTTCTTGAGTTGAGATCTTAATGAGCAGACTGTAAGGAAGAGCATCTTGAGGAAGTTATACAGGCCATCGCCAAGAATCACGGCAATGGCAATGAAGACCTGTAATACCAATTGGAGTTTAGTAGTAGCAGAAAAGATAACAAAGCCTTTAAGAAAAGTGTGTATTCGTACCCGGTAACCTTGCATCCCGTGGAGATTACTATCAGCGAGATCAGCTGCAAACCAGTCACCTCTTTTCTTGGCTATAAGAGGCCACATTATTCCCCATGAGAGAATGCCTCCTAGGAGAACAGATATGTTGACAATATGCGGGCAAATCATTCCAACTCCGACATAGGTAGGAGAGAAATCAAAGTAAAACCTTGCAAAAAGAAGTTTGATTAAGGAGAATGTTGAAACATATTTACTCTGTAGATTTAAACGTAACATCAAATTCAGAAGTCGGATGATAGAAGATGCATGGGAGTACTTGAGCATGCAATCTATACCTGTTTTTGTAAGCTTGTAGCCCTAATGATGGGAATTTCTGGAATCCGCAACTATCTGTTGCTGTGAAGAACCACTGGAAAAAACCCCAAAAGAAGCTGAGCCCGAAGAACTGGCCCAGTTTCTTTACTTGCTTCCTGTACAATGATGTTGTCCATATCAAATTTTATACTACTGGACAGCTGACTAACATAGAAAAATGATTGCAATGTTCACCCTGCAATCTTAGCACCATGGGGCGTGTGGAAGCCGTTTATGAGGAAGGCAGTTGCAGTGCCACTTGGATAAGTCAGCTTGTAGTCAATGATCATAATCTGAATTAGAGTGCTAATTTGTTAAAATGATATAGACACAACCGCTCACAAATTATTAGAGTAAGGAGTAATTTAACCTTTCTCAGTGGCACAAGACCAAAAAGCCCAATGAAGCTAACCACGAGCAGGAAACCAATTATCCATAAAAGTTGTGGATTCTTGATATTTTGAGGATCATTTGCCTCTGTTGATTGCGAAGCAATTCTATCACTCATGGCCAATATGTAGGTACCAAAGCCCCCTAAAATAAATTGACGAGTTAATGATTAAATGTACTAAGATTTGATCAACGTACTTTTTCTTCATATATATGCTCATTTATATACTAATTCAATCTAACACCTATCATATCATATTACATGCCAGTGCATAAATAGCACGTTGATAACAATATTTTCGTGGAAAAATCACGTGTAATAAATTCAGTAAGCATCATTTTGGAACAAAAAAAATTCTCCAAAACATACAGTATAATTTTGGTAGAACAAACGAGCATGGAACAAATAACTATGAAAAGAAAACATCACATAGAACAAATGAGCATGGAACAAATAATTGGCAGAATTATTTATTTCCATTTTAGAGGCAAGCCGCAAAATTTAGAAGTAATAACCCATATATAGTAATTATTTATGGCCCCTTATCTAGCACGAAATTAACGGCTCACATCAAATTGCAGGATAAATCACCGTGAGGAGTCAGACTTACCGCTGAAGGAGATGCCGTAGGCAGCGACGACGCAGGTCTGTATGACCGTGTTCTCCTGGCGCGTGAAGGGCTGCCGGAGGAGGCCCACCTTGTCGAGGGCGCCGGTCCAGAGGCGGGTGAAGAAGAAGCTGAGGAGGCCGGCGGAGACGTTGAGGGAGGGGATGATGCCGATGGTGAGGTTGAGCTTCATCACGATGACGCTGAACATCACGGCCAGGAAGAAGCTCACCACGAAGGCGCGAACCGTCAGCTGCTCCCGCCAGGACGGCACGCGCTGGCCGGCGAATGCCCGCTCCACCGACGACGCCTCCTCCTCCTCCTCCTCCGCGGGGACGGCGGCGTCCTCTCCGTCGCGGCGCGCGGGCTTGCTCCGCCGCCGGAGCTCGCTCGCCTCCACAATCTCCACGTCGGCCGCCGCCCCGTTCGAGCCGGTGGTCTCGTGGGCCATGTGGTCGGCGGCTATGAACTAGGCGAGCAAGAGCAGGGGCCACGGACGCTGCCTTTTTCTGGCTTCAAGTGCTAGCCTCTGCCCATAGCGCCACTTATATACACGACTCAGGGCCACGATTATAGGGACCTTATATTTGAAGGGGAAAAAACACCATTCTAGGGCTAATGGTCAACATATAAAATAAAATGCCAAAAAATAATAAACAGAAAAAACATACATGTCATTTGAGAGCGTCTCCACATGTGTTCACAATAGTCGCGGCGTCGATAGCGACAAATTTACTGGACGGGTACAAATGGCCAGCATAAATATATATTTAGTTGCTTCAAATACTAGCTCAATTCCATGTATATAAAATTGATTCCATGTCCGACACTATCACCACGACATTGGTTTATAGGAAGCCGACGTGGTAGTGATGGATAGACGTGTCGGATATCGATAGGTGGGTTGACTATGAAAATGACTCAAAACGAAAATGCACCAGTAAGTTTTAAGTAATGTGATGATCGGTTACCCAGGTGGTTGCAGACGATCTGCTTGGTGTTAATGTAGGCCACCAACGTCCTCTCCTCAGGTGTCTTAGTTTTCATGACAGTTTCCACCATCTCCCCTCTTCAGACCACACACAGTTTCCACCACCTCTCCTCTCCGACACTCCACCCTCCAATCTACACCGAGCATATCCATAATTATACACACTGCTAGTAGAGCGTCGTGTCGTGACAGAGTCGAGAGCTAGACGAGTTCGCCTCGTGACGATGCTTAGCCTCGCGCTGACCTATGAGTGTGCCCTTCACAGCAACAAAGCACCCTCGTGAGACGAACTCGTCCCACGCACCGCCACCTCCAACTTTCGCCTCCACTCCCGCCTTCGGACGTGCATGATCGTTTGCTAACGAGTCTTGGGACCACATGTGTAACAACATCCCATTGCCCGACGGGATGGATCCTCTCCGAGGGTTCGATGACCAAGTAGGTCCATGTCTCTGTGGCGCTGCTGCCCACTGGCGAGACATGTCTCAGGATGTGGTAGGCCATGCCATGGGAGCAGCGAAGCAATCCCAAGAATGTCACATCGTCACTCATTTGGGGACTACACCGTGAGAAGGCGGAGTATGAGGGCCACCTCCACAGGTTCTTCCCACCTCCGAGAATTGCGAGCCGCTCGAGGGTGGTTGTGTGACAAACTCTTCGCCACTAACTATGTCAATTATGACGTCGTGGCGAACTGAAGGCGAAGGAGGAGGATTAGTTTTCGAAGATCGACCAGTAACATGGCTTACCGGCAACCATCAGAAATTCCTTGGCACCGTTGCCGCCACCTGCACCATCGGCTCCCACCACAGATGCTTCGTCCGTGGTCGTCATGACGCCATCTGACTCTATAATGAACAATGTATATGTGGGACTCACATAATCTTTTTCTACGCATCCTCTTCCCCTGCTCGTTCTTTGTCTCATATGTCCCATGGTGACATAACCCACACCAGCACCACAATCATCACTTGCTTTCCCTTTAACAAGTACTCCCTTTGTTCCATATTAAATGACTTATTTTTTGAAGGTTATATTAAATGACTTCTACTTGTATAAAATATATGTCATATAATCTGGAACAGATGGAGTACTCCGTAGTTAGGAGTTGTACCCTTGTATATTTTCTCCCTAAAACTATACCAACAAATATAATTTATCTTTTGCTTTGGGTCTTGTGCTTCCGTAATATGGAATCCATCTAATATGAAACTGAGAGCGTACTCCTAGCCCGGAGTTGTACTCCCTTGTGTATTTTCTCCCCTAAAATTGCACTCCCAAAATATATAATTAATGTTTTGCTTGGGGTCTTGTGCGTCTGTGGATTTTACTATTACCTTGTTATTTAGTTGTGATTGTGAGTATTAAGAACTGTACATTGCGGGGACTTGTCCACTAGCTTGATAAGAACGGCCGGTCAGGACAAGGATGGCGTGACCGTAGGCTCGACGGTGTTTGATTTTGACTCGTAGTTTGTGGCCGGATCGGCAGACAGACGACCCGAGCGGCCGAGCCATTCTGTAGGCGTTGGCATGTCTGACTGCGCAGTTTTCACACTGGACAGCCGTGCTCAAGTGAAATTTCACAACGTGTAAGAATTACGGCGCAGGTCACGGCCGTGAGCAGCCGTCCCGTCCCCCGGCCGGCAAACCAGCGCCGGCGAACTTTTTACTCTTGTCGCCGAGATCCCCGTAAGACTAATCAATCAGTTCAGGCGAATTTTATACTGTACTATCTTCTACTGTTTGTTTTCTTGTCGCCGAGATCCTGTCAGACACTAACCCGCTAGAGTGCCGATCGTGTGGGTTCGTAATGTAAGCTGGTCAAAGCCTTGGCTCTAGAATCAAGGGAATCTCTGCAACGATAAGAGATGCATTAACAAGCAATCATCTATATCGATCTTTCGCTATCATCAGTGTGAGTGTGACTAAACTTTTCATATAAGCTGCTTTCAGAAGCTGGCCGCATGCGCGCGTGCTCGGCTGATTTTCGTGGCTCGAGAATCCCAGTTCACATGGAGGAGAGGAGAGCCGAAATCACAAGGAAATCAAGCTAAAAAAATACTTGAGCCGTCTCTGGATGTGGTTGAGTAGTATGTGGGCGTTTGATCGCGAGTCAGTTATGGTGTACGATAGGGCTGCCTTCTCTGCTCCTGTTTACGCTTCTCGGACCGGCGAAAACGGCTTGAACTCACCTTTGGAATTATCTACTAACACATGTTTGTCCACATTGGCAGACTAATACGCCACTACTACTATACAACTGTAGTCGGATGAGCGTTGGAATTCCTGTTTGACTTTGCTTCAAACTAGAGGAAATTGAGCCAAATTCCATGCTGGTCTAGCTAGCAGAGCACTCCCTCCAACCTCCATACTGAATTAGCTGACGAAGAAACGGATATATTTAAACGTGTTTTAAACTTTCAGTACGCAGATGCATCCGTATTGAGATAAATTCTAGTACATCAACTAATTTGGTATGAAGGGAGTATTTCATTCGAATGTAAGGATCGTCCAAACATATGTGCATTGAGAAAGCCAACAAAACAGTTGCTGAACACGAAGCATGGAACAACTTCCAAGCATGCAAAACCTCCCCACGAAGAGACAAGCCAGAAGAAACATCCACAACTAGTCTTTTCCGAAGAAGAGAGGCAATTTTTTTGTGTTTTAGATATACACCATGTCTCCATCCGATACGTGTATATTTAGTCAAATCCTGGTTATACAACTTATACCGAGTCGATTGCTTTATTCACATGCGGAGGTACATGAAAGCCAAGGTGGCCGCCACATCACCCCTCCCCCCCCCCCCCCCCCCCCCCCCCCCCCCCCCCCCCACACACACACACACCCCACACAGCCCTTGTGATTTTAACGAAGGAAGCCCATAAAATTGCCTTTTTTAACCCATGTGTCCTCCTATCCCCCACACATATTATGTTGAATTTGTGAGGTGCCGTCAGATCCTAATGGTACCATGACCATACCGTAAAAAGCCATTGACGGTAGCCCACTCAAACCTATCGGCACAACTTATGGTGGTACAAAAAGGGTTGGATCTGATTAAACTTTTTGAGAGAGTTTACTTTTTGTTGAAATTTTCAATTGAGGTTAGATTTGTGAAATGGCAAAAATGAACAATCATTATGCTCGTTTCGACCTTTATCCGACCCAAAGATAATATTTTGTCAAAGAAATAACAAACAAACAACTTGACACTTTTAGACTCAGTTGGGGTGATATTGAAAAGCTAGTCTTCCTCAATTTTTGATACTTATACACCCTTTATTTCTTATCTAACATACCACATTGGTTCAGATTTCGAACTAAAAAAATTAAATTGCTCGACAAAATTGATTCTTTCCAGTAATCATAAATACTTTGTTTTGCATATACATCGCGAGAAAGATTTATTCATTTGAATCACTAGTTTCTGGTTGAATGGTTATTTATGCTTTTAGTCACTAGTTTGAGTTAGAAACCTATGTAATCATAAATTGTCAATCCAAATGGAACAATAAAATAGAAAAAAAAATCAAAGTTCAAAATTTAAGAAGATCTAAAACTGTGGGTGAATAATCATGGCAATTTTGCTTGTGACTTTGCTTGTTAAGTTACTATAGTTGAGCCCGACCCAATTAGCCTTGGCTCCTGTCGCCAATACATCTAAATATAAGTCAAGAGGGAGATAGTTACTTTAGTAAGGATTTTGCAGATAATATTCAGTAAGCAGTTATTCCTATAAGTCTATAACTTAGGTGCACATTGGCATCTACAAAGAAGATCTGGAATGTCATAACTGAATCCAGCCATGGCTAGTTTCGATGGTAAAACAGTTGGAAAAACCAAATCATTATCCAACCTCTGACCTAAAAATTCATCGAGGAACTCATCTAGTCTAGAAAGCTTTATGGGGTTCCATCTGAAAAATAACAAACTTAAATTTCTTCTCAACATATAAAGAAGTAATTTATATATTCAAATTAACAGGGATATGTACATCACGATAAGTATAACTAATATTATAATTAGCTCAAAACATGTTTCCATAATAAGTAATTGCATACAAAAAGTCTTCGTTGGTGATTCCTGTGAATAATATTATCTTCATGTCTTGAAAATCCTATTTATTCTTCTTCTACCAGGAACTTTTATAACACAAATATGTAGTTAAAGAGCCACCTTCTAAGATTTTTTTTCAAAAACATTTGAAATCATTTAATTTATCATTCTGTAATAAGGAGATTAAGTTGTGATTCAATTTTGATTTTAAGTTATTCTTGTTAATGGTAAGACGCTAGTTCATTATTTTTAGCTTTATACAACCAATTTGCTTAGTTAGAGGGAAGGATTATCTAAATACTTCTATGTTTGTCTTCATAATTGTGATTTCACCCCTTTAAGGGTCTCTATGCATGGTCCAAAGGAATTATTTAGCCTTTCAATTCATATGACTTTCGCCTAAGTGGTCCATTTGGTTCAAATGAATTAGTTTTTAAAAAATGCAAGTCTTTTTGCCAAAAGGACATACATTGTGGAACATATGGAGTTGTAAAATGAAAAGGATAATGCTTCCCCCATTCATCGATTATTGTGAGTCTGAACTGTGCATTGCCGTTCCATATACGTTAGTCGAACCTATCGTACTCCCTGAAAGTTCTCTGCGTCATAACTATAGAGAATTTTCACGCCAACTGTTATTTTCTTGATATATCGGAGACAGAGTGTAAGCTGCATTGTCTCGCATAGTCGCATGTTTAGTTTAGGAGAGGAGAAGCTCTTGTCTCGATGAGAATGCACGAGCTACAGCTAAACAATATAGCCACTTGGGATTCTCACAAACACGATTAAACTAGCCACTTGAACCTGTAATGTTTAGCCGGCGCCAGTTGTAGATCCACATCGCCCTCACACAACCATCGAAAGCAACATGCAGCTAGCTAAGCACCACGGACGCAGATACACTAGAATAGTTGGTATCGGAGGAGAAATAACAATGCGGCAATGCCATCCAACCCCAAGAACTGAGTGCGTCAGTACCAATGTACGATACGTTCCAAACCGCGATAAATACACACACTTGCCACCCCAGAGGCATCGCTCCTCACACACACATAGAGACACAGAGAGCCGCTGAAACAGGAGCACGCGTTGCGTCCAAGGCAATGGCACCGTACACCACGGAAGCAGACGCCTCCGGCGACGGCGCTGACGTCGAGGAGGCCGGCACGCTCCGCCACCGCCACAACGCCGGCAAGGACGACGACGACGACGCGATCAAAGGGGACGTGGCAGCAGGGGAGGAGGATGCGGCGGTGCTGTCGGTCGAGCGGGCGTTCGAGGGGAAGGAGGTGCCGACGTGGAGGGAGCAGCTGACGGTACGCGCCTTCGTGGTCAGCTTCTTCCTCGCCGTCATGTTCAGCATCATCGTGATGAAGCTCAACCTCACCACCGGCATCATCCCCTCGCTCAACGTCTCCGCCGGCCTCCTCGGCTTCTTCTTCGTCCGCCTCTGGACGGGCGCCATCGAGAGGGCGGGCTTCCTCAAGCAGCCCTTCACCAGGCAGGAGAACACCGTCATCCAGACCTGCGTCGTCTCTGCCTACGGCATCGCCTTCAGCGGTAAGCTCTCTTTTGACTCATCAGTCTCAACTTCTTTTTGGAAAATAAAATTCGTTCGCAATCTACCAAGCTTCGGAGTTACTTACTTCACATACCTTCTTTGTCTTGTACCGGACTATCCCTCCTGTTCGAAACTAATTTTATCCATAGTAATTTTATGAATTGTCGGAAATTTATTGCTAAATACAGAGCCTAAAATTAACAATACCGAAGTTCTCTCTAATTTTAGTCGAATGTTGCAGGTTCTCAATTGCCTGAAGCTCTTAATATGTTATTGGTCTTATATAATAGTCAGAATATTTCAGGAGAAATGCTCCTGCGTTTTCCCAGAAGTTTTTTTGCACGAATTTTAAAGCACATCAATGGTTGTGTTTAATCTCCACCCCTAATCACAGCCATTGATGTGCTTTAAAATTCGTGCAAAAAAACTTTTAGGAAAGCACAGGAGCACTTCTCATATTTCAGAACCTGAGTACACACATGAACTCACCATTAAACATACTTGGTGAAAAACACATTTTCAAGTTTCAAAAAAATACAAAACAAATCATATATGTAGAGAGTGGATACAAGTATAGGTGCACATGTAAATTTTCAGATTAAAATATATGACCATTTGTGGTATGTACAAAAATGAAAAAGTGATTCAGGTTACTTACAAATCTTAAATACGACGATTTGGGATCTTGTGATTTTGCACTGTTCGCGGATGGTCATATCTTGTTGTGAAAATTTACAATCGCCAGTTTCAAGCCCGTACATATGTGTGTGATTCTTTTATACGAATTTCATTTAGTTTGCAAAAATCGAGTTCATATGTCCCGTTCCGTCGATGATTTTCCTGTCATATATAGATTGAGGCAAAGACATATACTTAGCTGTTAGCTCAATAATTCATACAAGTTGTTTTCCGAAAAAACTTCATTTTTCTTTCTAAAAATAAATATATTTTCCATAGCACGTATGTTTCCTCTAATTGAAACGAAGAGCATATGTCGATTACTCGACAAATAGCATGCTGATACTATGTTTTCTCAAAATTCCCGTCGCATTGTGAATTTGTGATCACTATCTCAGCATGGGACAGCCAAGTTGCACATGGCCTCAAGCTGAAATAGAAGACCTAGATGGCTTGACTCCATTCCTTTGAATGTAGGCATGATGTGAAAATATAGACGAAAATTAAAGTGATGTGGGCCTATATGGATTTTGACGTTGTACACTTGTTCACATCCACAGTTATCCTTTTTCCCAATCTTAGACCCTGTTTGGAATTTAGTGATATTCCTAGGTTTCGAACATTGACCTTACTTGTTACAGTTGGATAGAGATGCCCGATAAAAGACTCTACCTGGTGCCTTGCTAATAACCGATGGTAATTTAAAATTTTGAAGAATAAAAGAAAGACCCCAGCCCCATGGGAAAACTAGACGGATGAGTATGACCAATTACTAGTGGTGGCCAATGAATCTGGTTAACTGGGTTTTCCTGTGTCCTCGGTTTATATTTCATTCTCTCTTGATAGCATGTAGTATGTTACTATGTTGTAACCTGAAGTCCTGAACACATACTTCTTATCCGTTTTCCGTGCAAGGAGAGATGTGATATTCACTGTACTAATAACCGGTGGTGAATAGAAAATGCATTCTTACGAAGGATGTGCTTCGACGTAGAGGGTGGAAGAAGGATGATAGAAGTTGTCTTTTCTGTGGAGGAGAGGAAACGATTGATCACCTTTTCTTCAGTTGCCCTTTAGCGAGATATGTGTGGAATGTGGCATGCTGTGGTTTTGATTTCAAGGTCAAACCGAATTCGGTGAGACACCTCTTTGGAGGGTGGATGAAAAGTTTTCCGGCTATACAACGTGGGATGATTAGGGTTGGGGTTGCGGCTATTCTTTGGACCTTATGGAAGGCCAGGAATAATGCATGTTTTCGCTCAATTATACCTGATAATCCTTGTATGATTACTAATACCATTGGACATTGGATGACTACTTGGGCTGGCTTGCAGGCAAAAGAGACAGAACGGGAGGCGATCAGCTGGGGAGCCAGACTATTCGTGCGATTATCAAGTGAGGTGTACCGGGCAAGCCATGGATGGAGACCAACAATCAAAAGAATATGTTGCTAAAGATAAAAGTTGAGGAGCGAAGACCTGGAGATGGGACAAGCTGATTCTGCCTGTGCTTTGTTAGTTGTTGTAGACTTGTAGTAGCGCTTGAGTAGTGGCACTTTGGTCCTTTCTGTTTTCAATCTGTAGTAGTTTGGGTCGTAGTCAGGAGGTCGGGGAGGGCCTGCCTTGCGATTTGTCCAGCTATGTGGATTGCTGGAGCTTTTTAATTTTCTGCCGTTGTTTTCTCTTTTGTAAGAACTCCTATTTGGTTTCTGTTAATAGAAATCGGGCGAACCCTTATATCAAAAAAAAAAAAACTAATAACCGGTGGTAATCGTGTAAAAAAAACAATGGTAACATGAGTAATTTTGGCTGAGGCTCAAATTTGAAAATTTGAAGAATAGAAAAGACCTCCGCACCCTCATGGGAAAACTAGGCGCATGAGTATGACCGATTACTAATGGTCGCCAATGAATCTGGTTAACTGGGTTTTCCTGTGTCCTCGGTTTATATTTCATTCTCTCTTGATAGCATGTATGTTGTAACCTGAAGTCCTGAACACATATTTCTTATCCGTTTTCCGTGCAAGGAGAGATGTGATATTCACTGTACTATATCTTGTTCCAATTGATCAGGTGGATTTGGCAGTTACTTGTTCGGCATGAGCGAAGTTATCGCTCAGATAGACCCAGACACTAACACTCCCGAGAATGTCAAGGATCCTCAAATCGGGTGGATGATAGGATTTCTGCTCCTCGTCAGTTTTGTTGGGCTGTTTGCTCTTGTGCCTCTGAGAAAGGTTAATAATCACGAAATCGTTTGCACTTTACAACATCATCCCGGCAATATGTAACCATGAAATCATTTGCCGGTACAGATTATGATCGTCGACTACAAGCTGACCTATCCAAGTGGCACAGCGACTGCCTATCTCATCAATGGTTTTCACACGCCAGAGGGTGCAAAGCTTGCAAAGTAAATCATCTGAATGTTATAGTGTGTTTGCTAATAGTATTCTCGTTAGTTACTGTTACTGATTTTTTTTGGTGAAAATGATGTTTCAGGAAGCAGGTAAAGACGCTGGGCAAGTTCTTTTCGTTCAGCTTCCTATGGGGCTTCTTTCAGTGGTTCTATACTGCTGGAGATAACTGTGGATTTAGTAGCTTCCCGACACTAGGCCTTGAAGCCTATAAGAACAGGTTAGATAAGCCTATATGTTTATCTTGGTCTGAATATCTGAAAGCAGAGTGAAGCATCCTGGATCTCAGAAGTCAGAATTCAACCCCACATTTTAAAATTTCAGGTTTTACTTCGATTTCTCTCCTACCTATGTTGGAGTTGGGATGATCTGCCCGCACATCGTGAACGTATCTGTTCTACTTGGAGGCATCCTCTCATGGGGATTAATGTGGCCCCTGATACACAACAAGAAAGGCAGTTGGTTTCGTGCCGAGCTCGCAGACAGTAGTCTCCGTGGCCTCCAAGGTTACCGGGTAAATATCTTGACATTTCACCAACTTTGTTTTTTACTGTGTGCCAGTAATACTAAGCAGGGTGGGCATTCCCAACGATGGTGGTGTTATTTCTTAGGTGTTCATATCCATCGCCTTAATCCTTGGGGACGGCCTGTACAACTTCGTCAGGGTTCTCTATCGCACAACTTCTGCCTTCATAGAGATGGTGAAGAAGAACAGCACCATTCCAGTCTCAGACGAGGGCAGCGCCACGGCAACCGGCGAAGCCGTCTCCTACGACGAGCAGCGCCGCACCGAACTCTTCCTCAAGGACCAAATCCCCAAACCCATCGCGTTCGCGGGATACGCCGCCGTCGCCGCGGTGTCGGTGGCCACCCTGCCCCAGATCTTCCCGGAGCTCAAGTGGTACTTCATCCTGGTCGTGTACGTATTCGCGCCCGTGCTGGCCTTCTGCAACGCCTACGGGGCGGGGCTCACCGACTGGTCCCTCGCGTCCACCTACGGCAAGCTCGCCATCTTCATCTTCGGCGCGTGGGCTGGCGCCTCGCACGGCGGCGTGCTCGTCGGGCTCGCCGCCTGCGGCGTCATGATGAGCATCGTGTCCACGGCCGCCGATCTGATGCAGGACTTCAAGACGGGATACCTGACGCTGGCGTCGCCGAGGTCCATGTTCATCAGCCAGGTGATCGGCACCGCCATGGGCTGCGTCATCGCGCCCTGCGTCTTCTGGCTCTTCTACAAGTCCTTCGACATCGGGAAGGACGGCAGCGAGTACCCGGCGCCGTTCGCCTCCGTGTACCGGAACATGGCCATACTCGGCGTCGAGGGCTTCTCCAAGCTTCCCCAGAACTGCCTCACGCTCTGCTACGTCTTCTTCGCCGCGGCGATCGTGATCAACCTCGTCAGGGACTCCGTTCCCAGCAAGATAGCCCAATACATCCCGCTCCCCATGGCGATGGCGATACCCTTCTACATCGGGCCCTACTTCGCCATCGACATGTTCGTAGGCACCGTCATCGTCTTCGTGTGGACCAAGCTGAACAAGGCAAAAGCCGACGCGTTCGGGCCTGCCGTCGCCTCAGGTTTGATCTGTGGCGACGGCATTTGGTCCTTGCCGCAGTCCATCCTTGCTCTTGCCAAGGTGAAGCCACCCATTTGCATGAAGTTCCTGTCCAGATCAGTGAATGCCGGAGTGGATGCCTACCTAGGAAACTAGTAGCTGGGATCATATCACACGTACAAGTACTGTATCATCACCAATTCATCATACAGTCACGATTGTGCATTAGGCTGCTACGCATGATATGGTGCTGTAACTAAAGTACCAAAGCTTGTTCCTGGGTAATTAATATACAAGTATGTAGTTGGAATGCAAAAACTGTGTTTGCAATGCATACTTCGGAATTGTAGGTTTCTAATAATGGAAATCGGAGGTGACCCTCTCTTTTTTTAAAAAAAAACTTCAGAATTGTAGTTAGAGAGAGCATTTTTTTTTACCAGGGACATATAAATATCATAGAAAACATAAACAATAAGTACATAGGCATGCATATTATGTGTAAAACATACTCTACATACATTGATATCTGTAACACAAAACATTAAAACATAGGTCTACATAGATAACACGAGGACTTGTGCTTGGAACGCAAACAAAAATATGCTTTTCTTTAGAGAAAAGTGTTTGCCCCGAACACTCACGTAACCAAAGGAGCTACAAAATGTCATACATATAAAACAACTGAAATGAAAAAGAAATGTGTCCAAACAGGAGCACACAGTGGCATGCGGAGAACAAAAAACAGAAATAATCTAGCTTTCCCGGTTCTCGACAGCTAAAAATCGACGACAAATACATGAATGACGTCGGCATACATATGTGCCGATGACATATATGATATGCCAACGGTTTTTGGCTGTCGACATATAAGGGTCGTCGTCATATACACCACGTCGACAGTTTTCTTCAAAACGTTTGTCGACGGCTAGGCCGTCGGCATATAACCGTCATGTGGCTTCTCTTGGTTACTTCCGTCTGTGTTTGCCTTTGCCATCGGTAGATACTTGATTAAACGGACAAAAAGTGTGCTCAATTTTTTTTGGGTGCCCAGTTTTAGTACTACCATGTAGACAACCTGAACAAGAAGCATTTGTAGGTTAGGTGGTTAGGATGGTGTTTCCTTTCTGGTTGCCCATTAGCTTCAAGATTCGAAGCATCGTTGCTGCATTTAAAAAATAGTAATCGAAAAAATGCCGACGGGCATTGCTTACGGCCTTCGGCATACAGTTGTTGTCGTTAGACTTCCGTCAGAGGAGCAAACAAACAACCACGTGGAAAGACGCCGATGCCCACCTTTGGCAAAAGCTGGAGTATGCTTATGACCTAGTATGCAGACGTCGTCATGCTGCTATATGTCGAAGGTTCCGGTTTGCCGATGGGATTTATTAAAGTGCTCACCATATGATCTATACATGTTGACGGGATTTATTGAAGTGCTCACCATATGACCTATATATGCTGATGGCCTTTTAGGGCCGTTGGCAATAAGAAAACCGTCAGTAACTATAATTTTTCCGGTAGTGCCCTAACTTCAGAATCTCTCTCCCAACACCCCCTTCCTAGGAAAAATGTTGCAACAATACACAAATTTTAAGTTGGAGAGCCGAGATTTCAAGTCTTACAAAGATCATACGGTCAAGGAGGCAGACGACCCCCCTAGTTATTGTAACACCCCAAAATTTGAGACCAAGAAAAACTTAGTTATAAGAGACCAAGGTAAGAACTGGCTGGTGCTCCTTCGCAATAAGGCGTCTGAGGTTGTCGTGTGCTTCCCCGAGCCTTATCCGCCGGACTGGCACAACTGCTAAGAGAGGAGGAACCGCGGCCTCTATGGCATTTTCGCGTCCTCTGGCAGGAACAAAGATCATTGCACGGGAAGTGTGATCACATATTATGTTTGTCCTGATATTGTTACAATCAGATGTAGGCCTGCACATTCAGAAAACAGGACGACATTGCCTGTAGCAATGCACGGTTATTTAGCTAGTAGTGATAGTGAAAAAAATAGTACTCAAGAATGATGCTCAAGGATAGTTAAATAATCGTGAAGGAGTACAATATATTAGCAGGAGTGATACACGAACTGAACAGGAGGAACATGGTTTATCGCGGTATGCTCAAGGATGATGTGAACTCCTGCTCTAGGCTGTACTGGCGTGTGCCATCGTGACCAGCCACAGGGACAACACCTCGACGCCCACCATGTGTTCCTGCTCCACCGTACGGATACCGTGCCATCTCATCCTTTCCCGGAGCAACCTTCCGTGCCATAAGGGACTGCAGCCTCATCTCCACGTCCTTCATGCTAGGTCTCTGCTGTCGCCTCAGGTTCAGGCACTCTCGCGCCAAGACAGCCATCTGTTTGATCACCTCCTTATTTCCATCATCCATAACATTAGCATCCACCGTCTCCTCCAGAGGTCTCTCCCCAACAGCCCAGCAGAAATAATTCGACAGGTTTTGCTTCTCACCATTCTCATTCTCGACGAGTGGCTTCTTTCTCATCAGCAACTCGACAAGTATCACCCCGAAACTGTAAACATCGCTCTTCTCAGTTAATCGCCCCGTGTGGTAATATTCAGGATCCAAGTAGCCGAAGGTGCCCTGCACGGTGGTGACCACATGTGTCTGGTCAATCGGTATCGACCTCGACGCACCGAAGTCTGCAACCTTTGCCGTATGGCTGTCGTTCAGGAGTACATTCATGGATTTGATGTCTCTATGAAGGACCGACACCGAGGCTGCAGAGTGCAGGTAGGTGAGTGCACCAGCGATCTCAGTGGCGATCCTTAGGCGCTCCTCCAAAGGCAACGGTAACAAATTACCTTCCTGCTGGCACTGGCAGTGCAAGAGGTCGTAGAGTGTGCCGTTGGAGATGAACTCGTAGATGAGCAGTGGGACCTCGGCTTCGAGGCAGCAACCAAGGAGCTTTACCACGTTCCGGTGGTTGATTTGTGATAGGATGGCAACCTCGTTGATGAACTGGTTGATCTCGCTGCTCTCAACCAGCTCTGCTCTCTTGATCGCGACGACGCGCTGGTCCGTCAGGATGCCCTTGTAAACAGTCCCATGGCCACCACGGCCAACCACGCGTGAGGGGTGGAAGTTGTTGGTTGCCCTCTCAAGCTCTTCCAGGGAGAACAACTTCGTGTTGTCACTGGCACTTGAGTTGGAGGAGACGAGCTGTTCAAGGAGGATGCCTTTGTTCTTGTGGAAGTTCCTCCTCCTGAGCTGTTTACGTACGTCTTTCTTCCATCTACCGATTATAATGACTGCAATCGCGGCAATAAATAGAATTCCGGCGCCAGAGCTAAGTCCAATGGTAACACCTGCATGAAATTGGCATTGGTTCCACCGTGTTAGCAATCTAAAAAGTAGGCTCGGACGAGCTTGCAAACCGCAACAACCTGAATTATCTCAGTGTGTCATACTCATACCTAAGATAACGTCGGATGCTTTGCACTTATTTGCAATTCTGTCAAAATCCGTTCCATGCGGGCATCTAGAACAAGTAAAACTTCCTATGCTATTCTGGCAGATCCCACTGCAAGTGTATTTATCTGGCTGCAAGCACTCGTTGATGTCTGCAAATTTCACCAAGTAACCATACAAATCAACACGGAAAAGAATTCCTGCGGATCATTAGTACATGAAAAATTAAGCATATATACACACTGAGAACTTGCCTGTGCATCCTTCTTCAAGGTAAGGATTTCCCTGGAAACCGGAAGCGCATTTGCATCTGTAGCCCACATGCTTACGCGTTCTGTCTTCGGTGACGTCTACACACTCGCTACGAGCGCTGACGCACATATACCCGTTCTCATTCAGCACCGCCTCCCTGCACGTCGGGTTATCAACAGCCCACTTTACCAGGCCAGACTCTCCCGAGAATGAGTAGAGCGTGGTGCTTCGATCCCCCAGGAAATCACCTGGGTCGGACAGCTTCTGAATTCTCAAGATGCCTTCGTCGATGGATATGTCAGTGACTATCAAGTCCTCAGACATTTGGAGGATCGCAGGAGAAGGCCCAGGATTACATGCCAGGTAGAGATTGATCCTCGCAAAGCAGCCCAGCTCTGTGCCGAAGGGGAACGGAACGCTCACGTTCCCGCACATGGTCCGACAATTATCCTTCGGTTGGGTGGAACCATAGACTATTGGACAGAAATGGGGGGAAATGATCATGGAAAATGTACAAAAGCTATTGGCATTCAGGTGCTGTCAAGACAGAGATGAAGGGGATTACCTTGGTCCGGTACGCAGCCATCGACGACATAGGGGTTGCCGGTGAAGCCCCTGGAGCATTGGCAGACGTAGCCTCCAATCGGCGAGTCCTGACACTCACTCTGGTTACTAACACAGGCATAGGTCACCCTGTAGTTCATGGCGCGCCGGCAGTCTGGCTGGTCGGGGATGGCCCAGTCCAGCAGGGCCGGAGGAAGCAAGCCCACGTCAATGTCATGCTCCAGATCGCTGGGTCTGAACTTGTACTTGTCCCGGCGAGCTACCAAGTAGCTCAGCTTGTCCCGGCTGACACCATCGCTGGCGCGCGATATGTTCAAGGTGAACGCCCGGAGGTGAACGCTTAAGTCGATGCGGCAGCAACCCAGGCCCATGCAGAGCCCGTCAGGCAGCCTCCGCATGACCTCCTCACCGGCGCAGACCACGGAGCAGTTGCCGACCACAGCTCCCGTGCCGCCACGGTCGAGCAGGGTGGCCGTGACGCCGCAGCCGAGGACGAACAGCGACATGTTCGCCGCGGCGGAGATGGCGAAGGGCGTGCCGGGGCCTTCCCACGAGGTGGAGAACGTGGTGGCGCCTGATCCCATGTCCACCGAGCGCGCGACATAGACGGCGAGTGCGGAGACGGAGTGGCCTTCCAAGATGGTGTAGTCCACCGTCACGTTGGGGCTGCCGAGCAGGAGGTGCTTCTTGGCGTCGCAGGTGAGGTTGAATCCCGGCAGGGAGCACCCGGGGCCTATGCCGAACGGGTAGGAGAAATCGGTCTGGCTGCAGCTCGTCTGGCAAACGGCGGCCGTAGATGGTGCGGCTAGAAGCGCCACCATCACCAGCAGCAGAACCGCCATGGCCAGGATCATGTTCTATGGGTGTAGGCCAATTGCGTGTTGAAATTGAACCGTCTAGCACTGGCGTTGGTGTCGCAGTTGCAACAGTACAAGAATACGGCCCCGCCTGGATTGTTGGAAAGTAAGGTGGCAGTCATGTCGTTTTCAGCAGACGGACTTCGCTTCTCATTGCCCAGTCGCCCGGTTTGTTAGCCGACAATTTGGACCGATTGGATTGACCCTATACACTATCCACAACTTGTAAGGTTTAGTCATGAACTCATGGTGGTCCGTGTGTACCTCATGGTTCAAACGTTATTTTAGACACCAATTCGGTAAATCAACCCAAATGGACACATCAACAGAAATGAAACGTCGGGGGGAACTGAGGTGGTCAAGCCGCATTCAGCATGAGATAATTCAATGATGTAGTCGACAAATTAAGTGAGTGTTTGTCTCAATATACATACAGGAGTAACTGAAATCAAATCAGCTCATGTATGTCAGCCTTCTCCAAGTGATCGAGTTCCAGAACTTCAAGAGGACTGCAGCTGCTACTGCCTCTCAGCAAAGGTGAAAAAGAAAACGAAGCTTCATCAAGATCTCCCTATGAAAGACAGCAAGATTATATTAAAAAAATGGATAGTCAAATAGGTTCTCAAGAACATACTACAGGGTTCTGTAAGAACTATATTATAGTAGGAAACAGAACTATTAGTCAGCTTTCCAAAGTATGCAAGAAATTAAAAGGACATAACCTGGGAAGATTTTATGTGAATAGCTGAATAGGTGTACACAATTTATTTTCTTATATAATTAGGTATTGTGAGGAGGCTGGACTGCTATGAACATATTTCGGCAGTTCTACATTTTTTTTGGTTTTAATGTTTCAATTGGAGTAAGAGCATGACCAACACGGCGTGCTTAAGAAACTGAAATCCCCAATGTGCGCAAGCGCCTAATTGGTAGGAGCGGTAGTTCGTGTGTGTTTTCTAAGCATTCATCTCTTATAATGCACCAACGCAAAAAAAAACATCCAGGATTGAGGTTTAAACTGCCACAACTGCTGGGATTCTATTCCTAGGGCCTTTAAAATAGTGCCACATTGTAGCTGCCCTTACGGAGACAGTCCCATATCTCTTAAGATACCACTGACAATGTCATTACATACTGTTGGCAAGAATACGACAAGATGAACAACTAAAAAATGATCACTCACCATTACTGAACACCACTCCATCGGGCCCAATCGATAAATTGCATGCCACCGTAGATGTTGTTGGCAAAACGAACACCGACAGTGAAAGCCATGGCAACAGGAGGGACACCCTTTGCAACTGGTGATGCCTCAACTACTCGCTCCAAACCATTGATGATTTGATAGCGTGTATTAGATGATACAGCAAGGAATACACCTGCATGCCAACATTGCATGTCAGTTGAGTGGAACGTACGAATTTATCATCTAGTAATAGTTTGCAGAACAAATAGGAAGCTTAATGCATAGAATAATACTAGACAGTTAAGAGATCACTTTATATTTTCATTATCAGAGATTATCAAATTTGAAATGATTGGTAATTAAAATAACAAAGCTAAGCGGACTCAAACCATTGACAAAAATGCATTTTCCATTTGTATGTTTGACTCAGCTGCTGCTGCTACATTTCTTTAGAAGATATATCAAAAAAATTGCATATATTTCTAGTTAGTATCTAAGAACCTAAGACAAAACGATAGGTAAAATGGAAATACATAATACACATACCCCAGAGAGCAGCACTTTTAATAAGTGGTGGAACAGGAATATCTTCATCTGATTTTTTAACACTCCTGGAAAATGAATACGTGCAATCAACCTCAGGCAAATCAAAATGTGAGAAACATAATTTCAGAATAATGTCCATTAACAATATACTGGGACACAGGCAAACAACAAAGAAAGCCTAAAAGCATACCATCTACAGTAAAGGGTAGCATTATAGGAGATAGACAAAAAATAAAACTGCAAAAAAGTAATTACGTATTGTTTGGCAGTATATCTGGAGGATTTAACTATACATCACATGTGTAATAAGCCCAAAGACATAAGCAATACCTCTTGGCAGTCATTATCATATTACAAATTCCTTGGCCAATAATACCACAGACAAATCCAACCGAACCATACAGAACACCCTGGAATGGAAACAAACCGATCAAATCAACATAATGATGTTCCAACAATTTGAAATAAATTATCAGATACTCATGCTTCAAATTCAAAATGAATACTTTTGATTTAAGATTTGTTACCTTATAAAAGTATGTTCCAATCCTTTGCTGAACTGTAAATCTGCAGCCAGGCCTTTCAGCTTCAAATACACTGCAGGTAAACAGACATGAAAGCAGAGTGTCAGATTGGAAGACGATCCATACAGGATAATTACAACTACTACTGAATAGCAACAAGCCCCTAGTCCATTCCGACTGAATCTGATGGTCATGACAAGTGAAACTACAAACTAGGAACCTTAGACTTTAATTTTAGTATTATTATCTATCAATCTCTAGAGGCAACTTATGGTGAAATGTCGTATAATTTCACCTGCTTGGCAAAGCTCCAGCCATCCGGCTGAATCTCCCAAAGAGCCCTGTTGAAGAGGAAGCCTTCCCGAGTCTCACATATGGAGCCAACATCCCAACGAGGGCGATATCAACAACCACCCCGATCAAAATATCAGCAGCATACAGCTCAAACTCCGCCCAGAAATCCTCCCCCCTCTTCTGCACCTCCGCAAGCGTTGCACAACACGAGTCGATCATGACCTGCATTCAATCCACGAACCCAACTTATATACTAAATAACAAACGACTAATAAAAATATAAAACGCCAGCTCCAAATTCTGACAACAAAAACAGTCAACGATGAAGCGAACAGACCTCGATGCCAACTTTGAAGAGGAACGAAGGATCGGCGAGCATTCTGTTGCGCAGCACAGAGAAGGCTCGGATCATCGCGCTGAGTGGCCACGGTGCGGCCTGCGCAGATTGATTGAAAGGGGTGAGAAATCAGCCGGATTTACGCCTTCAGTAAAAAAACGTGCAATCCAGTGTACTACCTGCAGATCGAAGTACCGGAGCAATATGACTTCCCGGATGCCTGCGTCCTTGGCCGCCTCCATCATGTCCGCCGGGAGCGCGACGCCTCGGGCCGCGGCGAGGCGCAGCACCTCGCTGAAGCCGAGAAGCGGACCGAACTCGGCCTCCTCGTAATCTTCGCCGCCGCCGTCGTCATCTTTTCCGCCTCCAGATTTCCCGCCGTTTCCTCCTGAGCCGTTCCCGTGGTTCCCCCCACCCGATCCGTCGCCGGTGGCGGCGCGGGGGAGGCGCGGCCCAGAGCAGGAGAGCGGTGGAAGTTTCGGGAGCGGGGGGAATAGTCTGACGGAGAGGTGCAGAGGTTTTGGATCGGGGAAGGGGTTGGAGGTGGAGGTCGCGGCGGCGACGGCGGCGGTGGAGGAAGCGAGGGAGGAGAGGGAAGGGGAGGCGGAGAAGGCCATGGTGGCGGAGTGGGCGCAAGGGTTTAAGATTTTCTTTTTCACTGATCCAACATATTTACGTCTTTCTGTTTTGAACCTGCCTCTTGATTTAGTTCAAAAACGTATTTTGTCGATCAATATAAAACGTATTTTGTCGATCAATATTTTTGAAAGCTCCAGCAACTGCTAAGCTTTTCGATTAGTTAGTAGGTAGAATATCTTTTGATGAATATGACAATTCAACAAGAATCGCTAAAGGCCAGGAAGGAGAAAACATAGTTTTTCTAGACGTAGTTTATTTTAGATGGAGTAGTTTGTTTTATCTAGCGAAGTATAGGATAGGACTAAGGAACACGGCGTGGCGTGTCATCACTATTTATGTATTGTTGGAAAATATCGTTTTAGGGTTAACAAATATTTTGAAAATCACTGATTGAGCGGCGTTGGGAAATATTGCCCTTCGGGTTAACTCAGCCGGTGAAGATTGCTGTTTATTTACCGTTAAATAAATACAGCCCTTCAGATGAACTAATCTATTGGAAATACCTTGAAATCAATGTTTGGATACCGTTGGAAAATATTGTCATGTTTTTATACAAATTACTGATGATAATGTGGCGATGCGTCGACCCTTTTCGGTTAACTCATCTGCTTAACATCGCTATTCATGTATTACTGGAAAATACAATCCTTTGAGTTAAATCATGTCTCAAAAATCCCTATTTTGGGTACCGTCTGCTATTGAAGATCCGTATTTTGGGTATTGTTAGAAAATTCTCTGTTAATTCATCTGGCGGAGATCATTGTTTCCGTATTGTTGGAAAATACAGACAAAACTTAACGCACAAATATTCGCCGAAAGTCGTTGTTTAGATACAGTCGGAAAATATTGTCATTTGAGTTAATTCACGTTGAATTTACCCTACAAATTAGTGTCACGCCGGGTTAAGCCGGGTTAAGTGATTTGCTAAAGTGCAGAGGCTGAAAATACTCCGTTGGGAATTACTGTGGAGGAAGTTTTCAAATTCTTGGGGGAATATAGCTAGGAAAGTACAGATGAAAATTGTATCGGGAAGAACGAAATAACGGAAAAAGAAAACGACATTCAAACATGGCACCGATGTACCACCCGCAAATATATGCATGAAAGATTAAGAGATTCAGTCAAAATTCCTTTATTTAAACGGTGTTCATTCAAATACAACTGAAAGCAATATTGGGTGAAACCCTATATTTAAAGAAAGGGCTGGTTAGGTCCTTCTAACTTGAATCTCTAATTAAGTTACTTAAACATGCATGAATTGTTCATTAACATGTAGGTTTAACTTTTGTGAGCATTTTGATGTATCATTTATATTTTTCCGAGTTGTAGATCAAAATATGTGGGATATACAAATTTGTACATATTCATGTAATTATTGGAAATTCTTACAAATGTACCAACCGGACCCACATGTCATAGATTTGGCATTTATGAAAACGAAGACGGTGATGCATGCATGATGCATCTTGCATCATTTATTTTAAATTGTAAAAATGTCTTTTTATGTTTATATAGTTCAATGTGTTTTATGGGGGTTTTCATCTAATCCAATTATTTTTATTTAATATTGGAAGGCCAAAAAATCCTCATTTCATATTTTCCTATTTTGAGGACCTTCTTGACTCCAGTTAATTTGGGGGAACTTTTTGTTCTTACATTTCAAAGTCGAAGATACCCTGCACCGGAAATCAAAGAGGTACCCAAGTGATGGACCTTGAGGGCCCATGGTACGACCCTGGGCGCGCCACATAAGCGCAAGGTGCGACATAAATTCGCCTTGGGACACCCTTTTACGGAGGTCTTTGTGTCGTCCAGAAGGACCCACTGTAATTTTCATGGATTTTTTTGAGGTGGTAGCGGATTTGAGAGCCTTCAAAGATGGCATTTCTTGTTGTGTCACAGCCACTGGAAGAGGGAGATCTTCATCATCGTCACCAATGCCTCCTCAACAATGGGAATGAGTAACCTCCATCGCCATCTACACCAACAACATCAAACCATTTGAGGATCGACCCCCCCCCCCCCCCCCCCACACACACACACACACACACAATTTGTGTAGATTTCCCTGAATAGGTACTCAACTTCTATACATGCCTCTACTTAACTTTCCCGACCACCATAAGCCCAGACAACCTTTAAAGGGAAATTTTTGCTCCTTGTAACGCTATTGAATTTATTAAATGTTACATTTGATTTGTATAAATTCCAGAGGAATAACAGAGTGAAAAATCGGTACTCATATATGTACCATGTACTCTCATGCTCCTTCAGTACACATTTAATTAGTGAAATCCCTACCATGTACTCTCAACTCTTTTAATCTGCAGCCCTTCTATTTGCAAAATAGCGCAAAAAAAATCTTGTTCGGGAAAGTGTCATTGTCTCTGGAGTTTCAGATTTTGAGTGCTCACTCCACTAAAAAAATCGAAATTCATATTTGTGAGTTCCATAAAATTCTGAACATAGCCAATGATATGTTTTAAAATGTGTGAAATCGAACACAAAATTATTATGGCTACACAAAAAGTGCAAAATATGGTAAATTCAGATATTTAAAAATATGCATAATGAGATCCACACTCTTATCACTTTTGTGTAGACTATAATAAGATAGTCTTGCATTGCGAGATTTCATTCTTCTAGAATATCATTGGCTTAATCCCAAAAAGACAGATGTTTTGAAACATCTAAACTATGAGTTTTGGGGTTTTCTTTAAACGAATGGAACACTGGAGATCGGTAGTAAGATATCTCCACTCTTATCTCGCAGGGTCTCTTCTCTGATGGCAGATAAAAATAAGAAGTTCCACCATGCTCGAAGAAGTGAAGTAGTACTAAGCACGACGCAGGAGCTATCACAAGGAAGAAATTAACCACAATCTTAATGAACTTTGAAACAATTTAAGTATCTTTCTACACCTTCTCTGCACGGTGCACTACTGGTGCGCTTTACTGCTTATCCTGATAGGGCGCACTCAGTCATAACGGTAAGCAAGTACTCCTAGTTGATATTAAGGCCCTGTTTCCACAAATGGCATCAAATAACTTGGTTACACAGTAGTACTGTACAGCTTATATGAATCAATAGTAGGAATCAAATGCGTACGATCTTACGGATATCCCTTTTCCGTATCAACATAAGTACAGCTAGTACACCACTAGTGTTAGTACTCATACTACTCGGTACTTAAGGCCCATAAATGGCATCAAATTACACAGAGGGGAGAGTACATCTGAACCAAAAGTAGCAATCAAATGTACGATCCTACGGATATCCTTCTTCATTCGTAACTACATGTGGTCGACCGGATACCCTATGTATATCCTCGCACGCGAGTCACATTGCGATCGAGTTGGATGGACGATCTCATTCATAAATCCATCCCATATTCTCATGGGGGAATATTAGTAAGAACGAACTGAACTTCACCAACAACACTAGCATGAGGCATACTTCCTTTTACTGAACACTAACCCATGAACTGAAACATACAGTGAAAGATGCAAAGACATCGTACTTACTACTTAAAGAAGCTAAATACAAAACGCAATAGCACGCTGACGGAGAAACGATGACTACTGCATACAGAGGGAAACATGCATCATCATGCTTCGGCAGAAACAAAACCAAGCATGCATGCATACTGACAGCAATGCTACTCGTCTACTAATGCTCCATGCTTCCATGTCCCAACAGGCCAAAACACTGAACCCAGACGCCTTGCAGGAGCGGCGACGCCGCGCTCAGCGGAGGACACGGCGGCACAGCCGCGACACATCGGACGGCTGGACGGGCTTCAGCAGGAAGTCCTCCGCCCCTTCCTCCAGGCACCTGACAAGACAAAAAACGTGCAGAAATGAGCTGCTGCATCGTAACAAGAATGGGTCATATGTATGTGTTGCCAAGACCACGAAGAATGCTAACTAACCTGCTGATCCTTGTAGGCACGTTCTCGGATGACATGATCACCACGGGGATGCCCTTCAGCTTGGACGACTCCTGTATGCATGCATGCATTACATTTCCGTTGCCATAACACAAAGAAAGAACTGCTACTAGTAAAAACAAGATTTTGATGTTCATGCATGTGATTAATGGATTTTTTTACAATGCATGAGAAACGGTTGCATCGTGTCATGTGGTATTATTACCTTGACCTTCTTGAGGAGCTCGTACCCAGTCATCTCCGGCATCCAGTAATCAGTGATGATCATGCTCACATTCGCCTCCTGCAGGAACCAAGAACACACGTTAAAACGCACGTCGCAAAACACAAAAAGTTCGACCAAAATCAAAGGTTCGGGAGAAGATCACGCACGGAGCCCAGAAGCTCGAGCGCCCTCTTCCCGCTGTCCACGGCGGTCACTGCACAAACACACCTCTTGTCACAAATCCACGACAACAAAACGAACACGAGTAGAGAAACGAGGGCTCTGATCTGATCTTGTTGACGACTACTCACCGCGAAACTTGGAGCTCCGGAGGATGCCGGAGATGACGGCGCGGTCCACCGAGCTGTCGTCCACAGCGAGAACGTGCGGCAGCGCCGCCGCGCTCCCCTCGCCGCCAACAAGGCCCTTGCAGCTCGTCATCTCTATCTGTCCTCACCTAGTACCAGTTCCACTCTCGTCTAGTAGGTGGAGGGAGAGGCCAAGGCTTTTCTGGGAAGTGGCTGGAGATCGAGAGCGAGTGCTGTGAGCACAGGTGAGTACTGTGTGACGAGTGACGACCCCTCCTATATATAGACGTCCCAGGCGACGGCCGAGGTCGTGGCACAGGAGCTAGCAGAGAAGGCGAAGACGAGGAGGTCGTGGACCGGGGGCCCGTCCCGAGGGATATCTCGGCGGCAGGGGTGAGAGAGAGAGAGAGTGAATCCAATCCAAGATACGGATACGGTCTGCGCCGCGAATCGGATGCGGCGGGTTGTCATGCCGTGACGCCCCCACACGCCGCGGCCGCAGCGAATCCGGCGTCGCCGCCGATGAGCAAAGCAGCTAGCTAGCTGTCTGGCACCACGAGGGGGATATGGACGTGATGCAGTGCAGCGACTGCCAGCAGCAAAACCAAATCTTTTGTTGCTGCAAACAGGAGTGCTGCTATTTACTACTCCCTTCTCGACAGCCTCACCGGCCCGTATCTCCTCACTTAAATGAGTTACGTATAGTCTTCATTCATGTAAACAAATCATGTAGGAGTACTCCAATCTCCTCTTCCTCCTCCAGCTTGATCCCTGTAAACAAATCATGTACAGGTGGCGGGCTGTGTTCATTTACTGGGTGCAAGAGTGCAACGCAGGAACATTTTCCAGCGCAAAACTACGGCGCTAGCTGGTGTTGTAATTGAAGCAGCACTTGATTATCCTGTCTATCTCGAGATACGCGATGATCTTATGGCTAGCTGGAGAGACCGATAGGCCAACAGTGCATGATGGCGTATATGTGAGCATCAAAGATTTGATTTCACGCCACAATTTACTTCCCAAGTGAGTTGATATAGTGCATCTTCCAATACAAGGATGTAATAAGTGGAATAAATTGACTTGTGCATGTAACATTGGGGTGCAAATGCGGTTGGAGCTGTGACTTCACCGAACCCAAAAAAAAATGATACTCTTTTTTGTTTTTGTTTTTTGAGAACTGAAAAAAATTGTACATTTACATATCGATATAGTTATATGTGTATATTTTATCATTACATATTTTACAATCTGGATTATATAGGAAAATGGAACTTTGGTCTTATAACAAACAATACAAGTATACAACTCCCTCCATTTACAATTACTTTGCGTTCTAGGTTTAGTGAAACTCAAACTTTGTGAAGTTTGACCAAATACATAGTAAAAAATATAAACATTTGCATTAACATTATTTGAATCTTCTTAAGATATATGTTTATATTGTATGTATTTAATACTATAGATGTTGATTTTTTCACATATATACTTGGTCAAACTTTTTGAAAAATCAAATTAAAAAAACAGAATGTGAAGTAAATAAAATGGAGTGAGTGCATCCACTCCATAGTATAAGTCATATACTTGGACAAACCTTTAAAAAAAACTGACTCAAAAAACCTTGAACGTAAAGTAAATAAAAATGGAGTGAGTTCTATGTGTATGCGCCAAGTTTCGTGAAAAAACTTTTTTTATGGTTGGTGTAAACGACAAAAAAAGTTTTTGATGAAAAGCCATTTTAGCACTCAATTTTGTCCTTTTTCTTTGTGAGACGACTTTGTGAGCACATAGAATGCCAAGATATACGTGCAAAATTTAATTCTTCATCTGACTTTTTGACATTTCAATATGCGTTTAAATGTTTCAAAAAAATAATTCTTCATCCGACTTTGTGAGCACATATGCTCCTGTATGGGTGTACCGGGTCACACGACACCCAACATTTTATTTTCCTTATGTAAGTTTAGTGCATGACACCCCAAATCGAAAAAATAATGACTGTAATTTAGTGCATAATACGGGCTCAATTTCTTCGTGGCCCCTATGCTCCTACTCCCAGGTTGTATGTTTTATATAGTACTATAAAAATGGATGAATCACTTTCAAATCCACATGTGTATCCACATATGAAAAAAAAGAAAAATATATATAGGTAAAGATCACATCGGTATTTACATGTAGCAACAATATTGTAGCGGGTTCACTTTGGCATTTTATGTAGCTCTCCTAGTACATCATGCAAGTACTCCTGAAATGTGCTCAACCCGGCACACCACGTCCAGGCTTACTTCCTGTCTATGCCTTTTTATGGTACTCCTATACTCCAGTCGTCGTCGCTATCCATTGCATGCATGAATTGCCAGAACTGGCAGCAAGCTGAACCCCATCCAGTCGTCGTCGCTATCCCGTCCGCCGGAGAATACACACCGCGACCTTGAGCCATTAAACTTGACATCTCTTGCACCGATTTGGCCGTCTGAGTTATGGTCTACGTGTGACCGCTGTAGAGCGTGACGACGCTATAGCTACGGCATGCAGGCATGGGCCCGATAGATCGTCTCTGCCATGGCGATCTTGCGGAGATATTGGACGAGTTCCGAGGGAGATCTTCCCCGCCTCTTGCCATCCCTGTCATGACGTATGCTTAACTGCCCACAGTATACTTGACGATGGGAATGGGATGCTGGAGCGCTCTTCTTCAGTCAAAGAGCAAGCCCAAAGGATTATCCCAAATGATTCTTCAGTTGAGGCTAAAAAAATCAATATGTGTAGGTAGCGTTGAGGCTAGGAAGGTCGAATCATGGCGACGATCGACAGGAGAGAACAACCCTTGTAATAGTACTCCTAGATGTTGTACGGGCAGGCCTAGGAGAACGTAGAGCCTAGACACACTTGATCGAGCGTCTTAAGGATAATACTACTGATGGCACACGAATTATTTCACTGCGTCGGGACAGCTAGTGCACGGTGCAGGTATATACTGTATGGCTCTGCACACGGCTCAGCTATGATTTGTACAAGTCAACGGTGCATGTACTTGGTTAGCTCAGATATGTGTAACATCTGACTTTTTCATCAGTGCTGCTAGGCTCCTAGTATAGCAAATTAGCAATACTAGCACGGCGGTCAAAATATTTCCAAAACAATCCGAGTGCAAAATAATGGGTTTGGTTGAGGGCAACTCCAACAAGTCGATCTAATTGGTCAGTTTGTATCTATTTGAGTTGACAAATCGTGGGCTCAAGGTGGAAAATGCATTTTAGCTTTCCGTTCGCTTTTTGTACGTTTTATGATTGTCTCATTTCCGGACCAAATTTAAGCCAGCTTCTAGACAGATAAGACATAAACCTTTCGTGTGTCCCTTGAATGGCCATGCTATCAACGACCTAACCGCACGCTGGTCCACAAGATCAATCCTTTTAAATATATACACATGCAAATAGGAACGGGCATCCCACTCATATTCCCACTTTCGACCCCGATTGTGCTCCCCGCGGCAGCGGGCTATGTTGGAGAGAGATCCCCTCATCCTCCTCGGTGCAACTTCGACAAAGAGAATCACGAAATCGAGGAGAAATAAGATAATTAATTGGTTGAATTAAAAAAGCCAGTGGTGGCCCTTCTTATATAGGCTCCCGGGGGGAGCCAACCTTACTAGCCAGGCAATGTGGGACTATCCCACATGCTAACTAGGCTTGGTGGGACCCTTTTGACCCACCTAGGCCGGCCTCCCTCAATCCGAAGCCCTGGGGGAGACTTCCCCCCTCATGGGCCTTCTTTCCACCAGAAGGCCCATTTAGTGAAATCAGCTTTTAAAAATTCGAAAATAAATATATAAAATCATATTTAAATATGAATTACACTAATTAATATCACACATTTTTTATATAATTTATATAATAACAGGTATGATCGAGATTCCTCTCTGATCAACGACTAACTCGTATGCCTAGACCCCATGAATTAATCCCTGTGATATAACGAATGACTCACATCTATCAAACTTGAACGTTAAGTCTTAAACCCTTTATCATGTCGATACTTAGCGTGTCCGAGCGTCGTTCTTAGATATCTCCATATCTAGCTGACCTCGTTACCTACATCGCTATCTTCTACTCGTCTATGATATTATGTCAGCTGGTGACTGAAAGGATTCCGGTGCAGAAAATAATAATTTTTCTAGCATATGAAACTCTAACTAGTCAGGATCTATCTATCTAGTACATGTGATAACGGTGGCGGAACAGGTTACATTACCTCCATGTAGACCGATAGCGGGGATTACGCTCCCGCACAAGCGTTGACGATGAAGTCGTACGTAGCCGACCTCGAGGTCGCGGAGAACTTGCCGCGACGATGTAGACGATGATGTCGGGGTGTCGACGATGACCTACGTCGACGGGCGCCAGGCGGAAGATGGCGATGCGCCGGCGACGGGGGGGGGGGGGGGGGGGGCGGCAGGGCAGCGAAAACCCCCGGTCATTCAGATCCAGCTGAAATCGCAGGGGTAGAACTTATCTGGAATCCCGTAGGGCAACGACGTCCGGCGGTATAGCTTAGGTGGAGAGAGGGGGCAAAACGGGCGGAGAAGCAACTCGACCGGCCTTCTATATAATTAATTGTATTTTTCTGTAATTAATCCAATTAATATGCCTTGCTATATAAAGGGGGGAGGGGGTGTGCAAACACCTTGCCTCCCCCATGTGAGACTAAAGGAATAGGAGGGGGAGGGGGGTTCGGCTGAACCTCCTAGTCCGAGTTGGACTAGGGGCCCAAGCCCCCTTCCTCCTTTGGTGGTGCGGCTCACCCTCTTGGGCCCTCTTAGGGCCCATGTTGGTGGGAGGCCCGCTTTTTCCTTTATTATTTAATAATTAAATTAATATAAAATATAATTGATATTTAAATATTATTTAATATCCCGTGACTCCGAAACATTTTCCGAACCACCCAAACAACTTTCGGACATCCCTGGAACCTCTCCAGACCTTCCCGGAACTCCTTCCGGACCACCAGAACTCTTTCCGGATCATTTCTCTCTCCAACAAAATCCTATATTATTCCAGAACCTATCTCCTGGTATCGTTAAGACCTTAATTTTTTTACGCTACGGTTCGAGAACACTCCAGACATGGTCGAGACACTCCGCTCACCAATGACCGTCAGGGATACCTGGATGTATATGACGGCCCCTGTGCATTCTACGAATATCGTCGTTGAACCATACATATGATATTCATTCCCTTTGTTTCTGCAATACTACCTTGTCCGAGATATGATCATAGACATCCGATGTCTTTGTTGTATCTCGTTACCGACAAAGGTTATTAACTCATATGTGATATTACATCTCCATGACCTAGTCATAAGATGCGCAACTATATAGATGTAATCTCACCGAGTGGGCCCAGAGTATCTTTCCATTACAAGAATGAACAAATCCCGCTCTTGATCCTTACGTCTCGATGCTCTTTCGGGATACCCAAGATGGACACCGTTATTGTCATGTTATATAAGACACAACGTTTGATGCTCTCAAAGCACACCTACGAAGTATCAATAAGTACGGTCTCACCGTTTAAGGAATAAGCTATCATATTCTAATTATTGCAAATGACAAACATCGTAATACGATCTTATTGCAATATTTTGCGTATGTCCATCACCTTTTTCAACTAATAAGATGACCCCATTGTCAACCGACTTCATTGTCCTTGATCGGGAATCTCGATCAACTGTTGCCCAATGGACTAGTTCATATAGAGGCTTACTAGGGACCTGGTTGTCTATGTATCACACGTGTATTAATAATTCCGATTAATACAATTATAGCATAATACACAAACCTATTATAAACTTATGAGATAATGTAATAAATACTACTTATTTATTTGCCTCTAGGGACATATCTCCTTCAGTGACCTAGTCACATGTTTGCAAACTCATTAGACATAATTTCACCGAGTGAGCCCTAGAGTATCTATCTGGCTATACGGACTAACAAATCCCGCTGTTGACCCCTCGTCTCAACTACCCCCTTCCGATACCCAAAAGTATCACCTATCATTGTCACACTATATAAGATATGACGTTTGGTGCGATCAAAATATCTTTCAAGGATAACAATAAGAGTTGATCTCATGGTCTTAATGCGTAATGACTACGTCCTATAAATATGGGTATGTCCATCACATCGTTCAACCAACGACATGACTTGCATTGCCGACCGGCGCCATGCCCTATGATCGGGAAATCTCGATCATCAATCGCGCAACGAAACTAGTCTTAGTAGAGGCTACTAGGGACCTGATTGTTTATCTACCACACATGTATTAATGTTTCCTCTTAATATAGTTATAGCATGGTATAAAACATATAATGAACAATAAGAATATAGTGCATAGGGCATAATCCCTTCAGTTTACAACTTGGTAAAAGCTTAACACCCATAGCATCTTGGTGCATGCTCGTCTCGTGGAAGAGGAATACAGTCAACAGATCTCACACATTGAGACCTATATGTGCTTTGAAACACTTCTATGTCAACTAGTTTGACATGATCCCGTATCTTACGATGACGGTGAAATATATTCTAGTGGAAGGAGTCAGACAGTCTAATCACACTTACTACTTCTGAAGTTGCCATATATTTCTATACCTACGTAGCTTATGCAACAATGCATTCATATGCGACTTCGCAAGCTAACCATGTATTTCTTCAAAACAAAAGACATCTCCTATATGAGATTTCTAGTCGTACGGGTCAGTGTCACAACTTGCATCATCGTAACCGTTTTACGGCAAGTTGTCTTTCAACTCTTACCCTTTAGTACAAAACATATTTTCATTTCTCATAGACACTGAAAAATATACTTAACGTTTGGTCATTGATCCACACAAGTATCACTCTAGAACATGTTCTTCAACCAAGAACTCGGGTCACACCAAGTCGAGCTTTCAGTCTGATAGAATCTATGTCTGATACATAGAATGTCGAACATAAGATAAACTTAATATTTTATCTATTCATACAGGCAAGAACCTCTTTATTCGCTTGTTCTATTTTGAAACACTTCAGAATCTTAACTTATGAAATATTCCGACCTAATGTTATTAAGCCCCTTATGATCTATAAAATTATAAATTGGATGCCTAATACTCCTAACTTCATTCATACAAAATTTAATCACTTAAATAATCTTTTACACTCTACTAGATGATATGTGTCATTCAATATGTCGTTACATACAAAATCACGAATTACACCTAGCTTCCACTCAAATATGCTTTCCGCATATAAGATCAAGAAAAGCTACTTTGCTCACACTCACTTCTTTGTAAATGCAAGTTTCTTCAACTATTTTGGACAACTCCAAAATCCTTTGATCACCTCATCAAAGTGAAGATTCCATCTCCGATATGCTTGCTTCAGCCCATAAATGGACAACTGAAGTTTGCATACATGTTTAGCATCCTCGGGATCACCAAACCATTATTGTACTGATTACTACTCTTTCTTAATGACATTATTAAGAAACATGGTTTCCTTATCCATCTATCAATTTCTCATTCGAAATTATAGTAATAGATAAACGACACAAAATAGATTTAGGCTTCGCCACTTGAGGCAAAATCTCGTTGTGGTCAACATTTGAATCTATCGGAGTTGTTTTACGACAAATCGATCCTTATCAGTATCTACTCTCTCATAAAATTTCATATTTTATTAACAGCCTAGATGCCATCAAGAAGATCTCCCAAGTCATTACCTGGTAATCGTACATGGATTTTATCTCGGATCATATATGACTCACAGTCATTTCTCGGACTTAGGTCTACCATCTCTTTTTCGTAGTTCGTAGGTCTGTCATATTCCATTAACATGACCTTCATAACAAGATTGTCGTAACACATAGTGTGGAACACAGCCTCGTACACCTGCGTTCTTAGTATGACCTCGGAGCATCATGATCTTGTATCATCAGCTTCTTTCAAGCTGTGGAGCATGACACCGAAAACACTTTCGGTTGCGCCACTCTGATGTCTGCAGAGAAAGTTCATCAACTTCGTCTTGCTCTACTTTCTTTCTCACCTATACCCTTGGACAAGAAACTATTTCATTCGCAAGGTATATCCCGACAACGATTTTGGCTATGACGTGAGACATGTACTCAACTAACTCTTTAGGTACGATATACTACAAAGATTAATCCATTTTAGGTTTAATCACATCGAAACACTAAATTGCTGAAACGACAGTCTAGGCTCAAAGCCATGCCATCACTTATATGGTATTGTCTCCATGGATTCAAATGGTTTCCCTGTTATCTAACGTGAATGTTACGTTTCTACCATATAACTCTAATGATCAGAATAATTCAATAAGAGATTTATTTAGCACACACTATCCGATAAGGTGCGATTACGACGTCCTAACATACCATAACACTATGGTGTTCCATTCGACGTAATTTGTGGAACTCTTCTCACTAGTATTCCAGTGATGTGCCAACATTATAACTCAAATCTTTATTTCCTCGATCTATATCGCATGAATTTGATTTTCTTGTTAAATTTATTTTCTACTTCATTCTGAACTTGTTTGATCGAATCAAAATTTCCAGACTAACATTCCCTGAGTGGATATCCATATATCTACTCGGAATATTCATGAAGTCTATGAAATAAAGAGTTCCAGTACATGTTAAAGTACTTCATTGATTCACATACACCCATATGCACGATTCTCAACAAGTTATACTTAAAACGTTGAGTGAAGTTCACGAAATAAAGGTCTCCACTACCCGTCAATTACTTCATTGATCCACATACATCTATATGCATGACTATCAATAAGTTATATGTCCGTTTTCCGAAAACGGTGTCTTAGTTATCTTTCAAGTATCAAAAGATCAAATCTAAGAACTTGTAGATCCATCCGTTATGAAGCTAATTCATTAACTATAACATTGACATGAATTAAACGGCAGTGCCACACATATGTGGTGTTTTTATTTAGTTTGTATCCTTTGGCATTAATATTATAAATGTGGGAGCTTCTACCATCTGAATTCAAATCGGCATATGATCATTACTTCATAAATATAGGACAACGAATTTGTCACTAACAAATATGAACAATTATCTCGCTAGAGGAGACACACATATAACGATCATACTAACAGGCGATCATAAATAATTTATTCAGTGGTAGATCTAGAGGGAGAGTTTCCATGGCCATCACAACGATTCGTCTGCCATTTTCAACACGCAATGTCGCCTCATACTTCCAAGCTACTCAAGTAGTAAATCTGGTTTTCATAAAATATGACTAGTATCAAACTTAGTCACTACTGCGAGTACTTGCTTAGGTAATACATTCATAACGTGTATACCATATATACACCATAAGCATTGATGACTTCCGACGATCGGTTTCATCTTATTGATACTTCCAACGTAATCAAGAATCGTGAAGGTGAACGATTCCCCTTGCATGACATAGTCTATGACATAGCATTTGCACCTGACAACGTCGTTTGTCATCCAGTGATCGAGCTGAGCGAGGCGTCTCAATGTCATCAAGTATGACCATATGTCATCAAGTATGACCAATGTCATCAAGTATGACTGTCACGTGCTCATTCAATGTGTGTATTCTCTTCCATCTTAGTTGAGAAGAAGAACATTCAACATACTGATAATCTTCATCAACCCAACTTTAAGGGTATCTCGAGTTTAGAGATCATCTCATATGTTCGCGATCTAATAACTCGTACCCACCTTTAGTTCTCTATGGCAGAGATCATAACATACACTGGACTATGATGATATCATCCGCACAAAAACTTGATAATCCAAATTATCCTTTTGTTAGCGGAATCTCCAGGTCTATCTCCTAGCGGGTATTGTATCACAAAGAGCTAACGGTTCAAACAAGGAGTATCCTTAAGCTAAAGTATAAAACTATGAAGTTTGGACCCAACCTTTAAATTTCTCAATCGTAGGATTGCGCCTAATTTTTAAAGAAGCTATCACAATGGTCAATATCTACAAAGGTTTTGCAAAACAGACTTTGTTCATTATATTTTGAGTTCAAGTATTTTAGAAAATAACTCCAAGAACATCCGTCATGGTCGTTTCAGCGATTACACGACCCCCATCCATTGTGCAACCCCTCATCATCAGAGCCGGCAACACAACTTCAAGGGTGGACAACGAATTGTCGATCACAACAACTTTGTGACTCATGCTCGACCTTTCGGCCTCCGTGTTCCGAGGCCATATATACATATGCTAGGCTCGCCAGAATAACCTTCAACGAACGCTCGTGCAACATGGCTTACACCCATTGTATGCGAACGGCGATATGTCTGACACCCGCTCGTCACGGCCTGCCTCATAACGTAGAACTTTCTTGTTGGTGCACGACGAAGGAAGAACACTAGTGGTATTTTGAAGGGATCGTCTTATATTTCTGCCGCCGTGTAACTAATATATTCAAACATATAATCACACAATATAAGATGCACACAATATCATCAAATGTAATGCGACGTGATATGGTCCATGCGCCATGGTCTTCTTGGCGTCCACAGTTCATAAACAATTTAATAAACCTACCTTGACCACATCACATTGCCACTACAAAATAAAGTTAGACGTGTTCTACTTTATCTTTTGCATGTTTTACGTGGCTTGGGGCTGTCGTAAATAGAACCGCTTCATACCTACGAACCTGTGACCACAACAACGATCCAAAAATTGCATGTTTAAGCATCCCTTTCGAGCCCTCCATTGAAAATGCAAAGCCAACTAAAGAGAGAGAAACTGACACCCGCCAGTCACAGATACGGTACCAGCCGTATGCCAATAGTGGAATCAGTCTCGCGTAATCATACGCGTAAAGTCGGTCCGGGCCGCTTCATCAACTCGATGCCGCTGGAATCACAAGTGCACGCTAGAGGGTAGCAAATAACAGGAACGGTGCCCCCGTGTAGAACACGGGTTCTAACAGCGTACAACTATATCTACGATAGATCCGCTCTGATACCACTGAAGGGGATCGCAGGCAGAAACAAAAAATTTCCTATCGACGATAACCTTAAACTAGCCAGAGTCTACACTATGCAGATATAGAAGTACGACGGAGATTGGAATACATACCCTTGCAGACCGAAAAGCGGGGATTACGCTCCCGCACAAGCGTTGACGACGAAGACGGCGTACCGACCTCTAGGTCGCTAAGAACTCGGCGCGACAAAGACGACGAAGATGACCTCGAGATCGGGTGGAGGAAGTAGTCTCCGAGCACCGCTAGCGCAACACCACGCAGGGCCTTACAGGCATACGGTGGAGACGACGACCTCCGAAGCTCCAGTCCAGGACGAGCAGCGGAAGACTTGGACCGGAACACCAACAGCGTAGCATCGGGCTATGGTGCAGAAAGATCCCCTCATCCTCCTCGGCGCAACTCCGACAAAGGGAATCACGAAATCGAGGAGAAATAAGAGAATTAATTGGTTGAATTAAAATGCCAGGTGTGCCCCTTCTTATATGGACTCCCGGTGGAGCCAACCTTGCCAGCCAGGCAATGTGGAACTATCCCACATGCCTGGTGCAGCTAGCCTTGGTGCGCCGGCCCTAGGTGGGCCCCTTTTGGCCCACCTAGGCTGGCCTCCCTCAATCCGAAGCCCTGGGGGGGGGGGGGGGGGGGGCACTCCTCCCCCCCCTCATGGGCCTTCTTTCCCCCCCTTTGTCATGGCGACATTAGCGTGTCTGAGCGTCGTTCTTAGATATCTCCATATCTAGCTGACCTCGTTACCGACATCGCTTTCTTCTACTCGTCTATGATATTATGTCAGTTGGTGACCTAATCACATGTTTGTAAACTCATTTGACATAAATTCACCGAGTGGGCCCTAGAGTATCTATCTGACTATATGGAATGACAAATCCCGATGTTGACCCGTCGTCTCAACTACCCCCTTTTGATACCCAAAAGTATCACCTATCATTGTCACACTATATAAGATACGACGTTTGGTGCGATCAAAGTATCTTCCAGGGATAAGAATAAGAGTTGATCTCACGGTCTTAAGGCGTAAAGACTACGTCCTTTAAATATGGGTATGTCCATCACATCGTTCAACCAACGACATGACTTTCATTGTCGACCGGCGCCATGCCCTATGATCGGGAAACCTCGATCATCAATCGCGCAACGAAACTAGTCTTAGTAGAGGCTAATAGGAACCTGGTTGTTTATCCACCACACCTGTATTAATGTTTCCGCTTAATACAATTATAGCATGGTATAAAACATATAATGAACAATTGGAATGTAACCAATAAACTATGTTTATTAAGTGCCTGTAGGGCATATTCCCTTCACAGAGCATCTTCCCCGACACTCTACAAAATCACGTCCGACACCCCTAAATGAGACCCAATTGAGGGGTGTCGGACATGTGTCCGATCCAATGGAGGGTGTGAAAGAGCATTTACCCTCATGTGTGGTTTTGGTAATTAGATGACAATATCTATGGACTAATGTTTGCATTGAGATATCCTTATAGATCTTGTCCATGGAATTGTGGAGTTCATGTGTTGGACTCTTGAAGCTTATGTGTTGAGTGAAGCTTATTGCAAGTATGTCTTGAAGGATTAAAGACATTATATTAGTGAAGAAATGTTGGAAGATACAAGGTTGATCAAGATGTTGATCAACACACAAAGCTACAAGAAGTACCAAGAGCGATCATGTATCTTTTGGGATGGTAATCACTTGTCCCCATAGCTTTGTGAACTAACCCATGATATATGTGTATGTGGTATCATTATATGAGGTTAGGTATCTTCCCATGGGCTTGCATCAAATGAAGATTTCATATAGCTCATGGAGTATGACGTCATGTGGTGATCGTCATCAAGGTGAGATGTGCAAGACCAAGAGAAGCTTCTTGAAGATATCCTATGCTTGGAGCTTACTATGGATACATGAACACGAAGCTAAGCGAGACTCTCCCATTGTGAGCATGGGGAGTAGTTGGAGAAGTCTTCATCAAGCATGTGCTTGGACGTGCAATCAACAAGAGATGAACCACTTGAAGAGATCAAGATAGTCTTCATCCAAGCCAAGTGGAATGCTCAAGGCAAAGATATGATCTTGATAGGGCTATAGGATAGATAGGCGTACTATCAAGAGGGGCTCTCAAGTTAGTAACTTGATCGCATCGTTGTGGAGAGCTCAAACCTTTGCATACTTGGCATATCATATATCTTGGTTCTTATTTGGCTTTTATGTTGGTGAGGAATTAGAGCTTGGTTCATCTCCATGTCAAGCTCTTGTTCATCGAAATCGGTTTTACTTTGGACAACTTGTTGCTTTTTTGTGGCGAAAATATTGCCGGTTCTACCGTGAGGAAAGTCCCACACCTTGCCATGTGTGGCGATTTTACTCTATTTATGGAATGCAATATTTCCAACAAAATTGTCTCACCTCATTTGGAGTTCATTTGCAAAAGTTATAGCAGTTTCTGTTTCGGTGTTTTGCTGATTCGGATTATTGGGATCGGATATTCTGCTCTACCGGAATTTCAGGTTCCCCAGGTCATCCAAGAAAATGGATAAGGAAAGGAGAAAAAGGATTCTGACTCCAGCCGGAAATTGTGGTCGGAAATTTCTGTCTATCGGAATTTCTGAGTGTACCTAGAGAGCCCTCCAGTTTTGCTAAGAAAAGAAGGAAATTTGGTTCTGACTCAAACCGGAAATTGTGCTCGGTAATTTTCATATACCGGAATTTCCGAGTGCACCCAGAAGAGTCCTCCAGAAACGGCTAAGGAAGAGTTTGGTTTTGGTTCTGACTCCAGCCGGAATTTCTGGTCGGAAAATTCATGTACTCGGAATTTTCGATGACCGGAATTTCCGAGCCTCACTTATACCGGAATTTCCGAGTGTCGAAACAGCCAACGGCTGTATTTCCTGGTGGGGTATAAATACCCCTCCCCTTCTTCTTCCCCAGCTAATCCAAGGCAGCACGACTTTCCCCTCCCTCCTACTCCATTGTTGACCTTGAAAAGCTCACTTCCCTCTCAATCCCTCCATAGATTCTTGCTTATTATTTAGGGAAAGTTGAGAGGAGATCTAGATTTACAATCCTACCAATCCATCTCTCCTCTAAGTGAGGAGAACTTAGTAGATCGAGATCTTGGAGTTCCTTTGTGGTTCTTCTCTTTGTTCTTTCTCTCTTCTCCCCCATAAGCATTAGTTGTTTTTGATGGGATTTAGGAGTGAAGGATTTGACTCCTTTGTGGTTTTCTTTGTTCTTCCTCTCTTATTCCCCCATAAACATTTGTTGTTGTGTTGGAGTTTGAGAGTTAAGGACTTGAGCACTTCGTGTGCTGTTGCCATTGTATTTGCATCGGTTTGAGCCCTCCACGAGGATTCGTGGTGGTGATTCTTGTGAGCTTGTTACTCTTGGGTCTTTGGACCCAAGACGTCTTTTGTGGCCAAGACCTTTTGTGGTCACTTGAGAGCCCACAATTAAGTTGTACGTGTGTGCCTCAAGACTTGGGAGCTCCCAATTAAGTTGTGGGTGTGTGCCACAAGAGTTGTACGGGATTCGATCTCCGCCCCAAAGAAGATCAAGAGTGGAAGGTGAACTCGCAACCTTTTGTGGTTCAGTTCATCAGGAGAAGAAGGCGATCCTTTGTGGCGTTGCGGCTGACCTGTTGTGGTTGCGCACACCTCTCCAAACGAGATGTACACCCTTGGGTGGAACTCGGGAATACATCATCGTCTCCGCGTGCCTCGGTTATTTCTATACCCGAGCTCTTTACTTATGAACTTTACTTTGGGATAGCTTTCGTGCTTGAAGTTATCTATCTTGCTAGCTATCACCTTGTTCTTGTATTGCTTAGCATAAGTTGTTGGTGCACATAGGTGAGCCTAGTATATTTATGTAGGTTGTATGTTTGTTAAAGTATACCTCTAGTTTTATTCCGCCTTTATCAAGCATACCGGAATTTCCGGGTCATTCTTGGACCGGATATTCCGGCTCCTCGGAATAAGTTTTAAATCGCAACGTCTATCCGTTCAGGGTGCAGCTCACAACGACGCACTTTAAAGGCCCGACCCTACCAAACGGCCAAAAAAAATTAGCAATTGGTCAAACACCTTGCGGCAGAAATACAAATTTGCTTAAAACTTGAACTAAAATGATGGTACAATATTGGAAATTTCAGGCACCTTCTATTGTTCTGTTCTAGGTGGACGAGATCTAGAGAGGGAGTGTCTTTGGCTACGGCGAAGAGGCATGCTTAAATATCGGCGAGGGGGTGGTCGCACCTGCGTGGAAGGCAATTGGACGCGTCGATCGCTCGCCTTAGAAAGTCTTTACAACGCGACAATCCTTTGACCGGCGAGGGAGACAAAGACATGAAGAAGGGTGCTTTTGCGCATCTTCTTGTCCAATTGCTGACAGGACGGGTCCGCGCGTTGGCGCCCTTGGCGCGCTGGCTCGGTCTAGGAGGGTTAATCCTCCACTTATGGTCTCTTAGGAGTCGGCTGGAAGAAAACTACACTATGTCCGCAAACGGAAAAAAAAGTTTCTTGACGGATGGACCCGTTTAAATAAAAACGTACGCTCGCAGTGCACAAAGAATAGACATTTGTTAGAAATCAAAAGAAGGTGATGTGACAACGGTGACTAATGCCAGGTTGCTTCGGGTTGGACTAGGTAAAGTTTGGGCTTCGCGAAGGTCTATTTCGTGGTACCGCGCGTGAACTACTACCGGCCATGTGGACATCTAAATTGAGCAAGCGGTTCCGCGTATGGCCAGTTTCAGATTCAAATTCAGATCTAGATCTGAATTTATTATTAGATTGGTACAAAACAAAAACTAAGATAGTACAACAATGCAGAGCGGGATGTATAGCAACACAGACCGGTCTGCACAACAACGCAGACCGTGTTGTACAGCAACACAGATCAGTTTGTACGTATAACAACACAGATCGAGTTATAAAACAACCCAGACCACGTTGTACAGCAACGCAGACCGTGTTGTAAAACAACAAATATAGCAACACACAGACAACGCAGACCGTGTTGTACAACAACAAATATAGCAACACACAGACCGGGTTGTACAGTAACACAAACCGGGTTGTACAGCAATACAGAACATATTATGCGTACAACTACATTTGGGTTATATGAATAACTATACCTAACAGTTTGTACGTACAACTAGAAAATTCAGTTTGTACGTACTACACTTAGCTTGTACAAACCATACACAATCTAAAGTATAATTATTTTTTTATCGAAACCAATCAATATGAGATCTAGTTTTGAAGATTTCGACACGAGGAGTTCAAAAGTAAAAACGGTTCGTAAATCGGATAAACGATATCTCAAGATATTTTGTTTTCAAAAAACGAATCTTAAAATAAATGCATGTACAACCTTCTATCCACCAACAGGGAGCCGTCACTTGTCACCGCGTAAATAAAACGTGGGAACAAAAACAAACAAAATTATAACACTTATCAGCATCGGAGCGGAGACGTGTGAAGCTTCGTGAAGGTAAACTTTTTTTAAGAATTTCCGGTTGCTTCTCACCGAACGAATAGCTTGAGAAAATCAGGCAATACCAGAGGAGGGAATCGTTTAGCCTCTTGGGAGGAGGACCGCACTACTTTGCTTGTGTGCTTTGCTTGGAGACCACATGGGCCTCCAGGATTTTTCATAATACTTATTTTCAAATGGGCTAAGACCAAATCTAAAACACTCTCCACATTTTGTTGTGATATTTTTCAAATCGTGCATTGTAGAACCATCTCCAGACATATGCTCGATTGTATATATGGATGCCCGCGCACACATAGGAAAACTACAATTCTCAAAGAGGCATAAAACTATTTCTTATTTATGCGATCTTGTCATTTTTTATACTTTAGTTACGTGGACGTTTACTATAGCTTTTTTGAAATAACATAACTTATATTAAAAAATGAAATTATTATCTAGCATTGGTGTATCTGTAACAATAGACGCATGGTTCATCTAATAAAATACCACATATAATTTGGTTAATATTGTTAGATTCCAAGGACAATATAGCAAGTAAAACTGAATGATAAAGGGTGTGTCAATTTAATAACATGATTAAGCTTTAGTTATAATAAGTTTTGCAAAAGTAAAAATATTTTGTATAATTATATCTTGGTCAATCAATCACTAGTGTGGTCTTTGATTTTGGCACCAAAAATTATATGTTCCCTAATTTTTGAATGTGTTTTATACACATTCTAAAACATTAAGAAAAATCAAAGAAAACTTTCACGCATACATCTCGAAATTTTATGTACTTTGACGCCATGTCTCTCGTTGCTATTTCCCAAATCGTCATGTCCTTGGTGGAGTTGTCGGTGTCCGGCATCGAGGTCTCCTATAGAAGGACCGTGAAGACAAATGACCGGATGACGTTTTAATTTTTTATTTGCGATTTGGTTGCAAAGTTTGAGGACTAGGTTGTATTTTATTCGTTCAGTGGAGTCTCTTTGTTTCAAATACACCACCTCGAGTAGGCTTGACACTATGTTTTAAATATTAAACCGACGCCAAGGGACTGATATGTTAAATTATTAAATAACTTAATGTAGACAAATTTAGATGAGGTAATTCCAGCACAACATTACTCCAAATGTAGACAAATCATGAACCGACAGTACCTATAGGAATGAGAATATGCAAAGCATCTAAATATGCACTTTTGATTTTTTTTAGCTTATGTTATACTAAGGTAAAAACTAAAAGCCAAAAATACTACTCCCTCCGACCCGAATTAATGGGCGGGCGTTTTTTTTACCCCCCCCCCCCCCCCCCCCCCGGTCAGCACCTCTCCTCCGCCAGCGCCACCCGCACTCTTTCCTCCAGCGCCGCCTGCACTCCTCGGCCCTCCTCCTCGCCTCCACCGCCGCCAAGCTCCTTGCCGCGCTCGTCTCCTCCACCACTGCCGCGCTCGTCTCCTCCGCCACTGACATGCGCGCACAACCTGCTCGACAGTGCGCCTGCTCGACATGGGGTTCTGCTCGATGGTGAACTGTGTCGTACCCGGGCTGCGCGCGCATGTCCTGCAGCGTGGTGCGGCCAACGCGCACCCAGGGGTCAAGCACCGCGCGCACGGCGGGGCTGACCCTGCCGGTGTCGTGGAAGACGAAGTGGGAGCGGGTGCCGAAGATGCGCGCGTGGAAGGCCATTCGCTCCCGCACCCGCGCGGCGCTGAGGCCGCGGTACAGGGAGGAGCCGTAGTAGAGGTAGTCGTACCTGAGGCGCGGAACGCGCCCTCGTCGTAGGCACCCGACGCCTCCTCATGGCCCGACCGCCGGAGGTCAAAGTTTGGATCTTGGGGGGAGGAATTGATCTCCCTCGTCCTTGGCCGAGTTCAGTCGGCGAGAAATTTTGGGGACGAGGAGGAATGCGGAGCAGGCGACGCGGAAGGGGTGGAGGCGGAGCAAGCGGAGCGGGAGGGGTGGAGGCGGCGCAGGCGGTGCGGGAGGGGCGGAGCAGCCGGGATATTCCTTATCCTGATTGACGTCAGGTGGGAGGGATTTAGTCTTCAGGTGATAAAGAATAGGGGGATTGGTAAAAAAGCCATCACGTCCAGTAATTCGGGTCGGAGGGAGTATTTAAGTGCATTCATGATTTATAAGCCAAAACCAAAAACTTAGAAAAGGTCTGAAATGAGAATTCCATTCACAAAATGCGAGCACCATATAACAAATTAGGGTCCATGACAAAGGAAATAGGAATGTGGAAAAGTAAAAAGAAACTGAAATGAAATGAAAAAAGGCGCCGCAACTGCGCTGGCAGATTTTTTTTTTTGAGATATAGTATAAACGTAGACACTCACAAATATGCACGTACAGACACTTTTATGACCGCACACACGTAATCCTACCACTATGAGCACCTCCAAGAGACTGATCCGACATATCAGCAAGAGATTGAAACGCAACTATCCCTTATATATACTGGGTTTAACTCTGTGCCAGTCGTTACGTCATCTTATTTTAAAATTGGGATGACATGATAGCGGTGACGAAATAAGGGAGAGTAGTACAACTAGAATTGTACAGCAGCAGTACTACTCTGCTACACTAGAGAAATGCATTGAACTCGTGCGGACAAACTCTATAAAATGTGACTATTCTGGAGGCCAAATCGAGTGACGACCGGGCCGGACAAGTATCGGCGATTTCACGATATGTCCTCATACAATCCAGCTCGATCAAACTAATCGTTCACACTAGTCTTTTCATGAGTATTCAACACGATTCTTTGATAGCTACACAAGAATAAATTATATTCTTCCTTACAAATCATCTATCGGTGTACCGGTACACTCCGTTTATGGTCGTCTTTTGAGCGGGTGGAGCACGGCGAGATATTTACGGAGGTCTGTGCACGATTGGAGTCCACGGCGAGTGATACTTTTTTCTATCATAGGTGGCAGCATAATCTACGGAGTAGCCACCACCACTTCAGGCGTAGTTACATTTGCTCATTATGATATGATATGTAATACATTGTTATTTAGTTTCGGGTTGTGTACTGTGAGACAGCTGTGTGCATTTTTGTTATGTAGAGCCTATGTGTAAACGCTTAAACTTCTTATGTAATAAAGCGCACTTTATCAGAAAAAAATTGTTCCCAAAATTTTTCTGCTCACACGGTGTATTTACCATTGTGCACTGTTAGAGCATCTCCAGTGGAACGTGTAAATTTAGACGTTTATATCTCCATATACACGTCCATATACACCTTGTTAAATTATACATCTTCCCGTTTTTCAGTGGAACATGTAACTGGACGTGTAAATTACAACATGTATACTCCAACGACTCTATTTTCATCATAATCCATCTGCAAACAATCAACAAATGCACAAAGAAATCAATCAACAACAGCACCAAATCGAGGCCAGCAACAGCACCAAATCGCCAAATCCCAAATGCCAACACCAAATGGAGGCTAGCAACAGCATCCTCGAAAGCGGAGAGGGGAGACGGGGAGGTCGGGCGGTGCAGTAGGGGCGCGGGTAGTGGGCGGCGAGCTGACCTCGCATGCGGAGACGAGGAGGTCGGGCGGCGCGACCTCGATGCGGAGATCGGGACGACATCTAGACGATGCGGACCGGCGCGACCTCGACCGCGGCGCATCTGGACGACGCGGTTGTGGGTCTCCGCCGAGCGCCGCGACCTTGACCGTGTCCTCACCCTGGCCTCACCCCAACCGACGCGACCTCGACCCCGACCTCACCCGCCACTTCCACCAGGTCCACGAGAGCACGGGCTCGACTCCAAATCGGACCAGCGGACCAGCGGGAATGGAAAATTAAGAGCGAGGGAGAGAGATTACCGGAGGGAGTGGCTGTCGGCGAGCTCGAGGAGGGCTTCGATTTGGAGGTGGGAGCAGTACGCGAGAGGAGCGGGAGAGGAGCAGTTGTCTCCGTTTTCATCCACGAGCGTGGTTGGGTGGTGTTTATGTCCACACCCAGTACCATCGTGGATGGTCGTGGATAGTTCCCACGTCCCTATACACGTTTTCCACGTTCCACTGGAGATGCGCTTATGTCGTCTTCGGTGCTACATTTTTTTCGATTATTCAATTATATTAACATTAAGAAGATACCGTTATATAAAATCTATGAAACAACATAATGTCAAAAGTACCCAAAAATGTCAAAGAACTGAAAAAGGAAAAGGAAAACATGGGCTCTCTTCGGCCCTACCTGGAATGTTCATCCCTCCACTTTGAGACTCTGGCCACCACCAACATCACAAGTTGACCAATGCACACCAGATATGTCGACACGGCTTGCTCATGTACTACGCACACACCCATCACGGATGCCACCAAACTTCCGTATATATTGTCCACAACAGCCTAGCCAGCAGTTCGCCAAACACAAACAACAAATTAAGCTATTCCTTCAGTATTAATATCCAGAAATTCAAATTTGTCGAGCTTGCTGCCACCATAGCGCAAGACCAAGAAATGGAGACCTCCACAAAGCCTCACTTCGTGATCGTCCCATGGATCGGAAGCATCAGCCACATCGTCCCCATCACGGACATCGGCTGCCTCCTCGCCTCACACGGAGCGTCCGTCGCCATCATCACCACGCCCGCCAACGCGTCGCTCGTGCAGAGCCGCGTCGACCGTGCCGGCGCGGTGATCGCGGTCACCGCGATCCCGTTCCCAGCCGCCGAAGCAGGCTTGCCGGAGGGCTGCGAGAGGCTGGACCTCATCCGGTCCCCGTCAATGGTGCCTAGCTTCTTCGCAGCCAACAAGAAGTTCGGCGAGGCCGTGGCGCAGTACTGCATCCGGGACGCCTCCTCCCGCCGACGACCGAGCTGCGTCGTCGCCGGGATGTGCCACACGTGGACGCTGCCCATGGCGCGTGACCTGGGCGTGCCATGTTACATCTTCCACGGCTTCGGCGCTTTCGCCTTGCTGTGCATCGATCACCTCTACAGGCAAAGGCGGCACGAGGCCATCGCATCGGCAGAGGAGCTCGTCGACATCTCGGTGCTGGAGACGTTCGAGTGCAAGATCCTGGGGAAGCAGCTGACGCCGCATTTCCTGCCATCCACTACCATGGGGCGCGGGTCGATGCAAGCGATCCGGGATTTCGACATGGCCGTGGACGGCGTTGTGGTGAACAGCTTTGACGAGCTGGAGCACGGCTCCGCGGCGCTTCTCGCGGCGGCCGCAGGCAAGAAAGTTCTCGCCGTGGGGCCGGTATCTCTGTGCTGCGCTCCTAGTATCGACCCGCAGGGCGACGACGCGAGGCTGTGCATGGCGTGGCTGGACGGCAAGAAGGCCAAGTCCGTTGTGTACGTGAGCTTCGGCAGCGCCGGGTGCTTGCCGCCCGCGCAGCTCATGCAGCTCGGCATGGCTCTTGCCTCGTGCCGGTGGCCTGTCATGTGGGTTATCAGGGGCGCCGACTCGCTGCCCGACGACGTCAGGAAGTGGTTACGTGAGAACACCGACGACGGCGACGTCGCGGACAGCAAGTGCCTTGTAGTGCGTGGTTGGGCGCCGCAGGTGGCCGTCCTGGCGCACCCGGCGGTCGGTGGATTCATGACGCACTGCGGGTGGGGCTCGACTCTTGAGAGCGTCGCCGCCGGTGTGCCAATGGTCACCTGGCCCCTGTTCGCCGAGCAATTCGTCAACGAGAAGCTGATCGTGGACGTGCTTCGCGTCGGCGTGTCCGTTGGCGTGACGAAGCCAACAGAGAACGTCCTGACGGCTAGTAAACATGGCAGCGGCGAGGCCAGGAAGGCGGAGGTGGGGGCTGAGCAGGTGAAGAAGGCTCTAGAGAGGCTGATGGATGGAGGTGACGAAGGGGAGGACATGAGGAGGAAGGCACTAATGTTGAAGGCGAAAGCAAACGCTGCTTTGGAGAAGGGAGGATCGTCGTACAACAATTTGGAGAAATTGATTCAGTCTTGTGTTTGAAATTCGACATCTTCAGATACTTTATCTGTTTTTAGTTTTCCCATGTCTGTTTGAAATTCGATAACTTCATTTACCCCCTCTGTTTTTTATTATCTTGCGTTGTTGGTTTAGTCAAATACATAATTCGTAAATTTGATCAAATATACTCCTGCGAACGTATGTTACAGCGATTTTTAAGTTTGGGGGTGGGAAACAGAGTCTTGTTCAAAATGAAAACCCTGCGAACGTATGTTACAGCGATTTTTAAGTTCACTGCCGGTCTCACTAATAAGTTAGGCCAATTCATTCTTAACTTATGGTTGGTTGTGATACTAATTTGATTGGCCTACGACACTTAGACGTACGATCCGTCTAACGCAGGTTGCTTCTGTGATCCATCGAAGGGTCTATAGGTTTTGTTGTATAAATGTCGGATGCAAAGCAGCGTAGGCGTACACATAGTAGTAGTGTTTGTTGCCATATTTTATTTTATTTTATTTTAAGAAACACAGTACAACCCAAGCGCTCATATACACGTGTACACACTCACCCCTATGAACGCACGCACACACACCCTACCCCTATGAGCACCTCCGAGAGACCAAGCCGGCGGGTCTTGAGATTGACGAAGTCACCACATGCGTCTCGCTGTGAACGTCGCCTACCACTGAAAGAATATTCCGCCTAAAATAAGAAACACCAGCTTCAAAACAGTGGTTTGAACTCTGGTGGGCTGGAGATACAACCATCCTCCTAACCATCTTGCCACAGGCAAGTTCTCATGTTTGTTGCCATATTAGTTGTGGGATAAACTTAAATGACATAAAACTCAAAGTGGAATTGACTTCTACACTTGGGAACGTTTAATCAAACTCTATCCGGTGGTGGCTCATCATGATCCGAATGGGCCACCTTTTATCTTGGACAACCTAACACCATTGATGGCAGCAGATCATGGGTGCGCCTAGTCCGGGCGCTCCTGTTTCACAATCAGGTCGTACTGTTTCACGATCAGGTCGTACGGGATTAGCTCCCGAACACCCCTTTCCAGCTAAGTGGGCTGGCCCTAAGAATGTCCCCTTTTTTTTCTCTTCTGTTTTTTATTTCAGTTTTTACAGAAAAAAAGAAAAACAAAATATTTGTATGTGAATAAATTTGTGAACGTGAACAAATTTCAAAATTGAATATTTTTTGAATCTGAACAATTTTTTATTGTGAACAATTTTGAATTAAATAAAAATTTAAATATGAATAATTTTTTAATATGAATATTTTTTGAATTTAAACAAATTGACAGTGAACAATTTTTGAATATGAATATCTTTTAAACTGAAAATATTTTTAAAGTTGAACAAATTTTAAAATACAAAGACGTTTTGAATTTCAACAAAATATTTCAAAAAATATGAACATCTTTTAAAAAGGCTTTGCGCACCCTTCTCCCTCCCAGCTCACGGTAATGGGCCGACCCATATGTTGTACTGTGTTGTTTTTTTTGTTTCGTTTTCTCAAATATGTTAAGAATTTGAAAGTTTTTTTTATATAGTGAACAAAAATAGTATTAGAAAAAATTTATTTTTGAGCAATTTATAAAAAGTGCATACAAAAGTCTATAAACGAAAATATATTGTTCAATTTTTTAAAATAATTCAACAAAAATGGTTCTTGAACGAAAACTAGTTTTGAATAAAATTCTTTTTGAACATTTAAATTTAAAAAGTTGAATATTTTTCATAAATATATAAGATATTACTAAAATTCGATATATTTTTGAAAACTAAACATTTTTTAGTTTTGAACAAATTTATGTGTTAAACATTTTAAAATTTTGAATATTTTAAATATTTCCACAAAAAAAGAAAGGAAAATGAAAAACAAAAAGAAACTAAGAAGAAAAAAGAAACAACCAAAAAATAAATGAAAAAGGAAAAGCAAACAAAAAAGAAAAAAAACAAAGGGGTGAATCTGGCTGGAGAAGCCCTTATTGGGCCGGCCCGTTCCACCCGGGGTGTGTGCAGAGGTTGCTTGTCTCCACGGTACGCGACAACTAGGTTTCTGCGGAGATCATTGAGCGACCTTGTAGCTAGTTCATCTTAAGCATCCACTAGCGGGAGCAATTTTGGACAATGAACATTGATGACCACTTGATACAAAAGGGTAAGCTTGCTCGACAAGACACAATGTGCAACTCCAGGAAGCCAACTTGAAACCATAGGCGGTGAATGGCTAGCCGGAGAAGGCACGAGGCAATTACCACATGTCGAACTATGTGTGCACCACCGAAATAAGACGACAACCAAGAGAGGGCACACCATCCCTCTGGCTCCAGTCGTGGAACGCCATTCCGGCAAGCAAGCCGGTCACTCAAGTTTACACCTAACAGCCGACGACAACACTAGTGTCGAGCAACTGCAAAAGAAACTACACCACCGAACGAAGCATGTGGAAGCTAAGAAGAGCCAGAACTCCACGACGATGGCCATAGGAAGGAGTGACGATGCTTTCGCTTGGTGTGACATCTCCACCACGCCATCACACTGCAGCGGGGCATGTCAAACCAGACAAAACTTCAATGCTCCACGGGTCTCCATAGACATACACTAACGACCAGCACCGAGAACAATGATACGACAAGGCGAGACGACATACTCTGCTCTTGCAAAACAATGTGGTGCCCCCACTTACCTTACCAACTAAAACATAAGACAAAATTGAAGGAACAAACTCTCTTCCTAGAGACACTAGCGACCAACTAATCAGCCTGAAAATTTTCGTTCGAGCTACGAACTCCGACGAGCCTACCTCCTCAGTTACCTCTACGTGCTCCTGATCACTAAGGCCTAGTCATCACTAAGCGAGCTGGCAGGGTCCGTCCACGTAAAAATGCCTTGGCCCGGCCCAAGCACGCGCGCCGGATCGAAGCGGGCCTTGCGGGCCACAAGCCTGTCCCAGCTGGACCCGAAATGCTCGCGCCAGTTCGCCTGCGATGGCTGCCTCGCCAGGTACTGCTTGGCGCCGATGTCGCCGCCGGCGCGACACGCCTCGTCGGCCACCCGGAGGTGCTGCTCCAGGATGTCCTCCACGCAGCCGTGGCCGCACCGCGACGGGTCGGCGGACCGGAGCACGCTGAAGACGTACATCACCCCGTCCGGCGTCGACGGGATGACCGCCGACGTGTTGCTGTTCCACCTGGGAAATACCAAAGGTTAGTCTATTCGGAGTACTGTACACCAACATACTACTTACTGTAGGAGAGTAGCATCTTCTACATGGATCACAAGATTATTACTATAGGTTTCAATGCCTCTAATGATCTTTTTTATGAGTACAAAATTCGACATTTGCAGGTAGTTTTTTGAAACGAGGCAAAAACTTTGCCTATTTTCATTAAGAAGAAGAGTTAAGTTACAAACACACAAGCCAAAGCTTGGCGAGAAAGTTCTACTCTCGCGGCATCAAATTACCCAAATGCTTAGCCCCGGCTACACTCCAAAGGGCGGCACTCTTCTTAATGATATCTAGAACCGCCGATGGCATGGAAGCCACCTTGCGGAAAACTCTTGCGTTTCTCTCGTTCCAAATTTCCCAAGCGACGAGGAGGATAAGGGAAGACAAGCCCCGCCGCCGGCGACCATTCACCCCGCTGATGGAGCACCACCAATCCTTGACCGTGCTGAAACTGCTCCATAGCGAGGTGTCGAAGTCCGTAATGCCAAGCCAAACTTGGATGGCACGCCAAAGGCGAAGGGGGTATGTACACTTGAAGATTAGGTGCGCCGCGGTCTCCGGCTCCCTCCTGCAAAGTTGGCATAGGCCACAATTTGGCCATCCTCGTCTCGTGAGCCTATCCGCCGTCCAAACCTTGTTTTGGAGGATCAACCAAGCAAAGAACTTGCACTTGGGGGGGGGGGGGGGGGGGGGCAATTGTCCTAAACCGCCGGCACCATGTGGGATGTATTTGGTGCATCGAATTGCGCCAAGTAGGCCGAGGAGGAGGAGTAGATTCCGTTGGCGGCGGGGTTCCATTTGATGGTGTCTAGCGACTCATTGTTGAGGTGGATCTCTTGTAGCTTGCTCCATAGGGTGTAGAACTCGGTGATGTGTTCAACCGAGACTCCCTCTCCGATGTTGATGTTTCTTATCCAAAAGTCTCCGTCAAGCGCTTTATGGATGGTGAAGTTCTTCCTCTTGGATAGCGCGAAAAGCAAGGGTGCTATGTGTTTCGGCCTAGCCCCGTCGATCCACGGCGAGTCCCAAAAGGTGGCCTTCCTCCCGTCTCCAATGGTCACGGTGGTTAGTGAGTGAAAAAGCTCCATGTCCTCCTCATTACAAGGGCGGGCAAGGCCAACCCAAGCTCTCTCCGGATCCGTCCACTCGAGCCAAGGCCATCGGAGGCGTAGCGCTTTTCCGAACTTGTCCAAGTCGATAATACCAAGGCCGCCCATACCCTTAGGCTTGCAAACATCCTCCCATTTGACCTTGCACTTTCCGCCGGTGGCCTTTTCCGCCGCCGCCCATACATTTGCAGGTAGTAATATTGATGGCTGCGGCCAGTTATGGTGGATGGAAATAGAACATGGAACGCCTCCCAGAATGGCAAGTGAAATCTAGTGGAGCCCCCAGCTGGGGGCATGGTGGATTTGCTGTCGGGGAAAGCTAGATCACCTCTCTCACTCAGATCATGTCAGTCAGGTCAGACAGGTTCAGGGTGCGGCGAACCTAACTGATAAACTGAAAAAAATCTGAGTCACGAGCAGAGCTAGTACGTTACAAGTGACCCCATGACAATTACTGGCGTGAGTAGCGTGCAATTGATCAGCATCAGCGCCTGTGTTAGCAACTCCACCACTTGGCACTTGGCAGCAGCGCCCTAAAGCAAGTGTACAGTAGTACCACGATGAGAATGTCAAGTCGACTTGGACCAGGACCGGGAAAGGGGACAAGCAACAGACCATAGCCGCCATAGGTACGCTGTTGGTGGAAGCGGAGATACAGTAGTAGCCTATCCACCAAAGCCAACTTGCAAGACAGTATCGTATCATATCGTATCGCATCACAGTGCTGCTACTCTGCTACAGCCGCAAAGGCAACAAATTATATATATATTTGGCCACCGATTACAGGCTTATGCATGGTACAGTGATGATTAAGGACGCTTTCCTGGTTTGCCTAACTCTGATTTCTCGAGGGGCCGGCCGGCCGTGTCCAACATGGATGATCTGAACAGAGTAACACAAGCTGCTGGACAGTGAACTTCTGTAGTACTGTACAAAGGTAGAGGAGACCGGCGACTACTGCTTTGCAGGAGGAAAAGGGGAGCCTAGCTCGATAGTTTCACTGTATTTCGACAAGCGAGAGTGCATGGTCCGGTGTCGGAAAAGGAGGTGACCGAGCTACAAGGCTTCCAATCTACTACTATCGGACGCTGTTCAGGGATGTTTTGTCACTTGTCACAGTTGGGCCAAGCATGCCCTGAGTTATTTAGGCAGGCAAAGCTCATGTTTCATGTTTGGAGAGGATAACTACTGAGCCCCGAGCAGCACAGAAAAGATGACCAACCAAACCAAAAGCCTCCAAGATAAACATCACCTTGATGTGCAATTTGCTAGACCACCCAAATCATGTGCGTACAAAGGTGCTCTCGCCACATCATCACATGATCTTCTTAACAGGAAAACCTTGCAGATGTTATGAAATGGGGGCGGCTTTATTGATGGCTTTCGCACGCTGAGGTGAATTTATTAATCTAATCTGCAAAGCTTTATTGATGGCTAAGCAAGCTGCCGTGGCCTAATTAGTCTGAAGCGGGAATTAGAAACTAGTACATGACTATATGCTAGAACTTTGTTATGGGCAGATGAAGTACATACTTGTCAGCGAGGAGAGGGTACACAAGGACCGCCCCCTCGAAGTGCCCTGCCAGGACGGTGCCCATGAGCAGGTCCTTGAGCCGAGTGATGCCATGCTTGGGCACGAACATGTTGAGCCAGGGGTGAGGCACGTCCCACAGCCCCTGCCTCCTCAGGCTCTCCTCCTCCATCCTCACCCTGTTGAGGAAATCAAAGTAGGTCACCTCCACGCTGTACATGTGGGGCCTCATGTAGGTCATCTCCCCTGAGACCAGCTCCACGACCTGCAGAGACGAAGTATTTTTGTTTATGACCACGAGACTATAGCCGTGCCTTAATCTTAATTATGTGTTGGATTAGAGGGACTGACATGCTCTACGCTGAAGCCGTCGTCCTCCTGCTGGAAGTCATGCACTGCGAACTCGACGCAGTAGTAGACCTTCTTGTTGTTGTTGCCATCGAAGCCGAAGTCTGGGCTGAAACCGATGTTAGCGGGGAAGGCGATGGATGAGCTCGCGATGGATTGCTCGTTCAGAACCATGAACCCTTCCACATAGTCGACATGGTCTGGCATTGAGATGAGGAGCTCTTGGTCCGTGGTGAATGCTTCGAAGCTGTCGTAGAAGGCCCTCACCCATCTCACCTAGTGATCACAGGCGGGAATGAATTGGAGATCAAAGAAAGCTTTTAATCGAGAGGTGTTTGATTGATATCTCATTTGTAGATAGGCATGCATGTATGTACCATTATACATACCTTTGGAGGAGCATCTTGTAGTAGAATCCTTGCCCTTGTGATGATGCCGAACTGGCCAAGGCCACCAAGAACCGCGAAGAAAAGGTCCGGGGCCTCGGTGGGTGAACATGTCACGACCTCCCCGTTTCCTGAAGCAAATCGAGAACGTGAAAAACAGAGGGTGAATTACTGCAGCTTGGATCGATGTTGTTTTCTTAAAGATCAATGGATCAATCGGAGAGAAGGACCTGTGACGACCTGGAGCTGCAGGACGTTGTTGATCTGCGGGCCATGCTTGAAGGCCTGGCCGCTGATGCCGGCATTGGACAGCGTCCCGCCCACGGTGAGGTAGAGGTAGTCGGTCCAGGAGCGCGGCGCCAGGCCGGCCCTGAGGCACTCCTCCAGCACCTCCACCCAGAGCGCGCCGGCGCCCACGTCCGCGTACGCGCCATCGGCCGCCACGGCCACAGCGCGCGGCAGGGAGCGCGTCTCGACCACAATGCCGCCGCGCGCCTGCGCCTGGCCCTGGAGCGAGTGGCCCACGCCACGCGCCGCCACAGTCGCTCTGGGGCGCGGCGACGGTGCGGACGACGAGAGCGCGCGCAGGAGGAGCGCGACGTCGGCGGCGGAGCCCGGGCGAAGGACCGCGAATGGCGCGTGGGAGACGAGGGCGCCGAAGTCGGTGGCGGAGGACGCGGTGGGCGCGAGGAGGCCGAACACGTCCTTGGGGCTCTGGATGAAGGTCGCCGCGCAGCAGAGGAGCAGGGCCGGCACGGCGGCGTACGTGTACAGCGCCTTGAGGTCCATGGCTTGCTTGCTGCCGCCAAGCTCCCGAGCTAGCTAGCTAGAATTGGATGAGAGAGACCGATGGAAGCAGGAGGTGAAGGCTAGAGCTGTTTGGTGATGGCTGCCTGGGTGGGCACGTCCCCGTCTGGATGGATCCTTGGGTTCCCACAAGAACTGTGGCTGGATGGAACAGAAAAGGGACGTGAGGAGAAGCGAGACAGCGCCACAGCGGACGTCGGGTGAGAACTGAGAAGAGAGGAGTGTATGATGTGCAGGAGGAGGAGAAAGAAGAAGAAGAAGAAGAAGAAGAAGAAGAAGAAGGGCGATATCGATCATAGAAGGGTCTCTGTCGTGGGTCGTCCGTGGTGCCGTGGCGCGGTCGGGCCCTGCTGAGCGCGAATCTACTGCCTGGGGGCACGGCGAGATCCAGGCGGGCCTGCAGTTGCCGGCCGCCGTCGATCACAGTTCGGGCGAGAGGATTAACGAGCATGCATGTGTTCTTGTTCCACTTCTTCGATGCCAACTTTTATTGCTCGGAAAGGATTGCAAACTTCCTTTCCATAAAGAAAGAAGACCCATGTATCTACTGCCTGCCACGGCACCCGTACGTAGCGGTCGTTCGTCTCGTCGACGACGGATGGCTACGGAAGGGAGCCTCCATGGAGTCAGTCACTGTGGCTGATGCGTAGACGGCATTACTGCTTGCCAGCGATGGTTTTGACCTCGCGCGCACTGTGGATTGAATGAAACATTATGCGTCGATCGATCGCGGTTTTGTCTCTGGAGTCTGGTCTGGCTGGCGAGCAAGCAGAAGTTTCAACGCTCGCTGGACTAGGAGGAGCGCAGCGGGCGAGCGGCAGCGTTCCTCCGGGGTGCACGCATCGGCATCGCCGCCAGCAGCCCAGTCGAGCCGGACGCTGCTGGGCAGCGACACGCACGTACACGTTACGTGCATGCACTGGCGGTAGGCGTCCGCGCCTGGTACGTACCCAATCCACGCGTCTGTACCGCCGTCGCCTGCCGGCTGCCGTAGCCGCTGCATGCATGAGCCCCGGTCATATGTGTGGCGCGCCTGCGGCCTTGTCTTTGTTTTTCCAAATTAAAACGCACAAGTTTTATAGTATGGCTCAGAAAAGCCGATCAAAAAGCGTCTCCATCCGAGCTTTTCTTTTCCGAAACACACATGTCGTTTATACACATTTGCATAGCGTAACCATGTTTTTTCTCTCGAGCAATAAGCCGATAGGTAAGCTAGTACGATTGATGAATTTATCACACACGTCTCACTATGACACTATCGACATTAACTATTAACGCCTCCCTCTAAAAAGTTTGTACTCCTGATGTCTTGTCAGTGAAATCTAACTAAGTGTAATTGTGCAGTTCTAAGCATAATTTTTTCTGTTATAACTATTACGAGTCCTGAATACAAGATTTCAAATTTACTGGGTTCACCGTAAAAATATCTGATGGGTAGGGGTGCGACCACCCTTCTAACAAGTTAGTTATACACATGTGGTCTTGTCAATGAAAGGAAACACATGGACATCATCCTGGATAGCAACTATAAATTGCAACTAGTCGCTTTCGCACCTTATTGTCGGAAGTTTTACGGAGTTTTTAAAAATTAGTCCTTCTGTCTTTAAATATAAGATGTTTTAGGTGTTTAACGTATTGTTTAGATGCATACTAAAATGAGTGAACATACACTCGTTTGGAACACATGAAGTAAAAACATAGAAATTGGAAAACCATAGAATTGAGGTGTAATGTCTACTGAATTTACCACTGGAAAATTTGCAAAGTGTCGTCTGGATGTTACGCGGGAAAAACACATGGATTATAGACATAGGAAGCTAAACAAATGAGGTGATACATCATATTTGTTTTTCTTCAAATATCCTACAAAATAGCCTATCCCATGGGAATTTAAAAAAATCCGAGTTTTCTATTTCTTTGTTCCAAACAGCACCGCGGGAAATTTTCCTGTAGGATCCCTATGTAATTCTTTTATTTCAAACGGGGCCTAAATAGATACATTTATATACATATGAATATAGATAAATGTTAAAACATCTTATATTTTAAAAGGGAGGGAGTATGAAATATATCATAGAGATATGTTTTGTTGTGTCTTGTGCACCCACAAGTATTCATCAAAAAATATGAGTATATGTGACATGTGCGAAAAAAGACAAATATAAGCGTGACTAACAGATATTTACAATCATTTAGTTGTTTCTCTTTTTGCACGGTCGCATATGATCATATTTTTCGATGAAAAAATGGTTGATGCACAAAATACAATATACGCTATGTTCATGATTTATTTGGTATTTTTTATTCTTTGGATCGTAGGAATATAAAACACATGAATTGGAAAAACATGAGAATCTGATAGGATTGCAGGTGCAAAACAAATAATTTTTAAACAGAAGAAAACTACATGAATGGCCATTTGGATGGAACACATGAAAAACACATAAAATGTGCCTCGATTCTACATAAATGAGTAGAAAAAAAGAGGTTAAAGTGGATTTTGAAATTCCTATGAGATTGGGCATAGGAATTTAGGGATTGTTTGGTTTAAAAGAATCTTGTAGAATTCTTGTAGGAATTTATCCCATAGAAATTTTTCCTTTCCTAGTGGTTTGATTTATAGGATTGGTTCCTATAGGGATTTTTTTCATAGGAATTTTTAAACTAGTTCTCATAGGAATTCTAACATCCACTCCAACCTCTTTTTACAATTCCTTTGGTGGAATCAAATAAACTTTGATACAAAGCAAATCCTATAGGATTGAAGTGCACATGACATATCAATCCTATACTTTTCCTATTCCTATGACTTTCCTATACTACGAATCAAACAAGCCCTTTCATAAAAAATTTGGAGGGATTTTTTTTATGGATTAGAATCCTCCAATATTCTTACAAAAACCCTTCAATTCAAAAAAAAGCCCCAAAGGCCAAATGCAGCACCGACGATTGGAAGCAGACGCACGTTGAGAAATATTGTATATTGATGTACAGTGGCCACTGGCCCTCGCCAGATACGTGCGCGCTGCTGCTGAGTGCTGACTTTGCGTATGAATTCCGCATGTGATTCGCATCTGAGAGTACGTGCATGGGTGGCAAAGTACACCATCCAACATCACGGAGCAGACACGTTGGCGTTGGTCCTGTGTCTAGCCGAATCCCGCAAGATCCCAGCGACTGGACCGCGTGAGCTGTAACTAATGACTGAATACGACTTTGTGAGTGACACGGAGGGGGACACTTTGACGTACGTTTTATCTTGTATTTTCTGGCAAAAAAATATATATGCACGAGGACATACACGAAGGTGAATTCTGATATTGACTGTTTTAGCATATCTATCCTAGTTAGCATATATATCATAGCTACACATAGCCTTATATTTTCCAAATTTCGGAAATTATATTTGGGTTATATAAAATGATGGACTATACATAGCCCGGACTGTTTGAAAAGAAAACTTACGGTGATTGAACAGTTCATATAATTTAGAGCTGAAAGAAGCTAAATTAACGGCCGATCGTTTTTAGCAGAGAAGCTACCCAAAACTACCCGGGTAGTTTCCACAACCACCCTAAAAGAGCTCAAAATCTAGATATGAAAGTAGTGGATAGTATAAAATTTGAACTCTCTAGAATCTATAGATTTAATTATTTTGTGTAATTGGAAATATTTATTATGTTGAATTGGGATTTTACGCATGGCACAATGCACTATTGGTGTGCATTTAGTAGTCTACACGTTAAAATCATAATACTGTCCAAGCTGGTAATAAAATCATAAAACAAAAAAGATAGTCCCTATTTCGAACAAGTACAACACTGGAAAACCGACCTCATCACTCACAAGAACCACTTGAACAATGGACTCATGTGGGTGGAAAAAAACCTCAGCGCCCAAATGCAAGATTATAGTAACCTAAACAGGCAAAATATTTTTCCTACATAAAGGTACACAAGAGTCATTGGTCTTTACTGAGGTTATAAGTATATGAGTGACTAGTAGAGTTGTCCACCACCGTTAAATGGGTAATTATAAGGCTTGAACGAAAACACCTCGTCGAATCATGTTTTTCATATGGGGGTAGATTACATCTGCTAACAAATTAGTTTGGCATAGCAATTAGATAAAGACCGTAGTGACTACCTTTTTGTCAGCGGACTAACTTGTTATAGAGATTTATTTGCTTATTGTGACTTTTGGTATTTTGGAATGGAAGATTACTTTTTTAACCAAACTTGTGAACCATGTGCACTTATGCTTGTTGACGATTTGTTGATCATTTTGTGTTTGTTTGCATTATATATATGTGGATTCGACTATGGAAAGGTTTTGTGATTCTGCTACTGTTTGTGAGAACGTTTCTCGTGTATTTTGAATAATTTTAAATCTGTGCGATATTTCAATTGTTGGAATATAGCTGGAACAATTAAAACCAAAATCAGGTCAAACTATATGCACACATGCGTCGCTCGTGTGTATGTCGTCGGCATACAAACTCCTCATTTTTGGGTACGTTACAGTCATCGGTATATTGCAAAAGGCCGTTGGCATACGAGTACCTTATGCCGACAACTTGACCAACCTCATTTGAACCCCAAAATTCATGGTTGACGGGATATCAAGTTGCCTTGAAGAAAGAGTACAGAAGATAGAGGACAACATTAGTATAGTGCATCGTAGGAGAGACTCTAGCAGGCTTCTCCAATCTCTAGACATGTGACATAAAATGCACAAAACGTACGCACCTAACCAATGTAACGGCCTAGTTTGGGTAAAGTCAAACAAATCTACCGTCCCGTGCAATGTACGGCGTCATATAGGATCCGGCAATACGAGAACGAAATCTACCCATTATATACACCGTCTTCTGTCGTTTCATCAGTGGTGCTAGCTGCCTCTTTGATCGTAGTAGCCAGGCATTCAAGAGTGTGCACGCCCAAAGGAGAAGGGGGGACTAGGAGTACTGGATTTCGACAAATTTTCCCGAGCACTAAGGCTTAGATGGCTTTGGCTCGAATGGACGGCCCCTGACAAGCCATGGGTTGGCCTTGAAACTCCAAACAATGATACCGATAGGAAGTTGTTCAACGCTGCCACGAGGGTCACCATTGGTGATGGAAAAACAGCAAGTTTCTGGACCTCGTCTTGGGTGGATGGCGACACACCCAAGTCCATTGCGCCAAAAATTTATGAGGCCTCCAAGAAAAAGAACAGATGCATCCTGAATGCACTCACTGACCTGAACTGGGTTGCCGACATCTCGATCCAGGATTTTTCCCTTGAGCACATAACCCAGTTTGTCAGCCTCTGGCAGCGCCTTCAGGATGTCACACTTCTGCCCATGAATGTAGATGCAATTACATGGACACTCACTCCCAGCGGGATTTACTCTGCCAAGTCTGCATACAATGCCCAGTTCATCGGATCCACGGCCTGCTCCTTTGACAAGATTGTGTGGAAGACGTGGGCACCCCCAAAGTGCAAGTTCTTCACTTGGCTCGTTGTCCAGAACCGACTATGGACCTCAGACCGCCTGGCTGTCCGGGGCTGGCCTCACAACCCTATTTGCCAGCTCTGCAAGAACCAGCCCGAGACGAGACGGCTCGACACATCCTGTTTGAATGCCGTTTTTCCCGTCGAATCTGGCTGGCCGCTGCCTCCTGGCTGTCCTGCCCCTCCCTGGTCCAGGATATGGGCACAGGCCGCCACACAGTCCTGAAATATTGGAAGGCCATCGCTAAGACACCGACTGCCCACCCTAAGGGCCTTAAGTCGGCAATCGTGCTGCTCACATGGGAAATTTAGAAGGAACGCAACGCCAGGGTTTTCAACAATAAGACGTCCATGCCATCGGTGCTCTTCCAAAAGATTAAGGACGAAGGGGCAAGCTGGATCCTCGCAGGAGACAATCATTTAGGACTTATCACACTCTAATTTCGTGCTGTTTTATGTGACTTTTTCTTTCCTTCTCTCGGCCTAGGTCTCACATGTTTGCTTCCACTATATCAATATAAAAGGCAAAGCTTTTGCCTCTTTTAACTTCAAAAAAAAAGAGTGTGCACACCCACATATCTAACATATAATACGAACCTCTAAATTCTCAATGCAAAATACAATAGGTTTTAAGGTAGACAAAAAAGACAAAACTTGAAAATTTAAAACTACATATTGGGCCTCTCGGTGCTTATTTGTTCTGAAGGATTTTCGGTCGATCGAACGTTGGTTGTCATGGTCACCCCGATGTTTGACGGCCACGTTATTTTGATTCATGTCGCCGTCGCAGATCGTGACAGTATGGGCCCACCACCAATCAGATGGTCGCTTTTGGCTCACAGCAGCATCTTCTCTACTGAAATCTCTGGTTCTTGGCTTATCTTAGTGTGAAGCGAGCTTACTTGGCACTGCAATATTCTGGGGTATATATGCTAGAGTGGCGAGCAAAGCAGAGTGCGAGCTAGCTTATGTAGACTTCACTGCTTCAGAGAAAAAATGTTCACACTTTGTACTGAATAATTTAACGACAAGAACATGCGACAACAGAGCATGTTTCAGAGAAAAAATGTTCACACTTCGTACTGTTTCTTTATGAATGAATCGTCTACCTAGTTTTCTTTGGCGCATCAATATACATACTAGGCTCCAGAAAAGTACGTATTCATATTCGTGGATGTTTGGAGCTCTAACCTAACCTCTCTCCCTCCTCTCCCTCGTGCGGCGCCGCCGCGCCGCACCGGGGAGCCCCCACCGGCCGCCTCCCACCCTCCCCATCTCGTTCCCCCCCCGCAGCCGCCGCCATAGGCGCCCGTGTGGCGCGGCGGCGGCGTTCTCATCCTTGGCCGGAGGACGGGTTAGGGTGGCGGCGGTCCAATCTGGTCCTTTCTCCGGCAGTGGCGCGGGCCAACGGCGGCCAGGGAGGGCGTGAAGACGGCGGTACGGCGGGAGGACAGTGATAGCGGCGGCGCGCCCGATCTGGGCCCATATGGGCTTGGGCGGGTCGAGCCCTCCGACTGCTTCTTCACCGGCACCGGCAACGACGCGTCATCTGGGTTTGGCAAGCAACACGAGGAAGCCGGGGGCTCCTGCCCCGGGCGTGGTGATGGTGGTCTCCTCCTTCGCCGGAGGTGGTCGACCGGCTGAAGGTCGGCGTGGCTGCTCCTTGCGGCGGCACGTTTGTGGCGTGTTTCTCTACTTCGGGTGAATCGGCGGCATGGTGCGGTGACCAAATCCCGGCCATCTTTGGTGGTTCATGGATCTTGGAGCTCGGCCGGTGCAAGCCGGGTTTCTACCGACGATTACGGCGCCTCTGGGTGTCGCTGTCTTGTTGAAGGGGTCGTCGCCGAGATTCACTAACCCTCTTCACAAAGTTCCGGGGGAAACCCTAGATCTGGCCACAAGATCGGACGATGGCGTCACCTATGGTGTCGTTCACCTTCTTGAGGGCATCGTTTTGGAACACGCATTACCTGGAGGGGGTCAGCTGGCGGAGCGGTTGTCATCAACCACGTCGATATCGGTATGTCTCGGCGGCGTGGCGCTGTGGGGTCTCGATGTCGGGTTGATGGACTCACCCTTGGTGGCGCTGTCTGGCATCGTGGCGACGCCGACGGTAGACCGGTTTTGTGAGGTCATGGTGTTGATCCTTTCTGAATATGGGTTCGTGGAAGACGGCTGCAACAACTTAACCGTACATGTCAATGTCAGTGTGCGTTGAGTTTAGCTGAACTGGTACTCCAGTTTTAGATGATGTACGTTGGTGTTTGTCACCCCCATCATAGTGGTAGCGACCCTTGTTGTCGAGAGAGGTTGATTTCAGTTTGTTTCATCATTGTACTTTGTAAATCTGGTTGGAATTAATAAGTGCGTATGGCTATGTGCATCTCTCGATGCAGAGGTCGAGGAATCGCACCCTCCTTTTCTAAAAAAAATCAATATACATACTATTCTACGAGTACCGAATTCCACATGAAACTGCTTTTGAATCTGAAGCCTGAACCATCAAGTGCTATAAGTTCAGAGTATAAATCCGCAGTGTCGATGGCGATGATCGCTGAACTCTCTTGGCCAGCTTTAGCTGTAATCTACCTTATGTATCGCATTCGCGATCGCTGCGGATCTAGTACTAGATTGCATTCCTCCATACTGATAGCCCCATGTATTCCTAAATAATCAGGATCCCAGATCTTGTTAGGTCACTAGTTGGATTCTGGATTATACTATTCAGGGACCAACAACAATTGCTCAACTAATGGTGTATTCTTAATTTAAGCCTCCATGCGAAGTCATGATGCTAGCTGAATGATACTATTATAAGACTGCCGTATCAACATCCAAGATTGTAGAGGTTCGGGTGAACAGCAACAGAAATAATAAGCAACGGGTTGCGAGATCAGGGTTGGTGGAGGCTCAAAGGTGAAAAGGGACAGATGGTATTAAGAAATTCATTCATTTAGTGTGTTTTTCGTGTGTCATCATCAATGCACGGCCAACGGTTCAAATAAAATAAACTTATAACCCCCCGTAAAATAAAAAAATAAACTTATAAACAGCTCAAAATAAAATGGGCAACCAAATTTTCTTGTGATGATTCACACTGGTTTTATTATAAACGCATTAATCATTTATTTTTATTTTTGATAGTTTCAAAGTAGAAAGACCGGCCATTCTTTGTGGCGATCCACCAAACAGATGGGCTGGTATTTGTGGTTTCAAAGTAGTGACAATGATGGAAAAGCTAATCACAAATTATGTTCTTAGTGTGCTAGTTGGCCCAAATGCCACGCGAGCACGCTATTTTTTTTAATAAGAAGGCAAAACACTCCACTCATCATTGGTACATTTGTGGGTTCGATTCCTGCGAGATGTATGCGAGAAAGAGACCTTTCTTGTCAAAATGGAAAAGGAAAATACTCTATGGAGCCTACTAGAGCATGTGCAATTATTAATAAGTCATTTTCTCTTATACTCCATATCTCCCATGTTATAAAACGTCTTGACAAACTTTACATTTTATATCATCTATATAGGTGTCATTTATCTGAAAAATCATTTTTAGTGTATGTTGAACATTAATATTATACACGCATAAAGTTACGAAATGATTAGTACTACCTACATATAGCTTTTCAAGCATTATATATTTTGGGATAGAGGAAGTAATAAACTAAAGAGGCGTAACAAAAAACACATTTCATGCGACGAGGAATAATATCTTCTCTTTCTCACTCCCTCCGTCCCAAGATACATCCACTTTTAACCAAATTTGAGACTGTTATTAATAAAATGTCTTAGATGAGAGATACCAATTTTCTCTTTTTTTTCATCTAATTCTACAATCACTTATACGTGCTATCAAGATGATACTCTCAGAACCTACCAGCTCCAGCTATAGCTCAGACAAAAGATACCAAGACCTCGCTTGGATGACCTTGGATGACCATATCCGGCCCAGAATCTGTTGGTCGGGAGGTTTTACGGACCTATTTAGGACCGTTTATCTTACAAGTACGGAGTGGAAAATTCAACCTTCTTCTCAAGCGCGGCCTAAGGTGTAAGAATGTAATCCATAAAAACTAAGGTGACATTCTTTTGATTTTAATTTAAAGGGATTTCTTAACAAAGTTTTCCTACAAAATCCTTCAATCGAATCGAAGCCTCGAAGGGCAGGGCTTTGGGTCATCGAAAGTTTTTGTTTTGTTTTGACATGAGTCGTCGAAAGTTGAATTCCATCGAGAGGTGACCACGTGTCCGTCCTATCCAAATGTCAAAAAAAAAAACCAATCTGACCAGACCCGAGTCGACAAAGAGTGGCTCACGTCAAAAAAAAGAAGAGTGGCTCCTCCAAAATCACTCTCTGCAGTCTGCAGTCCATCAGACTATCGTCGCCGTCGCCGTGCCCTAGAGCTGCCGCCGTGCCGCGCCGTGCGCCACGCCTCCGCTCCCCCCCCCCCCCCCCCCCCCCCCCCCAGCCGTCCGCCTCCCGCGGGCGTTGCCGCCACCGCCGTTCCCCGTTCCGCCTCATCGCGACCCCGGCGTCTCCACCCCCGTCCCCCCGTTCGCCAAGTTGGACATCGGGGTTTAAGGTATCAGGCTTTCGCCGTCCAGTGATTAGTTAAACTCCACTCGGCCTGCACAGATTTTTGGCGTGCCCGTGCACACCTGTAGCACCATCTAGATCCACCCCTTTGTGCCGGCGGTTACGCATTAACTTCGCTTATTATCGTTAGGTTTCTAGCAGAGCAGCAGGTGAGGGCGGTGCTGTATTGTTCGGATGTTTTAGAGTACTTCATCTACTCGCACCAGTCATTTGTCCTGTGTCACTTCTGCTAGTTCTAATCTAGAGAGGTTGTTGTTTAAATATGGAAATTCCAGCTAGTTTTGGTGCTGATGTGCCATTCTGAATTTGCTCGGCAGCTTTGCATGATTGCCCACATTTCGCTTGTGGGGGAAAACTGATGGAGCACATGGAAAAGGAGAGCCCCGAGGGGAGAAAGAGAGATGAAGAGGGGCATCATAACAGCGAGGTGAGAACGGTATTACTCAATTAAGCAACAGCGTGCCTCATCTCTAATGATGTTCCAGCCTTGTATTTAGAACTTGGCGATTCAGGTCCTGTTACAGTGTTACTGTTCTCGCTATACGCACTTGTTGATGTTCAGTTGACCAACACACCACAAAATGTTACTCCCTGCAAACTTCCACATACCTCAGTATCTAGTGAGTAAACGGCCTTAAAAGTTGTCTGGATTGTTGTTCAGTGTTGAAGATGTATTTGAATTTCATACTATCATAGCCCTCCTTACATAGGATGTTCTTTTGCAGTCCAAGTTGGTTAGGTTTCTCTTGCTTGACTAAGAGTGGTTAACAAGAAGTATGAATACATCCAACATAGATTCCATCTTTGTAGTTTTACAGTGTATGTCAGGTTCAAGAAAAAAGCGACAGAGGGTAGTCAGCTGGCATTATTTGGCGTAAAATCTCTCCTATTGCCACTTTTTACCCATGTCACCGTGAATCCGTGATCAAGCTGTCCAAATGCCTTGTTAGCACCTAGTAGATTCCCTTATCACTGTGAGCAAGCTGTCTGAATGCCTTGTTAGCATCTTTAGCTTCTTTTCTCTCACATCTTAAAAAGCTTGGGCCAAAGAGAATTGGGCGGATGATTGTATATGTTGCAATATTTGTGCTTCTTCAAGTTTAAAATGTTTGGTTTGTTCTAAATGTTGATTGTTTGCAGGCGGCCCGTGCTGAAGAATACAAGAAGCTTATTGATGTAAAGGCTGCTCTCCGTCAGAGGAACCTAAACCCTGAAAGGCCTGGTACTTCCTCTGTTCTAGTATTGGGTTAAAGGCTATTAATGGAAGTAACATGATTTTTTAGTCTACAGTGGCTGTTGTGGGATTGTTTACCAGGACAAACTGATATTCATATAGTAATATGTCCCATCTAGGTAAAGCTCAAATTTTATTGCTAGGCTGATGAGTTGGTTCCTACTATGTGCACGAAAAGCTTGTTGCCGTACTGAATCTTCGTAGGCCTAAATCAGTAGCAAATAATTTAGACTCTGTGTGCAACTCAGTGATCCATATCCATTAAATATGTGTCTGGTATCCTAAAAATAAAGAAATGGAGCTGCTTAGAGGCAGGGCAGTATTTACAGTTATTTGACATACCCACGTACCCTAACCATTCAAGGTTTCGAGTGTGAGCCATGTTGAGCTCAAAAGCCCTACTCATATTGGATCTACTGCATTGCTCAGGTAGCTAATCCAGACATGTAATTTGAGAAATCAAATTGTTTTTGAGTTTTCTCAGCAGCTAGCATCCTTATTGGAGAGCTTAGAATTCTCTTGACCAGACGTTCAGATACCTATAACTTATAATGACACACCTTTCCGTGTAGCCGTATGAACAACATGATGTGAACCTACTGGAACTATGTTTGTTATATGTGTGTTTGTTTATTTCGGTATTTCCTTTTATATCCTTCTATTCTAGTTTGAGAGGGATTGATGTTTTGCTCAGCAGTCTTTTATAGACATATTTCAGTCTTTATAGTTGGAATGCATAATTATTTGTATTCCGTGTAGCCACACGAACAACATGTGGAACCTACTGGAACTATGTTTGTTATGTGTGTGTTTGTTTATTTTGGTATTTCCTTTTATATCCTGCTATTCTTGTTTTAAAGACAGTGATTGATGTTTTGCTCAGCTCAGTCTTTTATGGACATATTTCAGTCTTCATACTTGGAATGCATAATTATGACATAGTCAATCTTTCATTTTAGATGCAAGTCACCTGAGAACTCTTGATTCCAGCATTAAGCGCAACACAGCAGTTATCAAGAAGCTCAAAATGATAAGCGATGAACAAAAGGATGGCTTAATGGAAGAATTGAGAAGTATTAACTTAAGCAAATTTGTCAGTGAAGCAGTTTCTTACATTTGTGAGGCGAAACTTCGTTCTGCTGATATGCAAGCTGCTGTTCAGGTATAGTAGTAAGTAGTAACAGTACCTCGTCGTCTTAAAACATTCTGAAGTATATTGTTAGTCTGTCTCGCAGCCTTACTCACCAAATATTGCTATATAAGCTTTTGACCATGTACAATGAGTTATTTTTTTCTAGATTACGGAATCTCCTATCTGAGAGTGGAGTTGTGCTTGTATAAATGGGTGCTTGCACTATCTCAACCTTGGAGTGTGCCTTGAGATCTATGTGCACACCCAGAGTACATCTCTAACAAAGTGAGATATTGTGCACAGATTTCAAGGCACATTTGATGGTTGAGAGCCACCCACCAATCCAAGTAAAAATGGTCTTATTGTTCTGGTAGACGTATTTTATCTTTTTCACACGTTATAAACTTATAATATATGTATTAATATGCATCTTTATCTATATCATCTTAGCATGTTGTGTCATATCATTTTTTAATCTATTGGCATGTATCTGATGTTACTCTACTTTGCGTTATTTCATTGATCTTCAAATGATTAATGAATTCAGCAGAACTCATTTTCTTCAAATCTGTTTTCATGTGTGGGCGTCAGATACATAGTTGAATAGTTATCTGTTCTGAATACATCTGATGCAGATTTGCTCATTGCTTCATCAAAGATACAAGGACTTCTCTACTTGCCTCATTCAAGGACTCCTGAAAGCCTTCTTTCCTGGGAAATCTGCAGATGATTTAGATTCAGATAAGAACTCAAGGGCCATGAAGAAAAGAAGCACGCTGAAACTTTTAATGGAATTATATTTTGTTGGAATTGTTGAAGATGCTAGTACTTTCATAAACATTATAAAGGATCTTACGTCAGTGGAGCATTTGAAGGACCGTGAAACAACTCAGACAAATTTGTCTCTCCTCGCAACTTTTGCTCGTCAAGGAAAACATTTTCTTGGATTACAAAAACATGGGCAAGAAGCTTTTGATGAGGTTAGGCAGATTTTTTAAAAAGGCAAGGAGAGAAGTCCTTGCCTTGCATTTGTCTGTTTCAGTGCTGGTGCTGTTCCGTCCTGATAATTACACTTCTAACACTCCGTGACTTCTCACGGCATTTTTTCTGTATGCTGCAGTTTTATATGGGCCTCAATGTTACTGATGATCTGAAGACATTCTTCAAGAAAGCCTTGAGCTCTTACTATGATGCCGTAGCTGCAGTTCTGCAGTCAGAACATGTGGTAACTATCTTCTTTACAAGTGACTTTGTTGTTAGGCTGCTCTTTTACCCCGTTATTGCTTCAGCATGTTCATTATGCCACCATCTCATGCATATAATCCACCATGCAGTCTCTTCGAGCAATGGAATCTGAAAATGCAAAGATTTTGAATGCCAAAGGTGAACTAAGTGATGAGAACACTGCCTTGTATGAGAAGCTTCGGAAATCTTTTGATCAGTTACTCCGCTGTGTTACATCGTGAGCTTCCATCTTATTTTCATCTCGCTTCTGTAGCTGCACAAGTAGTTCATTTTTTTCGCTCAATTGAAATAAGTTTCTTTCGGTTCTTATTCTTACTTAACTGCACCTTTATGTTTATTTTCTATTACAATATTGAAGGTAATGTGCTGTTCACGAGATGAGACCAAGCGGCAAATATTCAGCAACAAATAACCTATGATCTGAACTAGTTAATTAGTAGTTTAGGAGTCAATATAGTGCCTATTAGTATCATAGTTGTTTACAGATGGCCAACAGTTTCTGATGTTTATTTTGCTCTCTCTCTCTATTTCTTTTTAAAACAATAAAAACTGTTCAAAATAAATGAATACAAAGTGCTGCTTCACTTATGATGGTCCCTTTGCTTTTCAGCTTATTGGCATATCTTACTAGGACCATATACATCTGTTCACATAAATCTCGTGAAATATTCAAACATGTTCTCTTGCAGCTTAGCTGAAGCTCTAGATATGCAGCCCCCTGTTATGCCAGATGATGGACATACAACACGGGTAACTTCAGGGACTGAGTCACCCCCTTCTGTGAAAGATTTTTCTGCAGTAGAACCTATGTGGGATGATGAAGACACCAAGGCATTTTATGAATCTTTGCCTGATCTGAGGTATGTCCTTGGTTTTGATCATATTTTACTTTCTTCTACAGTTTTCAGAAGTTAGTAATTATATTATGTGATTATTCGTTTGTACCTATGCGAGACATCTTTGTGAGCAGAGTATTTGTGCCTGGTGTACTCTTGGGAGAAGCGGAACCAAAGTTGGTAGATCAACATGGAAAGGATCACGGACAAACTAGTGTAAGAAGTCTCTCATACTCAAGAATTGTATGTCATGCGATATAAAGGCTCAGTTTGTGTTTGTTTTTGCGTGCTTATCTTTAAAATTACTGTGAAAAAGAAATTACGAAGCATCTAATATTCTATTTGGTATTAAAGCTAAGATAAATTATGCCGTCCAATAATGTTTTGTAATGTTTTGGCTCAGTTTGTCTCTCACTTTTCCTCTCAAATGTTTTGGCGCACAAAATTAACAATATACACCTAAATATCTAAAAGTAGGTCAAGCAAACGAGATTATCATAATCAATAATTGACTTCATGTGCATCCAATATTATGACGACAAGCTGATAATTTTCTTCATTTTCCATATTTGGTGACCCACTTTATTTATCTTCAGTAAGACATTTCATCGATCTGTGACAAATCTGTTAATCTTTTTAGGAAGCAACTAAAGTTCAAGACAAAGAAACTTCTATCCCTGAAAACCAATTGGAGGAAAAAACAAACGTTAGATCGAAGAATAGAGAACACAAAGAGAGAGATGCCGACAAAAAACAAGATACTGAAAGAGAACCAGTAAGAGTCGCAGATAGCGCCAGTATGGACAACCTGCTACAGAGACTGCCAAGATGTGTTAGCCGAGATCTAATAGATCAATTGACGGTAATAACAATGTGCTATATACTTCTCTGCCTTCGAGATTGTTCTGTCTTATTCTTGAACTCCATGTATTTAATTCTTTCAGGTAGAATTTTGCTATCTGAATTCTAAAGCAAACAGGAAGAAACTTGCACGAGCCTTATACAATGTTCCAAGGACTTCGTTGGAACTGCTACCCTACTATTCTCGTTTAGTTGCCACTTTGTCCACATGCATGAAGGATCTTCCAAGTATTCTCTTGCCAATGCTTGAAGATGAGTTTAACTCTTCGCTAAAACAGAAGGTTTGGCTCTTATTCATGCATTTCTTCATCTTGTGTGTCCATGATATACTTCCAACTAAATGACTGTTTTATTTTATTCTTGTAAGAAAAAAGCCTTTACTCCTTTCAATTTGTGCACTCTTCTGTTGTTTCACACATGTAATTTTAAATTCAGTATAACTAATAGAGCTATCTACTCCAGCACTAATTGTTGTTTTCTACTGTCCCCTCTTTCAGGATCAGATCAAAATTGAAGCAAAAATTAGAAACATAAGATTTATTGGGGAGTTGTGCAAATTCAAAATTGCACCTTCAGGCCTTGTTTTTAGCTGTTTGAAGGTATGAATCTACAAATCACTTACGGAATTAGTGCCTTCCTGTTTATTATACTTAAGTTGAGTTTCTAACTTCCTTGTGCTTTTGTTTTACTACATTTGAGATGGTACCGCATAGTCTCCATTTATGATATGCTGCTTAACATCTGGGCTATCAT